>OY997264.1:170290579-171554864 GCA_963921465.1 Triticum timopheevii | reverse complement strand
GCGCTTAGGTTTAGACCGGCGTGCTGACCTCTCTATTGTGCCTAGGTGGGGCTGCGACGTGCTGATCTTCCGAGGTCGGGCATGACCCAGGAAAGTGTGTCCGGCCAAATGGGATCAAGCGTGTTGGGTTATGTGGTGCACCCCTGCAGGGAAGTTTATCTATTCGAATAGCCGTGTCCCTCGGTAAAAGGACGACCCGGAGTTGTACCTTGACCTTATGACAACTAGAACCGGATACTTAATAAAACACACCTTTCCAAGTTCCACAGAAAACCCGGTGAGCGCTTTTCCACAGGGCGACGAGGGGAGGATCGCCGGGTAGGATTATGCTATGCGATGCTACTGGAGATGCTACTTGGAGATGCTACTTGGAGATGCTACTTGGAGGACTTCAGTCTACTCTCTTCTACATGCTGCAAGACGGAGGCTGCCAGAAGCGTAGTCTTCGACAGGATTAGCTATCCCCCTCTTATTCTGGCATTCTGCAGTTCAGTCCACCGATATGGCCCTTTACACATATACCCATGCATATGTAGTGTAGATCCTTGCTTGCGAGTACTTTGGATGAGTACTCACGGTTGCTTTCTCCCCCCTTTCCTTTCTTTCTGGTTGTCGCAACCAGATGCTGGAGCCCAGGAGCCAGACGCCACCGTCGATGACGACTACTACACTGGAGGTGCCTAGTACTACGTGCAGCCCGCTGACGACGACCAGGAGTAGTTTAGGAGGATCCCAGGTAGGAGGCCTGCGTCTCTTTCGATCTGTATCCCAGTTTGTGCTAGCCTACTTAAGGCAAACTTGTTTAATTTATGTCTATACTCAGATATTGTTGCTTCCGCTGACTCGTCTATGATCGAGCACTTGTATTCGAGCCCTCGAGGCCCCTGGCTTGTATTATGATGCTTGTATGACTTATTTATGTTTTAGAGTTGTGTTGTGATATCTTCCCGTGAGTCCCTGATCTTGATCGTACACATTTGCGTGCATGATTAGTGTACGATTGAATCGGGGGCATCACAAGTTGGTATCAGAGCCGACTGCCTGTAGGAATCCCCCTTCCACACTCCTTGGCCAAAGTCGAGTCTAGACATTGCAAAACTTTTACTAACATGGCTGTGCGGCCCATGGGCCCACGTCGCCATTGGGTGGTATTAGGATCTTTTACTCCTCGACCTTTACTCTGGGATTCTGAACTCTCTTCTATTCGGGTTAAACAATTTTTACTAAAATCTAACTTTAGGTTCTCGAAAATACATTCTCCCGGAGAGCCCCTTCAGTCCAGATGATCGCCGGCTGCACCAGAAGATTTCGAAGATACTCTCCGATTTTCTCTTGAGACCTTGTGCCCGTTGCTTTTGCAATTCCCTTCCACTGAAATATCCATATGGATAAATACTTACACATGTCGTGCTTACTGTTATTCCCAGTCGATCTTGTTATTACAAGATACCTCGAAATTCTTGATTGCTTGCATTATGGTTAATCCCATAAGTCTAGTAATCTTGTTGACATCCATTGTCATTGTCATTTTGAGTCCGTTGATTCGATTGTTGTGAATGCTCGCAATCCTCAATCAGATCCTAGAATTCATCCTTCCGGCTCAGACGTCGTTTTAATCATGAGATGGTTCTCGCCAATTAAATTGTCGTCGATTGTGCCCCTAAGTCAATTGAACTTATCCATCCTTGATCAGAGTGTCTGCTTCTGATCCTTCGCTTTGTAAATCATAATTCCTTAGCAATTGAGCTCTAAGTTATTCAGTTGTTTCTATAATCCAATGTCTTTGCCTTGCTTCTTCCTCTGGTTGTGTGTCGATACTCACCTCAGATCCTTTGTTGGATTTTATCCGACAATGTCCTTCATTTGGATATATACCGCATTTGGTAAATTGTATCCTCTGCTTTGTCAACCATGCTCTGCTATCGAGCTTGTGTCATTTACTCCTGAAGTTTGTGGTATATGTTCCTAAGAAGCCCCAATGGTTTGAACCTATGCCTTCCTTAATATGGGTGAACTTGAAAGTTTCCACGAGTCATACTCTTCTGGTATTTTTGCCAGATAAAATTTCAACACTACAGCTTCATCGAACATGAGAAGTGAATGAAAGATTATACATTGAAGAAGTGGGAGTCGACCTTGAACCTTGTGTTCATGCCCATGGACACAATGTAGATCTTATCATTAAAAGCTTCTCTTAAATTAATTATTCCCTTGGTATAAGTTCATCTTATATCTGGGATCTGGCCTTTTGCAATCGTGGTTCCGACCATATGTTCTTCCTTGATCCCATTTCTTGGGCAAGTTTAAGCACTTGTCCTCTGCAAAGCAATACCCCAGTCCAACCTCTACTTTGGTCTGTCGTCGAGTATTACCCCTGGTATCTCGAGGATATCATGCCATTGCACTACATTACCCTGTCCTTTGATGGAGTACTACCTTTACCCTGTCTTTGTCACTTCATGCTTCTGCGGTTGTTTGTTAACCGAGAACACCGATAAGTGAATCGATTCAGCACCCCGATTCAATAACTCTAAGTAATTTTCGTTGCTTACGAGTTTAATAATCCTTTAAGTCATCTCCTAGCCTGATCAGCTATATCATCATCATACTAATTTTTTTTAACTGTGCTACCTGGTCCTTATTCCCGGAGCACAACTTTCAACGATGAACTAAGCTTGCATCGATTTTCGTCGTCATATCATTTCTCCTTGAACAACAAACTTGATTTCGAGTTTGTGTCCTAACCGTGGTTCCAATAACCT
This sequence comes from Triticum timopheevii, assembly GCA_963921465.1. Classification (NCBI taxonomy): domain Eukaryota; kingdom Viridiplantae; phylum Streptophyta; class Magnoliopsida; order Poales; family Poaceae; genus Triticum; species Triticum timopheevii. Next base: position 171,552,102 of record OY997264.1, on the reverse strand, counting down.
TTTGCTTCATCATTCCTTTGATTTGATGTTGTCGCTAATTGATTACATCTTCATGAAACCTCTCGACAAATGTGTCGTGATCTTCATCAACCTTCTGAGCTCTTCTAGGATATCAACCGGATTCATGATGAGAAATACCATCCTTGCCCTCGATGAGTTGTGTTATCATCGGCCACTTTATTGCCTTCCCTCCAACACAAACTTGTTCGTGTTTTGCGTTATACCTTAAGTTCCTTGCTACCCAGCATTGTTCTTCTTTACCTTGGAGAATCACCACCTTTTATGTTAATAATGTCGTGGGAATTTCACCACCTCTTAAGAATTCTTGGTATAGTGATACCTCTCACCATCACCATTCTTGCATGCTCCTCGTGTTGATTCCAACCGGGGTACCAACAAGTGAACGGTGCTGTGTGGATCTTGCACTTCTAGCAACCCTATTACTTTGAAGTTAATGGTCGGCCGTTCATTCTTAGTCTTGATTATTGAATCACCATTCTGACGTTGGTTGTGCAACCCATCCCATATTTCGGGTGCACCTTTCAACCAATGTTTAATTGTGTATGTTTTCCTCGAGCATACATCATTATACCATTTGATCTGACAAATGTTATCTCCTTGTTCACATAATTGTGGAAATCCATCTTTTGTTAATCTCGATGAATTGTCACTGATTCCATCAGCCACCTCCTCATCCTCTCGTTGGTTTACCGATGAACTCTTGTTTCGGAACTGGCTTCCATGGTTCATCTCCCGAGAATCTTCGATGTCATCTCGTCGATATGTGTCGCACCTTTTCTTCTCGGACATCCTGAGTCTGAGGTATCATGACACCAATCGGATCTGAATCTCAGTCAGATATGATGGTTGGAACATTTTTCCAAGAGTTATAACACTGGTCCTTTATGACCCGGTAAGGTGATGGCATACCCAGCACACCTGGCCGGATGACCTGCCGTTATAGTTTCCTTATTAGCAAGGTTATCCATTCTTCCATGAGGAAATTGTAAGACTTATTCTACAAGTTGTTCCTGATGGATCCTTCCTGTATCCAAAGTCTAACCTTGGCTTGAAGACCTTGTCAATACTATCTCGAAGCATGTCTGTGGTACTCCGATTTTCAACAAGAACATTTGAAGCCCAATGCTAAATGTTTCCTGCTCAATTATCCAAACACCGCTGTATGGGTAATGTCATGAAATTCCTCTCCCCTTACATAAATGGTTTTCTACTTTCTATCCTGTCATGGATATCATGTTCATGGTGGGCCCATAACCCACAGGTCCACTGGATCGAAACCTGACTCTCCAATATACCCCCTTTTCTTAAGGTTGTTCCTCGCACGTGGCCTCGTATGTAGTTCACGAGCCACCTTCAGGTCTGATATCGGACACAATACTTATTCCCGTTGCTTTGACCCTTTCACGCCCTATAACAGGCATCGGACGATTTCCTGCCCGCTCGAAACTTCCCAGGATACCTCCTTACTTTGCTCTCGATATTTTCTTAAGTTTTGATTCGAGAGTTACTTTCCGCCACCTTCCTCGATGTTGTCGACCCGATAGTCAACCTTGCCGAGGTCCGTTCTCCCAGAATGCCCACCCTTTATTCTTTCGTAAGTACGATGGAGTTCCTGAAGAAAGGACGCCGACTTCATCAGGACGACCTGAAGCAAAGAAATGAAGACATCAATGTATTGGACCGGCCTCTTCTAGAAGAGCAAGCCAAGATGAGGAGACCCGCTAGATTCGTTACCAAACCTTCCCCCTTTCACTACCTCTTAAATCTCGGGACGAGATTTCTTGTAGTGGAGGAGAATTGTGACGCCCGGATAATTAGGCTACAGTAATCCCTCGTTAGATGCCACGTCACCTCTGTCTCTGTAGTTAATCTCGGGTTAGTTCAAAAAAACCGATTCAAAATTCAAATTCAAAATCAAGTCAAACAATTAAGGTTTTTAAGTATTAAAACTAAAATGTGCGGTTTGTGCCAAATAATGCATAGGTAATTATGGTGGAGAGACCACACTTTTATAAAATGCATAAATATTTTAAATTGAATAAAACAGAAAGGAAAATAATAAAAAAACAAGTGAAAGGAAAACAAAAATAAAAGAGACAAAGACCCTCCCCCCCAATCCCATGGGCCGTTCGGCCCACCGGGCTAACACTCGACCGGCCCAAGCCACCACCCCACTCCCCGCATAACCCCCCTGCCCCGAAACCCTAGCCACTACCACTCCCACTCCCCCCCCCCCCCACGTCGCCACTCCCTCTTCCCCCCTCCTGATCCAATCTGGATCGGGGCAAAGACCCCCCACTCCCCTCGCTACTCGCTCCCCTCCTCTCGGAGTGCCCGCACCCGAGGACGGTCGCCGCCCGCCGGCGCCGAGCGCCGCCCTCCGGCCTCCTCCTCACGGCTCCCATCCGCCACCTCCTCGTCTCCCTCCCCTTCCCCCGGCTGGATCGGGGCAGAGGGCCCCGACCCCTTCGCCACGACGTCGCCACCCGGCGCCTCAGGACCTCCCTCACCAGACGCCGCCACCTCGCCGTCCTCCTCCACTCCGCCGCTCGTCCCCGTCGTCCTCTCCGGCCTTCCCCGAGCACGCTGCCATGTCCCTATGCCCGCAGTGAGCCCCGACCTCTCCTCTCTCGCTCCTGCATCGACCGTGGCCTCACCCGTCGCTCACTCACGCACGCGCACGCGCACGCTCACCGCTCGCCCCGTCCGCGCTCACCACACGCACCGCCCTGACGGCCGTTGCTCCCACGCACCCCGTCTGTCGTGGCCGGCACGTCCCTGGCCACCTCCGCTCGCGACCACCGAGGCCCCTAGGCGCGCTCACCCTCGCCTCTCATGGCGTCAGGTGCGAGCCCCCGCACCAGTTCGCCGCGCCCGCACACGTTGCTCCTCCCCGCTCGCCCTGTGTCGCACCGAGGAGCCTCCGCCCCTCTCGTCGCGGCCTCACGCTCACGTCGTCCGCCTCTGGCCGCCCTGCTGCATGTCGGCAGCCGCGGCCCTCCCCATGCTCCGCCTGGTCGCAGCCGCCGGAGCTCAACGCCGGCGTGCTGGCGCCCGCGCCCACCAGCCGCCCCTTGTTGCCTGGTCGAGTGCGCCCCCGCGGGCTAGCGCCCGTTCGGGCTGTGCCCGTTAGCGCTCGTGCCCGCTATGGCCTCTGGGCCAATGACAAACGGGGCCCAGCCCCTGGAACATTTTATTAAAAAAAAGGAAGAAAAGAATTTTAAAATAATAATAATAATAATGTTAATTAATTAATTAATTAAGTAGTTAATTAACTTAATTAATCCTAATTAGGTTAACCTAATCACTTAGGTTAGTTAACTAATCTGTTAGGTTAGTTAGCACTCAATGACAGCTGGGACCCACACGTCAGGTTGACCAGGTCAATGGTCAACGTTGACTCCTGAAATCACTCTGATGTCATGCTGATGTCATCATTTACTATTCTGGATAATATTGGATTTAAATAATTAATTAAATTCTAGAAATTAATAAAATCTTTAGAAAATCAAATCTTTTAATCCGTAACTCGGATGAAAATACTTTCTACATGAAAGTTGCTCAAAACGACGAGACGAATCCGGATACGCAGCCTGTTCGTCCGCCACGCGTCCCTAGCATAGAGAACACGCAACTTTCCCCCTCCGGTTCACCTGTCCAAAAACGGGAAGCACCGGGGATACTTTCCCGGATGTTTCCCCCTTTCGTCGGTATCACCTACTACCGCGTTAGGGCACACCGAACACCGCGTATTGTCTTGTTATGCTTTGTGATGCTTTGATTGCTCTATTATTTATTGTGTTCCCTCTCCGTTACTACTTTCCGATAGACCCTGAGACTGCCGGCGAACCCCAGTTCGACTACGGTGTTGACGACTCGTCCTTCTTGCCAGAGCAACCAGGCAAGCCCCCCCCCCCCCCCCTTGATCACCAGATATCGCCTATTCTCCTCTATACTGCTTGCATTAGAGTAGTGTAGCATGTTACTGCTTTCCGTTGATCCTATTCTGATGCATAGCCTGACATTGTTGCTACATCTGTTGATACCTTACCTGCAATCCTAAATGCTTAGTATAGGATGCTAGTTTATCATCATTGGCCCTACATTCTTGTCAGTCTGCCTTGCTATACTATCGGGCCGTGATCACTTGGGAGGTGATCACGGGTATATACTATACATACATACATACTATACAGATGGTGACTAAAGTCGGGTCAGCTCATTGAGTACCCGCAAGTGATTCTGATGAGGGGGCTGAAAGGACGGGTGGCTCCATCCCGGTAGAGGTGGGCCTGGGTTCCCGACGGCCCCCGACTGTTACTTTGTGGCGGAGCGACAGGGCAGGTTGAGACCACCTAGGAGACAGGTGGGCCTGGCCCTGTTCGGCGTTCGCGGATACTTAACACGCTTAACGAGATCTGGGTATTTGATCTGAGTCTGGCCATTTGGTCTATACGCACTAACCATCTACGCGGGAGTAGTTATGGGTATCCCGACGTCGTGGTATCAGCCGAAGCCTTCTTGACGTCAGCGACTGAGTGGCGCGCGCCGGATTGCAATGTAAGCCTGCACTTGTATTAAGGGGGCTAGTTCTGCTTTCGGCCGCGTACGCAACGTGCAGGTGTGCTAAGGGCGATGGGCCCAGACCCCTGTGCGCTTAGGTTTAGACCGGCGTGCTGACCTCTCTGTTGTGCCTAGGTGGGGCTGCGACGTGTTGATCTTCCGAGGCCGGGCATGACCCAGGAAAGTGTGTCCGGCCAAATGGGATCAAGAGTGTTGGGTTATGTGGTGCACCCCTGCAGGGAAGTTTATCTATTCGAATAGCCATGTCCCTCGGTAAAAGGACGACCCGGAGTTGTACCTTGACCTTATGACAACTAGAACCGGATACTTAATAAAACACACCTTTCCAAGTTCCACAGACAACCCGGTGATCGCTTTTCCACAGGGCGACGAGGGGAGGATCGCCGGGTAGGATTATGCTATGCGATGCTACTGGAGATGCTACTTGGAGATGCTACTTGGAGATGCTACTTGGCGATGCTACTTGGAGGACTTCAGTCTACTCTCTTCTACATGCTGCAAGACGGAGGCTGGCAGAAGCGTAGTCTTCGACAGGATTAGCTATCCCCCTCTTATTCTGGCATTCTGCAGTTCAGTCCACCGATATGGCCCTTTACACATATACCCATGCATATGTAGTGTAGATCCTTGCTTGCGAGTACTTTGGATGAGTACTCACGGTTGCTTTCTCCCCCCTTTCCTTTCTTTCTGGTTGTCGCAACCAGATGCTGGAGCCCAGGAGCCAGACGCCACCGTCGATGACGACTACTACACTGGAGGTGCCTACTACTACGTGCAGCCCGCTGACGACGACCAGGAGTAGTTTAGGAGGATCCCAGGCAGGAGGCCTGCGCCTCTTTCGATCTGTATCCCAGTTTGTGCTAGCCTTCTTAAGGCAAACTTGTTTAATTTATGTCTGTACTCAGATATTTTTGCTTCCGCTGACTCGTCTATGATCGAGCACTTGTATTCGAGCCCTCGAGGCCCCTGGCTTGTATTATGATGCTTGTATGACTTATTTATGTTTTAGAGTTGTGTTGTGATATCTTCCCGTGAGTCCCTGATCTTGATCGTACACATTTGCGTGCATGATTAGTGTACGATTGAATCGGGGGCGTCACAGATGGAGAGCGCCTGGAAAACCGAAACCAAATTTTGGGATAATCCAGCCCTGAATACAACCCTAGTCCGAAATCAAAGGATGCATATCGCCAGACCCCTGGGTTAAATACCAAAAAGCAAAAAAAAACTAAAGGGCATGGAACCGTACTGGAGGGATGGCTCAATGGACCCTGCAAAATTCATAGTACAGAGGGCGCCACTCCAACTCATAGTCTTCGAGCATGTTGGATACTACGGCAGGTGGCCAAAAGTGGCGAAGAGCTTTTAGCCCTAGAGAGCCAGCCCAGCAACACCAGTACGGTATTAACAGTCTTCGAGACTTTCGCATCAAATAATATGCGGAAACGAACACTACGCAGCCTTGCCGAAGTCTACCAAGTAGCAACAATAAATCCATGGAGTGACACGGCTATTACCTTTAACGCCAGTGACAAAACCTAAATTCCGAACAGCCCGAGCACCAGCCGCATTGGTCCTCAGTCCAATAGTGGACGGCTTTCACCTTACCAAGGTACTCATGGATGGCAGCAGTGGATTAAACCTCGTTTACAAGGAAACCCTTCGAAAAATGGAAATAGACTGGAGCCGCATTGAGCGAAGCAGCACAACCTTTAGAGGAATAATCCCTAGTCGGGAAGCACACTGCACAGGAAAAATTACACTGGATGTGGTGTTCGGCTCGCCGGACAATTACAGGTCCGAGGAGGTCATGTTCCAAGTGGCCTCGTTCAGCAGCGGATATCACGCTTTATTAGGGCGAGAGGCATTCAAAATTTTTCAAGCTATACCCCATTACGGGTACATGAAGCTCAAAATGCCTGGTCCCAATGGAATCATCACTCTTGCCAGTGATCCGGACATAGCACTCCGCGCCAAAAATAAGACAGCCGCACTAGCCCTCGAGGCAATATCCGAAGCCCTAGCGGCCGAGGAACTCACTGCGCTGCGCTCCAAAGTGAATAGGGACGATGTGATACTCGACAAGAATCCAAGTCCACCTCTTTTAAGCCAGCGGACGAAATAGTCAAATTCCAAGTCCATCCAACAGACCCTACAAAGACGACATCCATTGGGGCACAGTTAAACCCCGACGTAGACGCCACACTACGAGAATTCCTATGGGAAAATTGGGACATTTTTGCCTGGCACCCTTCAGACATGCCAGGAATCCCACGCCGGCTGGCCGAGCACAGCCTAAACATCCTAAAAGGATTCAAGCCAGTCAAACAGGCTATTCGGCGATTTTCCAAACCTAAGAGACAGGCAATGGGAGAGGAGCTAGCCAAACTATTAGAAACCGGATTCATCAGAGATATAAAACATCCGGACTGGCTAGCAAACCTGGTGATGGTACCAAAGAAAGATAAATCCTAGCGCCTATGTGTCAACTTCAAGGACCTTAACAAGACTTGCCCAAAGGATCCCTTCCCCCTCCCCCGCATCGATCAAATTATCGATGCTACCGCTGAGCACAATTCATTGTGCTTCCTCGGCGCATACTCCGGCTACCACCAAATCAAGATGGCGGAACCAGACCAAGCCGCAACGGCATTTGTCACTCCATACGGCCCATTCTGCTTCAACACAATGCCCTTCGGGCTCAAAAACGCCAGCGCAACATATCAGCGCATGATTCAGACATGTCTGGCAAACCAGATCGGCAAAATAGTGGAGGCATACGTAGATGATGTGGTCGTCAAATCCAAGCATGTCGAAACTCTAGTAGACGACTTGAGACTCACATTCGACAATCTCCGAACATACGACATTAAGCTGAATCCGGAAAAATGCGTCTTCGGCGTACCAGCCGGAAAGCTCTTGGGCTTCATTGTATCCGTTAGAGGAATTGAAGCAAACCCAGCCAAGATCCGAGCTCTGTCACAATTGGATATCCCAAAAGACCTCAAACAAATTCAAAAATTGACAGGATGCGTGGCGGCTCTAAGCCGCTTTATCTCCCGCTTGGGTGAAAAGGTATTACCCCTTTATCACCTCCTCCAGCGCACCGAACACTTCGAGTGGACGGATGCCGCCATGGCCGGACTCGAAGAAATAAAAGCCATATTGGCAACAAATCCGGTCCTGGCTGCGCCCAATATGGGCAAACCAATGTTATTATATATCGCGGCAACACATCAAGTTGTAAGCGCGGTGCTCGTCGTCGAACGAGAAACGGACGGACACAAGTTCCCCCTTCAAAAACCAATTTACTACGTGTCCACTATCCTAACTCCATGCAAGTCCCGGTATCCACATTATCAAAAGATAGCGTACGCGATGTTCATGGCATCCCGGAAGCTGCGACACTACTTTCAAGAGTGTTCGATAATAGTAGCCTCCGAAGTACCTCTTAATGATATTATAAACAACCGCGACGCAACTGGCCGGATTGCAAAATGGGCCATTGAGCTCCTCCCATTTGACATAACCTATAAACCACGGCGAGCTATCAAGTCGCAAGTTTTGGCTGACTTCGTTGCCGAATGGACTGAAGCCGAACTCCCTAAAGAGTACGGCGCATATTCCAATTGGATCATGCACTTCGACGGCTCCAAAATGTTGGCCGGCCAGGGGGCTGGCGTCGTCCTGACATCCCCAACCGGAGACACAGTCCAATACGTACTCCAGATAATGTACACGGACTCCAACAACACAGCCAAATATGAGGCCCTTTTGCATGGCCTCTGGATGGCGGTCTCCATGGGCATTAAACGCCTAGAGGTGCGTGGGGATTCGAACCTCGCAATATCCCAAATAAATGGAGACTTCGACGCCAAGGATCCGAAAATGGCAGCTTACCGTAACGCCGTCCTAAAAATGTCAGCTCGGTTTGACGGGCTCGAATTTCACCATATAGCCCGGGATAATAACCAGGCGGCGGACGTATTGGCACGCATTGGCGCAAAGCGTGATGCCGTCCCTCCCAACATCTTCCTGGAACGTCTTTTCAAGCCATCCGTACTTGTGACACTCCAAAAAAAATTTATGGTTTTATTTTCAAAAAAAAAAGAGCCTTGCTGGTTTGAAGAAGGTCATTTAATTTTTTTTTAAAAAAAACCCTCTTCTAAGTCTACTCTCTAAAAACTCTTTCTGGATTGAGTTTTCTTCTAAAAAAGAAAACCTTTTGGTTTTGGGATTTTTATTTGGTTTGATCCATTTTTGTTTTGCCATGCCACTCATGGTAAAACTCCTCTCAAAAACCCCTCCTTCCACTTGGATACAACCCAAACATTCTGTCCACACCAATAAACTCCATTTTTGGATTTTATTCCAATTATTTTCTCTTTCCAAATAATTCTGCCCTTTCTTTTGAGTCTAAGTGATTTGCAAAGCAAGTACCCAAAGGCTTTTGATTTTTGACCTCAACTCAGTACCATTGTATAGTCCTTTGTACCCACAACCCAGAACCATCTTGATCCACTCTTCTTCTTTTCAAATATTTCAAATTTCACTCACTGCAAGTTTGGACCAGATTTGCCAAATTTGGTGAAATTCATATCTACACTTCTCCAAAAATTCCACCAAAATTCAGGCAACCTGTAGTTGCAATGAGAGACCACTCCACCAAAAATCAGCTCAAGGAAAAATCCCTAGAGGCCAGAATCATTCTGTCGAACACCTTGCATGCACTGTTCTGTTCATCTTTAGTTAAATTCAGGGTTCAGTGTCGATCGTCGTCAGGGATTCAGTCACATGCTCACAGTGCACTTGGCACGTTGCTCACGGCCTAACTTGCTTGTCCGGAGCCTCACACGCGCGCTTGGCGTGTTCCTGGCGTCGGTGGCACCTTGGCCCGCCTGCGCCGGCGTGTCTTGCAGCGGCCGAATCACCGTAGCGGCCAACAACGAGCAGAACTACGGCGCAACGCCGTTCGGCGCCGCCCAAACCCCCTGGTGGCTCCGCGTGGCCGTCTCCGTGCCAGCGCACGCATGCGGCACCGTCGCCGTGGCGCAGCATGCACAGAGCGCGCTCTCTGCCGCCGACGGGCCCGCACCGCCCCGTTCCATCGAACTCCACCTAAGCCACCTAATCCCAACGCTGTTAGCGCACAAACCGAACCAGGGAACGACCGCGATGACGCCCCACCTCTGCAACCTCCCGTGCAACCTCCACGCCGCCGTAATCACCTCACCGGAGAACCCCGTTCTCGGCAACCACCTCGGGGCGGCTATATATAGCACCCCGAGCCCGCTAGCACTCACGCCCGGCTACACCACCTCACCACATCCTGCCTGACCACTGGAGGGGCCTCGAGGAGCCCTTCTTCCTCGACTCCGGCCACCTCCGTCCGCCTCGGGCTCCAGCAGCATCCACTGCGGTGAGGCCATCTCCGACACCCAAACCCCGTCTGCAGCCCTCTTCCACACCTAGCACCCTAACCCCCTCATCAATTTGAACCTTGCAGCCCTCTCCGGCGAGCTCCGTCCTCGTCCAAACCGCCGCCCGCCGGAGCAAGGGGCGCCGTCGACACAGTACTCGCCGGCGACCACTTCCACCTCTCTCAGACGCGGAATGGTGCCCTGATCATGAAGGTACCGTCTGATCACCCTACCTCGCCGTGGATCGCCGCAGGCAACCACCGCACCTCTCGGGCGCCATCGCGCTCTGTTTCTCTCGTTTTGGATTTTCAAACCCGACAGGTGGAGCCCACCCGTCAGCCTCTCAGTCCTTCTAAACGAATCGTTTTCTGAAGGCGTCTTCTGTCAAAGTACGTCTCCCCTCTAGGCCGACGTATTTTCAGTCGAACCGTTTTCTTTTTTTATAAGTGAGCCCCTCGAAACTTTCTGTTTCATTACAGATGGGCCCTTGGGCTAAAACCCTTATAACTTTTTATCAGAAAAGAACTTTTGAGTGATTCTTTTTCTGTCCTCTTCAAATTTTTGTCTACTTTTTTATCATATTTATTTGAAAAATATTTGGATCAACTTTCTGTACCCCCACGGTATTTACGATAGCACGTGTATTTTGTGTACCGTAGATACCGAAGGTGGTGACGGAGACGCGAACTTCGCCGAACTAGGCCCCGACTACTCCGAGCCAGGCAAGCATGTTTGAACTCTTGATATGATGAATGTCTTGGCATGTTTGCATTGTATAGTTTCATGTCATGTTCATAAGCATCCCGATAAATTTTGTTTCGTGATAAGCTGAGACAAGTGAGTTTCGGGAATCCATGAGTTCATGGAAATGAGGTTGCATGGCCACGTGGTGGCATGCAGATGGCTAAGATGGTAGTGTTGTAGCATGCCAGTCTTATGCCAGTATGTTTTTGACTCTGGTATCAACTCCCGTTCATTTATCTTTCCGTACTGCCACATGCTTCCCGCAAGGGATATGGCTTAGTACGATGCAAACCACTTCCCTGGTACACACCAAATGGAGAGGCCGGGATGAAGGTTCCATGGCCCTGGATTAAAGCCTTTCATCCGGTCAGGGGGCATGGGTGTTTCCGGTTGGGACCGAGAGGGGGGCACCCCTTAGAGCGCGCATATATAAATTTGATCCCATGCTATTCGAGATTGTGATCTCCCCGTCTCAAAGTTTTTCTTGAACGCTGTCAAGGGTGATTCCTGGCAACGTGAAGTGGGATGGGTGTGTACTGGTTAAGTTGTGTTTCTTCCGAAATACCATAAACGGAACTAGTCCCTCGTGACTACGGAAATCCGTTGGCTATGGGTATTTTAGTACAAACTCTGCAGAGTCAACTCCCCAATACAACATCCTATCCATGACCCTGTTCCGGGTCCCCTTTATCTTGTCAATTGTTAGTCTTGATGGCAAGAACCCCGGTAAGCTAAAGGAGTGTGAAGTTTGGTTAATGTTGTGTCTTGTGAAGGACTAACCGTTAACCATCTTGTGTGGAATATTTTTCTGTGTACATTAACCCTCACACGTTATGACAATGAACTATAAGCCCTTTATGTGACGTCGCTCAGACGTCCGACTGCGGCATTGTTATTATTTATTTTTTTATGAGCCCTTTATGTGACGTCGCTTAGACGTCCGACTGCGGCATTGTTATTATTTATTATGTGCCCTTTATGTGACGTTGCTTAGACGTCCGACTGCGGCATTGTTATTATTTATTATGAGCCCTTTATGTGACGTCGCTCAGACGTCCGACTGCGGCATTGTTATTATTTATTTTGTTATAAGCCCTTTCTGTGACGTCGCTCAGACGTCCGACTGCGCCATTGTTATTATTTATGTTGCTATAAGCCCTTTCTGTGACGTCGCTCAGACGTCCGACTGCGGCATTGTTATTATTTATGTTGCTATAAGCCCTTTCTGTGACGTCGCTCAGACGTCCGACTGCGGCATTGTTATTATTTATGTTGCCATAAGCCCTCTCTGTGACGTCGCTCAGACGTCCGACTGCGGCATTGTTATTGTCTATTTTGCTCTAAGCCCTTTATGTGGTGTCGCCTAGATGCCCGACTGCGGCGTGTTTTACTTATTTATCTTCCTTTCGAGGCGTCGCTTCAGACACCCGATTGGATTTACGATTATTTCCTTGGGTTTTCGAGCGGACTACCGCCGACTCCCATTTTACCTGTCTTGTCTTTATGAATTAAATGTGCCATTGTTAAAATACTCATGACGCATTCATGCATGCATTTGTTATATCTCTTGTCCGAACTGTCTTGCGAGTACTTTCAAAGTACTCACCTGGCTTGTTGATTTGGCCAGATGCTGACGAAGGCGATCTCATGGATGAGGAGTTCAATAGCGAGTCCGACGCTTAGAGGAGTCCCAGTCAGTCTCGAGCGACCCTGGTTTTGGTCACTGTTGATAACCGCTTCCGCTACCTAAATAAAATTCATCGAGCCTCACCTCGACGCTCGATGAGCCGCCAGTGTAGCCGTATTGCTACCCACTCCACTGTGTTACTCCACCCAACCACTTTTATCTCGAGTCAGTAGTATTGCCACCCCACCATTGTGCCATATCCGCCATATGTATAATTATTGGCGTGCTTGTAATAATTGTTGAGCGACTCCAGCTCAACCCCCGGTAATATATTAATGCTATTGGCTTATTGTATCAAAGTTTTGTCTACCAGTGAGGAGGATTTTCCGCACACTGGACATCAAAAGATCGGTCTTTCAATAAATATTTTTGTTGAAAAACCGGTCGTGACAGTACTATGGGAAGGGGAGTCCGGAAACAACAATCCGGACCCAACCGCACCGCCCAACACCGAACATTCTGACACAATCGGTGGTTCTGCCAATGAAAAAACACATTCAGCCCACGAAATAATGGCAGTCATTGCCCCGTGGACGGAACCATTCCTAGCCTACTTAACTAGGCAGGAACTTCCCGAGGACCAAAACGAGGCCTGCTGCATATTATGGCGATCTAAAGCCTATAAGGTCCATGAGGGAGAGCTTTATAAAAAAAGCACAACCGGAGTCCTTCAAAGGTGTATCTTCAAAGAGGAAGGGCGAAATCTCCTGGCTGAAATTCATGCCGGACTCGGTGGGCACCACGCCGCAGCCCGGGCCCTTGTCGGCAAGGCCTTCCGTACTGGATTTTATTGGCCGACGGCCCGGGCAGATGCTCAGGACTTAGTCCAACGATGCGTCGGTTGCCAGCTCTTTGCTAATCAAAGCCACATGCCACCCACCACCCTCAAAACTATACCCATCACCTGGCCGTTTGCGGTCTGGGGGCTTGACATGGTTGGACCCCTTAAAGGAGGAACCCACAAGCAAAAATACCTATTGGTCATGGTAGATAAATTCACCAAATGGATAGAGACCAAGCCAGTTAAGACGGCCGAATCCGGACCCGTGATAGACTTCGTATCAGGGGTAGTACACCGTTACGGCGTCCCCCATAGCATCATCACTGATAACGGCACGAACTTCACGGCCGGCGAGGTTAAACTCTGGTGCAAAAACATGGGCATCAAGCTCGACTACGCTTCAGTCTATCACCCTCAAACTAACGGTCAAGGCGGGCAAATGGTCTAATCATGAGCGGCATTAAACCCAGACTAGTGCGGTCCCTCAAGGAGTCTAACACGCACTGGGTAGAGGAGCTCGACTCCGTACTCTAGGGGCTGCGGACCACGCCGAATCGCACCACCGGATTCACACCATTTTTTATGGTATACGGCGCAGAGGCAGTTTTGCATTGCGACATAATTCATGACTCACCTCGCGTGCGCATGTACGAAGAAAGAGAAGCCGAGTTGGATCGGCAGTTTGGACGCCTTAGAGGAGGAGCGCGATGTGGCAAAAGCTCGTTCCGCATTCTATCAACAGCAGGCTCGAAGATATCAAAGCAGAGAAGTGCGGGCCAAAGCTTACAATGTTGGCGAACTAGTTCTACGCCTGCCGGACAAGAAAAAGGACAAACTCAAGCCCAATTGGGAAGGTCCCTTCATCATCGACCAAGTCCTGACCGGTGGAGCGTACCGTCTGCGAAACGCATCGGATAACCGACTCGAGCCGAATCCATGGAACGCAGCCCGCCTCCGAAGATTCTACGCCTAGCGCCGGACTCTGAGTTCGTCTCCTTCCTCCGTCTACATTTTATACTTTAGCTGTCTTTTTATTTCTCTCCTTCCCCCTCCTTTTTCTTAAAGCCTTTGGAGGCTTGTCTACGTATTGTTCGCACACACTCGACGTGCTACTCGCGCTCATTATACCTGGGGGCTTCTTTAATAGAAGCTTATTTATATGGGCCTTATGCCCAACACATGCGTCAAACTTCCGCATGTACCTTTTATTCGCCATTATATGCATCGATATGACTTAAGTTTTGGCCAAGCTGGGATGCCTGGCTCCTGTGCTTACCCCTACGTTCCCAATTGTTCGGCTAGGTGGTAAAGGGAGCACCTCTGCGATTGTTACTGCCGGGTCAGCCGGATGTGTACCTTAGACTGGGTGAAGCCGAGAGCTAGCGTTCTCAAGGGAATATTCGGTCGGTGAACTAAAAGACGATTTCTTACCTATTTATTTATCTGCCCCCAGATGCTTTTCTGCTTTTTTCGCAGTCCGGACATGCACTTTTGGGCATGCCTCCCAGGGAAAGGAACCCCTAACGGAACTATTCTCCCTGGAAGATGTTTCTTACTAACCATGTAATATAACATAACTAGTTGGGCACTTGTCTGATAAAGCACTAATGACCCCTACGCCTGGTCTCCACGCATGCCCCGGTTCTTACATAGCCGTGAAGGTATTCGGACACACTCTGGACCGTCGGGTCCCGAGGTTGAAGCGAAAAGGTCCGCTACAACAAACGATCTACAATCCGGCTAGAAGGCATTTTACATGTCATTTTAAATTACATAGTCAAATTGACTGATCGTATTCCTCTTCAATACCATCTAACAGGTTGTCTAGTTTACAGTCCCGCTGGGAATACTTTGTGGTCAACTCTACTTGGCCGTTTACTAAGCTTACAGGGATCTCCTTCCTATCGGGCCCCACAGGTCCGACCTCGGCCATGTGGTTTGGGTCAGCCTTCGTGTACCACGTCTTCACCATGGCCCAGGCCTCCCTGGCGCCTTGACGGCAGGCCGATATCTTCCATAGACGGAAGCGCCGCCGTGCTCCCTGAAGCTTCTCTGCAAGCTCTCCAAGGCCTTCGGGTAGGGAGATGGATGGCCACAAGGCCTGGGCGACGCCCCTCATCGCCTGCCGAACTCATTCGTGCAGTTGCAGCAGCTCGGGAAGAAGGTCACCCGTTGAACCGAGCATTTCCTCTGCAGGACAACCTGTGAGCATACCTACAGACATATTTCTGTTAGTCGACTTCCTCGCCGAACTCTTTTTTGAGGTTCGCTCAAGCACTTACTACCGCGACGAAGCCGCCGATTCTCCTTAACGGAGTCAGACAGCTGGGCTTGAACATCTTTTAGTTCCTCGCCCAGCTGGGTGTTGGAATCTTGGAGGTTATATTTCTCTTGCCGCACCCTTGTAAGCACTTTCTCACCGGCTTTTAGCCGGCGTAGGAGCTGTTGCTTGTCCGGATCTAGTCCGGCGCCATCTGCAAAATTATTGTTAGACTTATACACACGCCGCATTTAGCAAATTACTTCTCTTTAGAAGCATATATTACCAGAGGGGGTCTCTGTGGCTTCCCCTAATGCGGCTAGCGCGGCCTCAAGTTGGGCCTTGCACTCTTGCAGCTCCTGGGACAGTTGGAAATTCTTTTCTGTAAGATCCTACATAACAAATGATCCTTAAATCAGATATTCTAACTATTCTCGGGGGCTACTGGCATATATAACTGTCAAAATTCCTCACCTGTATGTCTTTCACATACTGCTCCGTGGCTCTGGATAGACCATCTTGAGCGGCACGGAGGTGCGCATCTCCCGAATTAAAGGCATTCAATGCCTCTGGGGAGAAACACACGTCACGAAGAACTGTCCGGCGGCGCCTGTGATTCATGGTGCTCTCCACCTCAGATCGGGTGGCGGACAACCTGTCGGCATCCTCCGTTGGAGGAGCATCCGATGTGTGCCTTGTGTTAGCCTCCCCCTTCGGACCCGGCGTTGGAGCCTGGCTGGCGGAGGCTCGATTGGCAACCTCTTCGGACACAGTCCGGCGAGCCCTCTTTTTCCTGAAAAGGTCACGAACGTTAATATGCCTTCCAGGAATCATTCCTTCAAACACGGCGGCGTGCCATACCATTGCGGTGACATCTCGATCGGCACCGCACTTCTTTTCCACCTGCTGGGCCGAGCTGCCCCTTGTTGGACAGCCGTCGCGAGCTCGGCTTCCCGCCTTAAAGGCACCTCCTGCGGAACACAATTAGTATGCAGTGATCAGAAATAAGCACGGATGGATCATGGTATCAAGACTTCGGTCACAGTTACCTGGGAAGCTAGAAATATCCTGGGGTAGTCAGCCGTAAAGGCGACCAAAGCATTGTCGATGCTAAGTTGGTGGAACACCCCATCGATCAGCTCCACCTTTATATCCGGATCCTCTTCGGAGGCCGGATCGAGGGACCGTTCTGGATCCTTGGGATGTGGAGGCGGGCTGTGTATGTCCTCTTCAGCCCGGCGCAGTTCCTGCGTCGAAATCACAAAATGAGATACTTAACCATGGGAATGGGGATCGGATAGGCAAAAAAGAAATGTCCGCTTACCCAGCTTCGAGGATTGTTCATAGAAAATCCGCTCAGTGGACTAACACGGAGAAAATCCTCCTTCTCTCCTTTGTACAGGCCAGACAAAATCTTCACCAGATCGGCGACCGATCCCGGCCCCTTACGGCCGTGGCGGGTGGCATCATCCTCCCCGTTGAAATCCCACATGGGGTGGCCCCTATACTGGAGCGGCTGCACCCCCCGCATAATGCATGTGGCCATGACTCCGATCATGGTCAATCCGGAATGAGCCAATAATCTTATTCGGCCCATCAGGTAAAGGACGTCCCTGTCATTCTCCCGTTGAGGGCTCCGCGGACGCCAACTTAGGCATTTCTTCAGAGGAGCATTACTGAACTCCGGGAGACCGATCCGAACTGGGTCTGGTAGCGGGGCATCCTCTATATAAAACCATTCCGAAGGCCAGTCTTCGGACGCCTTCTTCGGGGTTCCGGATATATATCAAGTCCCGGCGATGCGCCATAGTTCGGCTCTGCCCACTTGATATATTGACCCCTCATGAGAACGGGGTACAAGGGAGAATAATCTCTTCCACAGCGCAAAATGAGCCTCGACGCCCAAGAATAGCTCGCAAAGGGCCACGAAGCCCGCGATGTGCAGAATGGAGGCAGGCGTAAGGTGGTGCAGCTGGAGGCCGTAGAACTCCAGGAGCCCCCGGAGAAACAGATGTATTGGAAATCCAAGTCCTCTTATTAGATAAGAGACAAAGCATACCCGCTCTCCTTTGGAGGGATTGGGGACGCTCTCCGTCTGCTTTCTGCCCTTGTAGGTGGCGAGTCCGGCTCGAACCGGGACCATGAAGGCTGGGGGAAGAAATCCCTTGGTTTGAAGCGTCGCTAGCTCGTTGTGCGGGACCGAGCATCTCTCGCAATCTCCAGGCTGAGGGCTAGGAGCGCGAGAGGAGGAGTCGCGTCGACTGTCCATGATGGAATGGATTTTTTGTCAGAGGCGCTCCGATGAATGCTCGCGGAGGGAGGATGGTGTGATTCGGATCTAGATCCCCGTCCCTTTTATAGGCGGCTCATTTGCGCAGGTAGAGGGGAAAGTGTAAAAATACCCTGGCTTTTCGCATTCGTTCGACACATGGAAGATGGCCATTATTGGGCATGAAAGCCAAGGAGCGCAGCATTTATAAGAAGCCGGACACTATTTGACAGGTACATGGAATTTGGAGAAGAACCCGCCTCGCAATGCCGAAGACAATCTACGCGCCAGACTCATCGTCATTGAAGCCTGGTTCGGGGGCTACTGAGGGAGTCCTGGACTAGTGGGTGTCCGGATAGCCGAACTATCATCTTTGGTCGGACTCCAAGACTATGAAGATACAAGATTGAAGACTCCGTCCCGTGTCCGGATGGGAGTTTCCTTGGCGTGGAAGGCAAGCTTGGCAATACGCATATGTAGATCTCCTACCATTGTAACCAACTCTGTGTAACCATAGCCCTCTCTGGTGTCTATATAAACCGGAGGGTTTTAGTCCGTAGGACGAACAACAATCATACCATAGGCTAGCTTCTAGGGTTTAGCCTCATTGATCTCGTGGTAGATCTACTCTTGTACTACCCATATCATCAATATTAATCAAGCAGGAGTAGGGTTTTACCTCCATCGAGAGGGCCCGAACCTGGGTAAAAACATCGTGTCCCTTGTCTCCTGTTACCATCCGCCTAGACGCACAGTTCGGGACCCCCTACCCGAGATCCGCCGGTTTTGACACCGACAGATATGTTTCTCGATTATGGAGGTGACAAGAGGTTCGTCATAAAGGGTTACATCGATGCAAGTTTTGACACCGATCCAAATGACTCTAAGTCTCAATCTGGATACATATTGAAAGTGGGAGCAATTAGCTAGAGTAGCTCCGTACAGAGCATTGTAGACATAGAATATTTTGCAAAATACATACGGCTCTGAATGTGACAGACCCGTTGACTAAACTTCTCTCACGAGCAAAACATGATCACACCTTAGTACTCTTTGGGTGTTAAATCACATAGCGATGTGAACTAGATTGTTGACTCTAGTAAACCCTTTGGGTCTTGGTCACATGACGATGTGAACTGTGGGTGTTAATCACATACAGATGTAAACTATTAGTGTTAAATCACATGTGATGTGAACTAGATTATTGAGTCTACTGCAAGTGGGAGACTGAAGGAAATATGCCCTAGAGGCAATAATAAAGTTATTATTTATTTCCTTATATCATTATAAATATTTATTATTCATGCTAGAATTGTATTAACCGGAAACATAATACATAGACAAACATAGTGTCACTAGTATGCCTCTACTTGACTAGCTCGTTAATCAAAGATGGTTACGTTTCCTAACCATAGACATGAGTTGTCATTTGATTAACGGGATCACATCATTACGAGAATGATGTGATTGACTTGACCCATTCGTTAGCTTAGCACTTGATCGTTTAGTATGTTGCTATTGCTTTCTTCATGACTTACACATGTTCCTATGACTATGAGATTATGCAACTCCCATTTACCAGAGGAACAGTTTGTGTGCTACCAAATGTCACAACGTAACTGGGTGATTATAAAGGTGCTCTACAGGTGTCTCCGAAGGTACTTGTTGGGTTGGCGTATTTCGAGATTAGGATTTGTCAGTCCGATTGTCGGAGAGGTATCTCCAGGCTCACTCGGTAATGCACATCACTATAAGCCTTGCAAGCATTGCAACTAATGAGTTAGTTGCGGCATGATTTATTACGGAACGAGTAAAGAGACTTGCCGGTAATGAGATTGAACTAGATATTGAGATACCGACAATCGAATCTCGGGCAAGTAACATACCGATGACAAAGGGAACAACGTATGTTGTTATGCGGTTTGACCGATAAAGATCTTTGTAGAATATGTGGGAGCCAATATGGGCATCCAGGTCCCGCTATTGATTATTGACCGGAGACGTGTCTCGGTCATGTCTACATAGTTCTCGAACCCATAGGGTCCGCACGCTTAACGTTTCGTTGACAATATAGTATTATATGAGTTATGTATGTTGGTGACCGAATGTTGTTCGGAGTTCGGAATGAGATCATGGACATGACGAGGAACTCCAGAATGGTTTGGAGATAAAGTTTAATATATATGATAATAGTGTTTGATCTCTGGAAGGGTTCCGGAATTCACCAGAAGGGGTTTCGGATGTTTCCCGAAATGTTTGGGTACGAGAACACGTTATTTGGGCCAAAGGGGAAAGCCCACGAGGCTTTTGGAAAGTGCAAAAGGAAGTTTTGCGGAGACCAGAGGCTAGACGCCAGGAACCCTGGCGTCTAGGGGGTAGACACCGGGAACCCTAGCGTCTACCCCTAGAGTCCGTTTAGGACTCTTGCCTTTCGGGCAAAACCGACTTTGAGGGGGCTTTTACTCCAAGTTTCGATAAAGATCTTTGTAGAATATGTGGGAGCCAATATGAGCATCCAGGTTCCGCTATTGGTTATTGACCGGAGACGTGTCTCGGTCATGTCTACATAGTTCTCGAACATGTAGGGTCCGCATGCTTAAAGTTCGATGACGGTTATATTATGAGTTTATGTGTTTTGAGGTACCGAAGGAGTTCGGAGTCCCAGATGAGATCAGGGACATGACGAGGAGTCTCGAAATGGTCGAGACGTAAAGATCGATATATTGGACGACTATATTCGGACATCGGAAAGGTTCCGAGTGATTCAGGTATTTTTCGGAGTACCGGAGAGTTACGGGAATTCACAGGGGTGTATATGGGCCTTATTAGGCTTTAAGGGAAAGGGAGAGGAGAGGATGGGCGCCCCCCAAGGCCTAGTCTGAATTGGACTAGGGGGAGGGGCTGTGCCCCCTCCTTCCTTCTCTTCTCTCTCCCCTTTCCTTGACTCCTACTCCTACTACTTGGAAGGGGGGATCCTACTCCCGGTGGGAGTAGGACTCCTCCTAGGGCGCGCCATAGAGAGGGCCGGCCCTCCCCCTCCTCCACTCCTTTATATAAGGGGAGGGGGCACCCCTTGGAGACACAACAATTGATCCCTTGGATCTCTTAGTCGTGTGCGGTGCCCCCCTCCACCAAAATCCACCTCGATAATATCGTAGCGGTGCTTAGGTGAAGCCCTACGTCGGTAGAACATCATCATAGTCACCACACCGCCGTGCTGACGGAACTCTCCCTCAAAGCTCAACTGGATCGGAGTTCGAGGGACGTCATCGAGCTGAAGGTGTGCTGAACTCGGAGGTGCCGTGCGTTCGTTACTTCATCGGTCAGATCGTGAAGACGTACGACTACATCAACCGCATCGTGCTAACGCTTCCGCTTTCGGTCTATGAGGGTACATGGACAACACTCTCCCCTCTCGTTGCTATGCATCACCATGATCTTAGGTGTGCGTAGGAATTTTTTTTTGAAATTACTACATTCCCCAACACATCCGACCCGGCAACTAATTCGACCCCTCTGGAGCAATCTCTCTTTGCTACATATCAAACTCCAGACGACTCGCCGGGTGCCGCTAGGGAAGCTCTTCGCCAGGCGAATCTTGTCATGGAGCAGGTGAAAGTGATGCATGAAGCCAGTCAGATAGCTTACAACGCTAGCACTGCCCTTCAGACCAATGTTCAGGTCAGCAAAATTTCGACTGAACTTTTGAATGTCGCTTTATATCTGATCGCCCACTGGGTGTTCCTTCGTTTAGAACTCGGGAAATCTTCAATTCTGCACTTTTCGAACCAGTGGGGGCACGTCGAGTGCACCCACTGGGTGTAGTCCCCGAGACCACGGTCGGCTGCTGGCAGTCGACTGAGGTCTAATGATGTATCTCTCTTTTTTTTGAACTCATGCTGAGTATTGATCTGATCCAGTGGGGGCATGCTACCTCTTGAGCACTGCGTTGGATTTCCCTGTAGAGGAGAGGATGATGCAGCAAAGTAGCGTAAGTATTTCCCTCAGTTTTTGAGAACCAAGGTATCAATCCAGTAGGAGACCACGCACAAGTCCCTCGTACCTACACAAAACGATAGCAACTCGCAACCAACGCGGTTAGGGGTTGTTAATCCCTTCACGGTCACTTACGAAGGTGAGATCTGATAGAGATGATAAATAATATTTTTGGTATTTTTGATAGATACATGCAAAGTAAAAAATAAAAGGTAAAGTAAAAAACAAAGCAAGTAAATAAAGTGATAGAGATTGATATGATGAGAATAGACCCGGGGGCCATAGGTTTCACTAGTGGCTTCTCTCAAGAGCATAGATATTCTACGGTGGGTGAACAAATTACTGTTGAGCAATTGACAGAACTGAGCATAGTTATGAGTATATCTAGGCAATGATCATGTATATAGGCATCACGTCCGAAACAAGTAGATCGAAACAATTCTGCATCTACTACTATTACTCCACTCATCGACCGCTATCCAGCATGCATCTAGAGTATTAAGTTAAAAACAGAGTAACGCCTTAAGCAAGATGACATGATGTAGAGGGATAAATTCATGCAATATGATAAAAACCCCATCTTGTTATCCTCGATGGCAACAATACAATATGTGCCTTGCAACCCTTTCTGTCACTAGGTAAGGACACCGCAAGATCGAACCCAAAGCTAAGCACTTCTCCCATTGCAAGAACTACCAATCTAGTTGGCCAAACCAAAAAAAGATAATTCGAAGAGACTTGCAAAGATAACTCAATCATACATAAAAGAATTCAGAGAAGAATCAAATATTTTCCATAGATAATACTGGATCATAAACCCACAATTCATCGGTCTCAACAAACACACCACAAAAAGAAGATTACATCGAATAGTTCTCCATGAGCGAGGGGGAGAACATTGTATTGAGATCCAAAAAGAGAGAAGAAGCCATCTAGCTACTAGCTATGGACCCGAAGGTCTGAAATAAACTACTCACACTTCATCGGAGGGGCTATGGTGTTGATGTAGAAGCCCTCCATGGTGGATGGCCCCTCCAGCGGAGCTCCAGAATAGGCCCCAAGATGGGATCTCGTGGATACAGAAGGTCGCAGTGGTGGAATTAGGTTTTTGGCTCCTATTCTGATCGTACGGGGATACGTAGGTATATATAGGAGGAAGGAGTACGTTGGTGGAGCGTCAGGGGGCCCACGAGGTAGGGGCGCGCCCTCCACCCTTGTGACCACCTCTGGCACTTCTTGGAGTAGGGTCCAAGTTTCCTGGATCACGTTCGGTTGGAAAATCACGTTCCCGAAGGTTTCATTCCGTTTGGACTCCATTTGATATTCCGTTTCTTCGAAACACTAAAATAGGCAAAAAAACAGCAATTCTGGGTTGGGCCTCCGGTTAATAGGTTAGTCCCAAAAATAATATAAAAGTGGAAAATAAAGCGCAATATAGTCCAAAACAGTAGATAAAGTAGCATGGAGCAATCAAAAATTATAGATACGTTGGAGACGTATCAGGGCATGCTAAGTGCACCCACTGGGTGTAGTCCCTGAGACTACTGTTGAATATTTGATTCGGCGGTAGTCTTAGAGTAATTCTTTTCCTTCACTGTTGCTTGCATCTGTCGACTGACATGTCTGTCTTTCTGGCTGCAGAGGTCTTGTGATCTTGGAGCTCGACTCACCAAGTTAAAGAAGAAGCATATCAGCGTTGAACTTGACCTCGAACTTGCGAAGAAGAATCTGAAGACTGCCCAACAAGAAATGGCCATCATGGGAGGTGATCACTCAACCATTTTGTCTGTTTTGTAGCTTCACACTTCGCACTGGTTTTTCTTCCAGTCTCTTTGAACCGAGTGATTTCACACAAGTAGATGTGCATAGTGAAAATCGTCAACTTGAGTCTCGTGTGAAGAGTGTTGTTTCTTTAGAGACGATGAAGGAGGCTTTGGAGAAGAAGGATCTGGATCTGGCAGCCGCTCAGAAGGAAGCACGCGAGAAGACGAAGCTTGTGGACCAGAAGCTGGCTTCGGTCAGCAAATTGGAGGAGGAGAACGCGAAGCTGAAGACTGCCATCTCGGACGTTAATCGAGGAGTCGAGCAGCTAAAGAAGGACAAGGAGAATCTGGCCATTGAAGTCGGCGGCCTCAAGACCAAGACGGACAAGCTGGAGTCCTATCTGGAGCAACTCGCTGCCAAACTTGATCTGAAGCTTGAAGGTATGATCAGTCGATTGCGATTAATTTGTTGCCGATTGAACTTTGTTGTCATGTCGTCGACTCATTACTTTTTTGCAATGGGACAGAGCTGTGTCAGGACTTTGAGGCTAAAACTGGGCGGGTGGAGACTGGTCTCGACCCCAACAACTGTCCCATGAAAGATGACACCGCAATGAATCTGCTCCGATTGGAGTCGCTCTTAGATGGTGCGGTTGCTTATCTTGCTCGGCTGAAGGTGGCTATGGCCCAAGTGGATGTTGAACTCTGGCCTCGGGTGGAAATGTCCCAAGACCTCGAGTCCTTGATGACTCGACTAAATCAGATTCCAGGCCGAGTGCAAGAGTGGAAGAAATCTTCAGCCCGCTGTGGTGCCGATGTCGCCTTGTCTTTGGTCCGAGTGCACTGCAAGGAGGCTAAGGAAGACAAACTGGCAGCTCTCAAAGTGTCAAACACTAAGAAGCACTCCTTCCAGGACTTCATGGACACCTTCCTCGAGGCAGCCACCCGCATCGCCGACAGCATTGACCTCGACAGCTTCTGCGACCCGGCCAGTACTTCTCCCGCCGAGTGATTAAAAAACATTATGCCACACTTTTATTTGCCTCGGAATGCCGAGTGAATTTGTAACTGTTAAAACTCCTTCGGGCCTGATGCCTGATCACTTTATTCTGTGGTTAAGAAACTTTGGATTTATCATCTCGTATATTCCGTCTGTCTTCGAACGAAATTCGTTTTTCTCTCGAATTGTTGTCTGTTTGCTTGATGCAGCTTCTGGAGAAGAATGGCCAGTCGATCGATCGGGCGATCCTTGAGCAACATTGATCAGCTCATCAACAAGGCATTCAGCAATGGTCTTGACGTTCCAGTCGACCAATCGGGCGATCCTTGAGTAGCATTGATTAGCTCATCAGCAAGGCACTCAGCAATGGTCTTGACGTTCCAGTCGACCAATCGGGTGATCCTTGAGTAGCATTGATCAGCTCATCAGCAAGGTACTCAGCAATGGTCTTGACATTCCTGTCAACCAATTGGGTGATCCTTGAGTAGCATTGATCAGCTCATCAACAAGGTACTCAGCAATGGTCTTGACGTTCCTGTCAACCACCCGGTAAGGTTTTTCAAACTTAGGCAAGCACTGGGCTGCAGCTAAGCCTCCGAGCGGGAGGGTCGCTCACCACTCGGTAGGATTTTTCAAACTTAGGCGAGCACTGGGCTGCAGCTAAGCCTCCAAGGGGGAGGGTTGCTCACCACTCGGTAGGATTTTTCAAACTTAGACGAGCACTGGGCTGCAGCTAAGCCTCCGAGTGGGAGGGTTGCTCACCACTCGGTAGGATTTTTCAGACTTAGGCGAGTACGGGACTGCAGCTAAGCCCCCGAGTGGGAGGGTTGCTCACCACTCGGTAGGATTTTTCAAACTTAGGCGAGTAGGGGACTGCAGCTAAGCCCCCGAGTGGGAGGGTTGCTCACCACTCGGTAGGATTTCTCAAACTTATGAGAGCACTAGGCTGCATCTAAGCCTCCGAGTGGGAGGGTTGCTCAAACTTAGGCGAGTACGGGACTGCAGCTAAGCCCCCGAGTGGGAGGGTTGCTCACCACTCGGTAGGATTTTTTAAACTTAGGCGAGCACTGGGCTGCAGCTAAGCCCCCGAGTGGGAGGCGGACTCACCACTCGGTAGGATTTTTATCACTTAGGCGAGCACTGGGCTGCAGCTAAGCCCCCGAGTGAGAGGCATACTCATCACTCGGTAGGATTTTTATCACTTAGGCGAGCACTGGGCTGCAACTAAGCCCCCGAGTGAGAGGCAGACTCATCACTCGGTAGGATTTTTATCACTTAGGCGAGCACTGGGATGTAGCTAAGCCCCCGAGTGAGAGGCAGACTCATCACTCGGTAGGATTTTTATCACTTAGGCAAGCACTGGGCTGCAGCTAAGCCCCCGAGTGAGAGGCAGACTCATCACTAGGTAGGATTTTTATCACTTAGGCGAGCACTGGGCTGCAGCTAAGCCCCCGAGTGAGAGGCAGACTCATCACTCGGTAGGATTTTATCACTTAGGCGAGCACTGGGCTGCAGCTAAGCCCCCGAGTGAGAGACAGACTCATCACTCGGTAGGATTTCTATCACTTCGTCTTAGGCGAAATAGATTCGCAGTTAAGGTAATTTGTACGAAAAAATAAACAACAATCATTCGGAACAAGTAAATTATGTCTTTTGATAGCCAAACTAAAAGGTATTTCTTATTACATCTCACCAGTCTAAATATTAAAGAATAGAAAGGGCGGAGCAGATCCGCATTCCAGGCGTGTGGCTCATCTTTATTATGTTCGACGTTGAAGAGACGGTATGCTCCATTGTGGAGCACCTTGGTGATGACGAAAGGGCCTTCCCAAGTAGGAGCGAGCTTGTGAGGTCTCTACCGGTCTACTCGAGGAACCAGGTCTCCTTCTTGAAATGCTCGACCCCTCACGTTTCTAGCGTGAAATCGATGCAAGTCTTGCTGATAAATGGTCGACCGGATCAAGGCCATCTCTCTTTCTTCTTCTAGGAGATCGACTGCATCTTGCTGAGCTTGTTCTGCTTCTTCTTCTGAGAAGAGTTCGACTCGAGGTGCATTGTGGAGCAAATCATTGGGGAGCACGGCTTCAGCTCTGTAGACTAAGAAGAATGGAGTCCTTCCAGTCAACCGGTTAGGGGTTGTCCTCAACCCCCATAGTACGGATGGGAGCTCGTCGACCCAAGCTCCTGCTGCATGTTTCAGGTCACGCATCAACCGAGGCTTCAATCCTTTGAGAATCAATCCATTTGCCCACTCGGCCTGCCCATTCGACTAAGGATGAGCGACCGAAGTGTAGTTGACTCTCGTGCCTTGGGAGGCACAAAAGGCTTTGAATTCTTCAGAATCGAAGTTCGAGCCGTTATCTGTGATGATGCTGTGCGGGACGTCGTATCTGAATATAAGTTCTCTGATGAAACTCATAGTTGTGCTTGCTTCAAGGCTTTTGATGGGCTTGGCTTCGATCCATTTGGTGAACTTGTCGACTGCTACCAGCACATGAGTAAATCCACTCCTGCCTGTCCTCGAAGGTCCAACCATGTCCAGTCCCCAAACGGCGAAAGGCCAGACGAGTGGAATTGTTTTCAGAGCTGACGCAGGTTTATGAGACATGTTTGAGTAAAACTGGCAGCCTTCACACTTGTCCACTATTTCCTTAGCCATCTCGTTGGCCCACGGCTAGTAAAATCTGGCTCGGTATGCTTTGGCCATGATGGTCCGAGAGGACGCGTGGTGACCACAGGTCCCCGAGTGAATATCATTGAGGATCACTCGACCTTCCTCTGGCGTGATGCACTTCTGGCAAACTCCAGTTGCACTTTCTCTGAACAATTGCCCCTTTATCACAGTAAAGGCCTTAGATCACCGGACGATCTGTCGAGCCTCTTCTTCATCCTCCGGAAGTTCTTTCCTAAGAATATATGCGATGTACGGCACTGTCCAGTTGGGAGTGATGACCAGAACCTCCATGACTAAGTCGACCACGGCTGGGATTTCAACTTCAGTCGGATCTGTGGCACTCTTGGGTTGTGGCGACTCTTCTGTGAAGGGATCCTCCTGAACCGAAGGTGAATGAATATGTTCCAGAAACACATTGTGGGGAATGGCCTCTCTCTTTGAACCTATCTTCGAAAACTCATCTGCAGTTTGATTTTTCAATCGGGGCGCATGGTGAAGTTCCAACCCCTCAAACTTTTTTTCCAGCTTCCTAACAACATTGCAGTAACCAGTCATGGCTGGACTTCTGACACCCCATTCCTTCATCACCTGATTAATCACCAAATCTGAATCGCCATATACCATGAGGCGACGGATGCCGAGTGAAATGGCCATACGCAACCCATATAAAAGTGCTTCATATTCTGCTTCGTTATTGGAGGAATCAAAATGAATCTGGAGAACATAATTGAGCTTGTCTCTACGGGGGGACACCAATACTACTCCAGCACCTGATCCGTTTAGTATCTTGGAGCCATCGATGAACATAGTCAATGTTCCGAGTGAACTTGAGTCGGTAGTTGCTGCTCAATCCACTCGGCAAGGAAATCCGTGATTGCTTGGGACTTGATAGCTTTCTTTGCCTCAAACTTGATGTCAAGTGGAAGGAGTTCAATCGCCCATTTTGCTACTCGACCAGTTGCATCTCTGTTATTCAGAATCTCAGACAACGGTGTGTCGCTGACGACTGTAATAGAGTTATCAGAGAAGTAATGTGCAACCTTCTTCATGGTCATGTAAATTCCATAGACAAGCTTCTGATAATGAGGGTATCGTTGCTTGGACGGAGTCAAAACTTCAGAGAGATAATAAACTGGGCGTTGAACCTTGTAAGCTTTTCCTTCCTCTTCTCGCTCGACTGTGAGTACTGTACTGACAACTTGTCCAGTGGCTGCAATGTAAAGCAGTAAAGGCTCTTTGCTGATTGGTGCAGCGAGCACCGGTTGGGTGGAAAGCAGAGCTTTGAGCTCTGCAAATGCTGCATCAGCTTCTTCAGACCACTCGAACTTATCAGATTTCTTCATCAGTCGGTAAAGGTGCAAGGCCTTTTCATCGAGACAAGAGATGAATCGACTCAAGGCGGCCAAACAACCTATCAGCTTCTGAACGTCATGCACTCGCACATGGCGTTTCATTCGGAGGATGGTATCCACTTTTTCTGGATTGGCGTCGATCCCTCGTTCGGAAACGAGAAAACCGAGCAACTTTCCTCCTGGAACTCTGAATGTGCATTTTGACGGATTAAGCTGGATATTGTACCTTCTTAGGTTGGCAAAGGTTTCTGTGAGGTCAGTCAATAGGTCGGAACCTTTGCGAGACTTGACCACGATGTCATCCATGTACGCCTCCACATTCCGACTGATTTGGGTGAGCAGGCACTTCTGGATCATTCTGATGAACGTCGCTCCAGCATTTTTAAGACCGAATGGCATGGTGACATAGCAAAAGCACCCGAATGGGGTGATGAAAGTTGTTTTTATTTCATCGGGGCCATACAGTCGGATCTGATGATACCCGGAATATGCATCTAGGAAAGACAGGCGCTCACACCCCGCAGTCGAGTCAACAATCTGATCGATACGGGGGAGAGGGAAATGATCTTTCGGGCAGGCCCAATTGATATGCTTGAAATCAATGCACATGCACAGTGAATCGTCCTTCTTGGGGACCATGACGACATTGGCAAGCCACTCGGAGTGGTAGATTTCACGGATGAACTCTGCTGCCAACAGTCGAGCCACTTCTTCGCCGATTGATTTTCTCTTCTGAACGGCGGACCGCCGAAGGTGCTCTTTGACGGGTTTTACCTTGGGGTCGACACACAAACAGTGCTCAGCCAGTTCTCTGGGTACACCTGGCATGTCAGAAGGTTTCCATGGAAGATGTCCTAGTTCTCACGGAGGAACTGGATGAGCGCTTCTTCCTATTTGCTGTCGAGTGTTGTTGATATACGAGTCGGGGCAGCATTGGGGTCGGTCGGGTGAATATGAATCAGCTTCGTTTCACCAGTCGACTGAAATGCAGAGTCTGTAGCAGGCTTCTTGGCTCAGAGCAAATCACTCGGATCTGCACTCTTCTGATACTCCTGTAATTCCACCGCCGCCATCTGTGCATCGGCGATTTTGGAACCTCTCTGGAAACATTCTTCTGCTTTCTGCCGATTGCCAGTGACTGTGATCACACCTTTGGGACCAGGCATCTTCAGCTTGAGGTACACATAGCACGGTCGAGCATGAAACGTGCGTATGCTGGCCTCCCCAGGATGGTGTGATAAGCGCTCTGGAAATCCACGACTTCAAATGTCAACTTTTCTTTACGATAATGCTTGGAATCACCGAAAACCACGTCGAGAGTGATCTGGCCGAGTGATTCGGCTTTCTTTCTGGGGATAACGCCATGAAAGTTCATATTGCCCTCTCTAAGCTTGGACATCGGGATGCCCATCCCCTTCAAGGTTTCAGCATACAGGATATTCAGACTGCTACCACCATCCATCAGCACTTTAGTTAGTCGAGTGCCACCGACCACCGGGTCGACCACCAGCGCTTGCCTCCCAGGGGTGACTACGCGAGCAGGATGGTCCGACTGGTCGAATGTGATGGCTATCTGGGACCATTTCAGGTACGTGGTCGTCATCGTCGGAGCAACCATATTCACCTCTCTGTTGATGACCTTCAACCGACTCTTGCTCTCAACATCAGCAAAAATCATGAGAGTGGAATTGACCTTGGGTAACCGTCATCTTCCTCTTCCTCCTCATCTCTGTCCGACTCCTTGTCCTTCTCATTGGGTTGTTTCTCCCGGAACTGTTGGATCAGGAGTCGACATTGTCGAGTGGTATGCTTTGGGTAAATCAGATTACCTTCCTCATCTTTCTTCGTGTGGATGTGACACGGCAAATCCAACACATCATTTCCTGCTTGATCCTTTACCTTCTTAGGAGGCCAGGGCCCCTTAGGTCTTCCCTTAAACTTTCCTTGAGCCACTGCTGCAATCTCACCAGGTGCCGCTGGCTCGGCTTTACGCTTTTGTTTCCGACTGGAACCACCTCCACCGGCCTCTTGGCCGACTGGTTTACTCTTCCCGCTACGGAGTCGATCCTCTTCTTCTCCGTTAGAATACCGGGTGGCTATCTCCATCATCCGGGTTAGAGTCATATCCCCAGTCTGACCGAACTTCAGAACCAACTCTCGATACTTGACGCCTTCCTTGAAAGCGCACACTGCCTGATGCTCTGATACATTATCCATGGTGCGATGCAAAGTGGTCCACCTCTGAATGAATTCCCTCAAAGTCTCATTCGGCTTCTGCACATAATGCTGCAACTCGGGTAGCCCTGCTGGCCGCTTGCACGTGCCCTCAAAGGTTCTTACGAACACTCGAGATAGCTCTTCCCAACTGTGAATACTGTCCAGGGACAACTGAATCAACCACGCTCGGGCCGACCCTTCCAACATAAGAGGGAGATGCTTCATTGCTATCTCATCGTTTTCGCCTCCAATTTGCACAGCCACTCGGTAATCTTCAAGCCAAGTTTCAGGCTTGGATTCTCTAGTGAACTTACTGACTCCTGTTGCCAATCTGAAGTTGGGAGGAATCACTGCAGCCCTGATGGCTCTGCTGAAACACTCTGGGCCTGAAACATGTGACCTGCTGCCACTCAGACGATCTCTGCCCAGGTCTTCTCTGTGTGGTCTATTCCGCTCGACCAGGCCTTGGACAAGAATGGATCTCGCATCGAAGCTCGGCTCCCTTGGGTCGACTGGAGCTCTGCGCTCGTCCCTGTGACGGCGTCTGTCATCATTCTATCGAGGCACGTACGACGCACTCCTTGGAGGAGGCGTTGGCACTCGACGATGATTGTCGCGGTCGAACTGACGATCGTACTGTCCACGGCCATCACACCGCGGGGGCGATCTTGGGCTATGGGCCGACTGAACTGTATCCACTGCCACGGATCTGCTGTGTATCCGATTCCGCGACTGAGACACCACAGAATTCTGCTCTCCTGCTACTCGGAGCAGGGCCCAGATCTGCTCCAACCCTCAGCCAGCCTCTGACTGGGAAGGTTGAATCGACTCTGCAATTCGGGCCACAGCAGTGAGGTTCTGAATCGGAGTACGGTATACCTTAGGTGGAGGCGGGAAAAGCTGTCGTCAACTGGACTCAGGAACTCGTTCCCGGGCTCGCTCGTCGAGAGCGCGCTGCAACTTCTCCAGTCGAGTGCGCTCAGCCAAATTAGCCAAGCGCGCCTCCTCCAAGGCCCGAGCCTCGGGAGTTTCTCCAACGATGGGCGTGTGAAGTGCGTCCATGTTGCGACGACGAAGATCCTCTCTCTACTGCGAAGAGAGAGGTTCGGGATGGTACTCCTCGTGGACCCGTGATGGATCGCCGCCAGCCTCTTCGCTGTCCTCGCGGCGAAAGCCGGGCGGGCCACACAGACCATTGACCATCAGGAATTCAGCCGCAGGATCGTTGCTATCGCACTCGGACGCCGTCTCCGCGGAGCCAGTCGATAGATCGAACAGGCCGTGGAGAGTTTCGTCGGGCTCGATTGCCGTGACTTGATGAGTGGCCAAACGCCGAGCCACCGCATGCTTCACCCACCACTGAAGCCGTGACCGACCAGATCGCTTGCGGCGGCGAACAGCGGGGAGGGAAGATGTTGCTGGAGTCGACTGATACTGGGTCGACGGCTGCCGAAGAAGGACGCCACGAACGTACGCGCGAAAGCGCGTCGCCCCTCGGACGGGGAGCGCCTCGACATCGAGCAGAGCTTCCTGGAGCCACGCTGAGTCGTCGGTGACGAAAACGAGCGCGCCGAGACGGATCTCGCGGCTCTCAACCATCTCGTCGCCGGAAACCATGATGATGATCGGAAAAACTTGCAACTTCACCAACAAGTCGCTAAGACACCTGCCCCATGGTGGGCGCCAACTGTCGTGGTTCTAAGTCTGACAGTAGAAAGGGGGTAGGTATGGAGAGGCAAGATCTCAGCTATGGCGAAGGTGTACACACGAGTTTTACGAGTTCAGGCCCTTCTCGGAGGAAGTAACAGCCCTACGTCTCGGTGCCCGGAGGCGGTCGATTGGATTACGCGTGTGATATTATAGGGGTGCGAACCCTTGTCCTAGAGGAGGGGGTGGCTTATATAGAGTGCGCCAGGACCCCAGTCATCCTCCATTACAAGGGGCTTAATGTTCATAAAGTAAAGGCGTTACTGGTAACGGCAGTTGAGGGAGTCCTGGACTAGGGGGTGTCCGGACAGCCGGACTATCATTATCCGCCGGACTCCAAGACTACGAAGATACAAGATTGAAGACTCCGTCCCGTGTCCGGATGGGACTTTCCTTGGCGTGGATGGGCAAGCTTGGCAATACGGATATGTAGATCTCCTACCATTGTAACCGACTCTGTGTAACCCTAGCCTCCTCCGGTGTCTATATAAACCGGAGGCTTTAGTCCGTAGGACGAAATACATTACAACAATCATACCATAGGCTAGCTTCTAGGGTTTAGCCTCCTTGATCTCGTGGTAGATCCACTCTTGTAATACCCATATCATCAATATTAATCAAGCAGGACGTAGGGTTTTACCTCCATCGAGAGGGCCCGAACCTGGGTAAAAACATTGTGTCCCTCGTCTCCTGTTACCATCCGCCTAGACGCACAGTTCGGGACCCCCTACCCGAGATCCGCCGGTTTTGACACCGACATTGGTGCTTTCATTGAGAGTTCCTCTGTGTCGTCACCGATAGGCTTGATGGCATCTTCAACCAGCAACGCTGTCCAGGGCGAGACTTTTCTCCCCGGACAGATCTTCGTGTTCGGCGGCTTCGCCCTGCGGGCCAATTCACTTGGCCATCCGGAGTAGATCGAAAGCTACGCCCCTGGCCGTCAGGTCAGATTTGGAAGCTTAAACTTCACGGCCGATGTCCGCAGAGACTTGATCTTCGACGGAATCGAGCCACAGCCAAGCGCGCCGCACTGTGATGACGGGCATGATTTACTCTGCCACCGAACAGTGCCTTGGTGGCCGCACACGGGTCCGCTTCGGCCATTAGCCCGGAGCGGATCGCCCAGATCAAGGGCCGGTGGATAGACACCGCCCTGGGGGCTTCAACATCAACGGCGATGGAGCCGAACACTGATTCTGTCCCCTGCGAAACTCGTGATTCCGAGGCGCCGGACTCCTCGCCGGACTCCGAACCTCCCGCGCCCCTACCAATCGATCCGGATTGGGCGCCCGTTATGGAATTCACCGCCGCGGACATCTTCCAATACTCGCCTTTTGGCGATATCCTGAATTCATTAAGGCACCTCTCATTATCGGGAGAGTCCTGGCCAGACTGTGGCCAGGATGGTTGGGGTACGGACGACGAAGAAATTCAGAGCCCACCCACCACCCACTTTGTAGCCACTGTCGACGATCTAACCGACATGCTAGACTACGACTCCGAAGACATCGACGCTATGGACGACGATGCCGGAGACGAACAGGAACCAGCGCCTACAGGGCACTGGAAGACCACCTCGTCATACGACATATACATGGTGGACACCCCCAAAGACGGGGACGGCGAAGAAACAGCGGAGGCAGACTCTCTAAAGAAGCAGCCCAAACGCCGGCGTCAGCGGCGCCGCTCTAAATCTCGCCACAGCAAGAATGGAGATTCCGGCACAGGAGATAATAACACTCCAGAGAGCGCCGAAGACAATCCCCTCCAGCAAGACTCAGCGCAGGAGGATGCAGAAGCAAGCCCTCATGAGGGGGCGGCAGACGAAGAGGTTGAGGATCATAACTATATGCCTCCCTCCGAAGACGAAGCAAGCCTCAACGATGACAAATTCGTCATACCCGAGGATCCCGTCGAACAAGAGCGCTTCAAGCGCAGGCTTATCGCCACAGCAAACAGCCTAAAGAAAATGCAGCAGTAGCTTCAAGCTGATCAGGACCTGTTGGCCGATCGATGGACCGAGGTCCTCGCGGCCGAAGAGTATAAACTCGAACGTCCCTCCAAAAGTTACCCAAGACGCAAGCTGCTCCCCCGATTAGAGGAGGAAGCATACGTACCTCCATCACCAGCGCACGATATGGCTGACCGACCACCCCGTGGTCATGACAAAGAGGCATCCAGGCCCCCAGCCAAGACTATACCCCGGCATCGCTCCAAAAGTACGAAGCCAAGAGGGAACGCGCCGGACTTGCGAGACATATTGGAGGATAAAGCAAGGCAATCCAGATCCATCTACGGATCACGTGGGCGCCCCACGACCCACGACGAATACCGTCGTGCCGGATACAATAACCCCGGCCGGGCCGAACACAACAGACAGCGCTCTCTCGAGCTGCGTCGCGATATCGCTCAATACAGAGGCGCCGCACACCCGCTATGCTTCACTGACGAAGTAATGGATCATCAGATCCCCGAAGGGTTTAAACCCGTAAACATCGAATCTTACGATGGCACAACAGACCCCGCGGTTTGGATCGAAGATTATCTTCTCCACATCCATATGGCCCGCGGCGACGATCTTCACGCCATCAAGTACCTCCCACTCAAGCTTAACGGACCAGCTCGGCATTGGCTTAACAGCCTGCCCGCAGAGTCAATTGGGTGTTGGGAAGACCTGGAAGCCGCATTCCTTGATAACTTCCAAGGCACATATGTGCGACCACCAGACGCCGATGACCTAAGCCACATCATTCAGCAGCCAGACGAATCGGCCAGACAATTCTGGACACGGTTCTTGACGAAGAAAAATCAAATCGTCGATTGTCCGGATGCAGAGGCCCTTGCAGCCTTCAAACATAACATCCGGGACCAATGGCTAGCCCGGCACCTGGGGCAGGAAAAGCTGAAATCCATGGCAGCCCTCACATCGTTAATGACCCGCTTTTGTGCGGGAAAGGACAGCTGGCTAGCCCGCAGCAACAATCTCCGTAAAAATTCTGGCAGTCCGGATACTAAGGACAACAACGGCAGGTCACGTCGAAACAAAAACAAGCGCTGCATTAACGGCGACGATAAGGAGGATACGGCAGTCAATGTCGGATTCCGAGGCTCTAAACCCGGTCAGCGGAAGAAGCCATTCAAAAGAACCACTCCGGGTCCGTCCAACCTGGACCGAATACTCGACCGCTTATGCTAGATACGTGGCACCTCTGAAAAGCCATCTAACCACACCAATAGAGATTGCTGGGTGTTCAAGCAGGCCGGCAAGTTAATTGCCGAAAACAATGACAAGGGGCTAAATAGCGACGACGAGGAAGAGACCCGACCGCCGAACAACAAAGGACAGAAGGATTTTCCCCCGCAAGTGCGGACGGTGAATATGATATACGCGACCCACATACCCAAGAGGGAGAGGAAACGCGCACTACGGGACGTCTATGCGATGGAGCCAGTCGCCCCAAAGTTCAACCCATGGTCCTCTTGTCCGATCACTTTTGATCGAAGAGACCATCCGACCAGCATACGCCATGGCGGATTTGCCGCATTGGTTTTAGACCCAATCATCGATGGGTTCCACCTCACGAGAGTCCTGATGGACGGCGGTAGCAGCCTGAACCTGCTTTATCAGGATACAGTGCGCAAAATGGGCATAGACCCATCAAGGATTAAACCTACAAAGACAACCTTTAAAGGTGTCATACCAGGAGTGGAAGCCAACTGTACAGGCTCAGTCACACTGGAAGTGGTCTTCGGATCCCCGGATAATTTCCGGAGCGAAGAGTTAATCTTCGACATAGTCCCGTTTCGCAGCGGCTATCATGCCCTGCTCGGACGAACCGCGTTTGCAAAATTCAACGCGGTGCTGCATTATGCATACCTAAAGCTCAAGATGCCAGGCCCTCGTGGAGTCATCACGGTCAATGGGAATACGGAACGCTCCCTCCGAACGGAGGAACATACAGTGGCTCTCGCGGCAGAAGTACAGAGCAGCCTTCTAAGGCAATTCTCGAGTCCGGCCGCTAAAAGGCCGGATACAGCAAAGTGCGCCCGGAGCAATGCCAACCAAGACCACCTGGCGCGATCAGAGCATGCGTAGCAATGCGGCCCCAACCCTCGCCCGCGTATGATCGCAAGAATAACACTCCGCGTACATCATTACGCTTTCGAGATACCATGGGCACAGGGGAGGGGGCACGATCGCAACGGACCCAGAGTGCGGTTCGACCACACCGGGGGCTCGCAAATGTGCCTCTCTTTTTTTTGTTATTATTTTTCTTCTTTTTTGTACACAGGACTCTGTTAACCAGAACCCCTGTCCGGCGGCGAACCTGCCGAACTCATGATGCAACAGTCAGGGACTAAAGAAGGCCGCGACGAACACTCAGGTGGTCTCAATTACGAGCAATAAATTTGATTATATACACCAAGTCCGCAGCTGATCCCTAGAGGGGGACATGTTTATTTAGTCCAAATCCCTTGCTTACCGCACTATTTGTATCAGTCCGCTCTACTAGCAGACTTTTCTTTCATAAATAATGCAGCACCTTTATGATCGCAATTGCATTACCTTTTATATATATATATATATATATATATATATATATATATATATATATATATATATATATATATATATATATATATATATATGCTCATTATATGACATCTGGCACCCGTATATTTTGGTACGGCATAATACACCGAGGGCTTATGCTCCCCACTCTATGGTGTGATAAGTCCGAACACTTTCACAAGTGCAGCACCCCGAACTTATAGCATTATATGAATCGGCTCTGAATCATGTCTTGGGTCAATAGTTGGGTTTGCCCGGCTCCCATGTTTTGGTGCCTTACGTTCCGTTCCGTCGGCTAAGGTGGCACTGGGAGAACCACTGCGATTGCGCCCCGGTTGAGCCGGGCGAGCGCCTCAGTGGAGAAAGCTAAAACTGACTGGCATGATAAGGCAAGAGACTGGTCGATGTTCGAGAGGTTTTTTCGGGTCCTTAAAGACTCACGCCGCTTCGAGCGAAGTTCCGGACAATGTCCGAAGAAGGCGTGGATAGCGCCCCGGATTCGGTCTTCCGAATACTAGGGGCTTCGCCGAAATTTAAAATTATAGAATTCTATGGCTAAGTGAGAGTGTTCAAGCATTATAAGTCTGGTTGCCTTGTTCGTTGTGTTGAGCGCCTCCCTCGATGGACCCAACAATGGGAACAAGAGCGCTCATGTTTATCCCGAACACCCCAGCACTCGCTGCTTGGGGGCTGAAGCCAACGACTTGCCATCTCTCAGATTTTATAAACGGCCGCACAGAAGGTAATATTTTAAATTAAACAAGTGTTGCTCATGGCGCATATAAACGAAGTTTTTAGCGCACAGGATAAATACATAGCGAGTTCACTCAAAGATTACATTTCGAGAGCACTCATCTGCAATATCGCAGGCTCCCTTCAGGACAATTTTATAATACTTCTCCGGCGTGCGATACTCCCTGCCTGGTGGCGGTGGATCCGTGAGAAGCTTCTCCGCATCCAACTTGCCCCAGTGCACCTTTGTGCGGGCAAGGGCCTGACGAGCGCCTTCAATACAGGCGGAGCGCTTGATGACCTCCACCTAGGGGCATGCATCCACCAGCCGCCGCACAAGGCCAAAGTAGCTCCCAGGCATGGCTTGTCCAGGCCACAGCCGGACTATGAGGCCCTTCATGGCCTCCTCAGCTACCTTGTGGAGTTCGACCAGCTGCTTCAGCTGGTCGCTTGGGGGCACCGGATGGCCGGCCTCAGCATACTGAGACCAGAAGACCTTCTCCGTCGAGCTCCCCTCCTCGCCACGATAGAATGCGGCGGCATCAGACGCACTACGCGGCAGATCTGCAAACGCCCCTGGAGAGCTCCGAATGCGGGTAAGTGTCAGGTAGTTCACATTAACATGCTTGCTTTGCATGAAAAATGCCTTACCCGCCGCTATCTTCTTTATGTCCTCAACCTCCTGAAGGGCCTTACGGGTCTCGGCCTTGGCGGACTTGGCACTTTCGAGAGCCGAAGCAAGCTCGGACTCTCGAGTCTTTGAGTCACGCTCCAAACTCTCATGCTTCTCCATGAGAGCCTGGAGCTCTTGCCGTACTTCCGCCACCCGTGCTTCCTGTTTTTCTCGCTCGACCCGTTCCGCGGCCGCACTGCGTTCGGCCACGGACACAGCCTCCTTCAGGGCTGCCACCTCGTTAGTGGCCCCTGCAATACCCGTATTATCCTTGTTAATTTTATTGCAACCGAAATCCTTTTCTGTAAGGTGCTAATTCAAAGTGGTGTTACTCACCTTCTTTTTCCTCGAGCTGCCTCTTGGCATGGCCGAGCTCTTGCTCGGACCGCTCGAGATCCTTCTTCAGCACATCGACCTCCGCCGTTAGTGCGGCAGAGGTCAGCAGCGCAGCCTGTAAACCCATATTGACATATTTTTAGCAACCCTGCGCATATCTTGATAGATCCTCAGTCCGGCTTTTCTTTCCGAACACCGAACTGAGCATCAGGGGCTACTGTCTATGCGGTACTACATTACATAATTTTAACTTCTTACCTCAAAGCCTGCTAGAAGGCTGCTGCAGGCTTCGGTCAGCCCGCTCTTAGCGAGCTGAACCTTTTGAATCACCGCACTCATGATAGTGCGGTGTTCTTCCTCGATGGAAGCGCCTTTAAGCGCCTCCAGCAAGTTATCCGGCGCCTCCGGTTGGACGGAGGCCGCCGGCGTCACGGTCTTGCCCTTCTTTCGAAGGGGCCATTTGCCGGACTCTGGAACCACTGCGGGTTCCGATGTAGAGTCCGGCGCAAAGTCCGGGAGGCTGCCTGACGGAGCCTCCGGAACCTCCTCCTGATGGGTCCCTCTTTGGGATCCCACCTCGGCGTCTTCACCTCGGGGGGTAGTGGCGGTCGGAAGTGAGTCCACATCCGACGGGGCCAATGACCCGCTTGATGAAGCGGGAAGATCGTTATCGGCCGGACTACGGACAGAATACGGCGTTAGAAGGACACTACGTGACATAAAAGATATTGCATATCAAGGATCCGGATACTTACGATCTCGCCGGACGCCTGGCCCTTGGAGGCCACTCATCCTCGCCAACGCTGGTGTTGGCGAAACTGTCCGGGGGGATAGTTCTCCCCCTCTTGGACCCTTCAGCCTCCCCGATTGGGGAAGCCTTCCTCTTCTTCTCTCCCTCCTCCGGGAGGGAATACTCCTCCTCCTCGTCTTCAGGGGAGGAGTCCTCGTCGTCGTCAGACGCCTGATTGCGGGAACTCTTTCGAGTCCCCGCGGCCACCTTCTTGGCCTTCTTCTCCGGCACCACGTGCGGTGCTGGAACCAGCAGCCCTGCTAAGCGGGCGTCCACTGGGTCTTCTGGCATGGGAGCCGGGCTGATAAGCAGCTTGGCCTTCTCCATCCATTCCTGTCAAAGGAAGAGGCAGAATGAAACCTCACTAGAGTCAATTTAATTATCACAAGTGTCCCGTAATGGGGTTGAATCACTTACCTCGTCAATTGGATACTGCGAGCTGAATCCGCGGTCTTCGGTCGCGGACGCGGGGGCTTCGGCACCCTTGAACAGCACCCTCCAGGCGCCTTCGTATGTTGTATCGAAGAGCCCGCTTAGCGCCTGGTGCTGTTCCGGATTGAACTCCCACAAATTGAATGCCCGTTCTTGGCATGGGAGGATCCGCCGGATGAGCATGACTTGGACCACGTCGACGAGCCTGAGCCTATTGCTCACCATCTTCTTGATGCATGCTCGGAGTCCCGTCACCTCCACCGGATTGCCCCACTGCAAGCCCTTCTCTTTCCAGGAGGTGAGCTGCGTGGGGATGCCAGATCTAAACTCGGGGGCCGCCACCCATGTGGGTTTGCGCGGCTCGGTGATGTAGAACCACCCCGATTGCCACCCCTTGACGGAGTCCACAGAGGTCCCTTCGAGCCAAGGGACGTTGGGCAATTTGCCCAACATGGCGCCTTCGCATTCCGCTTGCGTGCCCTTCACAACCTTTGGCTTGACGTTGAAGGTCTTGAGCCACAGGCCGAAGTGGGGCCGGATGCAGAGGAAGGCCTCGCACACGACGATAAACGCCGAGATGTTGAGGATGAAGTTCGGCGCCAGATCATGGAAATCCAGGCCGTAGTAAAACATGAGCCCCCGGACAAATGGATGGAGCGGAAAGCCCAGTCCGCGGAGGAAGTGGGGGAGGAAGACGAGCCTCTCATGAGGCCCAGGGGTAGGGATGAGCTGCCCCTCGTCGGGCAGCCGATGCGCGATATCGCCGGAAAGGTATCCGGTGCTGCGCAGCTTGGTGATGTCCACCTCCTTAGCGGTGGAGGCCAACCATTTGCCTCCCGCTCCGGACATATTCGGAGAAGGTCGAGGCGAGATGCGCGAGCTTGGGCGTTGGAGCTTGAGTTCGCGGAGAACAATAAGCAAAGGAGGAAGAAGGCGTAGGTGAGAAGGTGAATCCTTATCCCTTATATATAGGCGGACAAAACTATGTGTCCCCCACCGGCCTAGTAAAACTCGCTTATCTCCCAAGCGCCACCATCAATGGCGCGTTTGGGTTACCCACGCACGTATTGATGAGAATCCCGGAATAAGGGGAACACGATCTCTGCTTCGACAAGACGTGCCAAGGAAACTGCTTCGCTAAACGTGTTGAGGTGGTATGGTAAAAAACAATTCAAACAAAGGCTTGGTAGCGGTGTGATGTCACGCCGCATAATACGTCAGCAGATTGAACTAAGTGTACAGTTTATTCTCTCTACGGTGGAATGTGGAATTTATTTTGCAGAGCCAGACACTATCCTGGTGTTCATGATCTTCTCTGGATTATTCAAGGGAGGAACCCGCCTTGCAATGCCGAACATTATGCGCGTCGGACTTAGCGTCATTGAAGCCTGGTTCAGGGGCTACTGAGGGAGTCCTGGACTAGGGGGTGTCCGGACAGCCGGACTATCATTATCTGCCGGACTCCAAGACTACGAAGATACAAGATTGAAGACTCCGTCCCGTGTCCGGATGGGACTTTCCTTGGCGTGGAAGGCAAGCTTGGCAATACGGATATGTAGATCTCCTACCATTGTAACCGACTCTGTATAACCCTAGCCTCCTCCGGTGTCTATATAAACCGGAGGGCTTTAGTCCGTAGGACGAAATACATTACAACAATCATACCATAGGCTAGCTTCTAGGGTTTAGCCTCCTTGATCCCGTGGTAGATCCACTCTTGTAATACCCATATCATCAATATTAATCAAGCAGGACGTAGGTTTTACCTCCATCGAGAGGGCCCGAACCTGGGTAAAAACATTGTGTCCCTCGTCTCCTGTTACCATCCGCCTAGACTCACAGTTCGGGACCCCCTACCCGAGATCCGCCGGTTTTGACACTGACAGCAGTCTTAAATACTCTTAATGCTCATGAAGACTAAGGAATGAATGCCCATCCGTTGTGTGTTCTTCCGACTCCTGGTCTTCGATATAGTCGAGTGACCCCCCATATGGTCGAGTGACGGAGGGGGATGACGGTCAAGTGATTAGGTTGTCGAGTGGATCCTTGGCCTTTTTATCTTCTGGGGTAGTGACCTTGGGTAGGACGTGTAGGTCAGGCCTATGACCCTACCCTAGGTCTTTATCCTCATTAGTAGTAGCATAATTTCTCTGGGAACTGTCTAGTGTTTTACTAGCATATTGAATAACATTCAGTTTCTTATCAACTCTTTGTCCTAGAACAGCACCTACAACATAATCACTAGCATCACACATAATTTCAAAGGGTAAATTCCAATCAGGTGGCCGAACAATAGGTGCAGATATCAAAGCCTTCTTAAGTATTTCAAATGCTTCTACACAATCATCATCGAAGACCAAAGGAATATCTTTTTCTAAGAGATTAGTCAGAGGCCTAGAAATTTTAGAGAAGTCCTTAATGAACCTCCTATAAAACCCGGCATGACCAAGGAAACTTCTTATACCTTTAATGTCCTTGGGACACGGAATCTTTTC
This sequence comes from Triticum timopheevii, assembly GCA_963921465.1. NCBI lineage: Eukaryota > Viridiplantae > Streptophyta > Magnoliopsida > Poales > Poaceae > Triticum > Triticum timopheevii. The sequence goes on along the minus strand of OY997264.1, from coordinate 171,509,596 downwards.
AATAGCATCAACTTTAGCTTTTTCAACTTCAATACCTCTTTCAAAAAATTTATGCCCCAAGACAATGTCTTCATTAACCATAAAGTGGCACTTCTCCCAATTCAAGACAAGACTAGTATCTTCGCATCTCTGCAAAACTTTATCAAGGTTGCTCAAGAAATCATCAAAAGAAGATCCATAAACATAGAAATCATCCATGAAAACCTCAACAATCTTTTCACAAAAGTCAGAGAATATAGCCATCATGCATCTTTGAAAGGTAGCAGGTGCATTACATAAACCAAAAGGCATACGTCTATAAGCAAAAGTACCGAAAGGGCAAGTAAAAGTGGTATTTTCTTGATCCTGTGCTGACACAGGTATTTGAGAGAAACCAGAGTAACCATCTAGAAAGCAAAAATGTGTGTGTTTAGATAATATTTCTAGCATTTGATCAATTAAAGGTAGAGGGTAATGATCCTTTTTAGTAGCTTTATTTAATTTGCGGAAATCAATTACCATCCTATAACCTGTAACAATTCTTTGCAGGATCAATTCATCTTTATCATTAGGAACGACAGTAATACCTCCCTTCTTAGGGACACAATGGATAGGACTTACCCACTGACTATCAGCAACCGGATAGATTATACCTGCCTCTAGGAGCTTTAGTATTTCCTTTCTTACCACTTCTTTCATCTTAGGATTTAACCGCCGTTGGTGATCAATAACTGGTTTGGCGTCTTTCTCCAATTTTATTTTGTGTAGGCATAGAGTGGGACTAATGCCCTTAAGGTCATCAAGAGTATATCCAATAGCAGCACGGTGCTTCTTCAGAGTTTTCAATATTTTTTCTTTTTCCTGCTCTGAAAGTTTAGCACTAATAATAACAGGATATATCTTCTTTTCATCAAGATAAGCATACTTAAGAGTATCAGGTAATGGTTTAAGCTCAAACGCGAGATCACCCTTGGGTGGTGGAGGATCCCCTAGAATTTTAACAGGCAAGTTGTGTTTCAAAATAGGTCCCTGTTTAAAGAATACTTCATCTATCTCCCTTCTTTCATTCATAAACATGTCATTTCATGGTCTAGCAAATATTGTTCTAGAGGATCATTAGGAGGCACGACAATAGAAGCAAGACCAATAATTTCATCCTTACTAGGCAATTCTTGATCATGGGATTGTCTACGAAATTTAGCAAAATTGAACTCATGAGACATATCCCCCAAACCAATAGTAACAACATCCTTTTCGCAGTCTATCTTAGCATTAACAGTATTCAAGAAGGGTCTAGCAAATATGATGGGACAAAAGCTATCTTGTGGGGAACCGAGAACGAGAAAATCAGCAGTGTATTTAACCTTCCCACACAAGACTTCAACATCTCTAACAATCCAACTGGTGGAATAGTATCTCTATTGGCAAGCTTAATTGTAACATCAATTTCTTCTATCTCAGTGCAATATCATCATAATTTCTTTGTATAAGGAATGAGGTATTGCACTAGCACTAGCACCCATATCACATAAGCCATGATAACAATGATCTCCTATTTTAACAGAAATAACAGGCATGCTTACAAAGGTCTATGTTTATTTTTAGTATCGGGTCTAGCAATTCTAACAGCTTCATCACAAAAGTAAATAACATGTCCATCAATATTATCAGCCAAGAGATCTTTAACCATAGCAACACTAGGTTCAACTTCAGTTTTCTCAGGTGGTGTAGGTGTTCTAGTATTACTCTTATGAACCACAGTTGAAGCTTTAGCATGATCCTTTATCCTAATAGGGAAAGGTGGTTTCTCAATATAAGTAGTAGGAACAATAGGATCATTATAAGTGGTAGTCTTTTGTTCAACTTTAATAGGTGCAACTACTTTTACTTCAACAGGAGGATTATATTTAAACCACTTCTCCTTAAGGAGGTCAACATGAGTAGCAAATGATTCACAGAAAGAAGCTACTATCTCAGAGTCAAGTCCATATTTAGTGCTAAATTCACGAAAAGCATCGGTGTCCATAAAAGATTTAACACAATCAAACTTAGGTGTTATACCTGACTCCTTACCTTTGTCGAGATCCCAATCTTCAGAGTTACGTTTAATTCTTTCCAATAAATCCCATCTGAATTCAATAGTCTTCGTCATAAAAGAACCAGTACAAGAAGTATCGAGCATGGAGCGATTGTTGAGAGAAAGCCGAGCATAAAATTTTTGAATAATCATTTCTCATGGGAGCTCCTGATCGGGGCATCAATATAACATTGACTTAAGCCTCCCCCAAGCTTGAGCGATGCTTTCTCCTTCGCGAGGCCAAAAATTATATATATAATTACGATCACGATGAACAAGATGCATAGGATAAAACTTCTGGTGAAATTCCAATTTCAATCGGTTGTAGTTCCATGATCCCATATCATCACATAGCCTATACCATGTCAATGCCTCTCCCTTCAAAGATAAAGGGAAGACCTTCTTCTTGACAACATCATCGGGCATACCTGCAAGCTTAAATAATCCACAAACTTCATCCACATAGATTAGGTGTAAATCGGGATGCAATGTTCCATCTCCTGTAAAGGGATTAGCTAGCAGTTTCTCTATCATACCCGAAGGAATTTCAAAGTAAACATTTTCAGTAGGTTCAGTAGGTTGAGGAGCAACTCTTTGCTCTACTGGTCAGGGTGAAGATACCCCGAACAAGCCCCTCAAAGGATTATGTTCCATAGTAACAAGTCACAGTAAATTTCAGCACACTATATAAATTTTTCCTTACCAAGTTCCACTTACCAAAGGCGCTTCACTCCCGGCAACGGCTCCAGAAAATAGTCTTGATGACCCACAAGTGTAGGGCATCTATCATATTCCTTTCGATAAGTAAGAGTGTCGAACCCAATGAGGAGCAGAAGGAAATGAAAAGCGGTTTTCAGTAAGGTATTCTCTGTCAGAACTGAAATTATCGGTAACAGATAGTTTTGTGATAAGGTAATTTGTAACGGTTAACAAGGAATGAAAGTAAATAAGGTGCAGCAAGATGGCCCAATCATTTTTGTAGCAAAGGAGAAGCCTGGACAAGGTCTTATATGAAGGAAAACACTCCCGAGGACACAAGGGAATTATCGTCAAGCTAGTTTTCATCACGCTCATATGATTCGCGTTTGTTACTTTGATAATTTGATATGTGGGTGGACCGGTGCTTGGGTACTGCCCTTTCTTGGACAAGCATCCCATTTATGATTAACCCCTATTGCAAGCATCCGCAACTACAAAAAAAGTATTAAGGTAAACCTAACCATAGCATGAAACATATGGATCCAAATCAGCCCCTTACGAAGCAACGCATAAATTAGGGTTTAAGCTTTTGTCACTCTAGGAACCCATCATCTACTTATTACTTCCCAATGCCTTCCTCTAGGCCCAAACAATGGTGAAGTGTCATGTAGTCGACTTCACATAACACCACTAGAGGAGAGACAACATACATCTCATCAAAATATCGAACGAATACCAAATTCACATGACTACTTATAGAAAGACTTCTCCCATGTCCTCGGGAACAAACGTAACTACTCACAAATCATATTCATGTTCATAATCAGAGGGGTATTAATGTGCATAAAGGATCTGAACATATGATCTTCCACCGAATAAACCAACTAGCATCAACTACAAGGAGTAATCAACAGTACTAGTAACCCACAGGTACCAATCTGAGGTTTTGGGACAAAGATTGGATACAAGAGATGAACTAGGGTTTGAGAGGAGATGGTGCTAGTGAAGATGTTGATTGAGATTGACCCCCTCCCGATGAGAGGATCGAGGGTGATGACGATGATGATGATTTCCCCCTCCCCGAGGGAAGTTTCCCCGGCAGAACAGCTCTACGGAGCCCTAGATTGGTTCCGCCAAGGTTCCGCCTCGTGGCAGCGGTGTTTCGTCCCGAAAGCTTGCTTATGCTTTTTTCCAGGGTAAATGACTTCACGTAGCAGAAGATAGTCACAGGAGGGCTGCCAGGGGGCCCACGAGGCAGGGGGGCGCGCCCAGGGGGTTAGGGCGCGCCCCCCACCCTCGTGGCCAGGGTGTGGGCCCCCTCTGGTACTTTCTTCGCCCAATATTTTTTATTAATTCCAAAAATGACTTTCGTGGAGTTTCAGGACTTTTGGAGTTGCGCAGAATAGGTCTCTAATATTTGCTCCTTTTCCAACCCAGAATTCCAGCTGTCGGCATTCTCCCTCTTCATGTAGACCTTGTAAAATAAGAGAGAATAGGCATAAGTATTGTGACATAACGTGTAATAACAGCCCATAATGCAATAAATATCGATATAAAAGCATGATGCAAAATGAACGTATCTGTGGACCACCATTTGACCCTTTTGACCAGGGCCTCCACCTCCTTTGGGTTCCCCCAGGCGACGCCCTTCACCCTCCAGGACTTGTGCTTCTTTGGAGGCCCAGCCGAGAATGCTGGGACCTCGGGCTGTCCAGGGGCGAGCGGTTCGGTGATGTAGAACCACTCCCGCTACCACTCCTTCACCATTTCAATGAAGGTGCCTTTAAACCACTCTGCCCCCTGGTTCTTGCTAATCATGGCCCCTCCGCACTCCGCGAGGTTGGAGCCACCACTCTCCCTCCTGGTTCTTGCTAATCATGGCCCCTCCGCACTCCGCGAGGTTGGAGCCACCACTCGCCCTCCTGGTTCTTGCTAATCATGGCCCCTCCGCACTCCGCGAGGTTGGAGCCACTAGACTTTTCGGCTTGATTCCGAAGATCTTAAGCCATAGGCCGAAGTTTGCCTCGCAGCGAAGGAAGGCCTTTGCAGACCGTGATGAAGGAGGCAAGGTGGAGGATGGAGTTCGTGGTCAGTTGATGAAAATCCAGCCCGTAGTAGAACATCTCCCCGCGCACAAAGGGATGCAGTGGGAACCCTAGCCATTGGACGAGGTGGGAGACGAAAACTACCCGCTCCCCAGCGTAGGGAGCGGGCACTTGCTGGCCAGTGGCGGGAGCGCGAGCGGCGACGTCGGTGGTCAGGTACCCCGCGTTCCGCAGCTCTTGGCTGGTGCCATCAGTCACGATGGAACCACCTTAGTGTTGGGGAACGTAGTAATTTCAAAAAAAATCCTACGCACACGCAAGATCATGGTGATGATATAGCAACGAGAGGGGAGAGTGTATGTCCACGTACCCTCGTAGACCGTAAGCGGAAGCGTTAGCACAACGCGGTTGATGTAGTCGTACGTCTTCACGATCGACCGATCCAACCACCGAACGTACGGAGCCTCCGAGTTCAGCACACGTTCAGCTCGATGACATCCCTCGAACTCCGATCCAGCCGAGTGTCGAGGGAGAGTTCCGTCAGCATGACGGCGTGGTGACGATCTTGATGTTCTACCGGCGCAGGGCTTCGCCTAAGCTTCGCGACGATATGACCGAGGTGGAATATGGTGGAAGGGGGCACCGCACACGGCTAAGGAACGATCCGTAGATCAACTTGTGTCTATGGGGTGCCCCCTGCCCCCGTATATAAAGGAGGGAGGGGGGAGGCCGGCCGGCCCCCTTGGGGCGCGCCAAGGGAGGAGGAATCCTCCTCCTAGTAGGAGTAGGATTCCCCCTTTCCTACTCCTACTAGGAGGGGGAACGAAGGAGGAGAGGGGGGGAAGGAAAGGGCCCCCCCCTCCTAGTCCAATTCGGACTGGAGGGAGAGGGGGCGCGCGGCCCACCCTGGCCGCCCCTCTCTCTTCCCACCTAGGCCCATGTGGCCCATTAACTCTCCCGGGGGGTTCCGGTAACCCCCCTGGCACTCAGGTTTTCTCCGAAAACTTCCGGAACCTTTCCGGTGTCCGAATATAGTCGTCCAATATATTAATCTTTATGTCTTGACCATTCCGAGACTCCTCGTCATGTCCGTGATCACATCCGGGACTCCGAACAAACTTCGGTACATCAAAACTTATAAACTCATAATAAAACTGTCATCGAAACGTTAAGCGTGCGGACCCTACGGGTTCGAGAACTATGTAGTCATGACCTAAAACCATTCTAGGTCATTAGCCAATAGCGGGACATGGATGCCCATATTGGTTCCTACATATTCTACGAAGATCTTTATCGGTCAAACCGCATAACAACATACTTTGTTCCTTTTGTCATCGGTATGTTACTTGCCCGAGATTTGATCGTCGGTATCCAATACCTAGTTCAATCTCGTTACCGGCAAGTCTCTTTACTCGTTCTGTAATACATCATCTCATAACTAACTCATTAGTTACATGCTTGCAAGGCTTAGGTGATGAGTATTACCGAGAGGGCCCAGAGATACCTCTCCGACAATCGGAGTGACAAATCCTAATCTCGAATTATGCCAACTCAACATGAACCTTCGGAAACACCTGTAGAGCACCTTTATAATCACCCAGTTACGTTGTGACATTTGGTAGCACACAAAGTGTTCTTCCGGTACACGGGAGTTGCACAATCTCATAGTTGCAGGAACTTTGTATAAGTCATGAAGAAAGCAATAGCAGTATACTAAACGATCAAGTGCTAGGCTAACAGAATGGGTCATGTCAATCACATCATTCTTCTAATGATGTGATCCCACTAATCAAATGACAACACATGTCTATGGTCAGGAAACATAACCATCTTTGATTAATGAGCTAGTCAAGTAGAGGCATACTAGTGACTATAGTTTTGTCTATGTATTCACACATGTATCATGTTTCCGGTTAATACAATTCTAGCATGAATAATAAAAATTTATCATGATATGAGGAAATAAATAATAACTTTATTATTGCCTCTAGGGCATATTTCCTTCAGTCTCCCACTTGCACTAGAGTCAATAATCTAGATTACATAGTAATGATTCTAACACCCATGGAGTCTTGGTGCTGATCATGTTTTGCTCGTGAGAGAGGCTTAGTCAACGGGTCTGCAATATTCAGATCCGTATGTATCTTGCAAATCTCTATGTTTCCCACTTGGACTTGGTCCCGAATGGAATTGAAGCGTCTCTTGATGTGCTTGGTCCTCTTGTGAAATCTGGATTCCTTTGCTAAAGCAATTGCACCAGTATTGTCACAGAAGATCTTCATTGGTCCCGATGCACTAGGTATTACACCTAGATCGGAAATGAACTCCTTCATCCAGACTCCTTCATTTGCTGCTTCAGAAGCAGCTATGTATTCCGCTTCACATGTAGATCCCCCCATGATGCTTTGTTTAGAACTGCACCAACTTACAGCTCCACCGTTTAATATAAACACATATCCGGTTTGCGATTTAGAATCGTCCGGATCAGTGTCAAAGCTTGCATCGACGTAACCATTTACGACTAGCTCTTTGTCACCTCCATATACGAGAAACGTATCCTTAGTCCTTTTCAGGTATTTCAGGATGTTCTTGACCGCTGTCCAGTGATCCACTCCTGGTTTACTTTGGTACCTTCCTGCCAAGCTTATCGCTAAGCATACGTCAGGTCTGGTACACAACATTGCATACATGATAGAGCCTATGGCTGAAGCATAGGGAATATTTTTCATTTTCTCTCTATCTTCTGCTGTGGTCGGGCATTGAGTTCGACTCAACTTCACACCTTGTAGCACAGGCAAGAATCCTTTCTTTGCCTGATCCATTTTGAACTTTTTTCAAAATTTTGTCAAGGTATGTGCTTTGTGAAAGTCCTATTAAGCGTCTTGATCTATCTCTATAGATCTTGATGCCCAATATGTAAGCAGCTTCCCCGAGGTCTTTCATCAAAAAAAATTTATTCAAGTATCCCTTTATGCCATCCAGAAATTCTATATCATTTCCAATTAATAATATGTCATCAACATATAAAACTAGAAATGCTACAGAGCTCCCACTCACTTTCTTGTAAATACAGGCTTCTCCAAAAGTCTGTATAAAACCATATGCTTTGATCACACTATCAAAGCGTTTATTCCAACTCCGAGATGCTTGCACCAGTCCATAAATGGAACGCTGGAGCTTGCACACTTTGTCAGCACCTTTTGGACCAACAAAACCTTCTGGCTGCATCATATACAACTCTTCTTCTAGAAATCCATTCAAGAATGCAGTCTTGACATCCATTTGCCAAATTTCATAATCATGAAATGCAGCAATAGCCAACATGATTCGGACAGACTTAAGCATCACTACGGGTGAGAAAGTCTCATCGTAGTCAACCCCTTGAACTTGTCGAAAACCTTTCGCAACAAGTCGAGCTTTATAGACAGTAACATTACCATCAGCGTCAGTCTTCTTCTTAAAGATCCATTTATTCTCAATGGCTTGCCGATCATCGGGCAAGTCAACCAAAGTCCATACTTTGTTTTCATACATGGATCCCATCTCAGATTTCATGGCCTCCAGCCATTTTGCGGAATCTGGGCTCATCATTGCTTCCTCATAGTTCGTAGGTTCATCATGGTCAAGTAACATGACTTCCAGAATATGATTACCGTACCACTCTGGTGCGGATCTTACTCTGGTGGACCTACGAGGTTCAGTAGAAACTTGATCTGAAGTTTCATGATCAATATCATTAGCTTCCTCACCAATTGGTGTAGTCGTCACAGGAACCGGTTCTCGTGATGAACTACTTTCCAATAAGGGAGTAGATACAGTTATCTCATCAAGTTCTACTTTCCTCCCACTCACTTCTTTCGAGAGAAATTCCTTCTCTAGAAAGGATCCATTCTTAGCAATGAATGTCTTGCCTTCGGATCTGTGATAGAAGGTGTACCCAACAGTCTCTTTTGGGTATCCTATGAAGACACATTTCTCCGATTTGGGTTCGAGCTTATCTGGTTGAAGTTTCTTCACATAAGCATCGCAGCCCCAAATTTTAAGAAACGACAACTTTGGTTTCTTGCCAAACCATAGTTCATAAGGCGTCGTCTCAACGGATTTTGATGGTGCCCTATTTAACGTGAATGCGGCCGTCTCTAAAGCATAACCCCAAAACGATAGCGGTAAATCGGTAAGAGACATCATAGATCGCACCATATCAAGTAAAGTACGATTACGACGTTCGGACACACCATTTCGTTGTGGTGTTCCAGGTGGCGTGAGGTGCGAAACTATTCCGCATTGTTTCAAATGTAAACCAAACTCGTAACTCAAATATTCTCCTCCATGATCAGATCGTAGAAACTTTATTTTCTTGTTACGATGATTTTCTACTTCACTCTGAAATTCTTTGAACTTTTCAAATGTTTCAGACTTGTGCTTCATTAAGTAGATATACCCATATCTGCTCAAATCATCTGTGAAGGTGAGAAAATAACGATATCCGCCACGAGCTTCAACATTCATTGGACCACATACATCTGTATGTATGACTTCCAACAAATCTGTTGCTCTCTCCATAGTACCGGAGAACGGTGTTTTAGTCATCTTGCCCATGAGGCACGGTTCGCAAGTACCAAGTGATTCATAATCAAGTGATTCCAGAAGTCCATCAGTATGGAGTTTCTTCATGTGTTTTACACCGATATGACATAAACGGCAGTGCCACAAATAAGCTGCACTATCATTATCAACTCTGCATCTTTTGGCTTCGACATTATGAATATGTGTATCACTACTATCGAGATTCAATAAAAATAGACCACTCTTCAAGGGTGCATGACCATAAAAGATATTACTCATATAAATAGAACAACCATTATTCTCTGATTTAAATGAATAACCGTCTCGCATCAAACAAGATCCAGATATAATGTTCATGCTCAACGCAGGCACCAAATAACAATTATTCAGGTCTAAAACTAATCCCGATGGTAGATGTAGAGGTAGCGTGCCGACGGCGATCACATCAACTTTGGAACCGTTTCCCACGCGCATTGTCACCTCGTCCTTGGCCAGTGCTCGCTTATTCCGTAGTCCCTGTTTCGAGTTGCAAATATTAGCAACAGAACCAGTATCAAATACCCAGGTGCTACTACGAGCTCTAGTTAGGTACACATCAATAACATGTATATCACATATACCTTTGTTTACTTTGCCATCCTTCTTATCCGCCAAATACTTGGGGCAGTTCCGCTTCCAGTGTCCAGTCTGCTTGCAGTAGAAGCACTCAGTTTCAGGCTTAGGTCCAGACTTGGGTTTCTTCTCTTGAGCAGCAACTTGCTTGCCGTTCTTTTTGAAGTTCCCCTTTTTCTTCCCTTTGCCCTTCTTCTTGAAACTAGTGGTCTTGTTGACCATCAACACTTGATGCTCCTTCTTGATTTCTACCTCCGCGGCTTTCAGCATCGCGAAGAGCTCGGGAATAGTCTTGTTCATTCCTTGCATATTATAGTTCATCACGAAGCTCTTGTAGCTTGGTGGCAGTGATTGAAGAATTCTGTCAATGACACTATCATCAGGAAGATTAACTCCCAGTTGAATCAAGTGATTGTTATACCCAGACATTCTGAGTATATGTTCACTGACAGAACTATTCTCCTCCATCTTGCAGCTATAGAACTTATTGGAGACTTCATATCTCTCAATTCGGGCATTTGCTTGAAATATTAACTTCAACTCCTGAAACATCTCATATGCTCCATGACGTTCAAAACGTCGTTGAAGACCCGGTTCTAAGCCGTAAAGCATGGCACACTGAACTATAGAGTAGTCATCAGCTTTGCTCTGCCAGACGTTCTTAACGTCGTCAGTTGCATCAGCAGCAGGCTGGCACCCAGCGGTGCTTCCAGGACGTAACTCTTCTGTGCAGCAATGAGGATAATCCTCAGGTTACGGACCCAGTCCGTGTAATTGCTACCATCATCTTTCAACTTTGCTTTCTCAAGGAACGCATTAAAATTCAACGGAACAACAGCACGAGCCATCTATCTACAAACAAACATAAACAAGCAAGATACTATCAGGTACTAAGTTCATGATAAATTTAAGTTCAATTAATCATATTACTTAAGAACTCCCACTTAGACAGACATCTCTCTAGTCATCTAAGTGATCACGTTATCCAAATCAACTAAACCATAACCGATCATCACATGAGATGGAGTAGTTTTAAATGGTGAACATCACTATGTTGATCATATCTACTATACGATTCACGCTCGACCTTTCGGTCTCTGTGTTCCGAGGCCATATCTGCATATGCTAGGCTCGTCAAGTTTAACCTGAGTATTCTGCGTGTGCAAAACTGGCTTGCACCCGTTGTAGATGGACGTAGAGCTTATCACACCTGATCATCACGTGGTGTCTCGGCACGACGAACTTTGGCAACGGTGCATACTCAGGGAGAACACTTCTTGATAATTTAGTGAGAGATCATCTTAAAATGCTACCGTCAATCAAAGCAAGATAAGATGCATAAAGGATAAACATCACACCATCATCATCTTGTGCTTGTGATCTCCATCTTCGAAGCACCGTCGTGATCACCATCGTCACCGGCGCGACACCTTGATCTCCATCGTAGCATCGTTGTCGTTACGCCATCTATTGCTTCTACGACTATCGCTACCGCTTAGTGATAAAGTAAAGCAATTACAGGGCATTTGCATTTCATACAATAAAGCGACAACCATATGGCTCCTGCCAGTTGCCGATAACTTCGGTTACAAAACATGATCATCTCATACAATAAAATATAGCATCGCGTCTTGACCATATCACATCACAACATGCCCTGCAAAAACAAGTTAGACGTCCTCTACTTTGTTGTTGCAAATTTTACGTGGCTGCTACGGGCTTAGCAAGAACCGTTCTTACCTACGCATCAAAACCACAACGATAGTTTGTCAAATAGACTCCGTTTTAACCTTCACAAGGACCGGGCGTAGCCACACTCGATTCAGCTAAAGTGAGAGAGACAGACACCCGCCAGTCACATTTAAGCACGAGTGCTCGTAACGGTGAAACCAGTCTCGCGTAAGCGTACGTGTAATGTCGGTCCGGGCCGCTTCATCTCACAATACCGCTGAATCAAAGTATGACATGCTGGTAGGTAGTATGACTTATATCGTCCACAAGTCACTTGTGTTCTACTCGTGCATATAACATCAACGCATAAAACCTGGCTCTGATACCACTGTTGGGGAACGTAGTAATTTCAAAAAAATTCCTACGCACACGCAAGATCATGGTGATGATATAGCAACGAGACTGGAGAGTGTATGTCCACGTACCCTCGTAGACCGTAAGCGGAAGCGTTAGCGCAATGCGGTTGATGTAGTCGTACGTCTTCACGATCGACCGATCCAAGCACCGAACGTACGGAGCCTCCGAGTTCAGCACACGTTCAGCTCGATGACGTCCCTCGAACTCTGATCCAGCCGAGTGTCGAGGGAGAGTTCCGTCAGCACGACGGCGTGGTGACGATCTTGATGTTCTACCGGAGCAGGGCTTCGCCTAAGCTTCGCGACGATATGACCGAGGTGGAATATGGTGGAAGGGGGCACCGCACACGGCTAAGGAACGATCCGTAGATCAACTTGTGTCTATGGGGTGCCCCCTGCCCCCGTATATAAAGGAGGGAGGGGGGAGGCCGGCCGGCCCCCTTGGGGCGCGCCAAGGGAGGAGGAATCCTCCTCCTAGTAGGAGTAGGATTCCCCCTTTCCTACTCCTACTAGGAGGGGGAAGGAAGGAGGAGAGGGGGGGAAGGAAAGGGGGGCGCCGCCCCCCCCCCCCCCCCCCCTCCTAGTCCAATTCAGACTGGAGGGAGAGGGGGCGCGCGGCCCACCCTGGCCGCCCCTCTCTCTTCCCACCTAGGCCCATGTGGCCCATTAACTCTCCCGGGGGGTTCCGGTAACCCCCCCCCCCCCCCGGCACTCCGGTTTTCTCCGAAAACTTCCGGAACCTTTCCGGTGTCCGAATATAGTCGTCCAATATATCAATCTTTATGTCTTGACCTTTCCGAGACTCCTCGTCATGTCCGTGATCACATTCGGGACTCCGAACAAACTTCGGTACATCAAAACTTATAAACTCATAATAAAACTGTCATCGAAATGTTAAGCGTGCGGACCCTACGGGTTCGAGAACTATGTAGTCATGACCTAAAACCATTCTAGGTCATTATCCAATAGCGGGACCTGGATGCCCATATTGGTTCCTACATATTCTACGAAGATCTTTATCAGTCAAACCGCATAACAACATACTTTGTTCCTTTTGTCATCGGTATGTTACTTGCCCGAGATTTGATCGTCGGTATCCAATACCTAGTTCAATCTCGTTACCGGCAAGTCTCTTTACTCGTTCTGTAATACGTCATCTCATAACTAACTCATTAGTTACATGCTTGCAAGGCTTAGGTGATGAGTATTACCGAGAGGGCCCAGAGATACCTCTCCGACAATCGGAGTGACAAATCCTAATCTCGAATTATGCCAACTCAACATGAACCTTCGGAAACACCTGTAGAGCACCTTTATAATCACCCAGTTACGTTGTGACGTTTGGTAGCACACAAAGTGTTCTTCCGGTACACGGGAGTTGCACAATCTCATAGTTGCAGGAACTTTGTATAAGTCATGAAGAAAGCAATAGCAGTATACTAAACGATCAAGTGCTAGGCTAACAGAATGGGTCATGTCAATCACATCATTCTTATAATGATGTGATCCCACTAATCAAATGACAACACATGTCTATGGTCAGGAAACATAACCATCTTTGATTAGTGAGCTAGTCAAGTAGAGGCATACTAGTGACTATAGTTTTGTCTATGTATTCACACATGTATCATGTTTCCGGTTAATACAATTCTAGCATGAATAATAAACATTTATCATGATATGAGGAAATAAATAATAACTTTATTATTGCCTCTAGGGCATATTTCCTTCACTTAGAGCCCCTGTAGGGTCGGCCATGGCTGGCAAAAGAGGATGGACTCGCCGGAGGAAAAAGGTGCGGGATCAGATCTGGGCACTAGAGCTAGACGAATCAGTAAGATGGGGAAAATGGGAGTGTGGTCAGTTGCGCTGTCCTCCCTTTTACTCTTATAGGTCTGCGAAAGGCCAAGATCCCCCTCGCTGCGCCGATAAACTCGCCCCTCCCATCAAAGATGCTGTTGAGCATATGGGGGAAACAAAATCTAGATGATATCCCCGAGAAAATGGGCACGAAGCTAAGCAGTAACTGCTCGACATGTTGTGCAGTGGGTCGTTTTGATAAAGTTGTTAGACCATGCGGAACCGTTCACACCAAGGTGCTTGGCCTTCGATGCTAAACTTTCCAATCTTTTTGGGCGAAGGGGACAGGTTCGGTCGGGTTTTGGCTGGCATCACCCCTTTGAAGGAATGGTTCGAGAATTACAAGGAGGAACTCGTCTGTCGAGCCAAGGACTTCGGATCCGAGATTCTTATTAAAAAGATCGTCCTCGGCATAGAAGACCAGTTTGGGGGGCTACTGTCGGTGTCCTGGATAAGGAGGTACTAATCCAGCTAACGCATTCTCCTCGGGTTGGGTTGGCAAGCCTTCATTCATGATCAAGATGGACTCCGGAAGCCGTACGCAAGAGGCGTGATCAAGACTGCCTCCCCCGAAGACTTAACGTATACTCCAAGATCTCTGCCGCCGTCTAGCTCCTAGTTACCGACCTTGTAACCCTAGATACCCTCTCTGGCGTGTGTATAAGCCATAGGGTTTAGCCCGTAGAGGAAACATCAGCACAAAATCATTCAACTAGCCCTAGAGTTAGACGACACATACGATCTCAAGGTAGATCAACTCTATACTTGATACATTTTCTTCAATATAAATAAGAGCAGGACATATGATTTCACCTCCATCAAGAGGGTCCGAACCTGGGTACTACCTCTCTCTCAGTTTACAGGGCGTGCGCGTACCCCTAGGTCGTCAATTTGACCAACCTAATACAAGTCATATATTACAAAAAATATACGAACATAAACTACGGAGTTTTTACTTTCAAAAGGTATAATTTTTGTGTTATATAGTTTATATTAGGGTGATAAAATTAACAACCTAGGTATACGCGCAGGACTTGTAAACTGAGACGGAGGTAGTAATCATCGTCTCCTTCGTTCATGTTACCCTTGATCCGAGATCCACCACTCGGGACCCCCTACCCCGAGGTATGCCGGTTTTGACACCAACACCTTCATCCAACTTTCTTCCTACCATGATAACCCCTTGAATCACCAATAATATGCCTACCATGTATAGCGAGACAATAACAACATATTTTTACCTTGAAGTTTAGCTGGTGTGATTTGGATGAAAACAATAGTTGAGTCGGTTGATTTCGGATGAACACGATGGAATTTCCCCTTTCGACCAACAACGACGATTGCCATCGTCGTTATGATGCGTACGCGATAACGACCGATCGGAACTTTGCTCCCAAATTTCTAGTAACATTTTTCATTCCCCCGCGACATCCCACGAGATACCGATCGCATGCCCTCCAGCCTTCGTCAGCGAAGGAGAAATGCAAGAATGGAATCGCTAGCATCGTGCCGCCAACAGCCGGCGGCAACCCATCCTACTTGCCTCCGGTGCCGTCGCCCGTTCAGCCGTGAACCAAGCTCGCTAGACTTGCGGCGGACGTGGTTATTGGGAAAGACCGTACGTGAATGAAGCTGGCTCGCCTCCTCCTCGCGCCAAGAAGGCACGCACAAAACGAGAACCACACGAGCACGCCGACCGCGGGGCAAACGAGCAAGCTCCCGTGCACGGGGACGGAGCTGGCACCGTACGCCCTCGCGAAGCTCCACAGGACCAACGCCCTGTCCACCATGGCCGCCGCCGCCCCCAGCCACCGGCTGCTGCCGGACGACGACGACGATGCGTCCGCCCACTGCGCCGGCCCGGGCGCGATCCACACCAGCGCTATCAGCGACATCAGCATGGTCGCGGACAGCCCCCTCGACCGCTTCAGCTGCTCTTGCCGCCGGGTCATGCCGACGTGGCCGCCGCCGCGGTGAGGCAGGGGGTGGGACGGCGCGCGGCTACCTGCGAGTGCCGTCACCAGCAGCAACCCGAGCTCCACGAGGACCAGCGACACGGAGAAGGACATCACCACGGCGATCCCGAACGCCAGCAGCGCCCTCGGCATCTGCCGGGCGGACGACACGCCGACGTCGAGGAAGCCGCGCTGCACGTACTGGGACATGGACCCCATGGCGGACGCGAAGACCTTGGCGACCAGCGCGCTGACGACCGCGCGGGGGAGAGGCTCCGTCGGCCTCGCCAGCAGCTCCCGCCATATCGCGCACTCCTTCTCCCACCGGTTGCGTCTCACCGACGTTGCCACCGTCTCTTCGATGCCATCGTGCGGTGTGCCGAGCTCGGCTTTTATCTCAAGCCAACGGAGCTCTGCCTCCTCCAGCGTCGCGGACGTCCTGGAGAGCACGCGCCGGGCCTTGGTCATCTGGTCCCTGGCCACGAGCCACCGGGGCGACTCCGGCATGAGAAGGACGGCGCAGGTGAGCGAGGCCGGAACGGCCGTTCCGGAGACTATGGTCAGCCACCAGGCGAGGTGCGCCGGGAGCTTCGAGAAGCCCGTGGAGTAGCAGAGGGAGCCGAGAATGCAGCCGAGGTACACGAAGCCGTCCGGGTGGGAGGTGAGGGCGCCGCGCAGCGAGGAGGGGCAGAGCTCGGCGACGTACGCCGGGACGATCATGAGCGCCTGGCCCATGCCGATGCCGTTGACGAAGACACCGGCCGTGAACGCCGCGGGGCCGGCGGCGAGCCCCCTGGTGAGCGCGCCAACGCAGAGCACCACGGCGGACAGGAGGACGGTGCGGCGGTCACCGATGAGGCACTGCGCTACCACGGCGGTGAGCGCGCCCACGAGGGAGGAGAGCACGACGATGCACGCTAGGAGCTTCAGGTCGGCCTCCGCGAGCACGGCCGTGCTGCTCACCATGGCCAGGTCTGCGTCAACACGTACATTCAAATTGAACAGTGTGGCAATGGACAATACGGAGCCATATACTCGAACGGGAGTTCATTCTCACCGTAGCCCAAGAAGAGGGGTGTCGCAGTCGAGAGCACGGCGGTGGCAAATGCATACTTGTTTACAGGGCGCCTTCCGTGCTTCGCCATCTTCGGAGAACCAGGCCAACTCCGGCGATCCTTCCGTCAGCGTCAGGTACTCTGCACATTAGTGGTGATCACTTAACAAGATGAGGTCAAGAAGTGTGAGCAGCGTGGAAATTGTTAATTGATCAACTCATTCCGGCGTGCTGCGCCGTGCATGCCACCTACACCTACTAATAAGTCATAATTTTCACCTCTACACAACGAACTGGATCCAAAGAAAGAAAGAGAACCTGAGTAAGATAGTTCGATCAGCATTTCAGCAGTGAGAGAAGAATCCCTCGACTCCAACCCTCTTCATTCCCGCAGAATGACCCCCTCCACACGAATCCGTCTTTAGGCATCACATACGGTGGATTCCTGGCGTCCTTGTGCCAAAGATATGAGCTCTACGGCAAGGATCTGGATAGGTGGAGTTCCGACCTTTCTCATCTCCACGGGTGATGCAACCAACGAAACTTCTTTTAACAAACTCCTCCGGAAACTAAGTATCACACGCCCAAGAAACCCTCTCCCACTCTCCCAACTGCTTGACTACTACTCACTGGAGGAAGTGTAGTAACAACTACCTTAACTACCCTAATTACCAGGGAGCAAGTGTAACCTGAGATGACCAGTGCAACCAGACCGGGTCAGGACAGTATCTGTAAATAATTCTACTATTACCATGTACTCCTTTTTTTTTGCGAGGGACCATGCACTCCTCCTTAAGCAAGGAAGGTTAAAGAAGATGCATCCACTAAAAATAACCTGGGTCACTGCTTTGGGGATTGATCTTCTCAAGTTGACCGGATCCCAGCATGTGCGCCGTGCTTGATCTCAATATTAATCTGTATATCCTGCACTTGCATGATTTTGGGCGAAACGGGAACTAGTGCCCAAGGACAAGGCCCTATGGCCCCTTGTAGATTCCGAATCAGAATATTGACTAGTAAGAGTAAACCAACCAAACACATTCAAATCATATACAGTAGTACTATATGATTCAGAAGTTCTATAACCAGATATAAAATGGAACGTTTCCAATGGCCTGAGGCCCCGAGCAACACAGATTAGCAGTCCAATGGTATGACCTCCATATAACTTAAACTCCACCAAGTACAATGGTAAGAGGTATAACAAGCATCACAAGAGTACCAGCTATCTCATTCAGTTCTAATTTTAAACCGACAACCAACTGCATATTGCAGCCCTATTCATCGTCACTATAAGCAGAGCACCACTCTACTCAGAAGAGACCGGCGTTTGAGGCTGTCCTGATGATCTGGAACAGAGCTGCATGGAGAAAAGAGTCGACAAGACAATCAGTTCATAAATCCATGCCCAAGGAATTTGAAGTAACTGTTGATGCTATTGACGAACACCCAAATAGCAGCAGGGTTTCTCATTTGCAGAGTGAAGTAACTGTCAATAGTTTCCTTTGGTTGATCATTTCAGAACTCTTTAATGTGATTCAGAAGTTCTATGATATTTAGAAAAATAAATCATTGCTTTGCGTCAGATTAGATAGTAGCTAATGCCCCATGGATGGTAATATTAGCTTTCAATAACCCACCAGGAGCAAACCATGGGACCATACGTGAATCGATCAGAACAGGGTTACAGTTTCAACATTTTTAAATACAAAGCAATGGTGTAGATTGTCACTACTGCCATGCTGCTTTAAGATTGCAAGTTCTGTTCTCTACAGAGATAGCAGTTTAGCACAACGCTACCAGTTCTGCCTCTACAAACATAGCAGTTTAGCACAATCAAATTTCCATAAAACACAAGAGCTCTGTGCACTTGATAAAAAAAATTGCATGTTACTCCCTCCGTCCCATATTAGTTGTCGCTGAAATGAATGTATTTAACATATTTCAGTACTAGATACATCCGTTTGAGCGACAACTATTATGGAACAGATGGACTATTTTCCTACGAGTAAGAACTTCTCAGGATTGTGTTTAATTTGGTCCAGTTATTTGAAGAAAATTGTTCAGAGATGTTATGGTTGGTAAGCTGACATACCAAACAACTGGAGTGTACGATCAACAACTCAGGCATAACAACATAAATGCAGAAACTTACATGACCCAACAACAACGAAGACGAAAAATCCAAGCACGATAGGTCCAACAGGATAATCATTTCCTTTCTTGACTGTCTCGGGAACAGAACCCCTCTTAGTGATATTCTTCTCAAATACTGCAATTTTCCTATCAGCGACACGTCTTGAGGTAGTCTGCACAAAAAATCAGTAAAAAGGTAGCACATAAGCATTGTTTATTTTGGATATTGAGTCAACGAAATAACATTCATAATGATGTTAAATAGTTTCAAGTAACAACACACTAATTCCATACTCGATGCCAGTAATGCTATACAGTACACACTGCAGCTTTTAGCCATACAGCAAAGACTAATCAAGGTAAGCCCTATGATGCCATCACGAGCTAACTGATGCCCATTTGCGACCTATTTTCGATGGTTTGGGTGTTACCTTTTCTTTGCTTCTCATTTGGGTAGATGATTTATCCAATCTGCCAAGGGGATAGAGTTTGATTTGTAACAGGTACGGACGAGCAAGGTAGACTTTTAGAATTGACTCGTAAATATAGTAAAATTGTAAAGTTAAGGTTTACTCAGTGAACTATGACATTTGTTCTTTTTGCTTGATCTATTCTTATACAGTTAACAAAAGCAATGACAGAGCTCGTGGGGAAAATATAGAAATACGCCAGAATCACATAGAAAAAAAAACATCTAGCTCCCAATTTAGTAAACTCTAACTAAGAGCAATCACTAATTGTTACTGTAGATCTTAATTCAAATATAAGAGTCCTAATATAAATAATAAACCAACTATAGTCAAAACATATAGAGTAATATATTATAAGTTGTGAAAGGTTAGAAGCAGACATAGCATACGCGTCAATCGAATGGGTAAATTAATAAATACTCTCTCGATGAGTCAAAAATATTCTGTGGTGGCAGGCATCAAAATCGAGAGAAGCGAGGAAAGGAGTACATAATGAAATTGCTTGAATCATTGACCAAATAAGATGGCTAACCCACAGAAATGCAGTCAAACTTCTGGTTTCTTTAGATTCTGATATACACAAATGTCACCTTTCAACAAAAAAGTGCAAGTGCACCCACTTGCAGTTTGTCATTTTCCAAATGCGAGCTAAATACCCATGTTTTGAAAGGAATAACAAATTATATTACCCAATAATAAGTTAGTTTCTTACGGATCAACACATTAGCCACAACATGTAACGAAACCGTGATGCTAAACTTAGCCTATGCGATACCCTCATCAGTTACTACTATATATTATTAGTAGTACTTGCGGGTAATTATATTCCAACTTTGGCAGTAGAAGAGATCATCATCTCGGCCGTTTGTAACAGATCCAAGGGCTCACATCAGGAGCGGCCAAGGAGGTGAACCGCCTATCGCCGCCGAGTAAATGATAATGCACAA
This sequence comes from Triticum timopheevii, assembly GCA_963921465.1. NCBI lineage: Eukaryota > Viridiplantae > Streptophyta > Magnoliopsida > Poales > Poaceae > Triticum > Triticum timopheevii. The sequence continues at coordinate 171,489,109 of OY997264.1, read as the reverse complement.
ACTCGTCCAAAATAGGCATAGATCATTAATAATCCAGGAAATTCAACCCCTGGCTCACTAGTTAGTACTCCCTCCATAGTGATCTAAACGCTCTTGTATTTCTTACAGAGGGAGTATATACTAAAGTATAAACTTGAAACTTTGCTAGAGTGCAATAAACTTGAAACTTTGCTAGAGTGCAATAAAAGACATGTTACCACACATATTTGAAAGATTGATGATGGGGAGAACGCATCAAGCATTGAAGCAATGCACACAAACCAACAATCTGAACTGCAGGATGCCAGGCAAACGTATACATAGCACAAACTGCATATAGAGTAGATCTTCAAGCAAAACTTGCACATCTTTTTTTTAATTAAAAATATAACTTGTATCTACGAACACCTCCACAGATACAGTGCTAAGATTTCTTCACCTGATATTGACGAGATCTATGCGAGGACGGCAAAGCATAGACAAGAGATGCTACAAAGAACTCGCGAGAAAGTGCATCCTACGAAAAGCGTGCATCCTTCTAAAAAGTTATTAGATCCTCCTAAAGCGAATGTTCTTTTCTTCCACACACACACACACACAAGAGAATCTACATAGACAATACAATACTCCGGTCAGGTCCTGTCCAAGAAAAGGCCAAAGATAAACCATCGATTCATCCAATCGGACAACAAAACACGCGGAGCCGGCTTCCTGAAAAGGGTCACGGTCGACCGGCACGCCGGATCTGCCACAACAGCGCTCCGACTAAACGTCGACACTCGCAGACAGATTCCTCTCGACAGAGCCGAGCAGGCAACGCTAACCATGGCGGGGAGACGGGGAAGAGGGGAGGCGGGGCTACTAACCATGGCGAGGACGGCGACGACGGGAACGTCGGCGGGTCGCCGACAGCCGGGACGCGACTGAAGACGGGGAGGGTCAGAGGAGTGTAGGGGGTCCCTGCGGAGGAATTTGGGAGACGGCGACGGGGGGTCCGAGACCAGCGGTCGGTCAGCCTTTTATTATGCGCGCCGGGGCCGGACCGCTCTCGCGTTTCCCGTGGGCTACCTGCGGCGGCCGACTCGTGTAAGGCGTGACGCGTCGTCACGGCGATCGACAGATAAGGTCGAAATGAATGCCGAGATATCCTTCCTTGCGGCTACACCGCCTCGTCCGAAGTCTGGTGCGGCTAGGTTCTATTTTGTGCCTCGTTTTGATCCTCGGTGCGACAAGCGGCGTTTCCTGATCCGACCAGGCATGGCAACCACCCCTGTCTCCGGTTCGTTCTTGTGCAAGGCAGGCGCGAGAGAGGGTGCCACACCCTTTCCATCGGCTATACTTGGGTCGACAATATTTTCCTTATATATTGCAAACTGTCTACTTCATACTCCTATGTCCCGAATTACTTGTCGTAAAAATAGATAGAAGTAAATGTATTTATACGCGTTCATTGAAAGGAGATGTTTCTGCCGACCACGAGACGTCTACGGTGACTTACTAAAATCTCAATATGACATGTCGGCTCAGTCTCTCGAAGGTGCTCATAGGGGTAGCGTGTGCGTGTATGTGTTCATAGGGTGAGTTTACACGCGTATAAATAAGCACTTGCATCTATACTGTGTTAAAAATATATATATATATATACACGTTCTTTGTACCGGAACACATTTAAGCGTTGACATACAAGGATCACCTTGTTTTTCGAAAAGGGGCGCTTTATTACTTAAAAGGTTTAAGTATTACACCCGGCCTCTGCATAACTAAGATGCACACAGCCAAATAAAGTTCTCTCGCACGAACAACAACAAAAAAAGGCAAAATACAAGGAAACATGTAGAGTCCGTATAACGCCGAAAGCGGAGGTGGATCAATCCTAAGATCATGCTGCCACCCCATGTTGGGTAAAAGTATCCCTCGCCGTATCCTCCAATCGTGTAGACACCTCCGTAAACAGGTCTCGATTCTCCACGCGTTGTAGAGAGGACCATAAACGAAGAGTCCCGGTATATCTGTAGATAACCTGCATCAGAGAAGTACTTTTATCATTGAAAACCTTATCATTTCTACATAGCCAAAGTGACCAGATAACAGCAAGCGCTCCAACCCTAAGAAGAGTTCTAAACCTGTGATCAATCCCATGTAACCAGTTGCCAAATACATTAGCAACACTACAAGGAGGATACAAGCCAGAAGCTATCTGGATGACTGACCATATAGAACGAGCGAATTTGCATTGGAAGAACAAATGTTTTATTGTCTCATCATGGTGACAAGACACACTGCGGACTTCCATGCCAATTTCTCTTAATAAGATTATCTTTAGTAAGAATGACTCCGCGACGAAGATACCACGCAAATATTTTATTCTTAAGGGGTATCTTCATCTTCCAGATCTTCTTGTTATTATCAGCTGGCACATCAGACTGGATTATGCTCTATACATAGACTCCACTGAGAATTGTCCATTCCCATGTAGGTTCCATCGAAATATATCAGACCCGTGTGACAATTGCACCGTGGACAACCGCTGGAGCAGGATGTATCACCTTGTGGCTCACAGCGATGAACGTGTTCTGAGTTGGTGGTGTGTCTCCCATGGAGACGATTGCTCCTCAACAGGACAAGACGTTTAGGGAGGCAACCACCATCTTCATGGGAGCAGTTCCGAGTGTGATTGGAGACAAGTTGGTTGACGCATATATTCATATGTGGGTGGCCAAAAACTTATGGGATGCGCTCGAAGTTAAGTTTGGCGTAACCGATGCTCAAAGCGAACTGTATGTCATGAAGCAGTTCCATAATTACAATATAGTTGATAATCGTTCTGTATTGGATCAGAGTGATGAGCTACAGTGCATCGCTAAGGAGCTGGAGCTCCTAAAGTGTGAGTTACCGGACAAGTTTGTCGCGAGTTGCATTATTACAAAACTCCCTTCTGGATGGAGAAACTTTGCTACTTCTCTAATCTGTCTCAAGCACTTGAGACGTGAATTTTCTGTTGAGGATGCCATCGATCATGTAAGTGTTGGGCAGATGTCGAGAACAAATGACTCACACGTGAAGGGGGCAGAGGGTTCTTCTAGCGCCGTTGTGGTGAAGAGGAATTTCCATAAGTTTAAGGAAAGAACATTGTACAACAGAATACTACTTTCAAGAAGAAGGGTAGGAAGAAAGACAAAAAGAAAGATGGTAGTTTTACTTGTAGTTCAGAGGAACATTGGGCAAACAAATGCCTAAACAAGTATAAGAAGTCAGGACAAGACTCCAAGTCTGTCAATGTGACTATGAGCAACAATGATGGGGCACCTGGGTATGGCAATCTGTTTACCGTACTTTCAGTTTGTCAGAGCAATGATTGGTGGGTTGACACAGGTGCAAATATTCATGTGTGTGTTGATATGACATTGTTCTCTTCTTTCTAGGTCGCACGTGATTGCTCCGTCCTGATGGGGAATGACTCACATGCTTCTATTTATTGTGTTGGCACGGTAGATCTGAAGTTTACTTCGGGAAAGATCGTTCAACTGAAGAACGTGCAACTGTCCCCGCCATCAAGAAGAAGCTTGTTAGTGGCTCCCTTCTATGTAAAGAAGGGTTTAAGTTAGTATTCGAGTCCAATAAGGTAATCGTATCTCGGTATGGATTGTTTGTTGGAAAAAGATATGCTTGCGGAGGTTCGTTCCGCTTTTTCCAAATTCATTCTAGCGTAAATGAATCTAATATTTTGCTTTCAGATCTTTGCCACATTAATTTTGGTTGTATGACACTGTTGGAAATATACCCTAGAGGCAATAATAAATTGGTTATTATCATATTTCCTTGTTCATGATAAAGGTTTATTATTCATGCTAGAATTGTATTGACCAGAAACTTAAATACATGTGTGTGAATACATAGACAATACAGTGTCCCTAGTGAGCCTCTACTAGACTAGCTCGTTGATCAAAGATGGTTAAGGTTTCCTAACCATAGACACGAGTTGTCATTTGATAACGGGATCACATCATTAGGAGAATGATGTGATGGACAAGACCCAACCGTAAGCTTAGTATCAGATTGTTTAGTTTATTTGCTATAGTTTTCTTCATGTCAAGTATTTGTTCCTTAAACCATGAGATTGTGTAACTCCCTGACACCGGAGGAATACTTAGTGTGTATCCAAACATCACTTCATAACTGGGTGATCATACAGGTGCTCTACAGGTATCTCCGAAGGTATCTGTTGGGTTGGCATGGATCAAGACTGGGATTTATCATTCCATATGACGGAGAGATATCTCTAGGCCATCTCGGTAATACAACATCTTAAAGAGCTTGCAAGCAATGTGACTAATGAGTTAGTCATGGGATCTTGTATTATGGAACGAGTAAAGAGACTTGCCGGTAACGAGATTGAACTAGGTATGGAGATACCGACGATCGAACCTTGGGCAAGTAACATATCGTCGGACAAAGGGAATTGCATACGGGATTAAACGAATACTTGACATATCATGGTTCAACCGATAAAAGATCTTCATGGAATATGTAGAAACCAATATGGTCATACAGGTCCCGCTATTGGTTATTGACCGAAGAGGTGTCTTGGTCATGACTACATGATTCCCAAACCCGTAGGGTCGCACGCTTAATGTTCGTTGACGCTAGAGTAGTATTAGGATATTTGATGATTGGTAACCAAATGTTGTTCGGAGTCTCAGATGAGATTCCGGATGTCACGAGGAGTCTCAAAATGGTCGAGAGGTAAAGATTTATATATGGGAAGTCATATTTTGGGTTCCGGAAAAAGGTGCAGTTTTTTCGGTATTGTACTATGAAGCTTCTAGAAGGTTCCAGAGGATTCCGGAGGGGTCCGAAACTCCACAAGTGGGGCCACCATGTCCCAAGGGCTGGCATGAGATGAGGGGAGATGCCCTGGCCTTATTGGGCTAGGCACACCAAGTCCTCAAAAGCACATGTGGCTAGGGAAGGGGGAAAAGGGGGGTAAGGGAGTCCTGGACTAGGGGGTGTCCGGACAGCCGGACTATCATCGTCCGCCGGACTCCAAGACTACGAAGATACAAGATTGAAGACTCTGTCCCGTGTCCGGATGGGACTTTCCTTGGCGTGGAAGGCAAGCTTGGCGATACGGATATGTAGATCTCCTACCATTGTAACCGATTCTGTGTAACCCTAGCCCTCTCCGGTGTCTATATAAACCGGAAGGCTTTAATCCGTAGGACACAACAACCATTACAACAATCATACCATAGGCTAGCTTCTGGGGTTTAGCCTCCTTGATCTCGTGGTAGATCCACTCTTGTACTACCCATATCATCAATATCAATCAAGCAGGAGTAGGGTTTTACCTCCATCGAGAGGGCCCGAACCTGGGTAAAAACATCGCGTCCCTTGTCTCCTGTTACCATCCGCCTAGACGCACAGTTTGGGACCCCCTACCCGAGATCCGCCGGTTTTGACACCGACATTGGTGCTTTCATTGAGAGTTCCTCTGTGTCGTCACCGATAGGCTCGATGGCTTCTTCAATCAACAACGCCGTCCAGGGTGAGACTTTTCTCCCCGGACAGATCTTCGTATTCGGCGGCGGGCCAATTCACTTGGCCATCTGGAGCAGATCGAAAGCTACGCCCCTGGCCGTCAGGTCAGATTTGGAAGCCTAAACTTCACGGCGGATATCCGCGGAGACTTGATCTTCGATGGATCCGAGCCACAACCGTGCGTGCCGCACTGTCACGATAGGCATGATCTAACTCTACCACCGGACAGCGCCTTGGAGGCCGCACACGAATCTGCTCCGACCCACAGTCCGGAGCCGATCGCGCAGCTCGAGGACGAGTGGCTGGACACCTCCTCGGGAGCTGCAACTTCCACGGCGATGGAGCCGAACACTGGCCTTGTCCCCTATAAAACTCGTGACTCCGAGGTGCCGGACTCCCTGCTAGACTCCGAACCTCCTGCGCCCCTGCCAATCGAATCCGATTGGGCGCCGATCATGGAGTTCATCGTTGCTGACACCTTTCAGCACTCACCCTTTGGCGACATCTTAAATTCGCTAAAGCATCTCTCGCTATCCGGAGAGCCCTGGCCGGATTATGGCCAGGATGGTTGGGATGCGGACGACGAAGAAATTCAAAGCCCACCCACCACCCACTTTGTAGCCACTGTCGACGATCTAACCGACATGCTAGACTACGACTCCGAAGACATCGATGGTATGGACGACGATGCCGGAGACGATCAAGAACCAGCGCTCACAGAACACTGGAAGGCCACCCCAACCCATGATGTATATATGGTGGATACCCCAAAAGGAAGCGATAACGAGGACCAACGGGGCGCGGCAAAGGATAATCCCGCCGATAAACAACCAAAACGGCGACGCAGACGCCGCCCCAAGTCCCGCCTCGACAATAATAGCGCTCCTAATGACCCAGCAATAGAGCAGGGCAAACCGGTGGATGACGAACATGCAGCCAAGCAACCGTCCGAACAGGACAAATCGGATAATCAATCAATGCCCAACGAAACCAATAGTCCAGACGACCTGACGTCGGACACACCACCGGAGAATAAGAACCTTCACAAAAGACTCATCACCACTGCAAGAAGTCTGAAGAAGCAAAAACGGAAGCTCAAAACAGTGGAAGACATACTCAGAATGAGGTGGAGCAAAGTGCTCAAAACTGCAGACAAATACGGCAATGGCCACCAATCAAAGAGCTACCCGAAGCACAAGCTGCTGCCAGAATTTGACGAGGAAGCCATAGAGCCCCCGCAGTCAAAAAACAAAGAGGCCGCCTGGCCGGATAGACGGCCAGATGATAGGCCAAAAACTACAAGCGGCACCGCACACAAGCCGACTCATGCCCCTGGGAAAACAGATGGCCCAGCGGAGCTGTAAGTTGGTGCAGTTCAAAACAAAGCGTCGTAGCGGGATCTACATGTGAAGCGGAGTACATAGCTGCTTCTGAAGCGGCGAATGAAGGAGTCCGGATGAAGGAGTTCATTTCCGATCTAGGTGTCATACCTAGTGCATCGGGACCAATGAAGATCTTCTGTGACAATACTGGTGCAATTGCCTTGGCAAAGGAATCCAGATTTCACAAGAGGACCAAGCACATCAAGAGACGCTTCAATTCCATTCGGGACCAAGTCCAAGTGGGAGACATAGAGATTTGCAAGATACATACGGATCTGAATGTTGCAGACCCATTGACTAAGCCTCTCTCACGAGCAAAACATGATCAGCACCAAGACTCCATGGGTGTTAGAATCATTACTATGTAATCTAGATTATTGACTCTAGTGCAAGTGGGAGACTGAAGAAAATATGCCCTAGAGTCAATAATAAAGTTATTATTTATTTCCTCATATCATGATAAATGTTTATTATTCATGCTAGAATTGTATTAACCGGAAACATGATACATGTGTGAATACATAGACAAACATATAGTCACTAGTATGCCTCTACTTGACTAGCTCATTAATCAAAGATGGTTATGTTTCCTAACCACAGACATGTGTTGTCATTTGATTAATGAGATCACATCATTAGGAGAATGATGTGATTGACATGACCCATCCCGTTAGCTTAGCACTTGATCGTTTAGTATTCTGCTATTGCTTCCTTCATGACTTATACATGTTCCTATAACTATGAGGATTGTGTAACTCCCGTTTACCGGAAGAACACTTTGGGTACTACCAAACGTCACAACGTAACTGGGTGATTATAAAGGAGTACTACAGGTGTTTCCGAAGGTACATGTTGAGTTAGCATAATTCAAGATTAGGTTTTGTCACTCCGATTGTCGGAGAGGTATCTCTGGGCCCTCTTGGTAATACTCATCACCCAAGCCTTGCAAGCATGTAACTAATGAGTTAGTTATGAGATGACGTATTACGGAACGAGTAAAGAGACTTGCCGGTAACGAGATTGAACTAGGTATTGGATACCGACGATCAAATCTCGGGCAAGTAACATACCGATGACAAAGGGAATAACGTATGTTGTTGTGCGGTTTGACCGATAAAGATCTTCGTAGAATATGTAGGAACCAATATGGGCATCCAGGTCCCGCTATTGGTTATTGACCAGAGACGTGTCTCGGTCATGTCTACATTGTTCTCGAACCGTAGGGTCCGCACGCTTAAGGTTTCGATGATAGTTATATTATGAGTTTATGTATTTTGATGTACCGAAGTTTGTTCGGAGTCCCGGATGTGATCACGGACATGACGAGGAGTCTCGAAATGGTCGAGACATAAAGATTGATATATTGGACGGATATATTTGGACACCGGAAAGGTTCCGGAGAAGTTTGGAGCTACCGGGAGGTTACCGGAACCCCCCGGGAGGTATATGGGCCTTATTGGGCCCATATAGGAAGAAGGGAGAAGGAACAAGGGAGGGGGGCGCGCCCCCCCAGCCCAATCCGAATTGGGGAGGGGGGCCGGCCCCCCCTTTCCTTTCTCCTTCCCCCCTCTTCCTATTACTACTACTAGTACTTATTCCTAATACTAGTACTCTTTCCTTCCCCCTTCAAATAAGATAAGGAAAAGGGGGGGAAACCTACTTGGAGTAGGTTTCCCCCTCCTCTATGGCGCGCCCCCCTTGGGCCGGCCTCCTCCTCCCTCCCTCCTTTATATACGGGGGTAGGGGGGCACCCTAGAACACACAAGTTGATCATTGAGATCGTTCCTTAGCCGTGTGCGGTGCCCCCCTCCACGATATTACATCTCGCTCATATTGTAGCGGTGCTTAGGCGAAGCCCTGCGACAGGAGAACATCAAGATCGTCACCACGCCGTCGTGCTGACGGAACTCCCCCTCGGCGCCTCTGCTGGATCGGAGATCGAGGGTGCGTCATCGAGCTGTACGTGTGTCAAGAACTCGGAGGTGCCAGAGTAACGGCGCCTGGATCGGTTGAACCGGGAAGACGTACGACTACTTCCACTACGCTGTGTCAACGCTTCTGCTTCGGTCTACGAGGGTACGTAGACAACACTCTTCCCTCGTTGCTATATCATCACCATGATCTTGCGTGTGCGTAGGAAATTTTTTGAAATTACTGCGTTCCCAATAGTGGCATCCGAGCCTAGGTTTTTATGGTTTGATGTTATATGCACGAGTAGAACACAAGTGAGTTGTGGACGATATAAGTCATACTGCCTACCAACATGTCATACTTTGGTTCAGCGGTATTGTTGGATGAAGCGGCCCGGACCGACATTACGCGTACGCTTACGCGAGACTGGTTTTACCGCCGTGCTTTGCACACAGGTGACTAGCGGGTGTCTGTTTCTCCAACTTTAGTTGAACCGAGTGTGGCTACGCCCGGTCCTTGTGAAGGTTAAAACGGAGTCTATTTGACAAACTATCGTTGTGGTTTTGATGCGTAGGTGAGATTGGTTCTTGCTTAAGCCCGTAGCAGCCACGTAAAATTTGCAACAACAAAGTAGAGGACGTCTAACTTGTTTTTGCAGGGCATGTTGTGATGTGATATGGCCAAGATATGATGCTATATTTTATTGTATGAGATGATCATGTTTTGTAACCGAAGTTATCGGCAACTGGCAGGAGCCATATGGTTGTCGCTTTATTGTATGAAATGCAAACGCCCTGTAATTGCTTTACTTTATCACTAAGCGGTAGCGATAATCGTAGAAGCAATAGATGGCGTAAACGACAACGATGCTACGATGGAGATCAAGGTGTCGCGCCGGTGACGATGGTGATCACGACGGTGCTTCGAAGATGGAGATCACAAGCACAAGATGATGATGGTGTGATGTTTATCCTTTATGCATCTTATCTTGCTTTGATTGACGGTAGCATTTTAAGATGATCTCTCACTAAATTATCAAGAAGTGTTCTCCCTGAGTATGCACCGTTGCCAAAGTTCGTCGTGCCGAGACACCACGTGATGATCAGGTGTGATAAGCTCTACGTCCATCTACAACGGGTGCAAGCCAGTTTTGCACACGCAGAATACTCAGGTTAAACTTGACGAGCCTAGCATATGCAGATATGGCCTCGGAACACAGAGACCGAAAGGTCGAGCGTGAATCGTATAGTAGATATGATCAACATAGTGATGTTCACCATTTAAAACTACTCCATCTCACGTGATGATCGGTTATGGTTTAGTTGATTTGGATCACGTGATCACTTAGATGACTAGAGAGATGTCTGTCTAAGTGGGAGTTCTTAAGTAATATGATTAATTGAACTTAAATTTATCATGAACTTAGTACCTGATAGTATCTTGCTTGTTTATGTTTGTTTGTAGATAGATGGCTCGTGCTGTTGTTCCGTTGAATTTTAATGCGTTCCTTGAGAAAGCAAAGTTGAAAGATGATGGTAGCAATTACACGGACTGGGTCCGTAACCTGAGGATTATCCTCATTGCTGCACAGAAGAGTTACATCCTGGAAGCACCGCTGGGTGCCAGCCTGCTGCTGATGCAACTGACGACGTTAAGAACGTCTGGCAGAGCAAAGCTGATGACTACTCTATAGTTCAGTGTGCCATGCTTTACGGCTTAGAACCGGGTCTTCAACGACGTTTTGAACGTCATGGAGCATATGAGATGTTTCAGGAGTTGAAGTTAATATTTCAAGCAAATGCCCGAATTGAGAGATATGAAGTCTCCAATAAGTTCTATAGCTGCAAGATGGAGGAGAATAGTTCTGTCAGTGAACATATACTCAGAATGTCTGGGTATAACAATCACTTGATTCAACTGGGAGTTAATCTTCCTGATGATAGTGTCATTGACAGAATTCTTCAATCACTGCCACCAAGCTACAAGAGCTTCGTGATGAACTATAATATGCAAGGGATGAACAAGACTATTCCCGAGCTCTTCGCGATGCTGAAAGCCGCGGAGGTAGAAATCAAGAAGGAGCATCAAGTGTTGATGGTCAACAAGACCACTAGTTTCAAGAAGAAGGGCAAAGGGAAGAAAAAGGGGAACTTCAAAAAGAACGGCAAGCAAGTTGCTGCTCAAGAGAAGAAACCCAAGTCTGGACCTAAGCCTGAAACTGAGTGCTTCTACTGCAAGCAGACTGGACACTGGAAGCGGAACTGCCCCAAGTATTTGGCGGATAAGAAGGATGGCAAAGTAAACAAAGGTATATGTGATATACATGTTATTGATGTGTACCTAACTAGAGCTCGTAGTAGCACCTGGGTATTTGATACTGGTTCTGTTGCTAATATTTGCAACTCGAAACAGGGACTACGGAATAAGCGAGCACTGGCCAAGGACGAGGTGACAATGCGCGTGGGAAACGGTTCCAAAGTTGATGTGATCGCCGTCGGCACGCTACCTCTACATCTACCATCGGGATTAGTTTTAGACCTGAATAATTGTTATTTGGTGCCTGCGTTGAGCATGAACATTATATCTGGATCTTGTTTGATGCGAGACGGTTATTCATTTAAATCAGAGAATAATGGTTGTTCTATTTATATGAGTAATATCTTTTATGGTCATGCACCCTTGAAGAGTGGTCTATTTTTATTGAATCTCGATAGTAGTGACACACATATTCATAATGTTGAAGCCAAAAGATGCAGAGTTGATAATGATAGTGCAACATATTTGTGGCACTGCCGTTTAGGTCATATCGGTGTAAAACGCATGAAGAAACTCTATACTGATGGACTTCTGGAATCACTTGATTATGAATCACTTGGTACTTGCGAACCGTGCCTCATGGGCAAGATGACCAAAACACCGTTCTCCGTTTCTATGGAGAGAGCAACAGATTTGTTGGAAATCATACATACAGATGTATGTGGACCGATGAATGTTGAGGCTCGTGGCGGATATCGTTATTTTCTCACCTTCACAGATGATTTGAGCAGATATGGGTATATCTACTTAATGAAACACAAGTCTGAAACATTTGAAAAGTTCAAAGAATTTCAGAGTGAAGTAGAAAATCATCGTAACAAGAAAATAAAATTTCTACGATCTGATCGTGGAGGAGAATATTTGAGTTACGAGTTTGGTTTACATTTGAAACAATGTGGAATAGTTTCGCAACTCACGCCACCTGGAACACCACAACGAAATGGTGTGTCCGAACGTCGTAATCGTACTTTACTTGATATGGTGCGATCTATGATGTCTCTTACCGATTTACCGCTATCATTTTGGGTTATGCTTTAGAGACGGCCGCATTCACGTTAAATAGGGCACCATCAAAATCCGTTGAGACGACGCCTTATGAGCTGTGGTTTGGCAAGAAACCAAAGTTGTCGTTTCTCAAAGTTTGGGGCTGCGATGCTTATGTGAAGAAACTTCAACCAGATAAGCTCGAACCCAAATCGGAAAAATGTGTCTTCATAGGATACCCAAAAGAGACTATTGGGTACACCTTCTATCACAGATCTGAGGGCAAGATTTTCGTTGCTAAATTCGGATCCTTTCTAGAGAAGGAGTTTCTCCCGAAAGAAGTGAGTGGGAGGAAGGTAGAACTTGATGAGATAACTGTATCTACTCCCTTATTGGAAAGTAGTTCATCACAAGAACCGGTTCCTGTGACGACTACACCAATTAGTGAGGAAGCTAATGATATTGATCATGAAACTTCAGATCAAGTTTCTACTGAACCTCGTAGGTCTACCAGAGTAAGATCCGCACCAGAGTGGTACGGAAATCCTGTTCTGGAAGTCATGTTACTTGACCATGATGAACCTACGAACTATGAGGAAGCGATGATGAGCCCAGATACCGCAAAATGGCTAGAGGCCATGAAATCTGAGATAGGATCCATGTATGAAAACAAAGTATGGACTTTGGTTGACTTGACCGATGATCGGCAAGCCATTGAGAATAAATGGATCTTTAAGAAGAAGACTGACGCTGATGGTAATGTTACTGTCTACAAAGCTCGACTTGTTGCGAAAGGTTTTCGACAAGTTCAAGGGGTTGACTACGATGAGACTTTCTCACCCGTAGCGATGCTTAAGTCTGTCCGAATCATGTTGGCTATTGCTGCATTTCATGATTATGAAATTTGGAAAATGGACGTCAAGACTGCATTCTTGAATGGATTTCTAGAAGAAGAGTTGTATATGATGCAGCCTGAAGGTTTTGTTGATCCAAAAGGTGCTGACAAAGTGTGCAAACTCCAGCGTTCCATTTATGGACTGGTGCAAGCATCTCGGAGTTGGAATAAACGCTTTGACAGTGTGATCAAAGCATATGGTTTTATACAGACTTTTGGAGAAGCCTGTATTTACAAGAAAGTGAGTGGGAGCTCTGTAGCATTTCTAGTTTTATATGTTGATGACATATTATTAATTGGAAATGATATAGAATTTCTGGATAGCATAAAGGGATACTTGAATAAAAGTTTTTCAATGAAAGACCTCGGTGAAGCTGCTTACATATTGGGCATCAAGATCTATAGAGATAGATCAAGACGCTTAATAGGACTTTCACAAAGCACATACCTTGACAAAATTTTGAAAAGGTTCAAAATGGATCAGGCAAAGAAAGGATTCTTGCCTGTGCTACAAGGTGTGAAGTTGAGTCGAACTCAATGCCCGACCACAGCAGAAGATAGAGAGAAAATGAAAGAAGTTCCCTATGCTTAAGCCATAGGCTCTATCATGTATGCAATGCTGTGTACCAGACCGGACGTATGCTTAGCAATAAGCTTGGCAGGTAGGTACCAAAGTAATCCAGGAGTGGATCACTGGACAGCGGCCAAGAACATCCTGAAATACCTGAAAAGGACTAAGGATATGTTTCTCGTATATGGAGGTGACAAAGAGCTAGTCGTAAATGGTTACGTCGATGCAAGCTTTGACACTGATCCGGACGATTCTAAATCGCAAACCGGATACGTGTTTATATTAAACGGTGGAGCTGTAAGTTGGTGCAGTTCAAAACAAAGCGTCGTAGCGGGATCTACATGTGAAGCGGAGTACATAGCTGCTTCTGAAGCGGCGAATGAAGGAGTCTGGATGAAGGAGTTCATTTCCGATCTAGGTGTCATACCTAGTGCATCGGGACCAATGAAGATCTTCTGTGACAATACTGGTGCAATTGCCTTGGCAAAGGAATCCAGATTTCACAAGAGGACCAAGCACATCAAGAGACGCTTCAATTCCATTCGGGACCAAGTCCAAGTGGGAGACATAGAGATTTGCAAGATACATACGGATCTAAATGTTGCAGACCCATTGACTAAGCCTCTCTCACGAGCAAAACATGATCAACACCAAGACTCCCTGGGTGTTAGAATCATTACTATGTAATCTAGATTATTGACTCTAGTGCAAGTGGGAGACTGAAGGAAATATGCCCTAGAGGCAATAATAAAGTTATTATTTATTTCCTCATATCATGATAAATGTTTATTATTCATGCTAGAATTGTATTAACCGGAAACATGATACATGTGTGAATACATAGACAAACATATAGTCACTAGTATGCCTCTACTTGACTAGCTCATTAATCAAAGATGGTTATGTTTCCTAACCATAGACATGTGTTGTCATTTGATTAATGAGATCACATCATTAGGAGAATGATGTGATTGACATGACCCATCCCGTTAGCTTAGCACTTGATCGTTTAGTATTCTGCTATTGCTTCCTTCATGACTTATACATGTTCCTATAACTATGAGGATTGTGTAACTCCCGTTTACCGGAAGAACACTTTGGGTACTACCAAACGTCACAACGTAACTGGGTGATTATAAAGGAGTACTACAGGTGTTTCCGAAGGTACATGTTGAGTTAGCATAATTCAAGATTAGGTTTTGTCACTCCGATTGTCGAAGAGGTATCTCTGGGCCCTCTCGGTAATACTCATCACCCAAGCCTTGCAAGCATGTAACTAATGAGTTAGTTATGAGATGACGTATTACAGAACGAGTAAAGAGACTTGCCAGTAACGAGATTGAACTAGGTATTGGATACCGACGATCAAATCTCGGGCAAGTAACATACCGATGACAAAGGGAATAACGTATGTTGTTGTGCGGTTTGACCGATAAAGATCTTCGTAGAATATGTAGGAACCAATATGGGCATCTAGGTCCCGCTATTGGTTATTGACCAGAGACGTGTCTCGGTCATGTCTACATTGTTCTCGAACCGTAGGGTCCGCACGCTTAAGGTTTCGATGATAGTTATATTATGAGTTTATGTATTTTGTTGTACCGAAGTTTGTTCGGAGTCCCGGATGTGATCACGGACATGAAGAGGAGTCTCGAAATGGTCGAGACATAAAGATTGATATATTGGACGGATATATTTGGACACCGGAAAGGTTCTGGAGAAGTTTGGAGCTACCGGGAGGTTACCGGAATCCCCCGGGAGGTATATGGGCCTTATTGGGCCCATATAGGAAGAAGGGAGAAGGAACAAGGGAGGGGGGCGCGCCCCCCCAGCCCAATCCGAATTGGGGAGGGGGGCCGGCCCCCCCTTTCCTTTCTCCTTCCCCCCTCTTCCTATTACTACTACTAGTACTTATTCCTAATACTAGTACTCTTTCCTTCCCCCTTCAAATAAGATAAGGAAAAGGGGGGGAAACCTACTTGGAGTAGGTTTCCCCCTCCTCTATGGCGCGCCCCCCTTGGGCCGGCCTCCTCCTCCCTCCCTCCTTTATATACGGGGGTAGGGGGGCACCCTAGAACACACAAGTTGATCATTGAGATCGTTCCTTAGCCGTGTGCGGTGCCCCCCTCCATGATATTACACCTCGGTCATATTGTAGCGGTGCTTTGGCGAAGCCCTGCGACAGGAGAACATCAAGATCGTCACCACGCCGTCGTGCTGACGGAACTCCCCCTCGGCGCCTCTGCTGGATCGGAGATCGAGGGTGCGTCATCGAGCTGTACGTGTGTCAAGAACTCGGAGGTGCTAGAGTAACGGCGCCTGGATCGGTTGAACCGGGAAGACGTACGACTACTTCCACTACGCTGTGTCAACGCTGCTGCTTCGGTCTACGAGGGTACGTAGACAACACTCTCCCCTCGTTGCTATATCATCACCATGATCTTGCGTGTGCGTAGGAAATTTTTTGAAATTACTGCGTTCCCAACAGTTTCACCAATGAGGTGCTGGATCATGAATTCCCAGCAGGGTTTAAACCCATAAACATAGAGGCTTACGACGGAACAACAGACCCTGGAGTCTGGATAGAGGATTATATACTACACATACACATGGCTAGAGGAGATGATCTCCACGCCATAAAATATTTACCCCTCAAGCTTAAAGGGCCAGCCCGTCATTGGCTCAAAAGCCTCCCAGAAAACACCGTTGGAAGTTGGGAAGAGCTTGAGGACGCGTTTAGAGCAAATTTCAAGGGACTTATGTCGGACCTCCGGATGCAGACGATCTAAGTCATATAACTCAATAGCCCGGAGAGTCAGCGCGCAAATTCTGGAACAGGTTCCTTACTAAAAAGAACCAAATAGTCGACTGTCCGGACGCCGAAGCCTTAGCAGCTTTTAAACACAACATCCGAGACGAATGGCTCGCCAGACACCTCGGCCAAGAGAAGCCAAGGACAATGTCCGCGCTAACAAGCCTCATGACCCGCTTTTGCGCAGGGGAGGACAGCTGGCTAGCAAGATGCAGCACCAGCGACCCTAGTACATCCGAGATCAGAGATGGAAACGGAAAATCATGGCGCAGAAAAGATCAGCGCCGGAATAAGGAGAAAAGCCCAAAGAACACGGCGGTCAACGCCGGATTCAAAAGCTCGCGGCCAAACAACAAAACACTGCCTCTTAAGGACAACAGTGACGAGCTATCCAACTTAAACAAAATTTTGGACCGGATATGTCAAATCCATAGTACCTCCGGAAGGCCCGCAAACCACACCCACCGAGATTGTTGGGTTTTCAAACAGTCCAGCCGACTCAACACCGAACACAAGGGGCTTGACGCACCAAGCGAAGACGACGACGAACCCCACCAGCAGGGAACCGGAAAACAAAAGACTTTCCCACAAGAAGTCAAAGCAGTAGACTCACTTCATGTGGTAATACGGAAAAACAATGCGGCACCCGCTAAGACGGGTCTCGCATGGTCCACCCCAGCGGAACCTCGAGATTGGATCTCCAAACCAATCACTTTTGACCACCTGGATTACTCCAGAAGTGTTCGAAATGCAGGATGGACTGCTCTGATATTGGATCCTATAATCGACGGACTACAATTTACACAAGTCCTGATGGACGGCGGCAGCGATTTAAACCTGCTATATCCGAACACAATCCGCAAGTTGGGGATGGACCTTACTAAAATTCGACAAAGCCGCACTTCCTTTAAAGGAGTGACGCCAGGCCCTTATGCCAAGTGCACAGGCTCCTTATTACTAGAAGTTGTGTTCGGGTCACCGAACAACTTCCGACGCAAAAAACTAATCTTTCATGTCGCCCCATTCAAAAGTAGCTATCAAGCACTATTGGGACGTGAAGCTTTTGTCCGCTTTAACGCCATACCACATTACGCGTCTCTTACACTTAAAATGCCCGGTCCACGTGGCATCATTTCACTAAGAGGGTCATTCAAAGACCCCGGACACGGCTAGGCGAGTCCGGCTTAAATAAGCTAGGGGCTCCCTAGCCGCACACCCCTTCACAAAGGGCTGTGCGTATAAGCAATAATGAGCTAATATAGACTCCGCTTTATTCATTTATTAATATTTTTCATGCACTTTTTTGCACGATTTCCTTTCAAACTAAGTTCCTCTCTTTTTACAGATGAACAACGTGCATACCCGTCCAGGATAACGGCACAACGGAGACACAGGCGCAGACGTGCAGTAGGGACTCGTCGCAAGGATTCTTTTCAGATTAATACCCTGCGTAAACCTTTTTTACTGTCTCTTGTTGCTATAATCCCCTGGTTTTTCATTATAACCAGAGCGGAGACTGACATTTTGGCATCGGCTGCGTCAGAGGACCTCGCCCGTACCTGGACACTAGGGGCTTAGGGCATTGTTCTACCCATTATTATAAAGACCGAACACCTTAGGGACTGTTCAGCGTCTCGAGTTAGGCCTTATATGCATCAGCTCCGAATCATGTCTTTGGTCAAATGTTGGGTTTGCCCGGCTCTTGTGTTTTGCTGCCTTACGTTCCGTATCATCGGCTAACGCGGCACCAGGAGAACTACTGCGATTGTGCCCCAGTTCGGCTGGGTGAGCAGGTCAGTAGAGAAAGCCGAAAACTGACTGTCATGATACATCGAGAGACTGGTCAACCACTCGATCGACCACTGGAATGTTTAGAATTCCTCCGCTTTGACGAAGGACCGTTTCCCGGTCAGGCACACACGTGCCCCGAATTCGGAGAGCGCGGTGCCCCCAGGGGCTATATCGTAGTCGCACCCTCGAACTCCAATGGCTAAGTGAAAGTGATAAAGCATCATAGTCCAGTTGCCTCCTTTGCTACGCTACCACCTCCTTAACAGGACCGAGATGTCGGATTAAGTGTGAAAATGTGCTATTTTTTGCGAACACCCCTGCACCTTGTGCGTGGGGGCTGAAGCCGAAGACTGCCATCTTTCAGGTTATACACATGTATACATAAACGGCCGCATAGGAGATATTCCAATACTTGAACGCACAAGTATAAAAAGCGATTACATCATAACCATTGTTTTACAAAATAAAAACGTTCATTCGAACGTGACATTTTTCGAGCACTGCGATTCTATTACACGAGCACCACGCATAACTTCCCCAAAATAGTGCTCAGCGGGTAACCGGCTTTCGTCCGAACCCTGGGTTGCAACAGCGGTGGCATCCATCTCTGTCCAATGTGTCTTCACACGGGCAAGGGCCATCCTCGCACCCTCTATGCAGGCCGACCGCTTCATCACCTTGATATGCGGCACCGCCCCAAGAAACTGTTGCAATAAGCCAAAATAGCTCGTCGGCTTGGGCCTCTCCGGCCAGACAAGAGTCACGATATCCGTCATGGCAAGTACGGACAACCTATTCAGCTCAGCCCATTCGGCCAACCGATCGGTCAGCGGAAGTGAACGATCTGGACTATGGAATTGAGACCAAAATAGCTCTTCCGTCTTGTGATCCTTCTGACTTCGGAAGTGCACAACGGCATCCGCCGCACTCGCCGCTAAGTCCATATATGGATCCTCCGGACCCCACAGCTGGCCAAGCTGGGCATACTTTGGATCCGTAAACCTGCGGCGTAGCAGAAAAGGCTTGCCAGCCACAATGTCTCCGGCCTGACGCAGCTCCTCCTTTATAGCCCGCATTGCAGAACGGGCATCCTTGGCTTCGGCGGTGGCCTTCCCCAGGTCTTCTTGCTCCGATAGGCGCTCCTTTTCAAGAGCCTCATTGCGGTCGGTAGCATCCTTCAATTTAACGGCCAATTCGGCCATCTCTTCCCTGCTTCGGCAGTGGGCAGCCCTTTCGGCTTCTAACTCCTCGGCTGCCCTCGAGGCAGCCGCATCACTCCTTCTGGCTTGCTCCTTGGCTTGAGCAAGTTTTGCCCGAAGGCTCTCCACAGCAGCAGCACCATCTGCGTCAAGCATAAATATTGTAAGAGGTGGGCTTTTGCTCCCTTAATAGGTGACTGCGGAGACACAATTTACCTTGCGACTCATCAAGTCGTTTGTTGACTAGCGCGATGTCCGCATCCGCAACATCGAGTTGCCGCATTAATTCAGCAACTCCATCAGTCCGGCTAGCCCCCGGACTATCCGCCACCTGCATAGGAAGGGCGACACTCAATACCTGCGATTTTGATCCTCGGCACGCTGTCGCTTTCGACAACCTACCGAGTCTCAGGGGCTACTATCTATACAGGGCGCACTTTATGTGTAAAACTGTCAAAAAGGGGTGTCATTTTTACATACCTCAAACCCCGCCAGCAAACTCCTGACGGCATTATGCAATCCGCTTTCGGTGGACGAAATCCTTCCAATCACCGTACTCATCAATGCACGGTGATCTTCTGAGATGGACGCCCTCTCAAGCAGATCCTTCAGCTCCCCCGGCCGAACACTAGTCGGCGCCGAACTCTTCGGCTCTGCCGGGCTCGGGGATACCCTCCGTGACGACACTTCAGGCTCGTCCGCCCTATCCGACGGCGCAGTAGACGGAGGCATCTCGCTCTCCATCATCTCCGGACGAAGATCCCCCGAAGACGAGCTCATCTGAGAAGGTCGCAGATCCGAACTACAAGGTAAAAATTTCGGTTATCCTCAGAAGCACAAATAGGGATGTTTCTTATTAATGAACTCCCCCTTTTCTACTCACGGCTCGCTGGAGGGCTGATTGTTTAGAGAAGACTGTGCGGCCGGGACCTCCCCGGACGCAGGACCCTCTGGTGAAGATTTCTTCCCCCACTTAGGGGCTTTGGCCTCCGGGTCTTCGGAGGCGGTCCTCTTCTCCCCCTGGAGGAAGGGATTCTCGATCCCCCCTTCTTCAAGCGCCCCCTTGGGCGAGGCGGTAGCTCCTCTATTTTCCCCTTCGCCTTCTTCTGAAGGCGCAACCTCCAACATCCTGACCAGCACGGGATCCGGCGCGGTCTCTGGGAGGGGGGCCGGACACCGTACCAACTTTTCTTGCGCTATCCACTCCTGTTACAGGATAACGGGTTAAAAGGCGAATTGTAGAAAAGCAAACAAATGGTACGTCCGAACACTGGGCTACTTACTTGAGTATCCGGGCGATTGCAGCTTAGGCCGACATCCTCGGTCAATTCTGGACACGCCGCTTGTGGTCCAAAGAACAACTTGTACATCTCCACGGGTGTCGTACCCATAAAGTGTTGGAGAATCCGTGGTCCCTCCGGATTGAACTCCCATAGCCGGAGAGGACGGCGTTTGCAGGGCAGGAGACGCCTAATCAGCATAACCTGCATCACCACGACCAGATCGATCTCCCTCGCCTGGAGGTCTCGAATCCGGCCCTGCAATAGGGGCACGTCTTTTGGCGGCCCCCAGTTGAGCCCTTGGTTGACCCACGACATCAACCGTCGAGGAGGTCCCGAGCGGAATACGAGCGGCGGCTTCTGCCTGCTGCCCTTCGGAGTGGTGATATAGAACCACTCCTGCTGCCATAAGCCGAGCTCCTCTTGGAAGGAGCCCTCGGGCCCCAGGGCATCGTGAAAGTGCGTTATATCGACTAGAGGGGGGGTGAATAGGCGATTTTTATGAATTCTTCACTGAGGAATTTGCTGGTGAGGAAATTCCTTAGCGAAGAACTACTTGCAGCGGAATAAGTACTCAGAAGTAATTATAACAGGATACAAACATAGTCATCATGTTGAAATGAGGACTAGCACAGAGTACATAAAGCGTAAACACAGGATAACAAGATGAAGACAAACAGACTGAAGAAATTGAACTGAGGAATTTGTGAAAGTCTTCAGTCAAAGTCTTCAAGCACAGATATGAACAACATTCAACACAGTAATGAGGAAATGAATGAGTTGAGGAAATAGAACCAGTCAGTTGGTGAAGACAATGATTTGGTAGACCAGTTCCAACTGCTGTCTCAGTTGTACGTCTGGTTGGAGCGGCTGAGTATTTAAACTCGAGGAAACATAGTCCCGGACACCTAGTCTCTGAGCCGCAACTCAGGACACTCAGTCCTCACCGTATTCTCCTTGAACTAAGACCACGCAGGCCTCGTCCAATCACTCGTGGTAAGTCTTCAGGTGACTTCCAAACCTTCACAGACTTGGTCACTCGGCAATCCACAATTCCTCTTGGATGCTCTAGACCTTGACGCCTAACCGTCTGGAAGAAGCACAGTCTTCAAAGGTAACAAGCGTCGGATCCACGCAGGATCAATTTCTTCAGTGATGCTCAATCACTTTGGGTTTGTGGGGGTTTTGTTTTGGGATTTTCCTCACTTGATGATTTTCGCTCAAAGTCCTCGGAGGATGGGTTGCTCTCAAATGACAAGTGTCAAGTTCTCTCAGAGCAGCCAACCAGCTAGTGGTTGTAGGGGGCGGCTATTTATAGCCTAGGGAGCAGCCCGACATGATAAGACATAAATGCCCTTCAATGATATGACCGTTAGGTGGATAAAATATTTTGGACAGCCAGCGCGCAGCACAGCAACGGTCGGAAATTTGACTCTCAAATTCCTCAGGGCTATCATGTTCCTCACTGTGTAGGCAATTCGCACTGGCGAATTCCTAACTCCTCAGTTAGAGCAAAGTCATCAGTGACCAGAAGAACTGCGTCTCTGTCACTGAAGAATTTGACTAAACTGTATGAGATTTCCAATGGCTTCACTCGAAGGGATTGGTAGGTGTAGGATTTTGAGTTGAGCATCACATGGAATTTTTTCCTTAGTATTTCCTCGACCCCCTTTAACAGTACGGTGTTTCCTATGACTCAAGAAGGAGAAAATGAAACTACGAAAACAAAAGTCTTCACGCTTCATGTTACTCAAGTAAATACCAAGTCTTCAAGGTCACACCATTTTCTTCACTTTCAAAGTCTTTAGAAAGTCTTCAGAATATCAAAGTCTTCAGTCGAAGAACTTCATTTTTAGGGGTCGACTTTCTCTGTAAATATCAAACTCCTCATAGACTTATAAACCTGTGTACACTCACAAACGCATCAGTTACTTAACCTATAAGTCTTCAATACACCAAAATCACTAAGGGGCACTAGATGCACTTACAATCTCCCCCTTTTTGGTGATTGATGACAACATAGGTTAAGTTTTCAACGGGGATAAACATATGAAGTGTAAATACTGATATTGAGGAATTTGATTGCAAGATATAGAAGAACTCCCCCTGAATATGTGCATAGTGAGGAATTTGCTTTTGAGGCAATGCACATTTGAAGAATTGAATCATGGAGATCTCCCCCTATATCTTGTAATTCATACACGCATTTGATATATAATATGAAGAATTTGAAATGCATGATGAAGTATGGTGCCTGATGAGATTCAGCATGCGTGCAATAATGTTAACGAGGAATAAGCATGCAGAATAGCACATCATAAGTATCAGAGCTCAGTGCATCAAAAGCATCAGAGCATGACCAAAAGTATCAAGGCACCATCGGATTTAAGATTACAACTCGATCCAATAAGAAGTTTCGGAAGAACGAGAGTTGTAACTTAATAAAACGCCCATAATATAAACCCGCTTGAAGACTAACTCAGATTTCTCCCCCTTTGTCATCAAATGACCAAAAGGATCGGAACTGAGGGCTAACGCCCCTGAAGAATTTCAAGTTGATGGAGGAGCGCCAGCGTTGTCGGGGTTGTTCGTTGAAGTAGGGCCTGCCGCAGTGTCGTTCAAATCTTCATGTTCATCAGTTTCACGCGATGAAGAATAAGAGCTGGCCACCAGATCAGGAACTTTGACTCTCTTGAATTTCTTCGGAGGTGGTGCAGACCAGTCAAATGCTTCCTGGAGACCCATAGTCTTCCGTTCTTCCGCGGAATATACATGAGTGAGAATAGCCCAGGTGCGGTTGAGGGTTTCATGAAGGTGATACTGATTTTTCTTCACTGCATTATGTGTTGAGGTCATGTTGTGAAGAATTGCAGCAAATTGACGCTTCACCCATTTGTGATTGCGATCAACCTTCTGATGAAGACTGAGGAGTAACTCACGGTCAGTCATCACCCTGGGTGCTGTGGCTTGAGGATTTTGCTTAGCTGAGGTATTTGCGGCAGTGTCATGTGTTGCAGAATCGTCATTGGTGGAGTAAGATGTAGCTAGACGGAATTGACCATCCAATGGATGAGTGCCTTCATCGATCACAGTAGCTGCCTTGCCCTTATCATCAGATGATGAAATTGGTCGCTTGAGGACTTCAATGGGTGGCAAGTAGCTACCATGGTTCAGAGTGTCAGCCTTGTAATTCAGTGAAGATCTTGCCCTTATGAATCTCATAATCCAAGGCGCATAGGGCTTCAGCTCAAAAGGTGACAGTGCAACATTAGCCAGAGTCCTCATGAAGAAATCATGGAAGTTGACGGGAACGCCATGAATGATGTTGAAAAGCATGTTCTTCATGATGCCAACGACATCTTCATCATTTGAGTCGTGGCCTTTGATAGGACTCATTGTCTTCGTTAGGATTCGATAGACAGTCCGAGGCACATACAGCAATTCTTTGACGAGGAATTTGGTTCGAGGGGCCTGCCCTGGCTTCAAAGGCTTCATGAGCACTTGCATATAATGATCAGTCAGTTCGCGGTCATTGTAGATGCAACGTGCACTATCATGGGGAGGATCAAGAGGAAGGACACGAAGCAATTCAGTTGCTGGTGCCTTATAGTGAGTGTTTTCTGTCATCCAATCTAGCACCCATGAATTGACATCTTCAGCATCTCCGGTGATATGCAAAGTGGCATAGAACTGAAGAATGAGTTCTTCATTCCAATCACAGATATCACTGCAGAAATTCAGTAGTCCTGCATCGTGAATAACTCGGAGAACTGGCTCGAAGCACGGCAGAGATTCCATATCCACATGAGGAATATGCTCATGATCGAAGATTTTGTCCTTGTCAAAGAGCACTGAGGAATAGAAGTTGGCTTGAGTAGCAGTCCAGAAACGTCTTTTCCTTATGCGAGCAGAGTCATATGGATTGTAGTCAGTGAAGAACACATGCTCAGAAAAGAAGTCTTCAGCCTTGAATTTTTGCTTGCTCGAGAACGGATTCTTCGGTTTGGGCAGAGGAGTGTCAGTGATTTGCAGCACAACCTCAGGAATCGCGATCTCAGGTGCTTCAGGCTGAGGAATTTCTGGTTCCTCTTCTTGTGCAGGTTGGGGATCAGCGACAGGTTCTTCAGCACTAGCGGCTGGAATTTCTTCATGAACAGACGATGTGGGATGAGTTTCTTCAGAGCCCATTTGAACAGTTGTAGCCGGGGACTGAGGAATTTGTTGAATAGGAGTGAAGAGAGGAGTATTTGGATGCTGACTTTCCCAAAAGTCATCGTTCATCACTGGTGTAGTGCATCCAATATCCACGTCTTCTTCTTCTTTTTCAATTTCCTCAACACCAGCCTCTTCAGCTGTGAACTGAGGCATGGGTGAGGAAACGACTGGCGTTGAAGGGAATGCTTCCACTTCAATTTCTTCATCAAACTGTTCTGAGGTAGCAACAGAATGATTTTCTTCATCAGATCCGCTTGGGATCTTGTATTCTTCTCCATAAGGAACAATTTCCTTAGACGACATGGAGGAAATGGGAACGACATCAATAGGATTTTCAAGCGAGCTGGTCATTTGCTTCATTTTCTTCGCAGCCGAAGAATTTGACGCAGCCGATGCCTTCCTCTTCTTCACTGCAGCTCGCTCTGCAGCCTTGGTCTTCTTCACTTCATAAGCAGAAGGAAGAATTGGAGTTGGTGTTGGAGCAGAAGGAGCTGAGGACTATGGTTCATTTTCTTCAGGCGCAACAGGTGTAGTTGCCCTGATCTCTTCAGTTTCTTCAGGCGCACCACTAGTGGATGCCCTGGGAATTTCTTCAGCGGCTGGAATTGAGTCATCAGCCCTGGAACTTGTATTCTCATCAGCAGGCTGAAAGTCATCAGCAGTGCTGGCATGTTCTTCAGCAGGCTGATCAGAATCTGCAGCCTGAGGATTTTCTTGTTGCGATGGGGCTGCAACAGTTGACATTTTCTTCGTCAAATTGACGAACCTCACTTTGGCTCGTTGCCAATCAGCATTGTATGCATCGAAATCCTTGCCGAGGGCTTGGATCTCAGATTGAGCCGTGAGAAGTTCTTCAGGTGATAGTCTGATAATGTTCTTCTTCAGAAGCTTCTCCTTTCTGGCTTGTGCTCTCTTTATTTCACGAGCCTTTTCAAATTTCCATTTCTCTTCAGAGATGAAATGGGTCAGCATATGACTCTGACCAGGAGTCAGAGGCAGATTAGGCATTGGAGTGTTTGGATCCTGATGCCATAAGTCGATGAAGTCAAGGATCTTCTTCGGATCCAAAAGCAGAGGCACAGGTGTTCCTTTGGCTCTAGCGGCCTTTGCTTGTCTGTCTCTGATGATTTCTGCAAGTTCTTCATCAGAAGCTTCGTCATCAGAGGGCACGTGGAAAGCAACCTGTTTCTTTCTTGGACTTGGCCGAGGACCGCGTCCAGCTGTTGCTTTTGTCTTCAGCAGAGTGGGGCCTGATGAGGACATTGGTGCAGCTGAGGAACTTGCTGAGACACCAGAAGCAATCGAGAAACCCTGAGTCCTTTGACATGTAGCCAGATGCACAGGAGTTGAGGACTTGGAGGGAGCTGCTGAAGACTTTGGTGGTGCAGCAGTAGACTAAGGAATTTGCCATGAGGGCGCGGCTGAGGAACTGGGCCGTGAGGGCGCTGATGGTGAAGCACTTGGCTTGCGAGCAGGCTTCTTCGGCATTGATTTCCTCGGCTTGACCGAGGTCTCAGCGGCAGCAGCAGCAGCAGAATCCTCATTGAATTTCCTCACTGCCTCCTTGGCTTGTCTTGCCAGTTTTGCTTGACGCCTAGACCATTCTTCAGGAAAGTCCTCACCACGCTTGATGCTGGTGGGATCAGCGACTTGGCCAGGTGCCAATGGAGCTCTTGGGCATGGAGGGTTTATGGCGAATTTCTTCATGTACTTTGGAGTAACATAGCGATATTCCCTCCATTCTCATGCCCATCTTCGTTCTATCCTCTGAATGCGCACTTTGCGCTGTTTTTTGTTCTCTTTGCCAAACTTGGCTTCATCAGGTGTGCAATAATCCTTGTATATTTCATCAGGGATCTCAAAAGCAGTCATGACCTCCGGTTTCTTTCCTCCTTTCTGCGGTCTCTTGCCTTCTGCCATTTTCTTCAGATGAGGAATTTGAACAATAAAACACTCTGAAGAAGTATGCAGTTTTTCTTCGAGGAACGCTGCAAATGAGTTAAGTTGATGAGAACCTAGTGATTCAGCAGCGGACATGAGTACCTGTGAACAGAGTGTAGGTGCGAGGAATTTGGAGAGGTCATATGCGTTCTCAGAAGATTTTTCGAAAAAGACAAGTTTTGAGGAATTTGACCAGTTGAGCCTTGAGGAATTTCACTAAGCGTTCTTGTCTTAGGTTCCAGAGTTGTACAGATCGAAAATCCGCACAATTGAGGAATCTTGAAGAAATGAGTGCTTAGAGAGATGGATCAAGAGCATACAGTGTGTGAGGTGTTCATATGTGAAGATTTGAAGAATAAAAACACCTTTGAAGATTTTCAGAAAAGTTTGAGAATCAAAGCGAGTAATAAAAGTGACTTTTAATTACCTGAACTGAAGAACACGACGAACAGAGATGAACCATGGTGAAGTTCGTCATGTTAGATCTCCCACGCCCTAACTTGGCAGAGGGAGACAGCTACGGCGGTGGCGTAGTGAAGATTTCCGCAGCCGGCGCGAGTACGACGGCGACGAGGTCGAGGCAGTGAAGCTCTTCCTCACCGACGGCGATGGAGTAGCGGCGGCGCTAGGGTTTGAGGAGAGCTCGAGCGAGAGACAGCGACCGAGCGGAGTAAATGAAGTAAGGAAGGGAGAGGGGTATTTATAACCACGGTAAAAACTGTTCGCCCGAAGATTTTGGGACGAACATGCCCCTGCCCTTTCTTCTTCACGCGACATGTGTCACCCACGTACTGTGCAGATGAGATCGTGTAAGATCGTGGGTGAATAAACTAATGCATCGTGGGATGCGGAACGGTTTGAGCGGTAAAACCGAAAATCCAGATAAGATTTGTTTTAAAAATTTTGTTCGCAATTTCTTCAGCTGTCAAGGACACAGTGAAGACTTTGAACGAGTTTCAATCAGAACGCACATGAAGAATTTGTGAATAGATTGGGTTGAGTATAGCATAGAGGGGGAAGGGTCCGATCACATTCACTTAGCAGAAATCACAACTTGAAGAAATAGCAATAAGTGAATGCTGTAGAGGACATAAACTCACATACATATATATAGCCAATGAAGAAAAACGACGGAGACAGTGAAGATTTTGCAAAGTTGAAGAATTTGAAAGATTTAAGAATTTCAAAAATGAGGAAAACTCAAATTGAAGATTTTCAACTTTTGTGGTGGCGTGACCCACCATATAAGAATGATGATTTCAGACACCGTGTACAATTGTCGTAGGGTTCTGAGAATCAAATTCTTCATTAATTTCTTCACACTTAGAGTGTTATTCTTCATTGATTGAAGAAAAACGTTTCTTCATGTGTTGCACATCTAAGTCATCAATTCTGCATAAGGGTTAGGATGTGTGTCCTTTTCAAAGAACATTCGAAGATTCTAAGATATTTAGCTCACACCGCAACTTGCTAAATCTCTTCTCATCCAAGGGCTTAGTGATGATATCAGCTAGCTGTTCTTCAGTCTTCACATGCTCAATGGAGATGTCGCCCTTCAACACATGATCACGAAGAAAATGATGACGAATCTGGATGTGCTTAGTCTTCGAGTGCTGAACTGGGTTGTGAGCAATTTTGATGGCACTCTCATTGTCGCAGAGGGGAGGCACATTCTTCACGTTGACGCCATAGTCCTTGAGGGTTTGCTTCATCCAAAGCAGTTGAGCACAGCATGAGCCAGCAGCAATGTATTCGGCTTCAGCAGTAGACAATGATACGCAGTTCTGTTTCTTCGAGGACCAACAGAACAAAGATCGTCCGAGGAAATGACAAGTGCCAGATGTTGACTTGCGGTCCACACGATCACCAGCATAGTCAGAGTCAGAATATCCAATGAGATCAAAAGCAGAGCCCTTGGGGTACCATAATCCTAGTGTTGGTGTGTGAGATAGATATCGAAGAATATGCTTCACAGCCTTATGGTGTGATTCCTTCGGTGCAGCTTGAAATCGGGCACACATGCAAACACTAAGCATTATATCTGGCCTAGATGCACATAAGTACAATAAAGAACCAATCATGGAGCGGTATACCTTGTGATCGAAGTCAATACCATTTTCATCAGTGCATAGACGGCCATTTGTGGGCATAGGAATCTTGACGCCTTTGCAATCTTGCATGCCGAATTTTCTCAGTACATCTTTGAGGTATTTCTCCTGAGATATGAATATGCCATTGCGCTGCTGACGAATTTGAAGACCTAAGAAGAATTTCAACTCTCCCATCATAGACATTTGATATTCTTCACTCATCATATAGGCAAATTCATCACTATAACGTTGGTTAGTACAGCCAAAGATAATATCATCAACATATATTTGGCACACAAATAGTTCACCATCATATGATTTAGTAAAAAGAGTAGGGTCGAGTGAACCGGGTGTGAAGCCATTCTTCACGAAGAATTCCTTCAATGTATCATACCACGCCCGAGGGGCTTGCTTGAGGCCATAGAGAGCCTTATTAAGTCTGAAGACTTTGTTAGGATTCTTGGGATCTTCAAAACCTGGGGGTTGAGCAACATATACTTCTTCCTCAAGCTTACCATTGAGGAATGCACTTTTCACATCCATTTGATATAAGATGATATCATGATGGTTAGCATAGGCAAGTAAAATGCGAATAGCCTCAAGTCTAGCAACAGGTGCAAAAGTTTCATCGAAATCAATTCCTTCGACCTGTGTGTAGCCTTGAGCTACTAGTCGTGCCTTATTCCTCACCACAAGGCCATTTTCATCTTGCTTGTTGCGGTAGATCCACTTTGTGCCAATGATATTATGCTTGCGAGGATCTAGGCGATTGACCAATTCCCAGACATTGTTCAGTTCAAACTGATGTAATTCTTCTTGCATAGCCTGAATCCACTCCGGCTCCAGAAATGCTTCATCTACCTTAGTGGGCTCTATGATAGAGACAAAAGCATAGTGCCCACAAAAGTTAGATAAATGTGATGCTTTTGAGCGGGTGAGAGGACCTGGTGCGCTAATGTCATCGATGATCTTCTCCACTTGCACTTCTTTTGCAACGCGTGGATGAGTTGGTTGTCGCTGAGGATTTTGATCAGCATTTTCTTCAGCACCATTTTCCTCATCTTGTTCTTCAGGTGCATCAGCTCGACGTTCTTCACGAACAGGAATGAATTCTTCAGCAGATTCTTCAGTAGGAATGACATCCTCAGTTGCCTTGAGCTTGATAGCATCCTCAGGTGCTGGTTCATCTAACACAGAAGGTAGGTGCTCTCTTTGCGAGCCATTAGTTTCATCGAACTGCACATCTACAGTGTCAACAATCTTGTGAAGCACAATGTTGAAGACTTTGTAGGTGTGCGAGTCCTTTCCGTAACCAAGCATAAAACCTTCATGTGCTTTCGGTGCAAATTTAGAGTTGTGGTGAGGATCTCTAATCCAACATTTAGCACCGAAGACTTTGAAATAACTCACATTGGGTTTCTTGTCAGTGAGGAGTTCATAGGCAGTCTTTTTGAAGAATTTGTGAAGATATACTCTGTTGATGATATGGCAAGCAGTATCAATTGCATCAATCCAAAAACGCTGAGGCGTTTTGTATTCATCAAGCATAGTGCGAGCCATCTCAACAAGAGTTATGTTCTTGTGCTCCACGACGCCATTCTACTGAGGAGTATAGGGAGCAGATAACTCATGAGTAATACCAAGTTCATCAAGATAGGCATCAAGACCAGAATTCTTGAACTCAGTTCCATTGTCACTTCTGATATGCTTGATCTTCACACCAAAGTTGGTTGAAGCCCTCGAGCAAAATCGTTTGAAGACTTCCTGCACTTCATGTTTGTAAGTGACAATGTGTACCCATGTATATCGAGAATAATCATCAACAATGACAAAACCATATAGAGATGCATCATTAGTGACTGCTGAATAATGATTAGGTCCGAAGAGGTCCATGTGAAGCAATTCGAATGGACGGGTAGTGGTCATGATAGTCTTCGCTGGATGCTTGGCCTTGGTCATTTTTCCGGCTTCACATGCTCCGCACAAGTGATCCTTGAGGAATTTGACATTCTCAATGCCAATGACATGCTTCTTCTTCGCAAGCGTGTTCAAATTCCTCATGCCTGCATGACCAAGTCGTCGATGCCATAGCCAGCCTTCTGAAGCTTTTGCAAGTAGACATACGGCTGGTTGTGGTCCTGTAGAGAAATCAACAATATACAGATCTCCTCTCCTAAAGCCTTCGAAGACTTTGGAATTGTCAGCTTCCATAATCACAACACAGCGATATTTGCCAAAGACAACAACCATATCAAGATCACAAAGCATTGAGACTGACATGAGATTGTATCCTAAGGACTCAACAAGCATGACTTTGTCCATGTGCTTGTCCTTAGAGATAGCAACCTTACCAAGACCCAATACCTGACTTTTGCCTTTGTCAGCGAAGATGATATGCTTCAGAGGTGACGGTGATAAGGGAGCATCCATCAATAGATTCTTGTCACCAGTCATGTGATTTGTACATCCACTATCGAGGACCCATTCAGTGGTTTTGGGTTGATCATCCTGCAGATGAATTAGTGTAGCTTACAATCTCATATGCTTCATAAGTGAAGAATATGATATCAAGTTCATCAGATGAATTTCATCAAGCAGTAAACAGATATAGCAGTATGAGGACGTGTGAAATGAAAGTTCATTTCATCATGATTCGCCTGCGTCCTTTCAGGCATTTTTGTCAGGTCCCTAGCAAATTCTTCAGACTATAAAGCACGTCTGGAGACCTGACCCTGCAGAAGAGATTAGTTCCTTTTCTTCACCACCCACATCTGGAGGGGTGGCAAAGAGTTCATCATCCTGCGAGCACCATGTGAGAAAGGTGGCAAAGATGCCAAACCATTTCGCTTCACATAAGAGGGGTTAGGATAAGCATATGAATAAGCAGAGTAATTCTTCGAGGACTTATGAACATAATGGTTTGAAGAATAATGCACATATTCATAGCCCTTAGCTCTACCCTGCGAGACAGAGTTGTTAGCACGATGACAATCATATGAGGACTTTGATCCTGTTGAGGAATTTGATCCATATGAAGAATTTGGTCCATATGAAGAATTTGATCTGGAGTTCCTGTTCTTCACAGGTGGTGTCATGAGGACATTCACCTGAAGACTTTCAACACAACTCTTGGGAACCCAGATTTTCTTCATAGGGGAACCGTTCCTGCAGTTAGTGCCAACATATCTAGCAAATACTTCACCATTCTGATTTTTGAATAGTTTATAGTTGGAGTCAAATGACTCATCAGAAGAATGAGGAGATTCACATGTAAAGCCAGATAAGTTAGATGGATCAACTGGAGGTCCCTTTGCAGCAACCCATGAGGTTTTGGGGTACTGCTCAGGCTTCCAATATGTTCCATCAGCATTGAGTTTCCTCTCAAAGGCAATACCCTCTTTCCTAGGGTTTCTGTTGAGGATCTGCCTTTTGAGCACATCACAAAGTGTCTGATGCCCTTTGAGGCTTTTGTACATGCCTGTCATGTACAATTCCTTCAGCCCTGCATTGTCAGTGATACTAGCAATGTCCTCAGATGAGGAATTAGTGATAGCAGAGGCAGATGAAGAATTTGTAACATTTGACGCATTTGAACATTCAGGTGAAGAATTAGCAGATTCACGTTCAATGCACTTTAAGCATGGAGGAACAAATTCTTTCTGAGAAGCGCTGATTTGTTGAGCTAGTAATGAATCACGCTCCTTCTGAAGATCTTCATAACACACTCTTAGCTTTTCAAGATCATCCTTTCTTTGAAGAGATTCAAGAGAAAGCTTCTCGTGATCTTGCTTTTCTTGAAGAATTTCATAAGAAAGTTTCTCATGATCAGACAAGAGAGAGTTATGATGACCTTGAAGGTTATCATACCTAGACTGAAGTCTCTAAAGATTTTCAGTAAAGGCTTTAGTGCGATCCATTTCTTCACCCAACATATCATCACTTTTATCTAGCATGTTTTGAACCTTTTCAAGAGCCCGTTGTTGTTTCACAGCAATTTTTGCAAGTTTAGAGTAGCCGGGCTTGAGATCCTCATCAGATTCATTTTCACTAGAGTCAGAGGAGTTGTATTTGAGTACCTTAGCTCCTTTTGCCATGAAGCAATTGGTGGGAGCGTAGCCATCATTATCTTCATCAGGCTTGTCGGTGATGTCAGTTTCTTCAGTGTTGAAGATGGACTTGCAAACGAAGGCAGTAGCAACGGCCAGACTCGCAACACCAGACTCAGATTCTTTAGACTCCTCCTCTTCATCATTTTCCTCAGATTCAGCTTCAGAGTCCATTTCCTTGCCAATGAATGCCCGAGCCTTCTTGGAGCTGCCCTTCTTGTGAGATGAAAAGTTTGAGGATTTTGATGACGAAGATTTTGACGATTTCTTCTTCTTCTTCGCATCATCAGAACTGTAATCCTTGTATTTCTTCTTCTTCATTTCCTTTTCCAACTGAGGACAATCTTGAATATAGTGACTAGGCTTCTTGCATTTGTGGCAAAGTCTTCTCTTATAGTCACTGGATGAGGAATCATTTCCTCTTGAGGATTTTCCAAAGCGACCATGTCTTGTGAACTTCTGGAATTTCTTCACAAGCAGTGCTAGATCCTGGCTCAGTTCTTCAGGATCACCAAGGCTACTACCAGAATCCTCACATTCAGAGTCAGACGCAACCTTGGCCTTCAGGGCACGTGGTTTGCCATAGTTTGAGCCATAGAGATCTCTCTTTTCAGCAAGCTGGAACTCGTGAGTGTTTAGCCTTTCGAGGATATCAGCAGGATCAAGCGACTTGTAGTCAGCACATTCTTGTATCATCAGTCCCAGAGTATCAAACGAGGAATCAAGCGATCTCAGCAGTTTCTTCACAACTTCATGATCAGTGATGTCAGTGGCACCGAGGGCTTGAAGCTCATTTGAGATGTCAGTGAGGCGATCAAAGGTTTGTTGGACATTCTCATTGTCGAGTCTTTTGAAGCGGCTGAAGAGATTCCGAAGAACATCCACTCGAGAGTCACGCTGAGTTGAAACTCCTTCATTTACTTTGGAGAGCCTATCCCAGATAAGCTTAGCAGTTTCCAAAGCACTCACTCTTCCATACTGTCCTTTGCTCAGATGGCCACATATGATATTCTTCGCTTGAGAGTCGAGTTGTTTGAATCTCTTCACATCGGTAGCGTTCAGTGTGGGAGTGACAGAGGGGACACCATTTTCCACAACATACCAGAGATCATTATCAATTGCCTGAAGATGCATTCGCATCTTGTTCTTCCAGTAGGGGTAGTCCGTTCCATCAAAGGTAGGACACCTAGCCGAGACCTTGATCATACCTGCGGTCGACATAACTAAAACTCCAGGCGGTTAAACCAAAATCACACAGAACAAGGGAGTACCTTGCTTTGATACAAATTGAAAGTGCGTTATATCGACTAGAGGGGGGGGGGGGGGTGAATAGGCGATTTTTATGGATTCTTCACTGAGGAATTTGCTGGTGAGGAAATTCCTTAGCGAAGAACTACTTGCAGCAGAATAAGTACTCAGAAGTAATTATAGCAAGATACAAACATAGTCATCATGTTGAAATGAGGACTAGCACAGAGTACAGAAAGCGTAAACACAAGATAACAAGATGAAGACAAACAGACTGAAGAAATTGAACTGAGGAATTTGTGAAAGTCTTCAGTCAAAGTCTTCAAGCACAGATATGAACAACATTCAACACAGTAATGAGGAAATGAATGAGTTGAGGAAATAGAACCAGTCAGTTGGTGAAGACAATGATTTGGTAGACCAGTTTCAACTGCTGTCTCAGTTGTACGTCTGGTTGGAGCGGCTGAGTATTTAAACTCGAGGACACACAGTCCCGGACACCTAGTCTCTGAGCCGCAACTCAGGACACCTAGTCCTCACCGTATTCTCCTTGAACTAAGACCACGCAGGCCTCGTCCAATCACTCGTGGTAAGTCTTCAGGTGACTTCCAAACCTTCACAGACTTGGTCACTCGGCAATCCACAATTCCTCTTGGATGCTCTAGACCTTGACGCCTAACCGTCTGGAAGAAGCACAGTCTTCAAAGGTAACAAGCGTCGGATCCACGCAGGATCAATTTCTTCAGTGATGCTCAATCACTTTGGGTTTGTGGGGGTTTGGTTTTGGGATTTTCCTCACTTGATGATTTTCGCTCAAAGTCCTCGGAGGATGGGTTGCTCTCAAATGACAAGTGTCAAGTTCTCTCGGAGCAGCCAACCAGCTAGTGGTTGTAGGGGGCGGCTATTTATAGCCTAGGGAGTAGCCCGACATGATAAGACATAAATGCCCTTCAATGATATGACCGTTAGGTGGATAAGGTATTTTGGACAGTCGGTGCGCAACACAGCAACGGTCGGAAATTTGACTCTCAAATTCCTCAGGGCTATCATGTTCCTCACTGTGTAGGCAATTCGCACTGGCGAATTCCTAACTCCTCAGTTAGAGCAAAGTCATCAGTGACCAGAAGAACTGCGTCTCTGTCACTGAAGAATTTGACTAAACTGTATGAGATTTCCAATGGCTTCACTCGAAGGGATTGGTAGGTGTAGGATTTTGAGTTGAGCATCACATGGAAATTTTTCCTTAGTATTTCCTCGACCCCCTTTAACAGTACGGTGTTTCCTATGACTCAAGAAGGAGAAAATGAAACTACGAAAACAAAAGTCTTCACGCTTCATGTTCCTCAAGTAAATACCAAGTCTTCAAGGTCACACCATTTTCTTCACTTTCAAAGTCTTCAGAAAGTCTTCAGAATATCAAAGTCTTCAGTCGAAGAACTTCATTTTTAGGGGTCGACTTTCTCTGTAAATATCAAACTCCTCATAGACTTATAAACCTGTGTACACTCACAAACGCATCAGTTACTTAACCTATAAGTCTTCAATACACCAAAATCACTAAGGGGCACTAGATGCACTTACACATCGGCCCTCCTGCTTACGGCCGCCCCGCCGCACTCTGCTTGACGCCCCCCGATCATCTTTGGCTCCACATTGAAGGTCTTCAGCCACAGGCCGAAGTGGGGGGTGACGCGGAGGAAGGCTTCGCAGACGACGATGAATGCGGAGATACGGAGGATGGACTCCGGAGCCAAGTCATGGAATTCCAACCCATAGTAAAACATGAGCCCTCTCACAAAAGGATCCATCGGGAAGCCTAAACCCCGACGGAGGTGGGAGACAAAGACGACATACTCGCCGGGCTCAGGGGTAGGGATGGCCTGCCCTTCGGCGGGCAACCTGTGCGAAATCTCATAAGACAGGTACTTGGCCTCTCGCAGCTTTAGCACGTCCTCCTCCGTGATGGAGGAGGGCATCCACCGGACCTGAAGGTCGGAACCGGACATTGTTGAAGGTCCAGAGCACATGAATCTGGGGCTTTGGGTGTTGGAACTTGGAGCGAGGAGAAGATTCGATGGAGGATTGAAGAAAAGAAACGAGCCTTGGTCCCATTATAAAGAGGGAGAATACCAAGAGCCGTCTCCATGACCGTTCGGGACTCGCCTTCGATAGAGGGGGCGTGCCGGCGGGCGCGGTTGGATTACCCACGTCTGTATTGATGAGGATCCCAGAATAAGGGGAACACGATCTCTGTTTCGACAAGACGTGCCAAGGAAACCGCTTCGCTAAACGCGCTGAGGTGGTATAATAAAAAACGGTTCAAGTAAAGGCTTGATAGTGGCGTGACGTCACAAGATACATCAGCAGATTGAACCTATGCACATTCTCTCTACGGTGGAATGTGGAAATTATTTTGCAGAGCCGGACACTATCCTGGTGTTCACAATCTTCTATGGATTATTCGAAGGAGGAACCCGCCTTGCAATGCCGAACATTATGCGCGCCGGACTCATCGTCATTGAAGCCAGGTTCAGGGGCTACCGAGGGAGTCCTGGACTAGGGGGTGTCCGGACAGCCAGACTATCATCGTCCGCCGGACTCCAAGACTACGAAGATACAAGATTGAAGACTCCGTCCCGTGTCCGGATGGGACTTTCCTTGGCGTGGAAGGCAAGCTTGGCGATACGGATATGTAGATCTCCTACCATTGTAACCGACTCTGTGTAACCCTAGCCCTCTCCGGTGTCTATATAAACCGGAAGGCTTTAGTCCGTAGGACACAACAACCATTACAACAATCATACCATAGGCTAGCTTCTAGGGTTTAGCCTCCTTGATCTCGTGGTAGATACACTCTTGTACTACCCATATCATCAATATCAATCAAGCAGGAGTAGGGTTTTACCTCCATTGAGAGGGCCCGAACTTGGGTAAAAACATCGTGTCCCTTGTCTCCTGTTACCATCCGCCTAGACGCACAGTTTGGGACCCCCTACCCGAGATCCGCCGGTTTTGACACCGACAGGGGGGGGGGTCCTAGTAGGAATAGGATTGGACTTGGAGTCCAAGTCCCCTCCCCCTTGGCTGCGCCCTAGGTCTTGGAGGGTCTGTTCCCCATGCCCCTCCACCTATATATAGAGGGGAGGGGGCGCCCCAAGAGCACACACCAAGCGGCGCCCCTCTCTCACCCGTTACTCCGTAGTTCCTCCGTCCTCGTTCTAGTAGCGATTGGCGAAGACCTGCTGAACTAGCTCCACCACCACCATCACCACCATGCTATCATGCTAGTTGTGATCCCATATACTTCTGCCTTCTCTTGATGGATCAAGTCGGAGGAGATATCATCGAGGCACACGTGTGCTAAACTCGGAGGTGCCGTCCGTTCGGCAATAGATCAGTTGGATCATGATTGGAACGCGAAGAGTACAACTACATCAACCGCATTATATACGCTTCTGCTTTTGGTCTACGAGGGTACATAGACACACTCTCCCCTATTATTGATATGCTTCTCCTAGATAGATCTCGGGTGTTCGTAGGAAAAAATATTCATGCTTTGTTCCCCATCAGACACAACTAGCTAAGATGGATCTAATCCCGAGTTTCACTTTAGGCAAAGGCTCTCAATGTCATTCGTGTGTGCAAGCAAAGTAATCTCGTAAGCTTCACAAACCTGCGAAGGAGAGACACCTGGCACCACTAGAGCTCATACATTCAGATCTGTGCGAGATGAATGGTGTGTTGACTAAAGGTGGAAAGACATATTTCATGACGTTGATTGATGATTCCACTAGATTCTGCTATGTGTATTTTTTAAATACTAAGAATGAGTGAGGGAATCCTGGACTAGGGGGTGTCCGGATAGCCGGACTATCATCATCGGCCGGACTCCAAGACTATGAAGATACAAGATTGAAGACTTCGTCCCGTGTCCGGATGGGACTTTCCTTGGCGTGGAAGTCAAGCTTAGTGATACGGATATGTAGATCTCCTACCATTGTAACCGACTCTGTGAACCCTAGCCCTCTCCAGTGTCTATATAAACTGGAGGGTTTTAGTCCGTAGGACAGAACAACAATCATACCATAGGCTAGCTTCTAGTGTTTAGCCTCCTTGATCTCGTGGTAGACCCGCTCTTGTACTACCCATATCATCAATATCAATCAAGCAGGAGTAGGGTTTTACCTCCATCGAGAGGGCCCGAACCTGGGTAAAAACATCGTGTCCCTTGTCTCCTGTTACCATCTGCCTAGACGCACAGTTCGGGACCCCCTACTCGAGATCCGCCGGTTTTGACACCGACATTGGTGCTTTCATTGAGAGTTCCTCTGTGTCGTCACCGATAGGCTCGATGGCTCCTTCGATCATCAACAACAACGATGCAGTCCAGGGTGAGTTCTCCCCGGACAGATCTTCGTATTCGGCGGGTTTGCACTGCGGGCCAATTCGCTTGGCCATCTGGAGCAGATTGAAAGCTACGCCCCTGGCCATCAGGTCAGATTCGGAAGTTTGAACTTCACGGCTGACATCCGTGGAGACTTGATCTTCGATGGATTCGAGCCACAGCCAAGCGCGCCGCACTGTCTCGATGGGCATGATTTAGCTCTGCTGCCGGACAGTGCCCTGGAGGCCGCACACGAGTCGGCTCCGACCCTTACTTCGAAGCTGACTGCGTAGATCGAGGATGGGTGGCTAGACACCACCTCAGGGGCTGCTACATCTATGGTGATGGAGCCGAATACCGACCTTGTCCCTTGTGAAGCTCGTGACTCCGAGGTGCCGGACTCCTCGCCGGACTCCGAACCTCCTGCGCCCCTACCAATCGAATCTGATTGGGCGCCGATCATGGAGTTCACCGCTGCGGACATCTTTCAACACTCACCTTTTGGCGACATCCTGAATTCACTAAAATATCTCTCGTTATCAGGAGAGCCCTGGCCGGACTGCGGTCAAGACGATTGGGATGCGGACGACGAAGAAATTCAAAGCCCACCCACCACCCACTTAGTAGCCAGTATCGACGATCTAACCGACATGCTAGACTTCGACTCCAAAGACATCGACGGTATGGACGACGATGCCGGAGACGACCAAGAACCAGCGCCTACTGGGCACTGGAAAGCCACCTCAACCCACGACGTATACATGGTGGATACACCAAAAGGAAGTGATAACGAGGAACAACGGGACGCGGCGAAGGATAACTCCCCCGAAAAACAACCAAAACGGCGACGCAAGCGCCGCCCGAAGTCCCGCCTCGATAACAACAGCACCCACGCTGACCCAGCCGTAGAGTAGGGCGAACCAGTGGACGACGAATATGCCACCAAGCAACCATCCGAACAGGATGAATTGGACGAGCAACACATCCCCGGCGAAAACAACAGTCCAAACGATCTCGCGCCGGACACATCATCGGAGCATAAGAACCTTCACAAAAGGCTCGTCGCCACTGCAAGAAGTTTGAAGAAGCAGAAGTGGAAGCTCAAAACAGCGGAAGACATACTCAGAATGAGATGGAGCAAAGTACTCAAGACCGCAGATAAATACGGCGATAGTCACCAAGCAAAGAGCTACCCGAAGCACAAGCTGTTGCCCGAATTTGACGAGGAGGTCGTAGAACACCCATAGTCAAAAAACAAAGAGGCCGCCTGGCCGGATAGACGACCAGATGACAGGCTAAGAGCGGCAAGCGGCGCCGCACACAAGCCGGCACATGATCCATATAAGGATCCTCGCAAAAAGGATGGCCCGGTCAGGTCCATCTATGGGCCAAAAAAGAAGGCTCCAGGAAGCAACACAACACACAAAGTGTTCAAAGATAACGGCACACCCAAATACAGGGGCGCCGCACGCCCACTATGTTTCACCGATGAGGTACTGGATCATGAATTTCTAGCGGGATTCAAACCCGTAAACATAGAGGCATATGATGGAACAACAGACCCAGGAGTCTGGATTGAGGATTATATCCTACACATACATATGGCTAGAGGAGACGATCTCCACGCCATAAAATACCTACCCCTCAAGCTCAAAGGGCCAGCCCGGCATTGGCTCAAAAGCCTCCCAGAAAATACCATCGGAAGTTGGGAAGAGCTCGAGGATGCGTTTCGAGAAAACTTTCAGGGAACTTATGTCTGCCCTCCAGATGCAGACGATTTAAGTCACATAACTCAACAGCCCGGAGAGTCAGCACGCAAATTCTGGAACAGGTTCCTCACCAAAAAGAACCAAATAGTTGACTGTCCGGACGCAGAGGCCTTAGCAGCATTTAAACATAATGTCCGAGACGAATGGCTCGCCAGACACCTCGGCCAGGAAAAGCCAAGGACAATGGCCGCACTAACGAGCCTCATGACCCGCTTTTGCACGGGAGAAGATAGCTGGCTGGCAAGATGCAGCACCAACGACCCAAGTACATCTGAGGTCAGGGATGGAAATGGGAAGCCACGACGCAGAAAAGACCAGCGCCGGACTAAGGAAAATGGCCCAAAGAACACGGTGGTCAATGCCAGGTTCAAAAGCTCTCGGCCGAACAACGGAACACTGCCTCTTAAGGACAACAGTGACGAGCTATCCAACCTAAACAAAATCTTGGATATGATATGTCAAATTCACAGTACCCCCGGGAAGCCTGCAAACCATATCCACAGAGATTGTTGGGTCTTCAAGCAGTTTGGCCGACTTAACACCGAACACAAGGGGCTCGACACACCAAGCGAGGATGATGACGAACCCCACAAGCAGAGCGCCGGAAAACAAAAGAACTTCCCACAAGAAGTCAAAACAGTGAATTCACTTCAAGTGATAACAAGGAAAGATAGGGCGGCATCTACCAAAGCACGTGCCGCACGGTCCACCCCAGCGGAATCCCAAGATTGGATGTCAAAACCAATTACTTTCGACCATCTGGATTACTCCAGAAGTATTCGAAACGCAGGATGGACTGCCTTGATATTGGATCCTATAATCGACGGACTACAATTTACACAAGTCCTAATGGACGGCGGCAGTGATATAAACCTGCTATACCAGGACACCATCCGCAGAATGGGGATAGACCCTACCAAAATTCGCCATAGCGGCACCTCCTTTAAAGGAGCGACGCCAGGCCCTTATGCCAATAGTACGGGCTCCTTACTACTAGAAGTTGTGTTCGGTTCATCTGACAACTTCCGTCGCGAAAAGCTAATCTTCCATATCGCCCCATTTAAAAGTAGCCATCAAGCACTATTGGGACGCGAAGCTTTCGCCCGCTTTAACGCAATACCGGATTACGCGTCTCTTACACTTAAAATGCCCGGTCCACGCGGCATCATCTCATTAAAGGGTAACTTAGAGTGTT
The DNA here is from genome assembly GCA_963921465.1 of Triticum timopheevii. NCBI lineage: Eukaryota > Viridiplantae > Streptophyta > Magnoliopsida > Poales > Poaceae > Triticum > Triticum timopheevii. Next base: position 171,447,503 of record OY997264.1, on the reverse strand, counting down.
CCTCGACCACGGAAAAACGTGAGACTGCCTTGATAGCCACAAACTAATCCGGCCTGGCTGATCGAAGCCCCTAAAACAGATCATTTAGATCCCGGAAACGGCTAGGCGAGTCCGGCATAAACAAACAAGGGGCTTCCTAGACGCATACCCCTTTTCAAGGGGCTGCACGAACGAAGAATGAGAGCCAATAAAGCTCAATTTTATTCATTTTTTAAAATCATACTCTTTTTTACATACATTTTTCGCATGATCTTTTTTTCAAACTAAGTTCTTCTCTTTTACAGATGAACAACGTGCTACACCCGTCTAGGATACAGCACAACGGAGACACATGCGCAGACGTGCAGCAGGGACCCGTTGCAAGGATTCTTTTCAGATTAAGACCCTGCGTAAACCTTTCTTACTGTCTCTTGGTGACACACATCCCCCGGTTTCCTACCATAACCGAGGAGGAGGCTGGCGTTTTGGCAACGGCCGCATCAGAAGTTCTCACCCGTACCTGGACACTAGGGGCTTAGGGCATTGTTCTGCCCGTTATCATAAAGACCGAATACCTCAGGGAGTGTTCGGCGTCTCGAGTTAGGCCTTATATGCATCAGCTCCGAATCATGTCTTTGGTCAAATGTTGGGTTGCCCGGCTCCTGTGTTTTGCTGCCTTACGTTCCGTATCATCGGCTAACGCGGAACCAGGAGAACTACTGCGATTGTGCCCCGGTTCGGCCTGGCGAGCACCTCAGTAGAGAAAGCCGAAAACTGACTGTCATGATATAGCGAGAGACTGGTCAACCACTCGATCGACTACCGGAATGTATAGAATTCCTCCGCTTTGACGAAGGACCGTTTCCCGGTCAGGCACATACGCGCCCCGAATTCGGAGAGCGCGGTGCCCCTAGGGGCTATATCGTAGCCCCACCTTCGAACTCCTATGGCTAAGTGAAAGTGATAAAGCATTATAGTCCGGTTGCCTAGTTTGCTACGCTACCACCTCCTTCACAGGACCAAGACGTTGGATTAAGTGTGAAAATGTGCTTTTTTGCAAACACCCCTGCACCATGTGCGTGGGGGCTGAAGCCGAAGACTGCCATCTTTCAGGTTATATATACATATACATTAACGGCCGCACAGAAGGAATTTCAATACTTGAACGCACAAGTATAAAAAGCCCTTGTATTATAAATATGGTTTTACAAATCATACATGTCATTTGAACATAACATTTTTCGAGCACTGTGACTCTACTAAACGAGCGCCCCACAGGAGTTCCTCAAAATAGTGCTCGGCGGGTAATCGGCTTCTATCCGAATCCCGGGACGCAATGTCGGTGGCATCCATCTCTGCCCAGTATGTTTTGACACGGGCGAGAGCCATCCGTGCACCCTCTATGCATGCCGACCGCTTCATCGCCTTGATATGCGGCACCACATCAAGGAATTGCTGCACTAAACCAAAATAACTCTTTGGATTGGGCCTTTCCGGCCACATATGAGCCACAACATCCTTCATGGCAAGTCCGGACAGCCTATTCAGCTCAGCCCACTCAGCCAACCGATCGGTTAACGGAAGGGGACGCTCCGGACTATGGAATTGAGACCAAAAAAGCTCTTCCATCTCGTGATCCTTTTGGCTTCGGAAGTGCACGACTGCGTCCGCCGCACTCGCCGCCAAATCTAGATAAGGATCCTCCGCACCCCACAGCTGGCCCAACTGAGCATACTTCTGATCCGTGAAGTTCCTACGCAGCAGAAAGGGCTTTCCAGCCGTAATGTCTCCGGCCTGACGCAGCTCCTCCTTTATAGCCCTCATTGCAGAACGGGCATCCTTGGCTTCGGCGGTGGCCTTCTTCAGGTCATCTTGCCCCGCTCGGCGTTCTCTTTCAAGAACCTTCAGCTCCCCCGGCCGTACACCAGTTGGTGCCGAACTCTCCGGCCCCGCCGGACTCAGGAAGACCCTCCGCGACGACACCTCAGGGTCGTCCGCCCCGCCTGACGGAGCGGCAGATGGAGGCGTTTCGCTCTCCATCATCTCCGGACGAAGATCCCCCAAAGATGAGCTCTGCTGAGAAGGGCTGAGATCCGAACTACAAGGTAAGAGTTCCGGTTATCCTCAGAAATAAAAACAGGGATGTCCCTTATTACAAAGCTCCATTTTCTACTTACGGCTTGCTGGAGGGCTGATTCCCTTGGGGAAATAGTGCAGCCGGGGCTTCTCCTGGCGCGGGACCCTCCAATGAAGATTTCTTCCCCCGCTTTGAGGCCTTGGCCTCCTGATCTTCGGAAGCGGTCCTCTTCTCCCCCTGGAGGGAGGGGTTTTTGATCCCCCCTTCTTTGAAAGCTTCCTTAGCAGAGGCACTAATTTTCCTGTTTTCCCCTTCGCCCTCATCTGAAGGCGCAACCTCCAGCATCTTGATTAACACCGGATCTGGCATGGTCTCCGGGAGGGGGGCCGGACACCATATCAGTTTTGCTTGCATTATCCATCTTGTCCAAGGGATAGCTGGTTAAAAGGCAAGTCCATGATAAATAAATGGATGATATGTCTGGACGCAGGGCTACTTACTTGAGTATCCGGGCGATTGCAGCTTAAGCCAGCGTCCTCGGTCAATTCCGGACACATCTCTTGTGATCTGAAGAACAGTTTGTACATCTCCACGGGTGTCGTACCCATGAAGTGTTGGAGAGCTCGTGGTCCCTCCGGATTGAATTCCCACTACGACCAGATTGATCTCCCTCTCTTGGAGGTCTCGAAACCGGCCCTGCAATAGGGGTACGTCCTTGGACGGCCCCCAGTCAATCCCTTTGTTGACCCATGACGTCAGCCGTTGTGGAGGGCCAGAGCGAAAGGCAGGCGGCGGCCTCTGCCTGCTGCCCCTGGGAGCGGTGATTTAGAACCACTCCTGTTGCCACAAGCCGAGCTCCTCCTGAAAAGCGCCCTCGGGCCATGGAGCATCGGCCCTCTTGCTTATAACCGCCCCGCCGCACTCTGCCTAACGCCCCTCAACCATCTTCGGCTCCACGTTGAAGGTTTTGAGCCACAAACCGAAGTGAGGGGTAGTTCGGAGGAAGGCTTCGCAGACGACAATAAATGATGAGATGTGGAGGATGGACTCCGGAGCCAAGTCGTGGAATTCCAACCCATAGTAAAACATGAGCCCCCTCACGAAGGGATCCATCGGGAAGCCTAAACCCCGACGGAGGTGAGACACGAACACGACACTCTCGCCAGGCTCGGGAGTAGGAATGACTTGCCCTTGGGCAGGCAACCTATGCAAAATCTCGTAGGTTAAGTACCTGGCTTCTCTCAGCTTTAGAACGTCCTCTTCCGTGATGGAGGAGGGCATCCACCAGCCCTGTAGGTCAGAACCAGACATTGTCGAAGGTCCGAAGTGCCCGGATCTGGAGCCCTGGGTGTTGGAACTCAGGGCGAGGGGCGGATTCGATTGAGGATTGAAGAAAAGGAACGGCCCTTGGTCTCATTATAAAGAGGGAGAATACCAAGAGCCGTCCCCGTGACCGTTTGGAACCCGCCTTCGATGGAGGGGGCATGGCGACGGGCGCGGTTGGGTTATCCACATCCGTATTGATGGGAATCCCGAAATAAGGGGAACACGATCTCTGCTTCGACAAGACGTGCCAAGGAAACCGCTTCGCTAAACGCGCTGAGGTGGTATAATAAAAACGATTCGAGTAAAAGCTTGGTTGTGGTGTGACATCATGCTACAAAATACGTCAGCAGATTGAACTTGTGTAAATATTATTCTCTCTACGGTGGTATGTGGAATTTATTTTACAGAGCCGGACACTATCCTGGTGTTCACAATCTTCTATGAATTATTCGGAGGAGGAACCCGCCTTGCAATGCCGAAGACAATATGCGCGCCAGACTCGTCGTCATTGAAGCCTGGTTTAGGGGCTACTGAGGGAGTCCTGGACTAGGGGGTGTCCGGATAGCCGGACTATCATCATCAGCCGGACTCCAAGACTATGAAGATACAAGATTGAAGACTTCGTCCCATGTCCGGATGGGACTTTCCTTGGCGTGGAAGGCAAGCTTGGCGATACAGATATGTAGATCTCCTACCATTGTAACCGACTCTGTGTAACCCTAGCCCTCTCCGGTGTCTATATAAACCGGAGGTTTTAGTCCGTAGGACAGAACAACAATCATACCATAGGCTAGCTTCTAGGGTTTAGCCTCCTTGATCTCGTGGTAGATCCACACTTGTACTACCCATATCATCAATATCAATCAAGCAGGAGTAGAGTTTTACCTCCATTGAGAGGGCTCGAACCTGGGTAAAAACATCGTGTCCCTTGTCTCCTGTTACCATCCGCCTAGATGCACAGTTCGGGACCCCCTACCCGAGATCCGCCGGTTTTGACACCGACAATGAGTGAGGAGTCCTTGATTAGGGGGTGTTCGGATGGCCGGACTATAGCCTTTGGCCGGACTCCTGGACTATGAAGATACAAGATTGAAGACTTCGTCCCATGTCCGGATGGGACTTTCCTTGGCGTGGAAGGCAAGCTTGGCAATACGGATATGTAGATCTCCTACCATTGTAACCGACTCTGTGTAACCCTAACCCTCTTTGGTGCCTATATAAACCGGAGGGTTTTAGTCCGTAGGACGAACAACAATCATACCATAGGCTAGCTTCTAGGGTTTAGCCTCTCTGATCTCGTGGTAGATCTACTCTTGTACTACCCATATCATCAATATTAATCAAGCAGGAGTAGGGTTTTACCTCCATCGAGAGGGCCCAAACCTGGGTAAAAACATCGTGCCCCTTGTCTCCTGTTACCATCCGCCTGGACGCACAGTTCGGGACCCCCTACCCGAGATCCACCGGTTTTGACACCGACATTGGTGCTTTCATTGAGTTCCTATGTGTCATCATCTTTAGGCCTGATGGCTCCTCCAATCATCAACAACGACGCGGTCCAGGGTGAGACTTTTCTCCCCGGACAGATCTTCGTATTCGGCGGCTTTGCACTGCGGGCCAATTCGCTGGGCCATCTGGAGCAGATTGAAAGCTACGCCCTTGGCCATCAGATCAGATTTGGAAGTTTCAACTACACGGCTGACGTCCGTGGAGACTTGATCTTCGACGGGTTCGAGCCACAGCCAGGCGCGTTGCACTGTCACGATGGGCATGATCTAGCTCTGCCGCCGAACAGTGCCCTGGGGGCCGCACCAGTGTACGCTCCGACCCTTAGCTCGGAGCCGACTGCGCCGATCAAGGATGGGTGGGACACCGCCTCGGGGGCTGCGGTCTCTACGGCGATTGAGCCGTACACCAACCCTGTCCTTTGTGAAGCTCGTGACTCCAAGGTGCCAGACTCCACTACGGACTCCGAACCTTCCACACCCCCGCCAATCAAATCCGATTGGGCGCCGATCATGGAGTTCACTACCGTGGACATCTTTCAACACTCACCCTTTGGCGACATCCTGAATTCACTAAAGTCTCTCTCTTTATCAGGAGAGCCCTGGCTGGATTATGGTCAGGAAGGCTGGGATGCGGATGATGAAGAAATTCAAATCCCACCCACCACCCACTTTGTAGCCACTGTCGATGATTTAACCGACATGCTCGACTTCGACTCCGAAGACATCGACGGTATGGACGACGATGCAGGAGACGACCAAGAACCAGCGCCCACAGGGCACTAGAAGGCCACCTTGTCATACGACATATACATGGTGGACATCCAGAAAGATGGGAATGGCGATGGAACAACGGAGGATGACCCCTCCAAGAAACAGCCTAAGCGCCGGCGTCAGCGGCGCTGCTCTAAATCCCGCCACATCAAAATTGGTGATTCCGGCACAGGAGATAATAACACCCCGGACAATGCCGAATACAACCCCCTCCGGTAGGATTCAGCGCAAGAGGATGGAGAAGCCAGCCCTCATGAGAGAGCGGCAGACAGAGAGGTAGAGGATGATAATTACATGCCTCCCTCCGAAGACGAGGCAAGCCTCGACGATGACGAATTTGTCGTGCCTGAGGATCTCGTCGAACAGGAGAGTTTCAAACGCAGGCTTATGGCCACGGCAAGCAGCCTAAAGAAAAAGCAGCAACAGCTTAGAGCTGACCAAGACTTGCTAGCTGACAGATGGACCGAAGTCCTTGCGGCTGAAGAGTATGAACTCGAACACCCCTCCAAGAGCTACCCAAAACGCAGGCTGCTACCCCGATTAGAGGGGGAAGCACCCAAACCTACATCACCAGCGCATGATGCGGCCGACCGGCCACCTCGTGGCCGTGACAGAGAGGCCTCTCGGCCCTCCACTCAAGCCGCACCCCGGCGTCGCTCAAAAAGTACCAAGGCACGGGGAAATGCGCCAGACCTGCGAGATATATTGGAGGACAAGGCAAGGCAAACAAGGTCGATCTATGGATCGCGTGGGCGCCTCACTACACGTGACAATAACCGTCATGCCAGATACAGAAAATCCGGCCGAGCCGAACACAGCAGACAAAGCTCATTTGAGCTACGTCATGATATAGCCCAGTACAGGGGCGCCGCACACCCACTATGCTTCACAGATGAAGTAATGGATCATCAAATCCCCGAGGGTTTCAAACCCGTAAACATCGAATCGTGCGATGGCACAACAGATCCTGCGGTATGGATCGAGGACTACCTCCTTCATATCCACATGGCCCGCGGTGAAGATCTACATGCCATCAAATACCTCCCACTCAAGCTTAAAGGACCAGCTCAGCATTGGCTTAACAGCTTGCCAGCGGAGTCAATTGGTTGTTGGGAAGACCTGGAAGCCGCATTCCTCGACAATTTCCAGGGCACCTATGTGCGACCACCAGACGCTGATGACCTAAGCCACATAATTCAGCAGCCAGAGGAATCGGCCAGACAATTCTGGACACGATTCCTAACCAAGAAAAATCAAATCGTCGACTGTCCGGATGCAGAGGCCCTTGCAGCCTTCAAACATAACATCCGCGATGAGTGGCTTGCCCGGCACCTAGGACAGGAAAAGCCGAAATCCATGGCAGCCCTCACAACACTCATGACCCACTTTTGCGTGGGAGAGGACAGCTGGCTAGCTCGTAGTAACAACATGACCAAGAGCCCTGGTAATTCGGATACCAAGGACAGCAACAGCAGGTCGCGTCGCAACAAGCACAAGCACCGCATTAACGGCAATAATGCTGAGGATATAGCAGTCAATGCCGGATTCAGAGGCTCTAAACCCGGTCAGCGGAAAAAGCCATTCAAAAGAAATACTTCGGGCCCGTCCAATTTGGACCGAATACTCAATCGCTCGTGCCAGATACATGGCACCCCCGAAAAACCAGCCAACCACACCAACAGGGATTGTTGGGTGTTCAAGCAGGCAGGCAAGTTAAATGCCGAAAACAATGACAAGGGGCTGCATAGCGATGACGAGGAGGAGCCCCGGCCGCCAAACAATAGAGGACAGAAGGGCTTCCCCCCACAAGTGCGGACGGTGAACATGATATACGCAACCCACATACCCAAAAAGGAGCGGAAGCGTGCACTAAGGGATGTATATGCGATGGAGCTAGTCGCCCCAAAGTTCAATCCGTGGTCCTCCTGCCCGATCACTTTTGATCAAAGGGACCACCCCACTAGCATCCGCCATGGCGGATTCGCTGCATTGGTTCTAGACCCAATCATTGACGGATTTCACCTCACCAGAGTCCTGATGGACGGCGGCAGCAGCCTGAACCTGCTTTATCAGGATACAGTGCGCAAAATGGGCATAGACCCCTCAAGGATTAAACCCACAAAAACGACCTTTAAAGGCGTCATACCAGGTGTAGAGGCCAACTGTACAGGCTCAGTTACACTTGAAGTGGTCTTCGGATCCCCGGATAGCTTCCGAAGCGAGGAATTAATCTTTGACATAGTCCCGTTCCGCAACAGCTATCACGCACTGCTCGGACGAACCGCATTTGCAAAGTTCAATGCGGTGCCACACTACGCATACCTCAAGCTCAAGATGCTAGGCCCTCGAGGAGTCATTACGGTCAACGGAAACACCGAACGCTCTCTCCGAATGGAGGAGCATACGGCGGCCCTCACGGCGGAAGTACAAAGCAGCCTCTCAAGGCAATTCTCGAGTCTGGCTATTCAACGTTCGGACACCGTCAAGCGCGCCCGGAGTAACCTACAACAAGACCGCCTGGCACGTTCCGAGCACGCGTAGCAATGCGGCCCCAAACCCAGCCCTCGCGAAATTGCGAAACCAGTACTACGCGTACATAATTACACTCTGGAAATACCATGGGCATAGGAGGGGCACGACCACGGCAGGCCCAGAATGCGGCTCAACCGCACCAGGGGCTGCCGATTGTGCCATTATTTTTTCTTACTTTCAGGACTCCGTTCTCAAGAAGCCCTGTCCAGCAGTAGAATCACTGAACACATGATGCAACAGCCAGGGAAGCAGAAAGCTACGTCGAGTGTCCAGGTGGTCTCTATAACGAGCAGTATACTTGTTTCACATATCATCCCGCAGCTCGCCCCTGGAGGGGGACATGTCAAATACTCCCCTCCATTGCTTATCGCACTATTTGTATCGTTCTACTTTTACCGCAGCCTTTTTGAATAAAGAGTACATAGCTTCTGCCTATTATTGCATTCCTTTTTTTATCTATATATGTTCACTTATGAGATGTTGCACCCGTACACTTTGGTACGGCGAAATACACCAGGGGCTTAAGTACCCCAAAATATGGTGTGATAAGTCCGAACACTTTCACAAGTGCGACACCCCAAACTTATAGCATTATATGCATCGGCTCCGAATCATGTCTTGGGTCAATAGTTGGGTTTGCCTGGCTCCCATGGTTTGGTACCTTACGTTCCGTTATATCGGCTAAGGTAGCACTGGGAGAACCACTATGATTGTGCCCCGGTTGAGCTGGGTTAAGCACCTCAGTGGAGAAAGCTAAAACTGACTGTCATGATAGGGCGAGAGCCGGTCGCTGTTCGAGAGGTTTTCGAGTCCCTAAAGACTTATGCCGCTTAGAGCGAGGAGTCAGCTTTGTCCGGCCCAGGCATGGATAGCGCCCCGAACTCGGTCTTCCGAATACTAGGGGCTTCGCCGAAATTTAAAATAATATAATTCTATGGCTAAGTGAGAGTGTTCAAGCATTATAGTCTAGTTGCCTCGTTCGTTGCGTTGAGCGCCTCCCTCGAAGGACCCAAGAATGGGAAAAAGAGCGCTCAAGTTTATCCCGAACACCCCAGCACTCATGGCATGTGGGCAGAAGCCGACGACTCGCCATCTCTCAAATTTAATAAATGGCCGCACAGAAGGTAATATTTTAAATTCACAAGCGTTGCTTAGCGCATATGAACAAGTTTTCTGCGTACAGGATAACAAATGCGAGTTTACTCAAAAATTACATATTTGGAGCATTCACCCGCTATAAGGCGGGCACCCTTCAGGACGCCCTCATAATACATCTCGGGCTTGCGATACTCCTTGCCCGGCGGTGGTCTGTCCGTCACAAGCTTCTTAGCATCCATCTTGCCCCAGTGCACTTTAGCACGGGCAAGGGCCGCACCTTCGATCCAGACGGAGCGCTTGACGACTTCAATCCATGGACAGGCGTCCACCAGCCGCCTCACCAGCCCGAAGTAGCTCCCAGGCATGGCTTCCTTAGGCCACAGCCAAACTATGAGGCCCTTCATGGCCTGTTCGGCCACCTTATGGAGCTCGACCAGCTACTTCAGCTGGTCGCTCAAGGGCACCGGGTGTCCGGCCTCAGCATACTGAGACCAGAACACCTTCTCCGTCGAGCTCCCCTCCTCGGCTCGGTAGAACGCGGCAGCATCGGACACACTGCAGGGCAGATCTGCGAATGCTCTTGGAGAGCTCCGGATTCGGGTAAGTAACAAGTAATTCACTTTCACGTGCTTGCTTTGCATAAAGAATGCCTTACCTGCCGCTATCTTCTTCATCGCTTCAATTTCCTGGAGGGCTTTTTGGGCTTCGGCCTTAGTGGCTTTGGCGCTCTCAAGGGCCGAGGTGAGCTCGGACTCTCGAGTCTTTGAGTCACGCTCCAAACTCTCGTGTTTTTCCACGAGAGCCTGGAGCTCTTGCCGCACCTCCGCCACCCGCGCCTCCTGCTTCTCTCGCTCGGTGCGCTCCGCGGACGCATTGCTTTCGTCCTTGGACACCGCTTCCTTCAGGGTCGCCACCTTGTTCGTGGCCCCTGCAATACTCACGTTATTCCTGTCATTTTTTGCAACCACATCTTTCATATACTTCCATAAAGTATTACTTACCTTCCTTGTCCTCGAGCTGCTTTTTGGCAAGGCCGAGCTCGATCTCAGACCGCTCGAGGCTCTGCTTCAATGCATTGACCTCTGCAGTCAGTGCGGTAGAGGTTAGCAGCGCAGCCTGCATCCCCCATATTGACATACTTATGTTAGACTCTTGTGTACATCTTCTTAGATCCTCAGTTCGGCTATTCTTTCCAAATACCAAACTGAGCATCAGGGGCTACTGTCTATGCGGTAATATTTTTTACATATCTTAAATACATACCTCAAAGCCTGTTAGAAGGCTGGCACAGGCTTCAGTCGGCCCGCTCTTGGCGGACTGAACTTTCTGGATCACCACACTCATAACAGTGCGGTGCTCTTTGTCGATGGAGGCCCCGTTAAGCGCCTCCAGCAAATTATCCGGTGCCTCCGGTTGGACGGAGGTCACCAGTGTCGCAGTCTTGCCCTTCTTACGAAGGGGCTGCCTGCCGGACTCCAGAACCACTGAAGGTTCCGGTGCGGAGTCTGGCCCAAGGCCGGACTTAGAGCCCTTTGGGGTTTTATCCCCCTTGTGCCTGGAGTCCGGGAGGTTGCCTTGTGGCGCCTCATGGACCACCTCCTCCTGGTTGGGCCCCTTGTGGGACCCCACCTTGGCGTCATCCGCAGCGCGAGGAGAGGAGGCAGCCGGAAGTGAGGTGCTATTCACGTCAGACGAATCCAGGGGGCCGCTCGTTGAAGTGTCGAGCCCGTCCTTGGGCGGGCTGCAGGGTTATATTCGGTGTTAGGGGATTCTGTGCGACAAATGAAACGCCATGAGTTATTCTGGTATCCTGACACTTACGATTTCGCAAGTGGCTTAGCCCTCGGTGGCCACTCCTCTTCGCCGTCGTCGGCGTTGGTGGAGTAGTCCGGAGGAAGGGTCCTTCCCTTCTTGGACCCTCCGGCCTCCCTAGTTGGGACGGCCTTCCTTTTCTTCTCTCCCCCCGCTGGGGGAGAGGCCTCTTTTTGCTCCTCCTTGTCTTCGTGGGAGGAGTCCTCCTCGGAGTCATCGGACGATGAGTCCGACAACACCTGGCGCCGGGAACTCCTTCGAGTTCCTGTGGCCTTCTTCTCCGGCACCACGTGAGGTGCCGGAACCAGCAGCCTCGTCAATCGGGCGTCCGCTGGGTCTTCTGGCAAGGGAGCCGGACAGTCAACCTGCCCGGACGTCTTCTCCCAATCCTGTCAAAGGCAAGGGAGTTTAGATCCCGCATAGAGTCAAACTATGGAAAACAAGAGTCCCGTAAAGGGTAAAATAGCTTACCTCGCTGGCTTGACGCTGCGAGCTAAATCCGCGATCTTCAGTAGCGTATACGGGAGCCTCGACGCCCTTGAACAGCACCTTCCAGGCATCTTCGTACGTAGTGTCGAAGAGACTGCTCAAGGTTTGGTGCTGTGCCGGATCAAACTCCCACAAGCTGAAGGCCCGTTGTTGGCACGGGAGGATCCGACGGATGAGCATGACCTGGACTACGTTGACAAGCTTGAGCTTCTTGTTCACCAGGTTTTGGACGCAGGTTTGGAGTTCAGTCAGCTCTTTCGAATTACCCCACGTCAGGCCCGTCTCCTTCCAGGAGGTGAGCCGTGTAGGGAAGCCAGATCGGAATTCGGGGGCCGCCACCCATTTAGGGTCACGCTGCTCGGTGATGTAGAACCACCCCGATTGCCACCCCTTTATGGTCTCCACGAAGGAGCCCTCGAGCCATAGGACGTTGGCCATCTTGCCCACCATGGCACCTCCGCACTCCGCTTGGCGGCCGCCCACTACCTTCGGCTTGACTTTGAAGGTCTTCAGCCATAAGCCGAAGTGGGGCTGGATGCAGAGGAAGGCCTCGCACACGACGATGAATGCCGAGATGTTGAGGATGAAATTCGGGGCCAGATCGTGGAAATCCAGGCCGTAGTAGAACATGAGCCCCCGGACAAATGGGTGAAGTGGAAAACCTAGTCCGCGGAGGAAGTGGGTGAGGAACACCACCCTCTCATGGGGCCTGGGGGTGGGGATAAGCTGCCCCTTGCCGGGAAGCCGATGCGCGATGTCGCTGGACAAGTATCCGGCCTTCCGCAGCTTTTTGATGTGCCCCTCCGTGACGGAGGAGACCATCCACTTGCCTCCCGCTCCGGACATGGCTGGGGAAGGTTGAGGCGAGATGTGCGTACTTGGGCGTTGGATCTCGAGTGCGCGGAAATGGATGAGCAAAGGAGGAAGAAGGCGTTGGTAAAAAGGTGGATCCTTATCCCCTTATATGAACGGACGAAGCTATGCGTCCCCATCAGCCTTGTAAAACTCGCTTATCTCCCAAGCACCATAATCAATGGCGCGGTTGGGTTACCCACGCCCGTATTGATGAGAATCTCGGAATAAGGGGACACGATCTCTGCTTTGACAAGACGTGCCAAGGAAACCGCCTCGCTAAACACGCCGAGGTGGGAGAGTAAAAACGATTCGAATAAAGGCTTGGCCGTGGTGTGATGTCACGCCACGGAATACGTCAGCAGATTGAATTTGTGTAAATATTATTCTCTCTACGGTGGTATGTGGAACTTATTTTGCAGAGCCGGACACTATCCTTGTGTTCAAAATCTTCTATGAAGTATTCGGAGGAGGAACCCGCCTTGCAATGCAGAAGACAATATGCGCGCCGGACTCGTCGTCATTGAAGCCTGGTTCAGGGGCTATTGAGGGAGTCCTGGATTAGGGGGTGTCCGGATGGCCGGACTATAGCCTTTGTCCGGACTCCTGGACTATGAAGATACAAGATTGAAGACTTCGTCCCGTGTCCGGATGGGACTTTCCTTGGTGTGGAAGGCAAGCTTGGCGATATGGATATGTAGATCTCCTACCATTGTGGCCGACTCTGTGTAACCCCAACTCTCTTCGGTGCCTATATAAACCGGAGGGTTTTAGTCCGTAGGACGAACAACAATCATACCATAGGCTAGCTTCTAGGGTTTAGCCTCTCTGATCTTGTGGTAGATCTACTCTTGTACTACCCATATCATCAATATTAATCAAGCAGGAGTAGGGTTTTACCTCCATCGGGAGGACCCGAACCTGGGTAAAAATATCGTGTCCCTTGTCTCCTGTTACCATCCGCCTAGACGCACAGTTCAGGACCCCCTACCCGAGATCCGCCGGTTTTGACACCGACAATGAGGCTCTACACTACTTTAAATCTATAAGGCAGAAGTTGAGAGCCAACTTGAAAATAAACTAAAACGAGTTCGACTTGATCATGGAGGAGAGTACTTTTCTAATGAGTTTGATTTATTCTATGCCGAACATGGTATTATTCATGAGAGGACACCTCCCTATTTACCTCATTTAAATGGGCTTGCTGAATGGAAAAACCGTACTCCAACATATTTGGTTAATGTTATGTTAGATACATCAGATTTATCCAAGGCATGGTAGGGAGGCTGTATTGACATCATGTCATGTCGTGAATAAAGTTCCCATGAAGGATAATGAGACTACTCTCAATGAGTAATAGGTGAATAAAAGAATTACGCTCTCTTACTTGCACACTTGGGGCTATTTGGTGAAAGTCAACATGTCGATAATCAAAATGTGTAAGTTGCGACCAAAGATCGTGGACTGCGTTTTCCTGGACTACGCTAAGCATAGAGTTGGCTATTAATTTCTAGTGGTGAAATCTGATGTACACGACGTGAAGGCGGTACGATCGTGGAGTCTAAGGATGCTACATTCTTTGAGAATATTTTCCCCATGAGAGATATGCAAAGCACCTCTAGACTGAAATCTGATGAGACTCCCAAACTTGCCATTCTGATGAAATATTATGAGCACAACAGTGATGAAAGTTCCACAAAGGACGACGAGGAAGCTCCTGTTAGGAGCAGGAGACAGAGGATTGCAAATCTGTTGCTAATGATTTCCTTGTGTACCTCATGGATGACACTCCCAGTTCCATTTCAGAAGCTTCTACATCACCCGATGTTGACTACTGCAAGGATACGTTCCGTAGTGAGATGGATTCCATCTTGGTTAAGAGGACATGGGAAATCACTAATCGTCCTTATGGTTTCCAACCATTGGGATGTAAATGGGTGTTTAAAAATAAGCTTATGTCCAATGGTACAACTGAGAAGTACAAGGCTAGGCTTATGGTCAAGGGTTTTACCCAGAAAGAAGAAGATTTCTCCGACACTTATTCACATGTGGCTAGATTGACAAACATTTGAGTGTTACTTGTGTTGGCTACTTCGCATGGTCTTCTCGTCCATCAGATTGACGTTGAGATGACTTTCCTTAATGGAGAGCTAGACGAGGAAATTTACATGCAACAACCAGATGACTCTGTAGTAAATGGCCAGGAAAGGAAGGTGTGCAACCTATTGAAATCTTTATATGGCCTGAAACAAGCGGTTAAGCAATGGCATGAGAAGTTCGATGCAATTTTAACATTTGTTGGCTTTCTTGTTAACGAAGCTAACAAATGTGTATACTATCACTATGGTGGGGCGAAGGAGTTATGTTGTGTCTGTATGTCGATAGCAATACTAATATTGGGGACCCACCTTAAAGTCATTGAGGAGGTCAAGGCTTTTCGATCTCATAACTCTGAGATGAAAGACCTGGGCGTGGCTGATGTTATCTTGAACATCAAGATACTAAGAGATAACGAGGGTGGAATTACACTTTTGCAATCCTACTATGTTGATAAAATTTTGAGTCGTTTTGAATATTCAGACTGCAAACCTTCTGCAACACCATATGATTGTGGTTGTCGTCTGGCTTTTTCGACCAATGTCCACACTTGATTCCTCTCGAAGTTGTGTAGCTCTTCATACATAGCGGTCACCCAATCCGGATCCTCAAGAGCTTGTTCAACCTTCATAGGTTCAATAGTAGAAATGAATGGGTAGTGTTCACAAAAGTTAGCTAAACAAGTTTTAGAGAGAGTAATTCTCCCGATTTGAATATCATCAAAGATTTGTTCGACGGGATGATCTGTTGTGACTCTTGCTCTAACTCGTGAGAGCTTTTGTTTGGGTTGGGGTGGAACAACCTCTTCATCGTCTTCTTCTTGTTCTTCTTCTTGTCCTCATTCATTGTTGTTGGTGTTGTTGTTCTCTTTTGGAGGTGGAGAGGGAGGTCGGTGTTGTTCATCTTGTTGTACTTCCTAATTTCCTCCACCGACGTGTTCCACTTGTGGATGCCTCCAAATCAACTTGTGGTTCATGCTACTTCTTGAGCTTGCATTAGTTTTTCCCTTGAAGAGGAAAGGATAATGAAGCAAAATAGAGATAAGTATTTCCCTCAGTTTGAGAACCAAGGTATCAATCCAGTAGGAGACAACGCACAAATCACCAAATACCACAAACAATCAAACAACTTGCACCCAACGCGATAAAGGGGTTGTCAATCCCTTCATGGTTACTTGCAAAAGTGAGATATGATAGAGATAGATAAAAGATAAGGTAATTTTTTTTGGTATTTTTAGTTTATAGATTGGAAAGTAAAAGATCGCAAAATAGTAGATCAGAAACTTATATGATGGAAAATAGAAACTTGTATGATGGAAAATAGACCCGGGGGCCATAGGTTTCTCTAGAGGCTTCTCTCAAGATAGCAAATAATACGGTGGGTGAACAAATTATTGCCGAGCAATTGATAGAAAAGCACAAAGTTATGACAATATCTAAGGCAATGATCATGAATATAGGCATCACGTCTGTGTCAAGTAGACCGAAACGATTCTGCATCTACTACTATTACTCCACACATCGACCAACTCTAGCCAGCATCTAGAGTATTAAGTTCATGAACAATAGAGTAACGCATTAAGTAAGATGACATGATGTAGAGGAATTAACAAGAAATATGATGAAAACCCCATCTTTTTATCCTCGATGGCAACAATACAATACGTGCCTTGCTGCCCCTACTGTCACTTGGAAGGGATACCGCAAGATTGAACCCAAAGCTAAGCACTTCTCCCATTGCAAGAAAAACCAATATAGTTGGCCAAACCAAACCGATAGTTCGAAGAGAATTACAAAGGTATCAAATCATGCATAAAAGAATTCAGAGAAGATTCAAATAATATTCATAGATAAGCTTATCATAAATCCACAATTCATCGGATCTCGGCAAACACACCGCAAAAAGTATTACATTGAATAGATCTCCAAGAACATCGAGGAGAACATGGTATTGAGAATCAAAGAGAGAGAAGAAGCCATCTAGCTACTAGCTATGGACCCGTAGGTCTGTGGTAAACTACTCATGCTTCATCGGAAGGGCAATAGAGTTTATGTAGAAGCCCTCTATGATCGAGTCCCCCACCTGCAGGGTGCCGAAAAAGGTCCCTAGATGGGATCACACGGGTACAAAAGGTTGCGGTGGTGGAAAATTGTTTTCGTGGACTCCTCTGGTGGTTTGGGGATATTTGGGAATATATAGGCGAAAGAATTAGGTCAGGAGGGTCACAGGGGAGCCCACAAAGGTGGGGGGCACGCCCTACCCCCCTGGGCATGCCCTTCGTCCTTGTGGCCGCCTCATGGCTCCTCTGACTTCATCTCCAAGTCTCTTGGTTGTCTTCTGGTCCAAGAAAAATCATCGCGAAGGTTTCATTCCCTTTGGACTCCGTTTGGTATTCCTTTTTTGTGAAACTCAAAAACAAGGGAAAAACAGGAACTGGCACTGGGCTCTAGGTTAATAGGTTAGTCCCCAAATAATATAAAATAGCATATTAATGCATATAAAACATCCAAAACAGATAATATAATAGCATGGAACAATCAAAAATTATAGATACGTTGGAGACATATCAGTTCACCTTGATGTGAAGTTGAGACTTCCACTTGAATGGACGAGGTACTCTCCTTCACCTCCTTTGGGCGAATCTTGCCAATAGACAAATCTTGGATTGCTTCCGAGTGATCTTTGTCTCCTACATCAATTGGCAATTGCTCTACTTGCGAGCCGTTAGATTCATCAAACTTGACATCTACCGTCTCTTCAACCTTTCGGGTGAAATTGTTGTAGACATGGTTAGTGTGAGAGTTTGAATATACATCCAAGTTGCTTTCTCATGAAGACCTAGGGCAATTTGAGGAAGCCCATCATTGGAATATAAATCCAAGTTCTATAATGAAACATTCCCACTAGTACATGGAAGTGATAACATAGGAGACTCTCTATCATGAAGATCATGGTGCTACTTTGAAGCACAAGTGTGGAAAAAGGATAGTAACATTGCCCTTCTCTCTTTTTCTCTCATTTTTTGGGCCATCTCTTTTTTTATTTGGCCTTTCCTAATTTTTTTATTTCCTCACATGGGACAATGCTATAATAATGAAGGTCATCACACTTTTATTTACTTTACAACTCAAGAATTACAACTCGATACTTAGAACAAAATATGACTCTATATGAATGCCTCCGGCGGTGTATCAGGATGTGCTATGAATAAAGAGTGACATGTATGAAAGAATTATGAACGGTGGCTTTGCCACAAATACAATGTCGACTACATGATCATGCAAAGCAATATGACAATGATGATGCGTGTCATAATAAATGAAACGGTGGAAAGTTGCATGGCAATATATCTCGGAATGGTTATGGAAATGCCATAATAGGTAGGTATGGTGGCTGTTTTGAGGAAGTTATATGGTGGGTGTATGGTACCGGCAAAAGTTGTGCGGTACTAGAGAGGCTAGCAATGGTGGAAGGGTGAGAGTGCGTATAATCCATGGACTCAACATTAGTCATAAATAACTCACATACTTATTGCAAAGATCTATTATTTATCAAAATGAAGTACTATGCGCATGCTCCAAGGGGGATAGATTGGTAGGAAAAGACCATCACTCATCCCCGACCGCCACTCATAAGAAGACAATCAAAAAATACCTCATTCTCCAACTTCGTTACATAACGGTTCACCATACGTGCATGCTATGGGACTCACAAACCTTAACACAAGTATTTATCAAATTCACAAGTACTCACTAGCATGACTCTAATATCACCATCTTTATATCTCAAAACAATCATAAGGAATCAAACTTCTCATAGTATTCAATACACTTTATATGAAAGTTTTTATTATATCTGGTAGGAGCTAGGATCCTACCTGGTCTAGAGCGTAGGTTGTAGGGGAAGGAGGAGGCTGGACATGGGCGATCTCGCGATCGCCGGCGGCTTGGCGCCGTGGCGCAATGAAGAAGAGGCCGCGGAACAGGAGGCGGCTAGGGTTAGGTCTCCTGGCTCCCTTTGGGAAGCAAATAATGATTGCTTCTTGCTTGATTAGATTGAGACATCTCCTCTCCTTATATAGAGGGGTTTACTTGACTCCTAAGCAAACGACCCTAATAACGATAAGATAATGGGGCTAAGTCCCTAATAACAATAAGATAACTTGGGCCACAACCGGCCACTGGGCTAAGCCCCTAATATGCCGGTCATAACACTTCTCCCCGCCTGCACAAACAGCTCGTCCTCGAGCTGTAAGGTGGGGAAGCGCTTGCTGAACTCCTCGAGGCGATCAACCAGCGTCAAGCACCTTCGCAACAGCTCGGGCGGCCAGGTTGGCGGCGACGGTGTCCTCCTCAATGTAGTCTGCAGCCTCCAGGTAGAAGAGTCGCGGGCAGACATGGCCGGGCGTGTAGGGCTCGTCGCAGTTGAAGCACAACCCTTGGCGGCGACGCTCGAGTAGCACGGCCGAGGTGAGATGGCGGAACAGGCGCGTCGCGGCGGTGGTGAGGGGTGCCGCGAAAGCCTGAGGAGGCCAACCCTACGCGGGAACCTCCGGCCAGGGTAGCGGCCCTGGGGCCCGGGACGGTGATGCCTGCTGGATGGCCCCTGCACGGCGCTCGAACGCGCGGGCGTAGTACATGGCCGTCTGGAGATCCTGGGGTCCCCGAAGCTCCACGTCAACGCGGATGTGATCAGGAAGTCCACCGATGAAGATGTCGGCCCGCTGCTGCGCCGTCACGCCCGACGCGTGGCATGACAGGGCCTGGAAACGGTCGGCGAAGTCCTGAACCGTGGAGGTGAAGGGAAGGAGGCCTAGCTCTGCCAGGCAGCTCCCGCTGATCGGTGGCCCAAAACGAAGGAGGCAGAGCTCGCGGAAGTGCTCCAAGGGGGCATGCTGCCCTCGTCCTGCTCGAGGGCGTAGTACCAGGTCTGTGCCACACCACGGAGGTGGTAGGAGGCGAGCCAGGTACGCTCCAAGGCGAGGGTGCGCTGCCCACGAAAGAACTGCTCGCACTAGTTGAGCCAGTTGAGGGGGTCTTCCGTGCCGTCATAAGTGGTGAAGTCCAGTTTGGCAAACTGCGGCGGTGTCTGAGTCAGAGCGTCGTGGCCGACTGGCTCAGAGGTGTGAAGGAGCGAGGAGTGGGGTGCCCAGTCAGCATGACCATGGCCCGAGAAGTGCCATGCCGAGCCGGAGGGGTCGCCGAACTAAGGAGTGGGCGCGGGCGGTTATCCTGCTGACGTGTAGACGAGTGGCAGCGATGATCCGGTCAGCCAGGCCGGTATTTGGGACGGCAACGTTCGCAAGCGCATTTGCTGGATTGGGACGCCGGTGTGCGTGGGTGACCCAGGACCCGTGTTGGGCGGTGGCGGGGCCAGCAACTACGATTGCGATGGCACGGACCCGGGTGGTGTGGTCGGTGCAGCGAGGGTCGGGGCCGGCCACTGTGGCTGAAAGTGCGTTATATCGACTAGAGGGGGGGTGAATAGGCGATTTTTATGAATTCTTCACTGAGGAATTTGCTGGTGAGGAAATTCCTAAATGAAGAACTACTAGCAGCGGAATAAGTACTCAAAAGTAAACATAACAGAACACAAGCATAGTCATCATGATGAAATGAAGACAAGCACAGAGTACAGAAAGCGTAAACACAGGATAACACAAGAAAGAAGACGGACAGACTGAAGAAATTGAACTGAGGAAATTGAGAAAGTCTTTAGTCAAAGTCTTCAAACAGATATGAACAGGCACACAACAACAGACACAAGGAAATGAAAGAGTTGAGGAAATAGAACCAGTAGGCTTGGTGAAGACAATGATTTGGTAGACCAGTTCCAACTGTTGTCTCAGTTGTACATCTGGTTGGAGCGGTTGATTATTTAAACTCGAGGACACGCAATCCCGGACACACAGTCCTCACCGTATTCTCCTTGAGCTAAGGTCACACAGACCTCGCCCAATCACTCGTGGTAAGTCTTGAGGTGACTTCTGAACCTTCACAAACTCGGTCACTCGGCGATCCACAATTCCTCTTGGATGCTCTAGACCTTGACGCCTAACCGTCTGGAAGAAGCACAGTCTTCAAAGGAAACAAGCGTCGGATCCACGCAGGATCAATCTCTTCAGTGATGCTCAATCACTTTGGGTTTGTAGGTTTTGGGTTTTGGGTTTTCCTCACTTGATGATTTTCGCTCAAAGTCCTTGGAGGATGGGATGCTCTCAAATGACAAGTGTCAGTTTCTCTCGGAGCAGCCAACCAGCTAGTGGTTGAAGGGGGCGGCTATTTATAGCCTAGGGAGCAGCCTGACATGATAAGACATAAATGCCCTTGTCTGATATGACCGTTAGGTGGGTAGATATTTTGGAACCGCTAGCTCATAGCACAGCAACAGTCGAAATTTGACTATCAAAATCCTCAGGGCTATCTTGTTCCTCACTGTGTAGGTGATTCACACTGGTGAATTCCTAACTTCTCAGTCAGAACAAATTCCTCAGAGACCAGAAGAACTTCGTCTCTGTCACTAAAGAATATGACTGAACTGTATGAGATTTCCAATGGCTTCACTCGAAGGGATTGGTAGGTGTGGGATTTTGAGTTGAGCATCACATGGAAATTTTCCTTAGTATTTCCTCGACCCCCTTTAACAGTACGGTGTTTCCTATGACTCAAGAAAGAGAAAATGAAACTACGAAAACAAAAGTCTTCATGCTTCATGTTCCTCGAATGAATACCAAGTCTTCAAGGTCACACCAATTTCTTCACTTTCAAAGTCTTCATAAAGTCTTCAGATATACAAAGTCTTCAGACGAAGAACTTCATTTTTAGGGGTCGACTTTCTCTATAAATATCAAACTCCTCAGAGACTTATAGACCTATGTACACTCACAAACGCATTAGTTCCTTAACCTATAAGTCTTCAATACACCAAAATCACTAAGGGGCACTAGATGCACTTACAATCTCCCCCTTTTTGGTGATTGATGACAATATAGGTTAAGTTTTCAACGGGGATAAACATGTGAAGTGTAAATACTGATATTGAGTAATTTGATTGCAAGATATAGAAGAACTCCCCCTGAAGATGTGCATAGTGAGGAATTTGCTTTTGAAGCAATGCACACTTGAAGAGTATAATCATGGAGATCTCCCCCTATATCTTGCAACTCATACACGCATTTGATATATAATATGAAGAATTTGAAATGCATGATGAAATATGGTGGCTGATGTAATTCAGCATGCGTGCATTAACATTAATGAGGAATAAGCATGGAGAAGAACACAACAAAAGTATCAGGTCACCATAGAGTTTAAGATTACAACTCAATCCAACAAAGTCATCAGAAGAACGGGAGTTGTAACTTAGCTAAAAAAACGCCCATATAAGATAGACCCTCTTGAAGACTAACTCAAATTTCTCCCCCTTTGTCATTGAATGACCAAAAGGGTTGAAACTAAGGACTAACGCCCCTAAAGAATATCATGAAGATGGAGGAGCGCCAGCGTTGTCAGGGTCTTGAGTCGATGTAGGGCCTGCTGCAGTGTCGTCCAAGTCTTCATGCTCGTCCGTGGCGCGTGATGAAGAATATGAGCTGGCCACAACGGAAGGAACCTTGACCCTCTTGAATTTCTTTGGAGGAGGAGCAGACCAGTCAAAGTCTTCCTTGAAGCCCATTTGCTTCAGATCTTCTTCACCATATAGATGTGACAGAATAGCCCAGGTGCGATCAAACACTTCATGGAGGTAGTAGTGGTGTTTCTTCACTACATTATGTGTGGAAGTCATGTTGTGAAGAATAGAACCAAACTGACGCTTAACCCACTTGTGGTTGTG
Organism: Triticum timopheevii; assembly: GCA_963921465.1. Taxonomy (NCBI): domain Eukaryota; kingdom Viridiplantae; phylum Streptophyta; class Magnoliopsida; order Poales; family Poaceae; genus Triticum; species Triticum timopheevii. Next base: position 171,425,129 of record OY997264.1, on the reverse strand, counting down.
ATCCACCTTCTGGTGAAGACTTATCAGCAGTTCACGATCAGTCAGCTCACGAGGAGCAGTAGCTTAAGGACTTGTCTTGGTAGCATTGGCAGCAGTATCATGAGTGGCAGAGTCATCATTGGTGGAGTAAGATGCAGCTTTGCGGAACTGACCATCCAATGGACGAATGCCTTCATCGATCATGGCTCGTGACTTCCCCTTCTCATCAGATGAGGAAATTGTCCGCTTGAGGACTTCAATAGGGGGCAAGTAGCGGAGGTGATTCTTAAAATCAGCCTTGTAGTTGAGTGAAGACCTTGTTCTGAGGAATCTCATGATCCACGGCGCGTAAGGCTTCAGCTCAAATGGAGAAAGTGCAACATTTGCCAGAGTCCTCATGAAGAAATCATGATAATTTATGGGGATGCCATGCATGATGTTGAAAAGCATATTCTTCATCATTCCGATAATTTCTTCATCGGATGAGTCATGGCCTTTGATGGGACTCATGGTCTTCGTCAGAATGCGGTAGATTGTTCTTGGCACATAGACCAATTCCTTCACGAGGAATTTGGTCCTTGGAGCTTGACCTGGCTTCAGCGGCTTCATGAGCACTTGCATATAGTGATGACTAAGTTCAGGTTCATCATACAGACAATGAGCACCGTCAGGTGGAGGACTGATTGGTAAGGCACGAAGCAATTCAGAGGCTGGTGCCTTGTAATGAGTGTTTTCAGTCATCCAGTCCAACACCCATGAGTTGACGTCAGCAGCATCGCCTGTGATATGCAAGGATGCGTAGAACTGAAGAATAAGTTCTTCATTCCGATCAATAATGTCAGAGCAGAAATTGAGCAAGCCAGCGTCATGAATCATGCTGAGGACTTGAGAGAATCACGGCATGGATTCCATGTCCACATGAGGAATATGCTCATGATCGAAGACTTTGTGCTTGTTGATGAGCACTGAGGAATAGAAGTTGGCCTGGCTGGCAGTCCAGAAATGCTTCCTTCTAAGACGAGCATTGTCATAGGGGTTGAAGTCAGTGAAGAACACGTGCTCGCCGAAGAAATCATCACCCTTGAATTTTTGCTTCTTCTAGAAAGGATCCTTGGGCTTGGGCTGAGGAGTGTCAGTCAATTGCAGCACCACTTCAGGAATCGCAATCTCAGGTTCCTCAGGCTGAGGAATTTCAGGCTCTTCTTTAGCTTCAGCCTTGGTCGTCAATTCTTCATTGACAATTTCTTCAGCACTAGTGGCTGGAATTTCTTCATGAACACTTGGGGTTGCATGAGGTTCTTCAGATCCCATTTGTACTTCAGTGGTAGCAGGGGACTAAGGAATAGCTTGAAGGGGAGTGAACATTGGAGAGTTTGGATGTTGACTGTCCCAAAATTCATCATTGAGCACAGGAGTGGTACAGCCAATGTCCACATCCTCCTCTTCAATTTCTTCAACACCTGCCTCTTCAGCAGTAAATTGAGGCAAAGGTGAGGAAATAATTGGGGTTGAAGGGATTTTATCCACTTCAATTTCTTCGTCCAACTGCTCTGAAGAAGCAGCACAAGGAGTTTCTTCATCAGATTCATCAGGAATCACATAATCTTCACCAAAAGGAACAAGGTCCTTTGATGGCATTGATGAAACTGGAACGACATCAATTGGATTATCAATCGAACTGATCAGAGTCTTCATCTTCTTCGGAGCTGAAGAATTGGAAGAAGTTGATGCCTTCCTTTTCTTCACAACTGCATGTTCTGCAGCCTTTGTCTTCTTCGCATCTGATCTAGATGGAAGGATTGGAGTTGGTGTAGGTGCAGAAGGTGTAGAGGATATTGGTTCATTTTCCTCAGGCGCAACTGATGCAATTGCCCTGACTTGTTCACTTTCTTTAGGCGCACCGATAGTGGATGCCCTGGCAATACCTTCAGCGGCTGGAATGGAGTCATCAGCCCTGGCACTCTCATTTTGTTCAGCAGCCTGATTGTCATCAGCGGTGCTGGCATTTTCTTCAGTAGGCTGAGTAGATGCCTCAGCTTGAGTAACTTCAACATGCATAGGTGGAGCAGCACTTGAAGTGAATTTCTTCATCAGATTGACAAAACGCACCTTGGCGCCCTTCTAGTCAGCATAATAGCAATCAAATTCATCACTCAACTGCTTGATTTCAGTTTGCAGAGCAATGAGCTGATCAGGGGTGAGAGTGAGGACATTGTACTTGAGGTAACGCTGTTTCTTGTACTGCGCTTTCTTCAAACTTCTGCCTTGTTCAAATTTCCATTTCTCTTCTTCAATGAAGGCAGTGAGGACATGGCTTTGACCAGGAGTGAGGTTCATCTCCGGCAAAGGCGTGTTGGGGTCCTTGTGCCATAAGTTAATGTAATCAAGATCAGCTTGGGATCCAACATCAGTGGCACATTGCTGCCTTTGGCTCTAGCGGCCCTGGCTTGCCTGTTTCTGATGATTTCGGCAAGTTCTTTATCATCGGCCTCATCATCATTAGAAGGTACATGGAAGGCGACCTGCTTCTTGTTAGGTCTTGGGCGAGTGCCTCGTCCAGCAGTGGCCTTTTTCTTCAGCAGAGAGGGACCAGCTGAGGAATTTCGAGCAGCTGAGGAGCTTGCAGATGCTCCTGAGGCAATAGAGAAGCCTTGAGTCCTTTGGTACGTGGCGAGATGCACAGGTGCCGAGGATTTTGTCGGAGCAGCTGAAGACTTTGACGGAGGAGCTGAGGATTTTGACGGAGCAGTCTGAGGAATTTGCTGTGAGGGCCTTGAGGAATCTGGCCTTGATGGCATAGCAGAGGAGCTTGGCCGTGAGGGCATTGAAGGTGAAGCACTGGACTTGTGTGTAGGCTTCTTATGCATAGCCTTCTTGGGCTGACTGGCAGAGGCCTCAGCAGAGGCAGCAGCAGAGTCAGCATTGAATTGCTTCACTGCTTCCTTTGCTTGCTTAGCCAGTTTGGCTTGGCGTTTTGCCCATTCGTCAGGATAATCCTCACCGCGCTTGAGGCTAGTGGGATCCGCCAACTGGCTTGGTGCCAATGGAGGTCTTGGGCATGGAGGGTTGAGTGAGAATTTCTTCATGTACTTGGGAGTTACATACCTCTACTCCCTCCATTCCCGTGCATATCTCCTTTCAATCCTCTGTATGCGCACCTTGCGCTGATTTTTGTTCTCCTTACCAAACTTGGCCTCATCAGGTGTGCAATAGCCTACGTAAATGTCCTCAGGGATTTCAAAAGCAGTCATGACCTCAGGCTTCTTTCCTCCCTTTTGTGGCTTCTTACCATCGGCCATTTTCTTCAGTTGAGGAATTTGAACAATCGAATTCTCTGAAGAAGTATGCAACTTTTCTTCAAGGAACGCTGCAAATGAGTTAAGTTGATGAGAACCTAGTGATTCAGCAGCGGACATTTGTACCTATGAACAGAGTGTAGTTGCGAGGAATTTGGAGAGGTCATATGCGTTCTCAGAGGGTTTTTCAAAAAGGAACAAGTTTGAGGAATTTGACCAGATGAGTCTTGAGGAATTTCACTAAGCATTCTTTGTCTTAGGTTCCAGAGTTGTATAGATTGAAAATCCATGCAATTGAGGAATCTTGAAGAAAATCATAGCTTAGAGAAACGAATCAAGAACAGATGACATGTGAGGTGTTCATGTGTGTGAAGAATTGAAGAATAAACACCTTTGAAGATTTTCAGAAAAACTTGAGAATCAAAGCGAGCAGTTAAAAGTAACTTTTAATTACCCGAAGTGAAGAACACGACGAACTGGGAAGAACAGATGTGAAGTTCGTCAGTTTAGATCTTCCACGCCCTAACTTGGCGGAGGAAGACGGCTACGGCGGCGGCGGAGTGAAGATTTCCGCGGCCGGCGCGAGTACGACGGCGACGAGGTCGAGGCAGTGAAGCTCTTCCTCACCAGCGATGATGGAGTAGTGGCGGCACTAGGGTTTGAGAAGCTCGAGCGGGAGAGAGAGGTCGAGCGGAGTAAAGGAAGTGAGGAAGGGGTGAGGGGGTATTTATAGTTGTAGTGAAAAACTGTTCGCCCGAAGATTTAGGACGAACGTGCCCCTGACCCTTCTCATTCGCATGACATGTGTCACCCACGTACTATCAGGTGGCGATCGTGTAGGATCGTGGGTGAATAGATAAGTATATCGTGGGATGTGGAACGGTTTGAGCGACAAAGCCAAAAATTCAGATAAGATAAGTTTTAAAGTTCCGTTCGCAATTTCTTCAGTTGTCAAGGACACAGTGAAGAATTTGAACGAGTTCCAAATAGAACGCATATGAGGAATTTGTGAATAGACTAGGTTGAGTTTAGCATAGAGGGGGAAGGGTCCGATCACATTCACTTAGCAGAAGAAATCAACTTGAAGAAATAACAATAAGTGAATGTTGTAGAGGACATAAAACACACACACACACACACACACACACACACACACACACACACACACACACACACACACATATATATATATATATATATATATATATATATATATATATATATACTCGAATGAAGAACAACACCGGAAAGAGTGAAGACAGTGCAAAGTTGAAGAATTTGAAAAACCAAGGAATTTCAAAAACAAAGAAAAACTCAAATTGAAGATTTTTAAACTTTGTTTGGTGGCGTAACCCACCGTATATGAAAGCTGATTTCAGGCACCGTGTACAATTGTCGTAGGGCTCTGAGAATCAATTTCTTCATTAATTTCTTCACACTTGGAGGGTTAGTCTTCATTGATTGAAGAAAAATGTTACTTCGTGTGTTGCGCATCTAAGTCATCAAGTCAGCATAAGTGTTAGGATGTGTGTCCATTTCAGAGAACATTCAAAGATTCTAGGATATTTAGCTCACACTGCAACTTGCTAAATCTCTTCTCATCCAAGGGCTTTGTGAAGATATCGGCCAATTGATCTTCAGTGCTGACGTGGTCGATGGAGATGTCGCCCTTCAACACATGATCACGAAGAAAATGATGACGAATTTGAATGTGGTTGATCTTCGAGTGCTGAACTGGGTTATGAGCAATCTTGAAGGCACTCTCATTGTCACAGTAGAGAGGCACATTCTTCACGTTGACGCCATAGTCCTCGAGTGTTTGCTTCATCCATAGTGATTGAGCACAGCACGATCCGGCAGCTGTCGTGGTACTAAGTCTGACAGTAGAGTGGGGGTAGGTATGGAGAGGCATGGTCCTAGCTATGGAGCAGTTGTAAACACAAGAGATGTATGAGTTCAGGCCCTTCTCGGAGGAAGTAACAGCCCTACGTCTCGGAGCCCGGGGGCGGTCGAGTGGATTATGTGTGTTTGGATTACAGGGGTGCGAAACCTTTACACTGAGGAGGGGGGTGGCTTATATAGTGCCTGCCAGACCCCTCCGGCCCTCAATAATGCGGGGTTTAAAGTACATTAAGTCTAGGCGTTACTGGTAACGCCTCACATAAAGTGTCCTAAATACCATAAAGTCTACTTAATTACAGACCGTTGCGGTATAGAGTGCTTCTTGACCTTCTGGTGGTCGAGTGAGTCTTCATGGTCGAGTCCTTCAAGTCCGTCGAGTGAAGTCTCTCTTGGTCGACTGGAAGGTAGTTTCTTCTGAGGGTGTCCTTGGGTAGGGTACTTAGATCAGGTCTATGACCCTACCCAAGGTACATGACTTCATCATTAGCCCCCGAATGGATTGAGGTTTGAGTGAGGAAGGAGTTGATATTATTTCCGACCTGCTTTTGCGTTCTGGATATGTATCGTCTTGGACCAATAATCTCTTCGTTGATAATCAGCAACTTTTCTTCAGTCGCCTTGATCCATTCTTTTCTTTCGTCGAGTGAACTTTTAAACTTAACAATCCCCGAGCGACGGATCGCAGGAAATCTTGCGCCTGACAGATCGATCTGCCGTTCGCGGATTTTGTGGGATATGAAATTTGGGGAAGCGCGCGAAGCGGGGCGGACCGCGGCGCTCGGATGGGATAGGGCATAGACGCCTCGATCCCCACGCCACCTTTTTCTCCACGTATCGCGTACGCGCGACTGTTTCGGGATGTGATTGGATCGCCCGGGCCCACCTGTCATCCACTCGGAAGCATTCTTATAAAGGCGCCCGGCGAGGGTTTTTGAACAGTATCTCTCCATTCTCCTTCTGCCCTCTCCACCTCCGCCCACTGCTCCCGCTCTCGCCTCTGCGCAATCGCTCCTCGTACGCTTCACCGGCAACAATGGTGAAGGAGAAGACGGCGGCGCTAGAGCGCGCGAAGAAGGCGACGGCGACGGGGAAGGCGAAGGCGAAAGGGAGAGCATCCAGTCGGGGCGGGTCTTCTTCGAGATCTCGTTTGCCGCACGGCTGGGTCCAAGGAGATTGGATCCGGTTGACCATCACTGAGAAGGATCTCACCGACATGGCCAACGACGGTCTGATCCCCCACGGAGCAGCAAGGCTCCCGGGGAACGAGTGGCAACCCCAACCGGAAGAGGGTGAGTGTGTTCTTCTAGCTACCCACGTCGACCGTGGGTTTTCTTTGCCGCCGAGTGTTTTCTTCCGTGGTTTCTTGAACTTCTTTGGGGCGCAACTCCACCACTTCAATCCGAACTCTATCGCCTACCTTGCTGCCTTTGTATCCATGTGTGAGAACTTTCTGGGTTGCCGACCGCACTGGGGTCTGTTCAAGCATATATTCACGTGTCGCTCTCAGACCGTGAAGAAGGCGAGTCCAGATGATGATAAAACCAAGATTATTCATATGTGTGGAGGTCTGGGGATCCAGATGAGGAATAAGAGCACCTTCCCAACCATGACCCTTCCTGAGTCGGTCAGAGGCTGGCAGTCGACTTGGTTTTACTACCAGAATGAGTCGACGCCGGGGCAGTCGAGTGGTCTCCCTTCGTTTACCATGGACCGAGCCAACAGACCCTCCTCTCTGAAGGTGCTCCCGGAGGAGAAAGCTGACGTGAAGATGTTGATGGAGCGGGTAGTCCAGTTGGTTCTGGAAGGAGTGACGGGTATGAATCTCTTGGAGGTTTTTCTTAGGCGACATATCCAGCCTCTTCAGTACCGAGGCCATTGCATGTGGCTATACTGCGGAACCGAAGATGAGACTCGGATCAATCCAGAAGCAGTCGACGACGCCACGCTGGAGAGGTGGATGGCCGCGGTCACTGGGAACAAGGATAACCCTCGTGGAGCCAGGAGGATTCCACCACTCGACCATTCCAGCATTCCAGACAAGGTATGCCCACTTTACCTCCAATTGTATTCTTGCCATACTTATTCCGTTTTTTTGCCGCAAATTGATCTTTGTCTTGATGTCTGACAGGCCCTCACCGAACTATACTCGATGCCCAATGGAGCGCAGACTCCGACTGAGGAAGGGGAGGCGAGTGGAGGCAAAAGCCAGGAGGAGTGGGACTCAGATGCCGCTGAAGATGATGATGATGACGACTCCGATAGGGAGGAAGAAGAGGAGGAGGAGGAGGAGGAGGATGTTGCACCGCCGCGCTCGGAAAGGAGATCGAAGCTTGTCCATGACCCTGCGACTGAACGCGGCAAGGGGGTGGCGACTGTCGTGCAGTCGACCAAACGCCCTCGGACCACTTCTCTGGCGCCGACTAAAAAGGCTCCGAAGCAATCCAGGGTGGCACCATCAAAACCGGCCAAGGTCCTGCCGAAGATGAAGGTGTCGATCCCCACTATATCAGGGTAAAAATGCTGCTTGAGTCTTCTTGAGTCTTCTTGTTTTATATGAGTTTATTTTTGGTCGACTCATGAGTTAACCGACTGATTTTTGGAATTGCAGTGCTGCTACTTCCGATACCTCAGCCAGGGCTGACGATCATGAGATGGAGGACGCTGCAACCTCAAAACCTGGTACCACTCTCTTAATTCCGTTTTTTAGTCGATCGGCTCTTGGTCTCTAATTCTGATTCTTTTCTGCAGCTCCATCTAATGTCTTTATCACCCTTCCCGACGACGACGACGACGAGGAACCGCTGAAGCACAGGAGGAGCAGGAAAGCATCTGCCGGCAGGGTGGCTCAGGATGTGACGGCACCCGAGACTCTGGTCGCGGAGGAGGAGAACACCACTCGGCACACCGTATCTTTCGCGGTGCCGCTGACGAGTGCTCATCCTGCGTCGTCGAGTGCTGCACAGCCTTCCCTCTTCTCGACACACTACGTCCCAGAGGACCAAGCTAGTGCTGCAAAGGAAGCGATACGCCAGGCGGGAGTCATGATGGAGCAGGTGAAGGCCATCCGGGAGGCTAGCCAGGCAGCCTATGACGCCAGTTATGCTCTTCAAAGCAACATTCAGGTCAGTCGGTCATCGCCTGTTCTGTTAGGATATGATTTCTAAAAAAAATTCTTTCCGGAATCCATAGTAGTCACCCACTAGGTGTGTCGATTGAAACTCCGGTTTAGCGGGGGCACGCTGAGTGCACCCGCTGGGTGTAGTCCCCAAGGCTATGGTCGACTGCTGGCAGTCGACCATAGGCTTTATAAGTTAAGTTCTTCCGTCATTCGACTAAGTCGAATGGATTTCTCAAACCGGTGGGGGCACGCTGAGTGCACCCACTGGGTGTAGTCCCCGAGACTGTGGTCGACTGCTGGCAGTCGGCTATAGTCTGTAGAACATGAGTTTCTCTTTTTTTTTGGTTGGTCGACTGGTCGACTCTATCTTGATAGAACTAGTGGGGGCACGCTGAGTGCACCCACTGGGTGTAGTCCCCGAGACTACGGTCGAATGTTTGTATTGGGATGTAGTCTTAGAAACGCATGATTTTCCCTTAGTCAATCGGAAGTGAATTATCTTTGACATTTTGTCGATTGTTTCTTCGTAGAAATCCTGTGACCTGGCAGCTCGTTATACCGAGCTGGAGAACAAGCATATCCAGCTCGAGCTTGATCTGAAGCTGGTCCAGGAGAATCTGACGAAGACGAAGGAGGAGACCAAAGGTACGTTTGGTGAGGCCTCGACAACTGTTTTTGCACTTCATTTGTTTCAAAATCTGATCTTGCTGTAACTTTGCAGGCAAAGTGAAGGAAGCCCAGAAGAAGAAAGACCTTGAGCTAGCTGAGAAGACCAAGCTCGCAGACAAGAAGTTAGCTTCAGTCACCAAGCTTGAAGAAGAAAACACCAATCTGAAAGCTGCTCTCGCTATTGCTAACAAGGAGGCCAGTCGACTGAAAAGCGACAAAGCTGCTCTGAATGACAAGGCCAGTCAGTTGGCTGGGAAGAAGAATTATCTGGAGGCCTATCTGAGCGGACTCGCCAAGAAGTTGTTCCTCATGCTCGAAGGTAATCCTTTGTGCCAATCAATCGTTTTTACAGTGATCCTTCCATTCGACCATTGCCTTGACTCGACGATTGTACTTGCAGAATTTTGCCAAAACTTTGAAGAGGAAACTAGTCGACTGGAACCAAACCTGGACCCCATCAACTCTCCGGTGAACGATGAGGTTGCCATGAACGTGTTCCGGCTCGAGTCTCGCGTTGTTGTTGTCGTTGACTATCTTGCAAGGCTGAAGGTCGCCACTTCCCGCATTGACACTACGCTCTGGCCCAGGGAGACGCTCCAAAATGACCTCGAGTCTTTGATGGCTCGACTAAACACAATCCCTGGTCGAGTATAGGAGTGGAAGAAGTTTTCTGCTAGGTGTGGCGCAGATGTCGCTCTGTGTCTGGCCCGAGTCCATTGCAAGGATGCGAGAGAGGACAAGCTAGCGGCTCTTCGAGTGGCTAACACCAAGAAGTATGATTTCCGGTCTTTCATGGAGACTTTCATTGCTGCTGCCACTCGGATCACGGACGGAATTGATCTTGATGAGTTTGTTGCACCTTCCAGCCCTCCACAGGAGGGGTAAAAAACTTCTTGAGCTCGATACTTTAAATTTGCCTCGGTATGCCGAGTGATTTTGTAACCGATAAACCTTAACAGGCTTAGCGCCTGAGCACTTTCGGTTCCTTTAGGTATCCATCTGAACTTGGATTCGACGTTTGAATATGCTCGCATTTGGCTTGCTCGCATTTGGCTTGAAATGTCTTTTGCAGGTTTAAAGCGAGATGCTTACTGCAGTCGACTTATTCTTCAATTTACTTAGGCAGGCGCTGGGCTGCGGCTAAGCTCCCGAGTGAGAGGTGCGCTGTCCGCTCGGTAGGATTTTTATAACTTAGGCGAGCACTGGGCTGCAGCTAAGCCCCCGAGTGGGAGGTTTGCTCCTTACTCGATAGGGTTTTTATAACTTAGGCGAGCACTGGGCTGCAGCTAAGCCCCCGAGTGGGAGGTTTGCTCCTCACTCGGTAGGGTTTTTATAACTTAGGCTAGCACTGGGCTGCAGCTAAGCCCCCGAGTGGGAGGTTTGCTCCTCACTCAGTAGGATTTTTATAACTCAGGCGAGCACTGGGCTGCAGCTAAGCCCCCGAGTGGGAGGTCTGCTCTCCACTCGGTAGGATTTTTATAACTTAGGCAAGCGCTGGGCTGCAGCTAAGCCTACGAGTGGGAGGTTTGCTCTCCACTCGGTAGGATTTTCACGTTGTACTTGTGGCGTAGCTCAGAGGAGAGGGTCGCAGTCGACCTGCACCTCATCCTCCTCACGACCGCACATTGTACTTGTGGTGCAGCTCAGAGGAGAGGGTCGCAGTCGACCTGCACCTCGTCCTCCTTGCGACCGCACATTGTACTTGTGGCGTAGCTCAGAGGAGAGGGTCGCAGTCGACCTGCACCTCGTCCTCCTTGCAAGCACACATTGTACTTGTGGCGTAGCTCAGAGGAGAGGGTCGCAGTTAAACCTGGGCAAACGTCGGGCCGGGCCGGGTTTCGGGCCGGGCTTGTAAAAGCCCGACCTTCATTTCTCAAGCCCGAGCCCGGCCCGAAGCCCGAAATACTCCCTGATTTCAAGCCCAAGCCCGGCCCGAACTCAAGCCCGAAGCCCGAAAGCCCGGCCCGAACGCTGTTTTCTAGTACGTGTACGTGCAAGCCCGGCCCGAAGCCCGAAAGCCCGGCCCGAAAAAGAGAAAAAGAGAAGACCGAGCCCGGCCCGAACTACCTTTCGGGCTGCAAAACAAAGCCCGAGCCGGGCCCGGGTTTTCCGGGCCGGGCTCGGGCCGGGTCGTCGGGCCGGGCTGCCCATGCCCGGGTTTAGTCGCAGTCGACCTGCACCTAGTCCTCCTTGCGACCGCACATTGTACTTGTGGCGTAGCTCAGAGGAGAGGGTCGCAGTCGACCTGCACCTCGTCCTCCTTGCGAGCGCACATTGAATTTGAACTTAGGCGAGTGCTTAGACTGCAGCTAAGCCTCCGAGTGAAAGTCTGGCTTGCCACTCGGTAGGATTTTATTGAAACTTTGGCGAGTACTTGGACTGCAGTTAAGCCTCCGAGTGAAAGTCTGGCTTGTCACTCGGTAGGATTTTATTGAAACTTAGGCGAGTACTTGGACTGCAGTTAAGCCTCCGAGTGAAAGTCTGGCTTGTCACTCGGTAGGATTTTATTGAAACTTAGGCGAGTACTTGGACTGCAGCTAAGCCTCCGAGTGAAAGTCTGGCTTGTCACTCGGTAGGATTTTATTGAAACTTAGGCGAGTACTTGGACTGCAGCTAAGCCTCCGAGTGAAAGTCTGGCTTGTCACTCGGTAGGATTTTATTGAAACTTAGGCGAGTACTTGGACTGCAGCTAAGCCCCCGAGTGGGAGTCTGGCTCGCCACTCGGTAGGATTTTATTGAAACTTATGCGAGTACTTGGACTGCAGCTAAGCCCCCGAGTGGGAGTCTGGCTCGCCACTCGGTAGGATTTTATTGAAACTTAGGCGAAATAGATTCGGAGCTAAGCCCCCGAGTGGGAGGCCGGCTCACCACTCGGTAAGGATTTTTTTACAAACTTAGGCGAAACGGATTCGCGGCTAAGTCACCCACTGAGGGGAGAATTTTTACTGAACAAATAAAAGTGACAAAAATCATTGGAGAAAATTTGACACTTATTATCTTGCAAAACATGGACTATAGAAGTACTTTTATTACAACTCATCCGAGTGAAAACTTAAGTGTAAAATGGATGGAGTAGTTCCGCGTTCCAAGCTCGGGGCTCGTCGATATTGTGCTTGACGTTGTAGAGACGATATGCCCCATTGTGGAGGACCTTGGTGATGATGAAGGGTCCTTCCCAAGAAGGAGCAAGCTTGTGTTGTTTCTGCTGATCCACTCGGAGAACCAAATCTCCTTCCTGGAAGGCCCGACTCTTCACGTTTCTGGCGTGGAAGCGACGCAAGTCTTGTTGATAGATGGTCGATCAGATCAGATCCATCTCCCTTTCTTCCTCTAAAAGGTCGACTGCGTCCTGCCGCGCTTGTTCAGCTTCAGCTTCGTTGTAAAGTTCAACTCGAGGAGCGTTGTGGAGAAGATCAGTCGGCAAGACTGCTTCAGCTCCATAGACCAAGAAGAATGGAGTTCTCCCGGTCGACCGATTAGGTGTGGTCCGCAGACCCCAAAGCACTGAGGGAAGTTCATCGACCCATGCTCCAGCCGCATGCTTGAGATCACGCATCAGTCGGGGTTTCAACCCTTTGAGGATCAAGCCATTGGCTCGCTCCACTTGTCCATTCGACTGTGGATGGGCGACCGAAGCGTAGTCGACTCGTGTGCCTTGAGAGGTGCAGAAATCCCTGAATTCCTCCGAGTCGAAGTTTGACCCATTATCTGTAATGATGCTGTGCGGGACTCCATATCTGAATATCAGTTCCCTGATGAAGCTAACAGCAGTACCGGCGTCAAGGTTCTTGATGGGTTTAGCCTCAATCCACTTGGTGAACTTGTCGACTGCAACCAGTACATGCGTGAAACAGCTTCGACCTGTTCTCAAGGGGCCCACCATATCCAACCCCCATACTGCGAAGGGCCAGACGAGTGGTATGGTCTTCAGAGCTGACGCAGGCTTGTGTGACATATTGGAGTAAAACTGACATCCTTCGCATTTGTCCACTATTTCCTTTGCCATCTCATTTGCCTTTGGCCAGTAAATCCGGCTCGGTATGCTTTGGCCACGATGGTCCGAGAGGACGCATGATGGCCACAGGTCCCCGAGTGGATATCATCAAGGATGATTCGACCTTCTTCTGGCGTTATGCACTTCTGACCAACTCCAGTCGCGCTCTCTCTGTACAACTGTCCTTTGATTACGGTAAAGGCCTTGGATCGACGGACGATCTGCCGAGCCTCTTCCTCATCCTCCGGGAGCTCTTTTCACAGGATATACGCGATATATGGAACTGTCCAGTCAGGAGTGACCACTAAGACCTCCATGACCAAGTCGACCACTGCTGGGACTTCTACTTCAGTCGGATCTGTGGCACTCTTGGGTTGTGTAGCTTCTTCGATGAAAGGATCTTCTTTCACTGACGGAGTATGGATATGCTCCAAGAACACCCCACTCGGAATGGCTTCTCTCTTCGAACCTATCTTTGCTAGATCATCAGCTGCTTGATTTTTCAGTCGGGGTATATGATGGAGCTCTAACCCCTCAAACTTCTTTCCCAGCTTCCTTACTGCATTACAGTATCCAGTCATGGCTGGGCTTCTAACATCCCACTCCTTCATCAATTGGTTAACCACTAAATCTTAGTCGCCATAGACCATAAGGTGACGGACACCGAGTGAAATGGCCATGCGCAACCCATACAAAAGGGCCTCGTACTCTGCCTCATTGTTGGAGGAATCAAAGTGAATCTGGAGCACATATCTGAGCTTATCTCCTCTGGGGGACACCAGGACAACCCCAGCACCGGAACCATTCAACATCTTAGAGCCATCAAAGAACATGGTCCAATGCTCTGAGTGAACTTCAGTCGGCTGCTGTTGTTCAATCCACTAGGCGAGGAAATCTGCTATTGCCTGGGACTTAATGGCTTTCTTTGCCTCAAACTTGATATCAAGGGGAAGAAGTTCAATCGCCCATTTCGCCACTCGACCAGTTGCATCTCTATTGTGCAAAATCTCTGAAAGTGGAGCGTCGCTGACGACTGTGATGCAATGATCAGAGAAATAATGAGCAACCTTCTTCGTGGTTGTATATCCCATACACAAGCTTTTGATAATGAGGGTATCTTTGCTTGGATGGAGTCAAAACTTCAGACAGATAATACACTGGGCGCTGAACTTTGAAGGTTTTCCTTTCTTCTTCCCGCTCGATCGTAAGTACTGTACTGACGACTTGTCCTGTGGCTGCGATATAAAGCAACAGAGGCTCTTTGCTGATTGGAGCAGCAAGCACCGGCTGGGTGGAGAGCAGAGCTTTTAGCTCGGCAAACGCTGTGTCAGCTTCTGGAGTCCACTCGAACTTGTCTGCCTTCTTCATCAGTCGGTAAAGAGGCAATGCCTTTTCACCGAGTCATGAGATGAATCGACTTAATGCGGCCAAGCATCCAGTAAGCTTCTGGACATCGTGCACTCGCACGGGGCGTTTCATTCGGAGTATAGTGCCGATCTTTTCTGGATTAGCGTCAATTCCTCGTTCGGAAACGAGAAAACCGAGTAACTTGCCACCAGGAACTCCGAATGTGCACTTTGATGGATTGAGCTTGATATCATACCTCCTGAGGTTGGCAAATGTTTCGGCGAGGTCAGTGAGCAGGTCGGAACCTTTTCGCGACTTGACCACGATATCATCCATATACGCTTCTACATTCCGACTGATTTGAGTGAGCAAACACTTCTGAATCATTCGCATAAACGTGGCTCCGGCATTCTTGAGGCCGAATGGCATGGTGATATAGCAGAAGCACCCGAATGGAGTGATGAAAGCTGTTTTTATCTCATCGGGTCCGTACAGACGGATCTGATGGTACCCGGAATAGGCGTCTAGAAAAGACAATCTCTTGCATCCCGCGGTCAAGTCAACAATTTGATCAATGCGAGGGAGAGGAAAATAATCTTTCGGGCAGGCCCGATTGATGTGCTTGAAATCAATGCACATTCAGAGTGAGTTGTCTTTCTTAGGAACCATGATGACATTGGCGAGCCACTCGGAGTGGTATATCTCTCGGATAAATCCTGCCGCCAATAGTCGAGCCACCTCCTCACCAATAGCTTTTCTCTTCTGGACGGCGGACCGCCGAAGATGTTCTTTAACTGGTTTTGCTGCTGAGTCGACTCTAAGACGATGCTCAGCCAGTCCCTTGGGAACACCCGGCATGTCAGCTGGCTTCCATGCAAAAATGTCCCAGTTCTCACGGAGGAACTGGATGAGTGCTTCTTCCTATTTCGGGTCGAGTGTTGCGGAGATGTGGGTCGAAGCTGCATTGGGGTCGGTCGGGTGAATGTGGACGGGCTTCGTCTCACCGGACGACTAAAATGCTGACTCTGTGGCGGGCTTCTTGGCTCGCAGCAAATCACTCGGATCCGCATTTTGCTTATATTCTTCAAACTCGACTGCTGTCACCTGGGAATCGGCAATCTTTGATCCTTTCTGAAAACACTCTTCTGCCTTTTTCTGATCACCAGTGACAGTGATCACTCCTTTGGGGCCGGGCATCTTCAGTTTGAGGTATACGTAACATGGTCGAGCCATGAACCGTGCGTAAGCTGGTCTCCCCAAAATAGCGTGGTACGCACTCTAAAAATCCACGACCTCAAACGTCAGCTTCTCCTTGCGAAAATGCTTTGAATCACCAAACACCACGTCCAGAGCTATTTGGCCGAGTGACTCGGCTTTCTTCCCTGGTATAACTCCATGAAAACTCATATTACTAGTGCTCAGTCGGGACATCGGAATGCCCATTCCTTTCAGCGTGTCCGCATGCAACAAGTTCAGTCCGCTACCACCATCCATCAGCACCTTCGTCAACCGAGTGCCTTCGACAACTGGGTCGACCACCAAAGCTTGCCTCCCAGGGGTGGCTATATGAGTCGGGTGATCAGACTGGTCGAATGTAATGGGTGTTTGGGACCATCTCAGATAACTTGGTTTCGCCGGGGCGACCATGTTCACCTCACGGTTAATAACCTTCAGTCGGCTCTTACTTTCCACATCCGCAAAAATCATCAGAGTGGAGTTAACATGAGGATATTCCCCCTCACTGTCTTCCTTGTCTTCGGCTTTGTCCGACTCCTTTTCCTTGTCCTTGGACTTCTTTCCTTGGAACTGTTGGATCAGGAGTCGACACTGGCGAGTGGTATGCTTCGGGTAGATGATATTACCCTCTTCGTCTTTCTTCGTGTGGATGTGACACGGCATATCCATCACGTCATTTCCTTCTTTATCCTTCACCTTCTTGGGGTTCCAGGATCCTTTGGGTTTCCCTTTGAACTTGCCCTGAGTCACGGCCAGAGCCTCTCCAGGAGCTGCTGGTTCGGCCTTCCGCTTCTGCTTCCGACTGGTGTTTCCCTTCTCCGACTGACTCAGCTTGTACTTGCCGCTTCGGAGTCGGTCTTCCTCCTCGCCGTTGGCATACTTGGTAGCAATCTCCATCATTCGACTCAGGGTCATGTCTCCGGTTCGACCAAACTTCAAACTTAATTCTCTGTTCTTAACACCATCCTTGAAGGTGCAGACTGCCTGATGATCAGACACGTTCTCCACGGTATGATGCAAAGTGATCCATCTCTGAATATACTCTCTCAGAGTCTCATTCGTCTTCTGCACACAAACTTGCAGCTCTGTCAATCCAGCTGGTCGCTTGTAAGTTCCCTCAAATGTTCTGACAAACACTCGGGACAGATCTTCCCAAGTGTAAATGCTGCTTGGAGGTAACTGATTCAACCATGCTCTGGCAGAACCTTCCAACATGAGTGGCAAATGCTTCATGGCCACCTCATCATTCCCGCCACCAATCTGTACCGCCACTCGGTAGTCCTCAAGCCAGGTTTCAGGCTTAGACTCACCAGTGAACTTGCTTTCTCCAGTTGCCAACCTGAAGTTGGGGGGAATCACCGCGGCTCTGATAGCCCTGCTGAAACATTCTAGACCAGAAACATGCACTCGACTGCTAGTGGGCGCGTCTCTGTCAGGTCCACCTCGATGAGCCCTGTTCCGATCGACCAAGCCTTGCACGATGATGGATCGCGCGTCAAAGCCTGGTTCCCTGGGGTCGACCGGAGCTCTTCGCCCCACACTGAGTTGACGCCTGTCATCCTGCTGCCGAGGAGCGTAAGACCCACCCCTCGGGGGGGGGGGGAGTGGGCACTTGACGCCTATCATCACGATCATGTCGGTCATCGTACTGGTCTCGCCGATTCTTGCGTCCTTCACGCCGCGGAGGCGATCTGGGACTGTGAGCCGACTGAACCGTATTCGCAGTGATGGATCGACTGTGAATTCTGTTGCGTGACTGCGACACGGCTGAATTCTGATCTCCTGCTGCCCGGAGCAAATCTCTGATCTGCATCAAGCCTCTGCCAGCTTCCGACTGAGAGGGCTGGATGGACTCTGCTATACGGCTTGCAGCTGCTAAATTCTGAATCGGGGTTCGATATACCTGAGTCGGCGGGAAGAGTTGACACCGATTGGCGTCGGGTACTCGTTGCCGCGCGCGCTCGTCGAGTGCTCGCTGAAGATTCTCCAGACGAGCGCGTTCAGCCAAATTGGCCAAACGTGCCTCCTCCAAGGCACGAGCCTCGGGGGTTTCTCCTCCGATGGGAGTATGCAGGGCATCCATGTTCCTGCGGCGAAGTTCTTCCCTTTGCAGGGAATTGAGTGGCTCGGGTTGGTACTCTTCGTGGACTTGTGCGGGGTCGCCTCCACCGTCTACCCCGTCCTCGCGGGGGAAACCGGGAGGGCTGCAAGGTCCGTTGACCATCAAGATTTCCGCCGCCGGATCACTGCTATCGCACTCGGATGCAGTCTCTATGGAGCCAGTCGACAGATTGAACTGGCCGTAGAGAGATTCGTCGGGCTCGATTGCCGCAACTTGGGTGGTGGCCGTCTAGCGAGCCACCGCGTGCCTCACCCACCGCTGGAGCCTCGACCGACCAGAGCGCTTGCACTGGCGGGAGACCGGGAGGGTGACCGATAGGGGAGTCGACCGATACGGAGTCGACGGTTGCCGCAGCAGAATGCCGCGGACACATGCGCGAAAATGCGTCGCACCGCGGACGGGGAGCGCATCAACATCGAGTGGAGCCTCTTGGAGCCAAGAGGAGTCGTCGGCGATGAAGGTGAGATTGCCGAGACGGATCTCGCGGCCCTCGACCAAAACTCCACCAGCAACCATGATGAAAGTACTCGGAAGAATCGCAACTTCTCCAAAAAATCGCTAAGACACCTGCCCCACGGTGGGCGCCAACTGTCGTGGTACTAAGTCTGACAGTAGAGTGGGGGTAGGTATGGAGAGGCAAGGTCCTAGCTATGGAGCAGTTGTAAACACAAGAGATGTACGAGTTTAGGCCCTTCTCGGAGGAAGTAACAGCCCTATGTCTCAGAGCCCGGGGGCGGTCGAGTGGATTACGTGTGTATGGATTACAGGGGTGCGAACCCTTTACACTGAGGAGGGGGGTGGCTTATATAGTGCCTGCCAGACCCCTCCGGCCCTCAGTAATGCGGGGTTTAAAGTACATTAAGTCTAGGCGATACTGGTAATGCCTCACATAAAGTGTCCTAAATACCATAAAGTCTACTTAATTACAGACCGTTGCGGTACAGAGTGCTTCTTGACCTTCTGGTGGTCGAGTGAGTCTTCATGGTCGAGTCCTTCAAGTCCGTCGAGTGAAGTCTCTCTTGGTCGACTGGAAGGTAGTTTCTTCTGAGGGTGTCCTTTGGTAGGGTACTTAGATCAGGTCTATGACCCTACCCTAGGTACATGACTTCATCAGCAGCAATGTACTCAGCTTCTGCAGTGGAGAGAGATACGCAGTTCTGTTTCTTCGAGGACCAACAGACCAAAGATCGTCCGAGGAAATGACACGTACCAGATGTTGACTTGCGATCCACGCGATCACCAGCATAGTCGGAGTCTGAATATCCAATGAGATAAAAAGTGGAGCCCTTGGGATACCATAATCCAATTGTTGGTGTGTGAGCTAAGTCTCGAAGAATATGCTTCACAGCCTTATGGTGTGATTCCTTCGGTGTAGCTTGAAATCGGGCACACATGCAAACACTAAGCATAATATCCGGCCTAGATGCACATAGGTACAATAAAGAGCCAATCATGGAGCAGTATACCTTTGATCGAAGTCTTTACCATTTTCATTAGTGCATAGATGGCCATTTGTGGGCATTGGAATTTTGACCCCTTTGCAATCTTGCATGTCGAATTTCCTCAATACGTCCTGGAGGTATTTCTCCTGAGATATTAATATTCCATTGCGCTGTTGACGAATTTGAAGACCTAAGAAGAATTTCAACTCTCCCATCATAGACATTTGATATTCTTCACTCATCATATAGGAAAATTCATCACTATATCGTTGGTCAGTACAGCAAAAAATGATATCATCAACATATATTTGGCACACAAACAATTCACCATCATAAGACTTAGTGAAAAGAGTTGGGCCGAGTGAACCGGGTTTGAAGCCATTCTTCATGAAGAATTCCTTCAAGGTATCATACCACGCCCCGATGGGCTTGCTTGAGGCCATACAGGGCCTTGTTAAGCTTGAAGACTTTGTCAGGATTCTTTGGATCTTCAAAACCTGGGGGTTGAGCAACATATACTTCTTCCTCAATCTCACAATTGAGGAATCCACTTTTCACATCCATTTGTTGTAAGATAATATCATGATGGTTAGCATAAGCAAGTAATATGCGAATAGCCTCAAGTATAGCAACATGTGCAAAAGTTTCATCAAAGTCAATTCCTTCAACCTGTGTGTAGCCTTGAGCTACAAGTCGTGCCTTATTCCTCACCACAAGGCCATTTTCATCTTGCTTGTTGCGGTAGATCCATTTTGTGCCAATAATGTTGTGTTTGCAAGGATCTGGACATTTGACTAGTTCCCAGATGTTGTTGAGCTCGAACTGATGTAATTCTTCTTGCATAGCTTGAATCCACTCAGGCTCCAGAAATGCTTCATCTAACTTAGTGGGCTCTGTGATAGAGACAAATGCAAAGTGCCCACAAAAGTTAGATAAATGTGAAGCTTTTGAGTGTGTGAGAGGACCTGGTGCTTCAATGTCATCGATGATCTTCTTGATTTGCACTTCATTTGCAATACGAGGATGAGCGGGTTGTCTTCGAGGAATTTGATCCGTATTTTCTTCAGGAGCATTTTCCTCAGCACCATTTTCTTCAGGTGCGCCATCTCAATGTTCATCATGTTCTGGAATGAATTCTTCAGCAGATTCTTCAGTAGGAATAACATCCTCAGTGGCTTTGAACTTGATAGAATCCTCAGGTGCTGGTTCATCTATCACAGAATGTAGGTGCTCTTCTTTGCGAGCCATTAGTTCATCGAACCGCACATCTATAGTTTCGACAACCTTGTGAAGAACGTTGTTGAAGACTCTGTAGGTGTGCGAGTCCTTTCTGTAACCAAGCATGAAACCCTCATGTGCTTTCGGTGCAAACTTAGAATTGTGATGAGGATCTCTAATCCAACATTTAGCACCAAAGACTTTGAAGTAACTTACATTGGGTTTCTTGTTAGTGAGGAGTTCATAGGCAGTCTTCTTGAAGAATTTGTGAAGATATACTCGGTTGATGATGTGGCAAGAGGTATCAATTGCATCAATCCAGAATCGACGAGGTGTCTTGTATTCATCAAGCATAGTGCGAGCCATTTCAGCGAGGGATCTTTCTTGTGCTCCACGACGCCATTCTGTTGAGGAGTATAAGGATCAGATAACTCATGAGTAATACCAAGTTCATCAAGATAGTCATCAAGACCGGAATTCTTGAACTCAGTTCCATTGTCACTTCTGATGAGCTTGATCTTCACACCAAAGTTGGTTGAAGCCCTTGAGGAAAATCGTTTGAAGACTTCCTGCACTTCATGTTTGTAAGTAACAATGTGTACCCATGTGTAACGAGAATAATCATCAACAATAACAAAGCCATATAGAGATGCATCATTTGTCACAGCAGAATAATAATTAGGGCCAAAGAGATCCATGTGAAGCAATTCAAATGGTCGAGTGGTAGTCATGATAGTCTACGCTGGATGCTTGGCCTTTGTCATCTTCCCAGCTTCACAGGCTCCGCATAAGTGATCCTTGAGGAATTTGACATTCTCAATGCCAATGACATGCTTCTTCTTTGCAAGCGTGTGCAGATTCCTCATGCCAGCATGACCAAGTCATCGATGCCATAGCCAGCCTTCTAAAGCTTTTGCAAGTAAGCACACGGCGGGTTGTGGTCCTGTAGAGAAATCAACAATGTACAATTCTCCTCTCCTAAAGCCTTTGAAGACTTTGGAATTGTCAGGTTCCATGATCACAACACAACGATACTTGCCAAAGACAACAACCATATCAAGATGACAAAGCATTGAGACAGACATGAGGTTGTATCCTAAGGACTCGACAAGCATGACTTTGTCCATGTGTATGTCCTTAGAGATCGCAACCTTACCTAGACCCAATACCTGACTTTTTCCTTTGTCAACGAAGATGATATGCTTTAGATGTGACGGTGATAAGGGAGCATCCATCAAGAGATTCTTGTCACCAGTCATGTGATTTGTACATCCACTATCAAGGACCCACTCATTTGCTTTGGGTTGGTCATCCTGCAGATGAATTAGTGCAGCTTACAAACTCATATACTTCATCAGTGAAGAATATGACATCAGTATCATCAGGTCAATTTCATCAAGCAAATTGAACAGACAATCAGTATGAGGACGTGAGAAATGAAGGTTCATTTCATCATGATTAGCTTGCGTCCTATCAGGCACTGTTCAGGTCTCCAGCAAATTCTTCAGTCATTTTGAGCACGACTGGAAACCTGACGCTGCATAAGAGATTAGTTCTTTTTCTTCACCACCCACATCTGGAGGGGTGGCAAAGAATTCATCACTCTGCGAGCACCATATGAGAAAGGTGGCATGGACGCCAGTCCACTTCGTTTCACATAAGAGGTGTTAGGGTAAGCATATGAATAAGCAGAGAAATTCTTCGAGGACTTATGAACATAATCATTTGAAGAATAATGCACATATTCATAGCCCTTAGCTCTACCCTGCGAAACAGAAGGGTTAGCACGATGATGATCATATGAGGACTTTGATCCTTTTGAGGAATTTGATCCACGTGAGGACTTGGATCCATATGAAGAATTTGGTTCATATGAAGAATTTGATCTGGAGTTCCTTTTCTTCACAGGTGGTGTCATGAGGACATTCACCTGAAGACTTTTAAGGCAACTTTTGGGAACCCAGATTTTCTTCATAGGAAAACCGTTCCTGCAGTTAGTCCCAACATATCTAGCAAATACCTCGCCATTCTGATTTTTGAACAGTTTATAGTTAGAGTCAAATGACTCATCAGAAGAATGAGGAGATTCACATGTAAAGCCAGATAAGTTGGATGGATCAACTGGAGGTCCCTTTGCAGCAACCCATGAGGTTTTGGGGTACTGCTCAGGCTTCCAATATGTTCCACCAGCATTGAGTTTCCTCTCAAAGGCAATACCCACTTTCCTAGGGTTTCTGTTGAGGATCTGCTTTTTGAGCACATCACAAAGAGTCTGATGCCCTTTGAGGCTTTTGTACATGCCTGTCATGTACTGTTCCTTCAACCCTGCATCATCAGTGATACTTGCATTGTCCTCAGATGAGGAACTAGTGATAGCAGAGACATATGAAGAATTTGTAGCATTAGAAGCATTTGAACATTCAGGTGAGGAATTAGCAGTTTCACGTTCAATGCACTTCAGACATGGAGGAACAAATTCTTCCTGGGTAGCGCTGATTTGTTGAGCAAGTAATGAATCGCGCTCCTTCTGAAGGTCACCATAATCCACTCTTAGCTTTTCAAGATCTTGCTTTCTTTGAAGAAATTATAACATCCCAAATTTTCAATTTGGAATGTTATACATTAGATCATCATGCATCACATATTTTCTTGCATTTCGTTGATCCTAGAAATTTCACGCAACTCAAGGACCCACGGAGAGAGTTGGAGATTTCGAAATTTTCATATTTGAGTTCTATCAAATTTTGAAAAGAGGATCATTTGGATTATTTATTTTATCTTTGAATATTTTTCCAATATCAAAAATATGAGAGGGAATAATATGACTTTCCCAAAATTTAGGAAAAATGAAGATTTAATAAATAAATCAAATTTTGGATTTTTCTCGGAGTTTATTTGCTTTAGGGAAAATGCGTATTTTCAAAAATTGCATTTTTAGGCCCGAGTAAAAGTTCATTTTGTTCGGCTCATTTTTAGGAGTCGGGGAAAATTTTACTTTATTAATTTTGGAGTCCGGTAGATTTTCTTTTCTGTATTTTTCTGCGTGCGAAACCGATTTTTTTTTAAAAAACTGTAGCGCCTTGGGCCAAAGGCCAAGCCGCCAAGCCGCCGGCCGGCCAGGAGGCCAAGGCCATCGCGCACGCGCGCGAGCGCCAGGGGGCCGCCGCCCTTGCACCTGTGCCGAATCCTAAAAGGATTCTAGGGTGCCCCTTGCCCCTTTTTCCTTATTTCGTTATTCCGTTTTTGTTCCTAGGATTCCTAACCCTAGTCTAATTCCTTGATCCCTCCTCCAAGCAAAACCCTCCCCCTCCCCAATATTAATACCCAAGCACCCCCCTCTAACACATCAAACCAAAGCCCTCTCCTCCCACAGCAGCAGCGCAGCACCAACGCCGCCGCCGCCCCACACCCATGTCGCCGCCGCCGCTTGCCACCGCCGCCGCCGCCGCCGGAGCCCCTCGCCTCTTCGAGGTACTAGCCCCGCGCCGCGTCACTTCTTCCCCTCGGTTCAGTTTTTCTTGTAAACCGTTCCGGTTTTCTAGATCGGTTTTTCGTTTCAGTTTTCTTTTCCGAAACCCTAGATCGGTTTTTCTCGCCGGTTTTTCTTTCCGGTTTTGTTTAGAGAGCGTTCGCCGGACCGTTCGTCTTAACGAACGTGATCACTGGTTTGCCTCGGTTAACGAACCTCCGTTCGTTCAACCGTTCGTCGTTTTTCTTTTAGTCGGATTTATTCCGCTACTTTTCTGATAGCGATTTCAGATCCGATTTTCTTTCTAGTTTATATTCTCGCTCGTTTATCGGAATCAGGTGATTCAAGCGCCTGGAGTTTCGTTACGAAACCGCCATTCCGACTAATCAACTTAAACTAAGTTTTGCTACTGTAAAATTTGACTTAGTTCAAATTGCTAGAACCGAGTTGTTTTCTCTTGCCGTTTGACTTTCGTTGCTTTATTCGATTTGGATCTTTTTGCAACCAGGGTTCTTAAGTTGAACTTTTTGGTTAGATCTTTCATTCGAGATTTACCTGTGCATTAGATCAGTACTTATTGTATGCTTGTTGTTTGTCTGCGATAGATCACCCGGAGTGCGCCGCTTGTTACTTCGAATCTCTAGGTTTCGCGGATCATCAGCAAGGCAAGTAACACTTGATCATACCTTTTCTACTACCCAGTTTTTATGCATTAGATCAATCCTCAAACATTGCATGTTTAGGATCTAATTAAATTGTGGGATGGGAAGTAGATGAGGTAGTACCTATTACCTGTTTTACTTATGAAACCTTTGGGAGTTACTTCTACGTTTGCTTATTATGCCATGCTATGCTAGTAGACGTGGATTGGGTGAGTGAATATCCATGACAGATGTGAGATTGTTAATTAATGGTTTATCTAAGGTGGCAACTTAAATACACATCTGGGTGGATTGAGGCACCTAGGGTTACCAGGACTTGCCTGTTTTTTTGGAAATCCCGGGGTACCGTGTGATTTTCCTATGGACCGCCACCCAGGCTCAAAGGGATCATAAGATAATTCATACTAGTAACTTACGTGTGCAGCCACAAGCCATTATGGGCTCTGGCATAGTTGACTATGTCGTGCGAACTCTTATAGTGGTGGACTAACAGATGTAGGGGATGTAGGTGTACGGGTCCACCCGTCGTAAGGTGCTAGCGCTTCTGAAAGACTGTGTCTCGGTCATCCGTTTCTCAAACACCATGTAGTGCGAGAAACCAAACAGAGGCGATCGAGTCTTGTGGGGAAAAGTGCGCAGACCTCTGCAGAGTGTACAAACTAATCATGATTAGCCGTGTCCCCGGTTATGGACATCTTGAGTATCTAGTACTTGAATATTCTGTGAATCTCAACATGTTACTTCTAATTAATATTGATGGGTTTGTTAATGAGTACATTTTAATTGGGATTGAGGATGCTGTCAACCATTCTCAATGTTTAACAACCACCATGATAGTTAAATAAATTTATTCCTTTGTAGTAGGGAAAAACTGGCTTTATGCAAAAACTGTAACCATAGAGCTTTCCACCAGCCAAATATGCATGTAGTATAGACTTATCATTCATTACTCTCTATGTGTTACTTTGCCAGCATATTCCATGTGCTGACCCGTTTTCGGGCTGCAACTTTCATGTTGCAGACTTTTCAGACAACGAGTAAGGTGATTTTAGGTCGTGGTTCTATACTCAGTGATGCCGTTGGAGTTGATGGAGTCGCTTATCTTCCAAGTCTTCCGCTATTATCGTTATTAGATGGCCTTAAGCCATGATATTTGTAATAAGTCCTCTTTGGACAAACGATGTAATAAGTGTGTGATTGCTACTCTGTTATAAATCCTTCGAAGTATTGTGTGGTGTCAGCATTACTGATCCAGGGATGACACCGAAGCACAGAGACTTGACCATCTGAGGTCGGGTCGCTACAGAGATGGTATCAGAGCACACGCTGACTGTAGGACACGACCACTAAGTTAAAGCCATAGTTCACTATTCTCTTCTCATTTTCTAACTCCTCATCTTTTCTACTCTTTTAGGATGACAGACGCAAAGATCAAGTACGCCCAACCAGATGAAGGCACACCTTTTGGATCCCACTTGAAGGAAGTTGCTAAGTACCTGAACATTGGACTACCAAGCTTCACCGGGACTTTCAATGCCACTCTGCCTGAAGAGGAGCGCTGGAAGATTCAAGCTCATGTTCCGGGAAGGACATTCGCCCCAATCACCAAGCCCATAGATAGTGTTTTCAGTGCACCAACCTGGAGTCTGGGAAAGAGCATGGCAGCTCATATCACCATGGGACGCATTGGAGAAGTTTACCAAGAAGAACTCAAGGACACTATCTACCAGATTTGCGGACGCTGGAATGAAGATTGGGAGATAGTCAGCACCAAGAAGGACAGATCCATTGCAGCTTTCATCCAGGAGTTAAACCAGCACATTCGACGCCAGGAGTACCAGATGCGCAAGGATATGGTAGAGTTGAAGAATGCGAAGGGAAGGATCATCGAACTTGAAGGAGAGCTGAAGTCTAAACACAAGGAATACATGGACGATATCGTAGACGTAGCAAGGCAAAATATCGATCTCAAGTGTGAGATTGCGGAACTCAAGAAGAAGTTGGAGCTCAAGAATGAAGACAAGTACGTCGACTGTCCGAGCAACTACATCATCATCGACGACACCGATTCGGATCCAAGTGAACCCGACTTTGAAGACGAAGCTGGAGCAGACATCATGGAGGCTTCCACCGGTTCAAATTAATAGATGACCACCATATATTAGTAGTATTCCCTCCATGTAAACATTTTAGTACATGCACTTTTGCGATAGTTTAGACCGTTGTATGCCCTTTGTTTGAATGAATGAAGTGATTTTGTGTGCATTTGTCTCATGAGCATTTGGGTAGTGTTTTCTCCTTAGACCCCACTCTATTCTTAATTTCTCGTCTCTTCTAAACCCCTCAGATGCCTCCGAGACGCGACCCCGAGTTTGTTTTCCCGCCAGAGATCACTCAGTTGATTCAGCAGCAAAATACTTTGATTCAGACATTGGTGCAGAACCAAGGCAACAACACAACAACCCACCACCACCACCACCCGCGGATCACTTGACTCGTTTCCTTAGGCTGAATCCGCCGGTGTATTCCAGTAGCACCGAGCCGATTGTAGCAGATGATTGGCTCCGCAAGATAGGAAGGGAGTTGACCACTGCAGGATGCACAGATGGAGAGAAGGTGAAGTTTGCTACACATCAGCTTGACGGACCCGCAACAGCATGGTGGGAGAATTTCACAGCCACTCACCCAGTAGACACTGTCACATGGGATCAGTTTCAGCAAGCTTTCCGCGCTGCCCATGTTTCAGCAGGAGCTATGGCCATGAAGAAGTGTGAGTTTCGCAACTTACGCCAAGGAGAAAGTGAAGGAAATATGCCCTAGAGGCAATAATAAAGTTATTATTTATTTCCTTATATCATGATAAATGTTTATTATTCATGCTAGAATTGTATTAACCGGAAATATAATACATGTGTGAATATATAGACAAACAGAGTGTCACTAGTATGCCTCTACTTGACTAGCTTGTTAATCAAAGATGGTTATGTTTCCTAACCATGGACAAAGAGTTGTTATTTGATTAACGGGATCACATCATTAGTTGAATGATCTGATTGACATGACCCATTCCGTTAGCTTAGCACCCGATCGTTTAGTATGTTGCTATTGCTTTCTCCATGACTTATACATGTTCCTATGACTATGAGATTATGCAACTCCCGTTTACCGGAGGAACACTTTGTGTGCTACCAAACGTCACAACGTAACTGGGTGATTATAAAGGTGCTCTACAGGTGTCTCGAAAGGTACTTGTTGGGTTGGCGTATTTCGAGATTAGGATTTGTCACTCCGAATGTCGGAGAGGTATCTCTGGGCCCTCTCGGTAATGCACATCACTTAAGCCTTGCAAGCATTGCAACTAATGAGTTAGTTGTGAGATGATGTATTATGGAACGAGTAAAGAGACTTGCCGGTAACGAGATTGAACTAGGTATTGGATACCGACGATCGAATCTCGGGCAAGTAACATACCGATGACAAAGGGAACAACGTATGTTGTTATGCGGTCTGACCGATAAAGATCTTCGTAGAATATGTAGGAACCAATATGGGCATCCAGGTCCCGCTATTGGTTATTGGCCGGAGACGTTTCTCGGTCATGTCTACATTGTTCCCGAACCGTAGGGTCCGCACGCTTAAGGTTTCGATGACAGTTATATTATGAGTTTATGAGTTTTGATGTACCGAAGGAGTTCGGAGTCCCGGATGAGATCGGGGACATGACGAAGAGTTTCGAAATGGTCGAGACGTAAAGATCGATATATTGGACGACTATATTCGGAGTTCGGAAAGGTCCCGAGTGATTCGGGTATTTTTCGGAGTACCGTAGAGTTACGGGAATTCGTATTGGGCCTTAATGGGCCATACGGGAAAGGAGAGAAAGGGCCAAAAGGGTGGCCGCACCCCTCCCCATGGACTAGTCCGAATTGGACTAGGGAGGGGGGGCGCCCCCTTCCTTCCTTCTCCTTCTCTCTTCCCTTTCCTTCTCTCCTACTCCTACTACATGGAAGGGCTCCTAGTTGGACTAGGAAAGGGGGAATCCTACTCCCGGTGGGAGTAGGACTCCCCTAGGGCGCGCCATAGAGAGGGCCGGCCCTCCCCTCCTCCACTCCTTTATATACGGGGCAGGGGGCACCCCATAGACACACAAGTTGATCTTCGTGATCGTTCCTTAGCCGTGTGCGGTGCCCCCCTCCACGATATTACACCTCGGTCATATTGTAGCGGTGCTTAGGCAAAGCCCTGCGACAGTTGAACATCAAGATCGTCACCACGCCGTCATGCTGACGGAACTCCTCCCCGAACCTCTGCTGGATCGGAGCCCGGGGTGCGTCATCAAGCTGTACGTGTGTCAAGAACTCGGAGGTGCTGGAGTAACGGTGCTTGGATCGGTTGGACCGGGAAGACGTACGACTACTTCCTCTATGTTGCGTCAACGCGTCCGCTTTGGTCTACGAGGGTACGTAGACAACACTCTCCCCTCTCGTTGCTATGCATCACCATGATCTTTCGTGTGCGTAGGAATTTTTTTGAAATTACTACATTCCCCAACATTGGCATCAGAGCCAGGTTATATGCGTTGATGTTATATGCACGAGTAGAACACAAGTGAGTTGTGGGCGATACAAGTCATACTGCTTACCAGCATGTCATACTTTGGTTCAGCGGTATTGTTGGATGAAGCGGCCCGGACCGACATTACGCGTACGCTTACGTGAGACTGGTTTTACCGCCGTGCTTTGCACACAGGTGACTAGCGGGTGTCAGTTTCTCCAACTTTAGTTGAACCGAGTGTGGCTACGCCCGGTCCTTGCGTAGGTAAGAACGGTTCTTGCTCAGCCCGTAGCAGCCATGTAAAACTTGCAACAACAAAGTAGAGGACGTCTAACTTGTTTTTGCAGGGCATGTTGTGATGTGATATGGTCAAGACGTGATGAGATATAAGTTGTTGTATGAGATAATCATGTTTTGTTGAAGTTATCGGCAACTGGCAGAAGCCCTATGGTTGTCTCTTTGTTGCATAAAGGTGCAAGTGCCAAATAATTGCTTTACTTTATCGCTATGCGATAGCAATAGTTGCAAGAGCAATAGTTGGCGAGACGACCATGTGACGACACATTGATATAGATCAAGATGATGAAGATCATGGTGTCGTGCCGGTGACGATAGAGATCATGACAGTACTTTGGAGATGGAGATCAAAGGCGCAAGATGATCATGGCCATATCATGTCACATATTTTGATTGCATATGATGTTTATCTATTATACATCTTATTCTTGCTTTGATTGACGGTAGCATTTTAAGATGATCTCTCACTAATTATCAAGAAGTGTTCTCCCTGAGTATGCACCGTTCCCAAAGTTCGTCGTGCCCAGACACCACGTGATGATCGGGTGTGATAAGCTCTACGTCCATCTACAACGGGTGCAAGCCAGTTTTGCACACGCGGAATACTCAGGTTAAACTTGACGAGCCTAGCATATGCAGATATGGCCTCGGAGCACGGAGACCGAAAGGTCGAGCGTGAATCATATAGTAGATATGATCAACATAGTGATGTTCACCATTGAAAACTACTCCATCTCACGTGATGATCGGTTATGGTTTAGTTGATTTGGATCACATGATCACTTAGATGACTAGAGAGATGTCTGTCTAAGTGGGAGTTCTTAAGTAATATGATTAATTGAACTTAAATTTATCATGAACTTAGTCCTGGTAGTATTTTGCAAACTATGTTGTAAGATCAATAGCTTGCGTTGTTGCTTTCATATGTTTATTTTGATATGTTCCTAGAGAAAATTGTGTTGAAAAATGTTAGTAGCAATAATGCGGATTGGATCCGCGATCTGAGGTTTATCCTCAATGCTGCACAGAAGAATTATGTCCTTAATGCACCGCTAGGTGACAGATCTATTGCAGGAGCAGATGCAGACGTTATGAACGTTTGGCTAGCTCAATATGATGAGTACTTGATAGTTTTGTGCACCATGCTTTATGGCTTAGAATCGGGACTTCAAAGATGTTTTGAACATCACGGACCATATGAGATGTTCCAGGAATTGAAGTTAATATTTCAAGCAAATACCCGAGTTGAGAGATATGAAGTCTCCAACAAGTTCTATAGCTAAAAGATGGAGGAGAATCACTCAACTAGTGAGCATGTGCTCAGATTGTCTGGGTACTACAATCGCTTGAATCAAGTGGGAGTTAATCTTCTAGATAAGATAGTGATTGACAGAATTCTCTAGTCACCATCACCAAGTTAGTAGAACTTCGTGATGAACTATAGTATGCAAGGGATGACGAAAATGATTCCCGAGCTCTTCGTGATGTTAAAATCGACGAAGGTAGAAATCAAGAAAGAGCATCAAGTGTTGATGGTTGACAAGATCACTAGTTTCAAGAAAAGGGCAAAGGGAAAGAAAGGGGAACTTCAAGTAGATTGACAAGCAAGTTGTCACTCCCACGAAGAAGCCCAAAGCTGAACCAAAGCCTGAAACTGAGTGCTTACACTGCAAAGGAAATGGTCACTGGAAGTGGAAATGCCCTAAATATTTGGTGGATAAGAAGGATGGCAAAGTGAAAAAGGGTATATTTGATATACAGGTGTTTGATGTGTGCTTTACTAGTGTTTATAGCAACCCCTCGGTATTTGGTACTGGTTCAGTTGCTAAGAGTAGTAACTCGAAACGGGAGTTGCAGAATAAACAGAAACTAGTTAAGGGTGAAGTGACGATGTGTGTTGAAAGTAGTTCCAAGATTGATATGATCATCATCGCACACTCCCTATACTTTCGGGATTGGCGTTAAACCTAAATAAATGTTATTTGGCGTTTACGTTGAGCATGAATATGATTTGATCATGTTTATTGCAATACGGTTATTCATTTAAAATCAGAGAATAATTGTTGTTCTATTTAAATGAATAAAACCTTCAATGGTCATACACCCAACGAAAATAGTTTGTTGGCTCTCGATCGTAGTGATGCACATATTCATAATATTGATGCCAAAAGATGCAAAGTTAATAATGATAGTGCAACTTATTTGTGGCACTGCCGTTTAGGTCATATCGGTGTAAAGCGCATGAAGAAGCTCCATACTGATGGACTTTTGGAACCACTTGATTATGAATCACTTGGTACTTGCGAACCGTGCCTCATGGGCAAGATGACTAAAACGCCGTTCTCCGGTACTATGGAGAGAGCAACAGATTTGTTGGAAATCATACATACAGATGTATGTGGTCCGATGAATGTTGAGGCTCATGGCGGATATCGTTATTTTCTGACCTTCACAAGATGATTTGAGCAGATATGGGTATATCTACTTGATGAAACATAAGTCTGAAATAGTTGAAAGGTTCAAAGAATTTCAGAGTGAAGTGGAAAAATCATCGTAACAAGAAAAATAAAGTTTCTACGATCTGATCGCGGAGACAAATATTTGAGTTACGAGTTTGGTCTTCAATTAAAACAATGTGGAATAGTTTCACAAATTCATGCCACCTGGAACTCCACATCATAATGGTGTGTCCGAACGTCATAACCGTACTTTATTGGATATAGTACAATCTATGATGTTTTTTACCGATTTTCCAATATCGTTTTGGGATCATGCATTAGAGACAACCGCATTCACGTTAAATAGGGCACCATCTAAATCCGTTGAGACGACACTATATGAACTGTGGTTTAGCAAGAAACCAAAGTTGTCGTTTCTTAAAGTTTGGGGCTGTGATGCTTATGTGAAAAAGTTTCATCCTGATAAGCTCAAACCCAAATCGGAGAAGTGCGTCTTCATAGAACACCCAAAGGAAATTGTTGGGTACACCTTCTATCACAGATCTGAAGGCAAATCATTCGTTGCTAATAATGGATCCTTTCTAGAGAAGGAGTTTCTCTCGAAAGAAGTGAGTGGGAGGAAAGTAGAACTTGATGAGGTAACTGTACCTGTTCCCTTATTGGAAAGTAGTTCATCACAAAAATCTGTTCTTGTGACTACTATACCAATTAGTAAGGAAGCTAATGATGATGATCATGTAACTTCAGATCAAGTTACTACCGAACCTCGTAGGTAAAACGGAGTGAGATCCGCACCAGAGTGGTATGGTAATCCTGTTCTGGAGGTCATGTTACTTGACCATGACAAACCTATGAACTATGAGGAAGCGATGATGAGCCCAGATTCCGCGAAATGGCTTGAGGCCATGAAATCTGAGATGAGATCCATGTATGAGAACAAAGTGTGGACTTTGGTGGAGTTGCCCGATGATCGGCAAGCCATAGAAAATAAATGGATCTTCAAGAGGAAGACGGACGCTGATAGTAGTGTTACTATCTACAAAGCTAGACTTGTCGAAAAAGGTTTTTGACAAAGTTCAAGATGTTGAATACAATGAGATTTTCTCACTTGTATCGATGCTTAAAAGTCTGTCTGAATCATGTTAGCAATTGCCACATTTTTTGAAATCTGGCAAAAGGATGTCAAAACTGCATTTCTTAATGGGTTTATTAAAGAAGAGTTGTATATGATGCAACCAGAAGGTTTTGTCAATCCTAAAGGTTTTAACAAAATGTGCAAGCTCCAGCGATCCATCTATGGACTGGTGCAAGCATCTCGGAGTTGGAATATACGCTTTGATAAGTTGATCAAAGCATATAGTTTATACAGACTTGCAGTGAAGCCTGTATTTACTAGAAAGTGAGTGGGAGCACTACAGCATTTCTGATAAGTATATGTGAATGACATATTGTAGATCGGAAATAATGTAGAATTATTCTGCAAAGCATAAAGGAGTGTTTGAAAGGAGTTTTTTCAAAGAAAGACCTCGGTGAAGCTGCTTACATATTGAGCATCAAGATCTATAGAGATAGATCAAGACGCTTGATAAGTTTTTTCAATGAGTACATACCTTGACAAGATTTTGAAGTAGTTCAAAATGGAACAGTCAAAGAAAGAGTTCTTGCTTGTGTTACAAGGTGTGAAATTGAGTAAGACTCAAAACCCGACCACGGCAGAAGATAGAAAGAGAATGAAAGTCATTCCCTATGCCTTGGCCATAGGTTCTATAAAGTATGCCATGCTGTGTACCAGATCTATTGTATACCCTGCACTGAGTTTGGCAAGGGAGTACAATAGTGATCTAGGAGTAGATCACTGGACAGCGGTCAAAATTATCCTTAGTGGAATAAGGATATGTTTCTCGATTATGGAAGTGACAAAAGGTTCGTCGTAAAGGGTTACATCGATGCAAGTTTTGACACCGATCTGGATGACTCTAAGTCTCGATCTAGATACATATTGAAAGTGGGAGCAATTAGCTAGAGTAGCTCCATGCAGAGCATTGTAGACATAGAAAAATGCAAAATACATAACGGATCTGAATGTGAAAGACCCGTTGACTAAGATTCTCTCACAAGCAAAACATGATCACACCTTAGTACTCTTTGGGTGTTAATCACATAGCGATGTGAACTAGATTACTGAATCTAGTAAACCCTTTGGGTGTTGGTCACATGGCGATGTGAACTATGAGTGTTAATCACATGATGATGTGAATTATCGATGTTAATCACATGGTGATGTGATCTAGATTATTGACTCTAGTGCAAGTGGGAGACTGAAGGAAATATGCCCTAGAGGCAATAATAAAGTTATTATTTATTTCCTTATATCATGATAAATGTTTATTATTCATGCTAGAATTGTATTAACCGGAAATATAATACATGTGTGAATATATAGACAAACAGAGTGTCACTAGTATGCCTCTACTTGACTAGCTTGTTAATCAAAGATGGTTATGTTTCCTAACCATGGACAAAGAGTTGTTATTTGATTAACAGGATCACATCATTAGTTGAATGATCTGATTAACATGACCCATTCCGTTAGCTTAGCACCCGATCGTTTAGTATGTTGCTATTGCTTTCTCCATGACTTATACATGTTCCTATGACTATGAGATTATGCAACTCCCGTTTACCGGAGGAACACTTTGTGTGCTACCAAACGTCACAACGTAACTGGGTGATTATAAAGGTGCTCTACAGGTGTCTCGAAAGGTACTTGTTGGGTTGGCGTATTTCGAGATTAGGATTTGTCACTCCGAATGTCGGAGAGGTATCTCAGGGCCCTCTCGGTAATGCACATCACTTAAGCCTTGCAAGCATTGCAACTAATGAGTTAGTTGTGAGATGATGTATTATGGAACGAGTAAAGAGACTTGCCGGTAACGAGATTGAACTAGGTATTGGATACCGACGATCGAATCTCGGGCAAGTAACATACCGATGACAAAGGGAACAACGTATGTTGTTATGCGGTCTGACCGATAAAGATCTTCGTAGAATATGTAGGAACCAATATGGGCATCCAGGTCCCGCTATTGGTTATTGGCCGGAGACGTGTCTCGGTCATGTCTACATTGTTCTCGAACCATAGGGTCCGCACGCTTAAGGTTTCGATGACAGTTATATTATGAGTTTATGAGTTTTGATGTACCGAAGGAGTTCGGAGTCCCGGATGAGATCGGGGACATGACGAGGAGTCTCGAAATGGTTGAGACGTAAATATCGATATATTGGACGACTATATTCGGAGTTCGGAAAGGTTACGAGTGATTCGGGTATTTTTCGGAGTACCGGAGAGTTACGGGAATTCGTATTGGGCCTTAATGGGCCATACGGGAAAGGAGAGAAAGGGCCAAAAGGGTGGCCGCACCCCTCCCCATGGACTAGTCCGAATTGGACTAGGGAGGGGGGGCGCCCCCTTCCTTCCTTCTCCTTCTCTCTTCCCTTTCCTTCTCTCCTACTCCTACTACATGGAAGGGCTCCTAGTTGGACTAGGAAAGGGGGGATCCTACTCCCGGTGGGAGTAGGACTCCCCTAGGGTGCGCCATAGAGAGGGCCGGCCCTCCCCTCCTCCACTCCTTTATATACGGGGGCAGGGGGCACCCCATAGACACACAAGTTGATCTTCGTGATCGTTCCTTAGCCGTGTGCGGTGCCCCCCTCCACGATATTACACCTCGGTCATATTGTAGCGGTGCTTAGGCAAAGCGCTGCGACAGTTGAACATCAAGATCGTCACCACGCCGTCGTGCTGACGGAACTCCTCCCCGAACCTCTGCTGGATCGGAGCCCGGGGTGCGTCATCGAGCTGTACGTGTGTCAAGAACTCGGAGGTGCTGGAGTAACGGTGCTTGGATCGGTTGGACCAGGAAGACATACGACTACTTCCTCTACGGTGCGTCAACGCTTCCGCTTCGGTCTACGAGGGTACGTAGACAACACTCTCCCCTCTTGTTGCTATGCATCACCATGATCTTGCGTGTGCGTAGGAAATTTTTTGAAATTACTACGTTCCCCAACAGGAAGGACTGTTGGCCAGTATGTGGATGATTTTAGTAAGTTAGCACATTATGCCCCAGATGACGTTCCTACAGACGCAGCTAAGTAGGAGAAGTTTCTGGAAGGATTGAATGATGAGTTAAGCATGCAGTTGATGGTAACAAGATCCAATAACTACCAGGAGTTGGTAGACCGCGCCCTCATGATTGAAGGAAAACAGCAGCAGATTGAGAATCGCAAGAGGAAGTATGGACAGGGGAAGTATAACTCTGGAGCCGAGCAGAAGCCCCGTTATACACCTAGACAGGGAGTTCAGTTTCAGGATACCCATGGAGGAGGTAGTTCGCACAATCATAATGGCCACAAAAATGGTAATGGGAATGGAGGAAGCAACGGCCAGAACCGGACCACGCCATCAACCCCAGCCAAGAAAGACCTGAGCCATGTCACCTGTTACAAGTGTTCCAAGACCGGACATTATGCAAATGACTGTCCCGAAGGCCAAGGTGGAAATGGAAGCTCTGGAAAGAAGCCAAACCCTTTCAACAGGGGACAAGTGAACCACATTGATGTGGAGGAGGTTGAAGCTCAGCCCGATGCAGTAATCGGTAAGTTTTTGGTTAAGTCATTTACTGCACTTGTTCTTTTCGATACTGGTGCATCGCATTCATACATATCAAGGGGATTTGTAGAAAAGTATAGCCTGCCCACTAAGCTTCTTATGACACCTATGTTAGTAAGCTCACCAGGAGCCGAGTACATGGCCAGACAAGGATGTTTTCAAGTGCCATTGAGTATAGGAAGGCATGTATTCCTGACGGATTTGATCGTTCTGGAATCCCAAGGTTTGGATGTGATTCTTGGAATGGATTGGCTGTCGATGTATGGAGGAAACATCGATTGCGCAAGTAAGACGATTTTGCTCACGACGCCAGAAGGAAGAAGGATTAAGTATGTATCACGGGATGGACCAAATAGGAATCAAGTAAATTGCTTATCAGGAGTTGTGCAGGAAGAGGTACCAGTGGTGAAGGATTATCCTGATGTATTTCCTGAGGAATTGCCAGGAATGCCACCGGATAGAGACATTGAGTTTTTGATTGAGCTTTTACCAGGAACAGGCCCAATATCGAAGCGACCATACAGGATGCCCGCACAGGATTTGGCGGAAATCAAGAAGCAGATTAAGGAGCTATTGGATAAAGGTTATATACGCCCAAGTTCTTCGCCTTGGGGATCACCCGTACTATTAGTGGAGAAGAAGGAAGGATCGTTAAGAATGGTTGTTGATTACCGTGGATTGAATGCAGTAACAATCAAGAACAAGTACCCACTACCAATGATAAATGATCTATTTGATTGTTTGCAAGGAGCTAAAGTGTTTTCCAAGATCGATTTGCGATCAGGGTACCATCAGTTGAAGATTCGAGAGCAGGACATACCTAAGACAGCATTTACCACAAGATATGGACTATATGAGTATACCGTTATGTCATTTGGATTGACTAACGCACCTGCCTATTTCATGAACCTGATGAACAAAGTGTTTATGGAGTTTTTGGATAAGTTCGTCGTGGTGTTCATTGATGATATTTTAGTTTACTCAAAGAATGAAGAGGAACATAAGGAACATTTGCGATTGGTTTTAGAGAAACTAAGGGAACATCAGCTATATGCCAAGTTCAGCAAATGTGAGTTTTGGCTAAAGGAAGTTGGATTTCTTGGACATGTTATATCCGGAGAAGGTATAGCAGTTGACCCCACAAAGGTTGAGACTGTAACCAAATGGGAAGCACCAACGACAGTTGGAGAAATCCGGAGTTTTGTTGGACTCGCAGGATACTACCGGAGATTTATTGAGAATTTCTCAAGGATTGCAAAGCCTATGACGGAGTTGCTGAAGAAGGATACCAAGTTCATATGGACTGAGGATTGTGAGGCAAGTTTTCAGGAGTTGAAGAAAAGATTGGTTACCTCACCAGTGTTGATTTTGCCAGATCAGGCCAAGGATTATGAGGTGTATTGCGATGCTTCACGTCGAGGACTTGGAGCGGTGCTTATGCAGGAAGGAAGAGTTGTTTCATATGCTTCACGACAACTGAAACCTCATGAATTAAATTATGCCACACATGATTTGGAGTTAGCAGCCGTAGTGCATGCATTGAAAACATGGAGACATTTCCTCATTGGAAATCATTGTGAGGTATACACGGATCACAAGAGTTTGAAGTACATTTTCACGCAGAAGGAGTTAAACCTTAGACAAAGGAGATGGTTGGAACTCATCAAGGATTATGATATGAGATTGCATTATCATCCCGGAAAGGCTAATGTAGTAGCAGACGCATTGAGCCGTAAGAGCCATGTCAATACGCTGATGACAGGAGAGATACCAAAGGAGCTAGCAGAAGACCTTCGTGAGCTATGTTTGGAAATAGTTCCGAGAGGCTATGTAGTAGCATTGGAGATTCAGTCTACCTTGATGGATAAAATTAGAGAAGCTCAGAAAAATGACAAGGAGATTGCCGAGATAAAGGAGAAAATGAGCGAAGGAAAAGCAAAGGGATTTCGTGAGGATGAGCACGATACCCTGTGGTTTGAGGACCATGTATATGTACCAAATGACCCGGAGATCAGGAAGTTGATTCTGCAAGAGGCACATGATTCACCCTATTCGATTCACCCAGGAAATACCAAGATGTATTTGGATTTGAAGGAAACGTTCTGGTGGACCGGAATGAAGAAGGATATTGCGGAATATGTAGCAGTTTGTGATGTATGTCAGAGAGTGAAGGTAGAACATCAGAAGCCAGCAGGATTGTTGCAACCATTGCCGATACCCGAATGGAAGTGGGATAAACTAGGCATGGATTTCATCACGGGTTTGCCAAAGATTCGTTCAGGCTACGACTCGATTTGGGTTATAGTCGACCGTTTGACGAAGGTAGCGCATTTCATTCCAGTCAAGACTACCTATAGCAGTGCTAAGTTGGCAAAGATATACATGACCAGAATTGTGTGTTTGCACGGAGTTCCGAGGAGTATCGTATCAAATAGAGGAACCCAATTTACCTCAAAGTTTTGGAATCAGTTGCATGAAACATTGGGAACGAGACTGGAATTCAGTACAGCTTTTCACCCACAGACAGATGGACAGACTGAGAGAGTCAATCAGATTTTGGAGGATATGCTGAGAGCTTGTGCACTAGATTATGGATCTAGTTGGGACGATAACCTGCCGTATGCGGAGTTTTCTTATAAAAACAGTTACCAAACCAGCTTGAAGATGGCACCTTTCGAAGCTTTATACGGAAGAAGGTGCAGGACACCGTTGTCATGGGACGAAGTTGGAGACCGTCAGTTGTTTGGACCAGATTTGATTAAGGAGTCTGAACAGAAAGTTAAGTTGATTCGCGATAGACTCAAGGTAGCCCAGTCCAGACAGAAGAGCTATGCGGATTCAAAATGCAAGGCGATAGAATATGAAGTTGGAGACAGAGTTTACCTTAGAGTATCCCCACTTCGAGGAGTTAAGTGTTTTGGAGTTAAAGGAAAATTAGCACCACGTTTCGTTGGACCGTATAAGATTTTGCAACGCATGGGAGAAGTTGCTTATAAGTTGGAATTACCTGAGGGACTGTCAGGAGTTCATGACGTATTCCATATTTCTCAGCTGAAGAAATGTCACGCCGAGATGGCGGAGGTACCGCTAAGAGATATAGTGCCGCTTGAAGCAATCCAGTTGAAGCATGATTTAACATATGAGGAGAAACCAGTCAAGATTCTCGAATATGCCAGCAGGGTTACTCGCAGCAAGGTTATCAAGTTTTGCAAGGTTCAGTGGAGCCACCACACAGCGGATGAAGCCACCTGGGAGAGAGAAGAAGATTTGCTCAAGGACCACCCTCACCTATTTTCTAGCCAACCCGAATCTCGAGGGAGAGATTCATCTTAAGGGGGGTAGGTTTGTAACATCCCAAATTTTCAATTTGGAATGTTATACATTAGATCATCATGCATCACATATTTTCTTGCATTTCGTTGATCCTAGAAATTTCACGCAACTCAAGGACCCACGGAGAGAGTTGGAGATTTCGAAATTTTCATATTTGAGTTCTATCAAATTTTGAAAAGAGGATCATTTGGATTATTTATTTTATCTTCGAATATTTTTCCAATATCAAAAATATGAGAGGGAATAATATGACTTTCCCAAAATTTAGGAAAAATGAAGATTTAATAAATAAATCAAATTTTGGATTTTTCTCGGAGTTTATTTGCTTTAGGGAAAAATGCGTATTTTCAAAAATTGCATTTTTAGGCCCGAGTAAAAGTTCATTTTGTTCGGCTCATTTTTAGGAGTCGGGGAAAAATTTACTTTATTAATTTTGGAGTCCGGTAGATTTTCTTTTCTGTATTTTTCTGCGCGCGAAACCGATTTTAAAAAAAAAACTGTAGCGCCTTGGGCCAAAGGCCCAAGCCGCCAAGCCGCCGGCCGGCCAGGAGGCCAAGGCCATCGCGCACGCGCGCGAGCGCTAGGGGGCCGCCGCCCTTGCCCCTATACCGAATCCTAAAAGGATTCTAGGGTGCCCCTTGCCCCTTTTTCCTTATTTTGTTATTCCGTTTTTGTTCCTAGGATTCCTAATCCTAGTCTAATTCCTTGATCTCTTCTCCAAGCAAACCCCCCCCCCCCCTCTCCAATATAAATACCCAAGCACCCCCCCTCTAACACATCAAACCAAAGCCCTCTCCTCCCGCAGCAGCAGCGCAACACCAACGCCGCCGCCGCCCTACACCGCCGCCGCCGCCCCACACCCGCGCCGCCGCCGCCGCTTGCCACCGCCGCCGCCAAGTGCCGCCGCCCAACGCTGCCGCCGCCGGAGCCCCTCGCCTCTTCGAGGTACTAGCCCCGCGCCGCGTCACTTCTTCCCCTCGGTTCAGTTTTTCTTGTAAACCGTTCCGGTTTTCTAGATCGGTTTTTCGTTTCGGTTTTCTTTTCCAAAACCCTAGATCGGTTTTTCTCGCCGGTTTTTCTTTCCGGTTTTTTTAGAGAGCATTCGCAGGACCGTTCGTCTTAATGAACATGATCACCGGTTTTCCTCGGTTAACGAACCTCCGTTCGTTCAACCGTTCGTCATTTTTCTTTTAGTCGGATTTATTCCGCTACTTTTCTGATAGCGATTTCAGATCCGATTTTCTTTCTAGTTTATCTTCTCGCTCGTTTATCGGAATCAGGTGATTCAAGTGCCTGGAGTTCCGTTACGAAACCGCCGTTCCGACTAATCAACTGAAACTAAGTTTTGCTACTGTAAAATTTGACTTAGTTCAAATTGCTAGAACTGAGTTGTTTTCTCTCGCCGTTTGACTTTCGTTGCTTTATTCGGTTTGATTCTTTTTGCAACCAGGGTTCTTAAGTTGAACTTTCTGGTTAGATCTTTCATTCGAGATTTACCTGTGCATTAGATGAGTACTTATTGTATGCTTGTTGTTTGTCTGTGATAGATCACCCGGAGTGCGCCGCTTGTTACTTCGAATCTCTAGGTTTCGCGGATCATCAGCAAGGCAAGTAACACTTGATCATACCTTTTCTACTACCCAATTTTTATGCATTAGATCAATCCTCAAACATTGCATGTTTAAGATCTAATTAAATTGTGGGATGGGAAGTAGATGAGGTAGTACCTATTACCTGTTTTACTTATGAAACCTTTGGGAGTTACTTCTACGTTTGCTTATTATGCCATGCTATGCTAGTAGACGTGGATTGGGTGAGTGAATATCCATGACAGATGTGAGATTGTTAATTAATGGTTTATCTAAGGTGACAACTTAAATACACATCTGGGTGGATTGAGGCACCTGGGGTTACCAGGACTTGCCTGTTTTTTTG
This sequence comes from Triticum timopheevii, assembly GCA_963921465.1. Taxonomy (NCBI): domain Eukaryota; kingdom Viridiplantae; phylum Streptophyta; class Magnoliopsida; order Poales; family Poaceae; genus Triticum; species Triticum timopheevii. The sequence continues at coordinate 171,383,425 of OY997264.1, read as the reverse complement.
GAAATCCCGGGGTACCGTGTGATTTTCCTATGGACCGCCACCCAGGCTCAAAGGGATCATAAGATAATTCATACTAGTAACTTACGTGTGCAGCCACAAGCCATTATGGGCTCTGGCATAGTTGACTAAGTCGTGCGAACTCTTATAGTGGTGGACTAGCAGATGTAGGGGATGTAGGTGTACGGGTCCACCCATCGTAAGGTGCTAGCGCTTCTGAAAGACTGTGTCTCGGTCATCCGTTTCTCAAACACCATGTAGTGCGAGAAACCAAATGGAGGCGATCGAGTCTTGTGGGGAAAAGTGCGCAAACCTCTGCAGAGTGTACAAACTAATCATGATTAGCCGTGTCCCCGGTTATGGACATCTTGAGTATCTAGTACTTGAATATTCTGTGAATCTCAACATGTTACTTCTAATTAATATTGATGGGTTTGTTAATGAGTACTTTTTAATTGGGATTGAGGATGCTGTCAACCATTCTCAATGTTTAACAACCACCATGATAGTTAAATAAATTTATTCCTTTGTAGTAGGGAAAAACTGGCTTTATGCAAAAACTGTAACCATAGAGCTTTCCACCAGCCAAATATGCATGTAGTATAGACTTATCATTCATTACTCTCTATGTGTTACTTTGCCAGCATATTCCATGTGCTGACCCGTTTTCGGGCTGCAACTTTCATGTTGCAGACTTTTCAGACAACGAGTAAGGTGATTTTAGGTCGTGGTTCTATACTCAGTGATGCCGTTGGAGTTGATGGACTCGCTTATCTTCCAAGTCTTCCGCTGTTATCATTATTAGATGGCCTTAAGCCATGATATTTGTAATAAGTCCTCTTTGGACAAACGATGTAATAAGTGTGTGATTGCTACTCTGTTATAAATCCTTCGAAGTACTGTGTGGTGTCAGCATTACTGATCCAGGGATGACACCGAAGCACAGAGACTTGACCATCTGAGGTCGGGTCGCTACAGAAATTCATAAGAAAGCTTCTCATGATCAGATAAGAGAGTGTTATGATGACCTTGAAGATTGTCAAACCTGGACTGAAGTCTCTGAAGATTTTCAGTCAAGGTTTTAGTGCGATCTATTTCTTCACCCAACATATCATCGCTTTTGTCTAGCATGTTTTGAATCTTTTCAAAGGCCTTTTGTTGTTTCACAGCAATTTTAGCCAGTTTAGAGTAGCTGGGTTTGAGATTTTCATCAGATTCATCCTCACTTGAGTCAGAGGAGGCGTATTTAGTTATCTTGGCACTGCCATGAAGCAATAGGTGGGAGCATAGTCACCATTGCCTTCATCAGCCTTGCTGGTGGAGTCGTTTTCTTCAGAGTTGAAGATAGACTTGCTGACGAATGCAGTAGCGAGAGCTAGGGTCGCCACACCAGACTCTGACTCCTCAGATGCCTCCTCGTCCTCATGTTCCTTAGATTCAGCCTCAGAGTCCATTTCCTTGCCAATGAATGCCCGAGCCTTCTTGGAGCTGCTCTTCTCGTGAGATGAAGACATTGAGGATTTTGATGATGAAGACTTTGAAGATTTCTTCTTCTTCTTTGCGTCATCAGAACTATAATCCTTGTATTTCTTCTTCTTTGGTTCCTTATCCCACTGAGGACAATCTTGGATGTAGTGACCAGGTTTCTTGCATTTGTGACATAGCCTCTTCTTGTAGTCACTGGATGAGGAATCATTGCTCCTTGAGGGTTTTCCAAAGCGACCACGTCTTGAGAACTTCTGAAATTTCTTCACGAGCAGTGCAAGTTCTTGGCTCAGTTCTTCAGGGTCACCAAGGCTGCTAGTAGAGTCTTCATCTTCAGACTCAGAGACTGCCTTGGCCTTCAAAGCACGTGATCTGCCATAGCTCGAACCGTAGAGATCTCTCTTCTCAGCAAGCTGGAACTCATGAGTGTTTAGCCTCTCGAGGATATCAGTGGGATCAAGTGACTTGTAGTCAGCACGCTCTTGAATCATCAGTGCCAGAGTGTCAAATGAGGAATCTAGCGATCTCAGCAATTTCTTCACCACCTCATGGTCGGTGATGTCAGTGGCGCCAAGTGCTTGAAGCTCATTTGAGATGTCAGTGAGGTGATCAAAGGTTTGCTGAACATTTTCATTGTCGAGTCTTTTGAAGTGGTTGAAGAGATTTTGAAGAACGTCAACATGATAGTCACGTTGAGTTGAGACTCCTTCATTTACTTTGGACAGCCTATCCCAGATAAGCTTAGCAGTTTCCAAAGCACTCACTCTTCCATACTGTCCTTTGCTCAGATGACCACATATGATATTCTTCGCTTGAGAATCGAGTTGCTTGAATCTCTTCACATCAGTAGCGTTCAGAGAGGGTGAGACTGTGGGAACACCATTTTCCACAACATACCAGAGATCGTTGTCAATTGCCTCAAGACGCATTCGCATCTTGTTCTTCTAGTAGGGGTAGTCCGTTCCATCGAAGGTAGGACACCCAGCAGAGACCTTGATCATACCTGTGGTCGACATAACTAAAACTCCAGGCGGTTAAACCAAAATCACACAGAACAAGGGAGTACCTCGCACTAATCCCAATTGAAAGTGCGTTATATCGACTAGAGGGGGGGTGAATAGGCGATTTTTATGAATTCTTCACTGAGAAATTTGCCGGTGAGGAAATTCCTAAATGAAGAACTACTAGCACCGGAATAAGTACTCAAAAGTAAACATAACAGAACACAAGCATAATCATCATGATGAAATAAAGACAAGCACAGAGTACAGAAAGCGTAAACACAGGATAACACAAGAAAGAAGACAGACAGACTGAAGAAATTGAACTGAGGAAATTCAGAAAGTCTTCAGTCAAAGTCTTCAAACAGATATGAACAGGCACACAACAACAGACATGAGGAAATGAAAGAGTTGAGGAAATAGAACCAGTAGGCTTGGTGAAGACAATGATTTGGTAGACCAGTTCCAACTGCTGTCTCAGTTGTACATCTGGTTGGAGTGGCTGAGTATTTAAACTCGAGGACACCCAGTCCCGGACACACAGTCCTCACCATATTCTCCTTGAGCTAAGGTCACACAAACCTCGCCCAGTCACTCGTGGTAAGTCTTCAGGTGACTTCCGAACCTTCACAAACTCGGTCACTCGGCGATCCACAATTCCTCTTGGATGCTCTAGACCTTGACGCCTAACCGTCTAGAAGAAGCACAGTCTTCAAAGGAAACAAGCGTCGGATCCACGCAGGATCAATATCTTCAGTGATGCTCAATCACTTTGGGTTTGTAGGTGTTGGGTTTTTCCTCACTTGATGATTTTCGCTCAAAGTCCTCGGAGGATGGGATGCTCTCAAATGACAAGTGTCAGTTTCTCTCGGAGCAGCCAACCAGCTAGCGGTTGAAGGGGGCGGCTATTTATAGCCTAGGGAGCAGCCCGACATGATAAGACATAAATGCCCTTGTCTGATATGACTGTTAGGTTGGTAGATATTTTGGAACCGCTGGCTCATAGCATAGCAACGGTCGGAATTTTGACTATCAAAATCCTCAGGGCTATCATGTTCCTCACTGTGTAGGTAATTCACACTGGTGAATTCCAAACTCCTCAGTCAGAACAAATTCCTCAGAGACCAGAAGAACTTCATCTCTGTCACTGAAGAATATGAATGAACTGTATGAGATTTCCAATGGCTTCACTCGAAGGGATTGGTAGGTGTGGGATTTTGAGTTGAGCATCACATGGAAATTTTCCTTAGTATTTCCTCGACCCCCTTTAACAGTACGATGTTTCCTATGACTCAAGAAAGAGAAAATGAAACTACGAAAACAAAAGTCTTCACGCTTCATGTTCCTCAAATGAATACCAAGTCTTCAAGGTCACACCAATTTCTTCACTTTCAAAGTCTTCAGAAAGTCTTCAGATATACAAAGTCTTCAGACGAAGAACTTCATTTTTAGGGGTCGACTTTCTCTGTAAATATCAAACTCCTCATAGACTTATAGACATGTGTACACTCACAAACGCATCAGTCCCTTAACCTATAAGTCTTCAATACACCAAAATCACTAAGAGGCACTAGATGCACTTACAGTGGCCAGGAAGGCGCGGTAGCGGCCGTCGATGGGCCCGGCAGCTGGATCTGCGGCTGCCCGGACCCGGGAGACGTCGGGGGCGCGGTGATCTTCGGGGCCGGCCACTGTGGCTAGTGGGGGGCGATGGCGGCCGGTGGATGACCGGGACAGTGGTGGTGTAGAGGCCCGATCGGAGCGGTGGTGGCCGTGTACCAGGGCAGCGCGGGCCGGACCGGCCGCGGCGGCCGGCAGCAGGGGTGGTGGCTGCCCGTAAGGCCTGGCAAGGTAGAGGTGGATGCCCTGGACGACGGTGACGAGGCCATTAAGGATGCCGGTGATCTCCGCCGGGGAGTAGACGGTGACCTGCGGCGCGGGGAGGGGAGGCGACTGGCCGGTGGAGGCCCCCGCGGTAGGTTCGAGCGGCGTGGTGGAGAGCGGCGCAGTAGGCAGCGACGGGGTGGGAGGTGGAGCAGACATGATCGTACCCAAGCTTCCTGATACCAATTGGTAGGAGCTAGAATCCTACCTGGTCTAGAGCGTAGGTTGTAGGGGAAGGAGGAGGATGGACGTGGGCGATCTCGTGATCGCCGGCGGCTGGGCGCCATGGGGCGATGAAGAAGAGGCGGCAGCGACGCAAGAGGCGGCTAGGGTTATGTCTCCCGGCTCCCTTCGGGAAGCCGAGCAAATAATGATTGCTTCTTACTTGATTAGATTGATACATCTCCTCTCTTTATATAGAGGGGTTTACGTGACTCCTAAGCAAATGACCTAATAACAATAAGATAATTGGGCTAAGCCCCTAATAACAATAAGATAACTTGGGCCACAACCCACTATGGTAAGCCCCTAATATGCCGGTCATAACAATATCCCTCTTGGATGCCTATCATATTAGGATTAAATTTATAACCAAAGCAAATTACCATGATGTTTAAAGACTCTCAAAATAATATAAGTGAAGCATGAGAGTTCATCAATTTCTATAAAATAAAACCACCGCCGTGCTCTAAAAAGATATAAGTGAAGCACTAGAGCAAAATTGCCTAGCTCAAAAGATATAAGTAAAGCACATAGAGTATTCTAATAAATCACAATTCATGCGTGTCCCTCTCACAAGGTGTGTACAGCAAGGATGATTGTGGCAAACTAAAAAGCAAAGACTCATATCATACAAGACACTCCAAGCAAAACACATATCTTGTGGTGAATAAAAATATAGCCTCAAGTAAAGTTACCGATAGACGAAGACGAAAGAGGGGATGCCTTCCAGGGCATCCCCAAGCTTAGGTTCTTAGTTGTCCTTGAATATTACCTTGGGGTTCCTTGGGCATACCCAAGCTTAGGCTCTTGCCACTCCTTATTCTATAATCTATCAAAACCTTACCCAAAAGTTGAAAACTTCACAACACAAAACTCAACAGAAAATCTCATAAGCTTTGTTAGTATAAGAAAATAAGTGAACTCATTCTTTATTTATATTGGTGTAATATCTACTGTATTCCAACTTTTCGATCGTTCATACCCCTTGCTACTACACATAGATTCATCAAAATAAGCAAACAACACATAGAAAACAGAATCTGTCAAATAGAACAGACTGTAGTAATCTGTAACTCTTGAATACTTCTGTAACTCCAAAAATTCTGAAAAATTAGGACAACCTGGGAAATTCGTGTACAAATATTGTGCAAAATGAGTCATATTAAAAGCACGCTTCTATAAAAAAATGAAAATTATTTTCCTGGGCGCAAAATTTTCTATTTTTTCAGCAAGATCAAAACAACTATCACCGTAAGCTATCCCAAAGGTCTTACTTGGCACAAACACTAATTAAAACACAAAACCACATCTAACCAGAGGCTAGATGAATTACTTATTGCAAAACAGAACCAAAAGGCAAAGAACAAAAATAAAATTGGGTTGTCTCCCAACAAGCGCTATTGTTTAACGCCCTTAGCTAGGCATAAAAACACAAATAGTTCTAGGTATTGTCATCTTTGGTATGGAATCCATAAGTAGCTCTCGTAATAGATTCATATGGAAATTTAATTTTCTTTCTTAGAAAGTCACCATGCCATTCCTTAACGGATTGAAATCTACTGTTTCCTTCTTTCACATCAATAATTGCACCGATCGTTCTAAGGAAAGGTCTACCAAGAATAATAGACATGTAGGATTGCAATCTATATCAAGAACAATGAAATCTACGGGCACATAATTCCTATTTGCAATATTAAGAACATCATTAATCCTTCCCATAGGTTTCTTAATAGTGGAATCCGCAAGATGCACATTTAAAGAACAATCATCAAATTCACGGAAACCTAACACATCACATAAAGTTTTTGGAATAGTGGAAACACTAGCACCCAAATCACACAAAGCATGGAACTCATAATCTTTAATCTTAATACTAATAGTAGGTTCCCACTCATCATAAAGTTTTCTAGGGATAGAAACTTCCAATTCAAGCTTTTCTTCAAAAGATTGCATCATAGCATCAACGATATGTTTAGTAAAAGCTTTGTTTTGATTATAAGCATGAGGAGAATTCAACATGGATTAAAACAAGGAAATACAACCTATTAAAGAACAATGATCGTCATTAAATTCCTTGAAATCCAAAAGAGTGGGTTCATTGCTACTTAAAGTTTTGACCTCTCCAATCCCACTTTTATCAATTTTTGCATCAAGATCTAAAAACTCTGAATCATTGAGACGCCTTTTAACCAAAGTTGACTAATCTCCAAACCCATCTTTAAGAAGATTTATATTGGAAAACAAATATTCAATACGAGTCACATCAATCACTTTAAGATCTTCATCATTATTTTCACGGAAACTAGAAGAACACGTTTTTACAAACCAATCTTGTTCAGCACGCATCTTAGCAGTTCTTTCTTTGCACTCATCAATGGAAATTCTCATAGATTTGAGAGAATCACAAATATCATGCTTGGGTGGAATAAATCTAAGTTTCAAAGAATCAACATCAAGAGAAATTCTATCCACGTTCCTAGCCAAATCATGAATCTTGAGAATTTTTTCTTTAATCAAAGCATTAAAATTATTTTGCAAACTCATAAATTATTTTACACTATTCTCAAAATTGGAGGGCATCTTATTATAATTTCCATAAGGATTGTTGTAGGAATTACATAATTATTAGAGGAAATACTAGGAAAAGGTCTAGGATTAAAATTACCTCTATACGCGTTATTACTAAAATTGTTCCTGCCAACAAAATTGACAGCCATAGATTCATTATTATTCTCAATAAAAATGGACAAAGGCATATAATTAGGATCAATAGAAGCACTCTTGCTAGCAAATAATTTCATAAGTTCATCCATCTTTCCACTCAAAACACTAATCTCTTCAATCACATGCACTTTTTTTACTAGTGGAAGATCTTTTGGTATGCCATTGAGAATAATTAACCATAATATTATCTAGGAGTTTTCTAGCTTCTCCTAAAGTAGTTTCCGTAAAAGTGCCTCCTGCGGCCGAATCTAAAAGATTTCTAGACGCAAAATTCAATCCGGCATAATTTTTTTGTATAATCACCCACAAATTCAAACCATGAGTAGGGCAATTTCGTATCATCAATTTCATCCTCTTCTTAGATTATGCAACATGTTCATGATCAAGTTGCTTAAAATTCATAATGTCGTTCCTAAGGGAGATGATCTTAGCGGGAGGAAAATACTTGGAGATAAAAGCATCTTTACACTTATTCGATGAATCAATACTATTTTTAGGCAAAGATGAAAACCAAGTTTTAGCATGATCTCGAAGGGAGAACGGAAATAGCTTCAATTTAACAATATCATTATCCACATCTTTTTTTCTTTTGCATATCACACAAATCAACGAAATTATTCAGATGGGATCCGGCATCTTCACTAGGAAGGCCAGAAAATTGATCTTTCATAACAAGATTCAACAAAGCGGCATTAATTTCATAAGATTCTGCATTAGTGGCGGGAGAAATCGGAGTACTAATAAAATCATTGTTATTAGTTTTGGAAAAGTCACACAATTTAGTATTCTCTTGAGCCATCGTGACAAAGCAAGCAATCCAACACACGAACACACAAAAGGCAAATGAAGAAGACGAACAGAAGAGGGGGGAAGAAAAGGCAAATCTTTTCGAAAATCATTTTAGAAGTGGGGGAGAGGAAAATGAGAGGTGAATGGTGAATAATGTAATGCAAGAGATGAGAGTTTATGATGGGTACTTGGTGTGTCTTGACTTGGCATAGATCTCCTCGGCAACGGCGCCAGAAATTCTTCCTGCTACTTCTTGAGCTTGCGTTAGTTTTTTCCTTGAAGAGGAAAGGGTGATGTCGCAAAGTAGAGATAAGTATTTCTCTCAGTTTGAGAACCAATGTATCAATCCAGTAGGAGATAATGCACAAATCACCGAATACCCGCACAAACAATCAAACAACTTGCACCCAACGAGATAAAGGGGTTGTCAATCCCTTCATGGTTACTTGCAAAAGTGAGATCTGATAAAGATAGATAAAAGATAAGGTAAATATTTTTGGTATTTTTAGTTTATAGATTGGAAAGTAAAAGATTGCAAAATAGTAGATCGGGAACTTATATGATGGAAAATAGAAACTTGTATGATAGAAAATAGACCCGGGGGCTATAGGTTTCACTAGAGGATTCTCTCAAGATAGCAAATAATACGGTGGGTGAACAAATTACTGCCGAGCAATTGATAGAAAAGCACAAAGTTATGACGATATCTAAGGCAACGATCATGAATATAGGCATCACGTGTTGGGGAATGCAGTAATTTCAAAAAAAATCCTACGCACACGCAAGATCTATGTGATGCATAGCAACGAGCGGGAGAGTGGTGTCCACGTACCCTCGTAGACCGTAAGCGGAAGCTTCAAGTGACGCAGTTGATGTACTCGTACGTCTTCATGATCCGACGATCCAAGTACCGAACATATGAAACCTCCGAGTTCAGCACACGTTCAGCTTGATGGCGTCCCTCGTACTCTTGATCCAGTTGAGCCGAGGGAGAGTTCCGTCAGCACGACGGTGTGGTGACGGTGATGATGATGTTACTGGCGCAGGGCTTCGCCTAAGCACTATGATGATATGACAAATCAACTTGTGTCTTCTAGAGTGCCCCCTCCCCACATATATAAATGAGGGAGGGGGGAGGCCGGCCAGCCTCTCTAGGTGTGCCAAGGGGGGAGGAGTCCTCCTCCTAGTAGGAGTAGGACTCCCCCTTTCCTACTCCCACTAGGAATAGAAGGAAGAGGGGGAAGGAGAAAGGAAAGGGGGCCGGCCCCCTCACCCAATTCGGATTGGGCTTGGGGGGGGGGGGGCGCCCCCTCCTAGGTTGCCTTCTCTCCTCTCCCACTAATGCCCATTAAGGCCCATATGCTCCCCGGGGGGTTCCGGTAACCCCCGGTACTCCGGTAAATGCCCGAACTCATACGGAACCATTCCGATGTCCAAACATAGCCTTCCAATATATCGATCTTTATGTCTCGACCATTTCGAGAATCCTCAACATGTCTGTGATCATATTCGGGACTCCGTACTACCTTCGGTACATCAAATCACATAACTCATAATACAAATCATCATTGAACGTTTAAGCGTGCGGACCCTACGGGTTCGAGAACTATGTAGACATGACCGAGACACATCTCCGGTCAATAACCAGTAGCGGAACCGGGATGCTCATATTGGCTCCTACATATTCTACGAAGATCTTTATCTGTCAAACCGCATAACACCTTATGTTGTTCCCTTTGTCATCGGTATGTTACTTGCCCGGGATTCGATCGTCAGTATCATCATACCTAGTTCAATCTCATTGCTGGAAAGTCTCTTTACTCATTCCGTAATGCATCACCCCGTAACCAACTCATTAGTCACATTGCTTGCAAGGCTTGTAGTGATGTGCATTACCGAGAGGGCCCAGAGATACCTCTCCGACAATCGGAGTGACAAATCCTAATCTCGATTTATGCCAACTCAACAAACACCATCGGAGACACCAGTAGAGCATCTTTATAATAACCCAGTTACATTGTGACATTTGATAGCACACAAAGTGTTCCTTCGGTATTTGGGAGTTGCATAATCTCATAGTCATAGGAACATGTATAAGTCATGAAGAAAGCAATAGAAACATACTAAACGATCAAGTGCTAAGCTAACGGAATGGGTCAAGTAAATCACATCATTCTCTAATGATGTGATCCCGTTCATCAAATGACAACTCATGTCTATCGCTAGGAAACTTAACCATCTTTGATTAACGAGCTAGTCAAGTAGAGTCATACTAGTGACACTCTGTTTGTCTATGTATTCACACATGTACTAAGTTTCCGGTTAATACAATTCTAGCATGAATAATAAACATTTATCATGATATAAGGAAATATAAATAACAACTTTATTATTGCCTCTAGGGCATATTTCCTTCAGTCTCCCACTTGCACTAGAGTCAATAATCTAGATCACATCGCCATGTGATTCAACACCAATAGTTCACATCATCATGTGATTAACATCCATACTTCACATCGCTATGTGACCAACACCCAAAGGGTTTACTAGAGTCAGTGATCTAGTTCACATCGCCATGTGATTAACACCCAAAGAGTACTAAGGTGTGATCCTGTTTTGCTTGTGAGAGACGTTTAGTCAATGGGTCTGCAACATTCAGATTCATATGTATTTTGTAAATTTCTATGTCTACAATACTCTGCACGGAGCTACTCTAGCTAACTGCTCCCACTTTCAATATGTATCCAGATTGAGACTTAGAGTCATCTGGATCAGTGTCAAAGCTTGCATCGACGTAACCCTTTACGACGAACTCTTTATCACCTCCACTAAGGATAATTTTTGACCAATGTCCAGCGATCTACTCCTAGATCACTATTGTACTCCCTTGCCAAACTCAGGGCAGGGTATACAATAGGTCTGGTACACAGCATGACATACTTTAGAGAACCTATGGTCGAGGCATAGGGAATGACTTTCATTCTCTCTCTATCTTCTGCCGTGGTCGGGCTTTGAGTCTTACTCAACTTCATACCTAGCAACACAAGCAAGAACTCCTTCATTGACTGTTCCATTTTGAACTACTTCAAAATCTTGTCAAGGTATGTACTCATTGAAAATACTTATCAAGCGTCTTGATCTATCTCTATAGATCTTGATGCTCAATTTGTAAGCAGCTTCACCAAGGTCTTTCTTTGAAAAACTCTTTTCAAACACACCTTTATGCTTTCCAGAAAATTCTACATCATTTCTGATCAACAATATGTCACACACATATACTTATCAGAAAGCCTATAGTGCTCCCACTCACTTTCTTGTAAATACAGGCTTCACCGTAAGTCTATATAAAACTATATGCTTTAATCAACTTATCAAAGCATATATTCCAACTCCGAGATGCTTGCACCAGTCCATAGATGGATCGCTAAAGCTTGCACATTTTGTTAGCACCTTTAGGATTGACAAAACCTTCTGGTTGCATCATATACAACTCTACTTTAATAAATCCATTAAGGAATGTAGTTTTGTTATCCATTTGCCAGATTTCATAAAATGCGGCAATTGCTAACATGATTCGGACAGACTTAAGCATCGCTATGGGTGAGAAGGTCTCATCGTTGTCAACTCCTTGAACTTGTCGAAAACCTTTTGCGACAAGTTGAGCTTTGTAGATAGTAACACTACCATCAGTGTCCGTCTTCCTCTTGAAGATCCTTTTATTCTCAATGGCTTGCCAATCAATGGGCAATTCCACCAAAGTCCATACTTTGTTTTCATACATGGATCCTATCTCAGATTTCATGGCTTTAAACCATTTTGCGGAATCTGGGCTCATCTTCGCTTCCTCATAGTTCGTAGGTTCGTCATGGTCTAGTAACATGACTTCCAGAACCGGATTACCATTCCACTCTGGTGCGGAACGTACTCTGGTTGACCTACGAGGTTCGGTAGTAACTTGATCTGAAGTTTCATGATCATCATTATTAACTTCCTCACTAATTGGTGTAGGCATCACTCGAACTGATTTTTGTGATGAACTATTTTCCAATTCGGAGAAGGTACAATTACCTCATCTAGTTCTAGTTTCCTCCCACTCACTTCTTTCGAGAGAAACTCCTTCTCTAGAAAGGATCCATTCTTAGCAATGAATATTTTGCCTTTGAATCTGTGATAGAAGGTGTACCCAACAGTCTCCTTTGGGTATCCTATGAAGACACATTTCTCCGATTTGGGTTCGAGCTTATCAGGTTGAAACATTTTCACATAAGCATCGCAACCCCAAACTTTAAGAAATGACAGTTTAGGTTTCTTGCCAAACCATAGTTCATACAGCGTCGTCTCAATGGATTTAGATGGTGCCCTATTTAACGTGAATGTAGCTGTCTCTAATGCACAACCCCAAAATTATAGTGGTAAATCAGTAAGAGACATCATAGATCGCACCATATCTAATAAAGTGCGGTTACGATCTTCAGACACACCATTACGCTATGGTGTTCCAGGTGGCGTGAGTTTGTGAAACTATTCCACATTGTTTTAATTGAAGACCAAACTCGTAGCTCAAATATTCGTCTCCGCGATCAGATCGTAGAAACTTTATTTTCTTGTTACGATGATTTTCCACTTAACTCTGAAATTCTTTGAACTTTTCAAATGTTTCAGACTTATGTTTCATCAAGTAGATATACCCATATCTGCTCAAATCATCTGTGAAGCTAAGAAAATAACGATACCCGCCGCGAGCCTCAATATTCATGGGACCACATACATCAGTATGTATGATTTCTAACAAATCTGTTGCTCGCTCCATTGTTCTAGAGAATGGAGTTTTAGTCATCTTGCCCATGAGGCATGGTTTGCAAGTACCAAGTGATTCATAATCAAGTGATTCCAAAAGTCCATCAGAATGGAGTTTCTTCATGCGCTTTACACCAATATGACCCAAATGGCAGTGCCACAAATAAGTTGCACTATCATTACCAACTCTATATCTTTTGGCTTCAATATTATGAATATGTGTGTCACTACTATCGAGGTTCAATAAAAATAGACCACTCTTCAAGGGTGCATGACCATAAAAGATATTACTCATATAAATAGAACAACCATTATTCTTTGATTTAAATGAATAACCGTCTCGCATCAAACAAGATCCAGATATAATGTTCATGCTCAACGCTGGCACCAAATAACAATGATTCAGGTCTAAAACTAATCCCGAAGGTAGATGTAGAGGTAGCGTGCCGACCGCGATCACATCGACTTTGGAACCATTTCCCACGCGCATCATCACCTCGTCCTTAGCCAATCTTCGCTTAATCCGTAGTCCCTGTTTCGAGTTGCAAATATTAGCAACAGAACCAGTATCAAATACCCAGGTGCTACTGTGAGCATTAGTAAGGTACACATCAATAACATGTATATCACATATACCTTTGTTCACCTTGCCATCCTTCTTATCCGCCAAATACTTGGGGCGGTTCCGCTTCAGTGACCAGTCCCTTTGCAGTAGAAGCACTCAGTCTCAGGCTTAGGTCCAGACTTGGTCTTCTTCACTTGAGCAACAACTTGCTTGTCGTTCTTCTTGACGTTCCCCTTCTTCCCTTTACCCTTTTTCTTGAAACTGGTGGTGTTGTTAACCATCAACACTTGATGCTCCTTCTTGATTTCTACCTCCGTAGCCTTTAGCATCGCGAAGAGCTCGGGAATTGTCTTGTTCATCCCTTGCATATTATAGTTCATCATGAAGCTCTTGTAGCTTGGTGGCAGTGAGTGAAGAATTCTGTCAATGCCACTATCATCAGGAAGATTAACTCCAAGCTGAATCAAGTGGTTGTTATACCCAGACATTTTGAGTATATGTTCACTGACAGAACTATTCTCCTCCATCTTGTAGCTATAGAACTTATTGGAGACTTCATATCTCTCAATCCTGGCATTTGCTTGAAATATTAACTTCAACTCCTGGAACATCTCATATTCTCGATGATGTTCAAAACATCGTTGAAGTCCCGGTTCTAAGCCGTAAAGCATGGCACACTAAACTATCGAGTAGTCATCAGCTTTGCTCTGCCAGACGTTCACAACGTCCGGCGTTGCTCCTGCAGCGGGTCTTGCACCTAGCGGTGCTTCCAGGACGTAATTCTTCTGTGCAGCAATGAGGATAATCCTCAAGTTACGGACCTAGTCTGTGTAATTGCTACCATCATCTTTCAACTTAGCTTCCTCAAGGAATGCATTAAAATTCAAAGGAACAGTAGCACGTGCCATTGATCTACAACATAGACATGCAAAATACTATCAGGTACTAAGTTCATGATAAATTAAAGTTCAATTAATCATATTACTTAAGAACTCCCACTTAGATAGACATCCTCTAATCATCTAAGTGATCACGTGATACAAATCAACTAAGCCATGTCCGATCATCACGTGAGATGGAGTAGTTTTCAATGGTGAACATCACTATGTTGATCATATCTACTATATGATTCACGCTCGACCTTTCGGTCTCAGTGTTCCGAGGCCATATCTGCATATGCTAGGCTCATCAAGTTTAACCCGAGTATTTTGTGTGTGCAAAACTGGCTTGCACCCGTTGTATGTGAGCGTAGAGCTTATCACACCCGATTATCATGTGGTGTCTCGGCACGACAAACTTTCGCAATGATGCATACTCAGGGAGAACACTTGTACCTTGAAATTTAGTGAGAGATCATCTTATAATGCTACCGTCCAACTAAGCAAAATAAGATGCATAAAGGATAAACATCACATGCAATCAATAGAAGTGATATGATATGGCCATCATCATCTTCTGGCTTTGATCTCCATCTCCAAAGCACCATCATGATCACCATCGTCACCGGCGCAACACCTTGATCTCCATCGTAGCATCGTTGTTGTCTCGCAAACTATTGTTTCTACGACTATTGCTACCACTTAGTGATAAAGTAAAAACAATTATAGGGCGATTATATTGCATACAATAAAGCGACAACCATATGGCTCCTGCCAGTTGCCGATAACTCTGTTACAAAACATGATCATCTCATACAATAAAATTTAGCATCATGTCTTGACCATATCACATGACAACATGTGCTGCAAAAACAGTAGACGTCCTCTAATTTGTTGTTGCAAGTTTTACGTGGCTGCTACGGGCTGAGCAAGAATCGTTCTTACCTACGCATCAAAACCACAACGATTTTTCGTCAAGTATGTGTTGTTTTAACCTTCAACAAGGACCGGGCGTAGGCACACTCGATTCAACTAAAGTTGGAGAAACTGACACCCGCCAGCCACCTATGTGCGAAGCACGTCGGTAGAACCAGTCTCATGTAAGCGTACGAGTAATGTCGGTCCGGGCCGCTTCATCCAACAATACCGCCGAATAAATGTATGACATGTTGGTAAGCAGTATGACTATTATCGCCCACAACTCACTTGTGTTCTACTCGTGCATATAACATCTACGCATAAACCTGGCTCGTATGCCACTGTTGGGTAACGCAGTAATTTCAAAAAAATTCCTGTGCACACGCAAGATCTATGTGATCCATAGCAACAAGCGGGAGAGTGTTGTCCACGTACCCTCGTACATCTTCACGATCCGACCGATCCAAGTATCGAACATACGGCACCTCCGAGTTCAGCACACGTTTAGCTCGATGACGTCCCTCGTACTCTTGATCCAATTGAGGCCGAGGGAGAGTTCCGTCAGCACGACGGCGTGGTGACGGTGATGATGATGTTACCGGCACAGGGCTTCGCCTAAGCACTACGACAATATGACCGAGGTGTGTAACTGTGGAGGGGGGCATCGCACACGGCTAAGAAATCAACTTGTGTCTTCTAGGGTGCTTCCTCCCCACGTATATAAAGGAGGGAGGGGGAGGCCGGCCGGCCTCTCTAGGCACGCCAAGGGGGGACGAGTCCTCCTCCTAGTAGGAGTAGGACTCCCCCTTTCCTACTCCCACTAGGAATAGAAGGAAGAGGGGCAAGGAGAAAGGAAAGGGAGGCCGACCCCTCACCCAATTCGGATTGGGCTTGGGAGGGCACGCCCCCTCCTAGGCTGCCTTCTCTCCTCTCCCACTAAGGCCCATATGCTCCCCCGGGGGGGGGGGGTCCGGTAACCCCCGGTACTCCGGTAAAAGCCCGAACTTATCCGGAACCATTCCGATTTCCAAACATAGCCTTCCAATATATAGATCTTTATGTCTCGACCATTTCGAGACTTCTCGTCATGTCCGTGATCATATCCGGGACTCCGAACTACCTTCATTACATCAAATCACATAACTCATAATACGAATCGTCATTGAACGTTTAAGCATGCGGACCTACGGGTTCGAGAACTATGTAGACATGACCGAGACACATCTCCGGTCAATAAACAATAGCGGAACCTGGATTCTCATATTGGCTCCTACATATTCTACGAAGATCCTTATCAGTCAAACCTAACACCATACATTATTCCCTTTGTCATCGGTATGTTACTTGCTCGGGATTCGATCGTCGGTATCATCATACATAGTTCAATCTCGTTACCGGCAAGTCTCTTTACTCGTTCCGTAATGCATCATCCCGTAACCAACTCATTAGTCACGTTGCTTGCAAGGCTTATAGTGATGTGCATTACCGAGAGGGCCCAGAGATACCTCTCCGACAATTGGAGTGGCAAATCCTAATCTCGATCTATGCCAACTCAACAAACACCATTGGAGACACCTGTAAAGCATAATCACCCAGTTACGTTGTGATGTTTGATAGCACACAAAGTGTTTCTCTGGTATTCGGGAGTTGCATAATCTCATAGTCATAGGAACATGTATAAGTCATGAAGAAAGCAATAACAACATACTAAACGATCAAGTGCTAAGCTAACGGAATGGGTCAAGTCAATCACATCATTCCATAATGACGTGATCCCGTTCATCAAATCACAACTCATGTCTATGGATGGGAAACTTAACCATCTTTTATTAACGAGCTAGTCAAGTAGATGCATACTATTGACACTCTGTTTGTCTATGTATTCACACATGTACTAAGTTTCCGGTTAATACAATTCTAGCATGAATAATAAACATTTCTCACGATATAAGGAAATATAAATAACAACTTTATTATTGCCACTACGACATATTTCCTTCATCACGTCCATGTCAAGTAAACCGAAATGATTCTGCATCTACTACTATTACTCCACACATCGACCGACTGCTGCCTGCATCTAGGGTATTAAGTTCATGAAGAATAGAGTAACACATTAAGTAAGATGACATGATGTAGAGGAATTAACTCAAGAAATATGATGAAAACCCCATCTTTTTATCCTCGATGGCAACAATACAATACGTGCCTTGCTGCCCCTACTGTCACTTGGAAGGGACACCACAAGATTGAACCCAAAGCTAAGCACTTCTCCCATTGCAAGAAAAACCAATCTAGTTGGCCAAACCAAACCGTAGTTCGAAGAGAATTACAAAGATATCAAATCATGCATAAAAGAATTCAGAGAAGATTCAAATAATATTCATAGATAAGCTTATCATAAATCCACAATTCATCGGATCTCGGCAAACACACCGCAAAAAATTATTCATCGAATAGATCTCCAAGAACATCGAGGAGAACATGGTATTGAGAATCAAAGAGACAGAAGAATCCATCTAGCTACTAGCTATGGACCCGTAGGTCTGTGGTAAACTACTCACGCTTCATCGGAAGGGCAATAGAGTTGATGTAGAAGCCCTCTGTGATCAAGTCCCCCTCCTGCAGGGTGCCGAAAAAGGTCCCTAGATGGGATCACATGGGTACAGAAGGTTGCGGTGGTCGAAAAGTGTTTTCGTGGACTCCTCTGGTGGTTTGGGGATATTTGGGAATATGTAGGCGGAAGAATTAGGTCAGGAGGGTCACGGGGTGGGGGGGGGGGGGTGGGGGGAGGAAGGGTGGGGGGCACGCCTTCCGTCCTTGTGGCCGCCTCGTGGCTCCTATGACTTCATCTCCAAGTCTCTCGGTTGTCTTGTGGTCCATGAAAAATCATCGCGAAGGTTTCATTCCCTTTGGACTCCGTTTAGTATTCCTTTTCTGCGAAACTCAAAAACAAGGGAAAAAACAGGAAATGGCACTGGGCTCTAGGTTAATAGGTTACTCAAAAAATAATATAAAATAACATATTAATGCATATAAAACATCCAAAACAGATAATATAATAGCATGGAACAATAAAAAATTATAGATACGTTGGAGACGTATCAGTTCACCTTGATGTGAAGTTGAGGCTTCCACTTGAACGGACGAGGTACTCTCCTTCACCTCCTTTGGGCAAATCCTGCCAATAGACAAATCTTGAATTGCTTCTGAAGGATCTTTGTATCCTACATCAATTGGCAATTGCTCTACTTGCGAGCCGTTAGATTCATCAAACATGACATCTACCGTCTCGTCAACCTTCCGGGTGAAATTGTTGTAGACACGGTTAGTGTGAGAGTTTGAATATACATCAAAGTTGCTTGCTCATGAAGACCTAGGGCAATTTGAGTAAGCCCATGATTGGAATATACAATCCAAGTTCTATAATGAAAAATTCCCACTAGTATATGGAAGTGATAACATAGGAGACTCTCTATCATGAAGATCATGGTGCTACTTTGAAGCACAAGTGTGGAAAAAGGATAGTAACATTGCTCTTCTCTACTTTTCTCTCATTTTTTTGGGCCATCTTTTTTTTTTTGGCCTTTCCTAATTTTTTTATTTCCTCACATGGGACAGTGCTCTAATAATGAAGGTCATCACACTTTTATTTACTTTACAACTCAAGAATTACAACTTGATACTTAGAACAAAATATGACTCTATATGAATGCCTCCGGCAGTGTATCCGGATGTGCTATGAATCAAGAGTGACATGTATGAAAGAATTATGAACGGTGGCTTTTCCACAAATACGATGTCAACTACATGATCATGCAAAGCAATTTGACAATGATGATGCGTGTCATAATAAACGAAACAGTGGAAAGTTGCATGGCAATATATCTCGGAATGGCTACGGAAATGCCATAATAGGTAGGTATGTGGCTGTTTTGAGGAAGTTATATGGTGGGTGTATGGTACTGGCGAAAGTTGTGCGGTACTAGAGAGGCTAGTAATGTTGGAAGGGTGACAGTGCGTACAATCCATGGACTCAACATTAGTCATAAAGAACTCACATACTTATTACAAAAATCTATTAGTTATCAAAATGAATTACTATGCGCATGCTCCTAGGGGGATAGATTGGTAGGAAAAGACCATCGCTTATCCCTGACCGCCACTCATAAGGAAGACAATCAAAAAATACCTCATGCTCCAACTTCGTTACATAACGGTTCACCATACGTGCATGCTATGGGACTCACAGACCTTAACACAAGTATTTCTCAAATTAACAATTACTCACTAGCATGACTCTAATATCACCATATTTATATCTCAAAACAATCATAAGGAATCAAACTTCTCATAGTATTTAATACATTTTACATGAAAGTTTTTATTATATCCGTCTTGGATGCCTATCATACTAGGACTAAATTTATAACCAAAGCAAATTACCATGATGTTTAAAGACTCTCAAAATAATATAAGTGAAGCATGATAGTTCATCAATTTCTATAAAATAAAACCACCGCCGTGCTCTAAAAAGATATAAGTGAAGCACTAGAGCAAAATTGCCTAGCTCAAAAGATATAAGTAAAGCACATAGAGTATTGATGATGAATCACGATTCATGTGTGTCACTCTCAAAAGGTGTGTACAACAAGGATGATTGTGGTAAACTAAAAAGCAAAGACTCATATCATACAAGACGCTCCAAGCAAAACACATATCATGTGGTGAATAAAAATATAGCCTCAAGTAAAGTTACCGATAGATGAAGACGAAAGAGGGGATGCCTTCCAGGGCATCCCCAAGCTTAGGCTCTTAGTTGTCCTAGAATATTACCTTGGGGTGCCTTGGGCATACCCAAGCTTAGGCTCTTGCCACTCCTTATTCTATAGTCCATCAAATCCTTACCCAAAACTTGAAAACTTCACAACACAAAACACAATAGTAAATATCATATGCTTCGTTAGTATAAGAAAATAAACCACCACTTTTGGTACTGTTGTGAACTCATTATTTATTTATATTAGTGTAATATCTATTGTATTCCAACTTTTCCATGGTTCATACCCCCCGATACTACCCATAGATTCATCAAAAGCAAACAACACATAGAAAACAGAATCTGTCAAAAACAGAACAGACTGTAGTACTCTGTAACTCTTGAATACTTCTGTAACTCCAAAAATTCTGAAAAATTAGGACAACCTGGGAAATTCGTGTACAAATCTTGAGCAAAATGAATCATATTAAAAGCACGCTTCTGTAAAAAAATGAAAATTATTTTCCTGGGCGCAAAAGTTTCTGTTTTTCAGCAAGACCGAAACAACTATCACCGTAAGCTATTCCAAAGGTCTTACTTGGCACAAACACTAACTAAAACACAAAACCACATCTAACCATAAGCTAGATGAATTATTTATTGCAAAACAGAACCTAAAGGCAAAGAACAAAAATAAAATTGGGTTGCCTCCCAATAAGCGCTATTGTTTAACGCCCTTAGCTAGGCATAAAAACACAAATAGATCTAGGTATTGTCATCTTTGGTATGCAATACATAAGTAGCTCTCATAATAGATTCACATGGAAATTTAATTTTATTTTTTGGAAAGTCTCCATGCCATCCCTTAACGGAAATTGAAATCTAATGTTTCCTTCTTTCACATCAATAATTGCACCGATCATTTTAAGGAAAGGTCTACCAAGAATAATAGACATGTAGGATTGCAATCTATATCAAGAACAATGAAATCTACGGGCACATAATTCCTATTTGCAATATTAAGAACATCATTAATCCTTCCCATAGGTTTCTTAATAGTGGAATCCGCAAGATGCACATTTAAAGAACAATCATCAAATTCACGGAAACCTAACACATCACATAAAGTTTTTGGAATAGTGGAAACACTAGCACCCAAATCACACAAAGCATGGAACTCATAATCTTTAATCTTAATACTAATAGTAGGTTCCCACTCATCATAAAGTTTTCTAGGGATAGAAACTTCCAATTCAAGCTTTTCTTCAAAAGATTGCATCATAGCATCAATGATATGTTTAGTAAAAGCTTTGTTTTGATTATAAGCATGAGGAGAATTCAACATGGATTAAAACAAGGAAATTCAACCTATTAAAGAACAATGATCATCATTAAATTCCTTGAAATCCAAAAGAGTGGGTTCATTGCTACTTAAAGTTTTGACCTCTCCAATCCCACTTTTATCAATTTTTGCATCAAGATCTAAAAACTCTGAATCATTGAGACGCCTTTTAACCAAAGTTGACTCATCTCCAAACCCATCTTTATGAAGATTTATATTGGAAAACAAATATTCAATACGAGTCACATCAATCACTTTAAGATCTTCATCATTATTTTCACGGAAACTAGAAGAACACGTTTTTACAAACCAATCTTGTTCAGCACGCATCTTAGCAGTTCTTTCTTTGCACTCATCAATGGAAATTCTCATAGCTTTGAGAGAGTCATTAATATCATGCTTGGGTGGAATAGATCTAAGTTTCAAAGAATCAACATCAAGAGAAATTCTATCCACGTTCCTAGCCAAATCATGAATCTTGAGAATTTTTTCTTCAATCAAAGCATTAAAATTCTTTTGCGAACTCATAAATTATTTAACACTATTCTCAAAATTAGAGGGCATAAGAATTGTTGTAGGAATTACATACTTATTAGAGGAATTACTAGGAAAATGTCTAGGATTGAAATTACCTCTATACGCGTTATTACCAAAATTGTTCCTACCAACAAAATTCACATTCATAGATTCATTATTATTCTCAATCATAGTGGACAAAGGCATATCATTAGGATCAATAGATGTACTCTTGCTAGAAAATAATTTCATAAGTTCATCCATCTTTCCACTCAATACATTAATCTCTTCAATCATATGCACTTTTTTTACTAGTGGAAGATCTTTCGGTATGCCATTGAGAATAATTAACCAT
Source organism: Triticum timopheevii (assembly GCA_963921465.1). Classification (NCBI taxonomy): domain Eukaryota; kingdom Viridiplantae; phylum Streptophyta; class Magnoliopsida; order Poales; family Poaceae; genus Triticum; species Triticum timopheevii. Next base: position 171,361,193 of record OY997264.1, on the reverse strand, counting down.
AATATTATCTAGGAGTTTTGTAGCTTCTCCTAAAGTAATTTCCATAAAAGTGCCTCCCGCGGCCGAATCTAAAAGATCTCTAGAAGAAAATTTCAATCCGGCATTTTTTTGTATAATCATCCACAAATTCAAAACATGAGTAGGGCAATTTCGTATCATCAATTTCATCCTCTCCCAAGATTGTGCAACATGTTCATGATCAAGTTGCTTAAAATTCATAATATCGTTCCTAAGGGAGATGATCTTAGCAGGAGGAAAATACATGGAAATAAAAGCATCCTTACACTTGTTCCATGAACCAGTACTATTTTTAGGCAAAGATGAAAACCAAGTTTTAGCACGATCTCGAAGGGAGAACGGAAATAGCTTCAATTTAACAATATCGTTATACACATCTTTTTTTCTTTTGCATATCGCACAACTCAACGAAATTATTTAGATGGGATCCGGCATCTTCACTAGGAAGGCCAGAAAATTGATCTTTCATAACAAGATTCAACAAAGCGGCACTAATTTCATAAGATTCTGCACTAGTGGCGGGAGCAATCGGAGTACTAATAAAATCTTTGTTATTAGTTTTGGAAAAGTCACACAATTTAGTATTCTCTTGAGCCATCATGACATAGCAAGCAATCCAACACATGAACACACAAAAAGCAAACGTAGAAGATGAACGAAAGAGGGGCAAAGAAAAGGAAAATCTTTTCGAAAATCATTTTAGAAGTGGGGGATAGGAAAACGAGAGGCGAATGGAGAATAATGTAATGCAAAAGATGAGAGTTTATGATGGGTACTTGGTGTGTCTTGACTTGGCGTAGATCTCCCCGGCAACGGCGCCAGAAATTCTTCCTGCTACTTGTTGAGATTGCGTTGGTTTTTCCCTTGAAGAGGAAAGGGTGATGTCGCAAAGTAGAGATAAGTATTTCCCTCAGTTTGAGAACCTAGGTATCAATCCAGTAGGAGACAACGCACAAATCACCGAATACATGCACAAACAATCAAATAACTTGCATCCAGCACGATAAAGGGGTTGTCAATCCCTTCATGGTTACTTACAAAAGTGAGATCTGATAGAGATAGATAAAAGATAAGGTAAATATTTTTGGTATTTTTAGTTTATAGATTGGAAAGTAAAAGATTGCAAAACAGTAGATCGGAAACTTATATGATGGAAAATAGAAACTTGTATGATGGAAAATAGACCCGGGGGCATAGGTTTTACTAGAGGCTTCTCTCAAGATAGTAAATAATACAGTGGGTGAACAAATTACTGCCGAACAATTGATAGAAAAGCACAAAGTTATGACGATATATAAGGCAACGATCAAGAATATAGGCATCACGTCTGTGTCAAGTAGACCGAAATGGTCCTGCATTTACTACAATTACTCCACACATCGACCGACTCCTGCGTGCATCTATAGTATTAAGTTCATCTCTACTCCTAATGAAGCAGTTGATAGTCTCCGCCGGTCAATTTTCATCCTCACCGTTACCTCGTCCGTATTAGCGAACCACCCGCTGGTTCGAGCATCGATTGCCTACTCCCACACCGCCGAACGAGGAAAAGACCACTAGAAAATTAAATCTACGAAATTTAACCCACGAAAAAAACCAGGGCTGGGGAATCGGTCGAGCGATTCCTTCTAACGTTCGCCCCCACCACACTCGAATCAGCCGCCGCCCTCGCCCTCGCATGCGCCACTGATCCCCTTCTCCATCTCCCTCCCTCAAACGCCGCCGCCCATCGCTGACGCCCTACACAAGTCCGGCCATGCCCGCAGCGAGCGCCGCACCAACGCCTCCATCAACAAGACGCGGCGTCTCCATGAGTGTGCGGGGCTAGGGTTTCTGGCTCGGCGTCGCCCTGGTCGCCGGCTCCGCCTCCTGGATGGCGCTCCTGTGGGCATGGGTGCACGCGCGCGTCGGCTTCCTCCTCTCTATCATGGTGAGTTCATCCCCTCCTTCTTCCTCCTCTCTGCTCTGCATTTGATTGGGGTGTCGTATGTAGTATACGTGCTGGTTGGCAAACTTCCAGTGCTGTTTGGTTTGGATACACACATGCATCTAGGCTATTGTCTTCTCTCTCAACGCGGAGTGCAAGGTGGTTGATTCATGGTTACTGCCAATCTGTTGAAGCATATTCGTGTGGCCTCGACCAAAATGTCGGTGTTGTGCTCTTGTAGAACAACATTAAGAGGATGTGATATCAGCTAGCTATTTTTTTCCAAACTCCTACACTGAAAGGATGTAAGTCACCATCTGAACGATTGAAACACACAGGAGCCTGTAATATCGGAAGCAATTTTTCTCTCCTGTAGATGGTTATCGATGTGCAGATTTTGGTAAGCTTATGCTATCGATCTTCTGGTCAGATGGCCCTGTCAAAATCAGATACTAATGGCAGTTTTGCGAGTGCATGCATGTTCTTGTCATTTTAACTAATCTGGGTGGCCATGTTTCCATAGGAAGGTTCAAGCTTCTCAGCCATACAATAGGCGTCAGACACCCAGACTTTATGAGCATGTGATTTGTTTAGGCAAGCAACGGCAGGCACAGCTGAAACACATCCTACAAATTTTGCTTATCTCAATTGCTCGTTTCTCCTGCGCAGCTCAGAGCATCCCGATGGACAGTGGTGTTCATGGCGAATCGATGGGACGTGCCTTCCTCTGCACAATTGAGCGCAGGTTCCTGATCATCGTACAGACTTTTGAAAACATTATATTTCCTGCTTGCACTTTACTTGAAGCATAATTATACTACGTATATTTTGCGGATACTATTGTTTGAGTAATAAAAATTTGGAAGCTCAAATTATATACTAGCTTTAGATTGTTGCCTTAAAAAACAATATATCTTTTTTCACTAAAATGCAGGGTTGATTTTTCATTCAGGAATAAGGATAGTATAGGGTGTATCTGAAAAATACAGGGTAGTGAATGGTATGCAGGCAACAACCCGCAAGGACCAAAGCAACTCTAATTCGCTCGGTCTTAGAATCAGCTGGTTAAAAACCAAGAGGTCGTTTGGGGTTTGTAGTAGTGTTATTTACTAGAGGTAGCCATGGGTCCTATAAAAATTAGAAGTGTTAGAAAAACAAAGTGGAACAGAACCAAAGCTACTTCCCTTAGTATTGTCGATGTCTACTTGACCTTTCATGGGAATCGGATGTAACCATCCCGCAACCTGCGACTGTTCTAGCAACTGGCAATTATTCTGTAGCAAAGCACATTAGTTTGTTCTATTATGTTAATCGGAAAGTCTGTACATATGAGTTCAGACTGAGACTGAGAGAGTGATATAGATTTGCTCGAGTTTACGAAATATACTATGTTGTTACTTGCATCTTTCTTGGATTTTTTCCCTTGCATTTCTTCTTGTTTTCCCTACCATCTGTTTTATAGAAGTTTCTACATCAAATTAAGCAAGTACATTATTCGTTCTTGTCCAAGTTTATCTTATTCCGTTCATTGGAAGTCTGTAAAAATGAGTTTGGACGAAGAGAGTGACATAAATTTGCTTGAGATTTTGAATTATTTTCTGCTTTCGGGTTTGCATGCTATACTGCTTGATTAATGATTATTGAGGAAAATTAGTGGCAAACGTTGGTTGAGAAAGCTCCTGCATTTACTGTAATGCACGGTAGTTTATTGCAATATGATCTGCACGGTAGAAAACACTCATATTTGATTCTGTTCTGTGCTTGCCAATAGTAATAACTTGAAATATGCTTTTATCATGATTGTAAAGTTTATTGATGATGCTTTGTTTGAGGATATGTGGAGAGTCTATTTGCAATGTGTTCAAGGCAGATAGTAGATTATATGGTTAAGCATCTCACTTATATTGGTAATTTTTATTTGTTTTATTTAAATTAAAATGGTTTGTGTATTCTGCTCTATAGGTGAATTTGCTCCAATGATTCTGCAACCCTCGAGGAGGTGACATTTCCATCAAATGATTTTACAGTTCGTTTGGTGTCAACAATGGGTGGCAGTAAACTGCATTGCTACTAAGTGTGGAGTAAGGACTAAGCATTTGTCTTATTATACACACATTACAGATATCAAAATGACCATGAAGGATATAGTTGTTTCCTCAGCTTTTGTCTGCCAAGGACATGGTGGGTCCAAAGAAGTTTCTAATGCAGAGTTAGCTTTGGAAGGAACTTCTTGTGCTCACTGTTTACATGCTGGTGGTACTCTTGGTGTTTTGCCAACAGGAAAGAAGATAGTTAGCATGGGCATTATTCATTCATCAATGCCAAAACACCAAAGGCTTAGACAACAAAAAAGAATGCCCGTTTTCAGTGGTCTATTGAAGAAAAATCAAAGGGGGCAAAAGATAATACTCCCTCCGTTCCGATTTACTTGTCGTGGTTTTAGTTCAAATTTGAACTAAAACCACGACGAGTAAATCGGAACGGAGGGAGTAGTATTTCTAAAGGTATTTTTCTGGAGATCCGACATTATCCATTTCTTATATATTTTTCCTGAAAATAAGTAAATATATTAATTAGAAGTATCAGGTACAGAACTATTCTAAAGTGATTTTTAGTATCACTAGCACCACCAACAATTGGCATGTGGGCTTGTTTTCCTTTGTAAGACGATGATGACAAAGTTATCCCCGGGTCTGAGTGCCTCAGGTGTGCATACAATGGCTTACATATTAACTGAATATTGGGTTTGATCTTCAGAGAATTCTCAATGCATAGAGCAGTCCTCTCCATATTAACACATAAAGCCCCATTCCCTCCCAACACTGGCCGGTGGCGGAGCTTGGCAACAGTTAGATTCTTTTATGCTGCCTCTTCATTTCCTGATAAATGAAATTGAAATCTAATACTATGATGTGGTAGGTGGTGATGTGGAGGCGATGACCATCATGGAAGAGGGAAACATGGTAACTAGGTAGGTTATCATTGTTTCAAAGAGGGAAACATGCTGCTAGATACTGATGTTGATTGCAACGACTCCATGACATTGTAAGTTGGTTAATGGAACAATTTTGAACTTACATATATTATAATGACATCTTTCTTGGAACTCGCAGTGGTAGAGAATCTGTTGTTTGTATAGGCAAAAAATTATAGAGGCCAACATTGGCCATAACATCCCCTTTCGCTTTGAGAACTGATGATGCATAACAAGAGGCAAATATTTGTAGGCTCGAAACCATGACCTTGGTCCTCTCTGCAGCCTCAGTATTCAAATTTAGATTTTCTTTGTAATAACTCGATATTTTGCCACCTTATAGATGGCCTACCATTAAGTATCATATGCTCCAAAGCTATATTTTGTTGTTGCATCGCTGCTTTAGTATTCTTCGCTTGCATAGCTAGATCAACAGTGCAACTTACACCAGGGGCAATCCATGTGAGATGACACCATTGCTAATACATCTCCTAACGAGTTCACCTTTTCCCTCTCATATGGAAGCAGCATACACCATGGACAATCTATGTGCTGTCCCAGTAGGAAGTACTGCCCCCAACTAAAATCGCCGAACATTCAGTCTGAATCATAAACGGTGGACCCTTTCCTGGATTCATAAATTTGGTCAGGTCGAGAGCGCAAGATTTCGACTTTAGTTCTTGGAGATGATGAAAGAATCTCAGTGCCTTTTAATTATTTACATCTCAGTGCCCAACCCAATTATTATCAGACTGTAAACTGTGTCTTTGAGTTGCGTGTAGGTTATTTGAATGTATTGAATTTCTACAGTAATATTAAGATCCAAATTACCAATTTTTGTAGGTAACGAGGGGATATCGCAATGGACAAGGCAGAAATCTTGTTCAGAGGGACGATGCCCACGGGTGACTGTGGTGTGAGCTGGTGTTGTCCCGTCGTGGCAATAGGGACGCAGAGGCAAGGTGGAGGCCAGAGATGGCATGGGGAAAAATTATGACGAGCAAAGCAGTGACATTGTACAGTAACACGGTCATGTGTGTGGCCTCTGCGCAGCAGCGACAGGTAGCCATTGGAGCAAGGACAACGGCGCACATACATGTTTATGATGCTGCTCGAGGCCACAGGGCCAACCAGGCATGCGGGTGGTACGTGTCTGATTGTCAACATTGGATTCCGAGCGGTCCGTTATATCTACATACATTAGTTTACTCTACAAAATAGTCACAACTTAACTATGTGCCCTTCTATCAAGTGTTATATTCATATGCAACAGCCGCCTCAATGGCTCACACTTTTGCAAGTCGTCACTTAACACTTCATATGATAATTGGATCAAATGCAGTCATATGTCATGTACTTGCTTTGATTGAATCTGAAATTCTGTTAGGAACATAACGAACAACTTAGATATACTCCATCCATTCCTACATATAGGTATTTTTAGAGATTCCAATGCGGACTACATATGGAGAAAAACTTATATTTAGGAGAGGGGGGGGGGGGGGGGTGTGATGTCGTGTTGTATATTAATGAGAATAGCAAGAATAGGAGAGGAATCGATGGCAAAAATAAGGAGCGACATTCTTCTTATTTCAAAGAAAGGCATCGAGTAGATTCATGTGAGTTTTTGGAACTAAAGCATCATACGATGTATGATGATCTAATTATATTCACAAGTAATTTCTTTATGAACAGGTAGGATGACTATGTGAAGATTATCTTTTGAGGTAGTATGCCAACCTTATTCACGTACTTTTGTGCTAAGAAGTTTGCATTAATGGTATATTTTCCATACAATTGTAGGGAAATCCTCACCTTGATGAATGAAACCAATGGTGAACAAAGGCGTATTTCTACCAAGATTAGGAGAAAGGGCATCACACTCCTTGTGATGAGGAACAATAGATGAGGAAGTGATGCTGTATTTGTGGTCGTGGATAGATTCTCTAAGATGGCTCATTTCATCCCATGCCGCAAAACAACGGATGCTCATCATGTGGCAAACCTATTCTTTCGAGAAGTGGTCAGACTTCATGGAGTACCAAGGTCCATCGTCTCAGACCGTGATAGCAAGTTTCTTGCTGCATTTTGGCTCACTTTGTGGAAGCAATTCAACACTGAATTGAAATTTTCTAGCACTGCTCATCCACAAACAGATGGACAAACGGAAGTGGTGAACAAGTTTTTGGGTAATCTAATCGGTTGCATTTGTGGAGAAAGAAAGGGACAATAGGATTTGGCTTTATCTCTTGCAGAATTCTCCTGCAATAACTCCAAGCATGGATCCACAGGAAGGAGCCCTTTTTCCATTGTCTACACTAAAGTTCCATCACATGTGGTGGACCTGGTGAAGCTACCATCAAGGGGAAACTCAAAATCAGCATTGTCCTTTGCTGATAATTACACCGAGTTATTTGAAGAGATTCGCGGTGCTTTGGAAGCACAAAATCAGAAATATAAACAACTTGTTGATTGCAAAAGGAGACTAAAATCATTCCAAGCCGGTGATAAGGTGATGGTCTACCTTCGAAAAGAGAGGCTGCCTTTAGGTGTTAAAGGGAAACTTAGGCAGCGAAGGTATGGGCCCTTCTCTATCGTGAGGAAGATAAATGATAATGCTTATGTGATAGATCTTCCAAGCGATATGGGTATCTCCAACACTTTCAATGTTGCGGACTTGACTCTCTACCATCCAGAAGAAGCGCTCTATGAAGATAATTCGAGGGCGAGTTCCAAACAACCAGGGGAGAATGATGAGGAACAGTAGATGAGGAACATGAAAATATAATCATATGTCAAATCCGTTTGGCTACTTCTAGATACTTCTGTTGTGGTCTAGTATTTCTTTTCTTTTCTTTATCCTACCTACTGTTTTCTAGAGTCTTCTAGTTGTGAGTAGCTATGAGTAGAATGGTGAACCTTAAATAATGTTTCTAGAGTATTCCAGCTATAAGTAGAAGTATGTGAAGGCTTCCCAAAGCCCTATAAATAGAGGTCCTCACCTCTACTTTGTACCCAGACTATGTACCCCTACCTATGATAGAACTTGTTGTTCTTATCTAAGATCTTGGAGTTGATCTTGTGCCCTAGGAGTTCTGGATTGAACTCTTGCTACCCTATCATCCTACATTCGCCTCTAGAGCGATATCTAGCGCAACACGTTGAAGCTGTTCCTTCAACACTTGTGCTGTACACATTGTAGCACCAAGGTGGAGTTGCTCCTCCACAACCTTTGTGCTGCTTCACCTTGAGAGCAAACAAGATACCACAGATGATCCTGTCAGTGCATGTACTATCATTATGTTCTATTAACAAATCTTTCTTATGTTGTATTAACAAATCTGTCTTTCTTTTTTCATATTGTGTAGGATTCAGGTTTATGACAGGGACATGATCGAATTTATATCATCCCTTGTGATGATACAAGGAAAGTAAATGTAGATGCATATTTTGCTCAATGTGAAGACACAATGGAGAGTTGGCCTACGCTGCCAACTGATCTGCGGCGGCATGGAAGGAGAGTTCAAAAGCAGCACGGGAGGCTGTTCTACCGCTGGTCGGAGGGAGAGCTTGGCAAGGGAGATTGAGTGAGATCTACAGCCCGATTTTGGCATACAATCCGAAGGCATCATGCCCAAGTAAGCTTCTTCCATTTTCTAATTCTTGCATTTGTTGGTCTTTTAGTATCAGGGCTTACAAAATCTTAAGATGTTGCTGACAAAAGATAGTGTCAGAGCTTACAAAATCTTAGATGTTGCTGACAAAAGACCGAGACACAATAGTTTGATTGTAGACTATATATTCTTCAGTAATATGTAAAGCCTAAGTGAGAGACATAATGTTTTGATTGCAGTCTTGCAGACTGCATATTATTTGCATGTACGTTCACAAAAAATAAAATTTAAAAAATCAGCAAGTAGATGCCTTCATATGCATGCATATCCCGACTGGATCGTAAGCCATGATTGAAAATATCCCTGTGTGACATAGAAGTATTGAAGAACCACTGCACACTTTGCACTTGGCCACTTGCTTATAAAGAGCGAACAACTTCTGTTACACTTTTTTTTTCTGAATTAAACCTCCTCTTTAGGCCCATGATTCACACTTTTTATATGCTTCCTTTTGGTTTATGTATACCTTTGTAATATGCTTCTCTCTTTGCATATTTCTTTTTCTTAAGGGCACACGAGAAGAATTGTTTTGCTTATCTTGGAAAGTGCAAGTTTTCAAAAAATTGCGATGCAAATTTGGTAAGGTGGTAGAGATCCTCAGCAATATATGCTCCTCCTCAGGATGTAGTCGAACTAGCGATCTATTATGCTTTTTCTTGACCAAATCCAAAGTACTATTATTGGGAGTCCATCTGTTCTTAAACCAGGTGTACATGATTTCCTTTTTGTATTTGGTTTAGTTTATTTTCCAATCCTCTGAATGAGTTTCACATATGTGTTTCTGCAAAAGTGTTGCATGGAATGGTGCATAGAACGTTCAGTTTTGCTTGGCTGATACACATGTGGACCACGACTTGCTTCCCTTTTATTTTGCTCACTAAACAGGTGCCATTAACTCCTACAATTGCCTATTTCGTATTCGCAGATGCCATATATTGTTCGGTTGAGAGAGATGACTATGATATGAGGTGTGTGCAAGTAATGACAGGCACCCCTATCTTACACCTTTTTGCAATGAAAAAGCGTTCATGCTTTTCTTGATTTGGTTTCCTTTTCCATGTGCATTGTCAATTTGTTATTCCTTCAAAGTGATATGAAAATGAAGATTCTACTTGTATAACTAAAGTTTGATCTTAAGTCCTACTCCCTCCGTCTGGAATTAGTTGACGCTCAAATGGATGTATCTAGATGTATTTCAATGCTAGGTACATCCATTTGAGCGCCAACTAATTCCGGACGAAGGAATTACACAACACATCCTTTTTAGCGGAATAAAAGGCCACAACTTCACCACATATGAGTGTAACTAAATCTCATGTTTCATGCTCTAACTTTTGTACTAAATTATGTTAAGATGACTAAATTCTTTTTGGTTGTATTTAATATCCCTCTATAACATCTTCAGTTATCAAACATGCCAGCGTTCACGTGAATGCTGGTAAAATATTCCTGTCCATTTTGGTTCAACATCATTAATGTGTTTTTTGTTAGATACAGGAAGTGGCGGGTGGCGGAATGGCAAGGCGTCCGGTCAGATGACATGGGTCCGTGGGGAGTTAGTGGCTCTCGACTACAACAAAGATCATCAAGGCAATCTATATTGGTTGGTCAATTGCTAACAACCTAACACAACATGTTTCGAATTGCATTTTTTCTGACTAAAAGTAGCAGTTGCTGCTGTTGTATTAAGATATCAACAAGAATCTAGAATAGGCTCTTAAGGGAGCAAGGGTGTTTGGCGCCTGGAGGAGCGTCCGGGTTCAAGGATCTGGCCCCCACCATCGAGACGTATGGGGTCATCGCTGAGTACATCTGGTACGTACACATGAACCTCCCTCCACTCCAATGTCGCTGCTGTTTGTTTCGTCTGTCACTATGTTCCTAGGGAGCACAACAGTAGCTTCAGGATAGGGGGCCAAACCTGCATCTTTTTATGATTTCTTTTTATTAGATTAGCACGGGAGCGAGCAGTGCAGTGAGGATTTGGCCCCTTAAAGACTTGGTGGGTGATAAGTGACGTCCATATTCTGTAAACGTCTTGGTCCCGGTTCCAACTCATTGAATACATCTTTTACCAGATAAAGGAAATTGCGTGTTACTAATTCATGTACTGTTAGAAGTAATGTTCATTTTTCCTTGTAATTGGTTTGCTTCATGTTAAATTTACTATAAATTGTACTGTATGTATCACAGTAGACTTCAGATGCAAGTCAATCGGTTATTGACATCTAATTTCAGATGGCTAGAGTGATTTTAGGTAGTAGAGATATAGATGACAAGCAGTAAAATTTAGACAGGAGGTATGTGGTACATGTTAGTTCATCAATACATAAAGGAATATATGTGTGCGTGGTTGAGGAAAAGTTTGCCTTCACTAGCTTCCTGCTAAAAGGTAGCCTCACTTGCTTTTGCTGGGGTTAATTTGCACTGATGTATATGGGAAGCTAGAAATTGACTGGTCCATTCCTGAAAAAAGGTAGCCTCACAAATAACACTGATTATGTGTTGTGTCATCCGTTTTAATATTTTAAAAGGATGTTTACAATAGAGTTCAGAGTTCCTTATTTCTCGAACTTGGACAAGGTGACATGAAGCATTTGGCACCGGTGCTCACCTCTTTGCAAGCCATGCTTGTTGGGTTTGCTTGCAGTTCAGGTATGGTCACTTGGTTTCCTGCCCAACTCCTCTAATAATCGAGTATGATAAATTAATCTATGTTTGTTTGCTCTAACCCTCTCATAATGATGCTTTCTGGACAGTTGAACTACTGACTGTTGACCAAAGAAAATTTATTGATGACCAGTACCCAGGGTGCGTGTAAGTTACAGTTTAGATTATCATATTGCCTGGCTACCCTTTCAAAGGTAAAACAACATTATTTCACTTCTACTGTAGATTTTTGGGCGTCCTTGTACTTTATCATCTGAGATTTGCATAATTGTTTTGAGAATGGGAGAGCTGCGCCCATGGTAGCCCACTGTCGTAGCCTGTCAATATGCCACTGAAATTGCCAGAATAGAAAACACGTCCACAATCAGACATGTCTATGTCAGTTCCTCTACTCTCCAGCAAATTTTAAGACCTAAATTTCACCTTCATATGAACAAGCACATGGCCACGTTAACCTTTATAGGAACAAGCATCTTCTAATGTGTGGCATAGTCAATACATGCCTCCATGAACCGGTGCATGTACTAAATATATTTCACTTTGGCACATCTGAAAGTAGTACCTTTTCTAGCATACGTGAGTTTATAGGATATATGTTTTATTAATCTACGTACACAAAGGCAATGTTTTTAACAAAAAGAAAGATTATGCTTAGACTTCATTATGCATCACGTACATATATAAGGGTACAGATAATTCCATTATGTGTGAATGGCGCCAGAACAAGAACCGTGGAAGCAAACTCCTTTTGCTTATATCACAAATTTTGTGCCATGGTGAAAAAACCAAAAAGAGAGCAAGTGCAGGTGTGTGTCAGATATGATGAAACCAAATAAGGTTGCAACTAACATGTTATATTGCCTTTCAGTTATGAACTTTATGACACTAATGGCTCTCAAGTTTGGTAAGAGCTTGTACAAAAGATAGGGAAAGTGTCTGAAGCTATACTGGAAGATGCAATTACTTCTCTCAATTCATAGTGCTTGACTAGATGGCGTCTTCCTACGTATAGCTTGATTAGATGCAACCGTGGATGTTTAATTATAAATATGCAACGCTAGATAGTTTTCTTTGTCTTGTCCTCACTTAATTTATTGGTCCGGTGCAGGTTAGTAGTATTTTACCATATGAAAATATATGCACTTCTATTATTTTTATGTTCTTGTGACAATCACAGAACCTCTACTGGAATGCATCATTTATGTGAACATGGCAATGCTTATTTGTAACGAAGATCTAATTCTGCATGACGATCACGAAAAGGTAGCAGCTGACATCGTACTCTTTATTATTAGTTTGCCCTTTGTTGACCTGAAGAAGCAGCCTAAAATTCTGATAACATGTCACTAAAATAACAAGGTGAAATCTTGTTTTTTCTTGCTACAAAGAGATGGCATCATAATTAAATTCTGTGTCATGTTGTATCAATATCATCAATCCAATCACAAATCCTGATTTTTTATTTTTTTAATATGTGAATAAATTCACTTTCGGTATGTTTGCTAACTTGCTATTTGCCTTCTTACACCCCATGGCGGATCTGTGTATGAAAGTGTGATTGGCTATAAACATGAAAAAATTACCAAAACAAATAGTAGACCGTACTTCATGTGTGCATTGAGATGAAGTGTAAGGATCACGTGATATATAGCATTTCATATATCATGTCAGCAAAACACGCTGTGCTGGTCGCCATCAGCTGACGGCATACATTCCTTGGCACTGGGATACCGTAGAGGGCAAGGGCGAAGTCGTGGAGGGAAGGGGAGACGGCGCTGGAATGTCGTGGCATGCTTTGATGCCAGCAACGTCAGTTTGGAGAGAAAGCTGGGGGTAGATACGAGTGTGAGCATTGCTATGAAATGCGATATGATGGTGAGCGTTGTGCCATGCAATGAGAGAGTGAATTGCTTTTTCAAAAATAAAAAGAAAAGGAGTGACACTTTTTTGGGAAAGTATTTGATTGCGATCAGAGAAATGTCACATACTTTTATATATTGAAAATATCAGATACCCTAACAAGTCATGTTTATAATGGACCAGACCAAAAAATCATTGAGTTTTAACAATCATAAGAGATGCATACAAATAATGCTTCTTAATATATTTGTTACACATGATAATACAAAAGGTGTGTTTATATATATTCTTAATATATTTATTTATTTATTTTCGTATGAGAGAGATAAAGATGGATTATGTCAACGTTTGAAAAAGAAACCCACCAAACAAGGGTGTAGGGACGCTGCTATTGAAAGATGTAAAAAATTCATCGAGTTTTGTACAACAAAAGGCCCGTGGCAACACACGGGCATTCTACTATATAGATTGTATATGAGTTTTTTTTTCTTATTTTAATATATGTTTATATGTTCACCTTTATATATCAGATATAAAAACTGGTAGCTTATGATTGTGCTTTGAAAATGCTGATTGGCAAAGTCATTGACGTAACTATGATGGGCTGGCCTAAAAGCATGATTTTACAAAATTGGAAGAAATGCATACAAATAATTGTTCTTTTTTGAGAGATGTTGCACATGCATACAAATAATTGTATTAATTTATTCTATAGCAATGGATCCACTGTGGTAGTAGTAGTGGAGGCGGATATAGTGTTGTAAAAATGTTCTGACAATACCGGTTGATTTGTATGAGGATCTGCAAGGACACGACACATGTTGAACCATTGAAATATTTAAGTCCACTAGATAAAAGGATGGACACATGAGCTCGGGACCTGGTTGTGGCCGCTGAACTCGGAGAAGGTGTGGCGTTGTGGTGAACAGGTTGTGTCGTTGTGGTGGTCACCGTCGGCTACGATTGCGTGCAACCCTTGGCAGCGGGAATTGGCCTGGGATACCGTCGAGGGGAGAGGAGGGGTGGGCGACTCCGTGCAACCTAAATGATGTGCCGTTGAGGGGAGGACAGTGAGAGGCCGTTGTGGGCAGAACAGGCCGGGGGGAAGGAGATGTGAGTGCGAGCGATATGTCGTGCTATTAGAGAATAAGAGGGCATATTGATTTTTTTTAGATAAAAATAGAAGGAGTGGTTGCTTGTTTTTATAGCGAAAAGTGATTGCTTGCTACAAGAGGCATGTCTCATTTTTTATATATAGTTAAAAATATCACAAACCCTAACGAGTCATTTCTGGAGAATAATTATCAACAAATAAATTACAGGAAGCAGACATGTTATTAATATTTTGACGTGACTCACTCTACTAAAAAGCACAATGTGACTCACTATGACTAAAAATGGTCACCTGCTTATATGAATATAAATTGTATATGAGTTCTTTTTTCTTATTTTAATATATGTTTATATGTTCACCTTTATATATCAGAGATAAAAACTGGTAGCTTCTGATTATGCTTTGAAAATGCTGATTGGCAAAGTCATTGGCGTAACTATGATGGGCTGGCCTGAAAACATGAATTTACAGAATTGGAAGAAATGCATACAAATAATTGTTCTTTTTTGAGAGATGTTGCACATGACAATATAAAAGGTGTATTTGTATATATGTTTAATTTTGCAGGTTATGAGAGAGATGGATATGAATTATGTTGACGTTCAAAAAGAAACCATCGACAAGGGACAATATTGATGAAAGGGGCAAAAAATTAACAAAATTTTAAGTATATATGTGCAATCAGAAAAAATATATTTAAAAGGCCCGTAGCAACTCATGCAAGGTGCTCTCACGGGTGTAGGTTTGTCCATTGGCATTTGACTTTATAACTGTGCAAGACTGTTGACAGCAGATCGCTTATGGTAGGACCTAGCTATTACCAATGATTTATACTATCAAATGCAGTGTCAGTGAATGGTGTTCCTTTATCATGGTTGAAGGTTGCATGTCTTCTGCTAGGTTCATTGATACTTCTCGGTATGTACTTGAATGTTCCTTACCTAATTTTTTAGTGGCTACTATTCTCAGCGGACAGAGATAAGGTTTACATGATAATTGTTGTCGAGTCACTCAAATACATGCATGTTCGTCTGCTCTGACGGCTACAAGGAGCAAGAGATAGTGGGAGGAAGGGTGAGTGGGGGAAGGGAGAGACGGAGATATATAGAGAGGGGAAGAGTGGAGAGATAAGGTTTACGTGATAATTATTGTCGAGTCACTCAAATACATGCATTGTAGCCCGTAGCAACGCACGGGCATTCTGCTAGTGAAGAATAGAGTAACACATTAAGTAAGATGACATGATGCAGAGGAATTAACTCAAGAAATATGATGAAAACCCCATATTTTTATCCTCGATGGCAACAATACAATACGTGCCTTGCTGCCCCTACTGTCACTGGGAAGGGACACCGCAAGATTGAACCCAAAGCAAAGCACTTCTCCCATTGCAAGAAAAACCAATCTAGTTGGCCAAACCAAACCGATAGTTCGAAGAGAGTTAGAAAGATATCAAATCATGCATAAAAGAATTCAGAGATTCAAATAATATTCATAGATAAGCTTATCATAAATCCACAATTCATCGGATCTCGTCAAACACACCGCAAAAAGTATTACATCGAATAGATCTCCAAGAACATCGAGGAGAACATGGAATTGAGAATCAAAGAGAGAGAAGAAGCCATCTAGCTACTAGCTATGGACCAGTAGGTCTGTGGTAAACTACTCACGCTTCATCGGAAGGGCAATAGAGTTGATGTAGAAGCCCTCTGTGATCGAGTCCCCCTCTTGCAGGGTGCCGGAAAAGGTCCCTAGATGGGATCACACGGGTATAGAAGGTTGCGGCGGTGGAAAAGTATTTTCGTGGACTCTTCTAGTGGTTTGGGGATATTTGGGAATATATAGGCGAAAGAATTAGGTCAGGAGGGTCACGCGGGGGGGGGGGGGGGGGGGGGCACAAGGGTGGGGTGCACGCCCTACCCCCCTGGGCGCGCCCTCCGTCCTTGTGCCTGCCTCGTGGCTCCTCTGACTTCATCTCCAAGTCTCTTGGTTGTCTTCTGGTCCAAGAAAAATCATCGCGAAGGTTTCATTCCCTTTGGACTCCATTTAGTATTCCTTTTTTGCGAAACTCAAAAACGAAGAAAAAAACAGGAACTGGCACTGGTCTCTAGGTTAATAGGTTAGTCCCAAAAATAATATAAAATATCATATTAATGCATATAAAACATCCAAAACAGATAAAATAATAGCATGGAACAATCAAAAATTATAGATACGTTGGAGACGTATCAATTCACCCTGATGTGAAGTTGAGGCTTCCACTTGAACGGACGAGGTACTCTCCTTCACCTCCTTTGGGCGAATCTTGACAATAGACAAATCTTGGATTGCTACCGAAGGATCTTTGTGTCCTACATCAATTGGCAATTGCTCTACTTGCGAGCCGTTAGATTCATCAAACTCCACATCTACCGTCTCTTCAACCTTTCGGGTGAAATTATTGTAGACACGGTAAGTGTGAGAGTTTGAGCCATAATCGAGTAGGAAATCTTCATGAGATTTAGGGGCAAATTTTGAACGATGATGCTTATCAATAATGTAACACTTTGAGCCAAATATTCGAAAGTATCCAACTTCGTGTTTGTTACCGGTGAGAAGCTCACATGTCGTCTTGCCGAGAAGCTTGTGAAGATATAGTCGATTAGTAGCATGACAAGCTGTCTCAACCGCTTCCGCCCAAAAGTGTCTTGGCATCTTGTATTCGTCAAGCGTCGTTCTTGCCATCTCAATAAGTGTCCGGTTCTTCCTCTCAACAACTTCCTTTTGTTGAGGTGTGTACGTAGCCGAGAACTCATGTGAAATCCCTTTTCGTCAAGAAAGCTATCCACATTGGCGTTCTTGAACTCCGTTCCATTGTCGCTTCGAACCTTCTTCATCTTCACTTCAAACTGGTTTTGGGCCTTCCTAGCGAAGTTCTTGAAGATCTTTTGGACCTACGATTTATCATCGAGAAAGAACACCCATGTAAATCTTGAAAAGTCATCAACATCGACCAAACTGAACGAGTTACTGATGACCCACAAGTATAGGGGATCAATCATAGTCCTTCCGACAAGTAAGAGTGTCGAACTCAACGAGGAGCAGAAGGAAATGACAAGTGGTTTTCAGCAAGGTATTCTCCGAAAGCACTGAAAGTATAAGTAACGAGTAGTTTGATAGCAAGATAATTTGTAACGAGCAAGTAACGGTAACGACAAATACTACACAGAAAGGTAGCCCAATCCTTTTGTGGCAAAGGTGTAACGCCCCGGTGTAATGATGCTACAGTAATCCCTGGGGTTAATATAATCCTTTTGCTAAACAAGTGTTTGTTCATCATTGTTCTTATCTTTTTCAAATTCCAGTTGAACTCAAATTCAAATTCTGAGTGAAATTCAAAATTGGTCAAACATGAAAACTAAAATGTTCATCATGTGCCAAATAATCCACAAGTAATATTTGTGGTGAACCAACATTTTTGCAAAGTGTTTGAGTGGTCTAAACTACTTAAAACAGTGACCTAAGAAATAAATTAAATGCCTTTTTAATTTATAAAAATGGCAAACTATTTCTAAAGCCTCACAATATTTTTTTGGCAGTGCCCAATCAATATTTGAAATTGTTTTGGCCAGTGGCATAATTTTGCAAAGTCAATAGTGGCTAAAAGCAAATGCAAAAGCTGCAAAAAAAAAGAGAAAAGAAAAGGAGAAAAGGAAAAAGCAGAGGGGGGAGAAAGCCCCTGCCCCACTTGGGCTTCGGCCCACCCGCGCTAGCTGGCCCAACTAGGCCAGCTCATGCCCCCTCCCCGGTCGCTCTCCCCTCCTTCCTGTTCCCTCGGTGCGCGCCGCTACAGCGGCTCGTCGCCGCCCGACCACCTCGCCGGCAACGCCGCGGGTGGATAAGAGCCCCCCTCCGGCTCCTCGGGTCCTCCCCCACCTACCTCCACCCACTCCCCTCGCCCTCTTCGCCTGCTCGTCGCCTCTCCCCCTTGTTCCCCATCCACCTCCAAGCGCCATCGCCGCCACGTCTTCGTCATCTCCGCGGCCACCGTGCCTTCGACGCGGCCTGGCCGTGCTCATCGGCATCTTCGTGAACTGCTGCGTCCTTTGGAGCCGCAGGAGGGAGCCGAGGAGCTCTGCATTGCCGAACGCGTCGTCGTCTTCCTCGAGTCACCGATGATCCCCTTCATCCCCGGCAACGTTCTGCTGCTCCTAACCCCCCAAGGGCCATCTTGCGTGCCGCACTGTGAGCTCCTCCGCCTCCGGCTCCTCCCTGTTAATCTCCTAGCGCGTCGTAGCTAGCTCGCCATCGTGCCCGAGCTCTGGTCGCCGCTGTGCGCCTTGCCGTCGCGGCCACGCTCGCCGGTGAGCTCGCCCGAGCTCGCAGTCGTGCTCAGCACGCGCGTAGGGCTTCGTAGCGCTAGCTAGCTCGCTCCGCCGTGCCGAGTATAGCCGGATCCGCTCGTGCCCGAACTCCGGCACCGCCTCCGCCGTTTGCCGTCGCCGGCACCGGCCTTTTCCGGCCGGGCCACCACCGCAGTTCGACGCGCGCTGCTCCGCTCGTTCGAACGCACCTTAGCGCGCGTTAAATGGTCGCCTGTAGGCGAAATCCGACGAGGCCCGAGGCCCTCCGCCGCATTTTGGCGTCGCCGGCGTCGAGCCGCCGGCCACCGCCGACGTGGCTGGCCTGGGGCCACCCCAGAGCCACTGCCAGTGGGCCCCGCGGGTCCCAGCTGACTGGGTTGACCCAGTCAACTGCTGATGTGGCAGCCCCGTGTCCCTGACTTGCGGGCCCCACCGCCCAGTTAATTAACTAAAACGTTTAGTAAATAAAAACTAATTAGTTAACTAAATGAGGCACTCGCAAGGGGGGCCCACCCTCTAATTAACCCTCTGTTAGTCTAAATTAACAATGTTAAAGTCACAGAGGTTGACATGTGGGTCCCACTGGACCCACAGGTCAGTTTTGACCTGGTCAGCGAGTCTGTTGACTGCTGACATCATCCCCACGCAATGCTGACATCATAATTCCTTTTTTGTTAATTTTAATAATTCGAGAAAATGTTTAAAACTTTGAAAAATCATAGTAATTAAATCGTAACTCGAATGAAAATGTTTTCTACATGAAAGTTGCTCAGAAAAATCTAACGAATCCGAATACGTGGTCCGTTCATCTATCACATGCCCCTAGCATGCTGAACTTGGAACTTTCCCCCTCTTTTCCTTTGTCCGGAATCCGCCTAACGCCGGGAATTCATCCTCGGATGTTTCCCCCTTCGTCTGCAACGTGTAGTACCGCGTTAGAGCACGCCTAGCACTACGTATCGTCATGTCATGCTTAGTGATACCTCTATTTGCTATGTATTTACTGTTTCTCCCCCTCTTCTCTCCGGTAGATCCCGAGGCCGATGATGCCCCGGTGATCGACTATGTCGACAACGACCCCCTCCTTGCCAGAGCAACCAGGCAAGCCCCCCCTTTGATCATCCTGTTATCGCCCATTCCATTCTCTCATGCTTGCATTAGATTTTGCTACTGTTATTGATTGCTCCTATTCTGATGCATAGCCTATTTTTGTATCTGCTGTTGTACCTTACCTGCTTATCCTAAACTGCTTAGTATAGGTTGGTTAGAGATCCATCAGTGACCCCCACCTTGCCCTTGTTGCCCCTGCTTCACCATTGAAGACCCGATCAACGGGATCGAAGACCAGGCCCTGGCACCGCACATCACTTTCCCCTTAGTTGCTCGACACTGCTGGGTTACTATCGAGTGCCAAGGGTGAGACCTCTACAACACTTCTGATGTTAACCCTGTAGTGTAGCTATTCGATCGTGGTCATCGAGGGTGATTCCGCCTTAACCACTTCCGATACGACTCTGTCGTGCAACCCCTCAAGTGTGAACCTCGGGGGTGATTCCTCTTACGTTCACCTTGATGATTACATCGAGTGGAATTCACCGGGGGTGATTCCTCGAGTTTTCCCCTTGATGTTTAGACACACAGTTACTATGATTACTATGACTTTACACTGAACCATGTTACTAAAGACGGGTCGACCCTGAGGGGTACCCGCGCGAGCATAATTGCGAGTGATGTGGAGACGGGTTGACCTGGAGGGTACCCGAGAGTTGAATACGAGGCGTGGCCGGGCATTCTTAGCCCTTGCCGCAAGTCCTCGAGATGGGGCAACGGGGTCACATCTTTCGTGAGTCTCTGCTTATTACCGCGCGTTCCTAATCCACTACAATTTGGATATTTAATCCGAGGGGCCTCTGGCCTGATAGCACTAACCATCATGTGGGCATAGTATGGGCGTTCTGCGTCGTATACATCAGCCGAAGCTTAATAGACGTCAGCGACTGAGTGGCGCGCGCCGGGTTGGACTGGTAAGCACCTACCTTTTTTAAGGAGGTAGCTAGGTCTGTTCACCGGCCGCGTACGCAACATGCAGGAGTTCCCGGGGAGATGGCCCATGACCCCTGGGGGCATAGGTTTAGTCCGGCGTGCTGACCTCTCTATTAAGCTTAGGTCGGGTTGCAGCGTATTGTTTGGCCGAGGCCGGGCATGACCCAGGAAAGTGTGTCCGGCCGGAGTTAATCGAGCGTGGTGGGTAAGTTGGTGCACCCCTGCAGGGAAGAAAACATCTATCGATAGCCTGTCCTACAGTAACGGACACTCGGAGTTGTATCCCGATCGATACAACTAGAACTGGATACATGTGATGAGAATTGGATGGTGATGAGAAATGGATTGTGATGATAACTAGATAGTATGGCTCTGGGATTGCTTTCTCGCAGGGAGTCGAGAAAGGATCTCTGGCCGAGGTTGAGAACACTACTACTACTTTACTTTATGCTACTCTACTCCCTCCTGTTTGCTGCAAGATGGTGGTTTCCAGAAGATGCTAGTCTTCGATAGGACTAGGCCTTCTCTCTATTCTGGCATTTCTGCAGCCCAGTCCACATATTCTCTCTATTTAATCCGAGGGGCCTCTGGCCTGATAGCACTAACCATCACGTGGGCATAGTATGGGCGTTCTGCGTCGTATACATCAGCCGAAGCTTAATAGACGTCAGCGACTGAGTGGCGCGCGCCGGGTTGGACTGGTAAGCACCTACCTTTTTTAAGGAGGTAGCTAGGTCTGTTCACCGGCCGCGTACGCAACATGCAGGAGTTCCCGGGGAGATGGCCCATGACCCCTGGGGGCATAGGTTTAGTCCGGCGTGCTGACCTCTCTATTAAGCTTAGGTCGGGTTGCAGCGTATTGTTTGGCCGAGGCCGGGCATGACCCAGGAAAGTGTGTCCGGCCGGAGTTAATCGAGCGTGGTGGGTAAGTTGGTGCACCCCTGCAGGGAAGAAAACATCTATCGATAGCCTGTCCTACAGTAACGGACACTCGGAGTTGTATCCCGATCGATACAACTAGAACTGGATACATGTGATGAGAATTGGATGGTGATGAGAAATGGATTGTGATGATAACTAGATAGTATGGCTCTGGGATTGCTTTCTCGCAGGGAGTCGAGAAAGGATCTCTGGCCGAGGTTGAGAACACTACTACTACTTTACTTTATGCTACTCTACTCCCTCCTGTTTGCTGCAAGATGGTGGTTTCCAGAAGATGCTAGTCTTCGATAGGACTAGGCCTTCTCTCTATTCTGGCATTTCTGCAGCCCAGTCCACATATACAACCTTCCTTTGATAATGTTGCATATGTAGTGTAGATCCTTGCTTGCGAGTACTTTGGATGAGTACTCACGGTTGCTTTGCTCCCCCCTTTTCCCCCTTTCTTTTTATTTCCGGTTGATGCAACCAGAGGTCGGAGCCCAGGAGCCAGATGCCACCGCTGGTGCCTACTACTACGTGGAGACCGCTGACGACCAGGAGTAGTTAGGAGGCTCCCAGGCAGGAGGCCTTGCCTTTTCGATCGTAGATGCTTTTGTGCTAGCCTTCTTAAGCCAAACTTGTCTAACCTATGTCTGTACTCAGATATTGTTGCTTCCGCTGACTCTTGTGTTTTCGAGCTTATGTATTCGAGCCCTCGAGGCCCCTGGCTTGTAATATAAAGCTTGTATTATTTTAATTTGTGTCTAGAGTTGTGTTGTGATATCTTCCCGTGAGTCCTTGATCTTGATCGTACACATTGCGTGTATGATTAGTGTACGATTGAATCGAGGGCGTCACAAGTTGGTATCAGAGCCGACTGCCTGTAGGTAGCCCCCTTTCCAACTCCTTGGCCGAAGTTGAGTCTAGTCACTGAAAAACTTTTACTAACATGGTTGTGTGTCTTACAGGCCCACGTCGCCATTGGGTGGTATTAGGATCTTTTACTCCTCGTCTATACTCTGGGATTCTGAACTCTCTTCTACTTGGGTTAAACTAATTTACTAACTCTAACATTAGGATCCCGTGACCACATTCACCCCAAAGTTGGATAAGCCATAGTTACTCCTTAGAATAGCATCTTGAATAGTGTACACACTGTCGTGTTGACTACTAAGTGGTATCCATCGTACCTCTTTCATTATGCCTGTTTCATCTTGAATGATCCTTTGTCTTTGGAAATTCTCAATGCTAAACTACCCCCTGTTACATGTTAGCAGGATGGTTAGACCTGCTGGTCATGGCCGTGGTGCCAACGATCCACCACCGCCTGAATTCTTTGCTGGAATGATGCAACAGTTTGAGCTGAACCGCCAGTTCATGGAAGGAATGATGGCTCAGTTTCCTCGTCCGAATATGGACCAGCAGCCAGCCCTAGTTACTCTGCAGGACTTCATGGGCCTCAATCTGACAATCTACCGCAGCTCAACTCAGCCCCTTGATGCTGATGACTGGCTCCGAGACATCACGTATGAAATGGATTCTGCTAGTGTTGCCCCTGCCAACTATGTCACCTTCGCATCCTTCTTCCTCAAGGGTCCCGCTGCTCAATGGTGGGACAGCCACATGCGTACCCTACCTGCTGGAACGGTCATCACTTGGCCGGATTTCCAAGCCACTTTCCGTGCCCGCTTCATTCCTCAGGGAATCATGGATAGGAAAAAGCGCGAGTTCCGTAACCACACCCAAGGCAACAAGTCTGTAGATGCTTATCAGCGGGAATTCTTGGAATTGTCCCATTACGCTGAAGAAGACATTGCTACTGATGCTCGTAGGCAAGAAAAGTTCCGTGACGGACTTCACCCTGATATCAAGCTAGCACTGCTCGTTCATGACTTTGCCGACTTCACCACCTTGGTGAACAAGGCTATTCAGGTTGAGACTGGTCTTCAGGAACACCAGGGATCTCTCAGGCGTAGCCGTGATGCTGGCCCATCTTCGGGACCGTCAGCGCAGAAGCGTCGGATATGGATTCCCCACAACATGTATCGTCCATTTGCACCAGCACTAAGACAATCCTATGCTGCACCTCGTCTGCCTCCTCCACCGGAGAGGCAGCCTCTTCGAGATGTACCATCCCAAGCTCCTGCTCCCGATCTCAATGATTGTTTGTGCTTCAGGTGTGGTCGTCCAGGTCAGCGTGCCAAAGAGTGCAATCAGAAAAAGAGCCAGCTGGCTCTGCCTTCAACTGACCGTAACAATCGGCCCCATAACAACAATGCCAGACCTTATGGTCGTGGTCAGGCTAATCATGTTGATCTGAATGAAACTCAAGACCAGCCTGCCACTGTGATGGGTACTCTTCTTGTTAATTTAGTACCGGCTTCTGTTTTATTCGATTCAGGAGCATCGCATTCATTCATGTCAGAAAATTTTGCTTATGCACATGACATTCGATGCGAGCCCATGAACACTCCGATAGTGGTACGCACCCCTGCGGGCCGATGTCAAACTACCATGATTGGTCGTGACATTCCCGTTGAGATTGAAGGGTTCGAATTCCTTGTTTCTCCCATTATTCTGGAGTCTTCCAATATTGACCTCATTCTAGGAATGGAATGGTTGAAAGCGCATACTGCATCTATCGTTTGCGCCACCAAGGTCGTTCACCTCCTACATCCTTCTGATGAGATAGTAAGCTACCATGCTCAGCTTGTTCAAAACGCTGAAGCATGACTTTATGTCTTGAATGCGTTGAACACAGCACCTCTTGAGGGAATTGAAAAGATTCCAGTCGTTCGCGACTTCCAAGATGTCTTTCCAGAAGAACTTCCAGGAATACCCCCTGCCCGGGCTGTCGAGTTCGTCATCAACTTGAAACCAGGCACCGTTCCTATTGCCAAACGACCCTACAAGATGCCACCTCATGAGCTCCTTGAACTTAAGGAGGAAATCGACAAATCTCTTCGCAAGGGTTTCATTCGTCCAAGTTCCTCTGCTTGGGGAGCACCTTCTCTCTTTGTGAAGAAGAAGGATGGAATGAATCGTTTGGTCCAAGACTATCGTCCTATCAACCAAGCTACAATTCAGAACAAATATCCCCTTCCTCGGATCAATGATCTATATGATCAACTGGCTGGTTCATCGATATTCTCTAAACTCGACTTGAGGTTGGGTTACCACCAGATCCGTGTTCGTGAAGAGGATATTTCAAAGACCGCATTCGTCACTCGTTATGGTTCTTACGAGTACACCGTCATGTCATTCAGTTTAACCAATGCTCCAGCTACATTCTCTTGTTTGATGAACTACATATTCATGGATTACCTCGACAAGTTTGTCGTAGTCTATCTGGATGATATTCTGGTATATTCGAAGAACAAAGAAGAACATGCTGAACATCTTCGTCTTGTTCTGGAAAAGCTTCGAGAGCATCAGCTTTATGCCAAGTATTCCAAGTGCGAATTCTGGTTACCCGAAGTCACCTACCTTGGTCATGTCATCTCCAAGGATGGTATTGCCGTCAATCCAGAGCGAGTTCAGGCTATTCTTGACTGGACCCCTCCGAAGACTGTCAAGCAAGTTAGAAGCTTTCTCGGACTAGCCAGCTATTGTCGCCGCTTTGTCGAGAACTTCTCCAAGATTGCCAAGCCACTGACCAATCTGTTGCACAAAAGCGTTAAGTTTGATTGGACTGAAAAATGCCAGGAAAGTTTCCAGGCACTCAAGGACAAGCTGACTTCTGCCCCAGTGCTTGCTCCCCCTGATTCTCGTAAGGACTTCGTCATCTATTGCGACGCTTCACGTCAAGGATTAGGCTGTGTCCTAATGCAAGAGCGCAGAGTGATTGCTTATGCCTCCCGTCAAGTACGTCCTCACGAAGAGAACTACCCAGTTCATGACCTCGAGCTTGCTGCGGTTATCTTTGCACTGAAGCTATGGCGACAGTACCTTCTCGGTAATCGTTGCGAGATCTTCACCGATCATTAGAGTTTGAAGTACTTGTTCACTCAGCCAGATCTGAACCTCCATCAGCAGCGATGGATGGAAGCTATTGCTGACTACAACTGTAGTATATCCTATACCCCTGGTAAGGCTAATGCAATGGCCGATGCCCTGAGCCGTAAGTCTTATTGCAACAATCACATGGTTTTCAAAGCTCAACCCCGCCTTTATGAAGAGCTATGCAAGCTGAACCTCCAACTAGTTCCACAGGGTTCTCTGAATAACCTTGTCCTGGAACCAACTCTGCTGAAAGCAATTAAGTCTGCTCAAGCCAAAGATGCTCACGTTGATTTGATGAAAAATGATCTTGCATTAGAGAAATCCAGAGATTTCTCACTTGGTGAAGATGGAACCTTATACTTCAGAGATCGTATTGTAGTACCCCGGTTCGAGCTTATGACAGAGAAGGTGATGAAAGAAGTGCATGACACCCCTCTCTCTATTCATCCGAGAAGTACCAAGATGTATCTAGACATCCGTCAAAAGTACTGGTGGTCTAAGATGAAGCAAGACATTGCTCAATGTATTGAAGAATGTGACGTTGGTTGTCGCGTCAAAGCAGAACATCAGAAACCGGCTGGACTTCTACAACCGCTTCCGATTCCTGAATGGAAGTGGGATAAGATCCAAATGGACTTCGTCACTGGCCTTCCCAAGTCTCAGAAAGGCAACGCTGCTATCTTTGTCGTCATCGACCAATTCTCGAAGGTTGCTCACTTTCTGCCAGTTAAGGAGACAATCACCGCTAGTCAATTAGCAAACTTGTATATCTCCAGAATTGTGTCACTCCACGACATTCCGAAGGAGATCAGTTCAGATCACGGCAGTTTATTCACTTCAAAGTTCTGGGATAGTTTCCAAGAGGCAATGGGAACTCATATTACCTGGAGCATTGCTTATCATCCCCAATCCCAAGGCCAAGTCGAGCGAGTCAATCAAATTCTTGAAGACATGCTTCGGGCTTGTGTTATTTCTTTCGGTAAGAAGTGGGAAGAGTCTCTCCCTTATGCGGAGTTCTCTTATAACAACAGCTATCAAGCCAGCTTGAAGATGGCACCCTTTGAAGTGCTTTATGGACGTAAGTGCCGAACCCCTCTGAATTGGTCAGAAACTGGGGAACAGACGCTCATTGGTCCAGACATTATTCAACAAGCTGAAGAGCAGGTTCGCATTATCCGAGATAATCTCAAGGCGGCCCAGTCCCGCCAGAAGAGCAACTATGATCGAAAACACTGGGGTTCAACTTATCAACCTGGTGAACAAGCTTATTTGCATGTCACTCCTTTGAGAGGCACTCATCGGTTCGGAGTCAAGGGCAAGCTAGCTCCAAGCTACATTGGTCCTTTCCGCATTCTCTCCCGTCGTGGGCTGGTGGCTTATCAACTTGAGTTGCCACCTCAGTTCTCTCATGTTCATGACATCTTCGACGTGTCGCAACTTCGTCGATGCTTCAAGGACCCGGAACATGAATCGATCCGGAATTTATTGAAATTCAAGATGATCTCACATACAAAGAGCATCCTATCCGCATTCTTGAAGAAGCTGAACGTCGAACCCGCCAGAAGGTTACCAAGTTCCTCAAGGTGCAATGGTCAAATCATACTAAAGATGAAGCCACTTGGGAACGCGAGGATAACCTCCGAGCTGAATACCCCGATCTTTTCCCTTCTACCTCTTAATTCTCGGGACGAGAATTTCTTTTAGAGGAGGAGAGTTGTAACGCCCCGGTGTAATGATGCTACAGTAATCCCTGGGGTTAATATAATCCTTTTGCTAAACAAGTGTTTGTTCATCATTGTTCTTATCTTTTTCAAATTGTAGTTGAACTCAAATTCAAATTCTGAGTGAAATTCAAAATTGGTCAAACATGAAAACTAAAATGTTCATCATGTGCCAAATAATCCACAAGTAATATTGGTGGTGAACCAACATTTTTGCAAAGTGTTTGAGTGGTCTAAACTACTTAAAACAGTGACCTAAGAAATAAATTAAATGCCTTTTTAATTTATAAAAATGGCAAACTATTTCTAAAGCCTCACAATCTTTTTTTGGCAGTGCCCAATCATTATTTGAAATTGTTTTGGCCACTGGCATAATTTTGCAAAGTCAATAGTGGCTAAAAGCAAATGCAAAAGCTGCAAAAAAAGAGAAAAGAAAAGAAGAAAAGGAAAAGGCAGAGGGGGGAGAAAGCCCCTGCCCCACTTGGGCTTCGGCCCACCCGCGCTAGCTGGCCCAGCTAGGCCGGCCCATGCCCCCTCCCCGGTCGCTCTCCCCTCCTTCCTGTTCCCTCGGTGCGCGCCGCTACAGCGGCTCGTCGCTGCCCGACCACCTCGCCAGCAACGCCGCGGGTGGATAAGAGCCCCCCTCCGGCTCCTCGGGTCCTCCTCCACCTACCTCCACCCACTCCCCTCGCCCTCTTCGCCTGCTCGTCGCCTCTCCCCCTTGTTCCCCATCCACCTCCAAGCGCCATCGCCACCGCATCTTCGTCATCTCCGCGGCCACCGTGCCTTTGACGCGGCCTGGCCGTGCTCGTCGGCATCTTCGTGGACTGCTGCGTCCTTTGGAGCCGTAGGAGGGAGCCGAGGAGCTCTGCATTGCCGAACGCGTCATCGTCTTCCTCGAGTCGCCGACGATCCCCTTCATCCCCGGCAACGTTCTGCTGCTCCTAACCCCCCAAGGGCCATCTTGCATGCCGCACGGTGAGCTCCTCCGCCTCCTGCTCCTCCCTGTTAATATCCTAGCGCGTCGTAGCTAGCTCGCCATCGTGCCCGATCTCTGGTCGCCGTTGTGCGCCTTGCCATCGTGGCCACGCTTGTCGGTGAGCTCGCCCGAGCTCACAGTCGTGCTCAGCACGCGCGTAGGGCTTCGTAGCACTAGCTAGCTCGCTCCGCCGTGCCGAGTATAGCCGGATCCGCTCGTGCCCGAACTCCGGCGCCGCCTCCGCCGTTTGCCGTCGCCGGCACCGGCCATTTCCGGCCGGGCCACCACCACAGTTCGACGCGCGCTGCTCCGCTCGTTCGAACACACCTTAGCGCGTGCGAAATGGTCGCCTGTAGGCGAAATCCGACGAGGCCCGAGGCCCTCCGTCGCATTTTGGCGTCGCCAGTGTCGAGCCGCCGGCCACCGCCGACGTGGCTGGCCTGGGGCCACCCCAGAGCCACTGCCAGTGGGCCCCGCGGGTCCCAGCTGACTGGGTTGACCCAGTCAACTGCTGATGTGGCAGCCCCGTGTCCCTGACTTGCGGGCCCCACCGCCCAGTTAATTAACTAAAATGTTTAGTAAATAAAAACTAATTAGTTAACTAAATGAGGCACTGGCAAGGGGGGCCCACCCTCTAATTAACCCTCTATTAGTCTAAATTAACACTGCTAAAGTCACAGAGGCTGACATGTGGGTCCCACTGGACCCAGAGGTCAGTTTTGATCTGGTCAGCGAGTCTGTTGACTGCTGACATCATCCCCACGCAATGCTGACATCATAATTCCTTTTATGTTAATTTTAATAGTTCCAGAAAATGTTTAAAACTTTGAAAAATCATAGTAATTAAATCGTAACTCGGATGAAAATGTTTTCTACATGAAAGTTGCTCAGAAAAATCTAACAAATCCGAATACGCGGTCCGTTCATCTATCACATGCCCCTAGCATGCTGAACTTGGAACTTTCCCCCTCTTTTCCTTTGTCCGGAATCCGCCTAACACCGGGAATTCATCCTCGGATGTTTCCCCCCTTCGTCTGCAATGTGTAGTACCGCGTTAGAGCACACCTAGCACTACGTATCGTCATGTCATGCTTAGTGATACCTCTATTTGCTATGTATTTACTGTCCCCCCCCCCTCTTCTCTCCGGTAGACCCCGAGGCCGATGATGCCCCGGTGATCGACTACGTCGAGAACGCCCCCCTCCTTGCCAGAGCAACTAGGCAAGCCGCCCCTTTGATCATCCCGATATCGCCCATTCCATTCTATCATGCTTGCATTAGATTTTGCTACTGTTATTGATTGCTCCTATCCTGATGCATAGCCTATTTTTGTATCTGCTGTTGTACCTTACCTGCTTATCCTAAACTGCTTAGTATAGGTTGGTTAGAGATCAATCAGTGACCCCCACCTTGCCCTTGTTGCCCCTGCTTCACCATTGAAGACCCGATCAACGGGATCGAAGACCAGGCCCTGGCACCGCACATCACTTTCCCCTTAGTTGCTCGACACTGCTGGGTTACTCTCGAGTGCCAAGGGTGAGACCTCTACAACACTTCTGATGTTAACCCTGTAGTGTAGCTATTCGGTCGTGATCATCGAGGGTGATTCCGCCTTAACCACTTCCGATACGACTTTGTCGTGCAACCCCTCAAGTGTGAACCTCGGGGGTGATTCCTCTTACGTTCACCTTGATGATTACATCGAGTGGAATTCACCGGGGGTGATTCCTCGGGTTTTCCCCTTGATGTTTAGACCCACAGTTACTATGATTACTATGACTTTACACCGAACCATGTTACTAAAGACGGGTCGACCCTGAGGGGTACCCGCGCGAGCATAATTGCGAGTGATGTGGAGACGGGTGACCTGGAGGGTACCCGAGAGTTGAATACGAGGCGTGGCCGGGCATTCTTAGCCTTTGCCGCAAGTCCTCGAGACGGGGCAACGGGGTCACATCTTTTGTGAGTCTCTGCTTGTTACCGCGCGTTCCTAATCCACTACGATTTGGATATTTAATCCGAGGGGCCTCTGGCCTGATAGCACTAACCATCACGTGGGCATAGTATGGGCGTTCTGCGTCGTATACATCAGCCGAAGCTTAATAGACGTCAGCGACTGAGCGGCGCGCGCTGGGTTGGACTAGTAAGCACCTACCATTTTTAAGGAGGTAGCTAGGTCTGCTCACCGGCCGCGTACGCAACGTGCAGGAGTTCCCAGGGAGATGGCCCATGACCCCTGGGGGCATAGGTTTAGTCCGGCGTGCTGACCTCTCTATTAAGCCTAGGTCGGGTTGCGGCATATTGTTTGGCCGAGGCCGGGCATGACCCAGGAAAGTGTGTCTGGCCGGAGTTAATCGAGCGTGGTGGGTAAGTTGGTGCACCCCTGCAGGGAAGAAAACATCTATCGATAGCCTGTCCTACAGTAACAGACACTCGGAGTTGTATCCCGATCAATACAACTAGAACTGGATACATGTGATGAGAATTGGATGGTGATGAGAAATGGATTGTGATGATAACTGGATAGTATGGCTCTAGGATTGCTTTCTCGCAGGGAGTCGAGAAAGGATCTCTGGCCGAGGTTGAGAACACTACTACTACTTTACTTTATGCTACTCTACTCCCTCCTGTTTGCTGCAAGATGGTGGTTTCCAGAAAATGGTAGTCTTCGATAGGACTAGGCCTTCTCTCTATTCTGGCATTTCTGCAGTCCAGTCCACATATACAGCCTTCCTTTGATAATGTTGCATATGTAGTGTAGATCCTTGCTTGCGAGTACTTTGGATGAGTACTCACGGTTGCTTTGCTCCCCCATTTTCCCCCTTTCTTTTTATTTCCGGTTGATGCAACCAGAGGTCGGAGCCCAGGAGCCAGATGCCACCGCTGGTGCCTACTACTACGTGGAGACCGCTGACGACCAGGAGTAGTTAGGAGGCTCCCAGGCA
This sequence comes from Triticum timopheevii, assembly GCA_963921465.1. NCBI lineage: Eukaryota > Viridiplantae > Streptophyta > Magnoliopsida > Poales > Poaceae > Triticum > Triticum timopheevii. Next base: position 171,329,999 of record OY997264.1, on the reverse strand, counting down.
GGAGGCCTTGCCTTTTCAATCGTAGATGCTTTTGTGCCAGCCTTCTTAAGGCAAACTTGTCTAACCTATGTCTGTACTCAGATATTGTTGCTTCCGCTGACTCTTGTGTTTTCGAGCTTATGTATTCGAGCCCTCGAGGCCCCTGGCTTGTAATATAAAGCTTGTATTATTTTAATTTGTGTCTAGAGTTGTGTTGTGATATCTTCCCGTGAGTCCTTGATCTTGATCGTACACATTGCGTGTATGATTAGTGTACGATTTAATTGAGGGCGTCACAAAAGGACAAGCCAAAACGGTCTCTTATGATAAGCAAAGCTTTCTTGAGGGTATTTTCCCAAAGAGGAAAGGATGATGCAGCACAGCAACGACAGGTATTTCCCTTAGTGTTGCGACCAAGGTTATCAAACCAGTAGGAGAACCACGCAACACTACCTGAACGCCACCTGCAAACAAATAACAAATACTCGCAACCCGACTTATTAAAGGGGTTGTCAATCCCTTTCGGGCAACGACGCCATAAATTGGCAAACAAACGTGATAAAGTTGTAATAGATGGGATAAATAGATCGCAAATAAAATAAAGTACAGCAAGGTATTTTTTGTATTTTTGGTTTAATAGATCTGATAATAGAAGCAAAGGAAAATAGATTGCAAAGGCAAATATAATAAAGAAGAGACCCGGGGGCCGTAGGTTTCACTAGTGACTTCTCTTGAGAAAAATAACAAACAGTGTGTAAACAAATTACTATTGGGCAATTGATAAAACTTCAAATAATCATGATGATATCCAGACAATGATCATTATATAGGCATCACGTCCAAGATTACTAGACCGACTCCTACCTACATCTACTACTATTACTCCACACATCGACCGCTATCCAGCATGCATCTACTGTATTAAGTTCATGGAGAAACGGAGTAATGCATTAAGAATGATGACATGATGTAGACAAGATCTATTTATGTAGAAATAGACCCCATCTTGTTATCCTTAATAGCAACGATACATACGTGTCGGTTCCCCTTCTCTCACTAGGATCAGGCACCGTAAGATCGAACACATCACAAAGCACCTCTTCTCATTGCAAGATAAATAGATCAAGTTGGTCAAACAAAACCCAAATATTGGAGAATAAATATGAGGATATAAACAATCATGCATATAAGAGATCAAAGAAGACTCAAATAACTTTCATGGATAAAAACATAGATCTCATCATAAACTCAAAGTTCATTAGATCCCAACAAACACACCGCAAAAAGAGTTACATCATATGGATCTCCAAGAGACCATTGTATTGAGAATAAAAGAGAGAGAGAGAGAGAGAGAGAGAGAGAGAGAGAGAGAGAGAGAGGAAGCCGTCTAGGTACTAACTACGAACCCGTAGGTTTACAAAGAACTATTCACGCATCATCGGAGAGGCACCAATGAGGATGATGAACCCCTCCGTGATGGTGTGTAGATTGGATGTGGTGGTTCTGGAACTTGCGGCGGCTGGAATAAAATTTCGTCAACTCCCCTAGGGTTTCTGGAATATTGGGGTATTTATAGAACAAAGAGGCGGTTCAGGAGATAACCAAGGTGGGCACAACCCACCAGGGCACACCTGGGCCTCCTGGCGCGCCCTGGTGGGTTGTGCTCCCCTCGGAGCACCCCTAGGTGCTTCTCTGGCCCACTAGATGTCTTGTGGTCCAAAAAAAATCCACAAAAAGTTTCATTGCATTTGGACTCCGTTTGATATTGATTTCCTGCGATGTAAAAACATGCAAAAAAACAGCAATTGGCACTTGGCACTATGTCAATAGGTTAGTACCAAAAAATGATATAAAATGACTATAAAATGATTTTAAAACATCCAAGAATGATAATATAACAGCATGGAACAATCAAAAATTATAGATACATTGGAGACGTATCAGCATCCCCAAGCTTAATTCCTGCTCGTCCTCGAGTAGGTAAATGATAAAAACGGAATTTTTTGATGTGGAATGCTGCCTAACATGTTCATCACATAATCTTTTCTTTGTAGCATGGACATTTGGACTTTTATATGGTTCAAAGCAGTAGTCTAGTTTTGACATGAGACTTAAATACTCAGGCATATCAACAAGCAACCATGTCTTTCAAAATATCAGCACTAAAATAAGTTATCCCTAGCCCATTATGCTCAATCATTGATCCATTCATGAAACACACTCGCATATTAGCTATACCCAATGCTCAAGTACGATCATAGTGCCCCTTAGTTGGTGCTTTATAAGAGAAGATGAAGACTCAAATCTTTACCTAATATTAAAGGGAGGATTGTTTCTCCACTTTTTTGGTCAACATATAATTGATTTTTGATTTTTTATACGTCTATACGCTTTTTTCGTACGCCGCCCCATTTTTCTTTTCGTTTTCCGTTGCATGTAAAAGAAATTCGGGTTGAAAAAAAATGCATTACCAGGGACTCGAACCCAGCTCGCACAGAAAAAGGACACATGCACTAACCGGATCACCTAGCGACGAGTTGTTTGCTATAGATAGGGAATATTTCTTTTTATTTGGTTTAGATACGAAACCGGCCTAGACAATAAAAAAATTTGTATTCCCATACTGGGCCATCTCTTTTGGGCCGCAAGCCATATGCATGGGCTTAAGGAATTAGCGAAAAATAGTACGCTTCACTAAAGGATCGAACTCACAACCTCTCTCTGTGTTCATAACTGAACAACCAAATCGATCAAGTATTATTTCTGCTTAGAAACTTGACCGGGACAATGAAGAGCTGATATTGCCTAGACTATAGCCATGCTGCTCAGCCGTAGTTTGATTACAGGTTTGCTGGTCTTGTCAGATGCAGAGCCTTGGAAGATCATGGTCTTCTCTCATTCTCTTTTTTTGGGTGTATATTCTCTTCTAAACGATATATACATTGCATGTAGGGGAGGAGAAGTAGAGAAGTAGTGTACGACTTGGAGAAAGACGTGAGCAATCAGCAGGCATGAATTTGACCAGGTTTATTTTAGAATTGTACTCCATTGATACTTTGCTCAACAAATTATTTGAGTTGATTCATCCTGGCTTATTTTCTTATTGTCATATGAAGTACAAAATATCAAAGTTGTACATTTTCGCCATGGAGAGATGTGATGCGAGAGAGGATAATTAGCAAGTGCCCGCGATATACTTGGCGTCGTTGCTCACTTTTTCTCCGTAGCGAAGCACATACGTATATGTTAGGAAGAAGGAGAGATGAGGTGAGTTTTTGAAATTCACCATCCATCCAAGCATTAGAAAAAGGGAGCATTACCATTCAACGGGCTAAAGGGTTAACCTATTAATCTCTTTTTAAGTGGAATTAACCAGTTAGTATTTGATGAATAACTTTAAACTAGCTACTATTTCTAAAATGTAGTGTCATGTTGAAATAGAGGACGTGTATCTGGGGTCTTGAGTCATGCTTATTTAGCTTAGGCGTGTGATATTTTTTCCTCCCGTTGCAACGCACGGGCATGTTTGCTAGTTAAAAATAAAAATTGCATAAAGTAAAAGAAAGGCCCTGCACGAAGGAAGTAGGGATTTGTAGAGGTGCCAGAGCTCAAAGTGAAAAAGATAGAGATAAAAACATTTTGGGAGGCATGCTTTTCCTGTCAACGAGAACGATCGAGAAGTTCCCAATACTTTCCATGCTAGATATATCATAGGTGGTTCCCAAACAGAAATTACAATTTATTCCTTCTTCAACCATACTTTCACTTTCCATGGCTAGCCGTATCCACGGGTGCCTTCCATACCAACACTTTCCAAGGAATTTATTATTTGACAACATCAAGTAAACATTTTTAATTTCGGGACTAGGCATCCCTAATATCTTTGCCTTACTCTCGTGCAATGACAAGTGAATAAACGCTCATCATGAGAACAACATATCTAGCATGGAAATATATTAGCCACCCCTACCGCTTCATGAGCGGTACGAGCACATAAAAGAGAAGTTCATTTTGAAAATTAGAGATGGCACATACAAATTTGCTTAGGACGGCAAAAGAATACTGCATATAGGTAGGTATGGTGGACTCATGTGGCAAAACTAGTTTTAAAGGTTTTTGGATGCACAAGTAGTGATCATACTTAGTGCAAAATGAAGGCTAGCAAAAGATTGAGAAGCGACCAACAAAGAAACGAATAATCTCATAAGCGAGCATTGAGCATAATTAACACCGAATAATGCACCACAAGTAGGATGTGTAATTTCATTGCGTAACTATTGACTTTCATTCTTGCATAGGGAACCACAAACCTTAACGCCAATATTCTTACTAGAGCATAATTACTCATCAACATGACTCACATATCACATCATCATATCTCAAAACTATTACAAGGAATCAAGTTTATTTGGTCCAATGATCTTCACGAAAGTTTTTATTATATCCTCCTTGGATATCTATCACTTTGGAACTGATTTTCATGTGTTGCTTTTGATAAGCTCGAACAAAGATAAGTGAAGATCATGAGCATAATATTTCTTTCTCTCAAATTAATTGAAGTGAAGCGAGAGAGAATTTCTTAAAAAATTTACTAACTCTCAAATAAATCTAAGTGAAGCAAGAGAGCATTTCTTCAAAAATAACAAAGCACACCGTGCTCAAAAAGATATAAGTGAAGCACTAAAGAAATTCCACAGCTCATAAAGATTTAAGTGAAGCATAGAGAGCAATTCTAACAAGTCATGGCATAATTTTGGAACTCTCAAATAGGTGTGTCCAGAAAGGATTCATGACTCAAAATAGAAAGCAAAACAAGCAAAGACTCATATCATACAAGACGTTCCAAGCAAAACTCATAGTATCTGAAGAATAAAAATATAGTTCCATGTAAAATACCGATGGTCGTTAGAAGAAAGAGGGGATGCCACTCGGGCATCCCCAAGCTTAGTTGCTTGCTTCTCTTTGGATAATGACTTGGGGTGCCATGGGCATCCCCAAGCTTAGGCTCTTCTTACTTCTTATTCCTTCATCCATCGTAATCTCACCCAAAACTTGAAAACTTCAATCACACAAAACTCAACAAAAACTTCATGACATCCGTTAGTATAACAAAGCAAATCACTTCTATAAGTATTGTTGCAAACCCATTCATATTTTATTTTTGCATTATATCTACTGTATTACAACTTTTCTATGGCAAAAACCCTTCAAAGAAAATCATAGAATCATCAAAACAAGCACACAACGCAAAGAAAACAGAACCTGTCAAAACCAGAAGAGTCTGTAGCAATCTGAAAACTTCGAATACTTCTGTAACTCCAAAAATTCTGAAAATTTAGGAAGTTGTGAGAAATTTGTATATCAATATTGTGTAAAACATTCAGAAGCATTCGTCAATTATATGATATTTGAAAAATGTTTTTCTGGACGCAAAAGTTTCTGTTTTCTAGCAAGATCAAAGCAACTATCACCCAACATAATCCTAAAGGCTTTACTTGGCACAAAAACTAATTAAAACATGAAAAACACAATCATAACAGTAGCATAATTGTGGAAACACTCAAGAACATAAATAAAAATACAAAAATAAGTTTTATTCATTGGATTGCCTCCCAACAAGCGCTATCGTTTTACGCCCCTAGCTAGGCATAAAGCAAGGATCTAAGTATTGTCATCCTTCTTCTTAATTTCCTTAGAGGTATTTTTGTCATGAGGTTTTGTAAAAACAATGATATATCATACATGGAAACCTTAGCGCTATCAAGTTGCTTATCATCATAACCCCTTTGATTTCCGGTAGCAATCCAAGAATAATGTTGATTAACATCATTGAAAACATGTTGGATTATATCCAAAATAGGGACTTCCTTTTTGAGATTGTTATCAAAGATTTGATTATCTCCAAGCAAATGTCTTAACGCATAGTCACTATTATAAATAATTTTGTCTATCACTGATTTCTCACGATTCATACCATAGAAATCAAAGATTTCCCTAGCTTCCCGTATTATGTAATCAAATTCATTCATAAGAACAAGAGTGGCCAACTTTTTAGCCTTGGGATTCTTTATAACGGGTAGCTCAAAAAAAATCTTTGCAAGGTTGGATGAGTACGGATAAATTTATTTTCAAGTTTTAGAACTAGTGTTGAAATAGCTTCTGCATAAGATTTAGTCCTCTTAAGTGTAGGAACATCATCAAGACTCAAATTTCCAACACAATTGAAAAACTCTTGGATACGTTCTTTTCCTATAACATTCCCTTGCCCCAAAACAAAAGTTTTAGCATTCAGATTGCCAGATCGTCCAATTTTAGGAGTTAGGCCATCATCTGTTTCTGCCGTACCAAAATCACTCATGATTGCAAGCAGAAAGATAGATCTGACGAGAAAATGGCGAACTAAAAAGAGAGCAAATAAAACGGTAAATTTTTGTGAAGTGGGCGAGAGGAAAACGAGAGGCAAATGGAAAATAATGTACATTACGAGGAGATGAGATTTGTGATTAGGAACCCGGTAGATGTTGATGATGTCTCCCCGGCAACGGCGCCAGAAATTCCTTTTGATGTCTGCTAGAACCACGTTGATATTTCCCCAAAGAGGAAGGGATGATGCAGCACATCAACGGTAGGTATTTCCCTCGGTGATGAGACCAAGGTTATCGAACCAGTAGGAGAACCACGCAACACTACATGAACGCACCTGCACACAAATAACAAATACTCGCAACCCGACGTATCAAAGGGGTTGTCAATCCCTTTCGGGTGACGGTGATAGAAATAGGCAAACAGATGTGATAAAGTTGTAATAGATGGTATAAATAGATCGCAAATAAAATAAAGTGCATCAAGATATTTTTGTATTTTTGGTTTAATAGATCTGAAAATAAAAGCAACGAAAAATAGATCGCAAAGGCGAATATAATAAAGAAGAGACCCGGGGGCTGCATGTTTTCACTAGTGGATTCTCTCGAGAAAAATAGCAAACGGTGGGTAAATGAATTACTTTTGGGCAATTGATAAAACTTCAAATAATCATGACAATATAGGCAATGATCATTATATAGGCATCACGTCCAAGATTAGTAGACCGACTCCTGCCTGCATCTACTACTATTACTCCACACATCGACCGCTAACCAACATGCATCTACTGTATTAAGTTCATGGAGAAATGGAGTAATGCAATAAGAAAGATGACATGATGTAGACAAGATCTATTTATGTATAAATATACCCCATCTTGTTATCCTTAATAGCAACGATACGTACGTGTCGGTTCCCCTTCTATCACTGGGATCAAGCACCGTAAGATCGAACCCATCACAAAGCAACTCTCCTATTGCAAGATAAATAGATCAAGTTGGCCAAACAAAACCCAAATATCGGAGAAGAAATACGAGGCTATAAGCAATCATGCATATAAGAGATCAAAGAAGACTCAAATAACTTGCATGGATAAAAAGACAGATCAGATCATAAACTCAAAGTTCATCGGATCCCAACAAACACACCGCAAAAAAAGTTACATCATATGGATCTCCAAGAGACCATTGTATTGAGAATCAAAAGAGAGAGAGAGGAAGCCATCTAGCTACTAACTACGGACCCGCAGGTCTACAAAGAACTACTCACGCATCATCGGAGAGGCACCAATGAGGACGATGAATCCTTCAGTGATGGTGTCTAGATTGGATCTGGTGGTTCTGGAACTTGCGGCGGCTGGAATAAATTTTGTCGACTCCCCTAGGGTTTCTGGAATTTTGGGGTATTTATAGAACAAAGAGGTGGTTTGGGAGGCAACCGAGGTGGGCACAACCCACCACGGCACGCCTGGTGAGGGAGTCCTGGACTAGGGGGTGTCCGGACAGCCAGACTATCAATATCCGCTGGACTCCCAGACTACGAAGATAGAAGATTGAAGACTCCGGCTCGTGTCCGGAAGGTACTTTCCTTGGCGTGGAAGGCAAGCTTGGCAATACGGATATGTAGATCTCCTACCCTTGTAACCGACTCTGTGTAACCCTAGCCTCTCCGGTGTCTATATAAACCGGAGGGCCTTAGTCCATAGGACGAACATTACATCTCAACAATCATACCATAGGCTAGCTTCTAGGGTTTAGCCTCCTTGATCTCGTGGTAGATCTACTCTTGTACTACCCATATCATCAATATTAATCAAGCAGGACGTAGGGTTTTACCTCCATCGAGAGGGCCCGAACCTGGGTAAAAACATTGTGTCCCTCGTCTCTTGTTACCATCCGCCTAGACGCACAGTTCGGGACCCCCTACTCGAGATCCGCCGGTTTTGACACCGACATTGGTGCTTTCATTGAGAGTTCCTCTGTGTCGTCCCCGATAGGCTCGATGGCATCTTCAACCATCAACGCTGTCCAGGGTGAGATTTTTCTCCCCGGACAGACCTTCGTGTTCGGCAGCTTTGCACTGCGGGCCAATTCTCTTGGCCATCTGGAGCAGATCGAAAGCTACGCCCCTGGCCGTCAGGTCAGATTCGGAAGCTTGAACTTCACGGCCGATGACCACGGAGACTTGATCTTCGACGGACTCGAGCCACAGCCAAGCGCGCCGCACTGCGACGATGGGCATGATCTAGCTCTGCCGCCGGATAGTGCTTTGGTGGCCGCACTCGGATCCGCTCCGGCCACTAGCCCGGAGCCGATTGCCCATGTCGAGGGTCGGTGGATAGACGCCGCCCTGGGGGCTTCAACATCCATGGCGATGGAGCCGAATACCAATCTTGTCCCCTGCGAAACTCGTGATCCCGAGGCGCCGGACTCCTCGCCGGACTCCGAGCCTCCCGCGCCCCTACCAATTAAACCGGATTGGGCGCCGGTTATGGAATTCACCGCCGCGGACATCTTCCAGCACTCGCCTTTTGGCGATATCCTGAATTCCCTAAAGCATCTCTCGCTATCAGGAGAATCCTGGCCGGACTATGGCCAGGACGGTTGGAGTTCGGACGATGGAGAAATTCAGAGCCCACCCACCACCCACTTTATAGCCACTGTCGAAGATTTAACCGACATGCTAGACTTCGACTCCGACGACATCGACGCTATGGACGACGATGCCGGAGACGAACAGGACCCAGCGCCCATAGGGCACTGGAAGGCCACCTCGTCATACGACGTCTACATGGTGGATACCCCAAAAGAAGGGGATGGCGAAAAAGCAGCGGAGGAAGATTCTCTAAAGAAGCAGCCCAAACGCCGGCGTCAGCGGCGCCGCTCTAAATCCAGCCACAACAAGAATATAGATCCCGGCACAGGAAATAACAATACCCCGGAGAGTGCCGAAGACAACCCCCTCCAGCACGACTCAGCGCAGGAGGATGCAGAAGCAAGCCCTCACGAAAGGGCGGCAGAAGAAAAGGTTGAGGATCAAAGCTATGTACCTCCCTCCGAAGACGAAACAAGCCGCAGTGACGACGAATTCGTCGCGCCCGAGGACCCCGTCGAACAAGAGCTTTTTAAGCATAGGCTCATCGCTACAGCAAGAAGCCTGAAGAAGGAAAAGCGGAAACTCAAAACAGCGGAAGACGCGCTCCGGACAAGATGGAGCAAAGTACTCAAAACCGCAGATAAATACGGCAACGGACACCAATCGAAGAGCTACCCGAAGCGCAAGCTGCTTCACGAATTCGACGAGGAGGCCATAGAGCCCCCACCGTACAACGGCCCAGCCAGGTCCATCTACGGACCCAAACAAGCACCAAGAAGCAAAGCAACACGTCAAGTGTCCGACGATAGCGGCACATACAAGTACAGGGGCGCCGCACACCCACTATGTTTCACAGACGAGGTGCTGGATCATGAGTTCCCAGCAGGGTTTAAACCCATAAACATAGAAGCCTACGATGGAACAACAGACCCTGGAGTCTGGATAGAAGACTATATATTGCATATACACATGGCCAGAGGAGATGATCTCCACGCCATAAAATACCTCCCCCTCAAGCTCAAAGGGCCAGCCCGTCATTGGCTCAAAAGCCTCCCAGAAAACACTGTTGGAAGTTGGGAAGAGCTCGAGGAAGCATTTAGAGCAAATTTTCAAGGGACCTATGTCCGTCCTCCGGATGCAGACGATTTAAGTCATATAACTCAACAACCCGGAGAGTCAGCGCGGAAAATCTGGAACAGATTTCTTACCAAAAAGAACCAAATAGTTGACTGTCCGGACGCTGAAGCCTTAGCAGCTTTCAAGCACAATGTCCGAGACGAATGGCTTGCCAGACACCTCGGTCAAGAGAAACCGAGGACAATGACCGCATTAACAAGCCTCATGACCCGCTTCTGTGCGGGGGAGGATAGCTGGCTAGCAAGAAGCAGCACCAGCGACCCAAGTACATCCGAGATAAGAGATGGAAACGGAAAATCACGGCGCAGAAAAGAACAGCGCCGGAATAAAGAGAAAAGCCCGAAGAGCACGGCAGTCAACGCCGGATTCAAAAACTCGCGGCCCAATCATAAAACTCAGCCCCTCAAGGATGACAGTGACGAACTGTCTAACCTACATAAAATTCTGGGTCGGATATGTCAAATCCACAGTACCCCCGGAAGGCCCGCAAATCACACCCACAGGGATTGTTGGGTTTTCAAACAGTCCGGCCGATTAAACGCCGAACACAAGGGGCTCGACGTGTCAAGCGAAGAAGACAAACCCCGCCAGCAGGGCACCGGAAAACAAAAGACTTTCCCACAAGGGGTCAAAGCAGTAAACTCACTTCGTGTGAGGACACGGAAAAACAGTGCGGCACTTTCTAAAAAGAGCTTCTCACGGTCCAGCCTAGCAAACCATAGAGATTGGATATCAAAACCAATCACTTTCGACCACCTGGACTATTCCAGAAGCGTTCGAAACGCGGGAAGGACTCCCCTGATACTGAATCCGATCATAGACGGATTACAGTTCACAAACGTCCTAATGGACGGAGGCAGCGACTTAAACCTGCTATATTCAAACACAATCCGTCGGATGGGGATAGACCCTACCAAAATTCGACATAGCCGCACTTCCTTCAAAGGAGTGACGCCAGGCCCTTACACCAAGTGCACAGGCTCGATATTACTAGAAGTCGTGTTCGGATCACCGAACAACTTTCAACGCGAAAAATTAATTTTTCATATCGTCCCATTTAAAAGTGAATACCAAGCACTGTTGGGACGAAAGGCTTTTGTCCGCTTCAACGCCATACCGCATTACGCGTCTCTTACACTTAAGATGCCCGGTCCACATGGCGCCATTTCAGTGCGAGGGTCATTTAAAGACCCCGGACTCGGATAGACGAATCCGGACTCAGCAGGCTAGGGGCTCCCTAGCCGCATACCCTTTTCCACAGGGGGCTGCGCGCACAACCGATCGCGGTTTCATATAAACCTTGCTTTAATTATTTATATTTCTTCTTTTGCATATTTTTCGCATGAACTGTTTCTAAAACTAAACGTTCCTCTCTTTCTACAGATGAACAACGTGCGTACCCATCCAGGATAACGGCGCAACGGAGACACAGGTGCAGACGTGCAGTAGGGACCCGTTGCAAGGATTCTTTTCAGATTAAGACCCTGCGTAGACCTTTTTATTACTGTCTCTTGTTGTTACTCTCCCTTGTCTCCTTCCTATAGCCAAAGTGGAGCCTGACGCTTTGGCATCGGCCGCGTCAGAAGACCATGCCCGTACCTGGACACAAGGGGCTTAGGGCATAATTCTGCCCATTATCATAAAGTCCGAACACCTTCGGGAGTGTTCGACGTCTCGAGTTAGGCATTATATGCATCAGCTCTGAATCATGTCTTTGGTCAAATGTTGGGTTTGCCCGGCTCCTGTGTTTTGCTGCCTTACGTTCCGTATCAACCGGCTAACGCGGCACCAGGAGAACTACTGCGATTGTGCCCCAGTTCGGCTGGGCGAGCACCTCAGTAGAGAAAGCCGAAAACTAACTGTCATGATATAGCGAGAGTCTGGTCAGCCACTTGATCGACTATCGGAATGTTTAGAATTCCCTGCTTTGACGAAGGACCATTTCCCGGTCAGGCACATACGCACCCCGAATCCGGAGATGTGCGGTGTCATCAGGGGCTATATCGTAGCCCCACCCTTGAGCTCCATTGGCTAAGTGAAAGAGATAAAGCATTATAGTCCGGATTGCCTCGTTCGCTATGCTACCACCTCCTTATAACAGGACCGAGACGTCGGATTAAGTGTGAAAACGCGATTTTTTGCGAACACCCCAGCACCTTGTGCGAGGGGGCTGAAGCCGAAGACTGCATCTTTCAGGTTATACACAAGTATACTTAAACGGCCGCACAGGAGAAGTTTTACTACTTGGAAGCACAAGTATAAAAAGCATTCAAACTATAATCATTGATTTACAAGGTACTGCGTTCATTTGAACGTTACATTCTTTGAGCACTGCGCCTCTACTTTACGAGCACCGCGCATAACTTCTCCGAAGTAGTGCTCGACAGGGAGCCGGCTTTCATCTGGACCCCGGGCGGCAACGGCGGTGGCATCCATCTCGGGATAATGCACCTTCACACGGGCAAGAGCCATCCGCGCGCCCTCGATGCAGGCCGACCACTTCATCTCCTTTATATGCGGCACCGCCCCAAGGAATTGCTGCAGTAAGCCAAAGTAGCTCGTCGCCTTGGACCTCTCTGGCCAGACATGGGCCACGATGTCAGTCACGGCCAGTCCGGACAGTCTATTTAGTTCGGCCCATTCGGCCAACCTGTCCGTCAGCGGAAGAGGGCGATCCGGACTGTGGAATCGAGACCAATACAACTCTTCCGCCTCGTGATCCCCTTGGCTCCGGAAGTGCCTAACGGCATCAGCCGCACTCGCATCCAAGTCCATATACGGATCCTCCGAACTCCACTGCCGCTCAAATTGAGCGTACTTGGCATCCATAAACCGGCGACGCATCAGAAAAGGCTTGCCAGCCGCGATCTCTCCGGCTTGGCGCAGCTCCTCCTTCATAGCCCGCATTGCAGAGCGGGCATCCTTGGCTTCAGCGGTGGCCTTCTTCAGGTCTTCCCCCTCTGATAAGCGCTCCTTTTCAAGAGCCTCATTGCGGCCGGTAGCATCCTTTAATTTCTTGGCCAATTCGGCCACCTCCGTCCTGCTTAGGTAGTGCGCCGCCTTTTCGGCCTTCAACTCTTCGGCCGCCCTCACGGCAGCCACGTCACTCCTTCGGGCTTGCTCTTTAGCTAGAGCAAGTTCGGCCCGAAGGCTCTCCACAGCAGCAGCACTGTCTGTATAAACATCATATAACTTATCAGAGGCGGGCTTTGACCCACTCAATAAAGCGGCTGCGGAGAATTTATTTACCTTGCGACTCGTCAAGTCACTGGTTGACAAGCGCGATGTCAGCATCTGCCACGTCAAGTTGTCGACTCAATTCGGCAAACTCATTAGTCCGGCTGGCCCCCAGACTATCCGCCACCTGTATCAGAACGGCGGTATTCATTACCTGAGATGTTGAGATTTTCGATCCTCGGCACGCTGTCGTCTTCGACAACCTACCGAGTCTCAGGGGCTACTATCTATACAGGGCGCATTTTTTATATGCACAACTGTTAAAAAACAAAGGGGTGCGTTATTTTCGCATACCTCAAAACCCGTCAGCAAGCTCATGGCGGCATCATGCAATCCGCTTTCAGCGGACGAAATCCTTCCAATCACCATACGCATTAACGCACGGTGATCTTCTGAAATGGACGCCCTCTCAAGCAGACTCTTCAGTTCTCCCGGCCGGCTTATGCTGGGTGCCGAACTCTCTGGCCCCTCCGGACTCGGGGACGCCCTCCGTGACGACACTTCGGGCTCGCCTGCCTCATCTGGCGGCGCTGCAGACGGAGGCGTATCGCTCTCCATCATCTCCGGAAGAAGGTCCCCCGAGGATGAACTCATCTGAGACGGCTGCAGATCCGAACTGCGATATAAATATTTCGGTTACCTACAGAAGCGTAAATGAAGGTACTTTATTAATTAACTTCCTCTTTCATACTTACGGCTCGTTGGAGAGCTAGTCCTTCGGCGATGATTGCGCGTCCGGATTCTCTCCGGACGCCAGACCCCCCGGTGAGGATTTCTTCCCACGCTTAGGGGCTTTGACCTCTGGATCTTCGGAGGCGGTCCTCTTCTCCCTCTGAAGGGAGGGATCCTTGGTTCCCTCCTCTTCAGTCGCCCCTTTGGGTGAATTATTAGCTCCTTTATTTCCCCCGTCGCCCCCCTCTGTGGGCGCAACCTACAACATTCTGACCAGCACGGGCTCCAGTGCGGTCTCTAGGAGGGGGGCCGGACACCTTATCAGCCTTGATCGCGCCACCCATTCCTGTAAAGAACAAAGGGTCAGGAGACGAACTTTTGAAAGGCATATAAATAGGATGTCCGGGCTCTGAGCTATTTACCTGAGTATCCGGGCGATCGCGGCTTAGGCCTGCGTCCTCGGCTGAATCCGGACACGCCACTTGCGGTCTGAAAAACAGCTTGTACATCTCCGTGGGTGTCGCACCCATAAAATGCTGGAGAATACGAGGTCCCTCCGGATTGAACTCCCATAGACGGAGAGGACGACGTTTGTAGGGTAGGAGGTGCCTGATTAGCATGACCTGCATCACCTTGACCAGGTCGATCTCCCTTGTTTGGAGGTCTCGAATCCGGCCCTGCAGTGCGGGCACGTCCTTGGACGGCCCCCAATTGAGCCCTTGGTTGACCCACGACATCAGTTGGCGTGGAGGTCCCGGGCGGAAGGAGGGCGGCGGCTTTTGCTTGCTGCCCCTTGGAGCAGTGATGTAAAACCACTCCTGCTGCCACAATCCCAGTTCCTCTTGGAAGGAACCTTCGAGCCACGGGGCATCGACCTTCTTGCTTATGGTCGCCCCGCCGCATTCCGCTTGACGCCCCCCGATCATCTTCGGCTCCACCTTAAATGTCTTCAGCCACAGGCCGAAGTGGGGGATGACGCGGAGGAAGGCTTCGCAGACAATAATGAATGCGGAGATATGGAGGATGGACTCCGGAGCCAAGTCGTGGAAGTCCAGCCCGTAGTAGAACAGGAGCCCTCTCATGAAGGGATCCGTCGGGAAGCCTAATCCCCGACGGAGGTGAGATGCCAAAACGACGTATTCGCCGGGCTCGGGGGCTGGCACGGCCTGCCCTGGGGCAGGCAACCTGTGCGAAACTTCGTAGGCCAGGTACTTGGCCTCTCGCAACTTCAATATGTCCTCCTCCGTGACGGAGGAGGGCATCCACCGGCCCTGGAGGTCGGAGCCGGACATTGTTGTGGATCCGAAGCGCTCGAATCTGAAGCTCTAGGTGTTGGAACTGGGAGCGGAGGAAAGATTTGATGCGAGGTTGAAAGACAAGGACAGGCCTTGGTCCTCTTATAAAGGGGAAGAAATACCAAGGCCCGTCTCCGTGACCATTTAGGATTCCCCCTTTGATAGAGGAGGCGTGGCGACGGGAACGGTTGGGTTACCCACGCACGTATTGATGAGGATCCCGGAATAAAGGGGACACGATCTCTGCTTCGACAAGACGTGCCAAGGAAACCGCTTCGCTAAACGTGCTGAGGTGGAATAAGTAAAAACAATTCAAACAAGGGCTTGGTAGTGGTGTGATGACGTGCCGCATAATACGTCAGCATATTGAATCAGTGTATATGTTTTATTCTCTCTACGGTGGGACGTGGAAATTATTTTTGCAGAGCCGGACACTATCCTGGTGTTCATTATCTTCTCTAAGATTATTCAAGGAAGGAACCCGCCTTGCAATGCCGAACATTATGCATGCCGGACTCATCGTCATTGAAGACTGGTTCAGGGGCTACTGAGGGAGTCCTGGACTAGGGGGTGTCCGGACAGCCGGACTATCAATATCCGCCGGACTCCCAGACTACGAAGATAGAAGATTGAAGACTCCGGCTCGTGTCCGGAAGGTACTTTCCTTGGCGTGGAAGGCAAGCTTGGCAATACGGATATGTAGATCTCCTACCATTGTAACCGACTCTGTGTAACCCTAGCCTCTCCGGTGTCTATATAAACCGGAGGGCCTTAGTCCATAGGACGAACATTACATCTCAACAATCATACCATAGGCTAGCTTCTAGGGTTTAGCCTCCTTGATCTCGTGGTAGATCTACTCTTGTAATACCCATATCATCAATATTAATCAAGCAGGACGTAGGGTTTTACCTCCATCGAGAGGGCCCGAACCTGGGTAAAAACATTGTGTCCCTCGTCTCTTGTTACCATCCGCCTAGACGCACAGTTTGGGACCCCCTACCCGAGATCCGCCGGTTTTGACA
Source organism: Triticum timopheevii (assembly GCA_963921465.1). Lineage (NCBI taxonomy): Eukaryota > Viridiplantae > Streptophyta > Magnoliopsida > Poales > Poaceae > Triticum > Triticum timopheevii. Next base: position 171,313,696 of record OY997264.1, on the reverse strand, counting down.
CCGACACCTGGGCCTCCAGACGCGCCCTGGTGGGTTGTGCTCCCCTCGGAGCACCCCCAGGTGCTTCTCCGTCCCACTGGATGTCTTCTGGTCCAAAAAAATTCCACAAAAAGTTTCACTGCGTTTGGACTCCGTTTGATACTGATTTCCTGCGATGTAAAAAACATGCAAAAAACAGAAACTGGCACTTGGCACTATGCCAATAGGTTAGTACCAAAAAATGATATAAAATGACTATGAAATGACTGTAAAACATCCAAGAATGATAATATAACAGCATGGAACAATAAAAAATATAGATATGTTGGATACGTATCAGTCACTTTTGTCATGTTGGTTTGATTTGTGTTCGCTACTTTGATAATTTGATATGTGGGTGTACCGGTGCTTAGGTGTTTTTCTTACTTGAACAAGCATCCTACTTATGATTAACCCGCTCGCAAGCATCCGCAACTACGAGAAAAGTATTAAGATAAAGGGTCTTTTACATCTGTGTCCCTAACTGGAACCCACTACTCATATTTTTCCCCTAATTTCGAAGCCTGCTCAAATTTGCCCCTCTGCCAGTATGTGCACTTATAGAAATGCCCTTCTGCGTCGTTACCGTCTGGTCAAAGGTCTTTGACCGTCCTGAAAAAATAGCAAAAAAATCTAAAAAATCTGAAATTTTGTAGGATCAAGGTGTCACACCCTGCATTTTGTAACACTTCATTTGCATTATTAAAGCATGAAAATTTGGGCCAACAAAAACTTTTGCATTATTTGGCTTTTATTTTGAAGTTGGTTTTCTCTATGTGGTTTTTCAAGTGCTCTTAATAGTCAACTACTCCACCTTCTATACTTCACCTCCTTGCCCCAAACTTCTGTCCAATGATCATGCCATGTGTATAGAGCAATATAGTATTTTCTTACAAAAATAATTTGGCCAAAAAGTATTTTCTAAAATTAGTTTTTCCAAAAACCCTTGAATTAAGATTTGCACTGCAAGTACTTGATTTGAGGTGTGAAAAATCTTTCAAAAGGTATATTTGAAACCTATTAGATATAGGATACCCAGAAACCACAAAAATATATTTTTAAAAGCTATTTTACTATTTTACTTAAAAGCTTTTTCTTAAGGCCAGAAATGGTCTTTAATAGGGAAAAATTATTTTATTGTTTCAAAAATATTTGACAAAAATCAGGGAAACTCAGTGGACATATATTTTCCATATATAAGAGTTTCAACACATGGTCATGTTCAAAATATTGGACAAAACCTCCCAAAACCATATCTGCCCATTTCAAGGATTTGAAATATGTCTACAGGAAATATTTTCACAAAAATCCAAGAAAAATCCAGCAAGTCACAAATGCATATTGTGATGATCTTGCAAAGCCTCATGTCAATCAAAGTCATTTTGGTTCACCAAAAGACCCCAAAACCCTCTCTGACCAGAATCAAGTTTGAGCAACTTTGTACTATTAACTTTCTCCCCTTAACCCCAAATTTTGTGAGCATGTTGACATAACCAAATGAGGCCACTACACAAAGTGGTGCATCAAGGAGAAGTGTTATGATCAACTAGATCTACTCAAGTCTATTTCTGCTCATTTCTAGGGTTTACAAAAGTTGCATTGGCAACTTTGCCCAAATAATATCCAAATTGGTGGAAGGCCATATTTATATGAGTCATTTTACCCTGTGGAGTCTCATGGCATTTGGAGTTCATTTGCTCAACCAAGAAAGCATCAAACACCTTCTGACATTTTTCAAAAACCACTATTTTGACCCCTTCCACTATTCTTGGAGAGCTCAAATTTTTACCACAGCTCATCCTAGACCCCTTTCACCTCCAGTAACAATGGCAAGTCCACAGCTCAATTGTTGGATGGGTAAAATCCCTCTTTCTCTCTCTGGACAGCCCCTTTCTCCCTCTTCCTCACCTCTCTCCTCACCCCAGTGGCCATCCAGAGCATCCAATGCCTCCCCCTCCTTCTTTACTCCACCCTTGAGCTACTGGACATGGTTGGCCGCGCCCACAAGGCATAGAAAATGCCATGCCGGCCATTTGGGCGCTCTGGAGCGCGCTACAGTGCGCTCCCGCACTATAGCCGCCCCCTGCCAAGCAACTCCGGCCACCTCGGGCCTTCCCCGCGCGTCTGCCGATGCGCCTCGGCGTCCGCGGCACGCTACGCGGTCGGCCCCCTCCTCTCTGCTCCTCCCCGCGCCTCCGCGCAAGTGAACAAGGGCCGCCCGAGCGCACCAGTGAGCGTGCTCACACGCGCGGTGCCTCTGGCCCCCTGCTCCCTCTCTCTTTTCTTCCCCTAGGCGTATTCGACCCCCACGAGCCCCCTAGACACGGTGCAGCACCCTCCCGAGGCCTGTTGCGACGAGCACGAGCCCGCCGGCGCACGAGCCCATGGTGGACCGCCGTTCGCCTATATAAAGGCCTCCCCGAGCCCTTCCACCCTCACCCCTCGCTCTCTGCACCACCAACACCTCCCCCTGCACCCCCAGTTCGCCTCCAAAGCCGCCTGAGCTCGAGATCAAGCTCGAGCTCCGCCGCATCGGCTCGCCGGAGTTCGCAAGGTATAAGCTTCCCCCGCTCCTCCTTTGCCTCGATCTGGAACCCCTGCATTCCCTTGACCCTTTTCCCCTCGTTTCCCCTCTTTGTAGCTGCTGGAAATGGCCGGAGCTACCGCCTCCCGAAGCTCCTCCGCCGCGAACCTCGTCGCCGGCGAACCAGGCATCCCCGCCGGCCAAGTCCACCACCCACCGACGTGCGGCGGCCCCCTGAAGCCATCCCCGCACTCGCCGGAGCTCGCCGTCGCCTGCATCGTCGCCGGTGAGCACCGCGACCCCCCTGTCCACGGGTTAGTGATGACAGGTGGGCCCCGCCTGTCATCCTCTCCCTCATTCCCGCGCCCCTCTCTTTCTCTGACCTGCGGGCCCCGGCCGTCAGGTTTGAAATGGGTGGGCGCGTGCGCGCGCTGTGCGCTGGCTCGGCTGGGCCGGCGGGCCGCTGCCCTGCGGCTGTTCTGGCCCAGCAGGCACAGTGCCCCTTTTCTTTTTCCTTTCTGTCACTTTTTCCAAAAATTCCACAGGATTAAATAATAATCCAAATGCAACAATTCCAATCCCTAAATTCCTAGAATATTGCAACCTATCTAATGGTGCAACTTCCATTCTAATCCAACAACCTTTCCTTCACTATAAATATTTAAATGTGGTTTTTAGCATTTAAATATATCTTTGAAAATCCCTTTCTCCCAATCTGCTACACCAAATCCAAAACTAAGAATTTTCCCCTTCTTAGTTTTCAACCTAGTATTTTACAAAAGTGTGTTGACATTTTTCTGAGCACTTTGGGTTTTCTGTTTTATTTTTGCCTTATTTTCTCGTTGTTATTTTGCGACGATAGATTGCGTTGCTGACGAAGGAGTTGGACCAGAAGAATTTGAAGACCCCGAAGACTTTGTTGAGCCAGGCAAGCAGCCCTTTGACCATGTCTATGAAATCCTTTTTGTGCATGCCATATAGCTCTTATTTGTTGTTGCATCGGAATCATGATGAGACGGTGAACCACGTAGGTTGGTTGCCTCTGTTACTTCCTCGTTGATACTTGCATTGTGCATGACCCTACCTTCTTATGAGGGTTATGCCGGTGGGAGTAGATAGGCTGCTAAGTAGTTGCTACGCAAAAAGGGACGGGAATATGCATGTGATGGTGACAAAGTATTTTCAAAGGATATTTTTTTAAAAAACCCGACGGGTGCCACTTATGCCCGAGGGAGATGATGAGTTGGGTAACCACTTGATGACGAAGTGGTGTACCAAGGCAAGTGTGTGTGTTGTTTTCGAAAACGGATTAGATTTAAGATTTGTCGACTGTCCCAACCTTACATGCGCAACCACTCTACCCTTATATGGGAAAGGGAATTATTGATTACCTAGACCGATACTAGCTTGGGGCCCGCATTACTAGTGATGGGAGAGTTGTTGGTGCGCTCTCTCGGGACGGGGTCGTGCCAGGTAGGGCGGCCAAGAACATTTTTATGGGGCACCGGACACACCGTTGGTACCCCGTGCTTGTGGTATGTGATGAATATCGGAGCGATGCTCCACAACTTTATGATGTGAAATGTTGGGCACGGGGATTACTACCAATCGAGTGGACTCCATGTTAGTGTCGTCTAGGGAAAGGTAGTGATCGGGTGCTTACCCCGGGTACTTGAGGTACCGCGGGTCGTGGATGATACGGAAGTTCCCCGGATCTTGTGGGTAAAGTGTGCAACCTCTGCAGAGTGTAAAACTATTCGAATAGCCGTGTCCACGGTCAAGGACAGTTGGGCGGTGCTGCTTAAACTACGTCCAGAGTTTTCAACCGTGTGTGTGTGTTGATAAAACTACTTGGGTCAAGTCAAAGGACTTGAGATGTTTGAGATGGGTTGGTGCCCACTCCCACTCTATTTATGTTGATATCTGTAACCTGTCCTCATGGTTACTTGAATTCTCTTGATGCATGTCTTACAAGTTGTTGAACATGTCATTGCACTGAAAACTAGCTTTCTGCAAAAAATTTACCTATATCATGCATTGTTACATCTTGAACCAAAACATGGGTTGCTTGCGAGTACATTCAAAGTACTCATTGGCTTGCCACTGGTTATTTAATTGACCAGGCATGGAAGAACCGGAGTTCGAAGAAGAGTTCTTTGGAGACGAACATGCGAACTAGGACGTTTCCCAGTCAGAATGCCTGTAGGGTTAAGGCAGATGGCATGGGTTCTACTTATCGACGAAGATTTCCACTGCTTGTGTTTCATTTGATGTTCGGCCCTTAAGGCTTTATCAATGTAAGACTTGACCATAATGGTCATAATTTGTGTAAGACGGTATGTATGGATGTAAGACTCTTGTTATTCAGCTTCTGTGTGTTCAGTGAGCATTGATCTCTAGGATCACTGTACACGTGCATTCGGTGATCTCGACTCATGAGTCGGGGTCCCCACAGAGCTGGTATCAGAGCCATCCTGACTGTAGGAAGCCTTAGTTAGCATGGACGTTAGTTAGCTTGAGACCATCTAAACCTCTCTTCTTTTCTGAAGCTTACCCCACCCAGGATATATTTTCCCTTATTGGCCTCGCCCATTCAACCTTTGTAGATGGCTGCCGTACCCGAAGACTTCCTGACCACCGGATTTCCCATGCTTCTCGAGGATAGCCTCAAGAAGTGCCAGTACCACCGAGCCCCCATTTTTACCTACCATGAGCATTGGATCAATGACACCGAGACGGAGTATCATGTGGAAGTGATCGTGAAGGCCAATGACCCTCCAACAGGCTGGTTCTTCGAGGGACCCCAGATGGCAACACTAGTCCTTGCCGTCGAGACGACAACCCTCAAGGCACTCGCCCGCCTCCGAGACCTTCTTCCAGAGATGGCAGACGAGTTGGCAACCCGCTTCTTGCCTTATCAGAAGGAAGGCGAGGATGAGAGCAATGCACCAGCTCCACCATTAGAAGAAGGACTTCCACTCCGATTCCAGACCTACTTCAGCCTTTGTGCCGATAGTTTGGCACAACACTTGGCCACGGAATCAATGGAACTCCGAAAGGAACTTCATGAGACCAAGGCACTTCTTCGCCAAGCCCAAGAGAAGACGGATAGGATCAAGAAGGAAGGTGCTCCCCCTGGACGGCCCGCAATCGCATACAGAGGCGGAAGACCCACAAAGGATGGAGAACCACCACAGCAACACCGCATGAGCGCAAGGGATTACCGCAAGCTCTTCACCCCACCAGCAAAGCAACACCGTGTTGAGCTCCTCCACTCCCCCACCCCTTCAAGCAATGAAGGAAGCCGTGCTACTGATGATGAGGAGGAAGACCCAGAAGAGCCAGACTACGCGACCGAGCATTCCACCACTTAGGCATCATTCACAACTTGGATATGCCCGTTAGCAACCCCTATGGTAGGATAGGTCGTGTACCCCTATGCGAAGTCGAGTCCCTGTAATGGTTCATATGAAACCATGTAGTGTTGTGTTTGCTTTTGATGTGTTTGATGGACGTCGTGTTTTCCTTCGGGAACTTGTAAACGACTACATCACCCATTTGGATTTTAATGAATGTGTTTGGCCTTTGGCCCTTGCATGAAAACAATTAGTGTCATACCAACCCCCTTACTAGGTATCCCATCTATGTTGCTTTCCCCATCTTTCCCCAATCATGAGACCTTGACCACTCCAACAGGATGCCTGTTGTAACACGTACTGGTACCTCTACCCAGCAGCAAGAAGCCGGAGGTTCTGCTGAAGCAGGAGTCAGCCAGGACCAAGCCCAAGGACAGACTCCACCCCCACCACCTCCTCCAATCATGGACATGGCTCAGCTTCTCCAAGCCTTCCGAGAGGAACGCCAAGCCAACACTGCAGCCCTCCAGGTGATTGCTCAAGCTGTCAATCGCCAGCCGGCGGGACACGGCAATGGACGGTCCACGTTGGTGGAGTTCAAGAAGCATGCACCACCCACCTTCATCGAGACTGCTGAACCCCTGGATGCAGACGACTGGGTCCGCACCATTGAGGACTTGTTGGACCTAGTCGGTTGCACTGAAGACCGTGAGAGGGTGGCATATGCTGCCCACTGTCTCGAGGGAACTGCCAGAGCTTGGTGGGATGGATTCAAGGCCATGCATGCTGACTTCAAGGCAGAATTCCGCAAGGCCCACATTCCTTCTGGAATCATGGCCATCAAGAAGCGCGAGTTCCGAGCCCTGAAGCAAGGAAGTAGCACTGTCAAGGAGTACATGCAGAAGTTCAGTGTTCTCTCAAGGTATGCCCCTGAGGATGTCAGCACTGATGCTGCCAAAAAGGAGCGCTTCATGGAAGGCCTCAACCAGACTCTGCAGTACTCGCTTGTTGTGTGTGACTGCCCGACCTTTCTTGATCTGGTGAACAAGGCACTCATGCTTGAGGACAAGCGACGTGCTTTGGATGATACCCGCAAGCGCAAGATGATCAGCAAGGGTAGCTCCAGCAACCAGAAGCCTCGCCCGTGGCAGCCAGCCCCAGTCAAGCCAACCTATCAGCAGCCACGAGCTCCTGCACCCCGCACCAACCATCCACCTCAGCAGTATGCCAACCCCAGGCCAGCTTACAACAACCCCAATAACAATACTGGCAAGGGCGGCAACCCCAACCAAGCCACTTGCTTCGGTTGTGGACAGCCAGGACACTACTCCAAGTATTGCCCCAACAAGAAGCCCGACGCCCCGCGCCCCAATGCGCAGAACCCAGGACAAGGCCGTGGAATGCCACCAAGGAACCAAGCTCCCCGCAATCTGCCCATCAACGGCAAGGGTCGTGTGAATCATGTCACTGCAGAAGAAGCCCAGGAAGACCCGGACGTCGTGCTGGGTACGTTCCTAGTCAATTCAGCACCTGCAACTGTCTTGTTTGATTCTGGAGCCACGCATTCATTTGTCACTCAAAAGTTTGCATTAAAAAGTGGCATGACCCCTACACCCCTGCATAACCCTATGGTGGTACAAACCCCCAGAGCAGAGATGAGAGCCAAGATAGGATGTAAAGGAGTCGGGATTGTTATTAACGGGGTAGACTTCCTAGCAGACCTTATCATCCTAGGATCACAAGACTTGGATGTGATCTTAGGAATGAACTGGCTCATCAAGCACCAAGGCTTGATAGATTGTGCCAACCGGACTGTCACTGTGACCAATGACCAAGGAGTCGAAGTTAAATTTGCCTCCAACCCCTCCTCTGCTCAAGCCAACCAAGTCAACTGTCTGACTGAAGTTGGATTGGAGCAAGTGCCGGTAGTATGCGAATACCCCGATGTCTTTCCTGATGAGCTACCGGGAATGCCTCCTGACCGAGACATTGAGTTCATCATCGAGCTCATACCCGGAGCGGGACCCATCTATAAGAAGCCTTATAGAATGGGATCAGAGGAGTTAGCAGAGTTGAAGAAGCAACTGGAAGAGCAGTTGAGGAAGGGATTTATCCGCCCTAGTGCCTCCCCTTGGGGATCGCCTGTTCTGTTTGTGGCAAAGAAGGACGGTACCATCCGCTTGTGCATTGACTACCGCTCCCTCAATGAAGTTACAATCAAGAACAAATATCCACTTCCCAAGATTGAAGATCTGTTTGATCAACTCAACGGGGACAAGGTGTTCTCTAAGATCGATCTCAGATCTGGGTACTACCAGCTGAAAATCAGACCACAAGATATTCCGAAGACGGCATTTGTAACCAGATATGGCCTGTATGAGTGCACGGTCATGTCCTTTGGATTGACCAATGCCCCAGCTTACTTCATGTATCTCATGAATAAGGTCTTCATGGAATATTTGGACAAGTTTGTTGTTGTCTTCATAGAGGACATTCTTGTCTTCTTGAAGACGGAAGAAGAGCACGAGCAACACTTGAGGATGGTCCTAGACAAGCTTCGAGAGCACCAACTGTACGCCAAGTTCAGCAAGTGCGAATTTTGGCTGCGTGAAGTTGGATTCTTGGGTCATGTTATGACCGAGGAAGGATTGTCAGTCGATCCCGCTAAGATTGAAGCCGTGACTGAATGGCAATCCCCAAGCAATGTGAAGGAAGTCAGAAGCTTCCTCGGACTCGCGGGATATCACCGCAAGTTCGTTGAAGGATTCTCAAGCATTGCCCGACCCATGACTCAGCTCTTGAAGAAGGACAAGAAGTTTGAATGGACGCCGAAGTGCGAAGAGAGCTTCCAGGAGCTGAAGAAGAGACTGACCACCGCCCCAGTCCTGGCCACACCAGATATACACAAGGAGTTTGTGATATATTGTGATGCGTCAAGGACCGGACTGGGAAGTGTTCTGATGCAAGAGGGCAGAGTCGTAGCTTACCTTTCAAGGCAACTAGGCCTCATGAAGAGAACTATTCTACTCATGACCTTGAGTTAGCAGCTGTGGTTCATGCCCTGAAGACATGGCGACATTACCTCCTAGGGAAGCGGTGTGAGATATACACAGATCACAAAAGTCTGAAGTATATTTTCACTCAAAAGGAATTGAACATGAGGCAAAGAAGATGGCTAGAGTTGATCAAGGATTATGACCTCAGTGTTTAATACCACCCTGGGAAGGCTAATGTGGTAGCTGATGCATTAAGCAGGAAGGCTTGTTCCTTGAATGCTATGCTTAAGGGAAGGCTACCCGCCTTGTATGAAGAACTTGAAAGCTTCGGGTTGGAACTGGTTGCACCAGGATTCTTAGCCAACCTCGAAGTCAAGCCTACCTTGATGGATGATATTAGAGAAGCTCAGAAGGGACACGAATCTATTGAAGGCATCAAGAGGAAGATCAAGGCAGGCAAAGCCCCAGGATTCTCAGAGGATGAGGAAGGAATTGTGTGGTTTGGGAATCGCATCTGCGTGCCCAACAAGGTTGAGCTCAAGAATCCGATCTTGCAAGAAGCTCATGACACCCCGTATTCCATCCACCCTGGAGGAACCAAGTTGTATCAAGACCTGAAGGAAAGATTTTGGTGGCACGGGATGAAAAGGGAGATTGCCACCTATGTTGCGAAGTGTGATGTATGCCAAAGAATCAAGGCTGAATATCAGCGACCTGCTGGATTGCTCCAACCACTCAAGGTTCCCGAGTGGAAATGGGATAAAGTCGGAATGGATTTCATCACTGGACTACCTAGGTCAAACAAGGGACATGACTCCATCTGGGTCATAGTCGATCATTTGACCGAAGTAGCCCACTTCATTCCTGTTAAGACTACCTATAGTGGCGACCAGCTAGCAACTCTATACATCAACAGAATCGTAAGCCTTCATGGTGTTCCCAAGGAGATTGTGTTTGATCGAGGAACCCAGTTTACCTCAAGGTTCTGGAAGAAGTTCCAAGAGGCCATGGGGACCAAGTTGTCCTTCAGTACCGCTTTCCACCCACAGACCGGAGGTCAGACAGAACGAGTGAATCAGATACTCGAAGACATGCTCCGAGCCTGTGTCTTAGCATATGGAGCTAAGTGGGAAGATTGCCTCCCTTTTGCCGAATTCTCCTACAACAACAGTTATCAGTCAAGCCTTCAGATGGCTCCATTTGAGGTGTTATATGGACGAAAGTGCTGCACACCCCTCAACTGGTCGGAGACCGAAGAAGGACTTGTCTTTGGGCCCGATATCCTCCGTGAAGCAGAAGAGCAAGTTCAGCTAGTCAGAGAGCGACTGAAGACCGCCAAGTCAAGGCAGAAGAGCTATGCTGACGCTCGTCGCCGACTAGTAGACTTCCAAGTCGGAGACCATGTATACCTGCGAGTAACTCCTCTTAAGGGAACAAAGCGTTTCCACATTAAGGGAAAGCTCGCACCAAGGTTTATCGGTCCCTCCGAGATCACCGCACGACGAGGAGAAGTGGCTTACCAGTTGGAACTGCCACCTGAACTATCCGATGTGCACAACGTATTCCACGTGTCACAACTCCGGAAGTGTCTCCAAGTTCCAGACAAGCCTGATCTTTACAAGGACGTCAACCACCAAGCCATTGACCTTCAGCCTGATTTGACCTACCGTGAGAGGCCCATCAGCATTCTGGATGAGGCTGAGCGACACACTCGAAGCCGCACCATCAAGTATTTCAAGGTCCAGTGGAGCAACCACTCTGAAGCAGAAGCAACTTGGGAGCGTGAAGACTACCTTAGATCCGAGTTTCCGTATCTCTTTAAAGCCTAGTTTAGGAATCTCGGGGACGAGATTCTTGTAAGGGGGGTAGGTCTGTCACACCCTGCATTTTGTAACACTTCATTTGCATTATTAAAGCATGAAAATTTGGGCCAACAAAAACTTTTGCATTATTTGGCTTTTATTTTGAAGTTGGTTTTCTCTATGTGGTTTTTCAAGTGCTCTTAATAGTCAACTACTCCACCTTCTATACTTCACCTCCTTGCCCCAAACTTCTGTCCAATGATCATGCCATGTGTATAGAGCAATATAGTATTTTCTTACAAAAATAATTTGGCCAAAAAGTATTTTCTAAAATTAGTTTTTCCAAAAACCCTTGAATTGAGATTTGCACTGCAAGTACTTGATTTGAGGTGTGAAAAATCTTTCAAAAGGTATATTTGAAACCTATTAGATATAGGATACCCAGAAACCACAAAAATATATTTTTAAAAGCTATTTTACTATTTTACTTAAAAGCTTTTTCTTAAGGCCAGAAATGGTCTTTAATAGGGAAAAATTATTTTATTGTTTCAAAAATATTTGACAAAAATCAGGGAAACTCAGTGGACATATATTTTCCATATATAAGAGTTTCAACACATGGTCATGTTCAAAATATTGGACAAAACCTCCCAAAACCATATCTGCCCATTTCAAGGATTTGAAATATTTCTACAGGAAATATTTTCACAAAAATCCAAGAAAAATCCAGCAAGTCACAAATTCATATTGTGATGATCTTGCAAAGCCTCATGTCAATCAAAGTCATTTTAGTTCACCAAAAGACCCCAAAACCCTCTCTGACCAGAATCAAGTTTGAGCAACTTTGTACTACCAACTTTCTCCCCTTAACCCCAAATTTTGTGAGCATGTTGACATAACCAAATGAGGCCACTACACAAAGTGGTGCATCAAGGAGAAGTGTTATGCTCAACTAGATCTACTCAAGTCTATTTCTGCTCATTTCTAGGGTTTACAAAAGTTGCATTGGCAACTTTGCCCAAATAATATCCAAATTGGTGGAAGGCCATATTTATATGAGTCATTTCACCCTTTGGAGTCTCATGGCATTTGGAGTTCATTTGCTCAACCAAGCAAGCATCAAACACCTTCTGACATTTTTCAAAAACCACTATTTTGACCCCTTCCACTATTCTTGGAGAGCTCAAATTTTTACCACAGCTCATCCTAGACCCCTTTCACCTCCAGTAACAATGGCAAGTCCACAGCTCAATTGTTGGATGGGTAAAATCCCTCTTTCTCTCTCTGGACAGCCCCTTTCTCCCTCTTCCTCACCTCTCTCCTCACCCCAGTGGCCATCCAGAGCATCCAATGCCTCCCCCTCCTTCTTTACTCCACCCTTGAGCTACTGGACACGGTTGGCCACGCCCACAAGGCATATAAAATGCCATGCCGGCCATTTGGGCGCTCTGGAGCGTGCTACAGTGCGCTCCCGCACTGTAGCCGCCCCCTGCCAAGCAGCTCCGGCCACCTCGGGCCTTCCCCGCGCGCCTGCCGATGCGCCTTAGCGTCCGCAGCACGCTACGCGGTCGGCCCCCTCCTCTCTGCTCCTCCCCGCGCCTCCGCGCAAGCGAACAAGGGCCGCCCGAGCGCACCAGCGAGCGTGCTCACACGCGCGGTGCCTCTGGCCCCCTGCTCCCTCTCTCTCTTCTTCCCCTAGGCGTATTCGACCCCCACGAGCCCCCTAGACACGGTGCAGCGCCCTCCCGAGGCCTGTTGCGACGAGCACGAGCCCGCCGGCGCACGAGCCCATGGTGGACCGCCGTTCGCCTATATAAGGGCCTCCCCGAGCCCTTCCACCCTCACCCCTCGCTCTCTGCACCACCAACACCTCCCCCTGCACCCCCAGTTCACCTCCAAAGCCGCCCGAGCTCGAGATCGAGCTCGGGCTCCGCCGCGTCGGCTCGCCGAAGTTCGTGAGGTATAAGCCACCCCCGCTCCTCCTTTGCCTCGATCTGGAACCCCTGCATTCCCCTGACCCTTTTCCCCTCGTTTCCCCTCTCTGTAGCTGCTGGAAATGGCCGGAGCTACCGCCTCCCAAAGCTCCTCCGCCGCGAACCTTGTCGCCGGCGAACCAGGCATCCCCGCCGGCCAAGTCCACCACCCACCAACGTGCGGCGGCCCCCTGAAGCCATCCCCGCACTCGCCGGAGCTCGCCGTCGCCTGCATCGTCGCTGGTGAGCACCGCGACCCCTTTGTCCATGGGTTAGTGATGACAGGTGGGCCTCGCCTGTCATCCTCTCCCTCATTCCCGCGCCCCTCTCTCTCTCTGACCTGCGGGCCCCGGCCGTCAGGTTTGAAATGGGTGGGCGCGTGCGCGCGCTGTGCGCTGGCTCGGCTGGGCCGGCCTGCTGGCTGGGCCGCTGCCCTGCGGCTGTTCTGGCCCAGCAGGCACAGTGCCCCTTTTCTTTTTCCTTTCTGTCACTTTTTCCAAAAATTCCACAGGATTAAATAATAATCCAAATGCAACAATTCCAATCCCTAAATTCCTAGAATATTGCAACCTATTTAATGGTGCAACTTCCATTCTAATCCAACAACCTTTCCTTCACTATAAATATTTAAATGTGGTTTTTAGCATTTAAATATATCTTTGAAAATCCCTTTCTCCCAATCTGCTACACCAAATCCAAAACTAAGAATTTTCCCCTTCTTAGTTTTCAACCTAGTATTTTACAAAAGTGTGTTGACATTTTTCTGAGCACTTTGGGTTTTCTGTTTTATTTTTGCCTTATTTTCTCGTTGTTATTTTGCGACGATAGATTGCGTTGCTGACGAAGGAGTTGGACCAGAAGACTTTGAAGACCCCGAAGACTTTGTTGAGCCAGGCAAGCAGCCCTTTGACCATGTCTATGAAATCCTTTTTGTGCATGCCATATAGCTCTTATTTGTTGTTGCATCGGAATCATGATGAGACGGTGAACCACGTAGGTTGGTTGCCTCTGTTACTTCCTCGTTGATACTTGCATTGTGCATGACCCTACCTTCTTATGAGGGTTATGCCGGTGGGAGTAGATAGGCTGCTAAGTAGTTGCTACGCAAAAAGGGACGGGAATATGCATGTGATGGTGACAAAGTATTTTCAAAGGATTTTTTTTAAAAAACCCCGACGGGTGCCACTTATGCCCGAGGGAGATGATGAGTTGGGTAACCACTTGATGACGAAGTGGTGTACCGAGGCAAGTGTGTGTGTTGTTTTCGAAAACGGATTAGATTTAAGATTTGTCGACTGTCCCAACCTTACATGCGCAACCACTCTACCCTTATATGGGAAAGGGCATTATTGATTACCTAGACCGATACTAGCTTGGGGCCCGCATAGTGACGGGAGAGTTGTTGGTGCGCTCTCTCGGGACGGGGTCGTGCCAGGTAGGGCGGCCAAGAACATTTTTATGGGGCACCAGACACACCGTTGGTACCCCGTGCTTGTGGTATGTGATGAATATCGGAGCGATGCTCCACAACTTTATGATGTGAAATGTTGGGCACGGGGATTACTACCAATCGAGTGGACTCCATGTTAGTGTCTTCTAGGGAAAGGTAGTGATCGGGTGCTTACCCCGGGTACTTGAGGTACCGCGGGTCATGGATGACACGGAAGTTCCCCGGATCTTATGGATAAAGTGTGCAACCTCTGCAGAGTGTAGAACTATTCGAATAGCCGTGTCCACGGTCAAGGACAGTTGGGCGGTGCTGCTAAAACTACGTCCAGAGTTTTCAACCGTGTGTGTGTGTTGATAAAACTACTTGGGTCAAGTCAAAGGACTTGAGATGTTTGAGATGGGTTGGTGCCCACTCCCACTCTATTTATGTTGATATCTGTAACCTGTCCTCATGGTTACTTGAATTCTCTTGATGCATGTCTTACAAGTTGTTGAACATGTCATTGCACTCAAAACTAGCTTTCTGCAAAAATTTACCTATATCATGCATTGTTACATCTTGAACCAAAACATGGGTTGCTTGCGAGTACATTCAAAGTACTCATTGGCTTGCCACTGGTTATTTAATTGACCAGGCATGGAAGAACCGGAGTTCGAAGAAGAGTTCTTTGGAGACGAACATGCGAACTAGGACGTTTCCCAGTCAGAATGCCTGTAGGGTTAAGGCAGATGGCATGGGTTCTACTTATCGACGAAGATTTCCGCTGCTTGTGTTTCATTTGATGTTCAGCCCTTAAGGCTTTATCAATGTAAGACTTGACCATAATGGTCATAATTTGTGTAAGACGGTATGTATGGATGTAATACTCTTGTTATTCAGCTTCTGTGTGTTCAGTGAGCATTGATATCTGGGATCACTGTACATGTGCATTTGGTGATCTCGACTCATGAGTCGGGGTCCCCACACAAGGATACTCAGGTTCGCAAGATGCATGCAAATTTTCGTGTTGTTTGGACATTCCAGGACCTCGTGGCAAAGAAAAAATAGTAAATGTGTATGCCTGTGAACAGTAAATTAAAAAAAAATAGCGAGAAAATTTTAAAAAATATGAAATTTTTTGGCATCAAAGAGGCTCAGGTCCGCAAGGTGCGCACAAAATTTTGTTGTGTTTGGACACTATAGGAGCTCGTGGAGAAAAAACAAAAATTTTGCTCAGGAAAAAACATTGGAAAAAATGACTATTTTGTTTTCATTTGCTAGAGCTCCTCGCATGTCATTTGATCATAAAAACTTGCAAGAACCTTGCGCACATGAGTATCTTCGATCCCACAAATTTTTGGATTTTTTAGATTTTTGTGCTATTTTTTCAGGACGGTCAAAGCCCTTTGACCGGACGGTAACGACACAGAAGGGCATTTATGTAAGAGCACCTAACGGTAAAGGGGCAAATTTGAGTAGTCATCAAAATTAGGGGCAAATCTGAGTAGGTGGTTTGAGTTAGGGACAGCAATGCAAATGGCCCTAAGATAAAATCTAACCATATCATTAAACTTTTGGATCCAAATCAGTTCCTTACGAAGTAGCGCATAAACTAGGGTTTAAGCTTCTGTCACTCTCGCAACCCATCATCTAATAACTACTCCACAATGCATTACCTTAGGCCCTAATAAGGTGAAGTGCCACGTAGTCGACGTTCACATGACACCACTAAGGGAATCACAACATACATACCATCAAAATATCGAACACATATCAAGTTCACATGATTAGTTGCAACAAGATTTCTCCCGAGACCTCAAGACTCACAAATGATAATCATGCTCAAGATCAGAGGGGTATTAAATAGCATAATGGATCTGAACATATAACCTTCCACCAAATAAACCATATAGTAATCAACTACAAGATGTAATCAACACTACTAGTCACCCACAAGCACCAATCTAAGGTTCTGGTACAAAGATTGAACACAAGAGATGAACTAGGGTTTGAGAGGAGATGGTGCTGTTGAAGATGTTGATGGAGATTGCCCTCCCCAATATGGGAGAGTTGTTGCTAATGATGATGATGATTTCCCCCTCCAGGAGGGAAGTTCCCCTGGCGGAATCACTCTTGCCCAAGTTCCGCCTCGAGACGTCGGCACTTCGTCCCAAAAGCCTTCCCCCCTATTTCTTTCTAGGTCAAAATGACTTATATACCAGAAGAGGGGCACCAGAGGTGGGCCGAGGAGGGCACAACCCACCAGGGCGCGCCTGGGGGCCCTGGCACGCCCAGGTGGGTTGTGCCCACCTGGTGGGCCCCCTCTGGTAGTTATTTGCTCCAATAATTCTTAAATATTCCATAAAAATTCTCCGTGAGGTTTCAGCTCATTTGGAGTTGTGCATAAAAGGTGGCCTGACGTAGCCTTTTCAGGTCCAGAATTCCAGCTGCCGGTATTCTCCCTCTTTGTGTGAACCTTGCATATTATGAGAGAAAAGGCAGTAGAATTACTCCATAAAGCATTATTATGCATAAAAAATCATAAATAACAGTAGGAAAACATGATGCAAAATGGACGTATCAACTCCCCCAAGCTTAGACCTGGCTTGTCCTCAAGGGAAAACCAAAATCGAAAAACATGTCCACATGCTTAGAGAGAGAGAGGTGTCGATAAAACAAAATACGGACATAGAAGCATCATGTATATTATTATAACAACAACACACTTTATTATAGAACTTTTATCACATAACTTTTATCATAAACTTCCCACGAACATGTAACAATTCATCACAACATCGAAGTATAAAGCATAAACTCTATTGAAAACCAACAAACTATGTATTCAGTTAACTTTGCAACTACAATTCATTATCTTTTCAGGAAGGGTCACGTATCGAAGCCTTTTGGAAAGTCTACATACTCAACCATCATATAGTCTTCTATGATTGCTAACACTCACCGCATACACATGAGCAAAAAGTTTCGCCGGACACATAGAAAGATAGGGGCTTATAGTTTCGCCTCCCAACGTATTCACCTCAAGGGTGATGTCAACAATAATAACTCATGCCCACCCATATTCAACTGGATACATGTGCCTAGATCTTTCCTCACCACATGATGCTTGCCAAAAGAGAAAAAATAAAAAGGGAAAGAGAGATACTTTGACTCTTGCATAAAAGTAAATACATAAAAGTAAAAGATAAGCCCTTCGCAGAGGGAAGCAGAGGTTGCCATGCGCTTTTTGGTTGTATTCTCAATCTCTTAGTGCAAAAGAACGTCACATTATATTGCCCCTTATGATAGCAACCTTTATTATGTAGTCTGTCTCCTTTATTATTTTGCCATCACAAGTTCGTACAGTGCTCAATTTTCTCTTACACTAAATGATCTAACACATTTAGAATCAATTTTTATTACTTTATTGCACCGATGACAACTTACTTGAGGGATCTTACTCAATCCATAGGTAGGTATAGTGGACTCTCAAAAGAAGATTTGGGTTAAGGGTTTGGATGCACAAATAGTATCTCTACTTAGTGTGGAATTTTTGGCTAGTAAAGATGGGGGGCAAGCACCACATGTTAAAGGATCTATGGCAATATAACTTCTATGTGAATATGAACAAACATAAATCATTATGTTGTCTTCCTTGTCCAATGTCAACAATTTTGGCATATAATATTTTGTTGGGGGCTCACAATCATAAAAGATGTCCAAGATAGTGTATTTGCATATGAATCTTCTCTTCCCTTATTAATTGTTTCATGAATTACATCATTGACCAATTCTATGTTTGTCAATCTCCAATAAATTTTACTAATTATACTCTTCCTTATGTGATGTCATTACTTACCATAAGATTATCATATGATATTTTTCATTTATTTCCTTTCTTTTTATTAAACATGAAAGTAAAGAAACCAAAACTCAAACTAAACTTTATTATATATCCC
Organism: Triticum timopheevii; assembly: GCA_963921465.1. Lineage (NCBI taxonomy): Eukaryota > Viridiplantae > Streptophyta > Magnoliopsida > Poales > Poaceae > Triticum > Triticum timopheevii. Next base: position 171,295,639 of record OY997264.1, on the reverse strand, counting down.
GCACACGATTACAAGGATAGATAGATGATGTCGCTTGAAGCTACGTCGGTATTTCCCCAAAGAGGAAGGGATGAGGCAGCACAGCGGCGATAGGTATTTCCCTCGGATATGAAACCAAGGTTATCGAACTAGTAGGAGAACTAAGCAACACAATGTAAACAGCCTCTGCACACAGATAACAAATCCTCGCAACCCGACGTGTTAAAGGGGTTGTCAATCCCTTCCGGGGTACGACGCCTCAAGATAGGCAAACGGACGTGAGATAAATTTGTAGTAAATTGATAGATTGAACGCCAAATAAAATAAATAAGAATAAATTGCAGCAAGGTATTTTTGTATTTTTGGTTTAATAGATCTGAAAATAAATGCAAGAGAAAAGTAGATCGCAAAGGTAAATATATGAGAAAGTAGACCCGGGGGCCGTAGGTTTCACTAGTGGCTTCTCTCGAGAAAAATAGCAAACAGTGGGTGAACAAATTACTGTTGGGCAATTGACAGAACTTCAAATACTTATGATGATATCTAGGCAATGATCATTATATAGGCATCACGTACAAGATTAGTAGACCGACTCCTGCCTGCATGTACTACTATTACTCCACACATTGACCGCTATCCAGCATGCATCTAGTGTATTAAGTTCATGGAGAAACAGAGTGATGCAATAAGAACGATGACATGATGTATACAAGATCTATCTATGTAGAGATAGACCCCATTGTTTTATCCTTAGTAGCAACGATATATACGTGTTGGTTCCCCTTCAGTCACTGGGATCAAGCACCGTAAGATCGAACCCACTACAAAGCACCTCTTCCCATTTCAAGATAAATAGATCAAGTTGGCCAAATAAAACCCAAATATCAGAGAAGAGATACGAGGCTATAAGCAATCATGCATATATGAGATCAAAAAAACTCAAATAACTTTCATGGATATAAAAAGATAGATCTGATCATAAACTCAAAGTTCATCGATCCCAACAAACACACCGCAAAAGAGTTACATCATATGGATCTCCAAGAGACCATTGTATTGAGAATTCTGTTGGGGAACGTAGTAATTTCAAAATTTTCCTACGCACACGCAAGATCATGGTTATGGCATAGCAACGTAGGGGAGAGTGATGTCCACGTACCCACGTAGACCGTAAGCGGAAGCGTTATGACAACGCGGTTGATGTAGTCGTACGTCTTTACGATCCGACCGATCCAAGCACCGAACGTATGGCACCTCCGAGTTCAGCACATGTTCATCTCGATGACGATCCCCGGGCTCGGATCCAGCAAAGCTTCGGGGATGAGTTCCGTCAGCACGACGGCGTGGTGACGGTGATGATGTTCTGCCGGCGCAGGGCTTCGCCTAAACTCCGCGACGATATGACCGAGGTGGAATATGGTGGAGGGGGGCACCGCACACGGCTAAGGAACGATCCGTAGATCAACTTGTGTGTTCTAGGGTGCCCCTGCCCCCGTTTATAAAGGAGCAAGGGGGGGAGGCCGGCCGGCCCTAGAGGGCGCGCCAGGAGGAGGAGTCCTCCTCCTAGTAGGAGTAGGACTCCCCCTTTCCTACTCCTACTAGGAGGGGGAAAGGAAGGGGAGAGGGAGAGGAAAAGAGGGGGGCGCCGCCCCCTTCCTAGTCCAATTCGGACCAAAGGGGGAGGGGGCGCGCGGCCCATGCTGGCTGCCCCTCTCTCTCCACTAAGGCCCATAGGGCCCATTACTTCTCCCGAGGGGGTTCCGGTAACTCTCCGGCACTCCGGTTTTCTCCAAAAACGTCCGGAACACTTCCGGTGTCCGAATATAGTCGTCCAATATATCAATCTTTATGTCTCGACCATTTCGAGACTCCTCGTCATGTCCGTGATCACATCCGGGACTCCAAACAAACTTCGGTACATCAAAACTTATAAACTCATAATAAAACTGTCATCGTAACGTTAAGCGTGCGGACCCTACGGGTTGGAGAACTATGTAGACATGACCTAGAACTATTCTCGGTCAATAACCAATAGCAGAACCTGGATGCCCATATTGGTTCCTACATATTCTACGAAGATCTTTATCGGTCAAACCGCATAACAACATACGTTGTTCCCTTTGTCATCGGTATGTTACTTGCCCGAGATTCGATCGTCGGTATCCAATACCAAGTTCAATCTCGTTACCAGCAAGTCTCTTTACTCGTTACGTAATGCATCATTCCGTAACTAACTCATTAGCTACATTGCTTGCAAGGCTTATAGTGATGTGCATTACCGAGAGGGCCCAGAGATACCTCTCCGACAATCGGAGTGACCAAACCTAATCTCGAAATATGCCAACCCAACATGTACCTTTGGAGACACCTGTAGTACTCCTTTATAATCACCCAGTTACGTTGTGACGTTTGGTAGCACCCAAAGTGTTCCTCCGGTAAACGGGAGTTGCATAATCTCATAGTTATAGGAACATGTATAAGTCATGAAGAAAGCAATAGCAATATACTAAACGATCAAGTGCTAGGCTAACGGAATGGGTCATGTCAATCACATCATTCTCCTAATGATGTGATCCCATTAATCAAATGACAACACATGCCTATGGTTAGAAACATAACCATCTTTGATTAATGAGCTAGTCAAGTAGAGGCATACTAGTGACGTTATGTTTGTCTATGTATTCACACATGTATCATGTTTCCGGTTAATACAATTCTAGCAAGAATAATAAACATTTATCATGATATGAGGAAATAAATAATAACTTTATTATTGCCTCTAGGGCATATTTCCTTCAAATTCAGCGAGAGAGAGAAAGCCATCTAGCTACTAACTACAGACCCGAAGGTCTACAAAGAACTACTCACGAATCATCGGAGAGGCACCAATGGAGGTGGTGAACCCCATCCGGGATGGTGTCTAGATTGGATCTGGTGGTTCTGGACTCTGCGGCGACTGGATGAATATTTCATCAACGCTTTTAGGGTTTCTCGAATATTGGGGTATTTATAGAGCAAAGAGGTGGTCTGGGGAGCACCCGAGGTGGGCACAACCCACCAAGGCGCGCCTGGGCCTCCTGGAGCACCCTGGTGGGTTGTGCCCCCCTCGTGGCACCCCCCAGGCACAGCCAGGGCCCGTTGTGTTCCACTACTGTAGGATGCTACTAATGCGACACTACAATCAGATACCCTTTGACGAAACTGTGTGTGATGCAATAATCGCAAATGGTGGGGTAAAAACCGTCAAAAAGGTGCAAAACTTTTGCGATGACGGATGCATCAAACATGATTCAGATTTTTGTTGCGTGTGCGATGAAGGGCATACAATTCAGTTCAATTAATTGTTTGCGATGATGAGGAACAAAAGAAACGGGCAGCCAGATGAAGGTGTGTGCGATATACAACATACGGTTCACTAGGATGAACTGTGTGTGATCAGGAAACACAATGGAAACGGTTCAACTGAACAAGATGTGTGTGATAGGCGGCAAACAGGTCGTAATCAGAAATGTGTGCAAAGAACAATAATAATATAGACGATTGCTACTAATAAGCCATGTGATTTGCTCTGTCTACAGAAGAATAACATGTATAAGGACTTGATTCCATAAACAGATTGAACATCGAATAACATATGTGGCTAGTACACACATGACCTTTGCACACACGAAAGTACATTCCAAAATGCCTATGAAACTCAAATAATGTATAAAAAGGCAAAATGAACCGTGATTAATTTCATATTTTTAGGACAATGCTACTATATATAGTTGCATGTTGCCTCTATAAAATAAGTCGAGGCGGGAAGAGACATCGTATGTCGTTTCACACACATAGGTGACAAGGTCCCTCTCGGAACCATGAGCCTTTTTGAGAGAAGCTCCGGTTTGTAAGAAGATTGTACCAAAACTTGTCCCAAATTGGACTAATTTTTTACCACAACATGTTGGTGCTATGACATAACACCATGGGAAGTTTCATGATTTTGAGGTGAGTTTTGGATTTACAGTAATTTTAAAACCAGGTTCCTCAATGTTTACTGTCGAGTCGACACCGCCCTGGATAGGCTTTTTCCTCGTGGGTCCCAAATGATAAATCCAAATCTATGAAAACCATGCAGCTTTTCTTATTAAGAATTACAACCCTTGGTATGCAAGCTGAAAATAAGTTTGTGGGTGCTGGTGGGCACTAAAAACTTGCAGTTCTATAATGAACAAAGATCTCAAGGATCCCGCGAGAGTGATGTTCTTTGCCTATGTTGTGAGTGCTTATAATATTTATGTCTTAATTAAAGAAATGGCAAGCCATTGGCCCAGTATGAAAGAAAATATGGGTCAAAGACGAGTTGAAAAGGGCAAGAATATCTAACTCTAGCTAACAAATAGTACAAAAGCATGAGGATTAATTGCTCATCAGGTTTAGACAAATTCCAGATTGAATAGGACAATGCCATCTAACTCAACCAAAGTTTTCGGCAGTCACAATCAAATGGATCGGTCTGATCCATAAAATCAAGATCCCCGGCTAGAAATTCTACTGGTCCATGATGACAAGCTGTTGTAAATAGAAGCCGAGCATGATCAGAAGCCCTTAGGTCCACATGAAACTTCTTTTTATGTTGTTCAACACCTGCAGCCGTAAGAAATTTCTTGTTGAAAAACTTAATCCTCACAGACAATAGTGCCCTCGCATTTAACATGAAGAATGTGACAAAGCTAGTGTTTGCATTGTTGGATGCATATCCTTCTAGTGTTACTGTCTTCAAACGAATATCGTGAGATCTGAGAAAATCCCGGTGCTTCTTGAACCATCGATTGGTTATGCCTTTTTCTCCATGTGTTAGTGCCTAAATAGAGATGAAGATTGAAAACAGTTAATGTCTACAAAAGATTATGTTGAAAGAGTGATAGCTGAACGATTAACTATAGTACATTATATATGGGCTTTCAATGTGCGTGAAATCATCACCTTCATATACAAACTCTCCAGACATGGAAATCATTGCAGCAAGGCAATAATGATGTTGAGATCAAAACACCCCATAGTGATACATAAGGTCTTGACAGAATCCACCACCACTGATAGGATGGACAAGCACTTCACTGAGCATAGAACATAATATTAGCACTGAAAGTGTACTCCAAGATGATACTTAACTTATGCGCACAAATGAAAAATGCAAATTACAAAAGCGTACGTGAATAATATACAATACCTCAATAGGTGTGGAGGCAAACACCATCTCAAACCATTCAAACGGATCACTAATTGTACCCATGGTCTCCAATTTAGGCGCAGAGACCACAATTATTTGTGAAGGTTTATAACAACAATTAAGGAGCAACCTTTGAAGTGAAGGGGCGTCTTCGATGATGAGCTCCTGTCCTTCAAAATGAATTCCAATGCTTACAAGGTGAGATGAATTTATTTTGAGACAAGGGATGTGGATTCCTATTCCAAAAACAAGCACCAAACGCTGTAGTGCAGGGCAGCTAGAGTGGATGATGCTGTGAAGTGAGGCCACCGACAGATCAACCAACACAAGAGCAAGTTTTTTTAGCACTAGCAGTCGAAGCATTTGTACCAGATAGTCTGCTAGATGGCACCGGGTCAAGCTGGTGGTGTGGAGAGAGGAGGAAAACCATGAGATGGGCATCAGTGGTGAGGGCACAGATGCACCTCTTGGTGGTAACATATCACTGTAATGGTAGAACTCAAGCTGCTGGAGTTTATCGAATTGACGGGATGTCAGCCAGGCAGCCACCATGCAGGGTATGTCCAGCAGGTAGCATGTCGGGATGTAGATGCGTTGAATGGAGCCCTTGTGGGAGGATATGATGGCTCCGGGGAGTTCAGAATCATCATCGACAGATAGCTGACAACAATCGAGATTAAGAGGCGGTGCACCACAGAGTGCGCCGCCGAGATGCGAGGACTTGTGTGCGGCAGCCATCCTTGGTGGGGAGAAGGGAGATGATCTCCCCAAGGATTCCGTCCGGGAGATCGCTAATGCGGTCCACCGGAGATTCTACTGGTTCCTCTGGTCCAGGGGGCGCTTCTGGCCGCACAGCCGGGTCCAAGATCAACATCCGGCGGCGGCGTTGGTCGGAGCCTCATCTGTGTACATACCAATCTGAAAGAAAAAAATGGCATAACATGTAGGGCATTCAAAATCAATTCTCAAGATCTGGCGACGAATTATTAGCGCGCAAGCTAACCCTAGTCGAATGATTAGCAAAAATCATTTGTACTGAACAAACAATTAATCACTAACTCTATGCGGATAACATTCAAACAATCAATACACTACGTGCATCTAATGGATCTTAATTACTCTGATTTCATGGACTGAGAGAACATAACCATAGGATTTGTATTCCACAAAAATTATAGAGGGGCGGGGCGGGGTTGGGGGGGGGGGGGATTAACCAGAGAAAACACTTGATATGTGTGCTGCACAAATGGGTATATAGATGACTAACCGGTTTTCTGTTGGAGTCGCAGTTGTTGCCGGAGTTGATGTTCACCTCCGGCTCCGGCTGGGGGGGGGGGGGGGCACGACGGTGCCGACGAATTCAAGGTCGCGCTGCTGCTCGCGTGAGACCTCGTCGGTGGCGACGGAAACCTCTGTGGCCAGCTTCACGCGTTGTGCGGGTGCTTCACCAGCCCCGGTGTCGCCACTCCCTCCGATGGTGCGCTTCAGCGGCATCATCATACACTCCAGAGTACAGACGTCGGTGACCACTGTGGACCGGGGATGTGTCCGCCTATTATGGCCGGCGGCTCGGGCGCGCAATTAATATGGACCAGTGGGAGCAAGGCAAGCTGCGGTCAAAAGTTGTCTCGCCTCCCGGTGAGCCTGCGCGGCGGATGTCTGCCGTTCCTACCACCATTTCACACAACTACTCGCACGCCTCCCCGTCAATACACACACCTGCACGCACACTTCCCGGTATGCCTGCACGGCGGACTGCTTGCATGCGTCCCGTCAACTCACGCCTGCTCGCACGGCACACGGGGCATGTGGCAGCACGTATATTTTTTGGTTTATTTTCTGCCGCTTTAGTGCTTCACTGAACCATTTGCGTTGAAGAGATGCACAAATCCTGCATTGAACATCTCGCATGCTTCTCGGTGAACCTGCGCACTGGACGAGTTTTGGATTTACTAGAATTTAAAAACAAGTCATCTCAATGTTTTGTTGGCAATCAACAGTGCCTCGGTGTTTGAAATTCATTCCCATTTCTTGCATGGGACCTAAGCATGCACCCAAGGACACATATTTGATTTTTCAACCAATTTATATGCACTGGAGCATGTGCATGTAGTTCAAATTTGAATTATGCACATAAATGCATTGAAAACTCAGTTAATGCATAAAAATGTCCAAACAAACCCCAAAAAATCACAAAAATTGACACAACACTCCTGTTTTCTATGTTGACACGAGAAAATTTTGAAAGCAATAAGAGGCAGTGGATAACGTTTCGTCCCCAAAGGTGGGACGTTCCCTACCGAAACCATCATGCTTGTTGTGAGAAGCTCTGGTTTGTGAGAAGCATATACCCAAACCTGCCCCAAATGGGACAAATTTTTTACCACGGCATGTTGATGCTGCTCCATGATAGCATGCCAAGTTTCATGAATTTCAGACGAGTTTTGGATTTACTAGAATTTAAAAGCCATGTGTCTCAATGTTTGCGGCCGAGTGACGGTGGCAGTGTGTTTGAAATTCATTCCCATTTCTTGCATGGGACCTAAGCATGCAACCAAGGACACATATTTGATTTTTAAACAAGTTTATATGCACTGGAGAATGTGCATGTAGTTCAAATTTGAATTATGCGCATAAAATGCCTGGGAAACCCAGTTAATGTGTAAAAATGTCCAAACGAACCCCGAAAATTTCCAAAATTGAACACAACACTCCTGGTGTTCTATGTTGACACTCAAAAAATTGAAAGCAATAAGAGGCAACGGATATCGTTTCGTCCCCGAAGGTGGCACGTTCCCTACCGAAACCATCACGCTTGTTGTGAGAAGCTTTGATTTGTGAGAAGCTTATACCCAAACTTGCCCCAAATGGGACAAAATTTTTACCACGGCATGTTGATGCCGCTCCATGATATCATGCCAAGTTTCATGAATTTCAGATGAGTTTTGGATTTACTAGAATTTAAAAACAAGGTATCTCAATATTTGCGGCCGAGTGACGGTGGCAGGGTGTTTGACATTCATTCCCATTTCTTGCATGGGACCTAAGCATGCAACCAAAGACACAGGTTTGAATTTTTAACCAATTTATATGCATTAGAGCATGTGCATGTAGTTCAAATTTGAATTATGCACATAAATGCAATGAAAACTCAATTAATGCATAAGAAATGTGCTAACAAACCCCAAAAAATTCCAAAATTTAACACAACACTCATGTTGTTCTATGTTGACACTAGATAAAAAAATTGAAATCAAGAAGAGGCAACGACTATCGTTTCATCTAGAAAGGTGAAACGTTCCCTATCGAAACCATCAGGCTTGTTGTGAGAAGCTCTGGTTTGTGAGAAGCATATACCCAAACCTGCCCCAAATGGGATAAATTTTTTACCACAGCATGTTGATGCTGCTCCATGATAGCATGCCAAGTTTCATGAATTTCAGACGAGTTTTGGATTTACTAGAATTTAAAAACCAGGTATCTCAATGTTTGTGGCCGAGTGACGGTGGCAAAGTGTTTGAAATTTATTCCCATTTCTTGCATGGGATCTAAGCATGCAACCAAGGACACATATTTGATTATTCAACTAGTTTATATGCACGGGAGAATGTGCATGTAGTTCAAATTTGAATTATGCGCACAAAATGCATGGGAAACCCAGTTAATGTATAAAAATGTCCAAACGAACCCCGAAAAATTCCAAATTGAACACAACACTCCTGTTGTTCTATGTTGACACTCAAAAAAATTTGAAAGCAATAAGAGGCAACATATATCGTTTCGTCCCCAAAGGTGGCACGTTCTGTCGGATTTCGGGTTCCGGCAGACCCTTGAGTTTCGAACACTGGGGTGCGCACGAAGATCTTTCCCCTACTAGCTCACGCGTAGAAGTCTCGCAAGGATCTAGGCTAGAAATAAGAACACACAAGGGACATGAGATTTATACTGGTTCAGGCCACCATTGTGGTGTAATACCCTACTCCAGTGTGTGGTGTGGTGGATTGCCTCAGGGGCTGATGATGAACAGTACAAAGGAAGAACAGCCTCGCGAGGGACTGTTCATGAGATGGTGCGATGAACTGCTAGGGTGAGTTTAGTCGCCTCTCTCCAGTCTATGCATATTCTTGAGATAGATGCTCGATGCCCCTACTCTGTGGGTGGCTAGTCCTATTTATAGAGGGAGGCCCTGGGCCTCTTCCCAAATAATGAGCGGGAAGGGTGCCAACACTTGACCATTTTGAAGGGGAACATCTAGTACAGTTATCCCGACTAAAGTTGGTCTTCGGCTGCCAAAGGCTCTGACCATGACGCCGTCCTGGGCTCCACGATGACCTCCATCCTGCTGTTCTGTTGGTCTTGGTCTTGTTGCACCGAAACAGTAACCTTTGCCTGATGCCTTGGTCTGTGCTTGCCCCCTTTGCACCGAAAGGGAAACAAGGACATTGCGCAGACCGGCGCCCGCCTGGCACCTGCCTGGTCTCGATCGTCACGGCTTGCATCACGTTCTCCTCAGGAGGTACCCTGCCTTGATCTCTCCGCCTCCTCGCAAGCCTGCCTGAGGAGGCTGCTGCTAAGGAAGTGCCCTGTCATCCTCCCCGCGAGGCTGGGCCCCTCGCGGGGGTCTTGAGCTTGAGCTGATGAAGCTGGGCTGCATTAGGCCCCCACTTGAGCCACGCTGCAGGCCGCAGGCAGGCAAGTCTGGGGGCCCCCGTTCCCAGAACGCCGACAGTAGTCCCCGAGCCCAAGGCGCACCCGAACTTGGCTTAGCAGAGAAGCGAAGGGGCAAGTGTGAAGCGCCGCGGGCCCCAACAACCTGCGGCCTTGGGTGCCACGTGGCGATTGATTGGACGTGGGCATCTCTGCTTCACCACGACACCTCGGCAACCGCACGACTTGACAAGTCCCTACATGCAAAAACGGGTCATGATTACCTACGATCGTGGAGGCCGACGGTTGGACTCCTCCGGCTATAAGTGCGGAACGGCGCGAGCCATTCCAGTTTATCTCCCCCTGCTACTCCTTTCTCCTTCATCCTCGCCCTTGCTCCACCTCACGCCGATGGCACCAATTCGCCAGTTTTCTACAGAAGAGAAGGGGAACGCCCCCTAAGAGGGTCCCGACCCGCTTCCGCCGAAGAAGCGGCTAGTCCTCTGCCGCTGAGACGAGGGCGCGCGGCATGGGGCATCAAGGCCCTGGTACGAGCGACCGCCACCTGGATTCCCGCTGCCCTTGTATGCCCGCATCGAGGGCTCTAGAGAAGAAGGCGTCGAGCGACACCGGCGATGCCGCCGTCGACGCCGGCGGGTCACGGCGGTGCGCGTCGTTCCTCCTGGAGTCCATGCCGAGGGCTCCTCTCGCGAGCTTGTGCTCCACGCCGCCATGCCTCCTCGATCTTGGATTCTCCTTCCTCCCTCCTTCGCCTTCGAGATCCCGTCGAGGGGGCCTCTTGAGCTCTGGCTGCAGCACGCTGACTGCAGCACCCTTGCGACTGGAGTGGAGGTCGAAGTCGTTGCTCCGGGCAAGGTCTACATGACCCGGGGCTGGGGCGAGATCGCCCGGGTCTGCCGGACAGGGGGCGCCCTCGTAATCCACCTCGAATACGATGGCGCCTCCCTGTTGTTCTTCAAGGTCTTCGACGTGGAAGGATGCCGGCTGGAATGCTGCCCCGAGAAGGGCGGCCGGGGCATCGTCGTGGCGAGGACCAGGCCCGCCAACCGCTTCCCCAGCAGCTCCTCAGGCAGCAGCGGAGGTGCCGGAGGATCCAGCGACTTCGTCGAGCTTCACGCGACTCCGGAGATGAGCGATGACACCTACGAGCCTTCAAGCTCACGTCGTGCTCGGAGGAGGGCGGGCTCGTTAGGGCGCCACTGATCTGGATGGGGTTGGCGCCGGTGCCTGACGGCCCACTAATGATGATGGCGTCTCCAGCGGAGGCGCGCGTAGTTAGCGCTCCTTAGGATTAGCTCCTTTTGTTCCCTGCGAGGAATCAAAGTACCACCCCGCGGGGGTATGTAAGGCGCTGGCCATGTCTTTTGTAAATATTATATCCCTAGTATGAATCGATGCGAGGTGATTGTCCTGTCCCGGCTCGGCTCCCCTTTCTTTCGTCACGAGGGTTGGTGCTCTACGCTGACAGGTCCCGGTCCCCAGGCAGGCTTCAGCGGTCGCTGGTATGCCAGGTCGCGATGCCGTGTTCAAGGCCAGGAGGTGAGTGGCCCGAGGTCCAGTAAGAGCCCCTGAGTCGCGAAGCTCAGGAGGTCCCCTTTAGCGCTCAAGCGGCCTCCGCTTGGGCAATAAAGGTAGGCAACGTTGCCGTGACAGACCTGCACTAGGCGAGGGTTTAGCGCTGGGTCGAATCAGTTTTCTCGTGACTTATCTCGTAGGTTTGGAGTAGTTCGCGATGAGGTGCCGAGCCTATGTTGCGGCTGCTGAGGTGTGGCTAGGTTAGGCCCTCGTGGGCTTCTTCCCTCTCCCCCGCACTTTCCTTAATGCTCTACATCCTTAGGTCCCGGCCCTCGAGCGAGCTCAGCCGCCGCTGGTATGACAGGTCACGATGCCGTGGGTCAAGGCCAGGGGGTGAGGGCTGGAGAGCCAGTAAGAGCTCATGAGTGGCGATGCTCAGGTACCCCCCTTTTAACGCGCGAGCGGATCGTGCCGGGAAGAAGGAGAGAAGGCTCGCGATGCCACCAGCGTTACTCCTGGAGCGGGTCCTGCATATCAATCATGAGGGGAAACAAGGTCTGTTGTTATGGTTGCCAGCCAACCATTGGTCGCTTCGAGGGAGTGATTGCAGCACTGAGGGCCTGGTGAGGTGGCGCCTTGCGGGGCTGCCGCGGCCAGAGCTCAGCCACTCAGATTTTTCGGCATTGCAGGGACGGACCCGTGCGCAAGTGCCATGCCAGAGCGAGTGGAGAGGTCCATGATAAGCAGCAGATGATAACCATGGGGACCAGGTTAAGCTCGGAGGAGCAAATTCATTTAGATAGATGCGGAGAAAGCAAATGCCACTAGGTCAGGCCCGAGTAGCTTGGGGATAATGCAGCCCGAGGGGCGTCCCCAACAAGGTAGGTAAAGAGCATAAGCAAAAACAGATAAATGCCGCAGGGATGGACCCACGCGACCTGGGGAATGATGCAGCCCTGCGGGCGCTCCCACCTGAAAATGGAACTTGGAAAGATCCTGATACCGTTGGGGATGAAGTGTCAGAGTAGCTGACGATGCGTGGTGAAGAAGCCACCCCTCACGAGCCTTCGGAACCTTGAGCCTCGGGAAGCTCTAGGGGTCCGGGCGGCTCCTCAGGGTCCATCTCCATCTCCTCCAGGAACGCGCGGTGCCTGGCCACCTAAGCCTCCAGGATGCTCCTCATCAGGCGCTGGTGGGAAGAAGCCGCGTTCGGCAGGCCGAAAGGCATGCGAACGTAGTTGTGAGGTGGTCCCTCGCAACGCCCCATGCGTGAAGGCTAGAGGTGCTCCTGAGACGCGGCTCGGTTGAGCCCTGGTACGTCGATGTAGACACGCAACCCACCATCCTCGCCGGGATGTGGGGCTACGGCGGGTAGGCGGCGGCTGCCGCGCATGACCCTTGACTCCAGTAGCTCCTGAATGTTCCTCACGATGAACTCCTGAGGGTTTGGCCCTCCTTGCCTCATGCCTTGCTGAGGGAAACGTGCCTTGAAGCACGCCTCCAAGTGGTGCCCGAGCGCCTCCCTCGTGACCTTGGCGAGGTCGGTGGCCCTCCAGGAGAGAGCCCCCGAGCCCTGCCCGAGGAGGGCGCCGAGAACGCCTTCCTATGCAACAGAGGGTGACGCCCCTTGAACGGGCGCGGATCCTGACGCAACGCCTCCGGAGGTGCCTGCCTCGCGAGTGTTTGGGCCAGGTGAAGCCTTCTTCTTCTTAGGGACCGCCTCTGTGAGCCTCCCACTCCTGTGATCTGGGTCTTTGATTGCCGCAGCCTGGAAGGCACGCTCAAGAGAACAGACTGCATCTCTTTCCTCACAAGGCTTGTGATGATTCCACCGCTTCCTGGCATCTTGAGGACATTGTAGCCATGGTGAGTTACTGCCATGAACTTGGCCAGAGCTGGGTACCCGAGGATGGCATTGTATGGCAGGTGAATGTGAGCAACATCAAAGTCAATGAGCTCGGTGCGGTAGTTGTTCCGCTGCCCAAAGGTGATAGGAAGGCAAACTTGCCCTATCTGAACAGTGGAACCATCAGTGACTCCTGAGAAAGGCTTGGTCGGCTGAAGCTGATCGTATGGCACTTGGAGATTGTTGAACGTCTCAACGGACAGGACATTGAGTCCAGCTCCGCCATCAATGAGGGTCCTGGTGACTTGCACATTGCTGATGACTGGGGAACAAAGCATCGGGAGGACTCCGACCGTTGCTGCGCACTTGAGCTGATCCGCTGAGCTGAACGTGATAGCGCACGCTGACCACCTGAGAGGGCGTGTGGCCTCAAGCTTGGGGAGGACTGCATTCACCTCGCGAGCAAACTGCTTGAAGATGCGCTAAGAGGCTGGGGCCTGAGCACCGCCCAGGATGCAAGCAATTGCGCGAGGCTCCTGGAAACCCCCATCCCCCTCGTCCTGGTGATGGTCTTCATTCCTCCTTGCCGGTGGTGGCAGAGGAGGGAGGCCTGCGTTGCCATGAGGGCGGTCCTCACGAGGCTGATCCCTCCAACCTCCCTTGTGAGGCTGGTCCTGCCAGCGGTCCTCGCGAGGTCGGTCACGCCACCCTTGGCGAGGGCCACGGTCTTCCCATAGTCCACCTCTTCCTCCTCCTCGGCCATAGCCCCGGTCATTGCAGTCAGGACGTCGGCCGATACGCCCATCTCGCACGGCCCTGAGCTCTTCACATTCGCTGGTGTTGTGGGTGTGGAGGTCATGGTACACGCAGTACCGGCTGCCCTTGGATGACTCAGGCTGATCCCTGCCTTTCTTGGTGTCTGGCTCCGCTGCGAGCACGGCAGCCCCCTTGCGCTTCACGTCCTTGACCTTGGGCTTCTTCTTTTCTGGGTCAGCAGCTGGAAGCTCGAGGAGGGAGAGGCGCCCTTCCTCGGCCCTGGCGCACTTGGTTGCCAAGTTGAACAGCTCCAGCGACGTGCACAGGTCTTCATGGATTGCTAGCTCCTCTTTCATCTTGATGTCATGCATGCCATCGGAGAAGGATGAGATGATGGCCTCCTCAGTCACCCTGGGGATCTTGAGGCGGGCGTTGTTGAAGCACTGGGTGTACTTCTGCAGGGTCTCTCCTGGCTGTTGCTTGATGCGGCGCGGGTCACTCATGGCTGGGGGCCGGTCGCGAGTGCCTTGGAAGTTGGTGATGAAGCGGGTGCGCATCTCGTCCCAGGAGGAGATCGTGCCAGGAGCCAGGTTCAGGAGCTAGGTGCGGGCACCGTCCTTGAGCACCATGGGAAACAAATTCACCATGACCTTTTCGTCCCCGTTGGCAGCTTCGATGCCCAGCTCGTAGAGCTGGAGGAACTCCGTGGGGTCTGCAGTGCCGTCGTAGCGAGGAGGCAGGTCCGTCTTGAACTTGTCGGGCCATGCGACACTACACAGCTCGGAGGTGAAGGCGCGGCAGCCTGCAGTGGCCACCAGAGCTCTCTGCTGATGCGGGGCTTGCTCCTGGGGATTCCTGCGCACCGCTGCCTGGAGCAGCGCGGGGTCTTGACGTGGCGGTGCAGGGATGCGGTCACGGCGCTCCGGTGCTGGGAGCACGCGAGCACCTTCTTGGGGACGAGGGATCTCTTGGCAGCTCCTTTCTTGTTGCGCAGGCACCGGACGTGGAGGGTCTCGTCCTGGGACCGCGCGCCTTGGAGCCAGGGCGCCTTCTTGGGGAGGAGGTGGTGGAGGCACCTCCTGCTCCTCGCCTCCTACGCAGGATGGAGGGCGAGGCAGCGAGAGGAACGACATGGGAGAGCCCCCTGTGGCGCTGACGAGCTCGATGATGCGGGCGAGCCAGTCCTTGTAGAGGTTGTCGACTGGACGGTAGTGCAGGAGCTCACGCGCCAGGAGCAGCGCGGCGTGCACGTTCGTGGGACTGCGATGGGCGTGGGACGACGAACCGGCTAGAGTCAGCAACGGGGTGGCGGTGCAGCCCTCGCGCCACATTGAAGGATGCAGGGACGAGGCCTGCTGTTCATTCCCTGCCGGGCCGGTGGCGGCGTTGGCAGCAGGCGACGGGGAACGATGGGGGCGACCGCCGACGGGCGCCGTCTGGGCGACACGGGTGGCGAGAGCAGCCCGACGCTCGGCGCGAGCTCGGCGAGCGTCAGCCATGGACACGGCGGGAGACCACACGCGACTAGCAGAAGAGAGATTCCGGTGCACCCCTACCTGGCGCGCCAAATGTCGGATTTCGGGTTCCGGCAGACCCTTGAGGTTCGAACACTGGGGTGCGCACGAAGATCTTTCCCCTACCAGCTCACGCGTCGAAGTCTCGCAAGGATCTAGGCTAGAAAGAAGAACACACAAGGGACATGAGATTTATACTGGTTCAGGCCACCATTGTGGTGTAATACCCTACTCCAGTGTGTGGTGTGGTGGATTGCCTCAGGGGCTGATGATGAACAATACAAAGGGACAACAGCCTCGCGAGGGGCTGTTCTTGAGCTGTGCGATGAACTACTAGGGTGAGTTCAGTTGCCTCTCTCTAGTCTATGCGTCTTCTTGAGATAGATGCTCGATGCCCCTACTCTGTGGGTGGCTAGTCCTATTTATAGAGGGTGGCCCTGGGCCTCTTCCCAAATAATGAGCGGGAAGGGCGCCAACACTTGGCCATTTTGAAGGGGAACATCTAGTACACTTATCCTGACTAAAGTTGGTCTTCGGCTACCAAAGGCTCTGACGATGACGCCGTCCTGGGCTCCATGATGACCTCCATCCTGCTGTTCTGCTGGTCTTGGTCTTGTTGCACCGTAACGATAACCTTTGCCTGATGCCTTGGTTTGTGCTTGCCCCCTTTGCACCGAAAGGGAAACAAGGACACTGCGCAGGCCGGCGCCCGCCTGGTCTCGATCGTCATGGATTGCGTCACGGGCTCCTCGGGAGGTACCCTACCTTGATCTCTCCGCCTCCTCGCGAGCCTGCCTGAGGAGGCTACTGCTAAGGAAGCGCCCTGTCGTCCGCCCCGCGAGGCTCGGCCCCTCGCGAGGGTCTTGAGCTTGAGCTCATGAAGCTGGGCTACATTGGGCCCCCACTTGAGCCACGCCGCAGGCCGCAGGCAGGCAAGTCTAGGGACCCCCGTTCCCAGAACGCCGACACGTTCCCTACAGAAACCATCACGCTTGTTGTGAGAAGCTCTGGTTTGTGAGAAGCTTATACCCAAACCTGCCCCAAATGGGACAAAATTACCATGGCATGTTGATGCCGCTCCATGATAGCATGCCAAGTTTCATGAATTTCAGATGAGTTTTGGATTTACTAGAATTTAAAAACCAGGTATCTCAATGTTTGCGACCGAGTGACAGTGGTAGAGTTTGTGACATTCATTCCCATTTCTTGCATGGGACCTAAGCATGCAACCAAGGACACATATTTGATTTTTCAACCCGTTTATATGCACTGGAGCATGTGCATGTAGTTCAAATTAGAATTATGCACCTGAAATGCCTACAAAACCAAGTTAATGTTTAAAAACGTCCAAACGAACTTTGAATAATTCCAATTTTTTTGACGACATACCTATAGTTGCATGTGCACTGCAGATAAAAGTTCTAACAATTCAAACACCATCCTTTGTAGCTGTGACCCCATTACGTAATTCAGATCAAGATGATAAATCAAGTAGACCGCACACAGTTTATTATCACCAACCGTGTGAGATGCAGCACAACATATCTTGGAGCACCGTCAGCGTATAGTACGCCTATGGCTTACGCGAGAAGGTGCGTCGGCTACAGTCCACAGCCGGCATGTCAAGCACTCTATCTCACTCCCCAAATATCATTTCACTGTTCATTCGTCGCCGGTGAAAGATGGGGACGTGGACCCACGTCGTGAGGGCAACTTCGGTGGCCCACTCGGGCGAGAGTGCGGCCGCAGCCGCCAGGCGTGTGCTAACAAGCTTCGTGAGGGTGACCGTAGTCTGTGTCCGGGCGGCCAAGGCAGCCCAAACGGCCGCTGTTGCTTCTCACGCGGCGGCAACAGCATCTACCTTGCGGATAGCAACTGGCGAGAGCGACACAATAGCTGTCTGTTCCGCAGTGGCGGCCTTAGCCCTGATGGAGGCCACCCACTACCATGACGAGGCTGTCGACGCCCAGCTCGTGGCGGTCACCGCACAAATCGAACGAAGTTTCTCTGACAACGGTCGGCAACCCATGGCCGAAGAGCTGGCAATCACCGAGAGAGTTCGAGAAGCCGTCCGTTCCTGCGCGGCATACCTTGCCACGACGGAGCCCGCTAGAGCCCAGATCGTGGCCGCCCACGCCCAGCTTGTGGCAGCCTATGCCAAAGATATGGTGGACGCGGATGGCGAGATGCTTGCCGAGTATGGTGCAATTGATGCCATGGAGCCCCTTCCCCAGGAGACCGTCGGGCGCGAGCTGGACATGGAGATGGCGGCGGAGATCGACGAGCAGCAGCCATAGTAGTACTCTTTTTTGTTTTATCAAGAGCACCGGTCTTTAATTTGTTAGGGTAATGTTTAGGTCAGCTAGCTCTGTTTAATTGCTGAACTTGCTCGATTAAGAAGTTAGTCTCCTTTCTGTACCCAAATTATGGAATGACGTGGATGACCACTGTAACCAGGGAAATTCGAACCAAAATTTTTGATATTCAAAATCATCACACACGGGTCTATCTGAATCGTTTGTGATGTTCACATATCGTACATAGTTCTGAATAAGGGACCATGTCTGATGACACTTTGCGCGCCAGTTTTTTCGCTGAAGCGATTCCAAATTTTCGGCTTCCGCGGAAATATCTACCTCCCCGCCCCTCCCCCTTACCAAAAGCCACATTTCCCCTGTTTCTGCCTTCCTTTCCAATCTAAAACCTTCGCTCCTTGCTTGCAGCGCCGCCTCCTCGCCGACGACCCACGCTGCTCGGCCTCGCCTATCCAGGCAGGTAATCCACACCTGACCCCCTTCCTCCTCCTTCCATATCCCACATGCCCCGACCGCCGGCGCGAGCGCGACAGCTTCCACCCAAATCACCGACCCCTCCACCAAATAAGCATCGCCCTAAGCCATGGTGCACGCAGTATAGCCAGGATCTCAAGGAGCATTTGGCAGCGGAGAAGGAAATCGCGGCCGCATGCGTGGATGAGGTCGCGATGGCTGCCATTCGTGCCGACCCCCAGATCTTGGAAGAGCACCTCGCCATCGAGGCCACCATTGACGCCTCGTGCGCCGATGCCACGACGCGTTTGGCTGCTTTAAATGACAGTTCATGGCGTTTTCTCAAGGCCACCGTCGTGCCTTCGACGAAGACTACGAGGTGTTTTCTCAGTGTGCACGTGCTTACCTCATCTCGAGAGCCAGCATGTTGGTGCCCGGAGCGGCTCGGGCAACTCATCACTACAACTAGGGCACCCACGATGCGGAGGCCTCGCCCTCTTCCATGTCCAAGGAGCCAATCATCATCGATATCTCCAACAGTGAGGAGTAGCATGTCTTATTAGCTCACTATAAGGACCCATGTTCAGTTTGCTAGCTACTACCTTTCCTTAACAAATTCTAGTGAATTGTACTATCTACTTTTACCATGCAATCTTCTGCGATAGTGTATATGTTTTATATGTCGTGCAATGTGGTGTTCAGTTAACTGCTTGGTTCAATTCTGCAAATGTGATGTTCAATTCTTCAGGGTGCAATATTTCCAAGTTGTTAAACTTGCTTGGTTTGGTTAACTATCTGATCTTCTATTACGAGTATGTTATATTGTGCAATGTGGTGCTTAGTTAACATTTGGTTCATTTGTTATGGTGTTTAGTTAACTGCTTGGTTCAATTCTGCAATGGGATGTTCAATTGTTGTGGCTGCATTCTGTTATTGTATACCATGTGAGGAATAAACCGAATTAGGCTATACTAAATACATGAGAAACAAATACAATTGCTATATTTCCAAGTTGTTAAGCATGCTTGGTTTGGTTAACTGTCTGATCTTCTATTAGGAGTATGTTATATTGTGCAATGTGGTGCTCAGTTAATGTTTGGTTCATTTGCTGTGGTGTTTAGCTAACTGCTTGGTTCAATTCTACACTGCGATGTCCAATTGTCGTGGGTAGAATTTTGTATTGTTGTCCATGTGAGGATTAAATCAAATTTGGCTGCATTTAATACATGAGAAACATATACAAGTGCCATATTTCCTAGTTCTTAATCATGCTTGGTTTGGATAAATGGGTTTTCCATGTGGCTTGAATTAATCTGATGAATCTGCAATGTGCTTATTTTTCATCAACATATTTTACTGATAGCATGCGAACCCTTACTTAACCTGATGACTAACTACCTTATATGTGTTGCAGGGAAACAATGGGAAGCATTAAGGTTTACAATCGAGGTTAGCACGTGCATGGTTCGTTGTCTACTAGCACATTATTGTGCAATTGCAGGAACCATTCTAATATTTTCTTTTTTAACAATTTGGTCGTGCACATGTAGGTCCTGCTGTTAGAGGTTTTGACCCACTGTTCGACCCTTTTTGCATATGGTGAAATGAGTTGTCCATGAATATCAGTCAAGTCAAGAAACTCAGAAAGATTGTTAGGATAAAGAAATTAGCGACAAAAAAACAAGATCTTTGTCTGCACAATGAAGAAGACATCAGTTCACTACAAGATGGTACTAACTATTATACCTTGCCTTTTTTTTAATTCCTTTGCCCCATTTCCAATATTGAGAAGATATTTATACACATCCTTGTTTTCAGGCCTTTCCAAAGCAGTTCACTGATGATTACCTCTCAACCCACCTCTATGGTCAGGAGGCGAGGAAGGTTTTCATACAAAACCCACGGTTCAATATTGAAGTGTTCCTGAAGAGGACGAAGGACGGACGGTCAATCATCCACAGGCACTGGCCTAAAGTTGCAAAGACCTTCAACATGTATGAAAGCTCAATATTCGCCTTCTGCTTCAGCAGTTTTCCAGATGAGATGCATCTGTCTATATACCGTTTATGATGCTAATTTCGAAAGGTTCTACATGTTGCATGTGAAAGTTGGTGCTGGTGCAGTTGCGTAATGGGGTAGCTGAGTGCTGACACTATATCATGTTGTACTCTGATGTTTTTCAATTATGAAATTCTGCTTCCTTAATATGGAAATGAAATATATTATGTGCTTAATATGAATGTCAATTAGATTAATAAATGGATTATTAATAATAGGGAAATTAGCCTGCTAATGGCGAATTAGCCTACTAATTGGGTTTTGCTATTGCAAATGGTTGTTGAAAAAATACCATCGGCGATGACCTCAGGCAACGCATGCAATTTCTAGGAATAAACCATGTTGGATCAATGAGCAATCACACATGACTTTCTCTTGAAAACTGTTTGCGTTAGGCCACCTTGCGCAAATGTTAACCACATAAAAACTGTGTGTGATGGACAACCTTTGCCACACAGTTTCTTCTACGGACCGTGTGTGATACATTCAATAACGCAAACGATTTAACGGGAAAAATTGTGTGTGATGTACCTATAAACGGAAATGTTTTCCCTGGAGCGACTGTGTGGGATGTACATACGAACGGAAACATTTAGCGGGGACTGACTGTGTGGGATGTACTTGCGACCGGAAACAATTTCGCCATATTGTATTTTTTAGCTCTACTATATGTATTTCAGTATTTGAGCGCTCGCCAGTCACACACGAACTCATTTTGCCGAGCGTGTGTGCCAGGAGGGCATATCCCCGACGGTTTCTGGGTCATGTTGGAAGGACCCCCCTATCGCCCACACTCACTGGGCGACGGTTCCAAATGCCGTCACGGAAAGGGGTTAAAAACTGTTTGTATAGGACCGACACATACCAGTGTTCCTTCTAGCCCATAAAAATTCTTCGTGGAGTTTCGGGGCATTTGGACTCCGTCTTACATTGATTTTCTGTGATGTAAAAAACATGGAAAAAACAGCAACTGGCACTTGGCACTAAGTCTATAGGTTGGTACCAAGAAATGATATAAAATGACTATAAAATGATTATAAAACATCCAAGATTGATAGTATAACTACATGGAACAATCAAAAATTATAGATACATTGGAGATGTATCAGCATCCCCAAGCTTAACTCCTACTTGTCCTCGAGTAGATAAGTGATAAAAACAGAATTTTTGATGTGGAATGCTGCCTAACAAGTCATATCATATTCTTTTCTTTATAGCATGGACAATTGGACTTTTAGTTGTTCAAAGCAATAGTCTAGTTTTGACATAATATTTAGATACTCAAGCATATTAACAAGCAACCATGTCTTTCAAAATGTCAACGCTAAAATAAGTTATCCCTAGCCCATCATGCTCAACCATTGATCCATTCATGAAACACACTCGCATATTAGCTACACCCAATACTTAAGTACGATCATATTGCCTCCTAGTTGGTGCTTTTATGAGAGAAGATGGAGACCCAAATTCAAAAATAAAAATTGCATAGAGTAAAATAAAGGCCCTTCGCAGAGGGAAGTAGGGATTTGTAGAGGTGCCAGAGCTCAAAGTGAAAAAATTAGAGATAAAAACATTTTGGGAGGTGTATCCATCCCACCAACGAAAATGACTTAGAGTACCCAACACTTTCCATGCTAGATATATCATAGGCGGTTCCCAAACAGAAAATAAAGTTTATTCCTTTTTCCACCATACTTTCACTTTCCATGGCTAGCCGTATCCAGGGTTGCCTCCATACCAACACTTTCCAAGGAATTTTTTATTTGACAACATAAAGTAAATTCATTTTTTCATTTCGGGACTGGGCATCCCTAAAACCTTTGCCTTACTCTCGTGCAATGACAAGTGAATAAACACTCATCATGAGAATAACACATCCAGCATGGAAAATATTAGCCACCCCTCACCGCTCCGCGAGCGAAAGAAAACACAAAAGAGAAGGCTATTTTGAAAATTAGAGATGGCACATGCAAATTTGCTTAGAACGGCAAAAGAATACCGCATATAGGTAGATATAGTGGACTCATGTGGCAAAACTGGTTTAAAGGATTTTGGATGCACAAGTAGAGATCATACTTGGTGCAAATGAAGGCTAGCAAAAGATTGAGAAGCGACCAACCAAGAAATGAATAATCTCATAAGCAAGCATTAAGCATAATTAACACCGAATAATGCACCACAAGTAGGATATAATTTCATTGCATGACTATTGACTTTCATGCTTGCATAGGGAATCACAAACCTTAACACCAATATGCTTACTAAAGCATAATTACTCATCAACATAACTCACATATCACATCATCATATCTCAAAACTATTACTAAGAATCAAGTTTATTTTGTACAGTGATCTTCATGAAAGTTTTTATTATATCCTTCTTGGATATCTATCACTTTGGGACTAATTTTATGGTGTTGATTTTCATAAGCTCAAAAAAATATAAGTGAAGATCATGAGCATAGTTTTTCTTTCTCTCAAGCAAGAGAAAATTTCTTCGAAATTTTACTAACTCTCAAATAAATGTAAGTGAAGCAAGAGAGCATTTCTTCAAAAATACTAAGCACACTATGCTCAAAAAGATATAGGTGAAGCACTAGAGCAAGTCCATTGCTCATAAAAATTTAAGTGAAGCATAGAGAGCAATTCTAACAAGTCATGACATAATTTTTGCTCTCCCAAATAAGTGTGTCCAGCAAGGATTGATGACTTAAAACACAAAATAAAACAAGCAAAGACTCATATCATACAAGACGCTCCAAGAAAAACACATATCATGTGACGAATAAAAATATAGCTTCGAGTAAAATACCGATGGTTGTTAGAAGAAAGAGGGGATGCCACTCGGGGGCATCCCCAAGCTTAGTTGGTTGCTCGTCTTTGGATAATAGCTTGGGATGCCGGGGCATCCCCAAGCTTAGGCTCTTCTATCCTTCTTTCATCCATCGTAAGATAACCCAAAACTTGAAAACTTCAATCACACAAAACTCAACAAAACCTTTGTGAGATCCGTTAGTATAAGAAAAATAAATCACTACTATAAGTGTTGTATCAAACCAATTCATATTTTGTTTTTGCATTATATCTATTGTATTCCAACTTTTTATGGCAAAAACTCATCAAAGAAAACCATAGAGCCATCAAAATAAGCACACAACGCAAAGAAAAAAGAATCTATCAAAACAGAACACTCTGTAGCAATCTGACTATCTCGAAAACTTCTGGAACTCCAAAAATTCTACCACACGGTAATTTGTATATTAATCTTCTTCAAAACGAATCAGGGCAAAAGCGCATTCCTGTGATTTACTAAAAAAAATTGTGAGCACAAAGTTTCTGTCTTTTTCTAGCAAGATCAAACAACTATCACCCAAGAAGATCCTAAAGGCTTTACTTGGCACAAACACTAATTAAAACACAATCATAATCGTATCATAATTGTGTTAACAATCAAGAACAGAAAGTAAAAAGCAAAAATAAAATTTATTCTTTGGGTTGCCTCCCATCAAGCGCTATAGTTTTACGCCCTTAGCTAGGCATAAAGCAAGGATCTAAGTTTTTCCTTCCGAAGTTTTGGCAACTTTTGTAAGGGTTTTCTCAAACCCGGGAGGCTCTTTACGCTTCCCTAAATTCTATGGAAAAGAAATCATCTTAAGACCCAAAATATCCAATGGCTTATTGCAAAGATTAATTAGGGTATTCATGCGATTGATACTACCATTGAGGTGTTTGAGGGGTTCATTATATTTCTGTATTTCAACCATATGTTTATGCAAATCACCAAGTTTGCCCAACATCTGAGCTCCCTCAGGGGTAAAAGGAAATCCCTTCTTTTGAGGTGGAACTCCCAAATTCCCTCTAAAATTTCATAGGCAACATTGGCATCAAGTTCAATGAAATTTCCTTTAGCGGTAAAATCTAGAAGTTGTTTATGATGCAAAACCAATCCTATGTAAAAATTATGAAGCAAAACTTTAGCATCCCCCTTTAAATTGGAAATACGATATGATTCCATAAGCCTATACTAGGCATCTTTCAAATTTTATCCTTGTCTTTGCTTGAAGTAAAGGACTTCAAAATCTGGTGACAAAGGAGGAGTAGGGGCGCTAGCCATCAAGACTAGAAAGCAAGAGAACAGCGAACAGAAAAAGAGAGGCGAATAAAACGGCAAATTTTTGTGAAGTGGGGGAGAGGAAAATGAGAGGCAAAAGACAAATTCCTTTTGATGTCGCTTGAAGCTACGTCGATATTTCCCCAAAGAGGAAGGGATGATGCAGCACAACGGCGGTAGGTATTTCCCTCAAATATGAAACCAAGGTTATCAAACCAGTAGGAGAACCAAGCAACACAACGTAAACAGCCCTTGCACACAGATAACAAATCCTCGCAACCCGACGTGTTAAAGGGGTTGTCAATCCCTTCCGGGGTACGGCGCCTCAAATACGCAAACGGACGTGAGATAAATTTGTAGTAAATTGATAGATCAAATGCCAAATAAAATAAATAGGAATAAATTGCATAAATGTATTTTTGTATTTTTGGTTTAATAGATCTGAAAATAAATGCAAGAGAAAAGTAGATCGCAAAGGTAAATATATGAGAAAGAAGACCCGGGGGCCGTAAGTTTCACTAGTGGCTTCTCTCGAGAAAAATAGCAAATGGTGGGTGAACAAATTACTGTTGGGCAATTGACAGAACTTCAAAAACTCATGACGATATCCAGGCAATGATCATTATATAGGCATCATGTCCAAGATTAATAGACCGACTCCTGCCTGCATCTACTACTATTACTCCACACATCGACCGCTATCCAGCATGCATCTAGTGTATTAAGTTCATGGAGAAACATAGTAATGCAAAAAGAACGATGACATGATGTAGACAAGATCTATCTATGTAGAGATAGACCCCATCGTTTTTATCCTTAGTAGCAACGATACATACGCGTCGGTTCCCCTTCTGTCACTGGGATCAAGCACCGTAAGATCGAACCCACTACAAAGCACCTCTTCCCATTGAAGATAAATAGATCAAGTTGGCCAAGCAAAACCCAAATATCGGAGAAGAAATACGAGGCTATAAGCAATCATGCATATAAGAGAAAATCAAATAACTTTCATGGATATAAAAAGATAGATCTGATAATAAACTCAAAGTTCATCGATCCCAACAAACACACCGGAAAAGAGTTACATCATATGGATCTCCAAGAGACCATTAATCGAGAATTCAGTGAGAGAGAGAAAACCATCTAGCTACTAACTACGGACCCGAAGGTCTACAAAGAACTACTCATGCATCATTGGAGAGGCACAAATGGAGGTGGTGAACCCCATCCGAGATGGTGTCTAGATCGGATCTGGTGGTTCTGGACTCTGCGGTGGCTGGATGAATATTTCGTCGACGCATTTAGGGTTTCTGGAATATTGGGGTATTTATAGAGCAAAGAGGTGGTCTGGGGGGCACCCGAGGTGGGCACAACCCACCAGGACGCGCCTGGGCCTCCGGGCGCGCCCTGGTGAGTTGTGCCCCCTCGAGGCACTCCCCAGGCGCAGTCAGGGCCCGTTGTGTTCCTTCTGGCCCATAAAAAAATTTCGTGGAGTTTCGGGGCATTTGGAGTCCGTCTGATATTGATTTTCTGTAATGTAAAAAACATGGAAAAAAAACAGCAACTGGCACTTGGCACTATGTCAATAAGTTAGTACCAAAAAATGATATAAAATGACTATAAAATGATTATAAAACATCCAAGATTGATAATATAATAGCATGGAACAATCAAAAATTATAGATACGTTGGAGACGTATCAATATATCTCTGAGCAAACACTCGAAGAATGATCAAACTAAATATTTATTCAACTAAAGCAAAAGATAACTGAGGATCGAACTAAGATAAGTAAAGGCACAAGCCAAGGGGAGTGGCCATACCCGATATTCAAGTCTCCTTTGGTGATGAAGAAGGTGGTGGTGATGAGGTAGTGGGTTTGTTCTTCTTCCTCAACTTACGCTTGAGGATGGAATTTTCCTCCTTTAAGTCACTGATCTCCTGCTCGAGCTCTAATATCTTTTTGCATAATTCTTGCTTGTTTTCTTGCAAGAGACGAAAGGGTATAAACTGAATCTTAGGTTTCTTTGCTTTGTTGGGGAGACTTGACTTCTTGAATTCCATGTGCATGGCCCCAAGTTGATGCAATGGAACTTCATCTTCATCTGAGCTTGTCTTCTCCTCCCCTTCAGGATCATAGTCTTCTTCCTCCTCCGAAGTCCAACTATAGTGCTCCACATCCCCATAAACCTTGGGGTTTGCGATATAATCAGCAACATAGCTCTCACCCTCTGAGTCTTGGGATGACATATTTTCAGATATGTCCGAAAACAGCAAGAAAATAAAACAGAAGATTTCTCCGTGATACGATAGTCAATAGGTTTGGGGGTTATATAAAGATTTTTTTCTCTTAGGGAACAAGCAAACGGAGGAAAAATGGAGTCTAGAAGGTACCCGAGGTGGGCATGCTAGGCTGCCAGGCGCGCCCTGGTGTCTTGTGCCCACCAGAGTAGCGTTCATGGTTGTTTCTTATTTTCCTAATTTTTAATATATTCCAAACTGATAGAAAAGATTTTTACGGATATTTCGGAGTCCGTTTACTTAGCGTATCATGTACCTCCTCATTTTCGGTTATTTTGGAGTGTTCCGGAAGGTTTCTTTTATGTGTTCTTCCAGTGTCATAGTTTGGATAATATTGCTTTCAACATTAACGGGCGTACCTGAGATATAATGTTTTATTCTTTACCCATTGACAACCTTAAGGTTAGTACCTTTGGCATTATTTATTTTTATTTCTCTAGATCGATAAACCTCCTCGATAACATAAGGTCCTTCCCATTTGGAGAGAAGTTTTCCCTCAAAGAATCTGATACGAGAGTTGTACACAAGAACATATTCTCCAACTTTAAATTCACTCTTTTGGGTTCTTTTATCATGCCATCTTTTAAATTTTTCTTTAAATAATTTGACATTTTCATAAGCTTGGGTTCTCAATTCATCTAGTGAGCTAATATCAAATAACCTCTTTTCACCGGCAAGTTTGAAATCATAGTTGAGTTCTTTAATTGCCCAATATGCTTTATGTTCTAACTCAAGAGGCAAATGACAAGCTTTTCCATAAACCATTTTATAAGGAGACATACCCATAGGATTTTTATATGCTATTTGGTAAGCACAAAGTGCATCATCTAATTTCTTAGACCAATTCTTTCGGGACCTATTGACGGTTGTAAAATTAATTTTATTTCTCTATTGCTAAGTTCAACTTGACCACTAGAGTGAGGGTGATAAGGTGATGCAATTCTATGGTTAACGTCATACTTAGCAAGCATTTTACAGAAAGCTCCATGAATAAAGTGTGGACCATCATCAGTCATTAAATATCTAGGGAATCCAAACCTTGGGAAAATAACTTCCTTAAGCATTTTAATAGAGGTGTTGTGATCAGCGCTACTAGTTGGAATAGCTTCTACCCACTTAGTAACATAATCAACAGCAACCAAAATATGTCTATACCCATTAGAGGAAGGAAAAGGTCACATGTAATCAAAACCTCAAACATCAAATGGTTCAACAGCAAGAGAATAATTCATAGGCATTTCCCGACACTTACTGATATTACCAATCATTTGACATCCATCACAAGATAAAACAAACTTACGGGCATCCTTGAAGAAAGTAGGCCAATAAAAACCATATTGCAATACCTTGTGAGAAGTTCTATCTCCTGCATGATGCCATCCGTAAGCTTCAGAGCGACATTTTTGTAGGATTTGTCTCTGTTCGTGCTCAGGTACACAACATCTAATAATACCATCTACTCCTTTATATAGATGTGGGTCATCCCAAAAGTAATGTCTTAAATCATAGAAGAATTTTTTCTTTTGTTGGTATGTGAATCTAGGTGGTATATATTTAGCAACAATATAATTAGCATAGTCACCATACCAAGGAGTGTTGTGAGAAATATTTATTGCAGCTAATTGCTCATCAAGAAAACTATCATTAATTGGTTGTGGGTCATAAAGAATATTTTCTAACCTAGACAAGTTATTAGCTACGGGGTTCTCAGCTCCTTTTCTATCAGTGATATGTAAGTCAAATTCTTGTAGCAAGAGAACCAACATAATTAGTCTAGGCTTAACATCTTTCTTTTCCATAAGATGTTTTATATCAGCATGATCAGTGTGAACAATCACTTTGGAATCAACAATATAAGATCTGAATTTATCACAAGCAAACACCACTGCTAACAATTATTTTTCAGTAGTAGCATAATTTCTTTGGGCACTGTGTAGAGTTTTACTAGCATAATGGATAACATTTAATTTCTGATCAACTCTTTGTCCTAAAATAGCACCAACAACATAACCACTAGCATCACACATAATTTCAAAAGGCAAGTTCCAATCAGGTGGTTGAATAATAGGTGTGGAAATTAAGGCTTTCTTAGGCGTTTCAACGGCTTCTACACAATCATCATCAAAAACAAATGGAACATCCTTTTGTAAAAGATTTGTAAGAGGCCTAGTAATTTTAGATAAGTCTTTGATAAATCTCCTATAGAAACCAACATGACCGAGAAAACTACGAATACCTTTGATAT
Source organism: Triticum timopheevii (assembly GCA_963921465.1). Lineage (NCBI taxonomy): Eukaryota > Viridiplantae > Streptophyta > Magnoliopsida > Poales > Poaceae > Triticum > Triticum timopheevii. Next base: position 171,266,663 of record OY997264.1, on the reverse strand, counting down.
CTTTAGGACATGGCATTTTCTCAATTGCATCAACTTTAGCTTTATCCACCTTAATACCTCGTTAAGAAATTTTAAGTCCCAAGACAATACCTTCATTAACCGTAAAGTGGCACTTCTCCCAATTTAGAACAAGATTAGTTTGCTCGCATCTCTGCAAAAATCGATCAAGATTGCTTAAGCAATCATCAAAAGAAGTTCCGTAAACAGAAAAATCATCCATGAAAACCTCAACAATCTTTTCACAAAATCAGAGAATATAGCAGTCATACATCTTTGAAAGGTAGCAGGTGCATTGCATAAGCCAAAAGGCATACATCTATAAGCATAAGTTCCAAAAGGACAAGTAAAGGTGGTTTTCTCTTGATCAGGTTGTGAAACAGGTATTTGAGAAAAACCAGAATATCCATTGAGAAAACAAAAGTGTGTGTGCTTAGATAATCTTTCTAGCATTTGATCAATCAAAGGCAAAGGGTAATGATCTTTTCTATTAGCTTTATTTAATTTTGTACAATCAATTACCATTCTATAGCCAGTGACAATTCTCTGTGGAATAAGTTTATTTTTATCATTAGGAACAATGGTAGTACCTCCCTTCTTAGGGACAGAATGAACGGGACTTACCCATCTACTATCAGTTATGGGATAGATTATACTGCTTCAAGAAGCTTTAGTATTTTAGTTCTTACCACTTCTTTCATTTTAGGATTTAAACGTCGTTGGTGATCAACAACGGGTTTAGCGTCTGGCTCCATATTAATCTTGTGCTGACAGAGAGTGGGACTAATGCCCTTAAGATCATTAAGAGTATATCCAATAGCAGCTCAATGCTTCTTCAGAATTTTCAATAATCTTTCTTCTTCGTGTTCTAAAAGGTCAGCCTAATAATAACAGGATATATCTTTTTCTCATCAAGATAAGCATATTTCAAAGTGTCTGGCAATTGTTTTAATTCAAACACCAGATCACCCTTAGGTGGAGGGGGAGCTCCTAGATTTTCAATAGGCAAATTGTGTTTAAGCAGAGGTCGTTGTTCAAAGAAAATTTTATCTATCTCATTTCTTTCATGCATATGCATATCATTCTCATGGTCTAGCAAATATTGTTCTAGTGGATCAGTAGGAGGCATGACAATAGAAGCAAGACCAATTATTTCATCCTTACTAGGCAATTCTTTCTTATGATGATTTCTACTGAACTTAGAAAAATTAAACTCACGAGACTCATCACCAACATTAACACCGACAATTTGTTTCTCACAATCTATTTTAGCATGAACAGTGTTCAAGAAAGGTCTACCAAAGATAATGGGACAAAAGTCATCTTGGTGGGAACCCAGAACAAGAAAATCAGTAGGGTATTTTATTTTCCCACACAAGACTTCAACATATCTAACAATCCCAAGTGATGTGATGGTGTCTCTATTAGTGAAAGTGCTAGTTATCGACTAGAGGGGGGGGGGGTGAATAGGCGATTTTTATGAAATTCTTCAAAACACGAGGTCTTTGAAGACAAACACTAGAAATGGACCTATTGATATGCAGCAGAAGGTAGACTACACTAGACAAGCCATAGTCAGGTAAGCAATGAAGTGAAAGCACGAAGACTATCAGCAGCTAGGTGGAATGGATCAGGATGGAAGACAATATGAAGCCAAACAGTAAGCGGTCTTCAATCAGTGAAGTCAATCAGATTAGAGAAGCAGGCAATGACTTCATGTAGACAAACTGTAAAGTAAAAGGAAGTGAAGGATAAAACTAGTTGCTTGGTGAAGAAAATGATTTAGTAGACCAGTTCCAGTTGCTGTGACAACTGTATGTCTGGTTAGGGAGGGTGAGATTTAACTCAGAAGACCGCGTCTTCACCTTATTCCCCTTGAGCTAAATATAAGGACACCAGTCCTCACCCAATCACTCCGGTAAGTCTTCAAGGTAGACTTCCAAACCTTCACAGACTTCGTTCACCCGCGATCCAGAATGACTCTTGGATGCTCAGAACGTGACGCCTAACCGGCTGGAGGATTCACAGTCCTCAACTGTAACAAGTCTTCAGGTCACGCGGACAGGAAGACTTCAGTGATGCCTAACACTCTTTACCTCTGGGTGTTTTGGGCTTTGTCCTCGCAAGGATCTCTCGCTCAAATGCTTCGGAGGTGGGTTGCTCTCAAACGACAAAAGTCGTGTACTAACTCTAAGCAGCCACCAATTTATGGTGTAGCGGGTGGGCTATTTATAGCCAGGAGGCAGCCCGACCTGATTTGTCCGAAATGACCCTAGGTTACTAAGGAACCGACACATGTCCAACGGTTGGATTTCAAACACACACGATAGCTTGACTTGGGCTACAAGTAAAGCAGACTCATCCAGCTCTGGATAAGATTTGCTCTCATTGTCTTCACTCGAAGACATAGGATTTGGTTGAGCATCACTTCAATTACTCTGGCTTTGTTCACTTGGACCCCACTTGACAGTACGGTGGTTCCTATGACTCAACAAAGAAGAAAAGAAACTACGAAACAACTATGTCTTCGCACTCCATAGTCTTCACACGAATGTCTTCTCATGTCATAATGTTCACCGTGAATGTCTTCACGAACCACCATTGCCTTCAATGTCTTCACACATTTTTAGGGGTCATCTCTGGTAGGTAAACCGAATCAATAAGGGACTACTACCTGTGTTATCCTGCAATTCCTCACAAACACATTAGTCCCTCAACCAAGTTTGTCATCAATACTCCAAAACCAACTAGGGGTGGCACTAGATGCACTTACAATTAGCAAGTTTAATAGTAACATCTATGTCTTCTATTTTAGCAAGTGTTATATCATTCATAATTTCTTGATATAAGGTAAAAGGAATAGCACTCATGCTAAAAGGAATAGCACTCACGCTAGCACCTAAGTCACATAAACCATGATGAAAGGATCGATATGGTCGACTAGATGGGGGGTGAATAGGAGACTACAAATTTTAATCTTTCTTGTCAATTTTAAGGTTTAGCGGATAAATAGGGTTCACTAGATATGCAACTAGGTGAACACAACCTATATGACAAGCAAGCTTAAAGCAAGATATGCTAGGCAACAATCTAATTAGCAAGCCAACAAGCAAACAAGGGAAAGTAATATGTGGAAAAGGATTAACCACAAGTGAGTTGACGATGCAGATTTTATCCCGAAGTTCACTCTTCCTTGGGAAGTGCTACTGACCGTTTAGAGCAGTGCCGAAGCCAAAGCTTGCGAAACACCACGAAGGCTCACCATACACTTTTGAGTCACCCCCAATGGATGAGCCTTGAATCACTCGAGGCTGGTCTTGAAGGCAACCACCACACATTTACAAACTTCTTAGGAGCACACCATAAGTAAGGAAGCTTTCGGAGGAACCTCTAACGTCCTAGGAGCCCAATATCCAAGATTAACAAGTCAATGGGGAATAAATGTTGCGGGGAACGTGATTTGGTTTGGTCAAGATGTAGATCGGGTCTTGCTCTCCCAATCCCCAAAGTTTCAACAAGTTTGGGTGGGAGGATTGAGAGTATTGAGCAAAATGAGGTGTAGCAATGGTGGATCTCAACAAGACATAGGGTTAGAGATGGAGGAAGATGAAGGGGGGGGGGTTATAGTGTTTGTCCCGGGGTGGCCGTTTCTGCCTGTTGGACCCCGTGCGCACGGGCTAAGTCAACCCGTGCGCACAGGGTACTCATAGACTTTAACACCATCCCGTGCGCACGGGGGTCAAAAGACGACGTGCGCACGGGGTACTGAGAGAGTTTACACAGTACCCCGTTGATACGTCTCCAATGTATCTATAATTTATGAAGTATTCATGCTATTATATTACCAAGCTGTTTTTTGCTTGTTTTTTTACATCGCATGAAATAAACATCACACGGAGTCCAAACACCGTGAAACTTTTTGTGGATTTTTTATGGACCAAAAGACATCCAGTGGGCCAGAGCAGCACCTGGGGGTGCCCCGAGGGGGGCACAACCCACCAGGGCACGCCTGGGGGCCCAGGCACACCCTGGTGGGTTGTGCACACCTTGGTGGCCTCCCGCACCCCCTCTTCGCCCTATAGATTATCAAATATTCCAAAAACCCTCGCGGAGACCCTAGATCAGAAGTTCCGCCTCCGCAAGGCTCTGTAGCCATGAAAAACCAATCTAGACCCCGTTTCGGCACTCCGTCGGAGGGGGGAATCATCACCAGTGGCCATCTTCATCATCCCGGCGGCCACCATGATGAGGAGGGAGCAGTCCACCCTCGGGGCTGAGGGTTTGTACCAGTAGCTATGTGTTTAATCTCTCTCTCTCTCTCTCTCAGGTTCTTGAGATGTCACGATCTTGATGTATCGTGGGCTTTGTTAATATAGGCGGATCATATGGTGTTTTCTGCTACGTCTTGAGCTTGCGTTGGTTTTCCTTGAAGAGGAAAGGGTGATGCAGCAAAGTACCGTAAGTATTTCCCTCGGTTTTTGAGAACCAAGGTATCAATCCAGTAGGAGGCTCCTCAAAAGTCCCACACACCTAAACAAACAAACAAAGATCTCGCAACCAACGCAATAAAGGGGTTGTCAATCCCTTCACGGCCATTTGCGAAAGTAAGTTCTGATAGAGATAATATGATAAGATAAATATATTTTTGGTATTCTATAATATAGATGTAAAAAGTAAAGATGCAAATAAAAGTAGATTGAAAGCTTATATGATAAAAGATAGACCCGGGGGCCATAGGTTTCACTAGTGGCTTCTCTCAAGATAGCATAAGTATTACGGTGGGTGAACAAATTACTGTCGAGCAATTGATAGAAAAGCGAATAATTATGAGATTATCTAGGCATGATCATGTATATAGGGATCACATCCGCAACAAGTAGACCGACTCCTGCCTACATCTACTACGATTACTCCACACATCGACCACTATCCAGCATGCATCTAGAGTATTAAGTTCATAAGAACAGAGTAACGCATTAATAAAGATGACATGATGTAGAGGGATAAACTCAAGAAATATGATATAAACCCCATCTTTTTATCCTTGATGACAACAATACAATATGTGCCTTGCAACCCTTTCGGTCACTGGGTAAGGACACCGCAAGATTGAACCCAAAGCTAAGCACTTATCCCATGGCAAGAAAGATCAATCTAGTAGGCCAAACCAAACTGATAATTCAAAGAGATTTGCAAAGATAACTCAATCATACATAAAAGAATTCAGAGAAGATTCAAATATTTCTCATAGATAAACTTGATCATAAACCCACAATTCATCGGATCTCGACAAACACACTGCAAAAAGAGTTTACATCGAATAGATCTCCACTAGAGAGGGGGAGAACATTGTATTGAGATCCAAAAAGAGAGAAGAAGCCATCTAGCTACTATGGACACAAAGGTCTGTGGTAAACTACTCACAAGTCATCGGAGGGGCTATGGTGCTGATGTAGAAGCCCTCCGTGGTTGGTTCCCCCTCTGGCGGAGCGCCGACGAAGGCTCCAAGATGGGATCTCGCGGATACATAAGGTTACGGCGGTGGAAATTGTTTTTCGTTGGCTCCCTGGACGTTTTCGGGGTACGTAGGTATATATAGGAGGAAGAAGTACGTCGGTGGCCGTTCGTGGGGCCCAGGAGACAGGGGGCGCGCCCAGGAGGGGTGGGCGCGCCCTCCTATCTCCTGGCCGCCTCGATTGCTTCTTGACTTGCACGCCAAGTTCTCTAGATCACGTTCGTTCCAAAAATCACGCTCCAGAAGGTTTCATTCCATTTGGACTCCATTTGATATTCCTTTTCTTCAAAATACTGAAATAGGCAAAAAAACAGCAACACGGGCTGGGCCTCCGGTTAGTAGGTTAGTCCCAAAAATGATATAAATGTGTAAAATAAAGCCCATAAACATCCAAAAGGGGTAATATAATAGCATGGAACAATCAAAAATTATAGATACGTTGGAGACGTATCAAGCATCCCCAAGCTTAATTCCTACTCATCCTCGACTAGGTAAATGATAAAAACAGAATTTTTGATGTGGAATGCTGCCTAGCATAATTCTCAATGTAATTTTCTTTATTGTGGCATGAATGTTCAGATCCAAATGATTCAAAATAAAAGTTCATATTGATAAAAGAAATAGTAACACTTCAAGCATACTAATCAAAGCAATCATGTCTTCTCAAAATTACATGGCTAAAGAAAGTTCATCCCTACAAAATCATATAGTTAGGCTATGCTTCATTTTCGTCACACAAAAATGCTCCCAAATTCTACACCCCTGATGACAAGCCAAGCAATTGTTTAGTACTTAAATAATCTCAAACTTTTTCAACCTTCACACAATACATGAGCGCGAGCCATGGATATAGCACTATGGGTGGAATAGAATATGATGATGGGGATTGTGTGGAGAAGACAAAAAAGGAGAAAGTCTCACGTTGACGAGGATAATAAACGGGCTATGGAGATGCCCATCAATTGATGTCAACATGAGGAGTAGGGATTGCCATGCAACGGATGCACTAGAGCTATGAATGATCAACAAAAGAAAACTAGTGGGTGTGCATCCAACTTGCTAGCTCACGAAGACCTAGGGCATTTGAGGAAGCCCATCGTAGGAATATACAAGCCAAGTTATATAATGAAAAATTCCCACTAGTATATGAAAGTGAAAACATATGAGACTCACTATATGAAAAACATGGTGCTAATTTGAAGCACAATATATGAGACTCACTACATGGAGGACAAGGTGCCACTTTGAAGCACAAGTGTGGAAAAAGAGATAGTAACATTGCCCCTTTTATTTATTTTCTTTTTCTTTTTTTCTTTTTCTTTTTTTCTTTTTCATTTTTTCTTTGGCCTTTTTTCCCTTTCTTTTTTTTCTTTTTTTTCTTTGGGACAATGCTCTAATAAAGATGATCATCACACTTTTATTGATTTACAACATATGAATTACAACTCAAAACTAGAACAAGATATGACTCTATATGAATGCCTCCGGTGGTGTACCGGGATGGTGCAATGAATCAAGAGTGACATGTATGAAAAGTTATGCATGGTGGCTTTGCCACAAATACGATGTCAACTACATGATCATGTAATGCAATATGACAAAAGAAATGTATGTCATGATGATGGTGAACGAAACGGTGGAAAGTTGCATGGCAATATATCTCGGAATGGCTATGGAAATGCCATAATAGGTAGGTATGGTGGCTGTTTTGAGGAAGATATAAGGAGGTTTATGTGTGATAGAGCGTATCATATCACGAGGTTTGGATGCACCAGCGAAGTTTGCACCAACTCTCAAGGTGAGAAAGGGCAATGCACGGTACCGAAGAGGCTAGCAATGGTGGAAAGGTAAAAGTGCGTATAATCCATGGACTCAACTTTAGTCAAAAGAACTCATATACTTATTGCAAAAAATTAAAAGTCATCAAAAATCAAGCACTACATGCATGCTCCTAGAGGAATAGATTGGTAGGAAAATACCATCGCTCGTCCCCGACCGCCACTCATAAGGATGCACAAGCCAGGTACACTTCATGTTTCAAATTTGTTACACAACTTTAACCATACGTGCATGCTACGGGACTTGCTAACTTCAACACAAGCATTCTTTAAATTCATAATCACCCAACTAGCATGACTTTAATATCACTACCTCCATATCTCAAAACAATTATCAAGTATCAAATTGATCATAGCATCCAATTCACTTCCTATGATAGTTTTTATTATACCCAACTTGGATGCCTACCATTCTAGGACCAATTTATAACCATAGCAAATACCATGCTGTTCTAAAAGACTCTCAAAATAATATAAGTGAAGCATGAGAGACTAGCAATTTCTACAAAATTAAGCCACCGCCATGCTCTAAAAGATATAAGTGAAGCACTAGAGCAAAAACTATCTAGCTCAAAAGATATAAGTGAAGCACATAGAGTATTCTAATAAATTTCAATCAAGTAGGCTTCCTCCAAAAGGTGTGTACAGCAAGGATGATTGTGGAAAACTAAAAATCAAAGACTAATATAATACACGACGCTCCAAGCAAAACACATATCATGTGGCAAATAAAAATATAGCTCCAAGTAAAGTTTCCAATGAACGAAGACAAAAGAGGGGATGCCTTCCCGGGGCATCCCCAAGCTTAGGCTTTTGGCTATTCTTGAATATCTTGGGGTGCCATGGGCATCCCCAAGCTTAGGCTTTTGCCACTCCTTATTCCGTAGTCCATCAAATCTTTACCCAAAACTTGAAAACTTCACAACACAAAACTCAATAGGAAATCTTATAAGCTCCGTTAGTGAAAGAAAACAAAACCACCACATAAGGTACTGTAATGAACTCATTATTTATTTATATTGGTTTTAAACCTACTGTATTCCAAGTTCTCTATGGTTCATACCACTTAATACTAGCCATAGATGCATCAAAATAAGCAAACAACACACGAAAAACAGAATCTGTCAAAAAACAGAACAGTCTGTAGCAATCTGTAACTAACGCAAACTTCTTGAACATTAAAAATCCTACCAAAATAGGAAGTCCTGGGAAATTTGTCTATTGATCAGAATCAAAAATAATCAACGCAAAAGCACGTTTATGTGATTTAGAAAAACTAATTTCGTGCGCGCAAAGTTTCTGTCTTTCAGCAGAATCAAATTAACTATCACCATAGGTTATCCTATAGGTTTACTTGGCACAAACACTAATTAAAACATAAAAACACATCTAAACAGAAGGTAGATGCAAAATTTATTACTAAATATAAACAAAAACTAAAAACACAAATAAAATTGGGTTGCCTCCCAACTAGCGGTATCGTTTAACGCTCCTAGCTAGGCATAAAAGCGAAGATAGATCTAAGTAGTGCCATCTTTGGCACTCAATTCATAAGTAGCTCGCATGATAGATTCATAAGGTAATTTGACTTTCTTTCTTGGAAATTGCTCCATGCCTTTCTTTAATGGAAATTGGAATCTAATATTCCCTTCCTTCATATCAATAATCGCACCAATCGTTCTAAGGAAAGCTCTACCAAGAATAATAGGGCAAGAAAGATTGCAATCTATAGCAAGAACGATAAAATCACGGGCACCAAATTTATATTTGCGACAATGAGAACATCATTGATCCTTCCCATTGGCTTTTTAATGGTGAAATCCTCAAGGTGCAAATTTAAAGTGCAATCATCAAGATCATGGAAACCTAGAATATCACATAAAGTTTTTGGAATCGTGGAAACACTAGCACCCAAATCACACAAAGAAAAACACTCATGATCTTTAATTTTAATCTTTACAGTAGGTTCCCACTCATCATTAAGTTTTCTAGGTATAGAAACTTCCAAATTAAGATTTTTAATCATAAGATTGCATCAAGGCATCAACGATATGTTTGGTAAAAGCTTTATTTTGACTATAAGCATGGGGAGAATTAACAATGGATTGCAACAAGGAAATAAAACCTTCTAAAGAACAATTATCATAATCAAATTCCTTGAAATCCGAGATAGTGGTTTCAATGCTATTTAAAGTCATGACCTCTCCAATCCCACTTTTACCAAATTTAGCATCAAGATCTAAAAATTCCGAATTCTTGGGATGCCTTCTAACTAAAGTTGACTCATCTCCAGTCCCATTATTATCAAGATTCATATTGCAAAACAAAGATCTAATAGGGGACACATCAATAACTTTAAGATCTTCATCATTATTTTCATTGAAACTAGAAGAACACGCCTTTACAAAGCAATCTTTCTTAGCACGCAATCTAGCGGTTCTTTCCTTGCACTCATCAATGGAAATGCTCATTACTTTGAGAGACTCATTGATATCATGCTTAGGAGGAGTAGATCTAAGTTTAAGAGAATCAACATCAAACGAAAGTCTATCAACGTTCCTAGCCAAATCATCAACTTTGAGCAACTTTTCTTCAAGCAAAGCATTAAAATTCTTTTGAGAAATCATAAATTCTTTCACACTATTCTCAAAATCAGAGGGCATCTTATTAAAATTACCATAAGGATTATTGTAGGAATTTCCATAATTATTAGAGGAATTACTAGGGAACGGTCTAGAATTAAAGTTTCCTCTATAAGCATTGTTTCTAAAACTATTCCTACCAACAAAATTCACATCCATAGATTCATTATTATTCTCAATCAAAGTAGACAAAGGCATATCATTGGGGTCAAGAGGAGTATTTTTAGTAGAAAACAACTTCTTAAGTTCATCCATCTTTCCACTCAAAACATTGATTTCTTCTATAGCATGCACTTTTTTACTAGAAGATCTTTCGGCGTGCCATTTATAATAATTAGTAATATTATCAAGAAGTTTTGTAGCATCTCCTAACGTGATTTCCATAAACATGCCTCCTGCGGCCGGATCTAAAAGATTTCTAGAAGCAGAGTTCAAACCGGCATAAATTTTTCGTATGATCATCCATAAATTCAAACCATGAGTAGGGCAATTGCGAATCATCAATTTCATTCTTTCCCAAGATTGGGCAACATGCTCGTGATAAAGTTGTTTAAAATTCGTAATATCGTTCCTAAGAGTGATAATCTTAGCGGGAGGAAAATATTTAGAGATAAAAGCATCTTTGCACTTATTCCAAGAATCAATACTTAGGCAAAGACAAAAACCAAACTTTAGCACGATCTCTAAGTGAAAACGGAAATAACTTCAATTTAACAATATCATTATCTGTATCTTTCTTCTTTTGCATATCACACAAATCAACAAAGTTGTTTAGATGAGTAGCGGCATCTTCACTAGGAAGGCCGGCAAATTGATCTTTCATAACAAGATTTAACAAAGCAGTATTGATTTCACAAGACTCAACATCATTAAGAGGAGCAATCGGAGTACTAAGGAAATCATTATTATTGGTATTGGAGAAATCACACAATTTGGTATTATCTTGCGCCATGGCAACAAGTAATCCAACACACAAGCAAACAGAAAAAGGCAAGCAAAAAAGAGAGAGGAGAAGATTGGGAAAGAGAGGGCGAATAAAACGGCAAGGGTGAAGTGGGGGAGAGGAAAACGAGAGGCAAATGGAAAATAATGTAAATGCTAGGGAGATGAGTTTGTGATGGGTACTTGGTATGTCTTGACTTGAGCGAAGACCTCCCCGGCAACAGCGCCAGAAATCCTTCTTGCTATGTCTTGAGCTTGCGTTGGTTTTCCTTGAAGAGGAAAGGGTGATGCAGCAAAGTAGCATAAGTATTTCCCTCAGTTTTTGAGAACCAAGGTATCAATCCAGCAGGAGGCTCCTCAAAAGTCCCACGCACCTACACAAACAAACAAAGAACTCGCAACCAACGCAATAAAGGGGTTGTCAATCCCATCACGGCCACTTGCGAAAGTGAGATCTGATAGAGATAGTATGATAAGATAAATATATTTTTGGTATTTTATAATATAGATGCAAAAAGTAAAGATGCAAATAAAAGTAGATTGAAAGCTTATATGATAAAACATAGACCCGGGGGCCATAGGTTTCACTAGTGGCTTCTCTCAAGATAGCATAAGTATTACGGTGGGTGAACAAATTACTGTCGAGCAATTGATAGAAAAGCGAATAATTATGAGATTATCTAGGCATGATCATGTATATAGGTACCTGTCGGTGTCAAAACCGGCGGATCTCGGGTAGGGGGTCCCGAAATGTGCGTCTAGGCGGATGGTAACAGGAGACAAGGGACACGATGTTTTACCCAGGTTCGGGCCCTCTTGATGGAGGTAAAACCCTACGTCCTGCTTGATTAATATTGATGATATGGGTAGTACAAGAGTGGATCTACCACGAGATCAAGGAGGCTAAACCCTAAAGCTAGCCTATGGTATGATTGTTGTAATGTATGTTGTGTCCTACGGACTAAAGCCCTCCGGTTTATATAGACACCGGAGAAGGCTAGGGTTACACAGAGTCGGTTACAATGGTAGGAGATCTACATATCTGTATTGCCAAGCTTGCCTTCCACGCCAAGGAAAGTCCCATCCGGACACGGGACGGAGTCTTCAATCTTGTATCTTCGTAGTCTTGGAGTCCAGCGGACGATGATAGTCCGGCTGTGCGGACACCCCCTAGTCCAGGACTCCCTCAGTAGCCCCTGAACCAGGCTTCAATGACGATAAGTCCGGCGCGCATAATGTTCGGCATTGCAAGGCGGGTTCCTCCTTTGAATAATCCAGAGAAGATCATGAACACCAGGATAGTGTCTGGCTCTGCAAAATAAATTCCACATTCCACCGTAGAGAGAATAAAATGTACACAAGTCCAATCTGCTGACGTATTTTGCGGCATGACATCACACCGCTACCAAGCCTTTACTTGAATCGTTTTTTATTATACCACCTCAGCACGTTTAGCGAAGCGGTTTCCTTGGCACGTCTTGTCGAAGTAGAGATCGTGTTCCCCTTATTCCGGGATTCTCATCAATACGAATGTGGGTAACCCAACCGCACCATTGATGGTGGCGCTTGGGAGATAAGCGAGTTTTATCAGGCCAGTGGGGGGCGCATAGTCTTCGCCCGCCTATATATAAGGGATAAGGATTCACCTTTTCACCTACGCCTTCTTCCTCCTTTGCTTATCCATCTCCGTGCACTCAAGCTCCAATGCCCAAGCTCGCGCATCTCGTCTTAACCTTCCCCGACCATGTCCGGAGGGGGAGGCAAATGGTTGGCTTCCACCGTCAAGGAGGAGCACATCACCAAGCTGCGCAGCGCCGGATACCTTTCTGGCGATATCGCGCATCGGCTACCCAATGAGGGGTAGCTCATCCCTACCCCTGGGCCCCATGAGAGGGTCGTCTTCCTTCCCCACTTCCTCCGTGGACTGGGCTTTCCACTTCACCCCTTTGTCCGGGGGCTCATGTTCTACTACGACCTGGATTTCCACGATCTGGCGCCGAACTTCATCCTCAACATCTCGGCGTTCATCGTCGTGTGTGAGGCCCTCCTCTGCATCCGGCCCCACTTCGGCTTGTGGCTCAAGACCTTCAACGTCAAGCTGAAGGTAGTGAAGGGCACGCAGGCGGAGTGCGGAGGCGCCATGTTGGGCAAGATGCCCAACGTCCTCTGGTTCAAAGGGGCCTTCGTGGACTCCGTCAAGGGGTGGCAATCGGGGTGGTTCTATATCACCGAGCCGCGCGACCCTAAGTGGGCAGCGGCCCCCGAGTTTAGATCTGGTATCCCCACGCAGCTCACCTCCTGGAAAGAGAAGGGCTTGCTGTGGGGTAATCCGAAGGAGCTGACGGGACTCCGAGCCTGTATCCAGAAGTTGGTGAACAAGAAGTTGAGGCTCGTCGACGTGGTCCAAGTCATGCTCGTCCGCCGGATCCTCCCATGCCAAGAACGGGCATTCAATCTGTGGGAGTTCGATCTGGAACAGCACCAGGCGCTAAGCGGGCTCTTCGACGCGACATATGAAGGCGCCTGGAGGGTGCTGTTTAAGGGCGCCGAAGCCCCCGCATCCGCGACGGAAGATCGCGGATTTTGCTCGCAGCATCCAGCTAACGAGGTAAGTGATTCAACCCCTTTACGGGACACTTGTTGTAAATAGATTGATTCTAAGAGGGTTTCAATCTCCCTTTTCCTTTGACAGGAATGGATGCAGAAGGCCGAGCAGCTCATCTGCCCGACTCCCATGCCCGAAGACTCAGTGGACGCCCGCCTAGCGGGGCTGCTGGTTCCGGCACCGCACGTGGTGCCGGAGAAGAAGGCCAAGAAGGCGGCCACGGGGACTCGAAAGAGTTCCCATAATCAGGCGTCCGACGACGAGGCGGACTCCTCCCCCGAAGATGAGGAGGAGGAAGAAGACTCTCTCCCGGAGGAGGGAGAGAGGAAGAGGAAGGCCTCCCCAACAGGGGAGGCCGAAGGGTCCAAGAGGGGGAGAACTATCCCCCCGGACAGCTCCGCCAACACCGACGTTAGCGAGGAGGAGTGGCCTTCAAGGGCCAGGCCTCTGGCGAGATCGTAAGTATCCGGATCCCTGATATGCAATTTTCTTTCGTGTCACATAGTGTCCTACTAATGCCGCATACTGTCCGCAGTCCGGCCGATGATGATCTCCCCGCTTCATCGAGCGGGTCGTTGGCCCCGTCGGATGTGGATTCACTTCCGACTGCCTCCACCCCCCGCACCGATGAGGACGTCGAGGTGGGATCCCAGAAAGGGACCCATCAGGAGGAGGCTCCAGAGGCGCCGCAAGGCAGCCTCCCGGACTTTGTGCCGGACTCTACGTCGGAACCTGTAGTGGTTCCAGAGTCCGGCAGGCGGCCCCTTCGAAAGAAGGGCAAGACCGTGACTCCGACGGCCTCCGTCCAACCGGAGGCGCCGGACAACTTGCTGGAGGCGCTCAAGGGCGCTTCCATCGAGGAAGAACACCACACTGTTATGAGTGCGGTGATTCAGAAGGTCCAGCTCGCCAAGAGCGGGCTAACCGAAGCCTGCAGTAGCCTTTTAACAGGCTTTGAGGTAAGAAGTTAAAATTGTGTAATGTAATACCGCATAGACAGTAGCCCCTGATGCTCGGTTCGGTGTTCGGAAAGAAAAGCCGGACTGGGGATCTAAAAAGATATTCGCAGGTTGCTAATAAATTATGTCAATATGGGTTTGCAGGCTGTGCTGCTGACCTCTGCCGCACTGACTGCGGAGGTTGGTACATTAAAGCAAGATCTCGAGCGGTCCGAGCGAGAGCTCGGCCATGCCAAGAGGCAGCTCGAGGACAAAGAAGGTGAGTAGCACCACTTTGAATTGTTACCTTACAGAAAAGGATTTTGGTCGCAATGAAATTAACAAGGATAATATGGGTATTGCAGGGGCCACAAACGAGGTGGCAGCCCTGAAGGAGGCTGTGTCTGCGGCCGAATGCAGTGCGGCCGCGGAACGGGCAAAGCGAGAAAAGCAGGAGGCACAGGTGGCGGAAGTGCGGCAAGAGCTCCAGGCTCTCATGGAGAAGCATGAGAGCTTGGAGCGCGACTCCAAGACTCGAGAGTCCGAGCTTGCCTCGGCTCTCGAAAGTGCCAAGTCCGCCAAGGCCGAGGCCCGTAAGGCCCTTCAGGAGGTTGAAGATGTAAAGAAGATAGCGGCGGGTAAGGCATTTTTCATGCAAAGCAAGCATGTTAATGTAAACTACCTAACACTTACCCGCATTCGGAGCTCTCCAGGGGCGTTTGCAGATCTGCCGCGTAGTGTGTCCGATGCCGCCGCATTCTACCGTGGCGAGGAGGGGAGCTCAACGGAGAAGGTCTTCTGGTCTCAGTACGCTGAGGCCGGCCATCCGGTGCCCCCAAGCGACCAGCTGAAGCAGCTGGTCGAACTCCACAAGGTAGCTGAGGAGGCCATGAAGGGCCTTATAGTCCGGCTGTGGCCTGGACAGGCCATGCCTGGGAGCTACTTCGGCCTCGTGCGGCGGCTGATGCATGCGTGCCCCTGGGTGGAGGTCATCAAGCGCTCCGCCTGTATTGAAGGTGCTCGGCGGGCCCTTGCCCGCACAAAGGTGCACTGGGGCAGGCTGGATGCAGAGAAGCTTCTTACTGACCCGCCGCCACCAGGCAAGGAGTATCGTACGCCCGAAATGTATTATAAAACTGTCCTGAAGGGAGCCCGCGATATTGCGGATGAATGCCCTAGAGATGTAATTTTTGAGTAAACTCGCTATGTATTATCCTGTGCGCTGAAAACTTTGTTCATGTGCGCTTTAAGCAACCCTTTTTTAATTTAAAATATTACCTTCTGTGCGGCCGTTTATAAAATCTGAGAGATGGCGAGTCGTTGGCTTCAGCCCCCAAGCCGCAAGTGCTGGGGTGTTCGGGATAACTTGAGCACTCTTGTTCCCATTTTTGGGTCCATCTAGGGAGGCGCTCAACACAACGAACCAGGCAACCGGACTTATAGTGCTTGAACACTCTCACTTAGCCATAGAATTCTATAATTTTAAATTTCGGCGAAGCCCCTAGTATTCGGAAGACCGAATTCGGGGTGCTATCCATGCCTTCGTCGGACATTATCTGAAACTTCGCTCGAAGCGGCGTGAGTCTTTAAGGACCCGAAAAGACCTCTCGAACGACGACCAGTCTCTCGCCTTATCATGCCGGTCAGTTTTAGCTTTCTCCACTGAGGCGCTCGCCCAGCTCAACCGGGGCGCAATCGTAGTGGTTCTCCCAGTGCCACCTTAGCCGACGGAACGGAACGTAAGGAACCAAAACGTGGGAGCCGGGCAAACCCAACTATTGACCCAAGACATGATTCGGAGCCGATTCATATAATGCTATAAGTTCGGGGTGCTGCACTTGTGAAAGTGTTCGGACTTATCACACCATAATGCGGGGAACGTAAGCCCCTGGTGTATTAGGCCGTATCAAAATATACGGGTGCAAGATGTCATGTAATGAACATATATATATAATAACAGGCAAAAAGAAGTATTGCATCATTTATTAAAGGAAGTGCGGACTGATACAGATAGTGCAGTAAGCAAGGGTTTTGGACTAATTAAACATGTCCCCCTCCAGGGATGGGCTGCGGACTTGGTGTATATAATCAAATTTAATGCTCGTAATTGAGACCACCTGAGTGTTCGTCGTCGCATTCTTTACTCCCCGGCTGTTGCATCATGAGTTCGGCAGGTTCACCGCCGGACAGGGTCTCTGGCTAACGGGGTCCTGTGCATACAAAAAAGGAAAATAATAATAAAAAAGAGTGGCACACTTGCGCGCCCCTGGTGTGGTCGAGCCGCACTCTGGGTCCATTGTGGTCGTGCCCCTTCCCCTGCGCCCATGGTACCTCCAAAGCGTAATGATGTACGCGGAGGGTTGTTCTTGCAATCATGCGAGGGCGGGGGTTTGGGCCGCATTGCTACGCGTGCTTGGATCGTGCCAGGTGGTCTTGGTTGGTGTTGCTTCGGGCGTGTTTGGCTGTATCCGGCCGTTTAACGGCCGGACTCGAAAATTGCCTTAAAAGGCTGCTCTGTACTTCTGCCGCGAGAGCCGCTGTATGTTCCTCCATTCGGAGGGAGCGTTCCGTATTTCCGTTGACCGTGATGACTCCACGAGGGCCTGGCATCTTGAGCTTGAGGTATGCATAATGCGGCACCGCGTTGAACTTTGCAAACGCGGTTCGTCCAAGCAGAGCGTGATAGCCGCTGCGAAATGGGACTATGTCGAAGATTAACTCCTCGCTCCGGAAATTATCCGGGGATCCGAAGACCACTTCCAGTGTGACTGAGCCTGTACAATTGGCCTCCACACCTGGTATGACGCCTTTAAAGGTTGTCTTTGTAGGTTTAATCCTTGAGGGGTCTATGCCCATCTTGCGCATTGTATCCTGATAAAGCAGGTTCAGGCTACTGCTGCCGTCCATCAGGACTCTCGTGAGGTGAAATCCATCGACGATTGGGTCTAAAACCAATGCGGCGAATCCGCCATGGCGGATACTGGTCGGATGGTCTCTTCGATCGGAAGTGATCGAACAAGAGGACCATGGATTGAACTTCGGGGCGACTGGCTCCATCGCGTATACGTCCCTTAGTGCACGCTTCCGCTCCCTCCTGGGTATATGGGTCGCGTAGATCATGTTCACCGTCTGCACTTGTGGGGGGAAACCCTTCTGTCCTCTATTGTTAGGCGGTCGTGTCTCTTCCTCGTCGTAGCTGTTTAGCCCCTTGTCGTTGTTTTCGGCAATTAACTTGCCTGCCTGCTTGAACACCCAGCAATCTCTGTTGGTGTGATTAGCTGGCTTTTAAGGGGTGCCATGTATCTGGCATAAGCGGTCGAGTATTCGGTCCAAATTGGACGGACCCGGAGTGGTTCTTTTGAATGGCTTCTTCCGCTGACCGGGTTTAGAGCCTCGGAATCCGGCATTGACTGTCGTATCCTCCTTGTCGTCGACGTTAATGCGGCGTTTATTTTTGCTTCGACGTGACCTGCCGTTGTGCTCCTTAGTATCCGGACTGCCAAATTTTTTACTGAGGTTGTTGCTGCGAGCTAGCCATCTATCCTCTCCCGCGCAAAAGCGGGTCATTAATGATGTGAGGGCTGCCATGGATTTCGGCTTTTCCTGTCCCAGGTGCCGGGCTAGCCACTCGTCGCGGATGTTATGTTTGAAGGCTGCGAGGGCCTCTGCATCTGGACAGTCGACGATTTGGTTTTTCTTTGTCAAGAACCGTGTCCAGAATTGTCTAGCCGATTCGTCTGGCTGCTAAATTATGTGGCTTAGGTCATCGGCGTCTGGTGGCCGTACATACATGCCCTGGAAGTTGTCTAGGAATGTGGCTTCCAGGTCTTCCCAACACCCAATTGACTCTGCGGGCAAGCTATTAAGCCAATGCCGAGCTGGTCCTTTAAGCTTGAGTGGGCGATACTTGATGGCATGGAGATCGTCACCACGGGCCATATGGATGTGAAGGAGATAATCTTTGATCCAAACCGCGCGGTCTGTTGTTCCATCGTAGGATTCGATGTTTACGGGTTTAAACCCTTCAGGGATTTGATGATCCATTACTTCATCATTGAAGCATAGCGGGTGTGTGGCGCCTCTATATTGAGCAATATCACGACGTAGCTCGAGAGAGCGTTGTCTGCTGTGTTCGGCCCGGCCGGGGTTATTGTATCCGGCGCGACGGTATTCGTCGTGGGTTGTGGGGCTCCCACGTGATCCGTAGATGGATCTGGATTGCCTTGCTTTGTCCTCCAATACATCTCGCAAGTCTGGCGCGTTCCCTCTTGGCTTCGTACTTTTGGAGCGATGCCGGGGTACGGTCTTGGTGGAGGGCCTGGATGCCTCTCTGTCGCGACCACGGGGTGGTCGGTCGGCCGTATCATGCGTTGGTGATGAAGGTATGTATGCTTCTTCCTCTAATCGGGGGAGCAACTTGCGTCTTGGGTAGCTTTTGGAGGGGCCTTCGGGTTTATACTCTTCGGCCGCGAGGACCTCGGTCCATCGATCGGCCAGCAGGTCCTGATCAGCTTGAAGCTGCTGCTGCTTTTTCTTTAGGCTATTTGCCGTGGCGATAAGCCTGCGTTTAAAACGCTCTTGTTCGACGGGATCTTCAGGCACGACGAATTCGTCGTCGTTGAGGCTTGCCTCGTCTTCGGAGGGAGGTGTATAGTTATATTCCTCGACCTCTTCGTCTGCCGCCCTCTCGTGAGGGCTTGCTTCTGCATCCTCCTGCGCTGAGTCCTGCTGGAGGGGATTGTCTTCGGCACTCTCGGGGGTATTATTATCTCCTGTGCTGGAATCTCCATTCTTGCTGTGGCGGGATTTAGAGCGGCGCCGCTGACGTCGGCGCTTGGGCTGTTTCTTTAAGGAATCTGCATCTGCTGCTTCTTTGCCGTCCCCGTCTTTTGGGGTGTCCACCATGTATATGTCGTATGACGAGGTGGTCTTCCAGTGCCCTGTAGGCGCTGGTTCCTATTCGTCTCCGGCATCGTCGTCCATAGCGTCGATGTCTCCGGAGTCGTAGTCTAGCATGTCGGTTAGATCGTCGACAGTGGCCACAAAGTGTGTGGTGGGTGGGCTCAGAATTTCTTCGTCGTATGTATCCCAACCATCCTGGCCATAATCCGGCCAGGGCTATCCGGATAGTGAGAGATGCTTTAGTGAATTTAGGATGTCGCCAAAGGGCGAGTGTTGGAAGATGTCCGCGGCGGTGAATTCCATAACCGGTGCCCAATCAGATTCGATTCGCAGGGGCGTGGGAGGTCTGAAGTCCGGCAAGGAGTCCGGCACCTCGGAGTCACGAGCTTCGCAAGGGACACGGTTAGTGTTCGGCTCCATCGCCGTGGAAGTTGAAGCCCCCGATGCGGTGTCCAACCACCGGTCCTCGATCTGGGCGATCGGCTCCGGACTAAAGGCCGGAGCGGATTCTTGTGCGGCCACCAAGGCACTGTTCGGCGGCAGAGCTAGATCATGCCCATCGTAACAGTGCGGCGCGCTCGGCTATGGCTCGAGCCCATCGAAGATCAAGTCCCCGCGGATGTCGGCCGTGAAGTTTAGGCTTCCGAATCTGACCTGATGGCCAGGGGCGTAGCTTTCAATCTGCTCCAGATGGCCAAGTGAATTAGCCCGCAGTGCGAAGCCGCCGAATAGGAAGATCTGTCCGGGGAGAAAAGTCTCACCCTGGACAGCGTTGTTGATTGAAGAAGCCATCGAGCCTATCGGTGACGACACAGAGGAACTCTCAATGAAAGCACCAATGTCGGTGTCAAAACCGGCGGATCTCGGGTAGGGGGTCCCGAACTGTGCGTCTAGGCAGATGGTAACAGGAGACAAGGGACACGATGTTTTACCCAGGTTCGGGCCCTCTTGATGGAGGTAAAACCCAACGTCCTGCTTGATTAATATTGATGATATGGGTAGTACAAGAGTGGATCTACCACGAGATCAAGGAGGCTAAACCCTAAAGCTAGCCTATGGTATGATTGTTGTAATGTATGTTGTGTCCTACGGACTAAAGCCCTCCGGTTTATATAGACACCGGAGAAGGCTAGGGTTACACAGAGTCGGTTACAATGGTAGGAGATCTACATATCCGTATTTCCAAGCTTGCCTTCCACGCCAAGGAAAGTCCCATCCGGACACGGGACGGAGTCTTCAATCTTGTATCTTCGTAGTCTTGGAGTCCGGCGGACGATGATAGTCCGGCTGTCCGGACACCCCCTAGTCCAGGACTCCCTCAGTACCACATCCGCAACAAGTAGACCTACTCCTGCCTGCATCTACTACTATTACTCCACACATCGACCGCTATCCAACATGCATCTAGAGTATTAAGTTCATTAGAACAGAGTAACGCATTAAGAAAGATGACATGATGTAGAGAGATAAACTCAAGCAATATGATATAAACGCGGTAAGGACACCGCAAGATTGAACCCAAAGCTAAGCACTTCTCCCATGGCGAGAAAGATCAATCTAGTAGGCCAAACCAAACTGATAATTCGAAGAGACTTGCAAAGATAACTCAATCATACATAAAAGAATTCAGAGAAGATTCAAATATTTCTCATAGATAAACTTGATCATAAACCCACAATTCATCGGATCTCGACAAACACACCGCAAAAAGAGTTTACATCGAATAGATCTCCACTAGAGAGGGGGAGAACATTGTATTGAGATCCAAAAAGAGAGAAGAAGCCATCTAGCTAATAACTATGGACCCGAAGGTCTGTGGTAAACTACTCACAACTCATCGGAGGGGCTATGGTGCTGATGTAGAAGCCCTCCATGGTCGATTCCCCCTCCGGCGGAGCACTGGCGAAGGCTCCAAGATTGGATCTCGCGGATACAGAAGGTTACAATGGTGGAAATTGCTTTTCATTGGCTCCCTGGATGTTTTCGGGCTACGTAGGTATATATAGGAGGAAGAAGTATGTCGGTGGCCGCTCGTGGGGCCCAATAGACAGGGGCGTGCCTAGGAGGGGTGGGCGCGCCCTCCTATCTCCTAGCCGCCTCGATTTGCTTCTTGACTTGCACTCCAATTTCTCTGGATCACGTTCGTTCCAAAAATCACGCTCCCAAAGGTTTCATTCCGTTTGGACTCCCTTTTATATTCCTTTTCTTCGAAATACTGAAATAGGCAAAAAACAGCAATACGGGCTGGGCCTCCGGTCAGTAGGTTAGTCCCAAAAATGATATAAATGTGTAAAATAAAGCCCATAAACATCCAAAAGGGGTAATATAATAGCATGGAACAATCAAAAATTATAGATACGTTGGAGACGTATCATTTTCCCCTCGCTATCTTGTTGTGCTGATTTGAGTTTTCCCTTTGAGATTTCGTTGTTATGAGATTGAATACTCTTATGGATCTGAGAGCACTTGGTATATGTCTTGCATATGAATACTCGTGGTGACAGTGGGGTATCGTATTGATTCACTTGATATGTGTTTTGGCACTCAAGTCGTGGATTCCCGAGGTGACATTTGGGTAATTTATGCATAGGGGTTGATGCATTTTCTTGTCTTTGTTTCTCTGGTAGAAATCTTGGGGCACTCTTTGAGGTTCTTTGTGTTGGATCGAATATTATGAATCTGAATTTGCTTTGGTTTTATTTTAGTACAAACTCTTGGTTAGATCGATCGAAAAGAATAGCTTGGTGTTATTTTAGTACGAACTCTAGGATAGATTCATCGGAAAGAATAGCTTTGAGGTGGTTTCGTACCCTATAAATAATTCCGTCTTATGTTCTCCGCTAGATAGGAACTTTGGAGTGATTCTTCATCGCACATTGAGGGATGGTTATATGATCTAATTATATTAGAATTGTTGAGAGATTACACTAGCGAAAGTACGGACCCTAGGCCTTGTTTTCAAGCATTGCAATACAGTTTGTGCTCACTTTTTTTACTTGCTACCTTGCAGTTTTTTATTGTTACTATTACAAAAACCAATATCTACTATCATTACTACACATTTATTACCATTTCTTCGCCGAACTAGTGCACCTATACAATTTACCATTGTCTTTGGTGTGTTGGGTACACAAGAGACTTTTTGTTATTTGGTTGCAGGGTTGCTCGAGAGAGACCATCTTCATCCTACACCTCCCACGGATTGATAAACCTTAGGTCATCCACTCGAGGGAAAATTGCTACTGTCCTACAAAACTCTGTGCTTGGAGGCCCAACACGAGTCTACAAGAATAAAATTGCATAGTAGACATCAAGCTCTTTTCTGGCACCGTTGCCGGGGAGGTTAGGTAAGCGGCACTCACACCCCATCAATGAAGCTTTTTTCTGGCGCCGTTGTCGGGGAGGTGACTGCTTGAGGTATATCTTTAGATCTTGCAATTGAATCTTTTAGTTTCTTGTTTTATCACTAGTTTGGTTTATAAAAGAAAACTACAAAAAAATGGAGATCGGGTTACCTCGGGTTGTTCTTTATCTTTATAATGTCTATCTTGAGAATAAGGATTCTGATAGTTGTGCTCAATTGCTCGAAAAAGAATTCAACAAAATTTATGGCACAAAAATGTTGGATGATGGGCATGATTGCAATATTGCTAGTTTGAATCTTTGAATATCCATGATGTTAATGATGATTGCATTAGTCATGATAATGATGTCTCCTATAAGAATGACAATTTTTGTGGAGTGAATTGGGAGTGCAGATGTACACCAAAAAGGGAAAATAGATTTTGTAAGAAGCATAAATATTTAGAAACGAAAAAGTTGCAAGAGAGGCTGGATGATTGTGCAGAAAGATTTAATTTTTTTTCGCCATCCTTGTGAACTTTGCAATGAACACGGTCATTTAAATCTCCGATGCAAATTGTTTCATGATCAAATCGTGTCCAAAAATTGTGATAGGTTGATTACCCTTGAGCATCATAAAGATCTTAGTCTTCTTTTGGGATATGAAGAAATGAAACGTATAACTGAGGGTATTCTAAAATTTAATATCAACAAATTTCTTGATTTTGATCTAGAGAAAATTTATATGTGTTGTGCGATAAATTGCATTTAGAATTCTTATATTGTCAACTACCTAAAGACAAGAAAAATAGAATATGAAGAGAGTACTAATGAAAAGGAAAATATTTCCCAATACCCTCCTGGTGTTTATTATGATGAATCAGGTAACGCGGAGGAGCTTCCTATCGAATCAATCTCTTCAATAAGAAGCTGAAAAAAATTAGTTAAACCCACTGTCGGTGTCAAAACCGGCGGATCTCGGGTAGGGGGTCCCGATCTGTGCGTCAAGGCTGATGGTAACAGGAAGCAAGGGACACAGATGTTTACCCAGGTTCGGGCCCTCTCGATGGAGGTAAAACCCTACTTCCTGCTTGATTAATATTGAAGATATGGGTAGTACAAGAATAGATCTACCACGAGATCGTAGAGGCTAAACCCTAAGAGCTAGCCTATGATGGTATGATTGTAATTGTGATCGGCCTTCTAAGGACCAACCTCTCCGGTTTATATAAACACCGGAGAGGGCTAGGGTTTACATGGAGTCGGTTACAAGGAAGGAAAAACAATATCCGGATCACCAAGCTTGCCTTCCACGCCAAGGAGAGTCCCATCCGGACACGGGCCGAAGTCTTGAGTCTTGTATCTTCACTCTTCAATAGTCTGGACGTTGTACACAGTCCGGCTGTCCGGATACCCCCTAATCCAGGACTCCCTTAGTAGCCCCTGAACCAGGCTTCAATGACGATGAGTCCGGCGCACAGTATTGTCTTCGGCATTGTAGGGCGGGTTCCTTCTCCGAATACTCCGAAGTAATTATCGAACACTTGAATCGTGCCCGTGTCCACAAAATGATCTTTACACACCTCTGTAGAGAGAATGATATTTCACAAATGCAATCTGTTGACAACTTTTTCAGACAACGTGACATGTTATTACAGTCGGATCATTATTCGAACCGTTTCCCCACAACTAGCCACAGCGCATATTGTGAGGCGGTTTCTTCGACACGTCTTGTCAAAGCATAGATCGTGTCCCCTTATCACGGGATTCTCATCAATACGGGTATGGGTAATCTCACCGCGCCATCAATCGTGGCGCTTGGGAAGCAAGCGATTCCCAACGGGCAAGTGGGGAGGCGCACCGCTTTCGTCGCCTCTATAAAGGGACAAGATTTCCTCATTTTTACCCACGCCTCCTTTCTCCCTTGCCCACTCTTGCCCCCTCGAGCTCCAGCGCCCAAGCTCAAGTCTTCTCCGCACAGCTAAACATGTCCGGAGCAGGAGGCAAGTGGGTGGCTTCCACCGTCATGGAGAAGCATGTCACAAATCTTCGGGCGGCCGGATACTTGGCCGCAGACATATCGCACCGGCTACCGGACGCCGGGAAGGTCATTCCGACCCCAGGACCCAATGAGAGGGTCGTGTTCGTTGCCCACTTCGTCCGTGGACTGGGATTTCCGCTGCATCCCTTCATCCGCGGGCTCATGTTCTACTACGGGCTAGATTTCCATGATCTAGCCCCGAATTTCGTCCTCAACATCTCGGCGTTCATCGTCGTATGCGAGGCCTTCCTCCACATCTGGCCTCACTTTGGCCTACTACTGCAAACCTTCTGCGTGAAGCCGAAGGTTGTAAGCGGCCAGCAAGCGGAGTGCTGAGGGGCCATGGTGGGCAAGATGCCTAATGTCACATGGCTGGACGGCTCCTTTGCGGAGACCGTAAAAGGGCGGCAATCGGGGTGGTTCTACATCACTGAGCCGCGCGGCGCCAACTGGGCGGTGGCCCCCGAGTTCCGATCCAGGGCCCCCATGCGGCTCACCTCCTGGGAAAAGAAGGGCCTGTCCTGGGGCGAATCTACGGAGCTGACCGGACTCCAGGCTTGCATCAAAAGCATGAAGGACAAGAACATCAAGCTTGTCAACGTGATCCAGGTCATGCTCGTTTGCTGGATTTTACCCTGCCAAAGGCGGGCATTCAATCTGTGGGAGTTCGTCCCGGCTGAACACTAGACGCTCCGGAAGCTCTATGACATGACGCACAAAGGCGCATGGAAGGTGTTGTTCAAGGCCTCCGAAGTACCTCCTCCCACGTCCGAGGACCACAGGCTTCACGCCGCGCGGCCTCCTAGTCAGGTGAGTTCTGAGACTACCACCGGATTTGGTTCTTCCCAATATATTCATGGGAGAGCCTTAAGTAGTTATGCGTATTTGTTCAGGATTATGTGGAGAAAACGGAGCAGGGTTACCGTCTGGCTCCACTGCCAGAAGGCCTAGCTGATGCTCTCCTAGCGGAAATGCTGGTCCCGGCATCTTACAAGGTGCCGGAGAAGAAGGCCAAAAAGAAGGCCCCGGGGACCCGAAAGGGTCTCCGTCGTAAGGTTGTGCTAGAAGCTTCGTCCGGAGACGACGAGGCACACTCCTCCCATGAAGGGGAGGAAGAAGAAGAAGACGCCCCGGATGAGGGGCCTGGGGAGGCGGACCAGGGGGCCAGAAAAGGCCCTCGGTGCAAGGCCATCATACCCACGCCGTCCGACGATGAGACAGATTCCTCCCGCGGAGGCGGGGGGAAGCAAGAAGAAACTCTACCTCCCCGCACTGGGGAGGAGAAATGGAGAAAAGCCGCCCCGGAGGGGGAGGCTGGGGCATCCAAGAAGGGAAAGGTATCCCTTCCGGACTATTCCGCCATGGCCGTTCACAGCGAGGAGGGGTGGCTGCCTAGGGGGAAGCCCCCAGTGCGATCGTAAGTGTCCGCACTCTATCATGATTTCACTTCATAGTTTTTGTATTTATAATGCCGAACATATATGCAGTCTGGCTAGGGTTCATCGCGAGGTATCTTCCTCCGGATCCCTAAGCGATTCAGAGATGAATTCACTTCTAACGGCCACTACTCCTCAACCCGCGGATGACACGGAGGTGTTGTCCCGAAGGCTCCCAGAGTGGGGGGAGGTGACTCTGGAAACGCCCCAAGGCGGGATTCCAGATGTCGTACATGCGGGGTTCAAGATCCCCGCGGATCATGTCGATGAGAGCTGCGGTAAGCCGGGCTCTCAGCCGAACACAGTTCTGGAACCTTCAATGGTTCCGGACTCAGGCGGGCGGCCCCTCATTAGGGAGGGCAAGCCGTCTGTGTCGAGGACTTCCGTTGCTCCCGAGGCGCCGGATTATCTGCGGGAAGCGCTTCGCGGCGCTTCCATGGATGAGGAGCACCGCACTCTTATGAGTGCGGTGATTCTGAAGGTTTCGTCTGCCAAGAGCGGACTAACTGAAGCCTGCACCAGCCTGCTGACAGGCTTTGAGGTAAGTAATAAAAAATTTATGAGATTACCACCCGATAGGTAGTAGCCCCTGATACTCTGTTTGGTGTTCGGAAGGAAAAGCCAAACAAAGGGTCAATTATGATCTGCAGGAGTTTAATAATAAATACTCGTGTGAATAAGCAGGCTGTGCTGCTTGCCGCTGCCGCTCGCACATCCGAGGTTGCTGAACTAAAGCGGGACCTGGAGCAGGCGTAGGGAGAGCTCGACCTCACTAAGAGGCAGCTCGAAGAGAACAAGGGTAAGTGATTCCCCGCTCTTATGTGTTTAAGGATAGACAAAATTGGTTAGTCTAACATCAAAGCGTCGTGACTGTGTGACAGGGGCCACCATCAAAGTGGCGTCCCTGAAGAAGGCGCTATCTGAGGCCGAAGAGAAGGCGGCCTTGGAATGCAAGGAGCGCGAAAAGCAAAGTGCTAGAGTGGGCGAGGTACAGCAAGAGCTCCGGTGTAGCGACCCGACCTTAGATGGTCAAGTCTCTGTGCTCCGGTGTCATCCCTGGATCAGTAATGCTGACACCACACAGTACTTCGAAGGATTTATAACAGAGTAGCAATCACACACTTATTACATCGTTTGTCCAAAAGAGGACTTACTACAATAATCATGGCTTAAGGCCATCTAATAACAATAACAGTGGAAGACTTGGAAGATAAGTGAGTCCATCAACTCCAACGACATCACTGAGTATAGAACCACGACCTAAAAGCACCTTACTCGTCGTCTGAAAAGTCTGCAACATGAAAGTTGCAGCCCGAAAACGGGTCAGCACATGGAATATGCTGGCAAATGTAACACATAGAGAGTAATGAATGATAAGCCTATACTACATGCATATTTGGCTGGTGGTAAGCTCTATGGTTACAGTTTTTGCATAAAGCCAGTTTTTCCCTACTGCAAAGGAATACATTTATTTAACTATCATGGTGATTGTTAAACATTGAGAATGGTTGACAGCATCCTCAATCCCAATTAAAAATTACTCATTATCAAACCCATCAATATTAAATTAGAGTAACATGTTGAGATACACAGAATATTCAAGTACTAGATACTCAAGATGTCCATAACCGGGGACACGGCTAATCATGATTAGTTTGTACACTCTGCAGAGGTTTGCGCACTTTTCCCCACAAGACTCGATCGCCTCCGTTTGGTTTCCCGCACTACATGGTGTTTGAGAAACGGATGACCGAGACACAGTCTTTCAGAAGCGCTAGCACCTTACGATGGGTGGACCCGTACACCTACATCCCCTACATCTGCTAGTCCACCACTATAAGAGTTCGCACGACTTAGTCAACTATGCCAGAGCCCATAATGGCTTGTGGCTGCACACGTAAGTTACTAGTATGAATTATCTTATGATCCCTTTGAGCCTGGGTGGCGGTCCATAGGAAAATCACACGGTAACTCCGGGATTTCCAAAAAAAAAACAGGCAAGTCCTGGTAACTCCAGGTGCCTCAATCCACCCAGATGTTTATTTCAGTTTCCACCTTAGATAGACCATTAATTAACAAGCTCACATTTGTCATGGATATTCACTCACCGAATCCACGTCTACTAGCATAGCATGGCATAATAAGCAAACATAGAAGTAACTCCCAAAGGTTTCATAAGTAAAACAGGTAATAGGTACTACCTCATCTACTTCCCATCCCACAATTTAATTAGATCCTAATCATGCAATGTGTGAGGATTGATCTAATGCATAAAAAACTGGGTAGTAGAAAAGGTATGATCAAGTGTTACTTGCCTTGCTGATGATCCGCGAAACCTAGAGATTCGAAGTAACAAGCGGCGCACTCCGGGTGATCTATCGCAGTCAAACAACAAGCATACAATAAGTATTCATCTAATGCACGGGTAAAACTCGAATAAAAGATCCAACCAGAAAGTCCAACTTAAGAACCCTGGTTGCAAAAAGAATCGAATCAAATAAAGCAACGAAAGTCAAACGGCGAGAGAAAACAACTCGGTTCTAGCAATTTGAACTAAGTCAAATTTTACAGTAGCAAAACTTAGTTTAAGTTGCTTAGTCGGAACGGCGGTTTCGTAGCGAAACTCTAGGCGCTTGAATCACCTGATTCCGATAAACGAGCGAGAAAATAAACTAGAACGAAGACCGGATCTGAAATCGCTATCAGAAAAATAGCGGAATAAATCCGATTAAAAAGAAAACGACGAACGGTTGAACGAATGGAGGTTCGTTAACCGAGGATAACCGGTAATCACGTTCGTTGAGACGAACGGTCCGGCGAACGCTCGCTAAACAAAACCAGAAAGAAAAACCGGCAAGAAAAACCGATCTAGGGTTTCGGAAAGAAAACCGAAACGAAAACCGATCTAGAAAACCGGAACGATTTACGAGAAAAACCGAATTGAGGGGAAAAAGGTGACGCGGCACGGGGCTAGTACCTCGAAGAGGCGAGGGGCTCCGGCGGCGGCGGCATTGGGCGGCGGCGGCGGCACTTGGCGGCGGCGGCGGTGGCAAGCAGCGGCGGCGGCGCTGGTGAGGGGCGGCGTAGGGCGGCGGCGTGGGTGTGGTGCTGCGCTGCTGCTGCTGCGGAGAGGAGGGGTTTTGGTTTGATGTTTAGAGGGGGGGTGCTTGGGTATTTATATTGGGGAGGGGGAGGGTTTTGCTTGGAGTAGGGGACAAGAATTAGACTAGGAATAGGAATCCTAAAAACAAAAACGGAATAAACGAAACGGGTCCAAATCCTACTAGGATTTGCTAAAGAAAAGGAAAACCGGGGCGGCTCCCTGGCTCACTGGCGCGGCGGCGCTAGCACGCGCGCGGCTGGCTCGGCCGGCTGGGCCTTTGGCCCAGTCGCGCTGCAGCTTTTAAAAAAATAAAAAAACGGTTTCGCGCGCGGAAAAATACAGAAAAGAAAATCTACCGGACTCCAAAATTAATAAAGTAAATTTTCCCCGACTCCTAAAAATGAGCCGAACAAAATGAACTTTTACTCGGGCCTAAAATGCAATTTTTGAAAATACGCATTTTTCCTAGGGCAAATAAACTCCGAGAAAAATCCAAATTTGATTTATTTATTAAATCTTCATTTTTTCCTAAATTTTGGGAAAGTCATATTATTCCCTCTCATATTATTTTTGATATTGGAAAAATATTTGAAGATAAAATAAATAATCCAAGTGATCCTCTTTTCAAAATTTGATAGAACTCAAATATGAAAATTTCGAAATCTCCAACTCTCTCTGTGGGTCCTTGAGTTGCGTGAAATTTCTAGGATCAACAAAATGCACGAAAATATGATATGCATGATGATCTAATGTATAACATTCCAAATTGAAAATTTGGGATGTTACAAACCTACCCCCCTTAAGATGAATCTCACCCTCGAGATTCGGGTTGGCTAGAAAATAGGTGAGGGTGGTCTTTGAGCAAATCTTCTTCTCTCTCCCAGGTGGCTTCATCCTCCGTGTGGTGGCTCCACTGAACCTTGCAAAACTTGATAACCTTGCTGCGAGTAACCTTGCTGGCATACTCGAGAATCTTGACTGGTTTCTCCTCATATGTCAAATCATCCTTCAACTGAATTGCTTCCAGTGGCACTGTATCTCTTAGCGGTACCTCTGCCATCTCGGCGTGACATTTCTTCAGCTGAGAAATATGGAATACATCATGAACTCCTGACAGTCCCTCAGGTAATTCCAACTTATAAGCAACTTCTCCCATGCGTCGCAAGATCTTATACGGTCCAACAAAACGTGGTGCTAATTTTCCTTTAACTCCAAAACGCTTAACTCCTCGAAGTGGGGACACTCTAAGATGAACTCTGTCTCCAACTTCATATTCTATCACCTTGCGTTTTGAATCCGCATAGCTCTTCTGTCTGGACTGGGCTACCTTGAGCCTGTCGCGAATCAACTTAACTTTCTGTTCAGACTCCTTAATCAAATCTGGCCCAAACAACTGACGGTCTCCAACTTCATCCCATGACAACGGTGTCATGCACCTTCTTCCGTATAAAGCTTCGAAAGGTGCCATCTTCAAGCTGGTTTGGTAACTGTTGTTATAAGAAAACTCCGCATACGGCAGGTTATCGTCCCAACTAGATCCATAATCTAGTGCACAAGCTCTCAGCATATCCTCCAAAATCTGATTGACTCTCTCAGTCTGTCCATCTGTCTGCGGGTGAAAAGCTGTACTGAATTCTAGCCTGGTCCCCATTGTTTCATGCAACTGATTCCAAAACTTTGAGGTAAATTGGGTTCCTCTATCTGATACGATACTCCTCGGAACTCCATGCAAACACACAATTCTGGTCATGTATATCTTTGCCAACTTAGCACTGCTATAGGTAGTCTTGACTGGAATGAAATGCGCTACCTTCGTCAAACGATCGACTATAACCCAAATCAAGTCATAGCCTGAATGAGTCTTTGGCAAACCCATGATGAAATCCATGCCTAGTTTATCCCACTTCCATTCG
The DNA here is from genome assembly GCA_963921465.1 of Triticum timopheevii. NCBI lineage: Eukaryota > Viridiplantae > Streptophyta > Magnoliopsida > Poales > Poaceae > Triticum > Triticum timopheevii. The sequence continues at coordinate 171,235,449 of OY997264.1, read as the reverse complement.
GGTATCGGCAATGGTTGCAACAATCCTGCTGGCTTCTGATGTTCTGCCTTCACTCTCTGACATACATCACAAACTGCTACATACTCCGCAATATCCTTCTTCATTCCGGTCCACCAGAATGTTTCCTTCAAATCCAAATACATCTTGGTATTTCCTGGGTGAATCGAATAGGGTGAATCATGTGCCTCTTGCAGAATCAACTTCCTGAACTCCGGATCATTAGGCACATATACGCGATCCTCAAACCATAGGGTATCGTGCTCATCCTCACGAAATCCCTTTGCTTTTGCTTCGCTCATTTTCTTCTTTATCTCCGCGATCTCTTTGTTATTTTTCTGAGCTTCTCTGATTTTATCCATCAAGGTAGACTGAATCTCCAATGCTGCTACATAGCCTCTCGGAGCTATTTCCAAACATAGCTCATGAAGATCTTCTGCTAATTCCTTTGGTATCTCTCCCGTCATCAGCGTGTTGACATGGCTCTTACGGCTCAATGCGTCAGCTACTACATTTGCCTTTCCGGGATGATAATGCAATCTCATATCATAATCCTTGATGAGCTCCAACCATCTCCTTTGTCTAAGGTTTAACTCCTTCTGCGTGAAAATGTACTTCAAACTCTTGTGATCCGTGTACACCTCACAATGATTTCCAATGAGGAAATGTCTCCATGTCTTCAATGCATGCACTATGGCTGCTAACTCCAAATCATGTGTGGCATAATTTAATTCATGAGGTTTCAGCTGTCGTGAAACATACGAAACAACTCTTCCTTCCTGCATAAGTACTGCTCCAAGTCCTCGACGTGAAGCGTCGCAATACACCTCATAATCCTTGGTCTGATCTGGCAAAATTAACACTGGTGAGGTAACCAATCTTTTCTTCAACTCCTAGAAACTTGCCTCACACTCCTCAGTCCATATGAACTTGGTATCCTTTTTCAGCAACTCCGTCATAGGCTTTGCAATCTTTGAGAAATTCTCAATGAATCTCCGGTAGTATCCTGCGAGTCCAAGAAAACTCCGGATCTCTCCAACTGTCGTTGGTGCTTCCCATTTGGCTACAGTCTCAACCTTTGTGGGGTCAACTGCTATACCTTCTCCAGATATAACATGTCCAAGAAATCCAACTTCCTTTAGCCAAAACTCACATTTGCTGAACTTGGCATATAACTGATGTTCCCTTAGTTTCTCCAAAACCAATCGCAAATGTTCCTTATGCTCCTCTTCATTCTTCGAGTAAACCAAAATATCATCAATGAACGTCACAACGAACTTATCCAAAAACTCCATAAACACTTTGTTCATCAGGTTCATGAAATAAGCAGGTGCGTTAGTCAATCCAAATGAAATAACGGTATACTCATACAGTCCATACCTTGTGGTGAACGCTGTCTTAGGTATGTCCTGCTCTCGAATTTTCAACTGATGGTACCCTGATCGCAAATCGATCTTGGAAAACACTTTAGCTCCTTGCAAACGATCAAACAGATCATTTATCATTGGTAGTGGGTACTTGTTCTTGATTGTTACTGCATTCAATCCACGATAATCAACAACCATCCTTAACGATCCATCCTTCTTCTCCACTAAAAGTACGGGTGATCCCCAAGGTGAAGAACTTGGGCGTATGTAACCTTTATCCAATAGCTCCTTAATCTGCTTCTTGATTTCCGCCAAATCCTGTGCGGGCATCCTATATGGTCGCTTCGATATTGGGCCTGTTCCTGGCAAAAGCTCAATAAAAAACTCAATGTCTCTATCCGGTGGCATTCCTGGCAATTCCTCAGGAAATACATCAGGATAATCCTTCACCACTGGTACCTCTTCCTGCACAACCTCTGATAAGCAATTTACTTGATTCCTATTTTGTCCATGTCGTGATACATACTTAATCCTTCTTCCTTCTGGTGTCATGAGCAAAATCGTCTTACTTGTGCAATCGATGATTCCTCCATACATCGACAGTCAATCCATACCTAGAATCACATCAAATCCTTGGGATTCCAGAATGATCAAATCCGTCAGAAACACATGCCTTCCTATACTCAATGGTACTTGAAAACATCCTTGCCTGGCCGTGTACTCTGCTCCTGGTGAGCTTACTAGCATAGGTGTCATAAGAAGCTTAGTGGGCAGGTTATACTTTTCTACAAATCCCCTTGATATGTATGAATGCGATGCACCAGTGTCGAAAAGAACAAGTGCAGTAAATGACTTAACCAAAAACTTACCGATTACTGCATCGGGCTGAGCTTCAACCTCCTCCACATCAATGTGGTTCACCTATCCCCTGTTGAAAGGGTTTGGCTTCTTTCCAGAGCTTCCATTTCCACCTTGGCCTTCGGGACAATCACTTGCATAATGTTCGGTCTTGGAACACTTGTAACAGGTGACATGGCTCAGGTCTTTCTTGGCTGGGGTTGATGGGGTGGTCCTGTTCTGGCCGTTGCTTCCTCCATTCCCATTACCATTCTTGTGGCCATTATGGTTGTGCGAACTACCTCCTCCATGGGTATGTTGGAACTGAACTCCCTGTCTAGGTGTATAACGGGGCTTCTGCTGGGCTCCAGAGTTATACTTCCCCTGTCCATACTTCCTCTTGCGATTCTCAATCTGCTGCTGCTTTCCTTCAATCATGAGGGCGTGGTCTACCAACTCCTGGTAGTTATTGAATCTTGCTACCATCAACTGCATGCTTAACTCATCATTCAGTCCTTCCAGAAACTTCTCCGGCTTAGCCGCATCTGTAGCCACGTCATCTGGGGCATAACGTGCTAACTTACTAAAATCATCCACATACTGGCCAACAGTCCTTCCTCCTTGGCGTAAGTTGCGAAACTCACGCTTCTTCATGGCCATAGCTCCTGCTGAAACATGGGCGGTGCAGAAAGCTTGCTGAAACTGATCCCATGTGACAGTGTCTAGTGGGTAAGTGGCTGTGAAATTCTCCCACCATGCTACTGCGGGTCCGTCAAGCTGATGTGCAGCAAACTTCACCTTCTCACCATCTGTACATCCTGCAGTGGTCAACTCCCTTCCTATCTTGCGGAGCCAATCATCTGCTACAATCGGCTCGGTGCTACTGGAATACACCGGCGGATTCAGCCTAAGGAAACGAGTCAAGTGATCCGCAGGTGGTGGTGGTGGTGGGTTGTTGTTGTTGTTGCCTTGGTTCTGCACCAATGTCTGAATCAAAGTATTCTGCTGCTGAATCAACTGAGTGATCTCTGGCGGGAAAATGAACTCGGGGTCGCATCTCGGAGGCATCTGAGGGGTTTAGAAAAGACGAGAAATTAAGAATAGAATGAGGTCTAAGGAGAAAACACTACCCAAATGCTCATGAGACAATGCACACAAAATCACTTCATTCATTCAAACAAAGGGCATACAACGATCTATCTATCACAAAAGTGCGTGTACTATAATGTTTACATGGAGGGAATACTACTAATATATGGTGGTCATCTATTAATTTGAACCGGTGGAAGACTCCATGATGTCTGCTCCAGCTTCGTCTTCAAAGTCAGGTTCGCTTGGATCCGAATCGGTGTCGTCGATGATGATGTAGTTGCTCGGACAGTCGACGTACTTGTCTTCATTCTTGAGCTCCAATTTCTTCTTGAGTTCTCCAATCTCGTACTTAAGATCGCTGTTGTCCCTTACGACAGCCATGATCTCGTCCATGTAGTCCTTGCGTAGAGTCTTCATTTCTCCTTCAAGTTCGATGATCCTTCCCTTCACATTCTTCAACTCTATCATATCATTGCACATCTGGTTCTCCTGGCGTCGAATGTGCTGGTTTAACTCCTGGATGAAAGCTGCAATGGATCTATCCTTCTTGGTGCTGACTATCTCCCAGTCTTCATTCCTGCGTCCGCAAATCTGGTAGATAATGTCCTTGAGTTCTTCTTGATAAGCTTCTCCAATGCGTCCCATGGTGATATGAGTTGCCATGCTCTTTCCCATACTCCAGGTTGGTGCACTGAAAACACTATCTATGGGCTTGGTGATTGGCGCGAATGTCCTTCCCGGAACATGAGCTTGAATCTTCCAGCGCTCCTCTTCAGGCAGAGTGGCGTTGAAAGTCCCGGTGAAGCTTGGTAGTCCAATGTTCAGGTACTTGGCGACTTCCTTCAAGTGGGATCCAAAAGGTGTGCCTTCATCTGGTTGAGCGTACTTGATCTTTGTGTTCGTCATCCTAAAAGAGTAGACAAGATGAGGAGTTAGAAAATGAGAAGAGAACAATGATCTATGGCTTTAACTTAGTGGTCGTGTCCTACAGTCAGCGTGTGCTCTGATACCATCTCTGTAGCGACCCGACCTCAGATGGTCAAGTCTCTGTGCTCCGGTGTCATCCCTGGATCAGTAATGCTGACACCACACAGTACTTCGAAGGATTTATAACAGAGTAGCAATCACACACTTATTACATCGTTTGTCCAAAAGAGGACTTATTACAATAATCATGGCTTAAGGCCATCTAATAACGATAACAGCGGAAGACTTGGAAGATAAGTGAGTCCATCAACTCCAACGGCATCACTGAGTATAGAACCACGACCTAAAAGCACCTTACTCGTCGTCTGAAAAGTCTGCAACATGAAAGTTGCAGCCCGAAAACAGGTCAGCACATGGAATATGCTGGCAAATGTAACACATAGAGAGTAATGAATGATAAGCCTATACTACATGCATATTTGGCTGGTGGTAAGCTCTATGGTTACAGTTTTTGCATAAAGCCAGTTTTTCCCTACTGCAAAGGAATAAATTTATTTAACTATCATGGTGGTTGTTAAACATTGAGAATGGTTGACAGCATCCTCAATCCCAATTAAAAAGTACTCATTATCAAACCCATCAATATTAAATTAGAGTAACATGTTGAGATACACAGAATATTCAAGTACTAGATACTCAAGATGTCCATAACCGGGGACACGGCTAATCATGATTAGTTTGTACACTCTGCAGAGGTTTGTGTACTTTTCCCCACAAGACTTAATCGCCTCTGTTTGGTTTCCCGCACTACATGGTGTTTGAGAAACGGATGACCGAGACACGGTCTTTCAGAAGCGCTAGCACCTTACGATGGGTGGACCCATACACCTACATCCCCTACATCTGCTAGTCCACCACTATAAGAGTTTGCACGACTTAGTCAACTATGCCAGAGCCCATAATGGCTTGTGGCTGCACACGTAAGTTACTCGTATGAATTATCTTATGATCCCTTTGAGCCTGGGTGGCGTTCCATAGGAAAATCACACGGTAACTCCGGGATTTCCAAAAAAACAGGCAAATCCTGGTAACTCCAGGTGCCTCAATCCACCCAGATGTGTATTTAAGTTGCCACCTTAGATAGACCATTAATTAACAATCTCACATCTGTCATGGATATTCACTCACCCAATCCACGTCTACTAGCATAGCATGGCATAATAAGCAAACGTAGAAGTAACTCCCAAAGGTTTCATAAGTAAAACAGGTAATAGGTACTACCTCATCTACTTCCCATCCCACAATTTAATTAGATCCTAATCATGCAATGTGTGAGGATTGATCTAATGCATAAAAAACTGGGTAGTAGAAAAGGTATGATCAAGTGTTACTTGCCTTGCTGATGATCCGCGAAACCTGGAGATTCGAAGTAACAAGCGGCGCACTCCGGGTGATCTATCGCAGTCAAACAACAAGCATACAATAAGTATTCATCTAATGCACGAGTAAAACTCGAATAAAAGATCCAACCAGAAAGTCCAACTTAAGAACCCTGGTTGCAAAAAGAATCGAATCAAATAAAGCAACGAAAGTCAAACGGCGAGAGAAAACAACTCGGTTCTAGCAATTTGAACTAAGTCAAATTTTACAGTAGCAAAACTTAGTTTAAGTTGCTTAGTCGGAACGGTGGTTTCGTAGCGAAACTCCAGGCGCTTGAATCACCTGATTTCGATAAAAGAGCGAGAAAATAAACTAGAACGAAGATCGGATCTGAAATCGCTATCAGAAAAATAGCGGAATAAATCCGATTAAAAAGAAAACGACGAACGGTTGAACGAACGGAGGTTCATTAACCGAGGCTAACCAGTAATCACGTTCGTTGTGACGAACGTTCGGGTGAACGCTCGCTAAAAAAACCGGAAAGAAAAACCGGCGAGAAAAACCGATCTAGGGTTTCGGAAAGAAAACCGAAACGAAAACCGATCTAAAAAACCGGAACGATTTACGAGTAAAACCGAATTAAGGGGAAAAAGGTGACGCGGCATGGGGCTAGTACCTCAAAGAGGCGAGGGGCTCCGGCGGCCGCGGCGTTGGGCGGCGGCCGCGTCACTTGGCGGCGGGGGCGGTGGCAAGCGGCGGCGGCGGCGCTAGTGAGGGGCGGCGGCGGTGGCGGCGTAGGGCGGTGGCGCAGGTGTGGTGCTGCGCTGCTGCTGCTGCGGAGAGGAGGGGTTTTGGTTTGATGTTTAGAGGGGGGGTGCTTGGGTATTTATATTGGGGAGGGGGAGGGTTTTGCTTGGAGTAGGGGACAAGAATTAGACTAGGAATAGGAATCCTAATAACAAAAACGGAATAAACGAAACGGGTCCAAATCCTACTAGGATTTTCTAAAGAAAAGGAAAACCGGGGCGGCTCCCTGGCTCCCTGGCGTGGCAGCGCTAGCGCGCGCGCGGCCTGGCGCGGCGGCTGGCTCGGCCGGCTGGGCCTTTGACCCAGTCGCGCTGCAGCTTTTTTTTTAAACGGTTTCACGCGCGGAAAAATTCAGAAAAGAAAATCTACCGGACTCCAAAATTAATAAAGTAAATTTTCCCCGACTCCTAAAAATGAGCCGAACAAAATGAACTTTTACTCGGGCCTAAAGTGCAATTTTTGAGAATACGCATTTTCCCTAGGGCAAATAAACTCCGAGAAAAATCCAAATTTGATTTATTTATTAAATCTTCATTTTTTTCCTAAATTTTGGGAAAGTCATATTATTCCCTCTCATATTATTTTTGATATTGTAAAAATATTTGAAGATAAAATAAATAATCCAAATGATCCTCTTTTCAAAATTTGATAGAACTCAAATATGAAAATTTCGAAATCTCCAACTCTCTCCGTGGGTCCTTGAGTTGCGTAAAATTTCTAGGATCAACAAAATGCAAGAAAATATGATATGCATGATGATCTAATGTATAACATTCCAAATTGAAAATTTGGGATGTTACATCCGGGACCTTGGCAAGAAGTACGAGTCCGTGGAGCATGATCTGAAGGTGAAAGAGGCCGAGTTTGCGAAGGCCCTTGTGAGTATAAAAGACGCCAAGGCCGAAGCCGAGAAGGCACAGCAGGAAATCCAGGAGGCCAAAAAGATAGCAGCGGGTAAGAAGTTTTTTATGCAAAGCAAACATGTGGAGGAGGCATTTCTTTTACTTACTCGAATTCGGAGCTCTCCAGGGGCATTCGCGGATCTGCCACGCAGCATATCAGACGCTGCGGAGTTCTACCGTGCCCAAGAGGGGAGCTCAACAGAGAAGCTGTTCTGGTCCCAGTATGCTGGGGCCGAACACCCAATGCCTCTGAGTGACCAACTGAAGCAGTTGGTCAAACTCCACAGGGCGGCCGAACTGGCTATGAAAGATTTCATAGTCCGGATGTGTCCTGGTGAGCTCCTGCCCACTAGCTACTTTGGCCTGATCAAGCGGATGGTGGATGCCTGTCCGCGGCTTGAAGTGATCAAGCGGCAAGCTGGATGCGGAGAAGCTGGTGAAGGACGGGCCGCCGGTGGGCAAAGCGCATCGCCATCCCGAGATGTACTATGATGGTGTTATGAAGGGTGCTCGTCTCGTGGCCAATGAATGTACCAAGGACACCATTTTAGAATGAATTCACTTCTGTCATGTTTGTAATTTAAAGACGAAGTTACTTGCGCTATGTAGCGCCTTTGTTATTTAAAATATTACCTTATGTGCGCCTGTTTATAAAATGCCGAAAGTAGGCCAGTCGTCGGCTTCTGCCCCCACGTAACTAGTAGTGGGGTGTTCGTGGAAAACCCGGACACTCTTTCCAAATGTTTGGTCCCTTAAGGAGGTGTCCGGCGCAGCGAACAAGGCAATCGGACTATGCGGCTTTATAACTTCCGCTTAGCCATAGAAGTCTACAATTTTAAATTTCGGCGAAGCCCCTAGAATCCGGAAGGCTGAATTGGGGCGCTATACGCGCCTATATCACACGAAGCCGATTTATCGCCTAAAGCAGAAAATCTTCAAGGGTTTTAAGACCTCTCGAACAGCGACCAACTCTCGCCATATCATGCCGATCAGTTTTCGGCTTTCTCTACTGAGGTGCTCGTCCGGAAGAACCGGGACACAATCGTAGTAGTTCTCCCTGCGCTACCTTAGCCGATATAATGGAACGTAAGGTACCAAAACAAGGGAGCCGGGCTAACCCAACTGTAGACCCAAGACATGATTCGGAGCTGATGCATATAATGCTATAAGTTCGGGGTGCCGCACTGTTGAAAGTGTTCGGACTTGTCTTGCCGTATGATGGGGCGCCATAAGAAGCCCCTGGCAAACTGACCGTACCAAGGTGTACGGGTGCAATATGAAATAAACATTTATGAGAAAAAAATGCTCAAATAAGAATAGTAAGCTGACGCTATATATGATCTCCCATTGATGAATAATATGTTTAAGTGTATGTTTACAATGGATGCATTAAGCGGAGATAAATAGGACTATTTGACATGTCCTATCAAGGGGCAGGCTGTGTACAGATAGATAAAGCAGGTATAATGTTCATAAATAGATTCCACCTGGGTATTTCCTTTTGTGCACAACGCCTGTTGCCTCCTTGGTTGTCTCTCCCATGTAAGTCCGGCAAGCCGGCTCTGCTGAGGATGCTGCGCTAAAGCGATGTCCTGAAAGGTAAAAGGGAAAGATTATAAAGGTATTTGGCGGTTACCCGCACTATTGATTGAGTCGTTGTTGCGCCTCCGCCTATGCCCATGGTATCTTGAGTGCGTAATTGTGTACGCGTGGCACGAATGCTGCTTTGATGGGGCTTGAGCAGAGGCCGGACTGCTAATCATGCTCTTGGCGTTCCTGATGATCCTGTTGCAGGGTGCTCCGAACTCGCTTGACGGTGCTTGAGGTTGTCGTTGCCAGATTGGTGGTTTGCCGGAGGAGGCTGCATTGTACTTCTGCTGCGAGGGTTGTGGTATGCTCTTCTGTATGGAGAGAGCGGTCCATGTTTCCGTTGACTGTTATGACCCCGCGCGGACCTGGCATCTTGAGCTTGAGGTATGCATAATGTGGTACCGCATTGAATCTAGCGAATGCGGTTCGTCCGAGCAGTGCATGGTAACCGCTACGGAAAGGGACGATATCAAAGATTAACTCTTTGCTCCGGAAGTTGTATGGGGATCCAAAGACCACTTCCAATGTTATAGAGCCTGTACAGCGGGCATCTACTCCAGGAATTACACCTTTAAAGGTGGTTTTGGTGGGCTTGATCCTTGAAGGGTCAATGCCCATTTTCCGCACTGTGTCCTGATAAAGCAGGTTCAGGCTGCTGCCGCCGTCCATAAGGACTCGCGTGAGGTGGAATCCGTCGATGATTGGGTCTAAGACCAATGCGGCTGAGCCGCCGTGACGGATGCTATTAGTATGATCCCTACGATCAAAGGTGATCGGACAAGCTGACCATGGGTTGAATTTGGGGGCGACTGGCTCCATCGCATACACGTCCCGTAGTGCTTTCTTTCGTTCCCGCTTGGGGATGTGAGTGGCGTAGATCATGTTGACCGGTTTCACCTGGGGGGAAACTTCATTTGTCCCCCCGTGTTCGGACGCCGGGGCTCTTCGTCATCGTCGCTGTGCAGCCCCTTGTCCTTGTTTTCGGCGTTTATTTTGCCGGCCTGTCTGAACACCCTGTAGTCTCTATTGGTGTGGTTAGCTGGCTTGTCCGCGGTGCCATGAATTTGGCACGAGCGCTCCAATATGCGGTCCAGACTAGACGGTCCTTGATTATTTCTTTTGAATGGCTTTTTCCGCTGCCGGACTTGGATCCGCTGAATCCGGCGTTTACTACCATGCCTTCAGTGTTGTCGCCGTTGTTCTGTCGCTTATGTCTGTTGCGTCATGGCTTGCCGTTGTTATCGCGAACATCCGAAGTGCCGAAATGTGGCGCGGTGCCACTGCAGGCCAACCAGCTGTCCTCGCCTGCGCAGAAGCAGGTCATTAGAGTTGTGAGAGCTGCCATGGACTTGGGTTTTTCCTGGCCGAGGTGTCAAGCAAGCCACTCGTCACGGATGTTATGCTTAAAAGCCGCCAGGGCTTCGGCGTTCGGACAGTCAACTATTTGGTTCTTTTTAGTTAGGAACCGAGTCCAGAATTTCCTGGCTAACTCTCCGGGCTGTTGAGTTATGTGGCTCAAGTCATCAGCGTCTGGTGGTCGCACATATGTGGCCTGGAAGTTGCCGAGGAATGCGTCTTCCAGGTTTTCCCAACTACCAATGGAATTTGCTGGCAGGCTCTTTAGCCAGTGTCGGGCTGGTCCTTTGAGCTTAAGGGGAAGATACTTGATGGCGTGTAGATCATCTCCGCGGGCCATGTGAATGTGGAGAAGGAAATCTTTGATCCATACTGCGGGGTCTGTTGTGCCATCGTATGATTCGATGTTTACAGGTTTGAACCCTTCTGGGTTTTCATGATCCATTACTTCGTCAGTGAAGCAGAGGGGGTGTGCGGTGCCTCTGTGCCGGGCTATGTGGCTACGCAGCTCGAATTGGTCTGGGTTGTTGTGTTCGGCCCGGCCGAGCTTGTTGATGATGTATCCGGCGCGACGATCATCTTCGCACGCTGGGGTGCGCCCCCGCAATCCATAGATCGGTCTTGGTTGTCCTTCTTTGTTTTCCAGAATATCTTGCAGGTCTTGCCTATTGCCCTGGGCCGTAGTGTATCGACGTGGGGGTGCGGGCTGGTATTCGACTGATATCCCGTTTTATCCCTGGCCACGGGGTGGCCAGTTAGCCGTTTGGCGCTCGAGTCCATATTCCTCGGCTGCCAGGGCTTCAGTCCATCTATCTGTGAGCAGGTCTTGATCAGCTTGGAGTTGCTGCTGCTTCTTCTTCAGGCTCCTCGCAGTGGCTATAAGACGACGCTTGAAGCGCTCCTGCTCCACGGGATCCTCAGGCACGCCGAACTCATCGTCGCCGAGGCTAATCTCATCTTCGGAGGGGGGCATGTAGTTGTCCTCCTCCGGGTATCCGTCTGTCGCATGTTCTTCTGGGCTGACCTGCTCATCTTCCTATTCGGTCTGCTCGAAGGCGGGCTGGTCAGGGTCATATTCCTCTTCGGCGCCATCCGGATTGCTTTCGTCTCCAGGACCGGTATTGCTGTGTCGGGGCTTGGAGCGGCGCCGACGACACCCATGCTTTGCTTTTCTTCCCGAGGGGTTATCCTCCGTTGCCTCGTCGCCATTGGTTTCCTTCGGATTGTCCACCATATATATATTGTATGAGGAGGTGGCCATCCACCGCCCTGTGAGCGGTGGCTCCTGTAATTCTCCTGCATCGTCGTCCATACTGTCGATGTCTTCGGAGTCGAAGTCAAGCACGTCGGTTAAATCATCGACCATGGCAATGAAATGGGTGGTGGGTGGGCAACGAATTCCGTCGTCGTCTGCTTCCCACTCAAGCCGGACATAGTTCGGCCCAGAGCCTCCTGACAAAGAGAGAGACTTTAATGAGTTCATCATGTCACCAAAGGGCGAGTGCTGAAAGATGTCCGCTGCGGTGAACTCCATTACCGGAGCCCAACCAGGCTCGGCGGGCTCGGGAACGCGCGGACTGGAACCTACATCCGGATACGAATCCGGGGGTCCAGAGTCACAGGCTTCCTCAGAAGTGAGGCCTGTGTTCGGCTCCATCGCCAATGAGGGTACGGCCTGCGGGGCAGGGTCCAGCCCTCCATCCTTAGGCAACGCAACCTGCCCCGGATTTAGATCCGAGGCTTATGCCGGGGTGATATCCCGAGCATCATCTGACAGCGGGTCTAAGCCGTGCTCATCGTGAATGTTCGATGCTCCTGGCGCAGGCCCGAATCCGTCGAAGATCAAGTCTCCGCGAATATCCGCCGTGTAGTTCAAGTTTCCGAACCTGACCTGGTGGCCGGGGGCATAGCTGTCGATCTGCTCCAGATGGCCAACCGAATTGGCCCGCAGTGCGAAGCCGCCAAACACGAAGATCTGTCCGGGGAGAAAAGTTTTGCCCTGGACTGTGTTGTTGACGATTGGAGGCGCCATCAAGCCCTGTTGCAACAACACAGAGGAACTCTCAATGAAAGGACCAATGTCGGTGTCAAAACCGGCGGATCTCGGGTAGGGGGTCCCGTTCTGTGTGTCAAGGCTGATGGTAACAGGAAGCAAGGGATGCAGATGTTTACCCAGGTTCGGGCCCTCTCGATGGAGGTAAAACCCTACTTCCTGCTTTTTTAATATTGAAGATATGGGTAGTACAAGAGTAGATCTACCACGAGATCGTAGAGGCTAAACCCTAAGAGCTAGCCTGTGATGGTATGATTGTAATTGTGATCGACCTTCTAAGGACCAACCTCTCCGGTTTATATAGACACTGGAGAGGGCTAGGGTTTACATGGAGTCGGTTACAAGGAAGGAAACACAATATCCGGATCGCCAAGCTTGCCTTCCACGCCAAGGAGAGTCCCATCTAGACACGGGACGAAGTCTTGAGTCTTGTATCTTCACGCTTCAATAGTCCGGACGTTTTACACAGTCCGGCTGTCCGGATACCCCCTAATCCAGGACTCCCTCACCCACAAATGATGTGGTGAAGAAGAAGAAAATAAGAAGGAATAGAGGTAAAAAGGTATCTCTCCCAAATAATGTTGCTCCTATTATTGTTGTGCCTCATGAAAATGAATCAAAAACAATTGTGGAAGATGATGCACTTGATGATGATATTGCTTCTGTCTTATGGCACAATGTCCGAGATCACTACTGATGATGATTTTGTTATGCCTATTACTTTTTGTGATGATTATGATTGGGAAGATAATGACACTTATTATAATCTTGGAAATCTTTTTGGCACCAACTTGGGAAATTATGATGATAGCAATTGTTATACCGTTGGTCCTATTCATACTATTAATGATGAGAGTGATTATGCTTACGATATGCCAAGCCACAAGCTTGGGGATGCTATGTTTGATGAGAATGACATGTTTGTGAATTTATTTGATGAAATTAATGTTTGTCCCAAGCTTTGGGATGATATGCTTAATGAAGATGATCTTTTTAGTCCCCCTACTTCGAATGATCAAATTTGCTATGATGATTGCATGCCTCCTATCTATGATGAGAACAAAGTTGCTACTTATGATGCTTATTGTGATGATACTTATGTTATAAAAAGAAGTGATGATTATATTTATAAAACTTGTCATAGTTATTATTACCCTTTTTCTGAACATTACTGTTTTAATGTGGAAACAATTTTTAGTATTCAAGCTTCATATGAAACTCCCACCATTGTGAATGAGAAGAAATTTTCTTATGTGGAGAGTAATAAAATTTCTATTCTTGAGGATCATGAAAAGAATGTTTTATGTGATGGTTATATTAATGGATCTATTCATGATGCTACTGAAAATTATTATGAGATAGGAACTTATGATTCATGATGCTGTCTTTATATTTCAATTCTTATCTTTTATGCGAGCATCATTGAAATCATCAGGCCTAGCTAAAAGGCATTAAAGAAAAGCGCTTGTTGGGAGACAACCCAACATCTACCCCTACTGTTTTTGTGTGTTAACATGATTATGCTACTGTAGTAATCATGTTTTATTGCTTTTGTTTCAATAAAGTGCCAAGTGAAGCCTTTGGGATAGTGTGGATGATAGTTGACATGAATCTATGCAAAAACAGAAAATTTTGTGCTCATTCCAGGAATTTTCGAAATTCACTGGAACGTGCTTTTGATATGAATGTTTTACAGGTGATAGATGTAAAAATTCCCTACGTTTTCCTAATTTTTCAGAAGTTTTGGAGTTACAGAAGTATGGTTGGTGTACAGATTACTTCGGACTGTTCTGTTTTTGACAGATTCTGTTTTCAATGCATAGTTTGCTTGTTTCCTAGTTTCTATGGCTTATATTGCTCAGTATAAATTGTGTAAATGATATGCTACAGTAGGCATTGTGTGGAAACAATTATGAATCTTGTATTTGACAGTACCAAAGTGAAATGGTTTGCTCTTTATCATACTAACCTATCTCACAAAGTTCCATTAAGTTTTGTGTGATTGAAGTTTTCAAGTTTTGGGTAAGATATCGATAAGAGGAGAATAAGGAGAGACAATACTCCAAGCTTGGGGATTCCCAAGGCACCTAAAGTTAATATACAAGGAAGATCCAAGCAACTAAGCTTGGGGACGCCCCGGAAGGCATCCCCTTTTTCGTCTCCAACATTATCGGTAACCTCACTTGGAGCTATGTTTTCATTCGTCACATGATACGTGTTTTACTTGGAGCATTTATTTACTTTGGTAGGATTTTATTGCTTTTATTTATAATAATGTTTTGCATCTTTTATTTCAATAGAAGTGGCAAGGGTAGCCTTTTCCATGCTTATTTTGCAAGTATATGAGTTGTTGTTTCAATACGGAAAGTTTGTCGTTGTTGCAAAAATTCCTGAGAAAAGTCAGAATGTGATAAAATGTTGAACCTTTTGCACAATAAGCTCTGATAAATTCTCTACAATGTGGTAATTTTCATAATTCTTGGAGTTAAAAAATATATTGATACTCTTGCATTATTTACAGATTGTACTGTTTTGGCAGATTTTTGTTATGTTTGCATTGTTTGCATATGTTTGCTTGTTTAATGATTCTATTTGAGGATATGAGTATTAAATATGCAGAGGCATTTAGTATGCAATGTTGAATAATAATTTTAGTGATTTGCTACAGTAGAGAATGATAAGGTTTTTGCATTGTTTTATACTAACTTATCTCACGGGTTCTTGTTGAGTTTTGTGTGGATGAAGTTTTTAAGATTTAGGGATTCCGTGATATAAAAGGAATTAAGGAGACACAAAAGCTCGAGCTTGGGGATGCCCAAGGCATCCCAAGATAATATTTCAAGAAGTGTCAAGCATCTAAGCTTGGGGATGCCCTAGTAAGCATCCCACCTTTCTTCACCAACAATTATCGGTTAGTATCGGTTGAGCCTAACACTACCAAAAAAACACTTCCGTGATGATACGTGTTTGTCACAGTAGGTCACGTTTTCTGTCATGCATGTACATCCATGATGATTTTATGACAGAATCAAGATAGTCATACCTGTGATGTCATAGAAGTGTCCCATAACATTACCAAAAATATCATCACGGAAGTGTCCACTTCCATGATGATAAATCCCGCATCATAGAAGTCACGTGGCATCCACCATAACGGGTCGCCGTTAAGCTATCGGGTCCGGTTTTGGATCCGATAACCTGTTAACAGCCCAAACCAATGAGGATTTTCCACGTGTAAAATTCTCATTGGCCGGAGGAAACACATGTTGGCTAACCGTTGGGATAGATGTCATCCACTCGTTGGACTGGAGGCGCCTATGATAGGTCGACATGTGGCACGGCCCAACAGTGGCCCATTCCGATGAAAAAGGCCAGCCCAATAAAAATTAGCAGGCCGACCCATATAAGGCCTACTTGTGTCAGGTCCATTTAAGCTCGCCGCCCAAACGAGATGTGCCAATTCAGCCCGTTGATGGCCCGCTAAAGATTTGACACCATTGCAGCCCATCGTCAGTTCGAGCCCGTTAACAGCCCGCTATATATTTGGGCTCAATATTGGCCCGATGTGATTTCGGCCTGTTAATGGCCCATTCAAGGGATGGGCCAATTTTCAGGATGTACATCTTTCGGCCTTTTAGTGACCCATTTAAGTGTTGGGCAAATTTCCGGCCCAGTGTGTCTTTCAGCCTGTTGACGGACCATAAATGAGTTGGGCCATTTGTAGTTGGACCTTAGTTTTGGCCTTTTAGCGACCCATTTAAGTGTTGGGCCAATTCCCGGCCCAGTGTGTCTTTCAGCCTGTTGACGGCCCATAAATGAGTTCGGCCATTTGTAGTCGGACCTGAGTTTTGGCCTTTTAACGGCCCATGCTTTTCATGGTCCAATACGAGCCCAGTTCCTCTTTCGGCCTGCTAAAGGCCCACAACACAGTTGGACCATTTACACTACGACCTGACTTTCGGCCTCTTAGCGGCCCATGCTCTTCATGGTTCAGTACGAGCCTGATGTCTCTTTCCGCCTGCTAAAGGCCCACAGTATAGTTGGGCCATATGTAGCCCGACCCTAGTAATGGCCTGTTAACGGCCCGTGAAATCAAATGGGCCCACCTATTTCCCGCTTCAATGTCGGCCTGTCAACGACCCGGGAGGTAAGAGGGCCAACCATTAACTTTTGGCTGGGTAATGGCCCATTAACTTAATGGGCCCACTAAAGTTCGTACATGTCTTTAGGCCCAATTAGATAATTTGAGACCATTACGATGAGCAATTATGCACAGGACCAAAACCGATCAAGCAAAGGTACATCATCCAGGGAAAAACGTTGCACATCCAACATATATTACAGGAAATTACATCCACTGGGCAATCAAAGATTGATGCGAGTGCAAATAAATGAACAAAATCTAATGATCTACAGCGTCACAATCTGCAACCTCAGCATGGATGACGCCCAAAAGCATGTGGGCAAGTTCTTGCTGCTTTGCTACACTGTCTCTGAAAACATTGATCAGTTGTTGTTGCGCACGAATATGCAGCTCTGATTCCTCCATCATTTCCATCATTGCTACAACTATTAATTAGTTCACAAACATACATTTTTTCCGTTACATTCAAGATAGAGGAAACTGAAAAGATTCAGATGGTTATTTCGGCAGGCTTGTATTATTGATAGTGGAGAGTGTCATGACCACTGCATCATCACATAAATTAGGAGGGGAACCGAACAGATTAATCATGAGTTATTGCCATATTACCTGGCCTAGATATATTGGAAAGAAACAATGGGGTTGCCTTGCTATTTTCAGAGTTTGTCTTCTTATCTTTAGCAGCCTGCACCAAATTAACACACTAGCGTTGCTATCATTGGCCAGGTCAGATAATAGGAAAGCAACATTGACACAACGAACATTTTGGCAACCAGACCACACTAGCCTACACCAAATTAACACAATATGGCACATCTATCATAATCCAGGTAAGGTAATAGGAAAGCAACATTGACACAATGAATGAATGGGAAACCAGAGCAGCACTGCAGTTCAGTAATGTGCATGATATGAGATAGTACACTCATGCAGCTCAGTATGCAAAACTACCAGGCAGTTTTCCTTACAAAAATCAACATTGTCGCCGTTAACATTTTGCTACAACTGAATTTAGATCAGATAAAGGTTGGATTCACACTGATTAACAAAATACATGCTGAGGTAAAAATATAGTGATATACAACAGGTACTTACATCAGCATTGGAGCACAGAGAATTCTCGCAAGATACTTTCCTCGAATACAATCCCAGTACAGAAAGTCTTCTATCCTTTAAGCTTATTTTCTAAAAGAGAGATGGGTAAGAAACATGTAGAAAATATGATCAGAATGCTATAATTTCATGATGCGAGGATACACACATGCTTCTTAGAATGGAGTTGACATGTTTTTGCTGGACTAGAGCGGACTAGTTCTTTGGCCAATGGAATCTGCTTATTATCAGTGGGAGTTGGGTTTCTCTATGCTGGAGTAGTATCTATGAAAACAGGAGTTGGTTTATTATCTCCTGGCGTTTGGATCTTTTGCAAAGACCTGGTTTGTAATCCTTCAAATTCTAACATAGCCGTCTTCCCCTTGCATGCCTTATATAGAAGAATGGTGCTTCAATTATAAAACATGCTACAACAAAGATGGAATAGGTACTTGAAGAATAGAAAGGCATGACATATTGACATGTATTCCCTCCATCCAGAAATAAATGGATGGGTATAGGAGTATTTCAGTTCTAGATACATCCAGTTTTATCGATTTCTACGACATGTAATCCGGACGGAGGGAGTATGATGTAAGAGCTAGGGATACGACGGGACAACAGTGTAAAAAACACTACTTGAATGTAAAACTGTATGCTAGCGGAATACATTACAGAAAAACACTAGGGCAAAGTATGCGTGTATGATTGGGAAACTAAGATGGCATTGCAAGAGACCACTAGAACAACACTTCAATGTAAAAAAAGAACACGGTATGGTAGACAGATGAAGTACATACTGATTAATAACAATGCATAATATATTGAGAAGCATGAGGTCCAAACTAAGAAGATGGCATTGCGATAGAGTAGAATGACATTACTTGAATTTGAAAACATGTTATCATTAATGGAATAGGTACTGAAAAACAGGAAAGCATGCCATATTTACATGCATGATCAGCAGGCGAAGCACAAGGCATTGCAACAGAGTAGATGCACTCCAGGACATTATATGCATGTTGTACCCATATCAAGGGCCAAGTTAGAGCAAGGACCTTATGGGGTGAATAGGATTCATCATCTTTCTGCAAGTCTTGTGAAGAACTGCCTTTACATGTTCCATCATATTGCGTATCATTGACGTCAAGTTTGTTGGCCGTTACATTGCTCCGTGAGGTTCTTGTTGATAAATCAGTGTGTGCAATTATATCTGACATGCATGGAAGACAACTAGTAGTTAGATTTATGTAATGAGTGCTTGTAGGAGACGACATAAATATTAGTACTGGGGTTAACTAGCAGCAACAGGTCTCAAAAACTAAAGGGAGAACACATATGAAAGCTACAGAATATATATCGTTTGTACTCGAGATTAACTAGATGGCACACAAAAGCATTAAGGAACAACATAGGTTATCCTAGAAGTGGTATAATACTATAATCAGCAGCCTGTGGGATAGCATTGGCTGATGGATGATAACTATGGAACAGCATTACCTAAAGAACAAGTCTCTTAGCTCAACTATGGAACAACATTAACTCCTGAATAAGACCCGTAAGAGATCAGCATGAATATACAGTGAAATGTGATAATCTATTTTCAATGCTTAGATGAATAAGAAAGCCATAAATGTTGCACACAAGTAAGATGAGGGTACAACCTATCTGGCCGCCATCCATAGGAGTGAGCATCATGTGCTGACTAGTCGATGGCCCTGCAGTTGTTGTGGCTGTCCATGTTAGGCACGCGCATTCGATGCAGGGAACTGTTGAGTGGGGACTATAGCTCCTTTCTGGTGCATGCTTCCCTTGTTGGAGTAGCTGCGGTGAGTCGAATACTGTGTGGCTGAAGATGCAGAAAACGCATAATGTTAAGAATGACACATCTCTCTGGTCTGAAGAAATACCCTAAGAGATCAACGGCAAGGTACGAGAGTGGTCACATGTCTGTTGACTGAAGACTAAATTGGGGTCACACGATTTTATTTTATTTTGGTATTGTCCGATCTATGCCGGATGGCTTGATGGCCGTCTTGTGCCTCCCGGCTGACACTGTTTAGAATCTTCCCCGAAGAGCCAGCGACCACCGGCAAAGCAGCCTGCCTCCGCTGTCCATGGCCCCGACCAAAACCCCGCTCCCTGCCCCACCGCACTGCCGTGGCTGCGCCGCCCCCGAGCCAATCCACAAAGACTGGCCGTCATCTAGATCCGGCGGCAGCAGTACCTTCAACCCATGCAACTCTAAGATAGCCATCTAAGCGCTGCTTCTGCAGCGAACTTGCGACCCCGCACCCTTATGTTAGATACCAGCCAACCGGCAGCCTAGGAGCTCCGCCGGCTCGAGGGGTGCTGCTTCCCATTGGGAATCGATTGGCCCAAAATAAAAATTCAGACAAGTGATGCCTAAATAAAGTGATTTGAGATGAGGGTTCGACCTATCTGGTGGCCCAGTGAAGTAGGCAGCTCCAGCTGCCTAGTCGGTGAGGCCGGCGCGGCTGCGGTGGCTACCGGCGGCAGGGAAGTAGAGATGTTGCGATGGTCGACGGCTACGGGGAAGCAGCGCCGGGGCTCTGTACAGGTCCAAAGTTAGAGCCGCTATGGCACCGTGAACAACGGCGGGGGTGAATCGGCTCCGGTACGGTTCACGCGGCCGTCATCGAGGTAGCTCCCGCAGCACGGAGTAAGAGGCACACGACCTAGTGCATGACGGCAAATGGACAGTGTCTCCGGGATTAGAGAGGAGGGCGGCTGTGAATTTGGTGCGGTGGGGGCGCCATGGAGGAGGGGCTGAGGTTTCGCGGCTTGGGAGAAGGGAGCTTCCGAGGAGAAGGTGATTTGGCGCCCATGAGGTATGAATGGGGAATTGGGAGGGGGAACCATGTCTTACGGACGCATTTGTCTGAAATGTGTGGGGGGGGTTACAGTTCTACCCCTGCCTTTAGGCTTCTCGGCTTGGGTCTGTGTACTGAGGGTCGGGGATAGTAGAGTAACTTTGCTTCTCCCAAATAGTGGGCGCGAGCGATTTTGGGCGAGGAGGGCGTGTTTTGAAATATAGTGGGCGCGAGCGATTTCGGGCGAGGAGAGCGTGTTTTGAAATATAGTGGGCGCGAGCGATTTTGGGCGAGGAGGCGTGTTTTGAAATATAGTGGGCGCAAGCGATTTCGGGCGAGGAGGGTGTGTTTTGAAATATAGTGGGCGCGAGCGATTTCGGGCGAGGAGGGCGTGTTTTGAAATATAGTGGGCGCGAGCGATTTCGGGCGAGGAGAGCGTGTTTTGAAATAGTGGGCACGAGCTATTTCAGGCGAGGAGAAGATGTTTTGCCGACCATGGTTTATGAATTATTCGGCACATGTCATTTCGTCCGAGGAGAAGGCACACTTGGATGAAGTTACGAACCTACCCTCGATGTACAGTGGGCCAATTGATGTGTGTCCCACATAGGCCGGTAATTTCGCGTCTCCCATTTATTTGCTCGGGCGGATTCCACCGAGCAGAGGGTGTTTAACGGTTCGTTCAAATTTTGGGAGAACGAGCATCCACGTCTACCTTACCAAGTCGCTTCGAATCAAATTTTGAAATATTAGCTTGCCTCCTCTTTTTTAGATGGAGAGATGATGCTCGGGAGTAATGTGTTTTTACATGCTCGTTGCTAGCGATTTACTATATGACAAATAGTTGACCCACTCAAAAATGGGAACCAAACCCAAAATGAAATATCTCGATTCAATGAAATAGCTCATTCACCGGGTTAAAATAGTGAACTAAATCCAAAATTGAACACCTCAATCGAGTAGCATGTTGTAACGTATTATAGTACTCCATGGTCATGTTGAGAGTCAAAGTAATGAACTTGTTTGATATACGCATATCTCCGTTCATGTGTGGATTGTAGACATGTTCTCCAATTTAAATATTTGAATGCAAGTTCATATTGAAACATGGTTTGTATCAGTCTTTGATGCATAAAACGCGACCTCCCCCTCTCCCGGACTCCTGCTCTCTCTCTCTCTCTCTCTCTCTCTCTCTCTCTCTCTCTCTCTCTCTCTCTCTCTCTCTCTCTCTCTCTCTCTCTCTCTCTCTCTCTCTCTCTCTCTCTCTCGCGCGCGCGCGCGCTGACAATATTCAATTCTATGGCACGCATCCAACACACAAACCCTGTTGGTCCCTGATACATCTCTGTCGTATCTACTTTTCCAAACACTTTTGCCCTTGTTTTGGACTCTAACTTGTATGATTTGAATGGAACTAACCCGGACTGACGCTGTTTTCAGCAGAATTGCCATGGTGTTGTTTTATATGCAGAAAACAAAAGTTCTCGGAATGACCTGAAACTCCATGGAATATCTTAGAATAAATAATAAAAAATCCTCGCCAAAGATGAAGGCCAGGGGGCCCACACCCTGTTCACGAGGGTGGGGGCGCGCCTCTCCCCCCTGGGCGCGCCCCCTACCTCGTGGGCCCCCTGGTGGCCCTCCAACGCCAACTCCAACTCCATATATTGGCTTTCGGGGAGAAAAAAATCAGAGAGAAAGTTTCATCGCGTTTTACGATATGGAGCCGCCGCCAAGCCCTAATCTCTCTCGGGAGGGCTGATCTGGCGTCCGTTCGGGGCTCCGGAGAGGGGGATTCGTCGCCGTCGTCATCATCAACCATCCTCCATCACCAATTTCATGATGCTCACCGCTGTGCGTGAGTAATTGCATCGTAGGCTTGCTGGACGGTGATGGGTTGAATGAGATTTATCATGTAATCGAGTTAGTTTTGTTAGGGTTTGATCCCTAGTATCCATTATGTTCTGAGATTGATGTTGCTATGACTTTGCTATGCTTAATGCTTGTTAGTAGGGCCCGAGTGCCATGATTTCAGATCTGAACCTATTATGTTTTCATGAATATATGTGTGTTCTAGATCCTATCTTGCAAGTCTATAGTCACCTACTATGTGTTATGATCCGGCAACCCCGAAGTGACAATAATCGGGACCACTCCCGGTGATGACCGTAGTTTGAGGAGTTCATGTATTCACTATGTTCTAATGCCTTGTTCCGGTTCTCTATTAAAAGGAGGCCTTAATATCCCTTAGTTTCCAATAGGACCCCACTGCCACGGGAGGGTAGGACAAAAGATGCCATGCAAGTTCTTTTCCATAAGCACATATGACTATATTCGGAATACATGCCTACATTACATTGATGAACTGGAGCTAGTTCTGTGTCACCCTATGTTATGACTGTTACATGATGAACCACATCCGGCATAATTATCCATCGCTAATCCGGTGCCTACGAGTTTTCCATATACCGGTTTACGCTTATTTACTTTTCCGTTGCTACTGTTACAATCACTACAAAATACCAAAAACATTACTTTTGCTGTCTTTACTTTTGTTACCATTACCGCCACTATCATATTACTTTGCTACTAAACACCTTGTTGCAGATATTAAGTTTCCAAGTGTGGTTGAATTGACAACTCAGCTGCTAATACTTGAGAATATTCTTTGGCTCCCCTTGTGCCGAATCAATAAATTTGGGTTGAATACTCTACCCTCGAAAACTGTTGCGATCCCCTATACTTGTGGGATATCAAGACCTTTTTCTGGCGTCGTTGCCGGGGAGCATAGCTCTATTCTTTGAGTCACTTGGGATTTATATCTGCTGGACACTATGAAGAACTTGAAATACGCTAAGACAAAAATTTTGCCCTCAACTACGAGGGGAGGTAAGGAACTGCCATCTAGCTCTGCACTAGATTCTCCTTCTATTATGAGTAAGTTTGTGACACCTAAACCTACTACTGCTATTGATTCTGATATGTCGCATGTTATTGATGATGCCACTTCTGCTATGCATGATACTTATGATGAAACTACTTCTATGCTTGATACTACTGTGCCACTCAGTGAATTTCTTGATGAGCAAATTGCTAGGTCTAGAGAAAGAGAAATTAATGAACCTGAACACGATGATGTTAGTGATGATGGGCCTATGCCTTCTATTCCTGAGGGTTATCTTTTTAGTGCTGAATCTTTTGAAGCTATTGTTGCTTGCCAGGATAGTCTTGAACGTAAGAGGTTGCTAACTAAGTGGAGTAAAGAATCTTTTAGAGGTAGGATGAGACCCGACCCTGCTTTTGCTACTTCACCTATCTGTGTTCCTGATTATGATTATTATGATATTCTTGTCGATCCAGATATAATTACTTTGGTTGAATCTGATCCTTTTTATGGCTATGAATCTGAAACTGTTGTGGCATATCTCCGTAAGTTATATGATATAGCTGCCCTGTTTACTAATAACCTGAGATCGCGCCACTTTTATATACTCAAAATATTTCCGTTCTCATTAAAGGGTGATGCTAAGAAATGGTTTAATTCTCTTGATCCTGCTTGTGTGCAAAGTCCCCAGGATATGGTTTATTACTTCTCTGCTAAATATTTCCCTGCTCATAAGAAACAAGCTGCTTTGAGGGAAATATACAATTTTGTGCAAATTGAAGAAGAGAGTCTCCCACAAGCTTGGGGGAGGCTTCTCAAGTTACTTAATGCTTTTCCTGATCACCTCTAAGAAACCTGAAATATTTGATATCTTTTATAATGGACTAACTGATGCTTCCAGAGATTACCTAGATAGTTGTGCTGGTTCTCTTTTCAGGGAAAGAACACCGGATAACGTTGAACTTCTATTGAATAGTATGTTGGCTAATGAAAATAATTGGGCACCTCCTGAGCCAACTCTTGAGCCAGCTCCTGAGCCTATTACTGAGCCTATTCCTAAACCAACTCCGAAGAAGATAGGTGTTCTATTTCTCAGTCCCGAAGATATGCAAGAGGCAAAGAAATCTATGAAAGAAAAAGGTATTAAAGCTGAAGATGTTAAGAATTTACCTCCTATTGAAGAAATACATGGTCTTAATTTACTGCCTGTTGAAGAAGTGTATGATCTCAATTACTTATTTACTGAAGAACCTCCTGATATCCCGACACAGGTAGTAAAGGTAAATTCTCTCTATAGATATGATAAAGCTGAAGTTCCTCCTACTAAAATTGCTAGTCAGTGCTTGGATGAGTTTGATGACTTTATGTTTAAGCAAGATGACTTTAATGCTTATTTTGGTAGACAATTAAAATAGAATTCCTTTATGATTAAACGCTTGAGTGATTATATGGCTGATATTAGAGGTGAACTTAAACTTGTTAGCAAACATGCTTCTATGGTCACCACTCAAGTAGAACAAGTACTTAAAGCTCAGGAAGAAGCGCTTGATGAAATGAATAGTAAGAAAAATGATTATGCTGTTAGAGTGGCTACTAGAACTGGTAGAATGACTCAGGAACCTTTGTATCCTGAAGGCCACCCTAAGAGAATCGAGCAAGATTCTCAGAGAAACAATATTGATCTGCCTAGTTCTTCTAAGAGGAAGAAAAAGAAAAATGATAGGACTGTGCAAACTTCTAGTGAACCTATTGCTGAACCACCTGATAATCCAAATGATATCTCTATGTCTGATGCTGAAACACAATCAGGTGATGAACATGAACCTAGTGATAATGTTAATGATAATGTTCATGTTGATGCTCAACCTAGTAATGATAATGATGTAGAAGTTGAACCTGCTGTTGATCTTGATAACCCACAATCAAAGGATCAACGTTATGATAAAAGAGACTTTGTTGCTAGGAAACATGGTAAAGAAAGAGAACCATGGGTTCAGAAACCCATGCCTTTTCCTCCGAAACCATCCAAGAAAAAGGATGATGAGGATTTTGAGCGCTTCGTTGAAATGATTAGACCCATCTTTTTGCGTATGCGTTTAACTGATGTGCTCAAAACAAATCCTTATGCTAAGTATATGAAGGATATCATTACTAATAAAAGAAAGATACCGAAAGCTGAAATTTCCACCATGCTTGCTAATTATACTTTTAAGGGTGGAATACCAAAGAAACTTGGAGATCCCGGAGTGCCTACTATACCATGCTCCATTAAAAGAAATTATGTTAAAAATGCTTTATGTGATCTTGGAGCCGGTGTTAGTGTTATGCCTCTCTCTTTATATCGTAGACTTGACTTGAATAAGTTGACACCTACTGAAATATATTTGCAAATGGCTGATAAATCGACTGCTATACTCGTCGGTATTTGTGAGGATGTGCCTGTTGTGGTTGCGAACGTTACTATTTTAACGGACTTTGTTATTCTTGATATCCCCGAGGATGATAGTATGTCTATTATTCTTGGAAGACCTTTCCTTAACACTGCAGGGGCCGTTATTGATTGCAACAAAGGCAATGTCACTTTTCATGTTAATGGTAATGCGCATACGGTACACTTTCCGAGGAAACAACCTCAAGCTTATAGTATCAACTCTATTGGAAAAGTTCCATCGATTATATTTGGAGGTTTTGAATTTCCTCTCCCTACTGTCAAGAAAAAGTATGATATTCTTATTGTTGGGGATTTTCATATCCCCGTTGAGGTAACTTAGTGTCATTCGAAATTTCTCCGGTTCCGGGATTATTCGGAATGAGTTTGTTAACAAGACTTGATCAACCTTGTTAGTGGGTTCATTTTGATGATCACGAGATGGATGAAACTAGAAGCACAACCTTTTGTACCCTTTTTATATTTTCTGTTATTTAGTAGAAATAAAGTAAAATAGTATTTTTTCTGTCTGTTTCCTGACTTATCCGTGCAATATAAAAATATCCCGAAAATAAAAGTCCTCAGAATGCCATGCCAATTTAATATGATTTTTTCGGGAATATTTGAGAATTTACTGTGCAAAAATTACCACGGGGGGAGCTGCCACCTGGTCACGAGGGTGGAGGGCGCGCCCAGGCCCTAGGCACTTGTGGGAGTTGTTGCTATCAGTTTTATTGAAGTTGGTTCACTTTTATTGGAAGTTACTAAAATATTCAGAAATTTTTCAGAGGAAACAATATGCTTAGGAGGATGTTCCAAGGTGGTCCTTCAAGGAAGCAAGGTCCCAGGCTTGCAATATGTGATGCTGACGAGGAACCACCAAGAGACGCACTCGTGAGGCCCTGTCAATGGCCCTTAGAAAATTTTATGAATCAAGTGGGATTTAAAGAAGAATTCTACGCATATGTGCGTAATGCCGGTCTTGAGGACTTTGAAGCTGATAAATGCCCACAGTATCGTTACCTCACAAGTTCATTTGTGGGGAGGTTTGATTTTACAACTTCGCGTAATTCTCCTTCAGTCATGTTTGACCTTTATGACAAATCTTATACCATGGACTTAGAGGATTTCACTCTTGCATGCAAACTTCCATCTTGGGGTAGTATCCGGGATCCCCCTAAATCTGAATATAGAGACTTTCTTGCTAGAATAACTGTGGGGCAATCCAGAGATATAGCGCAGGCCACTATAGGGAACATTCAATTTCCTGCTATACATTATTTTGCTCTCTTCATTGGTAGATGTATAACTGCTAAGGATGAAGCATGTCACATGTGTGCCCCTGATCTCAGCATTCTTAGAAGTGCTATGTTAGGAGACCAATCTTATCATTTGGGCGCCATTGTAGCTCGTAGGTTGCATCAGAATAGGCATAGCGGAGATTTCTTTGGAGGAATTTATGCAACCCGTTTAGCTAATTTTCTTGATGTAGACATTCGTGAGGGTGATATGGAGTTACCCTCTTCTTATTTAGATCTTGACTCTATGTTTTCCCACTAGTTCATTGAAAGGACTGGACCACCTTACCAGTATCGACTAATCTTTGACAGACGGCATGTGGTCCGTGTTGCTCTTCCTGCTCCTACCTTCTTTGATTTTCAGGCGAGGGGAAGATATATTATTACCAGAGAGGAGGTAGATGAGTACGAAAGGGGAGTGGAGGCTGCTCGACTCCACACTACAGCTCAGGCGGCAATAGCCGCTGCGTCACGATACGACCCCAGCTTCACCTACAGATATCCGCTAGGCCACCCCTGGCAATAGACCAACTTAGGCCAAAAGCCTAAGCTTGGGGGAGTACGTATTTCCCACCGACATTACATACATTTTTCACACACACACTCATTGCTAGATGTCGGTGCTCATACTTTTTCACTGTATTATCCATGTTAGTTTAAATTTCTTTTTCTAGCTTTCTTCTTGTGTGTTTGATAAACTTTAAGAAAAACCAAAAAAATTAATTAGTTTACTTTCCATGCTTGTAGTAGAATTAAAAAGAAAACCCAGAAATATTTCCCATTCTTCTTTTACTTGTTGGGAGCTTTCCCGTGTAAATAGTTTATATTTCTTTTTCTTTCTTTGGGGGTCGAGAAGACCATATTGAAAATGCTTAGTGGCTCTTTTATGCATGATTGATTATTTAACTTAAGAGTCCATATTACTTGTCTTCTCTCTTGAGTTGAATGCTTGCAGATTCCAGCTTAGTCCAATGCACGTGCACTCTTATTATTATACACACCGTTCGGTCGTGCAAGTGAAAGGCAATAATGATGATATATGATGGACTTATTGGGAAGAGAAAAGCTGGTATGAACTTGACCTCTTTTGTTTTTGTAAATATGATGATTCATCGTTCCTGATTCAGCTAATATCAAGTAAACATATTTGCAATGAAATTTAGAGACTATAGTTGTTTGTGCCATGCTTGATTAGCTATGAGTTATAATGGTTTACCTTGCGTGCCAACATGCTATTAGAAGGATTATGATGTGGTATGATGGGGTGGTATCCTCCTTTAAATGCATTGAGTGACTCGACTTGGCACATGTTCACGCATGTAGTTGAATCCAATCAACATAGCCTTCATGATATTTATGTTCATGGTGGATTATATCCTACTCATGCTTGTACTCGGTGTGAATTAATTTTAATGCATGTTTACGACTGTTGTCGCTCTCTCAGTTGGTCGCTTCCCAATCTTTTGCTAGCCTTCACCTGTACTAAGCGGGAATACTGCTTGTGCATCCAAACTCCTTAAACCCCAAAGTTATGCCATATGAGTCCACTATACCTTCCTATATGCGGTATTTACCTGCCGTTCCAAGTAAATTTGTATGTGCCAAACTCTAAACCTTCAAACAAACATTCTGTTTTGCATGCTCGAATAGCTCATGTGTCAACTAGAGCTGCCCTTATCTTCCGTGTTAAGCGGGTTATTCTCAAGAGGAGTGGACTCCGCTCCTCATTCACGAGAGAATGGCTGGTATTCGGGATGCCCAGTCCCATGCTTCATGCAAACTAAATCAAAATAACTGCAAACAAAACTCCCCTTGGGAGCCATTGAATGTTGGAGGCACTCGTTGTTTCGAGCAAGCCAAGGATTGATGCTTGTGGAGGAGGGGGAGTATAAACTTTACCATTTTGTTTGGGAACTGCCTATAATCTGTTTAGCATGGAAGATATCGTCATCTCATAGTCGTTACGTTGACAGTGAAAGTATGCCGCTCAAAATATAATTTATCTCTATTTCAAAACCGAGCTCTGGCACCTCTACAAATCCCTGCTTCCCTCCGCGAAGGGCCTATCTATTTACTTTTACGTTGAGTCATCACCCTTCTTATTAAAAAGCACCCGCTGGAGAGCACACTGTCGTTTGCATTCATTATGATTGGTTTATATTGGGCATGACTTGACTGGATCTCTTTTACCATGAATTACAATGTTTAGTCAGTCCTTGATCTTTACAGGTGCTCTGCATTTATGTTTTGCGGTCTCAGAAAAGGCTAGCGCGATACCATTTTGTTATATCATATTATGATTGTTTTGAGAAAGTGTTGTCACCCGAGTTTTATTATTATGGCTCGCTAGCTGATTATGCTATTGATATGAGTAATTGTGAGACCTACGTGTTATTGTGAGTATGGTTAGTTCATAATAACTGCTGAAACTTGAATGCTGGCTTTTCATGTTTACAACAACAAGAGCAAACAGAGTTTGTAAAAGTTTTTCTTTTTCTCTTTCAGTTTGTCAACTGAATTGCTTGAGGACAAGCAAGGGTTTAAGCTTGGGGGAGTTGATACGTCTCCATCGTATCTACTTTTCCAAACACTTTTGCCCTTGTTTTCGACTCTAACTTGTATGATTTGAATGGAACTAACCCGGACTGACGCTGTTTTCAGCAGAATTTCCATGGTGTTGTTTTATGTGCAGAAAATAAGAGTTCTCGGAAAGACCTGAAACTCCACGGAATATCTTAGAATAAATAATAAAAAATCCTCGCCAAAGATGAAGGCCAGGGGGGCCACACCCTGTTCACGAGGGTGGGGGCGCGCCCCTCCCCCCTGGGCGCGCCCCCCTACCTCGTAGGCCCCCTGGTGGCCCTCCGACGCCAACTCCAACTCCATATATTGGCTTTTGGGGAGAAAAAATCAGAGAGAAAGTTTCATCGCGTTTTACGATACGGAGCCGCCGCCAAGCCCTAATCTCTCTCGGGAGGATGATCTGGAGTCCGTTCGGGGCTCCGGAGAGGGGGATTCGTCACCTTCGTCATCATCAACCATCCTCCATCACCAATTTCATGATGCTCACCGCCGTGCGTGAGTAATTGCATCGTAGGCTTGCTGGACGGTGATGGGTTGGATGAGATTTATCATGTAATCGAGTTAGTTTTGTTATGGTTTGATCCCTAGTATCCAATATGTTCTGAGATTGATGTTGCTATGACTTTGCTATGCTTAATGCTTGTCACTAGGGCCCGAGTGCCATGATTTCAGATCTAAACCTGTTATGTTTTCATGAATATATGTGTGTTTTAGATCCTATCTTGCAAGTCTATAGTCACCTACTATGTGTTATGATCCGGCAACACCGAAGTGACAATAATCGGGACCACTCCTGGTGATGACCGTAGTTTGAGGAGTTCATGTATTCACTATGTGCTAATGCTTTGTTCCGGTTCTCTATTAAAAGGAGGCCTTAATATCCCTTAGTTTCCAATAGGACCCCGCTGCCATGGGAGGGTAGGACAAAAGATGTCATGCAAGTTCTTTTCCATAAGCACGTATGACTATATTTGGAATACATGCCTACATTACATTGATGAACTGGAGCTAGTTCTGTGTCACCCTATGTTATGACTGTTACATGATGAACCACATCCGGCATAATTATCCATCGCTAATCCGGTGCCTACGAGTTTTCCATATACCGGTTTACGCTTATTTACTTTTCCGTTGCTACTGTTACAATCACTACAAAATACCAAAAACATTACTTTTGTTGTCTTTACTTTTGTTACCGTTACCGCCACTATCATATTACTTTGCTACTAAACACCATGTTGCAGATATTAAGTTTCCAGGTGTGGTTGAATTGACAACTCAGCTGCTAATACTTGAGAATATTCTTTGGCTCCCCTTGTGTCGAATCAATAAATTTGGGTTGAATACTCTACCCTCGAAAACTATTGCGATGCCCTATACTTGTGGGTTATCAGTCCCTCTCCCCCTCTCTTTCTCTCTCTCTCTCTCTCTCTCTCTCTCTCTATCTATCTATCTATCTATCTATCTATCTATCTATCTATCTATCTATCTATCTATCTATCTATCTATCTATCTCTCTTTGTGTGTGTGGGGGGGGGGGTCTTTCTAGTTCGCATGCATATATACTCCATCTATAGGTCTCTCTCGCACACTATGTATGATTCTCTAGTTCAAGCTAAATATCTTGGGTGCACTCATCATACGCACACAAATTCCTTGGCTCGTTGCCCATAACTCTCTCACACACCACTCTGTCATCTCAGAGCTCTTTTCTCTCTCTCAAACTCTCCATCTACCTGGGTCACACATACGCATGCATATCTCACTCGCACTCGATAGACCCATCTAAAACTTTATCTCTCTCCCTCGTTCTCTCTCCATCTCACACGCACACACAAACACAATCTCATGCCTAGCCAAGTATGATGGTCTCTCACTCAAATGTAGGCACACGCAGTCCCCCCTATATGTATACGACTAGGTAATCTTAGTCTCCGTCAAAAACATGTGCATGGTCTATCTCGATTTCTCTCGGGGCATCTTTCTATCTCGCACACACCTCCCTCGATCTCCCACACATATAGTCACGATCTCGAGGGGATTTCTCTATCACAAACACACCCTCTCTCCCTACCCATGCGTCCATGTTCTCCATGTGTCCCTCTTGACCTTTGTTCCTTGTTGGCCAGACCTCTATTGGACATGTGCTATAGGGGTGCCTCTCTCCATTGCAAACAATCACACACTAGCTATCTTCGTGTATCTCCTCACCTCGCTTTTCTATCCCAAAGATGCATGCGTGATATGTTTGCATAAGAAACGAAAAAACACACACACTCTCTCTCTCTCTCTAATTTATCGTTTGTTGTACCTTTCCCTTTTACACACATACTCCTTTTGCACACTCACTCATTCTCCTTCACACACACTTGATCTCTCTCGACTTAGGCACTCTCTTCGGTCCATAGCATATAGATTTATTGAAAAGTCAAACATCACAAAGTTTGACCATGTACGTGGAGAAAAACATTTGCATCTAGAATGGCAAACATATACCATTAGATTCATCATGAGATGTAGTTTCATATGATGTATCTTTGGTATTGTAGATATAAATAACATTTGCGTAAACCTGATCAATGTTTCCAAAGTTCGACTTCTAAAAAAATTTACATGCACTACATTATTGAGCGGATCGAATATCTCTTTCCCCCTCTCAGCTATCTGACGCACCACTCAGCCTTATCGGGGCTCCTCTATCTCTCTCAAACTGTATATCTCCCTGGTTCACACATACACATGTCTCGCTCGCGCTACATAGAGACCCATCCAACACTCTCCTCCCTTGTTCTCTCTCTATGTGACACGCACCCCCCCCTAAGTACCATAATCCATCACTCCATGTCATAGGCGCACGCACTCTCCCCCCTAAGTATGATTATCTCTCACTAACCATCAGGAACACATGTATTGTCTCCTTCCATCCATATGTCTATCTCGATATCTCTCAGGGTATCTTCTATCGCGCACACACCTTGTCACTCAATCTCCCACCCATTTAGTCCCATCACGATCTCTAGGGGATCTCTCTATCACAAACATACACCATCTCCTCCCCATGTCTGCATTTTCTCCTTACGTCTCTCTCGACCTCTCTCCCTTGCTTGTCAGACCCCTGTTGGCCACGTGCTAGGGGTCTTTCTCTCTTGGTTGCAAACAACCACACACTATCTCCTCACCTTGCTTCTGTTGTCGAAGATGCATGTGTGATATGTTTGCATAAGACACACACGCCTTTTCTCTACTTTTATCGTGTGTTGTCCATGTCTCTTTCACACACACACACACACACACACACACGCGCGCGCGCGCGCTTTTTTCACTCACTCTTTCTATTTCACTCTCTCTCTCTCTCTCTCTAGTTAGGGACTCTCTCACGTCCATAAGCATATGAATGTTTGGAAGAGTCAAACCCCAGAAAAGTTTGACCAGGTATATGTGGAGAAAAACATTTACATCTGGAACGATCATTACATTCATCACAACATGTACTTATTTCATACTATCGTTTATCTTTGGTATTGTAGATATAAGTAATTTCTTTATAAACTTTGTCAAAGTTTGAAAAGTTTGACTTTAAAAAAATGTTGGCACTACATTATCGAACAGAGGGAGTAGCTCTTTCTCTCTCTGCTATCTCTCAGGGCCTCCCCTCTCACTCGAACTCTCTACACCGACGGATTATACGCTCACCATGTCAGAGTATAGCTTCGTATATTGTTTAGTTGACCGGTCAACCAGTCCACATGCTGCCTTTCAGCTCGTGTTCTCTATCTTCGTGTGCTGGGCTATGTGGCAGTGGGTGAAAATAAGTAAACTAGAGGCCCATCTGACACGCGGTGAAGTAAACAAAGTTGAAAACACTCGGGGTAGCACCCCGCACGCTAGTAAATTGAGGGCGCATTGAGGACACACTTCTTCCACGTGAAGGACGCACTCGCGCACAATTCACCACTGCGCGGCAGCATGCATAGAAGGACGCACTCGCGCACACCCAGCAGGCCAGCACACAACGCAGACCAGCACACGTGTACACCGGCATCGCCGCTGGTTGAGATGGATGGTGAGGCAGCCAACAAGCGGAGGCGGCTCGAGCTAAAACCACATCCGGTGAGCCTGGACTTCATCAGCAGCCTCCCCAATAACATGCTGCTCATCATCATCAGCCTCCTCCCCACCAAATCTGTCGTGCGGACCGCCCTACTCTCCCGGTGGTGGCGTCGCGTCCCCCTCAACCTCACTGCCGATAGCTTCCTCTGTGACGGGGATTGCAAACGCATGGTCGCAGTCTCCAAGATCCTTTCATCGCACCATGGGCCAGCCAGACGCCTTGACATCCGCATGTTCAGTACAAACTGCAAGGTCCAAGCCAAGTTCAACGAGTGGTTCTTATCCCCTGCCCTAGATCAGCTCGAGGCGCTCAACTTTAAAGCTGGACGATGTCACTCTCTGCCGCCATCCGCGCTCCACCTCACGCCAACGCTGCACCGCGCCAGCTTCAGCTCCTGCTACCTTCCCCAGATTAATGCCTAGCCCGCCCTTCTTCTCCCTCAACTCAAGCAGCTCGACCTCTTTGACGTTGGCATCTCGAAGCAGGCTATGGAGCATCTGCTCCGCAGCTATACTGCGCTCGAGTACCTTCATCTTGAGCAGATCAATCGGTTCATTAGCCTCCACATCGCCTCGACGAATCTTCGATGGATTTTTGTGTCTTGCTGGCCCCGCAACAAGACATCAACTGGGAAGAGATCACTCCAGTTGTTCCATGTTATGGTGATTGAGAATGTGCCTTTCCTTGAGAGATTGCTTGTATCTGATCTAGAAGGTCCAACAAAAATCAGGGTCATTAACGCGCCAAAACTGACAACGTTGGTGTACTCGTCTGCCAAATTCTCCGAACTCTTTATTGGATCCGTAATCATTCAGGTACAACACTCATCTTCTTCTCCGTCTTCTTGAAATTCAAAATCTTAAATTTCTTCTTGATGTATTTACGACCGTCTTCCAGAAAATGATTCCCACAAGCTTGACCCAGTCTATGCGCATAGTGAAGATCTTGGCAATAAAATCTACCGGCCCCAATCTGGATCAAGTTGTTGGATTCCTTGCATGCTTTCCGTGCACGGAGAAGCTACTCATCGAGGTGAAACTTCTTTTCTATTAGTAAACGGTAATCACAATCTAGCTCAATTGTTTTTGTAATTTTCCCAAAATTATGATGACAAGTGTAGTGTTCAAAATTGCATCTACGCACTGCATCGAAAGAAATGTTTTTAGTATTTTTTTGCTCATGTGATCACCTGCATCGTTTTTTTGTTGTACTACTATAGTAGCCTAGGCTAGTCATAGTGGAAAGTAACTTAGACTAGTAACTCTATGGTTACCCTAAGAGCAAGTACTACCTCCGTCCTGGTTTACTCTTCCTATTTTGTAGTATCAAAATTCAACCATAGATTTAACTGACAAAATGTTAATGCATGTCACTAAAATTATATCATTGGATTCGTATTTGAACATAATTTCAAATGGTATAGTTTTTGGTGACATGCATTGGCATTTTCTTAGGTAAATCTATGGTCAAAATTTTACACTAAATACGAGGTAGTACAAAAGTGGGCTATAACGGCCCTCTGTAGGACCTTGAGAAGAGGTGTCTAGAGGGGGGGTGATTAGACACGAAGTACCGAAGTTGCAGTTTTTAAGATTCCTTAAGTTTAAGTGGAGTTTAGGCACAAATTCAACATTCACAATACATATCAAGCAAGCATGCAAAGAGTATATGGGCAGCGGAAAGTAAAGCATGCAACTTGCAAGAATGTAAAGGGAAGGGTTTGGAGGATTCAAACGCAATTGGAGACATGGATGTTTTTGGCGTGGTTCTGATAGGTGGTGCTATCGTACATCCATGTTGATGGAGACTTCAACCCACGAAGGGTAACGGTTGCGCGAGTCCACGGAGGGCTCCACCCACGAAGGGTCCACAAAGAAGCAACCTTGTCTATCCCACCATGGCCATTGCCCACGAAGGACTTGCCTCACTAGCGGTACATCTTCACGAAGTAGGCGATCTCCTTGCCCTTACAAACACCTTGGTTCAACTCCACAATCTTGTCGGAGGCTCCCAAGTGACACCTAGCCAATCTAGGAGACACCACTCTCCAAGAAGTAACAAATGGTGCGTTGATGATGAACTCCTTGCTCTTGTGCTTCAAATGATAGTCTCCCCAACACTCAACTCTCTCTCATAGGTTTTGGATCTGGTGGAAAGAAGATTTGAGTGGAAAGCAACTTGGGAAGGCTAGAGATCAAGATTCATATGGTAGGAATGGAATATCTTGGCCTCAACACATGAGTAGGTAGTTCTTTCTCAAAAAATGTATGCTAGAAGTGTAGGTTCAGTCTGATGGCTCTCTCCACGAATGAAGAGGAGGTGGAGGGGTATATATAGCCTCCACACAAAATCTAACCGTTACACACAATTTACCAAACTTGGTGGGACCGAATCGTTAAACTTGGTCAGACCGATTTAGCAAATAATGTGACCGTTAGGATTTTCGGTGGGACCGAAATGCAACTCGGTGAGACCGATATGGTTAGGGTTAGGGTATAACTTAATCTCGGTAAGACCGATTACACAAACTCGGTGAGACCGATTTTGGTAATAAGCTTTCCAGAGAGTTGGTCAGGCAAACTCGGTTTGACCGATTACACAAACTCGGTGAGACCGATTTTGGTAATAAGCTAACCAAGAAGTTTGCATTGTAATCTCAGTAGTGCCGATTGCGCAAACTCGGTGAGACCGATTTTGGTAATGGACATACACAGAGAGATTACAATCCCATCTCGGTGAGACCGAGATCCCGATCGGTGAGACCGATTTGCTTAGGGTTTGTGGCAGTGGCTAAGACATATGAAATCAGTGGCGCCGGATAGAAAGAATTGGTGTGACCGATTTTGGCTTTGGGTTTAGGTCATTTGTGGATGTGGGAACGTAGTTGACGGTTTTGGAGCATATCACTAAGCACATGTAGCAAGAGGCTCATTAAGCAGCACCTCATCCCTCCTTGATAGTATTGGCTTTTCCTATAGACTCAATGTGATCTTGGATCACTAAAATATAAAATGAAGAGTCTTGAGCTTGAAGCTTGAGCCAATCCTTTGTCCTTAGCATCTTGAAGGAGTTCCCACATCCTTTAGTCCATGCCACTCCATTGTTGAACTTATCTGAAAGATACTAGATAAAAGTGTTAGTCCAACAAGAGATATGTTGACATTAATTACCAAAACCACCTAGGGAGCACTTGTGCTTTCAATCTCCCCCTTTTTGGTAATTGATGACAACATACATCAAAGCTTTAGATAAAGATATAAGAAATAGCAAGTAAAGCTTTGGAAAGACATGTAACAAACATAGGCTCCCCCTACATGTATGAAATCGTGTGAATATGGAATAGAGAGGCATGTGAGAGCATAAACATGATAGAGCAGGCAATGTGTTACATGTATCTTGGCCATATGCATCAGAGCAAAGAATATTAAAGAGAATACCTTCATGCTCATGAGTCCTTCTTGCAAACAGTATGTACATCAGCAAGAATTCCTCATACACATGATTGTGATGCATATACTTACCTTGTAGTCTTGAGTTGGCTTGGGATGAAATGAACCTGCGTAAACAAGGTTAGATAACACAGATACATCTACTAGCCAAAGCAAACAGAAGAAACTACGAGAATACCAAGACTGGGATGACATGTAGAGAGTGAGTACTAAGTACCACATTGGATTAGACATGTCCCCAAGAGTAAAGATATGCAATGAATTTAAATGATTTCTTTCCCTTAGATATCTTGCTCCCCCTAAATCTAGCATGGGATACTGGGAGAACATAGGGAATAGAAAGTCAGAGCTGAAAGATATGAATGATGATCAGAGCTGATGTATGCTAATGCAAATAAGCACAACAGATCATATGAACATGTCTCTCCCCTCAAGAAGACATGTGAGCATCTCTCCTCTTGAACACCAAGCATCTGGGATCCTTGAGAAATATTTTCTACTTAAGTATTCTCTTCCCCTGGAGATCTCTCTCTCCACTTTGAGGGTCTCTCCCCCTAGAAGATCTCTTTCCCCCTTAAGGATCTCTTTCTAAATGATAAGCTTTGATGTTCCCTCTCTCCCCCTTTGACATCAATTTCCAAGAAGGGTCTTCTGGAATCTGTCTAATGGGTTTGGTCCTTGAGACACAGTACAAAGCATTGATAAAAATGTGATGCTTGTAGAGGACAAGATTCATTGAGTGGAGCTGGAAAAGAAGAAACACAGAATATGTGGCAAACTGTTTTTCCTGTTGTTAAATCGGTGGTACCGAGTTGTAGTCTTCGGTTGTACCGGAAGGATTCGGTTGGACCGAAGACGTTAAATCGGTGAAACCGAGTTCATCATAGAGAAAACACTTGTCACCTCAGCTCACTAGACTTGTAAGATCTCACAAAGATTTGCAAGGAATTTACGGAAAGATATGCAAGGAATTGGGTGCAGAAAATGCAGAGCAAACAAATAGAAATCTAGATGAAGTTTTTTTAAGGGGAAACAAATATGCATGAGACAAATGCAAAAACACAGAAAAGAACACAAGAGAATTTCATCTAGAGATGGTCGGTGACAAAGTCACCTATGTTAGAGTATATTGACTTAGGAGTCAAGTGAGATCACTTGATCATAGGTCATACTCATTGTTTAAGCTCAAAATGGGGTTGCCATTTTTCATTTAAGCATCTTGATGTATTCACATCTTGTCGAGTTGCCTTAGCTCATAACTTGGAGTAAAGCTTCTCTAAGATGGAATAACATACCTAGGTTGATGTAGTCCATGTAGTTGAACTTGTGTGGGTTGCTCAAGGTTGATGTAGCTCATCAGAATTTGGAGCACCACTTGGAGTTTGAGTCCATCTACCTACATGGGTTAGTTCTTGCAAGGAAGAGCACTTGTGTATCCAAAAATGACAATTATGAAGCTCAATAGAGAATTTGTCAAAGGATATGTTTGAGTGGTTTCGTGCTTCCTTGTCTTCAACCACCGTAGTGTAGAGACTTGGTGATGTAGAGATTGCTCAAGATGTGAGTAGATTACAATCTCATGGAATTTGATTCCACCAAGTACCTACATGGGTTGGATAAGATGCAAGATACAAATATATCCAAGACATAAGATTTTCATCATAAGAGAAATATCAAGGACTAGTCATAAGCTCATGTCTTGCATGTATCCAATGGAGTTTCTACTCTAAGTTTGAAGCATCAATGATGTTCAATTCTCCTCTTAACCTGCAAAACACTTTCTCATCAAGAGGTTTAGTGAATATATCCGCTAATTGCTTTTCGGTGCGAACATGCTTAAGATCAATGTCACCCTTCGCAACATGATCTTAAATGAAATGATGACGAACTTCAATATGCTTAGTTCGAGAATGTTGCACAGGATTATGACCAATTTTGATAGCACTTTCATTGTCACAAAGCAATGGAACATGTCTCACATATATCCCATAATCTTTAAGAGTTTCGGTCATCCAAAGTAATTGAGCACAACATGAACCAGCGGCAATATATTCAGCTTCGGCGGTGGATAAGGATACCGAGTTTTGTTTCTTGGAGGACCAAGACACAAGAGATCTACCAAGAAATTGACACGTACCCAAAGTGGACTTTCTATCAACCTTGTCTCCGGCATAGTCCGAGTCGGAATAGCCAACAAGATCGAAAGAGGCCCTCTTAGGATACCAAATGCCAAAGTTTGGTGTATGGATTAAGTATCTCACTATCCTTTTCACGGCCTTAAGATGACATTCTTTAGGAGCAGCTTGATATCGTGCACACATGCACACCCTTAGCATGATATCGGGACATGAAGCACATAGATATAGCAATGAACCAATCATAGAGCGATAAACCTTTTGATCAACCGGTTCACTATCTTTGGTCAAGTCATTATGTCCACTAGTAGGCATGGGTGTAGACATACCTTTGCATTCTTGCATATTGAACTTCTTGAATAAGTCCTTGGTGTACTTCGTTTGAGAAACAAAGGTACCTTCCTTAGTTTGCTTGATTTGCAACCCAAGGAAGAATTTGAGTTCACTCATCATAGACATCTCAAACTTCTCCGACATTAGCTTTCCAAACTTTTCACTAAAATGAGGGTTAGTTGAACCAAATATGATATCATCAACATAGATTTGACACACAAATAGTTCTCCATTAACCCTTTTAGTAAAAAGAGTAGAATCAATTTTCCCAATTTCAAAGCCTTTTTCAATAAGGAACTTGGTCAAGCATTTATACCATGCTCTAGGAGCTTGTTTAAGACCATAAAGAGCTTTGTGAAGTTTGTAAACATGATTGGGTTTCTTAGGATTGACAAAGCCAGGAGGTTGCTTAACATAAACTTCCTCCTCTATTTCACCATTTAGAAAAGCACTTTTAATGTCCATTTGGTACAAGGTGATATCATGATTATTAGCATAGGCAAGTAAGATGCGAGTGGACTCAAGTCTAGAAATGGGGGCGTAAGTCTCACCATAGTCCATACCTTCGACTTGTGTGTAGCCTTGGGCGACGAGACGTGCTTTGTTGTGAACTACTTGTCCATCTTCATCTTGCTTGTTGCGAAACACCCATTTGGTACCGATGACGTTGTGGTTGTTGTCGGGCTTCTCAACCAATGTCCAAACTTGGTTCCTCTCAAAGTTATGTAGCTCTTCATGCATAGCATTTATCCAATCCGGATCTTCCAATGCTTCTTCAACCTTCATAGGTTCAATGCTAGAGATGAAGGAATAGTTTTCACAAAAGTTAGCTAAACGAGTTTTAGAGCGAGTGATTCTCCCGGTTTGAATGTCATTGTAGATTTGCTCGACGGGATGATCTTTAGCAATTCTTGCTGGAACTTGTGAAAGCTTTTGCTTGGGTCTTCGTTGAACATCTTCTTCATCTTGTTCTTCTTCTTGGCCTTCTTCATTGTTGGCATTGTCGTTCTCTTGTCGTGGTGGAGAAGGAGGTTGTTGACGTTCTTCTTGATGCACTTCCTCGTTTTCTTCATCTTGGTGCGTCCCACTTGTGGATGCTTCCGTATCAACTCTTGGTTCACCTTGTCGTGAAGTAGAAGCTTCGACTTGGACGGACGAGGTACTCTCCTTCACCTCCGTTGGACGAACCTTGCCAATAGACAAGTCTTGGATTGCTTCCGAAGGATCTTTGTCACCTACATCAATTGGCAATTGCTCTACTTGCGAGCCGTTAGATTCATCAAACTTCACATCTACCGTCTCTTGAACCTTTCGGGTGAAATTGTTGTAGACACGGTAAGTGTGAGAGTTTGAGCCATAACCTAGTAGGAAACCTTCATGAGACTTAGGAGCAAATTTAGAGCGACGATGCTTATCAAGAATGTAGCACTTTGAGCCGAATACTCAAAAGTATCCAACTTGGGGTTTGTTACCGGTGAGGAGCTCGTATGCCGTCTTGCCGAGTAGCTTGTGAAGATACAAGCGATTTGTTGCATGACAAACTGTCTCAACCGCTTCTGCCCAAAAGGGCTTTGGCATCTTGTACTCATCAAGCATCGTTCTTGCCATTTCGATGAGCGTCCGGTTCTTCCTCTCAACAACTCTGTTTTGTTGAGGTGTGTATGTAGCCGAGAACTCGTGTGAAATCCCTTCTTCGTCAAGAAAGGTGTCCACATTTGCGTTCTTGAACTCCGTTCCGTTGTCGCTGTGAACCTTCTTGATCTTCACTTCAAATTGATTTTGGGCCTTCCTAGCGAAGTTTTTGAAGATCTTTTGGACCTGCGATTTATCATCGAGAAAGAACACCCACGTAAATCTTGAAAAATCATCAACTATAACTAGACCAAAAGAATTTCCACCGAGACTCTTGTAAGAGTTGGGACCAAAGAGATCCATGTGAAGTAGCTCGAGTGACCTCCTTGTGGTCATGATGTTCTTCACGGGATGCCTTCCTCCAACCTGTTTACCTTCCTGACAAGCGCTGCAAAGTCTATCCTTATCAAATATGACATCGTTAACTCCAAGGATATGATTTCCTTTAATAAGCTTGTCAAGGTTTCGCATACCAACATGTCCTAGTCGTCTATGCCATAACCAACCTTTTGAGGATTTAGCAATAAAGCAAGTTTTAGGTTGAGCCTTTTTAGTGAAATCAACAATGTATAGATCACCTCTACGCACACCGGTAAAGACCATTTTATGATTGTCTCGACGAAACACTTGGCAATCTACTTCAGT
This sequence comes from Triticum timopheevii, assembly GCA_963921465.1. Classification (NCBI taxonomy): domain Eukaryota; kingdom Viridiplantae; phylum Streptophyta; class Magnoliopsida; order Poales; family Poaceae; genus Triticum; species Triticum timopheevii. The sequence goes on along the minus strand of OY997264.1, from coordinate 171,193,573 downwards.
AAATAGAACACTGAAACCGAAATCAGCAAGTAAAGAAACTAAAAGTAAGTTGTATCCAAGAGATTCAACGAGCATAACATTTTATATGGAGCTATCATGTGATATGGCCACCTTACCGAGGCCAACCACCTTACCCTTTGAGTTGTCACTGAAAGTGACATACTTTCGAGGACTATCATTATCAGCAAGCTCACGAAACATGTCTTTATCTCCGGTCATGTGATCGGTACATCCACTATCAAGAACCCACTCCTTTCCTCCTGACATGTATCCCCGAAGATTTGCCATAAGACCAAAATGTCTCATTGCATCATCAAGATCGAAGTCACAATCATCATCCTCATCATAGTATCCATGTTCAACATCGTCATGTGGTGGACCAAGTCCTAGAGAGGGTAATTCATTAGAATGAGTTTGACAATGATCTTGCTTATGAATTTTAATAGCTTCGGAAATAATATCACTAATAATACCAACATTTCCTTTGGCACGCATAAGGTTTGTAAGCTCAAATAGACGATCACCAAACATAGGATCACTAGAATTCATCTTACTCAAGGCAATAGACTTATGGAGAATTTCATCAAGATTTTTCAAGGAATAATCTGGAAATCGTTCCTCAAGAAATTTCCATATGGTGTAGGCACACTTAAAAGTAGGCAAGCATCCAATCAAGTTTCTAGGCAATCCTCTAATGATAAGTTCGGCAGTTCTAAGATTCCTAATCATGTCAATTGACTCATCATGCGTAGGATGCATAGGATCAACATAAGGAGCACAAGGGCTAGCAATGTACTTGTTCAAATGATATTGATTGAAAATAACAAGCATCTCATTTCTCCACTCATGAAAATACTCTCCATCAAGAATAGGCACTCTATGTCTAAGACTCCCAATAGTAGACTCATCCATCTTCCTCCAATGGTGATTAAACCAAAGCAATGGAGACCAAAGCTCTGATACCACTTGTAGGACCTTGAAAAGAGGTGTCTAGAGGGGGGTGATTAGACACTAAGTACCAAAGTTGCAGTTTTTAAGATTCCTTAAGTTTAAGTGGAGTTTAGGCACAAGTTTAACATTCACAATACATATCAAGCAAGCATGCAAAGAGTATATGGGCAGCGGAAAGTAAAGCATGCAACTTGCAACAATGTAAAGGGAAGGGCTTGGAGGATTCAAACGCAATTGGAGACACAGATGTTTTTGGCGTGGTTCCGATAGGTGGTGCTATCGTACATCCACGTTGATGGAGACTTCAACCCACGAAGGGTAACGGTTGCGCGAGTCCACGGAGGGCTCCACCCACGAAGAGTCCACGAAGAAGCAACCTTGTCTATCCCACCATGGCCGTCGCCCACAAAGGACTTGCCTCACTAGCGGTAGATCTTCACGAAGTAGGCGATCTCCTTGCCCTTACAAACTCCTTGGTTCAACTCCACAATCTTGTCGGAGGCTCCCAAGTGACACCTAGCCAATCTAGGAGACACGACTCTCCAAGAAGTAACAAATGGTGCGTTGATGATGAACTCCTTGCTCTTGTGCTTCAAATGATAGTCTCCCCAACACTCAACTCTCTCTCATAGGTTTTGGATCTGGTGGAAAGAAGATTTGAGTGGAAAGCAACTTGGGAAGGCTAGAGATCAAGATTCATATGGTAGGAATGGAATATCTTGGCCTCAACACATGAGTAGGTAGTTCTTTCTCAGAAAATTTATGCTGGAATTGTAGGTTCAGTCTGATGGCTCTCTCCACGAATGAAGAGGAGGTGGAGGGGTATATATAGCCTCCACACAAAATCTAACCGTTACACACAATTTACCAAACTCAGTGGGACCGAATCGTTAAACTTGGTAAGACCGATTTAGCAAATAATGTGACCGTTAGGATTTTCGGTGGGACCGTAATGCAACTCGGTGAGACCGATATGGTTAGGGTTAGGGCATAACGTAATCTCGGTAAGACCGATTACACAAACTCGGTGAGACCGATTTTGGTAATAAGCTTTCCAGAGAGTTGGTCAGGCAAACTCGGTTTGACCGATGACACAAACTCAGTGAGACCGATTTTGGTAATAAGCTAACCAGGAAGTTTGCATTGTAATCTCGGTAGTGCCGATTGCGCAAACTCAGTGAGACCGATTTTGGTAATGGACATACACAGAGAGATTACAATCCCATCTCGGTGAGACCAGATCCCTATCAGTGAGACCGATTTGCTTAGGGTTTGTGGCAGTGGCTAAGGCATATGAAATCGGTGGCGCCGGATAGAAAGAATCGGTGTGACCGATTTTGGCTTTGGGTTTAGGTCATTTGTGGAAGTGGGAAAGTAGTTGAGGGTTTTGGAGCATATCACTAAGCACATGAAGCAAGAGGCTCATTAAATAACACCTCATCCCTCCTTGATAGTATTGGCTTTTCCTATAGACTCAATGTGATCTTGGACCACTAAAATACAAAATGAAGAGTCTTGAGCTTGAAGCTTGAGCCAATCCTTTGTCCTTAGCATCTTGAAGGAGTTTCCACATCCTTTAGTCCATGCCACTCCATTGTTGAACTTATCTGAAACATACTAGATAAAAGTGTTAGTCCAACAAGAGATGTGTTGACATTAATTACCAAAACCACCTAGGGAGCACTTGTGCTTTCACCCTCCTCTATGTATGCCAAAACACGTGACAAATTCACTTGTGATGCATTTGGCATCGATGCCCCTCCATTGCTCACCTAGTGCCCCAATCTGGATCACCTACTTTGCTCCGGTGCCAAATTAACTCACGCAATGAAAAAACACTTGTGTGGGAGAGAGAGAGGACTGAGGCAATAAAAAACACTTGTTTGGGAGAGTGAGAGGCTGGTGTAGTTGGTTTGATTGATTTGTTTATACATGTGGGTCTGTGTGCACAACGGTGCCAACTCTCTCACATAACGAGAGCGGTGCCAAAATCTATTGATTTGACATTGATGTGTATTATGTGGCATACTTTTGAGAAATATGGCATCGGCCACATAGTGGAAGGCAAGAAATGCCCAAGCTCTTCAGGTGCTCCTAGGTAAATGAGAGGAGAGAGAGAGAGAGAGAGAGAGAAAATATCACTAGCCAGCCAACCCTATCGTATGAGCGAATGATATTGGTACCTCTTGATGACACGGCAATCTTATACAGCCAGCTGCTCTAATATGTTCTCGTCTTTTGCAGATAAAAAAAGACCCGAAAGTGAAAAATGTGCTGCACTATAACAATCTCATCGAATGCATTGATCTCCATCTTATAGAAATTGATTTGATAGACTATCGAGGCAGCACATCTGAGATTAAATTGGCCAGGTTCTTTGTTCTGGAGGCAAGTGTGCTCAAGTTAATGAGGTTTGGCGTTCTCTGGCGCAACAATGAATGGTGTGCTGATCACCGCAAGCGTCTATGCCTAACTGACAAAGTCTCCCCAGAAGCTGAATTTGTTTTTGAAACATCAAGTGGCCAGAGACTCGAAAATTTATTTGCCCATTAGTGACTTGTCAAGGCGGTGGATTTTAGTTTGTACGATAATGCTGCATCCACCTAAAGTAACAAAAGTTCTTACGTAAACTTCCTAGTAATTCCCTCCTCGTAGGTGCAGCATTACTCCTAACATTTGTAATATCAGTTTGAAACTTGTAATATTACCGTGTCCTATTCCTGCGTTTTCAAAATCCTGCGAATCAAAGAGGTCCTGAGTTGGTGATGATGTTGTGCCTGCCATCTTTCACCAATAGCCGTCGGATCTAGATCTGACGCATGCAAACCAAACTTCTCCAGTTTTGCGAAAAGATGCCCGCACTTGTTCCCTATTTACAAACAACCCCTTATCTCTCACAATCAGCCTTATCTCCTTCCCAGCACATCTAGAAGGCCATGGAAAAATCTGGCGCGATGGCAGCTGTCGGCGCTGTCCACCCCCAATCTTGGTGTTCCGTGCAATGCATGGGCATCCACGCACGGGAATTATGTCGAACACGGCTAGTTGTAAGCAGGCTAGCTCTACAGCCATGATGATAGTGACTACAGACAATGAGGCTGACTATGGTATGCCGAACACGGCGCCTATACTCAGGTGTCATCTCCGACGCAGGGTCTTGTCACTTCACTGTGAGGAGCAGCACGTAATAATTTGACCAACGGGTAGTACAGTGCTACTAGTACATTGGTAGTACTACTACTAGTACTAGCACCACCGTCTGGATTTAGTAGTACTACCATGTCCATCTAGATTTAGTATTTGACTAGCAATATCTAGTAATGCATGTCACAAAAAATGTACTACTCCCTCTGTAAATAAATACATGGTGTATTGTTTTATTCCTATTGACGAGAGAACTTGATGTCCTTTGCTAATTAATAGGATTACATGCAATGAACTAACCACTGCATGTCATGTTTGGTAGTCTCAAGTCATTGAAAGCATGCACGGCCCACATCTCCACTACAAAAAAAAAGACACATCCGTGACATTTTGGGCCGAACGAAATTTTTTTCTGTCATACATATGACACTTCTATGACGATAATTGTGACAAAACCCGGTATCATCATAGATGTGGTGGGCTCCTACTTCTATGACAACAAATCATGACAGAAAATGGGCTTTTCGTCCTGGGCGGGCCGGAGACGCAGCTGCATGACATTCTTTGGGCCGTCCATGATGGAAAAAACCATGGTAGAAGCAAGGGGGAGGAAAATTTCAGGGAGTTGCCGGTTATGGTGGGAGGTTGGGGGCGGAGCGATGCGCGTTTCTCTCATACGTACGCGCGTGTGTGCGAGGCATTGGCTCTAACTGAACCCGAGCGAGGCGTTGGGCTCTAAATGAACCCGAGCAATTGCACTGCAGGCTACGCATTACTGAACCTGAGCGATCGATCGATGACTGTTAACTGAACCCGATGGAGTGATTCCTTCGCTACTACTGCTAACTGAAGCCGATCGATTGGATGAACAGTGAACGTTGCGGGGGGGGGGGGGGGGGTTGGATGAACAGTGAGCGGTGGCGTTGCCTCTGGATGAACAGGAACCCGTGGTGTGGAGGGCTGGATGAACAGTGGACGATGGAGGGGTGGCCGTGGAGGGGTGGTTGAACAGGACCCCGTGGTGTAGAGGGCTGGATGAACAGTAGACGGTGGAGGGGTGCCCATGGAGGAGTGGTTGAACAGTAGCCGGTGGAGTAGCGCGCGGTGGAGGCTGGATGAACAGAAGCTCGTGGAGGCTGGAGGAGGTCGACGGTAGCCCGTGGAGGCTGGAGGAGGTCGACGGTGGAGATGAACATTAACCCGTGGAGTCCCGTTTTGCGGTACGCCCCACCCCTCCCCCCCCCCCCCCCCCCCCCGTTTCGACCGTAGCGCTCCAACACAAGTCTGTTTCGTCCGTTTTGCGGTACGCCACACCCCTCTCGATGAACAGGACCCCCGTTTCGACCGTAGGGCTCCAACACAAGCCCGTTTCATCCGTTTTGCGGTACGCCACACCCCTCCCGATCAACAGGACCCCCGTTTCGACCGTAGGAGGTCCGTTTCGTCCATTTTGCGGTACGCCACACCCCTCCCGATCAACAGGACCCCCGTTTCGACTGTAGAAGGTCCGTTTCCTCCGTTTTGCGGTACGCCAGGCCCCCCCGATCAACAGGACCCCGTTTTGACCGTAGGAGGTCCGTTTCCTCCGTTGTGCGGTACGCTAGGCCTCGTTTCCATCGCCTGTTCCGTCCAAGCCCTCCCGATGAACACGACCATGCATTCCGTTCCGACCCAGACGGTTGGCTCCCTATGAACACGATGACGACGCTGTTTCTCCGTTCCGACCCAGCCATGTACATATGCGCGAGTAGGCGTTCAAGACCCTGCCCGTATGAACGTACGTGGCCGTATTTTCTTTCTTGCACCCTCGCCGCTGTACGTACATGTACGTGCACGCCTCTACTACGACCAGTATGTACGTACATGTTCGCGACCAGAATGACAACGCTGCGTACGCTTCTACCAGGTGGGTCCCGACTGTCAGGCACTTCCTTGCCTACGAAGATGTAGCTCGTGGGTCCCAGTAGTCAGGGGGGCGAATCATTTTGTTTTTTTTGCCCGGACGCACTTCCTTGCGTGGAAGATGTAGCTGGTGGGTCCCAGCAATCAGGGGGCGAATCGTTTTTTTTTGCCCGGACGCACTTCCTTGCGTGCGAAGATGTAGCTGGTGGGTCCCAGCAGTCAGGGGGAAACATTTTTTTCGCGAAATACGATGGCCCGTCCGGTGGGTCCCCACTGTCAGGTGGAGGAATAATTATTTTGCGCATAATAAGGAGGCACTTCCTTGCGGCCGCCGTGGACCCAGCTGTCAGCCTCTCCATGCACAGTACTCTTCCGATGGAAGTCGGTCGTTGACCACATTGACCACGCCGCGCCGAGAGCACCACGGCGGTGGACGACGGCGAGGCCTAGGAAGGGGACGACGTGGAGCCGGGGAAGACGCAGCAGTGGATGCCCACGCAAAGAGGAGTACGAGGGTGAGGCTGCCGTCGCCGCAGAATAACAGGGGGTGTGGGTGAGTAGAGGGATGGCCTGGCCAGCGGTGTGAGTAGTAGGGGGCGGTGAGGCCTCCGCGGCATCACAGCCGGCCACGGGAGGCAGGAGCACGCGGCACGACCGGCGCTGCTTTGGGCGGCTGGAGCACGAAGACCAAAGGTTCAAGAAGCACTACGGCCGTTGGATGGACATCGTACGGTCACTAGAGCTAGAGTCGTTCATATTGACTAAGTTGACAAAGCCCTTCATCCCCGTAAACTTAGTAGGCCCACAAGTCAGCCTCCCACCAAGGTGAGTCCCAGCTAGCTGGGGGAGTATTCATTTTTTTGTGCGTAATAAGGAGGCATTTCCGGTGGGTCCGAGCTGGCAGCGGGGGGAACGTTTTTTTCGTGAAATACAGAGACCCTTCCGATGGGTCCCAGCTATCAGGTGGAGGAATCATTATTTTGCGCGTAATAAGGAGGCATTTTCCTATGTGGGCCCCTACTGTCAACCTCTTCCGATGGCTGTTGTTTGTTGACCATGTTGACCTCGCCGCACCGAGAGCACAAACGCGGTGGACGAGGGCGGGGCCCAGGAAGAGAACCACCCGGAGCCGGCGAAGCCACCGCAGCGGATGCCCATGCTGAGGGGAGAACGAGCGCTGACTGGTCGGCTGCGGGGTGAGGCTGACGTCGCCAGAAAATAACTGGATGTGTGGGTGGTTAGAGGGATGGCCTGGCGGCAGCACAGACAGCCACGGGAGGAGGGAGCAGGCAGTCCCGCCGGCGCTGGTTTGGGCGGCTGGAGTAGGAAGATCAGAGATTGAAGAAGCACGTAGGCCGTTGGATGGACACCCAACAGTCACTGTTGTGTGTTGACTAAGTTGACAAAGCCTTGCGTACGCGTCAAAAAAAATTAGGACATCATCATCGTCAACCTAGTAGGCCCAGAAGTCAGCCTCCAAATCTGTGGAAAACAGCATACAGCCCATTAGCCATTATTTTCAATAATTTACAGCCCATTTGCTAATTCTAAAGGATATTTGAAGCTCATATTCTTTTTATTAGCATTACAGACCATATATTTTGGGCACTGCTAAAAAATTCAATGAAATTTTTCATATTTCGGTGGGGTCCGAACTATTTTAATCACAAAATTTCGAGTCACGTTAAAAATAGTTTTCGAAAAATTATATCAAAATAAAATTCAAAAAACAATTCTCCAAAAAAAATGAATGAAATTTAGAATCTTAACTAGCAAGATGCCCGTTCGTTGCACGGAACATGAAGATGCATTTGTATGAGTAGTTTATCTTGTGGGTGAAAAGATGATATTTTAATGTAATTGCCAGTTGGCTTTGGTTTTTATAAGAGTAGAGAGTAGAGAAATCCTGAAAAAATGATATTTTAATGCAATTTCCGGTTGGCTTTGGTTTAAAAATTTACAGCCCATTTCTTACAACTTATAGCCCATTTTCTGGGGAAGCCCATTTCTTATCCCTCCTCGTCTTGAAAGATTTGCAGCCCAGCAGGGCTGAGAAAAGCAAGTAGGCCTCGGTTTTGGTATTCTCAAAAAAAAGAACTGGGCTAGCCAATTTCAGAAAGAAAAAAATATCAACTGGGCTCGTCATGTGCTTAATAAAAGCGTAAGCATGGGCTAGACGGGCCACAGCCCCCACACAGCGTGCAGTTGAGCTCCGTCTCTGAAACTGAAAAACAACTGGGCGAGCTGCTGGGTCCCTGGTGTTATCTGCTTGTTGTGTAATTTTCTCATTTACTGACTACATTGACAATGGCGTGGAACCTAGTTGTCAAACAATTAGGAGGAAGTATTGTTTTGGCTTGTAATAACGAGGCACCTGCTTGCGAAATGCAATTGTCAGCCTCTCCACGTACAGTCATCTCATGATTCCTCTTGGTTGTTGACCATGTTGACAACACCAGACGGCGGTGAGCACAGCGAGCTAACCAAGGCGGAGAACGACGGCAAGGCCTCGGACTGGAACGAACAGCAGCCATGAAAGATGCGGCAGTGTAGTGGCAGGTCGAGGGGAGTACGAGGGCAACAACATGCAAGTCAAGCATAGAAATGGTACAAAAAGCCCAAGGATTAATTGTTCATCAAATTTTTAGAAAAAACTTAGATTGAACGTGACAGTAACATCTAACCCAACCACTCTTTTTTGCAGTCACAAACAAATGGATCGGTTTGATCCATAAAATCAACATCCTGTGCAAAAAAAATTATTTCAGGATGTCTACAACTTATTGTAAATATAAGCCGAGCACATTTAGAAGCCCATTTGTCCACCTGAAATTTCTTTTTTTGCTGTTCAACATGTTCGTCCGTGAGAAATCTCTTGCTGTAAAAATTAAGCCTCGTGGACAATAGTAACCTCACGTTCAACAGGAAGAATGTGACAAAGCTTCTGTTTGCCTGGTTGGATGCATATCGTCCCATCATTATTGTCCTCAAACGAATGTCATGAGAATTGAGAAAATCCTTGTGCTTATTACGCCAATGATTGGTTATATGTTTTTCTCCATGTGGTTCTCCCTAAGTAGACACGAAGATTGAAAATAGTTAAGGTCTGAAAAAATAGTATGTCGAAAGAACGACAGCTAAACAGTTAATTCTAGTACAATATATATGGGCTTTCAATGTGCATGAAACCATCACCTCTATGTATAAATTCTCCAGAGATCGAAAGCATCGCAGCAAGCCAATAATTATGTCCAGATCAAAACTATACATTCTGATATATATGATCTTGACATAATCCAGCGGCATTGATAGGCTATCAATGGACGAACTCTTCATTGAGCATATAACATAATATTAGTACCCAAAGTGTACTCCAAGATGATATAAAACTTATGCGCACAAATGAAAAATGCAGCATATGATGACAAATGTGTAGATGAAAATATACGGTACCTGAAAAAGTGAGGAGCCAAACACCAACTCCTTGTGATTATTAAACGGGTCACGAATTACACCCAAGCTCTCCAGTTTGGGTACAAAGACGACAGTTATTTCTGAAGGTGTATAACAACTATGAAGGAGCAACCTTTCAAGTGAAGGGGCATCTTCGATGATGAGCTGTTGTCCTTTAAAACAAATTCCAATGCTTTTAAGGTGAGGCGACTTTATTTGGAGACAACTGATACCGATTTCTATTCCCAAAACAATCAGCAAGCGCTCCAGGGTAGGGCAACTGGAGTGGATGATGCTGTGCAGTGAGGCCTCCGACAGATAAACCACCACAAGTGAAAGTTTTTTTAGCAGTGGGAGTCGAAGCATTTGTACCAGATCGTCTAGTAGATGGCATCGGGCGAAGGTGGCGGTGTGGAGAGAGGAGGAAAACCGCGAGATGGACAACGGTGGTGTGGGCACGAATTCTTGGTATGTTCGTGGTATGAAACTTTCGTGGTAATGGTAGAACTCGAACTGCTGGAGTTTTCCGAATTCAGGGGATGTCAGCCAAGCGTCCACCTTGCCGGGTATGGACAGCAGGTAGCTTGTCGGGATGCAGAGGCATTGAACGGGGCCCTGCTGGTGAGAAGAGACGATGGCTCTGATGAGATCAAATTCAGGAAGGATAGATATCTGATGACAGTCGAGATTGAGGGGCGCGGTGCGCCACAGAGGGCGCTACCGAGTTGAGAGGACTTGTGTGCGGCAGCAATCCTTGGTGGGGAGAAGCGAGATGATCTCCTCAAGGATGACGTCCGGGAGATCGCTGATGCGGTCCACCGGAGATTCTTCCGGTTCCTTAGATCCGGGTGCGGGGGGGGGGGGGGGGGGGGCTCGCCGCTTCTCCCCACGCTACCGGGTGCGGGATCTACAACCGGCGTCGCCACTGGCGGTAGCCTCATCTTCTTGGCGCTGGGGCCAGCCGACTCCATTTTCCTTGTGGGCGTCGCGCCGAGCTCACGGGTTTGAGCAGAGTAGCCAGAGACGAGCCTAGTGGCAGTGCGAGTGGGGAAGAAGGAGGGCTGGGGATTTCTGTAGGAGTGGAAGAAGAGGAGCAGGCGTTTTCTGTATGAGTGAGGAAGAAGGTGAGCGGGGTTTTCTAGACGAGTGAGGAAGATTGGGGAGCGGGGGGAATTGGGTGGGGAGACGGAAGCAGGAGAGCGAGCTGTTCATGTTTATAAGGCACGCTGCACTAACTACTCGCTTTTTCCCAAGAACCGCTCTCTTCTTTTGCGTTGCTGCATGACTGGCCATGCATGCAGGATGCATGTGCCCGCCGGCCACTGCATGCGCCTGGTTTGTTACTAGGCCTATTTAATAGGGTGGTTGTGGAGTAAATTAAGGAGATTTATTTTCTCTGTGTGCATCCACCAAATTAGAGGATGCAGTACTGGATGCAGACACTCACATTAAACTAACATTCAAAAGAACAAAAGTTCAGCATGTCTATGCATCTCAATGATTGACCATACTATAACCAATATAAAAAACTGTGAGAAGGTGTGGAAATAAATAAAATCGGTCGATGCTTCTCTGAGCAAAGGGCCTCCCTGCGCACGCATTAATTTCCTGGGCATGCTTGTTTCTTCTCAATGTTGCGAGCACTTTGAGCATGTTGGCAACTCCACAACTATCTAGCTGCCTCATCTTGCAAGTGATGCTGACACATTTGCAGCAAACACATGAGGCAATAGAGATGACTCAACATGGGTCCATATTGTACCATGTGGGCACTAGAAGCTCCCTCGGCAATCCGAGCATGTGTGTCTTTTGCTCTCGCCTTCTCCTCAAAATCAAGAGTGCTAATGAGATCCAAAACAGAAAACTCATGTCTCTTGTTTTTCAGAGAAGTAGCAAAATCGTTCCACGAAGGTGGAAGCTTGGAAATGATGGTCCCAGCAACAAATTTGTCCGGCAACACACACTTAAAGTACTCAAGTTCCTTAGAGAGTGACTGTATCTCATAAGTCTGCTGAACAACATAGCGCTCATCGGTCATCTTGTAGTCACGGAATTGCTCCATGACGTACAACTCGTTGCCAGCGCCCGAGGGCCCAAACGTGGCCTCGAGCGCAGCCCACATGTCTTTGCCGCTGTCAAACAACATATACGAATCCACAATGGAATCGTCAAGAACACTCAACAGTTCGGCTTTGAAGAGGGTATCCATGTTCTGAAAAGCTTCCTACTGTGTAGGATTAAGATCGCCCTCAAGCTTACCCTTAGTGGCGTCATAGCAGCACATGATCTGAAACCAATATACTGCTCTTGTGCGCCACCTTTTATATTGCACCCCCTTACAAGTAGGCGGCTTCAAAAGTGCATCAAAACAACTCGGAGTAAATTGCCTGTGATTAGGTTTTTGGATTGGATTGTTGAATATATGAGCAATTTAGTATGAGATTTAATTCGAATCAGTAGTAAATAGATCATGACGACAATTGCAAACATCAAAGTAATGATGCGGACTAAACCAGGAGGACAGAATCACATACTGTACAGCGGGAGCAGAACCGATGTGGTTGATGTTGTCACTCATGTCGTTGATGAAGAGGTTACCAAGGTCGGGGAAGAAGGTTGTCGTTGAGGAAGTCGTCGCTGGCAGCAGTCACAGGAGTGTGCTCCCCAAAAACCTGATCGCCCCTCTCCCGTACAGGATCACGAAAGGCAGGGTTCGGAGGACTACTGTCCCTTCTCGCGGTGCACGCCGGAAGGAGGGCTGGAGAAGAATTGTGTGGTGGCGCTAAGATCTGGAATGGTGCGAAACCATATGATACAGCGGCGGCTAGGGTAGAGCATGTCAGGTCGGAGTATAATAGTAGGCCTTTGGCCCCCAAACCCCACGTCCAAGTCAATAATAGCTCAAAAAAAAGTCAATAATAGCCCCACCAAGGTTTGTCTCAAAAAATGGAGTAATTAAGGCGTCCGTTAGTCCCTTTAGTATAAATACAATATCATTAATAATGGCCCCACCTTTTGTCTCACAAAGTAGAGTATGTTGGAGTACAACCAGCTACATGTTTACAATCCGCTTCTCTTCTCTCTCCTCTTCTCTCTCCTTCAACTAAGCATAAATACTATATTTAAATCCTTATAGCCTGCTTATGTCATCTAATTATAGTAGTACTTGCTCTAAAAGTTACTATCCACTATGTAGTCTGAAATGCCGGGCGTGCAGTGGGCGGTGCCCTCGGTCGGTGCGCCGCTTCAACGGCGGAAGTAGTGAGAGGTCGTGTCGCCCTGACTTGCCATCAATGTGGAGCGGCGGGCTCAGCTGGCGCTGGGCGGGAAGCGCACGCGGGAGGGGGGAGGGGTTTTTGTTGGGCCAAGAAGGTGAGAAGCCAACTTGGGATCGGTCCGGACGGGGAAATATCATGTGCTCCCATACTCTGCATATTACACTAGTGTATGTTACTACTCCCTCCTTTCCGGTTTATAGAGATGTTTAGAGTAACATAGTAATATGTTACAGTACAAGTTACTCCCCATTATGACCAGCCTTGGCCTCTCCCAGTGCTCCACCATGTATAACTGCTAAGCCTGCCACGTAGGCATAAAATATGATGTGTCACCAATAAACTAAGAACCTATGCATTGAACACTTGAGTTGCTAAGCCATTTAATGCACTTAGCACCTCATCTAAAGGGCATTAATAGTATAGCCAGCTGCTGGCTATAAGCCTACAGCCCATCTAGTCAACATGTACTACAAAGTGCCTAGGAGCACGTGCTACAGCTGGCTCTTCACGAAGAGCCCGCTTACCTTCTCTCTCCTCTTCTCTTTCCTCCAACTAAGCAGAAATATACTACTGTTTATTCCTTATAGCCCGCTGACTCAGCTCTATTGTACTTGCTCTAAGCACATCTAAGAACTTGCTAGCACCCCCTTGACCGTGGACCTTGACGGTGTACGTCACCTTGTGTCTCATAATTTTCCTCGTCATCATCTGAGTCCTAGAAGATCTCACCCACATCATCATTGGCATGCAGCCGCCTTGATAGACAACATGCGCAGAAGAAGTAGAGGCGACTGGGGACGCACCACCACCATGTCGTGGGCACTCCGTATGTGCTCGTGTGCGTGTAGTGTGCGTGTTTTTCCATCAGTGCTAGCTCTAAGGCGAGGTTGCAGTCGTCTTCGTCTCCGACTAGTAGTTGAGCAACGACGGCAAAGAGGTGCTGCAAGAGATGCGTATGCGCCGTTGCGTGCGAGCTTCGCCGTAGCACGACGAACCGGACGTCGCCGCGGATGGCGCACGCCTCCATGCAGACGAGTGTCTGCGCATGCATGTGTTATTCACGTGCATTCTACGGTCGAGCGTGTGTGCATGCACGTCTCGTGTACGTGCGTTGTGTGCTCCATGCTGTGCGCGTATGTGCATGAGTTGGATCGGATGGAGTAAGTGCGTTCGCTTGTGTACATATTTTAGAGTGTAGATTCACTCATTTTGTTTCGTATGTAGTCCCTTATTGAAATATCTAAAAAGACTTATATTTGGGAACGGAGGGAGTATAAAACATCTTCAACTTAGCATCCTGATGTACTGTTTCTAGTGGTTAGCAAAAAGTTCATGTTCTCTTAGTTGTTTATAGGTGGGCAGGCGGCAAAAAACAGGGGAAAACGCGCAAGGTTCCTTGCAGATGCTCCTCCGCGAGGTTCCTTGCTCCTCCTCGGTCGTCGGGAATCTATGCTCTTCAACTCTTTTCTTTTACGTGAGCTTTCTTCATCCTTTTCCCAACACGCGAGACATCTAGCACCAAGGTGCACGTGTCATGCAAGAAAATGGAGATAATCAGATAAGCAGTGCGGAAGTGAGTCGTGCGGGGGGGGGGGGGGAAGGGGGGAAACCCTTTTCCGTAAGTGAGTCGTGCACTTCGATGGCACCTACGCAATATTTTTTCTCCTCGATGGCACGTGAATGGCACGTGAATAGTGCACATACTCAACGACGGAGCACGGGATGGTAGCAATGACATGGTCGGCCCTTTTTTGGAGAGAGTACGTACTAGTAGTAAATAACTTTGATGTGTCCCGTCAACTTGCAGAATGACGAGAAGCTTGATTACGCCTTCTCCCTCGCCAACGCGTGCGCGGTGGCTCGTAGCACGAGGAGAAACTTTTGCTTACAAGCGGTGGACGTGCAGCAGTTCATTTGGTGTCAGATTGCCAGAAGCACTACTGTAGAACCATCGACTTCCGAAAGAGGCGAAGAGCCAAGCGTAAGGTCACCTACTAACCTTAGGCTAGGCGTAGTGGGAGTAACATAAGTAGAGGTATCTCCTTTTTTATTCTAGAAACAACCACACGTGAATATCAAGGTGCTGGTTACGTAGAACAAATTTCCTGCAGTCCGTGCTCAGCACTCCTCTATCACTCTTCTCAGCCAGCCAGCGGACACGCGGAGCCCATCGTTTGTTTGCTCACATGCGGCCCCACATGTCAGTGAAAACGCAAGAGGACCCACTGAACCTGCACATCTTTCACCTCGACGTGCTGGTGATGAAAAACAAATCCAAGAAAGATCTTCGGTGGCTACTTTTGGAGTTACTCAAGAGTAGTAAGATTCTATTTACAGTTTAACCCAAGATGCACATCTCGTGGCTTCAACTTATCAACTACCACTCTATTTTCTTTCATGACACGACCTGGATGCTGGATGTCCCACGTGTCGGCAAAAGGAGGAACAACCCGACCAAATCTTCGGTTGTGCTCTCGGATTAGACTAGTTGTGCTAACTTAAAAAATTTATTGTGTACTCCCTCCATTCCAAAATACCTGACTTCCATTTGTCCAAAAATAGATGTGCCTATATACTAAAACATGTCTAGATACATATATATTTTGACAAATACTACCTCCATCCGGGTTTATTGGTCCCCATTATATTTTGTGCCAAATTTTGACCATAGATTAAACTAACAAAATGTTTACGCATGTCACTAAACATTATATTTTTGAAAACTATGTTCAAATATGAATCCAATGAGATAAATTTTCTTGACATGCATTAACATTTTGTTAGTTAAATCTTTAGTCAAAATTTGACACAAACTACAAAGGGGACCTATAAACCAGGACGGAGGTAGTAGAACGGAGGGAGTAGAATGGATTCAAGTTTTTGTATTGGGAAGAAGAGTACATCCATATATTGATAGAGCGTTGGAGTTGGCCTTACAAGTGGGACCGCAGTTGAGGAAACCGACTATCGGCAAACCCCCACCTCGCCCGCCGCGCGATGGTTGAGTTAGAGAAACGATGAGGTTGAAGAGATTGCTCTAGCACGAACTCCAAGAAATATGGTGTCAGATGGAAGTCATGCTGGTGGCGTGTGCCGTACTCCTGGACGTGAATGCTTGTTCTGGCCCATGCCACCCTACTACTCCTACTACTTACTATATAGTACTACTAGTATCGAGGATTCGAGGTGCTGGTTACGTATGGCTACAGTAAAAACACCCGCACGACGCGCGAAGCATGTGAAGCTAGTACAAATAGTGTACTACTATTGTTGATGATTGGCCTCATCCGATAACCTATTGCAATGCACGTATAATTATGTATTCGGAAAATATTTTTTTGCCTCGTCGCACCACTCACTCATAGAAGCAACTCGAAAGCCATTCATAAATTTAGTAAGTTTATCACAGGCATATCATTTTATTACATACAACAGGTCATCAACCCACATCGACAACGAGGATACATTATAAATACTAAAGTTTTCACCACACAACAAATAACAAGCAATGAAATCAACTTCAACTCAACCATTCCTCAGCGTAGGAAACGCTTGCTTTGAACCACAAGTGATTCTCTGGGACGGGGCATCTATTGTCGATCTCAAGACCAACGCAGGACTGATCATCCAGGCTGAAGCGGCCTACAGTATCAGTACCAGGGTGGGGAACCACCCAAATGTCCGAGGTATAGACACGGTTGCTTCTCATAAATGGTGCTAGTAACGTTGTGTCAACAGCAGTTGGATCGCCTTTCACCATCATCGGATAGTTTTGTCCAAGGAAGAGCGAGTTTTCTCCAAGATTATCAATTTTGTACCAGGGAGAAGGTGTTGGCGCTAGCACACTAGTATCCATCCCGAATACCATGCAACAGGTGCTGGAATAGGTCCGGAGAGTGCGACCATGGGAGACTACACCTGCTTCCTTAGCAGTAACATCATCAGTGGGCTGTATACACACACGAGAAGAGGTGATCCATTAGAATTAGTTGCCAGGCGCCAACGAGTATATGGGCGCTGCTCGTCCTCATGCTCGTGATCATCACCATCGTCATCTCCCCCTTGGTTATAAAAATTTTCAAGTATAGGTGGTGGAATTTTCACAGGACCTTGGAAACACAAGAAGAAGGTTAATTAGTAAAGGGAAACTTGCTAACCCTCATGCATGTGGATGAAACAATTATAATTACGGTGGAAGACAAACGTACCGAAATCATAACGATTCCATGCAAAAACAGTGCCACGAGTGGTGGCAGCAAACACAAGGCCCTCGTATTCAATTGCATCACAGTACTCATCCGTGTATAGAAACTGATTTTTCAGCAATGTCCATCGAGTCAAACCAGCAACGACGGCAACAAGCTTGTTGAAGATAGCAACAACTTCATAGTTGTTGTAATTCCAAGAGCGGGTGGGGACTCGAGAAATTGCTATCTTTCGTAGAAGACAGTCACCATGCTTGTATTTGAACGTGCGTACAATACCGGTGTGCTCAACCTCTGGGCAGTCTGCTGAGATTTTTGGAAATGGAACCCGGTCACGAGTGTACACATTCATAAGTTCCCACTCGCGGTTGGACCCAATGTAAACAACCCATTCTCCATTTGCACCTGCCTAGGCCTTGCCCTCAAGTGATGGCATCTTAACATCATACGTATCATTATCAAGCGGCATCAACTTGCACAGGGCGAGGCCTCCGTCGTGACGGCGCCGGTCATCAGGGTCACGGAGAAGAAGATAGGGGAGATCAAACCGTTCCTTGACTCTTGGGTTCCTTGTAATGATGTTATTAGTTGAGTCAAGAATGGGCTTGAACGAACCTGCCATGCTATCCGAGGTGATGACGTCGCACCGATCAATGAGTTCCTCCACCACGTCATCTTTCAGATCGGGGCAAGAATAACGGGGTCGTTTCCGTCCTGTTCCCTCCATGGAGAAGACGATCGAACAATGGCAGAAGAAAGCGTGAGGGGCTAAAGGAAAATGGAGGAGGGAGAGGAAGAGCGTGCGACAGCAGTTCCAAATCGAGAGGGAAAGGTGAAGCGTCGGTGGACGGTTGCCAGTTTGCCACGGTTCACGAAGGGGCACCCCGGCCTACACGTCGGTTCGGAAATACTCCTACTACTCGCCGTCGTCTCACTGATATGTTGGAACGGGACCACATGTCAACGAAACATAGTGTGTAATTTCTCATGCAAAATGTGATCTGGCCGCGTTGGCCCGAAGTGCCGCATTAGTTTTTTTTTTAAGTTTGCCGCATTAGTTATCGACCTTTATTTTTTTTAACATGCAATCTGAATGGATAGCTCCTGTGGTCATCACACGTGAGAGGATATAGTGATGGTTGATTCGCCCGAGCAACTTTACTGTGGGAATATGGGAGTACCAGCGGATTCGAGGAACAGAGAAATGATGGTTGCTTCGTCCGAGCAACTTACTGTGGCGAAGGTGGGGCTCTGTGATTTGACTGCTCACTAGTCATTACTACTGCGGTGCAACGACCGGGGGGAATCTTTCCCTGAAGTTGTGTTGCGCACTCAATATTGCTACATGGCAGGTGGAGCCGGATGAAGGATGTCCAACATGTCGGCGAAACAAAGTTGCATTGTTTCTGGCATTGCTATCAATCCTTCAGGATTTGTTTATATGTACGCATAATTTTGATGAAATTGTACTGTGATGCTATGAAGGTTTCAACTCTGGTTCCCGTAGAAAAAAAAGGTTTCAACTTAGGATTCATGTGTCTTGCCGAGATTATCTCGTTACAACATTCCATCAAATACAAATGAAACTACCATGGCTAATGCATCTCAATGGTTCGTAGATCAGCGCCAATATTCACATCACAACTGAAGACAAAGTTGTGAGAAGGTGTACAAATAAAGAAAAAATATATAATTGATCGATGCTGTTCGTAGGCATGGCTCCATTTCCTTGGCATAGTGTTCATTGCTTGGCAGCTAGTTTCACCCAGCTCTGTAGCCAAAAAAGAGGTGTATGAAGGACACCACAATCCGATTATTTTTGTGCAGCTCCACTAAAATCGGGTGGACCATCCCTGTTTGCAAAGATATCCAGTCAGTGTGATTACAATAATAGTGGAACTAGATGATGAAACATAGCACACATAAATAGAAGCCGATCACCTCTACGATCTCTCTTTAGGACTAACTTCTTGTCGGAGAAGATTAGGCACAGAGTTGGATGAGGAGGATAGCAAAACCAATCTCCCTTTCCGCAATCCCACAGAAATGTAAAAACGTTGCCCGTGTGACATTTTGGCGGAACTGCACAAAACACTCTTCAGAAAAGTGATTTGTGCAGTTCACCAAAAGGTCGCAATAGTAACGAGGTGAAAATGGATAGCCCTATTTGCAAAAGGAGGTCAAAAAGAAACAATTACTGCCCAATAACACGAGTTGAAGACACATACGCCGACAAAAAAGAAGCATGTTCCATGTAAAAAGGGAAAGATAGCACATGGTGGTTTATCAAAAATGGTTTGAGGACGAGATTGCAAGATGGAAAGTACGCCGGCCGAGATACGATTTAAGCAAACAACTAAAGAAGATCCACATGCAGCAACGTGGGAAGATGGGCAGTGGAGCAAGGCCGGAGGAAGCTGTACCTGAGGGTCGTCGGGATGTTACTAGGAGGTCGCCGACGGCCGGGATCTGCCCATACTGCGGCAGCAAGCAAGTGGCGAAGGCCCTACCGCGCCGGAGCGTGGTCAGAGAGAACGGCGGGTACCGCAGATCGGGACGAGCTGCCTCAACACTGTCGAACGGGGAGATGATGCACATACTCCCTTTCCGCCGGCGGACGGGATGCGGCCGGATCACTAACCAACGCTGAGAGAGAGAGGCCACGGCGGCCTTGTGTGAGATTGTGTGACGAGACTCACGAGAGACAAACCCATTTTTCCATTTTCCCCACGGTAATCGTTTTATATTTTGGGCATGGTACCCGACCCTCCTTCGAGTAAACAACCGCTACACGCGTCAAATTATCACGTGCGCTGCCTTTTCGTACAGAAACGAACTCCACCGTGTACCCGCGCGGGTGTGCCCGGGAACGAGACATGAGTACGTGTGTCCTGCGTGCACTTCTTCTTTAGGTGCAGGTACGTACGTGGGTGGGTGTGAGAGAGATGGTTTGTGCGAAACAGAGGCACTATGTTGATGATATCTCAATCAAAAAAACGTAACGTATGCAATGTGTGTGAAATGGAGTCATGGACGTGAGATATCGATAGAATTGAAAACAGGGATGAAGTGTGTGGCTGCGCGATCGATAAAGAGTGCCATCGAATTTGTGTTTGCCCACGTCAAAGATACAGGGCGGCTGGCCTACTGGAATTTGAGAGGGTAGAGGTGCAGTTCTTCTCTGTGGCATGGATACCTACCTACAACGTTCGACTATCGGTGTGTGGGGGGGGGGGTAGACCGGTCGACTAGTATATGTCTGGGGAAGGAGAGAGACCTAGCTATGTATTGAGGGAGATCGATCGACATCCATGGATATGTGTAGCAGAGGAATATGATTTGGAAAAAGACAAAGGTAGAGCGTCGGAGGGTTGGTGGTGGAGTGGCGTCTCACAAATGGTGGGAGAGGCCTGCTAGACAAACGGAGGGTATGAGTGCAATATCAATAAGAGAGGGCGGGGGATGTCTGTCTGTCTATGCACGTGCGTGTGAGAGACGGGTCGGGAGGTATTCAAGGATGATGAGGGGAGAAGATATGGTTGTGGTAAGCATGTGTAACTACATAGGAAGATCAACCGTTGTCTGTCCGAGAAAAGGAGAGACATAACTAGCGAGGTAAGTGTATCGGTGCTTGGTGAAAACGAATTATAGTCGACCTGGATATATGTAGGGAGATCAGTTCATATACACGCCTGCATGTGTTAGAAGCAAATAAGGTCCGGAGAGGCAGACAGGGGGAGAGAGTGTGGCTAGGAGGTGGTGCGAGAGGCCTACCATGTCGAGGGGGGAGGAGTGTGCGAGCATGTGACTAATGAAAAGAGGGGCGGGAGTGTGCACCTGCGTGGAATCGTATTGGACATATGGGGGCATGGACGGTGAGAAGAGAAGAGGGGAAGTATATATGTGTTTGTTGTAGGCACACTTGGCTAGAGAGGTATATCGACCGGTGTGTGCCAGAAAGAAGGAGCCGGGGGCCTACACACACCGCTGGTGGACGACCTAAAGAGAAATAATGAACATGCGCGATGGAGGGGACGCTAAGGGTGTGTGAGGGGGGGCGAGCGTGTGCATGCACGATAGAAAGTTAGCGCTAGCTAGCTACAAATAGAAGAGGATCGTGAAGGTGTAAAAGACGAACAAAGATCATAATTCATTATAAAAAGGTGGATACGGATACTTGAAGAAGATATCATAATGTACAACATTGACTATAATTTAGGCTAATGTGTGGCTTTTGCAACTCAGGTCTAAATACTTGTCATAATGTAGGGGGCGGGGCACTATACTTTGTGTGATAAACACGGTGTACGTATGGAACATGGTTTAGATTATGAATATATAGTTAGTACATCAAATGTGCTATTATTTGGAATCAACATCAAGTGTATTCAAAAAATAGAATTCGAGTTCATGTAGTACACATAGTTCATATCTATCTCTATAGTAATCATGTGGTGTGTTATTAAGGTAATACACGAATGATGGTTGAAGTTGGCAACAATCATGATTGTAGATTCTTATTGAAATAGAGAAATGAATTCAAATTTAGTTCGAATCGCAGCGATAGTATAGACATTTGGAATGCACTAAAATGTTGGTATGAGTAGGTTACATGCATTATACAGCAAAGCGAACAAAATTAATTGGACATAACATGGATTCATACTCCCTCCTTCCATCTATATAGGGCGTAATGAGATTTTTAAGACCGCCTTTGACTATTGACAAGATTAATAGTACATGACATGCACAATGTCAAAATTATATCATTGAAAGGACCTTTCACAGACGAAGTTAACGGTGTGCTTTGTGTAAGTTGCATGTCATATATCATTGCTCTAATATTTGGTCAAAGTTAGCATCGAAAAACGCATTAGGCCCTATATAGTTGGAAGGAGGGAGTAGCTTTGAATAGCATTTGTATAGTAAAACGGGGCAAGACTGTCTGTTTGTGCGGTGTGAATAGCTTTATTTTTTTAGTTTTCTTTTTGGTTAAGGGAAGTGCGAATTGATTTGGTATGTACAAGTACAATATTACTACATGTTAGGTTTGTTATAGCCCAAAAATTCAGATATCGTGCTCCCAAAACTGGCGCCTTCACAACCCGCGCCTTGCTATCCCGAAATTACAACGCGCACGAAAACTCCCTCCAGCTGCCAAATCCCGACACGCAAAATCCCCCTTCTAACCCTGAGCCGAAAGGACCGCTAGTTCAAATCGGTGGGGGGTACTTTTGTAACACACCCTACATTTTGGACAAGCGCGTCTATAAGTCATGCTTCACCCCCTCCCATCGCCCCCTTTTCGCCATTCGAAATCCCAGGCCGCCATAACCTCTCCGCTCCAGCCGCGAAACCCCACCCTCCTTCGTCCGCCAAGTCACCGCTGCCCAGCCGGAGCCTCTTCCCCGACGATGTCATCCACCGCAACAGCTCGACGTCCCTCGTCCACCTCCCCGGATGAGGATCCGTCGTCCATCTCGCCGTCCCGCCGGTTCAGCCGCCCCGTCCTCCACCTCCAAGGAGCTGCTCCGATGATTGCCTCGTCTACCGCGGCTGCTCCATCCCCACAGCGCCGCCTTAACCTGCTCCACCGGAACCGCAACATCCTCACCGACTCCTCGGACGAAGCCGAGGCCTACTCGGCTCCACCAAAGAGGTTGTACACTCATCGCATCGCACCTTCTCCTTAACTTGACCTCCCGGCGCCGACGGTGCTCCATCCCGCACCCCCATGGAGCGGCTACCTTGAAGCCGGCGCCGCGGGCGACATCTCCACAGCGGCTCTCCCCCAGTGCGAGGCCCCTTCGGCGGCGGCGGCCATACCAGCCGGATCTGCTGCTGCTGCTCTGGCTCTCAATCGCTCGCTCGCGCTGTTGCTGCTGCTCCGGCTCTCGCTCGCTCGCTCGCTCGCGCTGCTGCTGCTGCTCTGGCTCTCACTCGATCGCTCGCTCGCCCAGCTGCTGCTACTGCTCTCCCCCTCACTCGTGCTGCTGCTCTGCTCCGATTAAGCCACACTTCAGTCGACTGAATCGACTTTTGGGTCAGCCGATTTTCAGGGGTTGGGGGGGCTCGCCGGAGAGGTACCCCACTATCTATCTTAGGGTTCAGGGTGGGGGCGGGGGGGCTAGAGGGCTGGCCAGGGCGGCGGTGGCGAGTTGTTTCGGGGCGGCGAGGCGGTGCTGGGGCCGGCGGTTCGGCCGGTGGTGGCAGGCGGCTCAGAGGTGTGCAGGTTGAAGATGAACTGCAGGCCCTCCCTAAACTACATGTCAAGTGCCTCTCTGCTACCATTGCATTCAGTTTCGACAGTAGCATTCAGATTCCACAGTTAATTTCAGTTTCGACAGTTAAGTTCAGAGTCAATAGTTTTTACCTCATCTGTTGTAGTCAGGTGGTTTTTGGTGATGTTAATTTTACATCCATTTTTCATCATCTATTGGAGATGCTATTAGAATCCCACTTGAGATTGACGATGTCTGTCTTGTGCTGCTTCAGCCTTGACGTCTTACGGCTCATCGGAGCTACTCCAACGACAGAACGATCCATCACAACAGAGCAGTGCCCTGGATGCCATCTAAAGATTCCTCAGATCTTCCTCCACACCTCCGACAGCCACCTCTGCCTCAACTGCTTCAGCGACCAACCCAATGATGTTGAGGTCGACACGGCTACGGCAAAGAGGTTGTACACTTGTTGCGTCACTTATTACTATACATTCACGTCGATCCATTAGGGCTATTTGGTTCAACGGAAAAACATAGCAATAGGGAATTTTCCAATGGCACTCTACTATTAAATTATTCATGCATTTTTTTGAAAGGAATGAAGCAAAACATCCACCTGGACCTACTTTTCAAAATCATATGCATGAAAACAAGACCAAGTGCATTAGTGCCAGAATAACATTCTAACTGTACACGCTTTCATATGGTTTCTCTTTATTTTGGCCATGTTTCTTTGCATTCCTCTGCTCTTCCAATTCATGTAAACCAAACACCCAAGTTGATAGAAATCCTATGTTTACAAATGCTCTGTTTACCATGTGCATTTTCCTATCCTATTCCGGTGTTTTTCCTATCCCTGCGTTTTAAGAATCATGCAAGCCAAATGAGCCCTTACAGAATTACTTCAGTTACAGGTACGTGTCGAAGGGAACTTTGTGTGGTTTGTCCTGCTCCTGCCGCGACGTCGTCCACCTCACCTGAGCTGCTCCATCGGCAGAAGTATCCACCAAACCAGACATCACGACTCCTAACCGTCTTTCGCCGCCTCAGATCTCCTTCCCTGCCACCAGCACGCACCCCAATGGCATCACCATCATCGACTCAGCAGATGAACCTGAGGAGTACACGGGTCCACAAGAGAGGTTGCACTCTTTTGTTTCTGCTTATGTTATGCATTGCTTAAACTTACCTGCTACTTTATCATCCTGTTCAGCTCTTGGACTCCCAACTCAGGTCCAAATTCATGTTCAAACTTGAGTTCTAAATTAGTTGTGGAGCACATATCGAGGCAGCAATGAATAGTATGTCTGTCTAATATCTGGTTCACCTAGGGTATGCCTATGTTGTTCATCTTGGGTGGGAAACAAATAGTAAAGCAATATTCATCTGTCTTTTTATTAATTTAAAGCAATCATTAGCCTGCTATCATTATTTTCGGATCCATCCACTGGTTGTTACCATCACTCTAAATTTCTGCATGCTCTCCTTACATAATCTCACCATATTTTTTCGTATGCATGTCAGATATTGTACACAGTCATGCTGAACATGTAGAGAAAAATAGAAGAGTTTTGTGCGGCAATACAATGTCATGCAGACATCGCTCCATGGTGGGTTCAATGGCAAACCCTCCCCACCCCTCTCCAGATTGTAATCCAGAGGAAGATATTTGTTCTGAGGCGGATTCAGATGCCGCTGACCACTCCTGTTTACCCCCCAAGGTGTTTGCTCTACCTTGGCATGATGATGTTAGTCATATCATGCATATGTTGCCTTGTAGTGCCTACTTTTCACATCATATATGTCATCTGCTTAGTTTAGACATGTTCTGTAATGCCACCTATTTAGTTTCTATATCATATATGGGAATTATGCAGTCTCATGTCTTTTAGCCAGCCATAATATATGTGAAATGTGCAATGCCATCCTGTTTAACCAGGCATCATATATTTGAATGATATCTTGCCCATCCTTTTCTTCATTACATTTCCATTTGTCGACAATGTTTGTACATTAAACTACTCTTCCTGTGAATCAGCCATTTGGGTGGGAGATGGAAAAATCTGGAGTGAAAACAAGGCCTTCAGAGCAGACAGTGCTACCTGTTGAAGCAGATCTCTTGTTGGGTCCCGATAGCTCCTCAAAGATGGATTCAGAGACAGATGACCAGTCCTATTCCCCTACTGAGGTGTATGCTCTAACTTGGCACGGTTATACTCCTCATATCATGCATACGGTGTCTTGCATTGCATAGTTTAGACATCATATACACAATATTCAACACCATGTTCTTAGTTCAGACATCATATCGAATGCCCTCTGTTTAGCATATAAATCACATATGTGAATTAAATGATGCGATCCTGATTACTTAGATAACATGTAGGTGAATTATGTCACGCGATCATGTTTTGTTATTCATCATATCTTTGAATTATGTTATGCTATGCTATCCAGTTTAGATAGACATCATATATGTGAAATTATGTCATGCTATCCGTTTTAGTTAAACAATATACATGTCAACTATTTCATGCCCTCTTTTTTCCACACTATCTATTGCATCTATCTCTCATACAATGTCTGTACATTCAACTATGTTTCCTGTTTATCAGCCATTTGAATTGGAGCGGGTGATACCAGTATCTAGCGGAATAAAAACATGGTCTTCAAATAAAACGGTGCTACCTATTGGTGGAGATAGCACCCCGGTTGTACATGCACAAGAACCAGCCCTACCACACATAACCCAAACTCTCGTAGATTGTACCCCTACTGCGATGGACAGAGAACCAGCTTCACCCAATCTAACCCCAACCCCAGCCGATAGTAACCCAGTTCCTGTTGACACAGCACCATCTCCACCACAAAGCTCCCAAACAAGAGCAGTTAGTAAGGCAGCTCCAGTGCCCAAAGGGCCAGTACTATCATGGCGAACCCCAGCTCCACCAGTTAGTACGCCTATTTCCGTGGAGGAAGCACAACCAGCCAGTCATAGTTTAGCATCTATCGCGTTTGATGTTGTTAAATCGTATGTGCGTATCTTCCCATCTTGGAAATATTATACTGAAGATGAAGGAAAATGCCAGTTGCAGGTGTTTGTCCAGGAGTTATGTGTAAGTAATGTTATTCATGGCAATTACTTTGCTTCGTCCCATACATCCTACCTCCATGATGGTTATAATACAGCAAATTTTCCCATTTTTCTCTATAGAGAAGGACCGATTTGGAAACTCAGGATGAGGTAACCTGTGCTAATACCTCTTCTATCTTCAAGAATGCTTGGTGGCAGTATCGGAATTACCTGAAGAAAACGTACTTCACCGGCAAAGAAACTCATCAAATTCCTTTACGTTCTCCTGAGACACATTTACTGGACGATGACTAGGAACGCCTTGTTCTGTACTGGTCCCGAACCAAGAATGTGGTAAGGTCTATGAGCTCATTTTCTATTTTTAAGTATTATATTCTTGCGTCTTACTGTACTCTGTTCATGTAGAACAAGTGCCTAAACCTGAAGAACAACTGTTCTAATTTAAGATTCCATTGCTATCATAGTTCAAAAAAGCGCTAGGCGTTAATTGTGCATTTTGCCACCGCCTTGCACTCTACTGACCAAAGTGCATGCTTATGCGTAGTTATGCACAGATTAAGCATAGTTATGCGCAATGCGTTTTGCCAACGCCTAGAGCCTAGGCGTGCTTAAGCGCTCGCTTAGGCGCGCCTTTTTTAACTATGATTGCTTTGCTCTTGTATCATTGTATTTACTCATACAAACTTATTTTTAAATTGAAGGATCCAATCGAAACTCCAATGACACGGCAGGTATGTTCACGCATGTTTGTTTAACAGGTTTGCTCTTATCAATAGCTCTTTTGATTTCAATTTCAATTGTGTATACAGTTAACTTTCATATCATGCACATTACTAGCATCACAACAGAGCCAATAGTGTTGTTGTACATGTAGACCCGTGGTACCCATCTGAAATCTTGTTGTGCCGTGTAGTTTCCCATGCTTTGTATTCTTTCACTGCTACTTTGTCTTGAACTGATATGATTTGAACCGTGTCTCTATTTTGATTTGGCAAGACAATGCAGTGACCATAGGACATAGATATATGTTTGTTTGATGCTTTTATTATGTACTAGTACTTGGTAATAGAAGACTTGGTAGTTTAATCCTGTCCACCTTACTAATGAACTGGTTCCCCGAAATGAGTTTCATATACTAGTACATGCTAAACTTGTTATGTGTCTGCTTGTTTCTTCTTTTAGAATGCTGACAAAATATTCGGGAAGAGTGATTTATTAAGCAATGGTAAAGGAAGTAATGCAGATAAGGTTCAGGATAGTGACACATCCTTGTTGGTCTCCAACAAAGCTGATAAAACAGCTAAGGAAGACTATCTTGAAGACAGCTAGACAACCCCAAAGTCCTGTCTTGGTTTAGTGTTTGAGTTACTGGCCACTACCGCTTGCACAAGCTATTCAAACTCACTATCTGAATCAGTTTGGTTTCTTGAGTCTCAACTACAAGCTGAAAGACATCGATTAGCTGTGCTGCGACAAGAAGCGAAAGGACTGCGGAAGTCCCTGGAGCATTCAGATGCATACTTTCTGGTGTAACAGCAAGTGTTGGAGGATTTTAGCGCCAAACAGGACAAAGCTAATCAGCTTGCTAAGCTTATTGCCAGCATGGTGGATACCCAACATAACGTTTCTTGAGCTCTTCTGAAGTTGTTTCAGTTATGCTCTTGTTTTGCTGCCGCGTTTATTTGCACTGGTGGCCAATTTTGACTGCCAAGTGTATGTAATATGCTGCTTTGTTCCCTATATTTGCACTGGTGGCGAACTTTGATGCCCAGTGGATGTAATATGTGTAATAGCAGTAATAGGCTAGCCTTAATTGCTTGCTTATTTATTTCCTTATTGTCTTGTTTAGTTGTTTTCTTGTAGTCACTGCAGTTCTTTTTCTGTGTTTTTCTACTGGCCACAATAGCCTATTTTTGGTAACTAGGCCAAAATAATCATGGCAACACACGGACTGTTGTAACCATGGGCCTCCTGCAGGTCGTATGATCCATGGGCCTTCGTTCGGTCATAGGAGCATTGGCCTTCTATACGGGCCGTAGGGATCCATCGGCCTTCTATACGGGCCTTAGGGATCAATGGGCCTTCTACGGGTCGTAGGGTCCATGGGCCTTCTACGGGGCGTACTATCCGTGGGCCTCATATGGGCCGTAGGATCCATGGGCCTTCTACGGGGCGTATCATCATTTCGCCAATCATGGGCCGTACTATTCGTGGACCATAACGGGCCGTTAATAGGCCGTATTTGATAACTCTATGAAAACAGCCCAACGGGTTTTTTTTACATGAAAACGGCCCAATGTATTAACGGTCCGCAAACGGGCCGACTGTAACGACGGGCTGAATTTGGCCCACAAGCAGAAAATGACAGTAATGGGCCGTATGTAACCGAATGCTGCAAATGAGCCCAAGAATCAATGGGCCCTGAGAAGGCCGAAAGATAACTTGGGCTGGAAACGGCCCAATGGAATAACGGGACGTTAATGGGTATAAAGTGATACACTGTTCATTACGGGCCAGTTTCACCACGGGCCGTTAATGGGCCAAGAGTTACAAAGGTCCTCATATGGGCCGAAAGAAGTCATGGGCCACACACGGGCCGGAAGTTAAAACGGGCTGAATCATATTGGATGGCCCAGATGACGCTACTGGGCCTAATTCGGATAGGGCGTAACGGGCCCTGGGTTAGCGGGATGTAAATGGGCTATATGCGAACATGCCGTTAACAGGCTTTCCATGGGCCGGCCCGCCACCTTTTGACCAAGTCAAACGGACCGGCCTTTTCATAGGAATGGGCCTTTGTTGGGCCGTGCCACGTGTCGCCGTATCATAGCCGCCTTCGGTCCAATGAGCAGATGGCATCTGTCCCAACAGTGAGCCGACACGTGTTTCCTCCATCCAATGATGATTTTATACGTGGAAAATCCCCATTGATCGGGGTTGTTAATGGGTTATCGGATCCAAAACCCGACCCGATAGCTTCACGGCGTTCCGTTACGGTGGATGCCACGTGTCGGTCACCCTTGACGAAAGTAGTTCTGTGACGCGCGATTTATCGTCACGGAAGTGGACACTTCCGTGATGATAATTTTGGTAATGTCATGGAACACTTCTACGATAGCACAGGTATGACTATCTTGATTCTATCATAAATTTGTCATGGATGTACATGCATGACAAAAAACGCGACCTACTATGACAAACACGTATCATCACGGAAGTGTATTTTTTTTGTAGTGCTCTCACTGGTTGATATGTCACGAAATAAGAAATGAGGAGAGAGTTAATGTACCATGCCTAAGTGTTTTGGGATTACACAACATTTTTGGTTACATGCATTAACATTTTATTAGTTAAATCAAAGGTCAAAACTTGGCACAAAATGCAAAGGGGACCAATAAACCAGTAAACATCAAAGTTCTCTCGTTCGGCCCCAACTAGAGGTCTGGTGAGATGACTATACTGCACCGGCACGGAGGGGCACACAGCTTCATTGACTTACTGCACCTGCCTTTGGTTGTATGACACGTGGGCCCAACAGGTGGCTGGCCCACATGTCATACAACCAAAGGCAGGTGCAGTAGAGGGCCGAGGAGTAGATGGCCAACACGCACGTGAATTCAACTCAGTTTACACTTCTCATATAAAGGCTCCCCGCCGGTCCAATCTATGAAATCCTATGCATCTACGCACCCTAACCAAGGGCAAGAGTGATCACTCAAATCGCAAGATCAGTTGACTAGAAGCTAGACCCATGGAGGCGATGAGTTCGAGCATCAGCCGGCTGTGCTAGATGGTCCACAACGCCGGCCTGCGGCCCGGCACCGAGGAACGTCTCTAGGTCGTGCTTGAGGCCCCCAGGACGAGGGGCCGCTTGGACGACAGCTTCATCTCCTTGTTCGACGAGGTCCTTGTTGGCTTCCTCGACTAGTTCACCATCATCAAGAAGCTCGTGGACGACCTTGACGTACGCCTCCAGTCCATGCGCCCAGGCTCTATGATGCCCGCCACCCTCAACGGCCTCTATGGTGACAACCTCTTCGACGCACTGGTGGCCCTGTGACTGCCTGCCGTCGCGCCGGAGAATGTCCACCTCGAGGTCGCGCTCGTCGTGCAGCGCCTGGCTCAGCAAGACACCATCGACATAATCACCCACGTCTACGCGCAAATTGTCCACAAGGACTACTATATGCAAGAGGAGGACGATAGGACGCTGGCCTTCTTGGACCGCAAGGCAACCTTGGACGGCATTGTTCAGAAGCACGTTGAGCTCACCGCCAACGTTGTTGCTCCTCACACGTCGGTTGGTGACCCGCCACACTAGGGCGTGAGGATGTCATTGATGGATCCGTATGTATCTTTATCTTTTTGTCAAATCCATGTAGTAGTATATGGTACTATACTAGTAATTATCTTACCTTTCGCATCAACTTCATAATTTTCGTACGTACTCCATGCATGAACCGCGCCAGAACCAAACTTCTCATTACTCTAGGGAAAATCATTATTTCTATCTATCGGTCGCGCCATGGATCAGAACCAAATTTTACAAGTTACAAGTTCAAAAGGAAAAGCCTGCCGTGTTCGCGTCGCACCCCCACACGGTTGGTCCAGCACGCTGCTCAAGGGGGAATGTGCACTGTGTTGCATTTTCACTTACAAGTGGGACCGCGGTTGAGCAAACAGACTATCGGCAAACCCCCACCCTGCTCACCACGCGATGGCTGAGAAAACAGGAGGGAGAAGAGATGGTTGTAGCACGGACTCCAAGAAAATTGGTTTCGGATGGGACTCGTGTGGGTGGCGTGTGCCGTACTGCTAGAAATGAATGCTAGTTATGGCCCATGCCACCCCACTATATCGAACCTATATTGAGGTGCCGGTTACGTAGAACAAATTTCCTCGAGTCCGTGCTCAGCCCTCCTCTATCGCTCTTCTCAGCCAGCCAGTAGACGCACGGAGCCCATCGTCTGTTTGCTCACATGCGGTCCCACATGTCAGTGAAAACGCAAGAGGACCCACTAAACCTGCACATCTTTCACCTCGATGTGCTGGTGATGAAAAACAAATCCAATAAAGATCTTCGGTGGCTACTTTGGGAGTTACTCAAGAGTAGTAAGATTCTATTTACAGTTTAACCCAAGATGCACATCACGTGGCTTCAACTACCACTCCATTTTCTTGAATGACATGACCTGGATGCTAGATGTCCCATGTGTCGGCAAAAGGAGGAAGAACTCGACCAAATCTTCTCCACATTTAGATCGGAGGAGTAGGAAACACGGCAAGCCCTATGCCTACATCATACTACGTACAAGCCCACCTCATGCAGTCATGCTATCACCATATTTCTCGGCCTTCGTGCGACAACTAGCTATAGTTGATCTAACTAGAACTAACTATTGGTTGGCTCTATGTGATGTGGCAACTTCATACTACTACAGATGCTGGCTATACTACTACGGCACTAACACTCCAAGAAGTGAGTCGAAAACCATTTATAAATTGACCTTATGACATGCATATGCAAATGTACCATTCATTACAAACAACAAGTCATCAACACACAACGACAACAAGGATACATGTTGGATTATAGATTAGTTCCAACAAAACATTCTAGTAAAAACTAAAGTTTTAATCACACAACAATAACAAACAATGAAATGAACTTCAGCTCAACCGCTCCTCGGTGTTGGAAACGCTTGCTTTGAACCAGAAGAGTTTGTCTCAAAAGGGTCAGCTACTGTCAATCTCGAGACCAACGCAGGACTGATCATCCAGGCTGAAGTGGCCTATTTCATGACCCATATTGTGATAGCCATGGTAGGGAAGCATAGCAATGTCCAAGGTATAGATACAATTGCTTCTCATAAATGGTAGTAATGTTGTGTCAACAGCAGCTGGATCACCTTCCACCATGATTGGATAGTTTTGTCCAAGGAAGAGCGAGTTTCCTCCAAGAGTATCAATACTAAACCAGGGAGAAGGTGTTGGCGCTAGCACAGTAGTATCCATCCCGAATACCCTGCAATGGATGTTGGAATAGGTTCGGAGAGTGCGACCATGGGAGACAACACCTGCTTCCTTAGTCACATCAGTGGTGCCATGTATACAGACAAGAAGAGGTGCTCCATTGGAATAACTTGCCAGGCGCCACTGAGTATATGGGTCCTCATGCTCGTGATCATCATCATCGTCATTCCCCCCTTGGTTATAAAATTTTCAAGTATAGGTGGTGGAATGTTCACAAGACCTTGGAAACACAAGAAGGTTAATTAGTAAAGGGAAACTAGCTAACCCTCATGCATCTGGATGAAACAATTATAATTACGGTGGAAGACAAACGTACCAAAAGCATAAGGATTCCATGGAAAAACAGTGCCACGAATGGTGGCAGCAAACACAAGACCCTCGTATTGAATTGCATCACAGTACTCATCCTTGTATAGAAACTGATTTTTGAGCAATATCCATCCAGTCGAACTATGAAGGAAGGCAACAAGCTTGTCGAAGATAGCAAGAACTACATATTCCATTAAATCCCAAGAGCGGTCGGGAACTTGACAAATTGCTATCTTCTGTAGACGACAGTCACCATGACCGTAGTTGAAAGTAAGTTCATAACCGGTGTGCTCAACCTCTGGGCAGTCTGAGATTTTTGGAAGTGGAAACCAGTGACGGGTGTACACATCACAAGTTCCCACTCGCAGTTGGACCCAATATAAACAACCCAATCTCCATTTGCGCCTTCCCAAGCCTTACCCTCAAGCGATGGAATCTTAACATCACACGTATCATTATCAACCGGCAACAACTTGCACAAGGTGAGGCCTCTGTCGTCCGCGCGCCAGTGAGCAGGGTCACGGTGAAGAAGATAGGGGAGATCAAACTTCTCCTGGACCCTTGGGTTCCTTGTAATGATGTTATTAGTTGAGTCGAGAATGGTCTTGAACAAACCTGCCATGCTAGCCAAGGTGATGACGTCGCACCGATCAGTGAGTTCCTCCACCACGTCATCATTCAGATCGGAGCAAGAATAACGGGGTCGTTTCCGGCCTGTTCCCTCCATGGAGAAGATAATCAAACAATGGCAGAAGGAAGGGTGAAGGAAAATGGAGGAGGGAGGAAGAGCATGCGGCAGCAGTTCCGAATCGAGAGGGAAAGGCGGAGAGTTGGTGGACGGTTGCCACGGTACACAAAGAGGCGCCCCGGCCTACAAAGACGTCCATTCGTAAATTGTATAAAAGGACTCGTCGTCATCTCACTGACATGTGGGAACGGGACCACATGTCAATGAAGAGGCTAGTGGGGAGCGGACGGTTGCCACAAAGGTCACACATTGACGACAAGGCCGTCCTGTCAGTCCTAGCGCCCGCACGGGATGGCTTCCGTCCCCCACACGAGCGAAGCCACTTCGCACCCCCACACGGTTGGTCTGCCACGCCGCTAGGCCAACTCCAGCCCGTGCAACTTGGACGCGCGCTCGCTCAGGCCCCTTTCCCTCGACGCCCCGGAGCTACCCAAGCACGGCTACGTGTTTTGCGCACCCGGCAGCCGGATTTGGAGCGGATCTGGTCGGGCTTGAGCTCGCCCAGCTGTGGGAGGCCGCACTACGCCATGGACTGGCCGGGCATCGGGCCGGAAGGCCCCGTCAAGGCCGCAAGGCCGCATGCAGGTACTACTCCTCCTCTAGCCGCTCGGATCTACACCGTCTGCGGTCCGTCGACAGATACATGAATGGCGGTCGACCGGGCTCGCTGTTGGCCCAAAAGCTCATCGGCGCACCGTTTCCACTCATTATGTGCGACGACTGCCCAAAGAAGGTCTTGCGCCATGTGTCTACAACGCCGGAACATCCCAGATGGGTGTTCATCAAGTGCTCAACCGATAGGGTATGTGCTACTTTAGCTTCAGTTGTGCTCTCGGATTAGACTAGTTGTGCTAACTTAAAATTTTATTCTGTAGAATGGATGCAAGTTTTGGTATTGGGAAGAAGAGTACATCGATATATTGATACACCGCAATTTAGTAGATGTTCTAGCACTTTTAGCTAGCATAGAGGCTAGAGATGAGACTAGTGCACTTGTTGATAGAATAGAGGCTAGACATGAGACTAGATGCGAGGAAGCAACGTCTACTTCTTTACACTCGAAGAAGAAAGAAGCACGCAAGCTCGAGCCTCCGTAGATCAACAATGAATGCATCGAGAAGGCACTAATCCAACTTACAGGAGCAATTATGGAAGTTGGATATCTTCTAAAATGTATTCTCGTGGTTCTTGTTTTCTTTGGTCTTGCTTTTCTAGTCAAATTTTGGTGATGTATTTCCATGTACCAAAAATCAATGATGAAAACAAGATATGTGTTTGCAAAGAAAAATGTACGCGGTCGGGATGCGTCCGCGCGTTGGGCGCTCGGCCACCGCATCTGAGAAATGGCCCGGACACGACCCCGTTGCCCTACCCAAACAGACAGAATCCTGTCAAAATGGAGGTTCATTTGGGGTCGTGCATTGGAGTTGGACTTACAAGTGGGACCTCAGTTGAGGAAACCGACTATCGGGAAACCCCCATGTCGGTGTACTAAAGTAGGGGTACCTTAGTATCCCGAACTTGTGCACGGGCAGTCGCAGCACCCAGCGGCAAGGCTTGCCGGGCGTCCGCCAAGATCCTCCATAGCTCATATTGATGCCATTCAAGAACAAAGTGTTTTGACTGAGAAGACAAGACTCCGGCAAGAGCAGCTTGCCGGGAAGGGCAAGGCCCCGGCAAGAGGAGCTTGCTGGGAAGGCCAACCAAGGCATTTCAAGAAACTTGCCGCGACGCGCCGCGCGCCCCGGCAAGACTCGACGAGCGACAAGCTTTCGGGTGCAACAAGACAACAACTGCCGCAAGGCGCTTGCCGCGGCAAAGCCACCTCTCTGCGCCCACGCTCCAGCGCATCCAACGACATGTCGCCCCAAGATCATTCCTGGCGCATGTGGCGGGCGACTGTGCAGCCAAGCGGTGCGAGGTGGCAAGTGGAGATGACGAGAAGGCCATCATGGCAGGCGGTGGCGCCCCAAACGGTCGTTTTCTGCACTGTTTGGGCGACCGGACGGGCATTAAATGCCCTTGTCCCCTGCCGTCAGAGTTAGGTAGGGTGCACTGTAGATAGCAGTTGTACCAACCCCTCTTTTTACATTTGTACCCCTGTCTGCGTTGCCACCTGTCGGTGACCCCTTTAGCCTATAAAAGGAGGCCCATGCGCAACGTAGAAGGGGTTTGACTCATTCGAAACTGCAGAACGCTCACGCTCTCGAGCAAGAACACAATATAACCACAGAGCAGCAGTAGGAGTTTTATCTCCCCGGAGAGCTCCGAAGCTGGGTAAAAATACCTCGCGTGCTTCGCCTCGATCTGCTCTTCGTGCGCCCTCTGCTCCCTGCCGGGCCGAGAAGGGGCCCTGCCCCATAGGTGTTCGTTCCCCACGACATCTTTGGCGCGCCAGGTAGGGGTGCGTCGAGGTTGCGTGAACCTGATCCGGCGTTCACGCGAGTCAGATCTTCGTTTTCTTCATCATCATCTTCGACATGCCACCGAAGAAGAAGGCTTCGGAGGTGGCTGGTCCGTCCGCATCGATCCTACCGCCACCGGAGCAAACGAGCGGTGGGGTGGACGCCGGCGGAGGAACGGGCGCCGACGATGGAGCTCACGATGCTGCCAAGTCCAAGGACAAGGCCGCGCAAACTTCGGCGCCCGTGCACGCACCGCGCCCGTCTCAGGAGGCGCGGGACCAACAACGTCATGGTGCTCGCAATACCATACGTTCGTTGGGTCAAGGCCAAGCTGGTGGATCTCAGGACGCTCAAGATCAGCATGCACGTCAACATGCTAGAACGAGCGCGGCACGGTCGCCTAGACGAGATGCTGCTCCTTCTAACACTGTTCGAAGTGCGAGCA
Organism: Triticum timopheevii; assembly: GCA_963921465.1. NCBI lineage: Eukaryota > Viridiplantae > Streptophyta > Magnoliopsida > Poales > Poaceae > Triticum > Triticum timopheevii. Next base: position 171,157,382 of record OY997264.1, on the reverse strand, counting down.
TATCTCGCTCCTCACGTCGTTCGCCGCCGCCACCCAAGACTCCAGAAGAAGCATTGGCCCGAGCCCAACTGCTTCTAGATTACCCTCCAGCGCCAGACAAGATTGACGATTGGAGGGCCACCATCCAGAGCCTCATCGGCTTCGCCAACGGCGACACTCCCCGGCAACCGGGCACATCGAAGCCGCGGCAAGATGCCCAGGCGCGGGCCGATGGCGACAAGACTGGTGGGGGTGCGACAATCGTGCACTCCCCGCCTCGAAGGCCAAGATCGCCGACTCGCCGGTTCAACCTCGACACCGACTCCACGGCGTCGTCAGATCCGCGGGCTCGTCGTGATCAGCGCCAAGTTCTTCAAGAACGACAGCAAGAGGATGCTTGTACCCGCATCGAGCATCGAAGAGAAGCGCGACGTCAATCAGACCAGCGCACTGGGCCCACTATCGACATGCATGCGCCAGGGGAACCAGGCGACTTGCCGTACGCGGCAGGTTGTCCTGTGTTTACCCGTGAGCTGCGGCAAGTCTAGTGGCCCAGTACCAAGAACTTCAAGCCAGACGTACCCGAGAAGTACGACGGCAGGATACATCCGTCGGAGTTCCTCAGCATCTACACCATCGCGGTGCAGGCTGCCGGGGGGCGCGACGAGAAGCTCCTCGCCAACTACTTCCCGTTGGTGCTCAAGCCCAATGTCAGATCTTGGCTCATGCACTTGCCGGACAACTCTATCTCTTCATGGGCAGATCTGTGCCATCAGTTTGTCGGCGCCTTCACAGGCGGCCACAAGCCCCATGGCCAGGAAAGCGATCTCCATCTGCTCGCCTAGAAGGAAGGAGAGCCTCTGCACAAGTACATTCAAAGATTCAGCTAGGTGCAGCGCAACATCCCAGACGTCCACCCCGCCGCGGTTATCAGCGCGATCCATCAGAACGTGTGTAATCGCAGGATGAGGGAGAGATGGCGATGTGCAAAATCAGAGATGTCAGTGAGCTATATGCTCTGGCCGACAAGTGTGCACGTGCTGAGGAGGGGAGGAAACTCCCCGGAGAGAACGCAGGAGCAGAAGGGTCTGACAGTGAGGATGCCGCCCCGGCAAGGAAGAACCAGAGGCGGAACAACAGAAAGAGGAAAGCTAAAGATGTGCTAGTCGTCGAGCAGTCCGGCAACGGAGGTGGCGCCGAGAAGGCCAAAGCTGGTAACTCCGGCGAGGCTGTGGTGGCCGCCGACAAGCAGGACGGCTCCGGCAAGCAGTACTGCAAGATCCATCGCACCAAGGGCCACGATCTCCAGACCTGCAAGAAAGTTGAGCAGCTCGTTGAACTACAGAAAGCTGAATACGAGCGTCGCAACAAGGAGAAGGCCCAAGAAGGTGGAGGAGGATCCGGCAAGAAGCGTCCCGCCCGGGGGGGGCGCCGCGGCAAGGCTAAGCAGCGGCAAGGAGACAGGCCTCCCCGCGGCCGCGACAAGGATGAAGACAAAGACGAAGATGAAGAGATGGATGAGGATGAGGCCCGACGAGCAGGAGTTTCAGAAAGCTACGGAGGTTTTGTGCGTTGACGGTGGTGCTTCTCTACATACCTCACACCGCCAGCTCAAACAGTGGGTGCGAGAAGTTAATGCAGCAGAACCGTCAGTTGAATCGTGCAAGCCTCTGAAGTGGTCCAGCACGCCTATCATCTTTGATGTTGAGGATCACCCTGATCGCATAACTGCGGTCGGGTGCTTGTTGATGTTGGTCTCACCAACTATCCGCAACCTTAAGGTCACGAAGATGCTGGTCGACGGCGGGGCCGGCTTGAACCTGATCTCCTCAGCGGTACTCAAGAAGCTCCAAATCCCCGACAGCGAGCTCGAAGAGACTGGTACTTTCCAAGGAATCAATCCGGGATGGAGCAAGCCGAAGGGGAAGATCACACTGCCAGTGACATTTGGCAGCGAGCTGAACTTCAGGACAGAGAAGGTCACCTTTGACGTTGCCGATTTCCCATTGCCCTACAATGGGATACTCGGCCGTCCAGCGCTCGCCAAGTTCATGGCAGCCTCTCACTATGCCTACAACGTGCTCAAGATGCTCGGTCCGATAAGTGTCATTTCTGTCCCTGGCGACAAGAAAGATGCCCTTATCTGTACCGACAAGATCTACCGGGAAGCAGCAGCCACAGCAGATCGCAAGACACTTGCCGCTGTAGCTCCCGGGGGGAAGAAGAAGACCAAGTCCGGCAAGAACTCTGATGCCCACTCCGGCAAGCGCACCTCTTCGGAGTGCTGCGCTACCGTCGAGGACGCACCATCGAGCTCCACCGGCAAGTGCAAGAAGGCGAAGATAGCTTCACCAGAGACAAAGAAAGTGGCCGCCAAGGAGGACGGCACTGGTGGTACCTTCACCATCAGTGCCACGCTTGATCCTAAATAGGAAAGCGCGCTCGTTGCTTTCCTGCGGGCGAATGTCGATGTGTTTGCATGGCAACCATCTGACATCCCCGGTGTTCCCAGGAAAGTAATTGAGCACCACCTTGCCGTCTGTCCTCACGCGTGGCCCGTCAAGCAGAGGGTAAGGAAACAAGCAGTGGAGCGACAAGAATTCATTGCAGAAGAGATCAAGAAGTTGGAAGCAGCAGGCCTTGTCCAAGGAGTACTCCATCCAACGTGGTTAGCCAATCCAGTAGTCGTGCGCAAGGCAAACGGGAAGTGGAGGCTTTGTATTGACTTCACTGATGTTAATAAAGCTTGCCCCATAGGTGTTCGTTCCCCACGACACCCCACCTCGCCCGCCGCGTGATGGCTGAGTTAGAGAAACGACGAGGTTGAAGAGAGAGCTGTAGCAGGGACTCCAAGAAATATGGTGTTAGATGGAAGTCGTGCTGGTGGCGTGTGCCATACTCCTGGACGTGAATGCTTGTTCTAGCCCATGCCACCCTACTATATAGTAGTATCAAGGATTCGTGGTGCTGGTTACGTACAGCGAACACATTAACATATGGCCCACCTCACACTGTGGCCGAATTTCTTGGAGTCTGTGCTAGGTTAAAAGGTGTTCTTTGTGAGGGTGGGTGGCTGGTCTCAAGTTTAAAACTTGTTGTATTACATATACATAGACGTAGAGATAGTGCAGCAGTTTTGAAAGTTTGAACCCAAACATCAAAATATATGCAATTTCTACTGGACTCATCCGAGGACCTAGGATGATGGGATTCTCAGCTACAGTAAAAACACCCGCCCGACGCACAAAGCATGTGAAGTTAGTACAAATAGTAGTACTATTGTTGATTGGCCTCCGATAACGTGTTGCAATGCACGTACAATTGTGTATTCAGAAAAACAAAAATTTGCCTCGTCGCAGCACCCACTCAGAGAAGCGACTCGAAAGCCATTCATAAATTTAGTAAGTTTATCATAGGCATATCATTTTATTACATACAACAGGTCATCAACCCACAACGACAACGAGGATACATTATAAATACTAAAGTTTTCATCATACAACAAATAACAAGTAATGAAATGAACTTCATCTCAACCACCCGTCGGCGTTGGAAACGCTTGCTTTGAACCAGAAGTGATTCTCTGGGAAGGGGCGGCTACTTTCAATCTCGAGACCAACGCATGACTGATCATCCAGGCTGAAGCGGCCTATGTCAGGACACATATTGTGATAGCCACGGTAGGGAACTATAGCAATGTCCAAGGTATAGATACAGTTGCTTCTCATAAATGGTAGTAATGTTGTGTCAACAGCAGCTGGATCGCCTTTCACCATGATTGGATAGTTTTGTCCAAGGAAGAGCGAGTTTCCTCTAAGAGTATCAATACTAAACCAGGGAGAAGGTGTTGGCGCTAGCACAGTAGTATCCATCCCGAATACCCTGCAACTGATGTTGGAATAGGTCTGGAGAGTGCGACCATGGGAGACAACACCTGCTTCCTTAGTAACATCAACGGTGCCCTGTATACAGACAAGAAGAGGTCATCCATCAAAATAAGTTGCCAGGCGCCACTGAGTATATGGGTCCTCATGCTCGTGATCATCATCGTCGTCCTCTCCCCCTTGGTTATAAAAAATTTCAAGTATAGGTGGTGGAATTTTCACAGGACCTTCGAGACACATGAAGGGTAATTAGTAAAGGAAAACTAGCTAACCCGCATGCATGTGGATGAAACAATTATAATTACGGTGGAAGGCAAACGTACCGAGACCATAAGGATTCCATGCAAAAACAGTGCCACGAGTGGTGGCAGCAAACATAAGACCCTCGTATTGAATTGCATCACAGTACTCATCCGTGTATAGAAACTGATTTTTGAGCAATATCCATAGATTAGAACCATGAAGGACAGCAATAAGCTTGTCGAAGATAGCGACAACACAAGCATTCCTATCACCCCAATAGCGGTCGGGAACTCGACAAATTGCTATCTTCTGTAGACGACAGTCACCATGACCATAGTTGAACGTACATAGAATACCGATGTGCTCAACCTCTGGGTAGTCTGAGATTTTTGGAAGTGGAACCCGGTAACGAGTGTACACATTCACAAGTTCCCATTCGCAGTTGTACCCAATATAAACAACCCAATCTCCATTTGCGCCTGCCCAAGCCTTACCCTCAAGCGATGGCATCTTAACATCACACGTATCATTATCAAATGGCATCAACTTGCACAAGGCGAGGCATGTGTCATCCGCGCACCAGTGACCAGGGTCACGGTGAAGAAGATAGGGGAGATCAAACCGCTCCTGGACCCTTGGGTTCCTTGTAATAATGTTATTAGTTGAGTCGAGAATGGTCTTGAACGAACCTGCCATGCTAGCCAAGGTGATGACGTTGCACCAATCAATGAGTTCCTCCACCACATCATCATTTAGATCGGGGCAAGAATAACAGGGACGTTTCCGTCCTGTTCCCTCCATGGAGAAGACGATCAAACAATGGCAGAAGGAAGGGTGAAGGCAAATGGAGGAGGGAGGAAGAGCGTGTGACAGCAGTTCCAAATCGAGAGGGAAAGGCGAAGAGTCGGTGGACGGTTGCCACGGTACACGAAGAGGCGGCCCGGCCTAAATAGACGTCCGTTCGTAAATTGTACAAAAGGACCCGTCGGCGTCTCACTGACATGTGGGAACAGGACCACATGTCAACGAAACATGGTGTGTAATTTCTCGTGCAAAATGCGATCTGGCTGCGTTGGCCCGAGGTGCCGCATTAGTTATCGACCTTTAGTTTTTTAATGGTGTGCCGTTCAGTTTTGAAGCACGACTAACTGGTACTCTATGCGGAGAAAATATAAACTACTCGACCACTACTCCACCTCTAGTACTAGTAGTATAAAAAAATATAGGCTGGAGCTTCAGTGCTTTCTTGCTAAGGGCTGCCCACTTGCTTCTCACACTATCACCCTCTCTCCAGGCCTAAAAAGACGGCCTCTCTCTCCCTCCTCATCGGTGGTCACAGATCCACCGGGGAAGAAAAGGACGTGCAGTGTTGACGCACTCGTCGTCGGCGAGCGAGGTCTCGCACTGACGATTGGTCGTCCTCTTAGACCTAGCGCCCCGCGGGGTGGCCTCCTTCCCCAAGCTCGCTGTTGTAGTGTGTGCGGAGGACGACGACCACGAGTGAAGCCACATCCCGCTGACCCTCAGGTATGCTACCTCTTTTCAAACCATACCCTTGTTCTATTGCCCCATCTGCCATGTCGCTGCATGTGGATCTTTTTCCACTCCACCATCTTCCCAATTTGCTATCCTCTGCTCTGCTGGTCACACAGATGAAAACCTTAATTTGCACTATTAAATGAAACCCTACTTCATGCAAACTAATCCATGTCTGGGTTGAATAAGGAAAGGAAGGGAGACTGTACTGTCCAAGAGAGTAGGCATCAAACCCTCATCTAGGTTGAAAAGGGGAAAATCAGTAGCTAAGGAACGAGTCTCGTGTCTCTTGGTTGAAGAAAGGTAGAAAGGCAAGACAACGCAATAGAGAATGACTAGGTCGATCAGTTTATTGTCCTCACATAGGAAAAAGGTGGCTAAAGAGAACAAAAATGGGACGTAATCCACATATGCTACCTGGATATTTGTTGCTCTGGGCAACCATACCTCCCTCACCACTCTATGCATCCGTGGAGGTACATCGTACTGGTGCGCTCACTATTCGAATGGGCCTCCCATGCTCTTATTGCCACTTTTTTGCTTTTAGTATAATGCCAGTGGTCAAGTCAAGCAATGCTACGGTTAAAGTGATGACACATTTAACTAATGCCGCACTCAGTCTAATGCCACCGATAAATTAAGTAATGCCATTTAATGTCACTGGATTATTTCAGGGTTAGCTGTTGATTGTGGATGTATTAAAGATTTTTCTACTAAGGCATTATAATGATGTCGCACAACCAGTATACCAACGATGAATCTTGTTACTACCTTGAGATTTTTGAACTGTTAATGCTTATAGATTACATACCTCACTTTCATGAGATAAGTCAAATTTTTTTGTATAGTGTCAAGAGGAAAGGCCAAGAGTGGGCACCTCCTCCTCCGGCTGTTCTCCTGATTCGTTCAATCAAGTTTTTATGTTTGACCGACTATCAAGATTTGGATAGCAATTTTTAGGTCCCCTCGAGTTTGAAATGATATTTACCTTGAAGGTACAAGGTTTGCAATTTTTTAATACTGTCATTAGTTAGTAATGCTAGTTACCTTCAGACTTTTGTATTGGTTTAATGCTCTTGCACAGCTAGTATACCAATACTGAAACTTGTTACCTTTACATTTTGTATTGTTAATTCTTATAGAAATCTTCCAGTGCTAGAGCTTATGGAAATCTATTCAGTAAAACCATTGTACTATACCCTGTAATAAAATAACTACTCTACTGTTGCACTAGCCACTGTATTAATGTATATTTGTACTATTTGAATGGTGTTGCATTAGCGTATGGACATATATAAAGTGTGGCAAGCTTTCCCAGATATCTACTCAAGAAAACTACTACCTATTTTTCTAAATATTAGACATTTGGGTACTTTAAATTGAACTGTGAAAACGTCTTATATTAAGGAACAGAGGGTGTAGAGTTCACTCAAATTATCCCGGTAAAGCTAGTCACACCTTTGTTAAAATTAATGTTCATTATGTTACAGGAGGAGGTCTATATGTTTGTCTCTAATGCCTGTCGACTACATACCTGACATCATGATGTAATGTTAAGTCATTTCCTTTTGTACATTGTCACTGAATTGTCAAGGCGGTGATGGCATTTTATTTTAGTTGAACTGCATAAAATATGCTTAAAAGAAGAGGAAAGGTCAGGGATGGCTCAATTTTTCAGAAAAAACTATGTATGCCTTCCTGACATCAGCCGTTGTTGCCTTATTTATTCCTTCAAACTGGTGGTTAGAAACAGTCTTGCTACCTTTTCCCATTAAGAAATTGGAATGCTTATATTTGTGAGTCTATGCTTCAACTAGTGCCACTTTTATAGTAATCACACTTTCAATATCTATGCAAACAGGGATGCTCGATTTTAGTGCAACTGCACAAAATGTTCAAATGGTTCAACATTAGGAGCATGTTTTCTTCCAAACCTTTATATCCAATTGGTGGCACTATGAGTTGTTCATTACGAAGGTACATGGTTTGCTACTATCTTGCTACTCTTTTTGTACTGTCATTAGATAGTAGTACTAGTGGTTTGCATGTGAATTTATTGGCAGGGTGGACCTACATTGGAGGTGCAGGATAGGATTCAATGATTGGATGCTCAATTTTGGTTGTATCAATTTCACCTCTTCCATCACTGCGAACATGGATATCCTTGGTCTGATGAAGAATAGGCGCTATATTTCTGCTCTAAACCAGCAAATCAATTCAGTATGAAACTGTCCAGGGCAAAACATGACTGTATGAAATTGTCCAGTGCAAAACATGACAGATGCTAAGCGGAAGAGACGTGTTTAAACCGAAAATACAAGGTGGGGTATATGTTTACTAGCTGCTTGATATTTGTGCAGACAGAGATGTCTGCCCGTTGCTATTTGCCAAACAAACAAAGTGACCGCAATTTTGGTTGAACTGTACAAGAGAATAGTATAGTCACTCCATGCAGTGCCATTTGAAAATAGACACAGAAAGATTGGATAGTCACTTCATGGACTGCAGAAAAGTAGTATTGTACTATTTATTGGCTAACACTAGGTGCTTCATTGCTTTTGTCTGATTATACAATGGGCATCATTTTTCCTAAGTTAAAGTTTGTATTTCGAAAATAGTCTCGGCTTGTGATCGAGAGAAGACCAAATCATATTGTTGTGGATGTTCCTCCATCATGTGTGGTTCATTCTCATGGTTCCAGCTGTCGGTGAAACCACTTACGTTTGCAAGAGGAATTGTAGACTTCACAAAAAAATTTGTCTTTCACTCTGTACTGAATGTTGGCCAAGAGAAGCATCCATGTTCGTAAGAAGAACATACGTTTTTTCTAGATCTCTGCTTTTGGAGCAACATATTTGTATATGATCTGTGAATCATTGAGATGCATTAACATGTTGATCTTATGTATGGGAATCGTACTAGTTGGTTTTGAATTTGGGCTACTAATGTGAACATATTACAATGCCAAGCCTGTGAGTCCTGTGTGAACATTTCTGATGAAACTGCCAGCAAAAACGTTCGCAATTGCCTTATCTCCTAGCGAACGTTCATCAGCTAATGCGATCGTACACGTACACCATCTGACCTACTTGATCCTACACGTACACTATCTGACCTACTCGATCCTACACGGATAAATAGCGGATCACGCACGTACTACCTCCTTTCCGGTTTGCAGGGCTCAATTCAAAAAATGACCTACTCGATCATACACGAATATATAGAAGATCATGCACGTACTACCTCCTTTCCGGTTTGCGGAGCTTAATTCAAAAATCTAACCAACCAAGGTAGATGATGAGTGGTGGAATCATTTTTGACAAGGAGGGAGTACCTCATCTAGATGATTCGAGTGCACTCGTTTGACCGTCATGCCGGCGTGCGACCCAGCACGGACGTGACGCACCACTGACGGGATGGGACATGCATTGAATTCCGATGACCGCGATGACCTTCGTGTTTCTCGTGACACGCTGGTTCGCCTACCTTCCGCCTATAATTACTGTTTCCTGGCCTTCTCCGGTGGCACCATCACCCAACTCGCCCTATCCTCATAAGCCCCCACCGGCCCGACGTCACTCGCCACTTATCCTCGCTCTCGCCATGTCCGCCATGCCCCCACCCGTCCGCGATAGGTGACACTGGAGGCGGTTACCGCCGGAACTACTGTTCGGTTTTTCACCGGAAGGAAGATGGAGGGAGGAGGCATTCCATCGGTCTTTAGATGGCAATGCGGAGCTCGAGGACTTGTTGGAGCGCGACTGCCTGGTGGAGGAGCAGCGTATCACCGATTTGCGCCGCCAGCGGGGCATGGAGCAGCAGCGCACCGCTGCTTTGAGTCACGAGCAGAGCGCCCGCAACTGGGCCGACTACGTGGAGGCCGGCGCCCGACAAATAGCCCTAGAGGGTGTCGGGCACGCACACGTGCGCGACTTCGAATTTTACTACCAACTCATCAAGTGGGTTTCCCGCTTAGAAGCCGAAGCTTCGATGGACAACGCCGGCATGGAACAGGCCAACGCGCGCGAGCAACGTGCCCTATTGCACCTCCGGCAAGTCCGAGGCGAGGAGGAGGATGTAAGTGCCGGCATTTAGTGTGTAACGCAGATGGCGGCCGACATCGTCTAGTTAGCTAAGAGTGAGTTAGTACTTGTACACTACTAGAGTATTAGTGGGAGTAGATAGTTAACTTGGCTATGATGGTTGTCAACGTGGAAGTTCAGTACTCTATATCTGGACCAGACCTATTACTTTGCTCTGAATGTTGAACTTTCCATTTGAACGTATGGAATGGGCTGTTATTTTTTTAAATGGGTTGTATTTGTCCGCCACGGGTTTAGAGGTTGACTTGTGGGCCTACCAGGTTGACGCGTACACAATCAGGAGATGATTGTATGTGGAGAGGATGACAGCAGGGACCCACCAAGGTCATGGCAGTATGCAAGCAAGTGCCTCCTAATTTCAAGCCAATATAAAATGGCTCCTCCTAATGGATTTCTCACATCTGGGTCCCATGCCATTGTCAACGTAGTCAATAAACAAGAGAATTGCACAACGAGCGGCTGACACCAGGGACCCAACAACTCGCCCAGTTATTTTTGTTTTGGGTTAATTTGATAAATGCCACTCCAAATCTGGTGATTCCGAGAAATGCCACTATAATTTCCAAACTTTGAAAAATGCCATTTCATGCCATTTCCAGTGGCATTTTTCAAAGTCTGGAGTGGCGTTTTTCAAAGTTTGCAAATTGCAGTGGCATTTTTCAAAGTTTGCAAAAATTGCAGTGGCATTTTTCAAAGTTTGAAAATTGCAATGGCATTTTTATGAATCGCCATAATTGGAGTGACACTCATCTAATTTGTTTTTGAGACGGAAGTAGGGTATCAACTGGGTTGTGCAGGGCACTCTGGCATGTCTAGACATCCTTTTCTTTTATGTTTACCACAGACCAGCCCAGTAGTTTTTTGTTCTTTCTGAAAATGGCTAGCCCAGTTTTTTGTGATTTGTCAAGTAAGTCACTTTATCAGGCCTATTGGGCTACAAACTTTCAAGACGAGGAGAGCTTCATTCGGCTGGCCGAGAAAATGGCCTATCAGTAATGAGAAATGGGCTGTACATTTTTAAAGCACATCAAATCGGCAATTAGTTTCAAATTTCTTTTTTTTCATTTCAAGATTTTAAATTGCATTGATTTTTATGCATGGACAATTTGTTGGATTTTATATTGATATACATTTATTTTTAAAATCAGTTTGAATGTGACTCGAAATTTTGGGATTAAAAATAGTTTGGACCGCACCGAAATATGCAAAATTTCGTATAATTTTTTAACCCTGGCCACAATATGGGCTGTAATGCTAACAAAAAGAATATGGGCTCCAAAAAATCCTTAAGAATTAGCAAATGGGCTGTAAATTATTAGAAATAATGGCAGATGGGTTGTATGCTATTTCTCACAGATTTTAGGCTTTCCTAAAAAAAGGTTGACGCACAAGCAGTGACTGTTTGATGTCCATCCAACGGCCATCGTACTTCTTCAATCTCTGCTCTTCCTGCTCCAGCCGCTCAAACAAGCGTCGGCAGGACTTCCTGCTCCCTCCTCCCACGGCCGGCTGTGCTGCTGCATAGGCCTCACCGCCCCACCGTACTCCCATCGCTGGCCTAGCCGTCCCTCTACTCACCCACACCTGCTGTTATTCTCCGGCGACGGCAGCCAAACCAGTCAACCCGCGTACTCCCCATCGCGTGCGCAACCACTGCCGTGTCTTCCCCGGCTCTGTGTCGTTCCCTTCACAGGCCTCGCTGTCGTCCACCGCCCCGGTGCTCTTGGCGCAGCGTGGTCAACATAGTCAACGAATGACATCCATCGGAAGTGGACTGTACGTGGAGAGGCTGACAGCTGGGTCCATGGCCGCACACAAGGAAATGCCTCCTTATTACGTGCAAAATAATGATTCCTCCACCTGCATCTGGGACCCACCAGAAGGGCCTCTGTATTTCGCAAAATAACGTTCCCCCTGCTGATAGCTCGGACCCACCAGCTATATCTTCGCACGCAAGGAAGTGCCTCCTTATTGCGCACAAAAAATGAATACTCCCCCTGCTAGCTGGGACCCAGCATAGTGGGAGGCTGACTTGTGGGCCTACTAAGTTGACGGGGACGGAGGGCTTTGTCAACTTAGTCAATATGAATGATTCTAGCTCCAGTGACCATACGATGTCCATCCAACGACCATAGTGCTTCTTCAACCTCTGGTCTTCTTGCTCCAGCCGCCCAAAGCAGCACCGGTCGTGCCGCCTGCTCCTGCCTCCCGTGGCCGGCTGTGCTGCCGCGTAGGTCTCACCGCCCCCTACTACTCCCACCACTGGTCAGGCCCTGCAGCAATGGCGGCCTCACACCGTAGCCGAACTAGTGAACCCTCGTACTCCTCTTCGCGTGGGCTTCCACTGCCGCGTCTTCCCCGGCTCCGTGTTATCCCCTTCCTAAGCCTCGCCGTCGTCCACCGCCCTGGTGTTCTCGGCGCGGCGTGGTCAACGTGGTCAAAGAACGACTTCCATCGGAAGAGTACTGTATGTGGAGAGGCTAGCAGCTAGGTCCACGGCCACAGCAAGGAAGTGCCTCCTTATTACACGCAAAATAATGATTCCTCCACCTGACAGCAGGGACCCACCGGATGGACCACCATATTTCACCGAAAAAAAAACGTTTCCCCCTGACTGCTGAGACCCACCAGCTACATCTTCGCACGCAAGGAAGTGCGTCCATATTACGGGCAAAAACAATGATTCGCCCCCTGACTGCTGGGACCCACCAGCTACATCTTCGCACGCAAGGAAGTGCCTGACAGTTGGGACCACCTAGTCGAATCGTACGTAGTGTTTTCATTCTGGTCGCGAACATGTACGTACATATTAGTCGATCGGTCTGTTTGTAGGCTGCAACGATGAACCATTGTCGTGCAAGGAAGGACACATGTCGTAGTAGAGGTGCGCATGTGTCGTACTAGAGGCGCGCACGTAGCATGTACATGTATGCACAGTGGCCAGGGTGCAAGAAAGAAAATATGGCCACGTACGTACATACGGGAGGGGTCTCGAACGCCTACTCTCGCATACGTACGGCCAGGGCTTGTGTACATGGCTGGGTTGGAACGGAGAAACTGCGTCGTCGTCGTGTTCATGGGGAGGCAACGGAATGCGTCGTGTTCATCGGGAGGCAACGGAACGTGTGCTGTTCATCGGGAGCCAACCGACTTGGATAGAACAACTGATGGAAACGAGGCCTGGCGTACCGCAGAACGGAGGAAACGGGCTTGTGTTCGACCGGCCATGGTCGAAACGGGATCCTATTCGTCGGGAGGGGTCTGGCATACCGAAAAACGGAGGAAATGGACCTCCTACAGTCGAAACGGGGTCCTGTTGATTGGGAGGGATGTGGCGTACCGCAAAACGGAGGAAACAGACTTGTGTTGGAGCGCTACGATTGAAACAGGGGTCCTGTTCATCGGGAGGGGTGTGGCGTACCGCAAAACGGGACTCCACGGGATATTGTTCATCTCCACCATCGACCTCCTCGAGCCTCCACCGGCTAATGTTCATCCACCGTTGACCTCCTCCAGCCTCCACCTGCGACTGTTCATCCATGGGCTCCTGTTCATCCAGCCTCCATCGCGCGCTCCTCCACCGGCTACTGTTCAACCAGCCCTCTCCACGGGTTCCTGTTCAACCACCCCTCCATGGGGCTACTGTTCATCCAGCCCTCCACCGGCTACTGTTCAACCAGCCCTCCACGGGGTCGTCCTGTTCATCTAGCCCTCCATGGGGTCCTATTCATCCACCCCTGCACCGGCCCGATCAATCAGGGTCCTGTTCATCCAGCGGCAACGGCCTCTACTACCACAGGGTCCTGTTCATCCAACCCCCCACCGGGAACTGTTCATCCAAACCCCTCCCCCCCCCCCCCCAACAATGCTCACTGTTCATCAAGGGAAGAAGGCAGCAGTGTTCGATCAGCTTCAGTTACCAGCAGTAGCGAACAAAGGAATCGCTCAATCGGGTTCTGTTAACAGCCATCGATTAATCGCTTGGGTTTAGTAACGTGTAGCCTACAGTGCAATCGCTCGGGTTCAGTAGGCGAACGCCTCGCTCGGGTTCAGTTAGAGCGCAACGCCTCGCACACACGTGCGTATGTACAAGATAAACGCGCATCACTCGGCCCCCGACCACCCACCGTAACTGGGAACTCCTTGATATTTTCCTCGCCCTCGCTTCTACCACGGTTTTTTCTATCATGGACGGCCCAAAGAATGTCATGTAGCTGCATCTCCGGCCCGCCCAGGACGAAAAGCCCATTTTCTGTCATGATTTTTGGTCATAGAAGTAGGAGCCCACCACACCTATGATGATACCGGTTTTTGTCACAATTATCATCATAGAAGTGTCATAAGTATGACAGAATTTTTTTTTGTTTCGCCCAAAATGTCACGGATGTGTCTTTTTTTGTAGTGTAAGTTTTTGCTTCTTCACATGAGTTGTGATATTCTTGGAATGTCATTTTGCTTTGTTTTGCTTGCCGTTTTAATAAAATACTTAGATCTGAAAGTTTTTAAACAAGAGAGAGTCCTCAAATAGCTACCCATTTACTCCCTCCGTTCCTAAATATTTGTCTTCCTAGAGATTTTAACAAGTGCCTAGATACGAAGCAAAATGAGTGAATCTATACTCTAAAATATGTCTATATACATCCGTATGTGGTAGTCCATTTGAAATCTCTAAAAAGACAAATATATAGGAACGGAGGAAATACTTAAGTACTCATTTGAACTTCACTTATATCTTTTTGGAGAAGCTTGTCATTTACTCTTGTGCTTCACTTATATCCTATGAGTAAATTTTTGAATGAATTGAATATCATGAAGTTGAAATTATATGTTCAGATCATTCCTAGTGGTAGCTTCACATTGGGTTTAGAAAGTGAAATCTTTTGAAGCTTGACAATCACAATATTGGTCATACAAGCAATTCCTGAATGATTACTATAAGGAAGAGAACTTTCACATGCAAATACGCTATCTTGGAAATCTTTTGTGATTGTGAGACCCCAACAAAATATTATATGCCAAGATTGTTGACGTGGACAAGGAAGACAACGTAATGGTTTATGTTTGTTCATATTCACATAGAAGTTATATTGTCATAGATCCTTCAACATGTGGTGCTTGCCCCCCATCTTTGCTAGCCAAAAATTCCGCACCAAGTAGAGATACTACTTGTGCATCCAAAAGCCCTTAAACCCAAATCTTATTTTCAAGAGTCCACCATACCTACCTCAGGATTGAGTAAGATCCTTCAAGTAAGTTATCATCAGTGCAATAAGGCAATAAAAATTGCTTCTAAAAGTGTTAGATCATTTAGTGTAAGAGAAAATTGAGTGTTGTACGAACTTGTGATGGCAAAGAATAAAAGCGACAGACTTCATAATAAAGGTTGCCATCATAAGGGGCAATATAACATGATGTTCTTCTGCACTAAGGGATTGAGCATACAAACAAAAAGCGTATGGCAACCTCTGCTTCCCTCTGCGAAGGGCCTACCTTTTACTTTTATGTATTTACTTTCATGTAAGAGTCAAAGTCTTTCTCTCTATTCCTTTTTATTTTTCTCCTTTGGCAAGCATCATGTGGTGAGGAAAGATCTAGGCACATATATCCAGTTGCATATGGTAGCATGAGTTATTATTGTTGACATCACCCTTGAGGTGAATACGTTGGGAGGAGAAATTATAAGCCCCTATCTTTCTATGTGTCTGGTTGAAACGTTTTTCTCATGTGTATGCGGTGAGTGTTAGCAATCATAAAAGACTATATGATGGTTGAGTATGTGGAGCCCTTACTTAGTCTCTGTTGAATAAGTTGAATTGCAGTTGTTTGGTGACTAAGCATATAGGTTGTTGAGTTTCAAGAGAATTCATTGTTTGAACCTTAACATGTGAATTGGTTGCTACTTTTAACATGATGAGTTTTATGAGAAAGATTTGCTGTTATAATGCTAGGAAAAGTGATTAAAATTATCATTGATCAAACTTATGCACTTTGCTAGCATTCACACTTCATAAATTATTTCTTTTATCATTTACCTACTCGAGGAAGAGTAGGAATGAAGCTTGGGGATGCTGCACGTCTCCAACATATCTATAATTTATGAAGTATTCATGCTATTTTATTATCATTCTTGGATGTTTTACAATCATTTTATAGCAACTTTATATCATTTTTTGGGACTAACCTATTGACACAGTGCCCAGTGCTAGTTGCTGTTTTTTGCTTGTTTTTTACATCGCAGGAAATCAACATCAAACAGAGTCCAAACACCGCGAAACTTTTTGTGGATTTTTTATGGACCAGAAGACATCCAGTGGGCCAGAACAGCGCCTAGGGGGTGCCCCCGAGGGGGGCACAACCCACCAGCGCCCTGGTGGGTTGTGCCCACTTTGGTGGCCTCTCGCACCCCCTCTTTGCCCTATAAATCGTCAAATATTCCAAAAACCCTCACAGAGACCCTAGGTCAGAAGTTCCGCCGCCGCAAGGCTTTGTAGCCACAAAAAACCAATATAGACCCCGTTCCGGCACTCCGCCGGAGGGGGGAATCATCACCGGTGGCCATCTTCATCATCCCGGCGGCCACCATGATGAGGAGGGAGTAGTCCACCCTCGGGGCTGAGGGTTTGTACCAATAGCTATGTGTTTAATCTCTCTCTCTCTCTCTCTCTCTCTCTCTCTCTCTCGTGTTCTTGAGATGTCACGATCTTGATGTATCACGGGCGTTGTCAATATAGTCGGATCATATGGTGTTTTCCCCTCTCTATCTTGTTGTGATGAATTGAGTTTTCCCTTTGAGATTTCACTGTTATCGGATTGAATACTTTTATGGATTTGAGAGCACTTGATATATGTCTTGCATATGCTCGTGGTGACAATGGGGTATCATATTGATTCACTTGATATATGTTTTGGCACTCAACTCGCGGATTCCCGAGGTGACATTGGGGTAATCCATGCATAGGGGTTGATGCACGTTCTCGTATTTGTTTCTCCGGTAGAAATCTTGGGGCACTCTTTGAGGTTCTTTGTGTTGGATTGAATATTATGAATCTGAATTTGCTTTGGTGTTATTTTAGTACAAACTCTTGGTTAGATCGATCGGGAAGAATAGCTTGGTGTTATTTTAGTACGGACTCTAGGATAGATTGATCGGAAAGAATAGCTTTGAGGTGGTTTCATACCCTACAAACAGTTCCATCTTATGTTCTCCGCTAGATAGGAACTTTGGAGTGATTCTTCATTGCATGTTGAGGGATGGTTATATGATCCAATTAAATTAGCAATGTTGAGAGATTGCACTAGCGAAAGTATGGACCCTAGGCCTATCATTTGTGCTCACTTTTTTTAGTTGCTACCTTGCTTTTTTTTATTGTTACTATTACAGAAACCAATATCTACTATCATTACTGCATATTACCATCTCTTCGCCAACTAGTGCAACTATACAATTTACCATTGTATTTGGTGTGTTGAGATTAAATTTTGGAATACCCTCAGTTATACATTTCATTTCTTCATACCCCAAAAGAAGACTAAGCTCTTTATGATGCTCAAGGGTAATCTACTTATCACAATTTTTTGACACGATTTGATCATGAAACAATTTTCACTGGAGATTTAAATGACCATGTTCATTGCAAAGTTCACAAGGATGGCGAAAATTAAATCTTTGAGCACAATCATCTAGCCTCTCTAGCAACTTTTTCATTTCTAAATAAGTAAATATTTATGCTTCTTACAAAATCTATCTTCCCTTTTTGGTGTGCACTTGCACTCCCAATTCACTCTGCAAAAATTGACATTCTTATAGGAGACATCATTATCATGACTAATGCAATCATCATTAACATCATGGATATTCAAAGAATTCAAACTAGCAATATTGCAATCATGCCCATCATCCAATGCTTTTGTGACATAAATTTTGTTGAATTCTTTTTCAAGCAACTGAGCACAACTACTGGAATACTTATTCTCAAGATAGACATTTGAAGATAAAGAACAACCCGAGGTAACCCAATCTCCATTTTTTTATAATTTTCTATTATAAAACAAAACTAGTGATAAAACAAGAAACTAAAAGATTCAATTGCAAGATTTAAAGATATACCTTCAATCACTCACCTCCCGGCAACGGCGCCAGAAAAGAGCTTGATGTCTACTATGCAACTTGTTCTTGTAGACTTGTGTTGGGCCTCCAAGCGCAGAGTTTTGTAGAACAGTAGCAATTTTCCCTCAAGTGGATGACCTAACGTTTATCAATCCGTGGGATGTGTAGGACGAAGATGGTCTCTCTCAAGCAACCCTGCAACCAAATAACAAAAATTCTCTTGTGTCCCCAACACACCAAATACAATGGTAAATTGTATAGGTGCACTAGTTCGGCAAAGAGATGGTAATAAAAGTGTAGTAGTGAAAGTAGATGTTGATTTTTGTAATAGGAACCATAGAAAACAGCAAGGTAGCAAGTAACAAAAGTGAGCACAAACGGTGTTGCAATGCTTGAAAATGAGGCCTAGGGTCCGTACTTTCGCTACTGTAATCTCTCAACAATGCTAATATAATTGGATCATATAACCATCCCTCAACGTGCAACGAAGAATCACTCCATAGTTCTTATCTAGCGGAGAACATAAGAAGAAATTGTTTGTAGGGTACGAAACCACCTCAAAGCAATTCTTTCTGATCAATCTATCCTAGGATTCGTACTAAAATAACAGCAAGCTATTCTTTCCGGTCGATCTAATCAAGAGTTTGTACTAAAATAACACCATATGATACATATCAACCAACTCTAATGTCACATACATACCCCAATGTCACCGCGAGTACCCGTGAGTTAATTATATGATATGCATCAAACAATTTCAGATTCATAATACTCAATCCAACACAAAGAACCTCAAAGAGTGCCCCAAGATTTCTACTAGAGAAACAAAGACAAGAACATGCATCAACCCCTATGCATAGATTACCCTAATGTCACCTCGGGAATCCGTGAGTTGAGTGCCAAAACATATATCAAGTGTCAAAATAATACCCCATTGTCACCACGGGTATTCATATGCAAGACATATATCAACTGCTCTCGTATCCATAAAAGTATTCAATCTGAAAACAACGAAATCTCAAAGGGAAAACTCAATTCATAACAACAAGATAGAGAGAGGAAAACACCATATGATCCAACTATATTGACAAAGCTCACGATACACGAGTGAGGGATCGAAGAAGGTGAGAGTGTCTAGAGGGGGGGTGATTAGACTACTCGACAAGATAAAAATTCTGTCTTTTATCAAGGACAGATTTTGGCAGATTTTGCATAACACACAAGTCAAGTAGCACACTACACATGCAATTCTAGAGTATGGGCAGTGGAAAGTAAATTGCACAAGTAGTAAAGAGAAGTGGAGAAGATCAAAAGCAATTTGGAGACGCGGTGATTTTTCTCGTGGTTCCGATAGGTGGTGCTATCGTACTTCCACATTGATGGAGACTTCAACCCACGGAGGGTAACGGCTGCGAGAGTCCACGGAGGGCTCCACCCACAAAGGGTCCACGAAGAAGCAACCTTGTCTATTCCATCATGGCCTACGCCCACGGAGGGCTAGCCTTACTCGGGGTAGATCTTCACGAAGTAGGCGATCTCCTTACCCTTACAAACTTCTTGGTTCAACTCCACATCTCGATGACGGAGGCTCCCAAGCGACACCTAACCAATCTAGGAGACACCACCCTCCAAAAGGTAATAGATGTTGTAGATGATGATGAACTCCTTGCTCTTGTGCTTCAAATGATAATCTCCCCAACACTCAACTCTCCTCACTGATTTGGCTGTGGTGGAAGAAAGGATTGAGTGGAAAGCAACTTGGGAAGGCTAGAGATCAAGCTTCATATGGTGGGAGTGGAGCAACTTGATCTCAACACAAGGGTAGGTAGTTCTCTTCTCAGAAATGTAAGGTAGGAGTGGTAGTTCTTTCTGATGGCTCTCTCCACGAATGAAGAGGGGGTGGAGGGGTATAAATAGCCTCCACACAAAATCCAACCGTTACACACATTTGAGCAATCTCGGTGGGACCGAAGTGGACAACTCGGTGAGACCGATAGTTCAAATAATGTGAACGTTGGGATTTTCGGTGGGACCGAAAATACAATCTCGGTTAGTCCGATTCGTGCAATGACAAGAGCATGCCAATTTCGGTGGGACCGACTTCATCATTTCGGTGACACCGATTTGATGACAGAAGGTTACAGAAGCTTGGCAACTCATATTTCGGTGAGACCGAGTTCAGAATCGGAAAATCCGAGTTTGCTAGGGTTTGGCTTTATGGCTGAGGTGGTTCATCTCGGTGTGACTGAGTTTGGAATATCGGTGGGACCGAGATTACTTATGAGTGTATATGGCAGTGAAAGTTGCTGATAGTTTAGGAGATGTATCACTAAGCACTTGAGCAACCAGATCATCATCATAACCTCATCCCCTTTTAATAGTATTGGCTTTTCCTATGGACTCAATGTGATCTTGGATCACTAAACCAAAAATGGAGTCTTGAGCTTTTGCCAATGCTTGCCGTAGCATTTTGAGGGGTCCACCTCTTTCGTCCTTTTGCCATGCCAATGTGATTGAATTTCCTGAAACATACTTGATAAAAGCATTAGTCCAACCACAAAGTATTTTGTCATTAATTACCAAAACCACCCGGGGAGCAAATGTGCTTTCAATCTCCCCCTTTTTGGTAATTGATGGCAACACACAAAACAAGACATCAAAGCTTATTGAAAGAAAGACAGAATTATCACGAAAGCTTTGACAAGCATGTAGTACACAGGCTCCCCCTACAAGTGTGCAAGATTTTCATAAATTATGGTTTTGGACTACCACAAGCACACAAGAGAGAAGCAAGATGTGCTACATGCAGCTTGGCTATATGCATCAGTGCAGATGAAAAGAAGTGAGTGATAATGCATATGTGCATGGTGATTTCTTGCAAACAAGTATTCACAAACAAGTCACCATCATGCACATTCTGCAAAGTGCATATACTTACCTTGAGGTTCCTTGGCATTGTACCTGAAGAGATAAACTTGGGAAAACAAGGTTAGATAACACAAGAGTATTTCTTCAACCAACTGCAAGAACATCAAGAGTACCAAGCCAGGGATGACATGTATAAAGAGTGTCTCATATTGAGCACAAGCTTGAATCAGCAAACATGTCTCCGAAACTAAAAGATTTTCAATGAACTCTGAGAGATTTTGCTTTCCATAAGATATCAATTGTGAAGATTCCTCTCCCTTTGAGTTCTCTCAGATCAAGGGGTTTGATGGAAAGAGCAAAATCAAAAGAATGATGCCTAGTGAGAATGACGCCAATTGTAATGTCCAATGTGAAACACGGCAAGAAATTCTCTTATAAGGAAAAACACGGCAAAGCTTTGATGTGATTCTCTCCCCCTTAAGGTAAGATTGCTCTTCTTCTCCCCCTAAAACTTCTCTTCTCCCCCTAAGTCTTCTCCCCCTTTGACATCAAGTGCCAAAAAGGACAGCAAACTAGGAAGGTTAGGGAAGATGGAAAGAAAGAAGTGGGATCCTTAAGAATCACAATAGGGCAAAAAAGGAACATGCATAGAGATTCATTGAGTGGAGCTGCAGAGGATGATATCCTGGAAGAAATAAATCGGTGACACCGAATTAAGTTGGATCGGTGGGTCCGAAAGTCAGGGACTTAGGGTAGATCCTTTTCGGTTAGACCGAAATATTTAAATCGGTGACGCCGAGTTTAATTCCAAGGAAATACAGAAATAATTCAGCTCACTTTGCGAGGAATGTTTCAAAGGATTTGCAATGAATTTGTGAATGATTTTCGAGGAATTGATCAGAGCCAAAAGGATATTCACAAAGACAGAAGAACAGAAATGAAAAAGATTCCTAGATGAAGTTTTTTTTAAAAAAAAATGAAAACTCAATGAGAGAACATAAGAGAAAATAGAAAGACTCCAAAACATATGTACTTCATCTAGATAAGGTTCGGCGACAAGGTCACCTATGTTTGAGTATATTGACTTAGGAGTCAAATGAGAACATTTGATCATAGGTCATACTCATCGTTTAAGCTCAAAATGGGGTTGCCATTTTTCGATTAAGCATTTGATGTGATCACATCTTATGAAGCTGCTTGTACTCATGACTTTGAGCAAAGCTCCTTAAAGATGTGAAGAACATACCTTGGGCTTGTTGTTGTTTTGCTCATGTAGGTAGACTTGATGTAGGTGCTCATTGAATGTGAAGTTGGAGCGCCATTTCCATTTGTGTAGCTCATCTTCCTACATGGGTTAGGCAAGCAAGGAAATACTCAAGGATATCCAAGATGACAAGAGTGAAATGCTAGATGTATAAGATGTCAAAAAGGATATGTGGAATTTTGTTCCTTGAACTCAACATCCCAAAGGGCTAGATACTTGGTCAATGACAAGATTACTCATGATTTGAGTGTGTGGTAATCTTGTGGAATGTAGATCATCCAAGTACCTGCAAGGAGTTAGATGCAATACAAGGAGGCAAATGTGTCCAAGACATATGATTACCATCATAAGAGAAATATCAAGGATTAGTCAAGTAGGCTCATGCCTTGCATGCATCAATGGAGTTCTCACTCCAAGTTTGAAGCATCAATGATGTTCAACTCACTCCTTAAGCGACAAAACACCTTCTCATCAAGAGGTTTTGTAAAGATATCAGCGAGTTGTTTGTCAGTACGAACATGCTTAAGATTGATGTCACCCTTGGCAATGTGATCACGAATGAAATGGTGACGAACTTCAATATGTTCCGTTCGAGAGTGTTGCACGGGATTGTGTCCAATTTTAATCGCACTCTCATTGTCACAAAGCAAGGGAACATGTCTCACATGTATCCCATAATCCTTAAGCATTTGTGTCATCCATAGTAATTGAGCACAACACGAACCAGCAGCAATATATTCAGCTTCGGCAGTGGATAATGATACCGAATTTTGTTTCTTGGAGGACCAAGATACAAGGGATCGACCAAGGAATTGACACGTACCCGAAGTTGACTTTCTATCAACCCTGTCACCGGCATAGTCCGAGTCGGAATAGCCAACGAGGTCGAAAGAGGCCCTCTTAGGATACCAAATGCCAAAGTTTGGTGTGTGTATCAAATATCTCACAATCCTTTTAACAGCTTTAAGATGACATTCTTTAGGGGCTGCTTGATATCGAGCACACATGCATACACTCAACATTATGTCAGGACGAGAAGCACAAAGATATAGTAGAGAACCAATCATAGATCGGTAAACCTTTTGATCAACGGGTTCTCCATCTTCTGTCAAGTCATTATGTCCACTTGTAGGCATGGGGGTTCTCATACCTTTGCTTTCTTGCATGTTGAACTTCTTGAAGAGATCCTTGGTGTACTTTGTTTGTGAGACAAAGGTACCCTCCTTAGATTGCTTGATTTGCAACCCAAGGAAGAATTTGAGTTCACTCATCATGGACATCTCATACTTCTCCGACATGAGCTTTCCAAACTTCTCGCTAAAATGAGGGTTAGTTGAACCAAAGATAATATCATCAACATATATTTGGCACACAAATAGTTCACCATCGACCCTTTTCGTGAACAGCGTTGAGTCTATCTTTCCAATCTCAAAGCCTTTTTCAAGAAGAAAGCTAGTCAAGCATTTGTACCAAGCTCTAGGAGCTTGTTTAAGACCATAAAGATGATTAGGCTTTTTGGGATTCACAAATCCGGGAGGTTGTTTCACAAATACTTCCTCTTCAATTTCACCATTTAGGAAAGCACTTTTGATATCCATTTGATAGAGAGTAATATCATGGTGATTGGCAGAAGCAAGAAGAATGCGAATGGACTCAAGTCTAGCAACGGGGGCATAGGTCTCACCAAAGTCCATACCTTCGACTTGTGTGTAACCTTGAGCTACGAGACGAGCCTTGTTGCGGATGACTTGTCCATCTTCATCTTGCTTGTTCCGAAACACCCATTTGGTTCCAATGACGTTTTGATCATCCTTGGGCTTCTCTACCAAAGTCCATACCTTGTTCCTCTCGAAGTTGTGTAGCTCTTCGTGCATAGCGTTCACCCAATCCGGGTCTTCAAGTGCTTCTTCTACCTTCATAGGTTCAATACTAGAGATAAATGAGTAATGCTCACAAAAGTTAGCTAAGCGAGTTTTAGAGCGAGTAATTCTCCCGGAGTTGATGTCATTGATCATTTGTTCCACGGGATGAATTTTCTTGACTCTTGCTCGGACTCGGGATAGCTTTTGTTGAGGTTGTGGCTGAGCTTCCTCATCATCTTCATCTTCCTCTTCTTCTTCTTCATTGTTGTTGGTGTTGTCTTGAGGCGGTGGAGAAGGAGGTTGTGGTGGATCTTCTTGTTGCATTTCCTCATCTTGGTGAGTTCCACTTGTGGAAGCCTCCATGTTGCCTTGAGGTTCATCTCGCCGTGAGGTAGGGGGCTCCACATATGTAGATGAGGTACTCTCCTTCACTTCCATGGGACGGATCTTTCCAATAGATAAATCTTGGATAGCTTCCGATGGGTCCTTGTCTCCTACATCAATAGGCATTTGCTCTACTTGCGAGCCATTAGATTCATCAAACTTCACGTCTACCGTCTCTTCAACCTTTCGGGTGAAATTATTGTAGACACGGTAGGTGTGGGAGTTTGATCCATAACCAAGAAAAAAGCCTTCATGAGTTTTAGGAGCAAATTTAGACCGACGATGCTTATCAAGGATATAGCATTTCGAACCAAAGACACGAAAGTATCCCACTTGGGGTTTGTTACCGGTGAGGAGCTCGTATGATGTCTTGCCGAGGAGCTTATGAAGATAAAGCCTGTTGATAGCATGACAAGCTGTCTCGACCGCTTCACCCCAAAAATGCTTCGGTGTCTTGTATTCATCAAGCATCGTTCTCACCATCTCTATGAGCGTTCGGTTCTTCCTCTCAACAACTCCATTTTGTTGAGGAGTGTACGTAGCTGAGAACTCATGTAGAATCCCTTCCTCATCGAGAAAAGAGTCTACATTGGCGTTCTTGAACTCCGTTCCATTGTCACTCCGAACTTTCTTGATCTTCACCTCAAATTGATTTTGGGCCTTTCTGGCAAAGGTTTTGAAGATTCTCTGAACCTGCGATTTGTCATCAAGGAAAAATACCCACGTAAATATGGAATAATCATCAACTATAACTAGACCAAAGGAGTTACCACCAAGGCTTTTGTAAGCATTGGGACCGAAGAGATCCATATGAAGAAGCTCAAGCGGTCTCCTTGTGGTCATGATGTTCTTCACGGGATGACTTCCACCTACTTGTTTTCCTGCTTGACAAGCACTACAAAGTCTATCTTTGTCAAAGAAAACATCTTTAACACCAAGAATATGATCACCTTTGATCAGCTTGTCTAGATTACGCATACCAACATGTCCAAGCCTTCTATGCCATAACCAACCTTTAGCGGATTTAGCAATGAAGCAAGCTCTAGGTTGGGCTTTCTTAGTGAAATCAACAATATATAGATCACCTCTACGGATACCGGTAAATGCCATGTTATGATTGTCACGACGAAAGACTTGGCAATCTACTTCGGTGAATAGCACATTGAATCCAAAGTCAGCTAATCTAGACACGGAAAGTAAATTGTATCCAAGTGATTCTACAAGCATGACATTTTGAATAGAGCTATCATGAGATATGGCCACCTTACCAAGGCCAAGTACCTTACCCTTGGAGTTGTCTCCAAAAGTCACATACTTGCGTGGACCATCGTTCTTTGCAAGCTCTTGAAACATGTCTTTGTCTCCGGTCATGTGGTCGGTGCATCCACTATCAAGAATCCACTCTTTTCCGCTGGATATGTAGTCTCTCAGATTCGCCATAAGATTGAGACTCTTCATGATCTTGTCTAGCTCGGTGTCCGAATCGGAGCAATCATCATCATGCTCATGCTCATCATCATATTGACCCATAGATTGTTCATCATCAACACCTAGGTCAATTTGATAACTACTTGCATTAGTTTTGTCAATGTGACAATAATCATCGGAATGCAATACAAGAGCATTTCTAATTAGAACATTGATAAGACCGGGATCACCCTTCTTTTTCATAAGATCATGAAGCTCAAAGAAGCATTTATCAAAGTTGGGATCATTGGGGCGCATCATATCAAATTCAATAGTCTTGTATAGAATTTCATCAAGACCTCTCAAAGAGTAGTCCGGATAAAGTTCTTCCAAGAAATTCCACATAGCATAGGCGCACTCAAAGTTTGTAACGAGCTTAAGCAAGTTATCGGGCAACCCTCTAATGATAAGATTTACAGTCCTAAGGTTACGAAGCAAATCAAGCTCTTCATCCATGGTAGGGTGCAAGGGGTCAAATGGAGGCACATAGGGGGTCTCAACATATTTGCGCAAATTGTATGTCTTAAAGATAATAAGCATTTCAATCCTCCACGAGTTATAGGACACTCCATTAAGAATAGGCACTCTATGGCTAACACTCCCAAACGTAGACACGTCCATCTTCCTCCAATGGTGTGTAAACCAAAGCAATGGAGACCAAAGCTCTGATACCAATTGAGGGATCGAAGAAGGTGAGAGTGTCTAGAGGGGGGTGATTAGACTACTCGACAAGATAAAAATTCTGTCTTTTATCAAGGACAGATTTTGGCAGATTTTGCATAACACACAAGTCAAGTAGCACACTACACATGCAATTCTAGAGTATAGGCAGCGGAAAGTAAATTGCACAAGTAGTAAAGAGAAGTGGAGAAGATCAAACGCAATTTGGAGACGCGGTGATTTTTCTCGTGGTTCCGATAGGTGGTGCTATCGTACTTCCACGTTGATGGAGACTTCAACCCGCGGAGGGTAACGGCTGCGAGAGTCCACGGAGGGCTCCACCCACAAAGGGTCCACGAAGAAGCAACCTTGTCTATTCCATCATGGCCTACGCCCACGGAGGGCTAGCCTTACTCGGGGTAGATCTTCACGAAGTAGGCGATCTCCTTGCCCTTACAAACTTCTTGGTTCAACTCCACATCTCGATGACGGAGGCTCCCAAGCGACACCTAACCAATCTAGGAGACACCACCCTCCAAAAGGTAATAGATGTTGTAGATGATGATGAACTCCTTGCTCTTGTGCTTCAAATGATAATCTCCCCAACACTCAACTCTCCTCACTGATTTGGCTGTGGTGGAAGAAAGGATTGAGTGGAAAGCAACTTGGGAAGGCTAGAGATCAAGCTTCATATGGTGGGAGTGGAGCAACTTGATCTCAACACAAGGGTAGGTAGTTCTCTTCTCAGAAATGTAAGGTAGGAGTGGTAGTTCTTTCTGATGGCTCTCTCCACGAATGAAGAGGGGGTGGAGGGGTATAAATAGCCTCCACACAAAATCCAACCGTTACACACATTTGAGCAATCTCGGTGGAACCAAAGTGGACAACTCGGTGAGACCGATAGTTCAAATAATGTGAACGTTGGGATTTTCGGTGGGACCGAAAATACAATCTCGGTTAGTCCGATTCGTGCAATGACAAGAGCATGCCAATTTCGGTGGGACCGACTTCATCATTTCGGTGACACCGATTTGATGACAGAAGGTTACAGAAGCTTGGCAACTCATATTTCGGTGAGACCGAGTTCAGAATCGGAAAATCCGAGTTTGCTAGGGTTTGGCTTTATGGCTGAGGTGGTTCATCTCGGTGTGACTGAGTTTGGAATATCGGTGGGACCGAGATTACTTATGAGTGTATATGGCAGTGAAAGTTGCTGATAGTTTAGGAGATGTATCACTAAGCACTTGAGCAACCAGATCATCATCATAACCTCATCCCCTTTTAATAGTATTGGCTTTTCCTATGGACTCAATGTGATCTTGGATCACTAAACCAAAAATGGAGTCTTGAGCTTTTGCCAATGCTTGCCTTAGCATTTTGAGGGGTCCACCTCTTTAGTCCTTTTGCCATGCCAATGTGATTGAATTTCCTGAAACATACTTGATAAAAGCATTAGTCCAACCACAAAGTATGTTGTCATTAATTACCAAAACACCCGGGGAGCAAATGTGCTTTCAACGAGAGAGAGAGAGAGAGAGAGAGAGAGAGAGATTAAACACATAGCTACTGGTACAAACCCTCAACCCCAAGGGTGGACTACTCCCTCGTCATCGTGGTGGCCGCCGGGATGATGAAGATGGCCACCGGTGATGATTTCCCCCTCCGGCGGAGTGCCGGAACGGGGTCTAGATTGATTTCTCATGGCTACAGAGCCCTGCGGTGGCGGGACTTCTGATCTAGGGTTACCCCGAGGGTTTTTGGAATATTTGGGAATTTATAGGGCAAAAAAAGAGGGGTATGGGAGGCCACCGAGGTGGACACAACCCACCAAGGTGCGCCTGGGGGGCCAGGCGTGCCTTGGTGGGTTGTGCCCCCCTCGGGGCACCCCCCAGGTGCTGCTCTGGCCCATTGGATGTCTTCTGGTCCATGAAAAATCCACAAAACATTTCGCGGTGTTTGGACTCCGTTTGATATTTATTTCCGGTGATGTAAAAACAAGCAAAAAACAGCAAGTGGCACTGGGCACTGGGTCAATAGGTTAGTCCCAAAAAATGATATAGAGTTGCTATAAAATGATTGTAAAACATCCAAGAATATAATATAATAGCATGAATACTTCATAAATTATAGATACGTTGGAGACGTATCAGCATCCCCAAGCTTAATTCCTACTCGTCCTCGCGTAGGTAAATGATAAAAGAAATAATTTATGAAGTGTGAATGCTAGCAAAGTGCACAAGTTTGATCAATGAAAATTTCAATTGCTTTTCCTAGCATCATATTAGCAATTCTTTCTTATAAAATTTCTCATATTAAAGTAGCAACCAATTCACATGTTAAGGTTCAAACAAGGAATTCTCTTGAAACTCAACAACCTATGTTCTCAGCCACCAAGCAATTGTAATTCAACTTATTCAACAAAGTCTAAGTAAGAGCTCCACATACTCAATCATCATATAGTCTTCCATGATTGCTACTACTCAAAGCATATTCTTAGAACAAATGCATCCATCAAACACAGAGAAAGATAGAGGCTTAATATTTTGCCTCCCAACTCATTTATAATAGAGATAATTGTCAACAATAATAAATCATGATCAAATATATTTGACTGGTCATATGTGGCTAGATCTTTCCCCACCACATGATGCTTGCCAACTAGGGAATAATTGAGGTTGAAATGAGAATTTATACTATTGACTCTTTGCACAAAAGTAAATACTGAAAATTAAAATATAGGCCCTTCATAGAGGGAAGCAGAGGTTGCCATGCACTTTTTATTTGGATGCCCAAGCTTTTAATGCAAAGGAAGGTCACTTTATATTGCCCCTTATGATAGCAACCTTTATTATGCAGTCCATCGCTTTTATTACTTTGCCATCACAAGTTCATACAACGCGCAATTTTCCTTTACATTAAAATATCAAACATATTTAGGAGCAATTTTTATTCCTTTATGCACCAATGACAACTTACTTGAAGGATCTTATTCAATCCATAGGTAGGTATGGTGGACACTCATGGCAAGAAACTAGGTTTAATGGTTTTTGGATGCACAAGTAGTATCTCTACTTAGTATGAATTTTTGGCTAGCAAAAGATCCTAGGCAAACACCACATGTTGGAGGATCTATGACAATATAACTTCTATGCAAATATACCCAAACATAACTCATTACATTGTCTTTCTTGTCCAACTTCAACTAATTTGCTCAAGTTTGAAAAAAATTAATGGGCATTCACAATCATAGAAGATGTCCAAGATAATATATTTGCATGTGAAAGTTCTCTTCCTTATAGTAATCATTCATGAATTGCTTGTATGACTAATATTGTGATTTTCAAGCTTCAAAAGATTTCACTTTCTAAACCCAATGTGAAGCTACTACTAGGCATGAAATGAACATATAATTTCAACTTCATGATGTTCAATTCATTCAACAATTTACTCATAGGATATAAGTGAAGCACAAGAGTAAATGACAAAGCTACTCCAAAAAGATATAAGTGAAGATCAAACGAGTACTTATGTAAACGGGTAGCTATTTGAGGACTCTGTCTTATTTAAAAGTTTCAGATCTAAGTATTTTATTAAAACAGCAAGCAAAACAAAACAAAATGACAATCCAAGAATGGCACTCATCATGTGAAAAAGCAAGAACTTAGGCTCAACCGATACTAACTGATAATTGTTGCAGAAGAAAGGTGGGATGCCTACCGGGGCATCCCCAAGCTTAGATGCTTGAGAATTCTTGGAAATATTATCTTGGGATGCCTTGGGCATCCCCAGTCTTGAGCTTTTGTGTCTCTTTAATTCCTCTCATATCACGGTTTACCTAATACTGAAAAACGATAATGTTGGAGACGAAAGAGGAGATGCCCCGCTTAGTTGCTTGGATATTACATAAATATTACCTTGGGGTGCCTTGGGAATCCCCAAGCTTAGGGTCTTGTCACTCCTTATTCTCCTCATATCGATATCTCACCCAAAACATGAAAACTTCAATCACACAAAACTTAACGGAACTTCGTGAGATAGATTAGTATGATAAAGAGCAAACCATTTCACTTTGGTACTATCAAAGACAAGATTCATAATTGTTCTCACACAATGCCTACTGTAGCATATCATTTCTACAATTTATATTGAGCAATATAAGCCATAGAAACTAGAAAATAAGCAAACTATGCATTGAAAACAGAATCTGTCAAAAACAGAACAGTCTGTAGTAATCTGTACTCCAACCATATGTATTCTGTTCCAAAAATTCCGAAAAATTAGGAAAACGTATAGAATTTGTATATATATCACCTGTAAAAAATTCAGATAAAAAGCACATTCCAGTGAAATTTCAAAATTCCTGGACTGAGAATAAAAGTTTCTGTTTTTGAACAGAATCAAGTCAATATCATCCACGCTATCCCAAAGGCTTTACTTGGCACTTTATTGAAACAAAAGCAATAAAACATGATTACTACAGTATCATAATCATGTGAACACACCAAAACAGTAGGTAAAAGTGTTGGGTTGTCTCTCAACAAGTGCTTTTCTTTAATGCCTTTTAGCTAGGCATGATGACTTCAATGATGCTCGCATAAAAGATAAGAATTGAAACATAAAGAGAGCATCACGAATCATAAGTTCCTCTCTCATAATAATTTTTAGTAGCATCATCAATAAATTCATCAATAAAGCCATCACATAAAGCATTCTTTTCATGATCCACAAGCTTAGAAATTTTATTACTCTCCACATAAGAAAATTTCTTCTCATTCACAATGGTGGGAGTATCATATGAAACTCGAATACCATAAATTGTTTCCACATTAAAAGAGAAATGTTCAGGAAAAGGGTAATCATAACTATGACAAGTTTTATAAATACAATCATCACTACTTTTTATAACATAAGTATCATCACAATAATCATCATAAGTAGCAACTTTGTTCTCATCATAGATAGGAGGCATGCAATCATCGTAGCAAATTTGATCATTCGAAGTAGGGGGGCTTAAAAGATCATCTTCATTAAGCATATCATCCCCAAGCTTGGGACAAACATTAATTGCAGCAAATAAATTCTCAAACATGTCATTCTCATCAAACATAGCATCCCCAAGCTTTTGGCTTGGCATATCGTAAGCATAATCACTCTAATCATTAATAGTATGAATAGCACCAACGGTATAACAATTGCTATCATCATAATTTCCCAAGTTGATGCCAAAAATATTTCCAAGATTATAATAAGTATCAGTATCTTCCCAATCATAATCATCACAACAAGCAATAGGCATAACAAAATCATCATCAATAGTGCTCTCGGACATTGTGCCATAAGACATAGAAGAAATATCATCATCAAGTTCATCATACTCCACAATTTTTTTGATTCATTTTCATGAGGCACAACAATAATAGGAGCAACATTATTTGGGAGAGATACCTTTTTACCTCTATTCTTTCTTCTTTTGTTCTTCTTCACCACATCATGTTTGGGTTTAACTAATTTTTTCGAGCTTATTGTTGAAGAGATTGATTGGATAGGAAGCTCCTCCTCGATACCCAATTCATCATAATAAACACTAGGAGGGTATTGGGAAATATTTTCCCTTTCATTATTACTATCTTCATATTCAATTCATTTTCTTGTCTTTAGTTAGTTGGCAATATAAGGATTCTCAATGCAATTTACCGCACAAAACATATAAATTTCCTCTAGATCGAAATCAAGAAATCTCTTGAGATTAAATTTTGGAATACCCTTAGTTATACGTTTCATTTCTTCATACCCCGAAAGAAGACTAAGCTCTTTATGGTGCCCAAGGGTAATCAAGTTATCACAATTTTTGGACACGATTTGATCATGAAACAATTTGCATTAGAGATTTAAATGACCATATTCATTGCAAAGTTCACAAGGATGGCGAAAATTAAATCTTTCAGCACAATCATCTAGCCTCTCTTGCAACTTTTTCGTTTCTAAATATTTAGGCTTCTTACAAAATCTATCTTCCCTTTTTGGTGTGCATTTGCACTCCAAATTCACTCCGTAAAAAATGACATTCTTATAGGATACATCATTATCATGACTAATGCAATCATCATTAACATCATGGATATTCAAAGAATTCAAACTAGCAATATTGCAATCATGCCTATCATCCAACGTTTTTGTGATATAATTTTTTTTTGAATTCTTTTTCTAGCAATTGAGCACAACTATCGGAATTCTTATTTGCAAGATAGACATTATAAAGATAAAGAACAACGCAAGGTAACCCAATCTCCATTTTTTTGTAGTTTTCTATTATAAAACCAAACTAGTGATAAAACAAGAAACTGAAAGATTCAATTGCAAGATCTAAAGATATACCTTCAAGCACTCACCTCCCCGGCAATGGCGCCAGAAAAGAGTTGGATGTCTACTACGCAACTTGTTCTTGTAGACTTGTGTTGGGCATCCAAGAGCAGAGTTTTGTAGGACAGTAGCAATTTTCCATCAAGTGGATGACCTAAGGTTTATCAATCCGTGGGAGGTGTAGGATGAAGATGGTATCTCTCAAGCAACCCTGCAAGCAAATAACAAAAAGTCTCTTGTGTCCCCAACACACCAAATACAATGGTAACTTGTATAGGTGCACTAGTTCAGCGAAGAGATGGTAATAAAAGTGTAGTAGTGATAGTAGATATTTATTTTTGTAATAGGAACAATAAAAATCAGCAAGGTAGCAAGTAACAAAAGTGAGCACAAACGGTATTGCAATGCTTGAAAATGAGGCCTAGGGTCCGTACTTTCGCTCTTGCAATCTCTCAACAATGCTAATTTAATTGGATCATATAACCATCCCTCAACGTGCAACGATGTATCACTCCAAAGTTCTTATCTAGCGGAGAACATAAGAAGAAATTGTTTGTAGGGTATGAAACCACCTCAAAGCTATTCTTTTCGATCAATCTATCCTAGGGTTCGTACTAAAATAACAGCAAGCTATTCTTTCCGATCGATCTAATCAAGAGTTCCTACTAAAATAACACCATATGATACATATCAACCAACTCTAATGTCACCTAGATACCCCAATATCACCGCGAGTACCCGTGAGTTAATTATACGATATACATCAAACAATTTCAGATTCACAATAGTCAATCCAACACAAAGAACCTCAAAGAGTGCCCCACGATTTCTATCGGAGAGACGAAGACAAGAACATGCATCAACCCCTATGCATAGATTACCCCAATGTCACCTCGGGAATCCGCAAGTTGAGTGCCAAAACACATATCAAGTGAATCAAAAATAATACCCCATTGTCACCACGGGTATTCATATGCAAGACATATATCAAGTGCTCTCAAATCCATAAAAGTATTCAATCTGATAACAACAAAATCTCAAAGGGAAAACTCAATTCATGACAACAAAATAGAGAGGGGAAAACGCCATATGATCCAACTATATTAACAAAGCCCGTGATACATCAAGATCATGACATCTCAAGAACACGAGAGAGAGAGAGAGAGAGAGATTAAACACATAGCTACTGGTACAAACCCTTGGCCCCGAGGGTGGACTACTCCCTCCTCATCGTGGTGGCCGCCGGGATGATGAAGATGGCCTCCGGCGGAGTGCCGAAACGGGGTCTAGATTTTTTTTTCTCGTGACTATGGAACCCTGCGGCGGCGGAACTTCTGATCTAGGGTTACCCTGAGGGTTTTTGGAATATTTGGGAATTTATAGGGCAAAGAGGGGGTACGGGAGGCCACCGAGGTGGGCACAACCCACCAGGGCACGCCGGGGGGCCAGGCGTGCCCTGGTGGGTTGTGCGCTCCTCGGGGCACCCCCAGGTGCTGCTCTGGCCCATTGGATGTCTTCTGGTCCATAAAAATCCACAAAAAGTTTCGCGGTGTTTGGACTCCGTTTGATATTGATTTCCTGCGATGTAAAAACAAGCAAAAAAACAGCAACTCGCACTGGGTACTGGGTCAATAGGTTAGTCCCAAAAAATTGATATGAAGTTGCTATAAAATGATTGTAAAACATCCAAGAATGATAATATAATAGCATGAATACTTCATGAATTATAGATACGTTGGAGATGTATCAGGGTACCCAGTAACTTTCTGTTATAAGCTTTCTGAGTACCACATGCATGCACACTAAGATTTTAGGTGGTAGGAATGGGTAGGCTAGTGTATATGGTTTGGCAATGGCATTCCTACACAACTTTCATTCACACAAACCCCTCTTAATAGTGCGATCTTTCCTACGACTCCAAGCAAACCAAAAACTAAAACCTTCGACTCGCCGGTAGACCACGCCTTTGTCCTTTTTGAATTGGGGTTTGCACATCTCCATCATGAAGCACTTGGAACCAATATCCCGAGATTAAATCTAGCAACCGGTATTAGTTCAACTAAGCACATTGTCATCACACCAAAATATAGTTTAAGTGCCACTTGCACTTTCAGATGATAGCAGTGATCTCCTATTTTGACTGAGACAATAGGCATGCCAACAACAGGTCTATGTTTATCTTTTTCATCGGGTTTAGCAATTCTAGTATCTTCATTACAGAAGTAAATAACATGCCCATCTATATTTTCTACTAAGAGATCATTAACCATAGCAACGCTAGGTTCTACTTTGATTTGTTCAGCAGGTTTAGGTGCTATAATATTAATTTTTTTGACCATGGTTGAAACCTTAGCATGTTCCTTTATCCTAACAGGGAAAGGTGGTTTTTCTAAGTAAGCAGCAGGTACAACTGGATCAACATTATAAATAATAATTTCATCTTCAGGTATTACCGGTTCTTTAATTCCTTCTTTGATAGGTGGGTGATATTTAAACCACTTCTCCTTAGGGAGATCAACATGAGTAGCAAATGATTCAAAAAAAGAAGCCACTATCTCTGAGTCAAGGCCAAATTTAGTGCTAAACTTTTGAAAAGCATTGGTACTCATAAATATTTAACACAATCAAACTTAAGCTTAATACCTGACTCTTTAACTTCATCGAGTTCCCAATCTTCAGAGTTGTGTTTAATTATTTCTAAAAGATCCCACCTGAATTCAATAGTCTTCTTCATAAAAGAACAAGTACAAGAAATATCGAGCATGGATCGATCATCATGAGAAAGCCGAGCGTAAAAATTCTGAACAATAATTTCTCTTGAGAGATCATGATTGGGGCATGGTATAACATTGACTTAAGCCTCCCCCGAGATAGAGCAATACTTTCTCCTTCACGAGGCTAAAATTATATATATAATTCCGATCACGATGAATAGATGCATAGGATAATTGTTTTGGTGAAATTCCAATTTCAATCGATTCCAATTCCAAGATCCAATATCATCGCTTAGCCTATACCATGCAAATGCCTTTCCCTTCAAAGATAAAGGGAAAACCTTCTTCTTACCTTCATCCCCGGGTAAACCTGCAAGCTTAAATAATCCACAAATTTCATCCACATATATCAAGTGCATATCAGGATGTTTAGTTCCATCTCCTGCATAAGAATTTGCTAGCAGTTGTTCTATCATACCCGAAGGAATTTCATAACAATATTTTCACTAGGTGCAGTAGGTTGAGGGGAAACTAATTATGGTTCCGGTCGAGGTGAAGATACCCCGAACAAACCCCTTAAAGGATTGTTCTCCATAGTAACAAGTGACAATAAATTTCAGCACGTAGTAATAATTTTTCCTTACCGATTTCCACTTACCAAGAGCGCTTCACTCCCTGACAACAGCACTAGAAAAGAGCCTTGATGAAGTATAGGGGATCAATCATAGTCCTTTCGATAAGTAAGAGTGTCAAACCCAACGAGGAGCAGAAGAAAATGACAAGTGGTTTTTAGTAAGGTATTCTCTGCAAGCACTGAAATTATAAGTAACGAGTAGTTTGATAGCAAGATAATTCGAGCAAGTAACGGTAACAACAAATAATATGAAGCAAGGTAACCCAATCCTTTTGTGGCAAAGGACATGCCAAAATGGTCTCTTATGATAAGCAAAGCGTTCTTGAGGGTACACGGGAATTTCATCTAGTCACTTTTGTCATGTTGGTTTGATTTGTGTTCGCTAGTTTGATAATTTGATATGTGGGTGGACCGATGCTTAGGTGTTGTTCTTACTTGAAAAAACATCCTACTTATGATTAACCCCCTCGCAACCATTCGCAACTATGAGAAAAGTATTAAGATAAAATCTAACCATAGCATTAAACTTTTGGATCCAAATCAGTCCCTTACGAAGCAGCGCATAAATTAGGGTTTAAGCTTCTATCACTCTTGCAACCCATCATCTAATAACTACTCCACAATGCATTCCCTTAGGCCCTAATAAGGTGAAGTGCCATGTAGTCGATGTTCACATGACACCACTAAGGGAATCACAACATACATACCATCGAAATATTGAACACATATCAAGTTCACATGACCAGTTGCAACAAGATTTCTCCCATGACCTCAAGAACAAAAGTAACTACTCACAAATGATAATCATGCTCAAGATCATAGGGGCATTAAATAGCATAATGGATCTGAACATATAATCTTCCACCAAATAAACCATAGAGCAATCAACTACAAGATGTAGTCAACACTACTACTCACCCACAAGCACCAATCTAAGGTTCCGTTACAAAGATTGAACACAAGAGATGAACTAGGGTTTGAGAGGAGATTGTGCTATTGAAGAAGTTGATGGAGATTGCCCTCCCCAATATGGGAGAGTTTTTGCTGATGATGACGATGATTTCCCCCTCCGAGAGGGAAGTTCCCCCTACGGAATCGCTCCTGCCCAAGTTCCGTCTCGAGACGGCGGCGCTTCGTCCCAAAAGTCGTCCCCTTATTTTTTTTCAAGGTAAAAATGACTTATATACAAGAAGAGGGGCACTGGAGGTGGGCCGAGGAGGGCACAACCACCAGGACGCGCCTGGGGGCCCTGGCGCGCCCAGTTGGGTTGTGCCCACCTGGTGGGCCCCCTCTGGTAGTTATTTGCTCCAATAATTCTTAAATATTCCATAAAAATTCCCTGTGAGGTTTCAGCTCATTTGGAGTTGTGCAGAATAGGTGGCCTGACGTAGCCTTTTCAGGTCCAGAATTCCAGCTGCCGGTATTCTCCGTCTTTGTGTGAACCTTGCATATTATGAGAGAAAAGGCATTAGAATTACTCCATAAAGCATTATTATGCATAAGAACATCATCAATAACAGTAGGAAAACATGATGCAAAATGGACGTATCAACTCCCCCAAGCTTAGACCTCGCTTGTCCTCAAGGGAAAACCAAAATCGAAAAACAAATCCACATGCTTAGAGAGAGAGGTGTCGATAAAAACAAAATACGGACATCGAAGCATCATGTATATTATTATAACAACAACACACTTTATTATAGAACTTTTATCACATAACTTTTATCATAAACTTCTCATGAACAAGTAGCAATTCATCACAACATTGAAGTATAAAGCATAAACTCTATTGAAAACCAACAAACTATGTTCTCAGTCAACTTAACTACAATTCATTATCTTTTCAGGAAGGTCATGTATCTGAGCCTTTTGGCAAGTCCACATACTCAACCATCATATAGTCTTCTATGATTGCTAACACTCGCCATATACACATGAGCAAAAAGTTTTGACCAGACACATAGAAAGATAGGAGCTTATAGTTTTGCCTCCCAACGTATTCACCTCAAGGGTGATGTCAACAATAATAACTCATGCCCACCCATATTCAACTAGATATATGTGCCTAGATCTTTCCTCACCACATGATGCTTGCCAAAAGAGAAAAAATAAAAAGGGAAAGAGAGATACTTTGACTCTTGCATAAAAGTAAATACATAAAAGTAAAATATAAGCCCTTCACAGAGGGAAGTAGAGGTTGCCATGCGCTTTTTGGTTGTATTCTCAATCTCTTAGTGCAAAAGAACATCATGTTATATTGCCCCTTATGATAGCAACCTTTATTATGCAGTTTGTCGCCTTTATTATTTTGCCATCACAAGTTCGTACAACGCTCAATTTTCTCTTACACTAAATGATCTGACACATTTAGAAGCAATTTTTATTACTTTATTGCACCAATGACAACTTACTTGAAGGATCTTCAATCCATAGGTAGGTATGGTGGACTCTCAAAACAAGATTTGGGTTAAGGGTTTTGGATGCACAAATAGTATCTCTACTTAGTACGGAAATTTTGGCTAGTAAAGATGGGGGGCAAGCACCACATGTTAAAGGATGTATGACAATATAACTTCTATGTGAATATGAACAAACATAAATCATTACGTTGTCTTCTTTGTCCCATGTCAACAAGTTTGGCATATAATATTTTGTTGGGGGCTCACAATCATAAAAAATGTCCAAGATAGTGTATTTGCATATGAATCTTCTCTTCCCATATTAATTCTTTCATGAATTGCAAAATTGACCAATGCAATGTTTGTTCAATCTCCAATAAATTTTACTACTTATACTCTTCCTTATGTGATGTCATTACTTACCATAAGATTATCATATGATCGTTTTCATTTATTTCCTTTCTTTTTATTAAACATGAAAGTAAAGAAACCAAAACTCAAACTAAACTTTATTATATAACTCACACACGATTACAAGGATAGATAGATCACTAAGCAAACACTCGAAGAATGATCAAACTAAATTTTTATTCAACTAAAGCAAAAGACAACTGAGGATCGAACTAAGATAAGTAAAGGCACAAGATAGTGATGGTGATACGAGACCGGGGCACCTTCCCCAAGCTTGGCACAAGCCAAGGGGAGTGCCCATACCCGACAAGTCTCCTTTGGTGATGAAGAAGGTGGTGGAGATGAGGTAGTGGGTTTGTCCTTCTTCCTCAGCTTACGCATGAGGATGGAATTTTCCTCCTTTAAGTCACTGATCTCCTGCTCGAGCTCTAATATCTTTTTGCATAATTCTTGCTTGTTTTCCTGCAAGAGACGAAAGGGTATAAACTGAATCTTAGGTTTCTTGGCTTTGTTGGGTGATACGTCTCCAACGTATCTATAATTTTTGATTGTTCCATGCTATTATATTACCTTTTTTGGATGTTTAATGGGCTTTACTATACACTTTTATATTATTTTTGGGACTAACCTATTAACCGGAGGCCCAGCCCAAATTGCTTTTTTTTGCCTATTTCAGTGTTTCGCAGAAAAGGAATATCAAACAAAGTCCAAACGGAATGAAACCTTCGGGAGAGTTATTTTTGGAACAAACGCAATCCAGGAGACTTGGAGTGGATGTCAAGAAAGAAACAAGGCGGCCACGAGGCAGGGAGGCGCGTCCAGGGGGGTAGGCGCGCCCCCCACCCTCGTGGGCCCCTCATGGCTCCCCTGACCGACTTCTTTCGCCTATATATACTCATATACCCTGAAAACATCCAGGAGCACCACGAAACCCTATTTCCACCACCGCAACCTTCTGTACCCGTGAGATCCCATCTTGGGGCCTTTTCCGGCGCTCTGCCGGAGGGGGAATCGATCACGGAGGGCTTCTACATCAACACCATAGCCTCTCCGATGAAGTGTGAGTAGTTTACCACAGACCTTCGGGTCCATAGTTATTAGCTAGATGGCTTCTTCTCTCTCTTTGATTCTCAATACAAAGTTCTCCTCGATCTTCTTGGAGATCTATTCGATGTATTTCTTTTTGCGGTGTGTTTGTCGAGATCCGATGAATTGTGGGTTTATGATAAAGATTATCTATGAACAATTTTTGAATCTCCTCTAAATTCTTTTATGTATGATTGGTTATCTTTGCAAGCCTCTTCGAATTATTAGTTTGGTTTGGCCTACTTGATTGATCGTTTCTTGCAATCGGAGAAGTGCTTAGCTTTGGGTTCAATCTTGCGGTGTCCTTTCCCACTAACAGCAGGGGCAGCAAGGCACGTATTGTATTGTTGCCATCAAGGATAAAAAGATGGGGTTTATATCATATTGCTTGAGTTTATCCCTCTACATCATGTCATCTTGCCTAATGCGTTACTCTGTTCTTATGAACTTAATACTCTAGATGCATGCTGGATAGCGGTCGATGTGGAGTAATAGTAGTAGATGCAGAATCGTTTCGATCTACTTGTCGCGGACGTGATGCCTATATACATGATCATGCCTAGATATTCTCATAACTATGCACTTTTCTATCAATTGCTCGACAGTAATTTGTTCACCCACCGTAATATTTAAGCTATCTTGAGAGAAGCCACTAGTGAAACCTATGGCCCCGGGTCTATTTTCCATCATATAAGTTTCCGATCTATTTTATTTTGCATTCTTTAATTTCCAATCTATATCATAAAAATACCAAAAATATTTATTTTATTATCTCTATCAGATCTCACTTTTGCAAGTGGCCGTGAAGGGATTGACAACCCCTTTATCTGTTGCATGCAAGGTTCTTATTTGTTTGTGTAGGTACGAGGGATTTGCGTGTAGCCTCCTAATGGATTGATACCTTGGTTCTCAAAAACTGAGGGAAATACTTATGTTACTTTACTGCATCACCCTTTCCTCTTCAAGGGAAAACCAACGCATGCTCAAGAGGTAGCAAGAAGGATTTCTGGCGCCATTGCCTGGGAGTCTACGCACAAGTCAAGACATACCAAGTACCCATCACAAACTCTTATCCCTCGCATTACATTA
This sequence comes from Triticum timopheevii, assembly GCA_963921465.1. Lineage (NCBI taxonomy): Eukaryota > Viridiplantae > Streptophyta > Magnoliopsida > Poales > Poaceae > Triticum > Triticum timopheevii. The sequence goes on along the minus strand of OY997264.1, from coordinate 171,116,332 downwards.
TTTGCCATTTGCCTCTCGTTTTCCTCTCCCCCACTTCAGCCTTACCGTTTTATTCGCCCTCTTTTTCCCGTTCGCCCCTTTTTCGCTTGCCTCTTGTGTGCTTGTGTGTTGGATTGTTTGTCACGATGGCTCAAGATAATACTAAATTGTGTGATTTCTCCAATACCAACAACAATGATTTCCTTAGCACTCTGATTACTCCTCTTATCGATGCTGAATCTAGTGAAATTAATGCTGCTTTGCTGAATCTTGTCATGAAAGATCAATTCTCTGGCCTTCCTAGTAAAGATGTTGCTACTCATCTAAACAACTTTGTTGATTTGTGTGATATGCAAAAGAGGAAAGATGTGGATAGTGATATTGTTAAATTGAAGCTATTTCCGTTTTCACTTAGAGATTTTGCTAAAACTTGGTTTTCGTGTTTGCCTAAAAATAGTATTGATTCATGGAATAAGTGCAAAGATGCTTTTATCTCTAAGTATTTTCCTCCCACTAAGATCATCTCTCTTAGAAACGATATTATGAATTTTAAGCAACTTGATCATGAGCATGTTGCACAATCTTGGGAGAGGGTGAAATTAATGATTCGCAGTTGCCCTACACATGGATTAAATTTATGGATGATCATACAAATTTTTTATGCCGGATTGAATTTTGCTTCTAGAAATCTTTTAGATTCGGCCGCGGGAGGCACTTTTATGGAAATCACTTTAGGAGAAGCTACTAAACTCCTAGTTAATATTATGGTTAATTATTTTCAATGGCACACCAAAAGATCTACTAGTAAAAAGGTTCATGAGATAGAAGATTAATGTTTTGAGTGGAAATATGGATGAATTTATGAAATTGTTTGCTAATAAGAGTGCTCCTATTGATCCTAATGATATGCCTTTGTCTACTTTGATTGAGAATAATAATTAATCTATGGATGTGAATTTTGTTGGTAGGAATAATTTTGGTAACAACGCGTATAGAGGAAACTTTAATCCTAGGCCGTTTCCTAGTAATTCCTCTAATAATTATGGTAATTCCTACAGCAACTCTTATGGAAATTTTAATAAGATGCCCTATGATTTTGAGATTAGTGTTAAAGAGTTTATGATTTCTCAAAAGAATTTCAATGCTTTGCTTGAAGAAAAATTGCCTAAGATTGATGAATTGGCTAGGAACATGGATAGGATTTCTCTTGATGTTGGTTCTTTAAAACTTAGATCTATTCCACCTAAGCATGGTATCAATGAGTCTCTCAAATCTATGAGAATTTCCATTGATGAGTGCAAGGAAAGAACCGCTAGGATGCGTGCTAAGAAAGATTGCTTTGTAAAAGCGTGTTCTTCTAGTTTTAATTATAATAGGATGAAGATCTAAAAGTGATTGATGTGTCTCCTATTAAATCTTTATTTTGCAATATGAATCTTGATAATGATGGGACTGGAGATGAGTCAACTTTAGTTAAAAAGCGTCCCAATGATTCAGAGATTTTAGATCTTGATGCAAAAATTGGTAAAAATGGGATTGAAGAGGTCAAAACTTTACATAGCAATGAAACCACTATTTTGGATTTCAAGGAATTTAATTATGATAATTGTTCTTTAATAGATTGTATTTCCTTGTTGTAATCCGTGTTAAATTCTCATCATGCTTATATTTAAAATAAAGCTTTTACTAAACATATCGTTGATGCTTTAATGCAATCCTATAAAGAAAAACTTGAATTAGAAGTCTCTATCCCTAGAAAACTTTATGATGAGTGGGAACCTACTATTAAAATTAAAATTAAAGATCATGAATGCTATGCTTTGTGTGATTTGAGTGTTAGTGTTTCCACGATTCCAAAAACTTTATGTGATGTGCTATGTTTCCGTGAATTTGATGATTGCTCTTTAAACTTGCACCTTGCGGATTCCACCATTAAGAAGCCTATGGGAAGGATTAATGATGTTCTTATTGTTGCAAATAGGAATTATGTGCCCGTAGATTTTATTGTCCTTAATATAGATTGCAATCTTTCATGTCCTATTATTCTTGGTAGACCTTTCCTTAGAATGATTGGTGCAATTATTGATATGAAAGAAGGAAATATTAGATTCCAATTTCCATTAAGGAAAGGCATGTAACACTTTCCTAGGAAGAAAATCAAATTACCTTATGAATCTATTATGAGAGCCACCTATGAATTGAATACCAAAGATGGCAATACTTAGATCTACTCTTGCTTTTATGCCTAGCTAGGGGCGTTAAACGATAGCGCTTGTTGGGAGGCAACCCAATTTTATTTTTGTTCTTTACTTTTTGTTCCTGTTTAGTAATAAATAATTCATCTAGCTTCTGTTTATATGTGTTTTTATGTTTTAATTAGTGTTTGTGCCAAGTAGAACCTATAGGATCATCTTGGGTGATAGTTAATTTGATCTTGCTGAAAAACAGAAACTTTTGTGTGCACGAGGATAATTTTAATAAATAACAGAAACGTTCTTTTCAGTTGATTCTTTTTGCAGAAGATTAAAAGACAAATTTACTAGGACTTCCTATTTTTTTAGAATTTTTAGGGTTCCAGAAGTATTCGAAAGTTACAGATTGCTACAGATTGTTCTGTTTTTGACAGATTCTGTTTTTCGTGTGTTCATCTGGATCTAGGGGAAGATCTAGCAAAGATGGCGGCGGTGCAGATGGGAAGGAGGAGAGGATGTTTGTTTTGTGCTCTTGTAACTTAATCTGATTACAGTGGTATCAAATCCGGGCTAATACAAATCTGATTCCGCTCAAGATCCTCTGTAGTGTACTGGATTGAAGCGAGTGGATGAAAACAAACAGGAAAAGGGGATATAAAAGTGGATCAGGGGAAGTATAGGACGCCGGAGAGTCCGACCTTCGCCCTGGGCAGGGGCACCTGCTACTTCTTGCCCGCGTCCTCCTTCGGGGGCCAGACCAAGACCAACGACGAGAGCCATAGCTTCCTCGCGTGGGAGTGACGGGTCGTGGGAGTGAACGCTCGCTGAAGGGGAGACCCAGTTGGGCCGGCCCAGGAGCGGGGGAGGCAGGAGTCTCCTGTTTTCTTTTTTTTTACGATTTATGTTTCGTTTTTTCTTTATTATTTCAATTTTGTTTATACTTTAAAATATTCCATACATACATATATATATATATGTATTACAAAAAACACTTCATAAAAAACATTGGAAAATGTTGACCAAGCATTTGAAGAATGTTAAATGTGTACAGAAACAATGTTTATCACGTCTATAAAAAGTGTACAAAAATTTGATCATGTATTGAAAAATGTTAATCAAGGATTTGAAGTATTTTGAAAAAGTATTTGAAAAATGTTGATAAAGCATTTTAAAAATGTTAAATGTGTATAGAAACAATATTGACCATGTATATAAACATGTTAATCAATCATTTAAAAAATATTGATAAACCATTCAAAAAATGTTAAATGTGTATAAAAAATATCGACCATGTATTATAAATTGATGATTTTTTTATTATGTATGTAAACATGTTTTTTTGCGGGGTATGTATGTAAACATGTTAATCAAGCACTTTGGTTTTTCGGCCGTTCATCATCTTCACTTCGGAGGCGGCGATGGTGGCGCTAAAGAAAGAAGGTTCAGATCTGTCCCCAAGGAGGCAATCGATCATATGATTGGGGATGGATTTGGAAATCAGTCTGTTCAAGTAAGGATGGTGTGGCGGCGACGTCATCCTCGTGGTGGACCTGTGTCCTCGGGCTCCGTCGTTTCCGACAGTGTTTGCTCCAACGCTAATGTGGAGTTCGGGAGGTAGTTCAGGAGCGGATGCAGATTTTGGTCTGCATCCACGATATCTGAAAGACGGAACGCGTGCTGGGTTCGTGGTTGATGGATGGCAGGTATGGTTTCCTCCTTCAGCGCCTTAGTCGTGGTGGGGTACCAGATCTGGAGTTCAATGGCGTGTTCGGGGTGTTGCCCCAGTCTGATTCATTCAACGACAATGGCTTCACTTTTGGTGGGCCATCTTCGAGATCTGCAAAGCTGCTTATCAGCGATGGAGCCGTGTCGAGCCCGAGTGAGGACTTGAGCCATCATTTTTTTTCTTTGGTGGCTATAGTGGTGGTGTGGGAGGCAGGTGACGGGCGTTGGTGTTAAGCTCAGCGATGTTCTGCTAACTTTTCAGTTTTGTCATGTCGGCCTTTACGTGACTTGTACTTTGTTTTTTCCGATATGAGTGAGACATGTAGTACCATGCAAAAAAAGGATTTGAAAAAAATGTTGAATAAGTATTTGAAAAATGGTGATCAAGCATTTGAAAAATGTTTCAATGTGTATAAAAATGTTCACCGTGTATTAAGAAAACAATAAAATGTTTTGATCATGTATATAAACATGTTAATCAAGCATTTGAAAAAAATTTGAATAAGTATTTGAAAAATTGTGATCAAGCATTCGAAAAACCGTGACTCTCGCAGAAGCAAATCCATGCCTCTTGCAAAAAGAAAACAAGTTTTTTTTTCATTTTCCAGAGGCCCGGCCGTGTCTCTCGAGGAAGCAAAAACGCATTTTTCACGCAATTTTTGTTATTATCTAACAGCTAAGAAAAGACGGTGAAAAACCAAAAAGCTAGAACAACCGAAAACATCTAAAAACCGAAAACGTGCGTGAAAAAAAAAATCAGAGGGAGTGTCCAGAGCGCGACACGTGGCGGCGGCGGTGAGCTCTCAGCCCACCCTAGGTGACCCTTGCAGGGGCTTTGGAAGGATTACTCCTTCGTTAGTTGCTCCCCCTTTTTTCTATTTAAAATGAATAAATAGAGCCTTGAAGAAAAGAAAAGCGAGGTTTAGGAGATGAGGTTTGACATGGGGTTATTTTCATGGACTCACAAAATAAGCTTGACAGACTCAAAAAAGAAATGAGCTTGATCCAAGAAAAATAGGATTGGGCATGTTTGGATGTTTAAATTCAAAGTCATATGAATTTAATTCCAATGGGTTTGAACTAGGTCTAGTTTTTAGGAGTGTCCAAAATACATGAAATTTTTGGTGGAGCTGTTTAAATTCAGAAAGAATTTGTGGGAAATTTGGAAACCAAACTTTGAGTAGAATTTGAATTGGATTTTTGAACATTTTGATATGAATTTGAAAATGTATTTAAATAAAGTATAATCATGACTCAAAAGGTTTTCTAAAAATGTTCATAGTTTTTAATTTGGTGTGAAATACTTAATGGAATGATGAAATGAAAATGCAAAATTAAAATAAAACAAATATTGTAATAATAATTATGAAAATAAACAATGGAATTCGGGATCAGAGTAGGGACTTAGCTGGGCGCCACACGGTAGGTGCGGCTCATAAAGCACCGATCTTCCACGTGTCGTCTCCTATGGGCTGGCCCATCTGGCATCTTATTTTACATTTGAAATCCATTCGGCTTTCCTTAATTTTTTTTCTTTATGGTTTTTTTCGCGCTTTTATTTGCAGCTTTTTAGTTTCCACTTCCTCATTCTTTTTTGTTTTACGGTTTTTTTTTTGTTTCTTCGTCTTGTCCTTTACTCTTTTCTTCCGCTCTTTTTCTTTTTCCCCCATTTTTATTCTTTTTTAAGGATTTTTTTGGTAAACACAATGTTAACACTTTTAAAAAGATAAGGTCAATTTTTAAAATGGGCGAACATTTTCTAAAAGTACATGATTTTTTAAACAAATACGAGAATATTTAAAAAATACATGACCATTTTTGAAATTTATTAATGTTTTGCCAAAAACATGTGAATATGTAAAATTTTGAAAATACATGAATAGTGTGTCTAGAACTCAGCTTTTAATTACATTGACATTTTAATTAAACAAATAAATATAATAAGAAACACATTTGCAATACACATACAACTTTTACAAGCATATGCCTTTTTATAATAACTTCGGTTAATGGAGTAAGATCATGATAAGTTTGGAGAGCCAATGTCAAAACTCTGTCACTCTTGTGGGAATGAAACCCAGAACAAAAGTTGGGGCATAACCATTTTAGCAACGCGCCATATCTAAATCGGGGTCTTGTGTAATTCAGTGATTTACTAAAGAAAACATGGAAACCGGTGCGTCGGCTGGACTGAGATCCAGTGACTTGCTAGAGCAGAGTCACGAGTGAACAGTAAGATAACTTGCCATCCTCTTTACACTGTCCAACCCATCAATCTTTTTTTAGGGGTAAAGCCAAATTTATTCATGAAAGTCCACATGATGTGGGATACATCTCTGGTCGTGAGACACGCCTAACCAAACATGGCGTCCCGGACCTCTAGAGAGCGAAAACTTGGCTAAGATATGTGCTTCATAGTTAACAACACGAACCTCAAAAGAAAAATCACAATGAAAAGTAGATGGTCTAAGTTGTATCTCTGTGATGATCGCTCCATACAACCCGTGCGAGTTTCTGTTGATGTCCGAGATGACTTGCTTGCAGTTCGATGCGACAATGAAATTTTGAATGCCCAGATCATCTGCCAGTGAAAAAGCTTCCCTGCATGCTATAGCCTCGAGAGTGGCCGGATCCACCACTCCTTCCAGAACTAAAGCGGAGCTGCCCATATAGTTGCCCCCTTCATCTCTACATACTGTTGATGCTGATCCTCCCCTTCTAGTCATCACTCCAGCGTCAACATGTATCTTGAAGTAACCCACAGGTGGCCTCTTTGGCCCCCGCTGAACCGGCGCTGCACCTCCACTATGAGCGGCCTGACTGATCTCCCTGCCTTGTATGATGTTCAGATCTCCCATGAATCTGGTAATGAAATTATACGTAGCCTGGGGGCTCTGGAATATGGACTCGTGGATAGCTTTCCGGCAGGCATGCCAAATGGCCCAAAGCGTGACTGCCATTAAGACAAACTGGTCATCCGTTAACAGCTGCATCAGTGTAAACAGCCACCGTCTTGCACTTGGCTCAATATAGCCTATGATTTTATGAGTAGTCTCCTCCTCAATAAAAGCCCAAACACTTCTGGATGTTGTGCACTCAAGCAAGGAGTGGCGCCATGAGTCCCTAGAGCCGCACAACCCGCACTGCACAGAGTCTATCATATGACGATGAGCTCGCACATTGTTGGTTGGCAGAGAGTGTTTGGAGAGTCGCCAGAGAAGCATACGAATCTTACCGGGCACTTCTGTTTTCCACAATCTTTTCCACACTCCTTCTTCTGCAATAGCGGTAGAGGAGCCAGCCGCCTCTTCCAACCAAGCCTCCCTTCGCAGTTTGGTAGCCACGAGCATATTGTAGGCTGACTTGACAGAAAAATAGCCATGTTTCTCGTAGTGCCATGCCCAAAAGTCGGCTATGTTCCGAGTGCACAAAGGGATTTCCGTAATAACTTGTGCATCTATTGGCATGAAAACATGTTGGATCGGCGGCCTGTTCCATGATGTTGTGGTGCTTATAATGAGCTCGGATACTGTGGTAGGGGGATTCGATGCAATAGTACCATACGGGCAAAACATACCTTCCCTGGGCAGCCAATTATGTGTCCATATATTTGTTGAGACTCCGTTGCCGATGCGCTTAATCAGGCCTTGCTTAAGTGTATTTCTACCTTCGATAATGGCTCGCCATACTTGGCTCGGGTGACCCCCTAGTTCAGTCTCGAGGATGTCTGTATTTGGATAATAAATGCTTTTTAACACACGAGCACTCAAGCTATCCGCACTCTGTAATAACCTCCATGCTTGTTTTGCAAGCATTGCTAGATTGAAAAGCTCAAAGTCTTTGAAAGCCAGGCCTCCCATGCTCTTGGGTTGTGTCATTGTTTTTCCAAGATACCCAATGAGGCTTCCTTTTTCCTTCCTTGCTCCCCCACCAAAACTTTCTGATAAGCATGTTGTTCGCATAATCCTCTTGGTAACTTGAAGCAGGACATGGAAAAGACCGCAACACTTTGAGCGACAGACTTAACTAGCACTTCCTTTCCCGCCGAAGAGATGGTACGCTCAATCCAGCCCTGGACCTTGCTCCACAACCGATCCTTGAGGTACTTAAAAGCACCATTCTTAGAGCTTCCTACGTCGGATGGCATACCCAAGTACTTCTCATTGAGTGCTTCCTTTATCTCTTGTCTCGCCAAGTCAGGGACCCCCTTGCTAAAATAAATTGATGATTTTGCATGGTTGATGCACTGACCTGTTGCTTTACAGTAGGTATCAAGGACATGGTGCACCTCATTTGCACCCATACCATTTGCCTTGAAGAACAGCAAGCTGTCATCTGCGAATAAGAGGTGGCTTACCGGTGGCGCCGTAGGGGCAACCTATAGACCACTTAAGTTGGATGACTCACTTTTTGATTTTAACAGACATGAAAGGCCCTCTACTGCTAGCAAGAACAGGTATGGGGATATCGGGTCCCCTTGTCTGATGCCTCTTGAAGGTTTAAACTGTTGCAGTTTCTTCCCATTGAACAACACAGAAAAACTTACTGTAGTTACCAGGCTCATAACAATGTCCACCCATCTGTTGTTGAAACCCAATTTAAGCATTATAGCTTTGAGGTACTGCCACTCCACCCTATCGTAGGCTTTCATCATGTCAAGCTTGAGAGCACAGGACTAGTGTTTCTTAGCTTTATTCCTCTTCATAAAATGCAAACATTCATAAGCTGTGATGATGTTGTCTGTAATCAACCTGCCTGGCACAAAGGCTGACTGCTCCTCCGATATTATGTCAGGTAGCACTACCTTCAATCTGTTAGCGATCACCCGATGACCCACAAGTATAGGGGATCTATCGTAGTCCTTCCGATAAGTAAGAGTGTCAAACCCAACGAGGAGCAGAAGGAAATGATAAGCGGTTTTCAGCAAGGTATTTTCTGCAAGTACTGAAATAAGTGGTAACAGATAGTTTTGTGATAAGATAAACAGTAATGAGCAACAAGTAACAAAAGTAAATAAAGTGCAGCAAGGTGGCCCAATCCTTCTTGTAGCAAAGGACAAGCCTGGACAAACTCTTATAATAGGAAAAGCGCTCCCGAGGACACATGGGAATATCGTCAAGCTAGTTTTCATCACGCTCATATGATTCGCGTTCGCTACTTTGATAATTTGATATGTGGGTGGACCGGTTCTTGGGTACTTCCCTTACTTGGACAAGCATCCCACTTATGATTAACCTCTATTGCAAGCATCCGCAACTACAACAAAAGTATTAAGGTAAACCTAACCATAGGATGAAACATATGGATCCAAATCAGCCCCTTACGAAGCAACGCATAAACTAGGGTTTAAGCTTCTGTCACTCTAGCAACCCATCATCTACTTATTACTTCCCAATGCCTTCCTCTAGGCCCAAATAATGGTGAAGTGTTATGTAGTCAACGTTCACATAACACCACTAGAGGTTAGACAACATACATCTCATCAAAATATCAAACGAATACCAAATTCACATGACTACGAATAGCAAGACTTCTCCCTTGTCCTCAGGAACAAACGTAACTACTCACAAAGCATATTCATGTTCATAATCAGAAGGGTAATATTGTGCATAAAGGATCTGAACATATGATCTTCCACCAAATAAACCAACTAGCATCAACTACAAGGAGTAATCAACACTACTAGCAACCTACTAGCACCAATCCCGGACTTGGAGACAAGAATTGGATACAGGAGATGAACTAGGGTTTGGAGATGAGATAGTGCTGATGAAGATGTTGATGGAGATTGCCCTCTCCCGATGAGAGGAGCGTTGGTGATGACGATGGTGATGATTTCCCCCTCCCGGAGGGAAGTGTCCCCGGCAGAACAGCTCTGCCGGAGCCCTAGATTGGTTCCGCCAAGGTTCCGCCTCGTGGCGGCGGAGTCTCGTCCCGAAAGGTTCTCTCCTATTTTTTTTCATCGAAAGACTTCATATGGGAGAAGATGGGCGTCGGAGAGCCACCAGGGGGCCCATGAGGTAGGGGCCGCGCCCAGGGGGCGCGCCCCCAACCCTCGTGAGCAGGGTGTGGGCCCCCTGGCCTTCATCTTTGGCGACGATTTTTCTTTATTTATTTTAAGGTGTTCCGTGGAGTTTCAGGACTTTTGGAGTTGCACAGAATAGTCGTTCAATATTTGCTCCTTTTCCAGCCCAGAATTCCAGCTGCCGGCATTCTCCCTCTTCATGTAAACCTTGTAAAATAAACCATAAGTATTATGACATAACGTGAAATAACAACCCATAATGCAATAAATATCGATATAAAAGCATGCAAAATGGACGTTGTCGGTGTCAAAACCCGCGGATCTTGGGTAGGGGGTCCCGAACTGTGCGTCTAGGCGGATGGTAATAGGAGACAAGGGACACGATGTTTTTACCCAGGTTCGGGCCCTCTCGACGGAGGTAAAACCCTACTCCTGCTTGATTAATATTGATGATATGGGTAGTACAAGAGTAGATCTACCACGAGATCAGAGAGGCTAAACCCTAGAAGCTAGCCTATGGTATGATTGTTGTTCGTCCTATGGACTAAAACCCTCTGGTTTATATAGGCACCGAAGAGGGTTAGGGTTACACAGAGTCGGTTACAATGGTAGGAGATCTACATATCCATATCACCAAGCTTGCCTTCCATGCCAAGGAAAGTCCCATCCGGACACGGGATGAAGTCTTCAATCTTGTATCTTCATAGTCCAGGAGTCCGGCCAAAGGTGATACTTCGGCTATCCGGACACCCCCTAATCCGGGACTCCCTCAGTAGCCCCTGAACCAGGCTTCAATGGCGACGAGTCCGGCGCGTAGATTGTCTTCGGCATTGCAAGGCGGGTTCTTCTCCAAATCCTGTGTACCTGTTGAATAGCATCCGGCTTCCTGTGAATATTGCACTCCTCGGCTTCCACGCCCAATAATGGCCGTCTTCCACGTGTTGAACGAATGCGAAAAGTCAGGGTATTTTTACATTTACCCCCTAACTACGCAAATGAGCCGCCTATAAAAGAGACGAGGATCTAGATCCGAATCACACCATCCTCCCTTCGCGAGCATTCAGCAGAGCGCATCTGACAGAAATCCACTCTATCATGGACAGTCGACGCGGCTCCTCCTCTCGCCTTCCCAGCCCTCGGCCTGGAGATTGGGAGAAATGCTCCGCCCCGTACAGCGAGTTAGTGACGCTCCAAACCAAGGGATTCCTTCCCCCAGCCTTCATGCTTCCGGTTCGAACCGAACTTGCCACCTATAAGGGTGGAAAGCAAGCGGAGAGCGTCCCCAGCCCCTCCAAAGGAGAGCGGGTATGCTTTATCTCTTATTTGATAAGAGGGCTTGGATTTCCAATTCATCCGTTTCTCCGGGGGCTCCTGGAGTTCTACGACCTCTAGTTGCACAACCTTACGCCTGCCTCCATTTTGTATATTGCGGGCTTCGTGGCCCTTTGCGAGCTGTTTTTGGGCATCGAGGCTCATTTTGCACTGTGGAAGAAGTTGTTCTGCCTTGTGCCCCGTTCTCAAGAGGGGTCAATATGTCAAGTGGGTGGAGCCGACCTATGGCGCATCGCCGGGACCGGATATCTATCCGGAACCCCGAAGAAGGCGTCCGAAGACTGGCCTTCGGAATGGTTTTATATAGAAGATGTCCCCCTACCGGACCCTATTCGGATCGGCCTCCCTGAGTTCAATAACGCTCCTTTGAAGAAACACCTAAGCTAGCGTCCACAGAGCCCTCAGAAGAAAAATGATAGGGACGTCCTTTACCTGATGAGCCGAATTAGGCTGTTAGCTCATTCCGGACTGACCATGATCGGGGTCATGGACACATGCATTATGCGGGGGGTGCAGCCGCTCCAGTATAGAGGCCACCCCATGTGGGATTTCAATGGGGAGGATGATGCCACCCGCTACGGCCGTAAGGGGCCGGGGTCGGTCGCCGATCTGATGAAGATCTTGTCCGCATTGTACAAGGGAGAAGAGGAGGAATTTCTCTGCGTCAATCCGCAGGGCGGATTTTCTATGAACAATCCTCCAAGCTGGGTAAGCGGACATTTTATTTTTGCCTATCCGATCCATACTCCCATAGTCAAGTATCTCATTTTGTGATTTCAGCGCAGGAACTGCGCCGTGCCGTAAAGGATATAAACAGCCCGCCTCCACAACCCAAGGATCCAGAACGGTTCCTCGATCCGACCTCCCAAGAGGATCCGGACATATCGGTGGAGCTGGTCGACGGGGTATTTCACCAACTGAGCATCGATAATGCCTTGGTCGCCATTACAGCCGATTACCCCGGAATACTTCCCGCCTCGCAGGTAACTGAGTCCGAAGTCCCAATACTTTGAAAATGACCCATCCGTGCGTGTTTTTGATCATCGTATACCAATGGTGTTTCGCAGGGGAAGTCCTTGAGGCGGAAGGCCGAGCTTGCGATGGCCAGTCAACAAGGGACAGCAAGGCCAACCAGGCCGAAAAGAAGTGCAGTCCAGATTGAAACGCCGATGCAACGGTATGGCGTGTCATCTTGCTCCCAGGTTTTATTCCTGGGAGGCGTACTAACGCTCGCACTTTTTCAGGAAGAAGAGCGCTCGCTGGACTATATCCAGAGAGGTTGCCAATCAATCCTCCGCTCGCCAGGCTCCAAAGCCAGGTCCAGAAGCGGAGGCGAACACGAGGCGTGCGTCGGATGCTCCTCCGACAGAGGATGCCGACAGGTTATCTGCCACCAATTCCGAGGTGGAGAGTGCCATGAATCACAGGCGTCGCTGGACAGTTCTTCGTGACGCATGTTTCTCCCCTGAGGCATTGGATGCCTTCAATTCGGGAGATGCGCACCTCTGTGCCGCTCAAAATGGTCTACCAGAGCCACGGAGCAGTATGTAAAAGACATACGGGTGAGAAAATTTGATAGTTATATATGCCAGTAGCCCCCGAGACTTGAAATAGTTAGAATAACTGATTTAAGGATCACTTATTGTGCAGGATCTTACGGAAAAGAATACCCAACTGTCCTAGGAGCTGGAGGAGTGCAAAGCCCAACTTGAGGCCGCACTAGCCGCAGCGGGGGAAGCCAAAGAGACCCCCTCCGAAAATATATGCTTCAAAAGATGAGTAATTTATGAAGTGCGGCGTGTGCATAAGTCTGACAATAATATTGTGGATGGCGCCGGGATAGATCCGGACAAGCAACAGCTCATGCGCCGGCTAAAGGCCGGCGAGAATGTGCTTACAAGGGTGAGGCAAGAAAAAATAATCTCCAAGATGCCAACACCCAGCTGGGTGAGGAACTAAAGGATGTTCGTGCCCAGCTGTCTGACTCTGTTAAGGAGAATCGGCGGCTTCGACGCAGCATTTTTAGTAAGTGCTTGAACGAACTTCGAAAAAAGAGTTCGGCAAGGAAGTCGACTAACAGAGTTATGTCTGTAGGTATGCTCACAGGCCGTCCTGCAGAGGAAATGCCCGGTTCTACGGGTGACCTTCTTCCCGAGCTCTTGCAACTGCACGAACGAGTTTGGCAAGTGATGAAAGGCGTCGCCCAGGCCTTGTGGCCGTCTGTCTCCCTGCCCGAAGGCCTTGGAGAGCTTGCAGAGAGGCTTCAGGGAGCGCGGCAGCGCTTTCGCTTATGGAAGATATCAGCCTGCCGTCAAGGCGCCAGGGAGGCCTGGGCCATGATGAAGACGCGGTATACGAAGGCTGACCCAAACCACATGGCCGAGGTTGGACCTGCGGGGCCCGATGGGAAGGAGATCCCTGTGAGCTTAGTGTACGGCCAAGTAGAATTGGCCGCAAAGTATTCCCTACAGGACTGTAAACTAGACAGCCTGCTGGATGGCATTGAAGAGGAATATGCCCAGTCAAGTTGACTATGTAATTTAAGATGACATGTAAAATGCCTTCTAGCCGGATTGTAGATCGTTTGTCATAGCGGACCCTTTTGCTTCAACCTCGGGACCCAATAGTCCAGAGTGTGTCCGAATACCCTTGCGGTTATATAAGAACCGGGGCATGCGTGGAGACCAGGCGTAGGGGTCATTAGTGCTTTATCAGACAAGTGCCCAACTAGTTATGTTATATTACATGGTTAGTAAGAAACATCTTCCAGGGAGAATAGTTCCGTTAGGGGTTCCTTTCCCTGGGAGGCATGCCCTAAAGTGCATGTACGGACTGCGAAAAAAAGCAGAAAAACATCTGGGGGCAGATAAATAAATAGGTAAGAAATCGTCTTTTAGTTCACCAACCGAATATTCCCTTAAGAACGCTAGCTTTCGGCTTCACCCAGTCTGAGGTACACATCCGGCTGACCCTGCAGTAACAATCGCAGAGGTGCTCCCTTTACCGCCTAGCCAAACAATCGGGAACGTAGGGGTAAGCACAGGAGCCAGGCAACCCAGCTTGGCCAAAACTTAAGTCATATCGATGCATATAATGGTGAATAAAAGGTACATGTGGAAGTGTGACACATGTGTTGGGCATGGAGCCCATGTAAATAAGCTTCTGTTAAAGAAGCCCCTAGGTATAATGAGCGTGGATAGCGCGTCAAGTGTGTGCGAACAATGCACAAACAAGCTTTCAAAGGCTGTAATAGAAAAGGAGGGAGGAGGAGAGAAACAGAAGACAGCTAATATGTAAAATATAGACGGAGGAGGGAGATGAACTCAGAATCCGGCGCTAGGCGTAGAATCTTCGGAGACGGGCTGCGTTCCATGGGTTCGGCTCGAGTCGGTTATCCGATGCATCTCGCAGACGGTACGCTCCACCAGTCCAGACTTGGTTGATGATAAAGGGACCTTCCCATTTGGGCTTGAGTTTGTCCTTTTTCTTGTCCGGCAGGCATAGAACTAACTCACCAATGTTGTAAGTTTTGGTCCGTACTTCTCTGCTTTGATATCTTCGAGCTTGCTGTTCATAGAATGCGGAACGGGCTTTTGCCACGTCACGCTCCTCCTCCAATGCGTCCAAACTGTCCTGCCGATCGAGCTCGGCTTCTCTTTCTTCGTACATGCGCACGCGAGGTGAGTCATGAATTATGTCACAGGGCAGGACTGCCTCTGCGCCGTATACCATAAAGAATGGTGTAAATCCGGTGGGAGTGGTCCGCAGCCCCTAGAGTATGGAGTCGAGCTCCTCTACCCAGTGAGTGTTAGATTCCTTGAGGGACTGCACTAATCTGGGTTTGATGCCGCTCATGATTAGACCATTTGCTCGCTTGACTTGACCGTTGGTTTGAGGGTGATAGACTGAAGCATAATCGAGCTTGATGCCCATGTTTTTGCACTAGAGTTTGACCTCGTCGGCCGTAAAGTTCGTGCCGTTATCAGTGATGATGCTATGGGGGATGCCGTAACGGTGTACGAACCCTGATATGAAGTCTACCACCGGTCCGGATTCGGCAGTCTTAACAGGTTTGGCCTCTATCCATTTGGTGAATTTATCCACCATGACCAATAGGTATTTTTGCTTGTGGGTTCCTCCTTTAAGGGGTCCAACCATGTCAAGCCCCCAGACCGCGAAGGGCCAGGTTATGGGTATAGTTTTGAGGGCGGTGGGTGGCATGTGGCTTTGATTAGCAAAGAGCTGGCAACCGACGCATCGTTGGACTAAGTCCTGAGCATCTGCCTGGGACGTCGGCCAATAAAATTCTGTACGGAAGGCCTTGCCTACAAGGGCCCGGGCTACGGCGTGGTGCCCGCCGAGTCCGGCATTAATTTCAGCCAGAAGACTCCACCCTTCCTCTTTGGAGATACACCTTTGAAGGACTCCGGTTGTGCTTTTCTTGTAAAGCTCTCCCTCATGGACCTTATAGGCTTTAGATCGCCGCACTATGCAGCGGGCCTCGTTTTGGTCCTCGGGAAGTTCCTGCCTGGTTAGGTAGGCTAGGAATGGTTCCGTCCACGGGGCAATGACTGCCCTTATTACGTGGGCTGAGGATGTTACTTCGTTGGCAGAACCGCCAATTGTGTCAGAATGTTCGGTGTCGGGCAGTGCGGTTGGGTCCGGTTTGTTATTTCCGGATTCCCCCTCCCATAGTACAGATGGCTTGAACAGCCTCTCTACGAAGATGTTGGGAGGGACGGCATCGCGCTTTGCGCATGCGTGCCAATACGTCTGCTGCTTGGTTGTTATCCCGGGCTATATGGTGAAATTCGAGCCCCTCAAACCGAGCTGACATTTTTAGGATGGCGTTGCGATAAGCTGCCATTTTCGAATCCTTGGCATCGAAGTCTCCATTTATTTGGGATATCGCGAGGTTCGAATCCCCACGCACCTCTAGGCGTTGAATGCCCATGGAGACTGCCATCCGGAGGCCATGTAGAAGGGCCTCGTATTCGGCTGCGTTGTTGGAGTCCGTATACATTATCTGGAGTATGTATTGAACCGTTTCTCCTGTTGGGGACGTCAGAACGACGCCAGCCCCCAGACCAGCCAACATTTTGGAGCCTTCGAAGTGCATAATCCAGTTGGAATATGCGCCGTACTCTTTAGGGAGTTCGGCTTCAGTCCATTCGACGATGAAATCGGCCAAAACTTGCGACTTAATAGCTCGTCGTGGCCTATAGGTTATGTCAAACGGGAGGAGCTCAATGGCCCATTTGGCAATCCGGCCCATCGCGCCGCGGTTGTTTATAATGTCATTAAGAGGTACTTCGGAGGCTACTATTATCGAACACTCTTGAAAGTAGTGTTGCAGCTTCCGGGATGCCATGAACACCACGTACGCTATCTTCTGATAATGCGGGTATCGTGACTTGCATGGAGTTAGGACAGTAGACACGTAGTAAACTGGTTTTTGAAGGGGGAACTTGTGTCCGTCCATTTCTCGTTCGACAACGAGCACCGCGCTCACAACTTGATGAGTTATCGCGATATATAATAGCACTGGTTCGCCCATGTTGGGCGCGGCCAGGACCGGGTTTGTTGCCAATATGGCTTTTATTTCTTCGAGTCCGGCCGTGGCGGCATCCGTCCACTCGAAGTGTTCGGTGCGTCGGAGGAGGCGATAAAGGGGTAATGCCTTTTTCTCCTAAACGGGAGATAAAGCAGCTTAAAGCCGCCACGCATCCCGTCAATTTTTGTATTTGCTTGAGGTCCTTTGGGATATCCAATTGTGACAGAGCTCAGATCTTGGCTGGGTTTGCTTCAACTCCTCTACCGGATACAATGAAGCCCAAGAGCTTTCTGGCTGGTACGCCGAAAACACAATTTTCCGGGTTAAGCTTAATGTCATATGTTTGGAGATTATCAAACGTGATCCTCAAATCGTCTACTAGAGTTTCGACGTGCTTGGTTTTGACGACCACATCGTCTACGTATGCCTCCACTGTTTTGCCGATCTGGTTTGCCAAACATGTCCGAATCATGCGCTGATATGTTGCGCTGTCGTTTTTGAGCCCAAAGGGAATTTTGTTGAAGCAGAATGGGCCGTATGGGGTGATGAATGCTGTTGCGGCCTGGTCGGGCTCTGCCATTTTAATTTGGTGGTAGCCAGAGTATGCGCCGAGGAAACACAATGAATCGTGTCCTGCGGTAGCGTCGATAATTTGATCGATGGGGGGAGGGGGAAGGGATCCTTTGGGCAAGCCTTGTTGAGGTCCTTAAAGTCGACGCATAGGCGCCAGGATTTGTCCTTCTTTGGTACCATCACCAGGTTAGCTAGCCAGTCCGGATGTTTTATATCTCTGATGAATCCGGCCTCCAATAATTTGGCTAGCTCCTCTCCCATGGCCTATCTCTTGGTTCCGGAGAAACGCCAAAGAGCCTGTTTGACCGGCTTGAATCCTTTTAGGATGTTTAGGCTGTGCTCGGCCAGCCGGCGTGGGATTCCTGGCATGTCTGAAGGGTGCCAGGCAAAAATGACCCAATTTTCGCGTAGGAATTCTCGTAGTGCGGCGTCTACATCAAGGTTTAATTGTGCCCCGATGGAGGCCGTTTTCATAGGGTCCGTTGGATGGACTTGGAATTTGACTATTTCGTCCGCTGGTTTAAAGGAGGTGGACTTGGATCTCTTATCGAGTATCACATCGTCCCTATTCACCATGGAGCGCAGCACAGAGAGTTCCTCGGCTGTTAGGGCTTCGGATAGTGCCTCAAGGGCCAGTGCGGCTGTCTTGTTTTCGGCGCGGAGTGCTATGTCCGGGTCACTAGCAAGAGTGATGATACCGTTGGGCCCGGGCATTTTGAGCTTCATGTACCCGTAATGGGGTATAGCTTGAAAAATTGTGAATGCCACTCGCCCTAATAGAGCGTGATATCTGCTGCTGAACGGGGCCACTTGGAACATGACCTCCTCGGACCTGTAATTATCCAGTGTGCCGAACACCACATCCAGTGTGATTTTTCCAGTACAACATGCTTCCCAACTGGGGATTATTCCTCTAAAGGTTGTGCTGCTTCGCTCAATGCGGCTCCAGTCTATTCCCATTTTTCGGAGGGTTTACTCGTAAATGAGGTTCAATCCGCTGCCACTATCCATGAGTACCTTGGTAAGGCGAAAGCCGTCCACTATTGGACTGAGGACCAATGCGGCTGGTGCTCGGGCTGTTCGGAATTTAGGTTCGTCACTGGCATTAAAGGTAATAGCCGTGTCACTCCATGGGTTTATTGTTGCTACTTGGTAGACTTCGGCAAGGCTGCGGAGTGTTCATTTCCGCATATTATTTGATGCGAAAGTCTCGAAGACTGTTAATACCGTACTGGTATCCTTGGGCTGGTGCTCTGGAGTTAGAAGCTCTTCGCCACTTTTGGCCACCTGCCATAGTATCCAACATGCTCTAAGGCTATGAGTTGGAGTGGCACCCTCTGTACTATGAATTTTGCAGGGTCCATTGAGCCATCCTTCCAGTACGGTTCCATGCCCTATAGAGGGTTTTTGCTTTTTGGTGTTTAACCCAGGTGCCTGGCTATAATGCACCCTTTTATTTCGGACTGGGGTTGTATTCAGGGTCGGATTGTCCCAAAATTTGATTTCGGTTTTCCAACTGCTTTCCATCACACAGTACTTTCGTACTATGGATGCCAAGTCAGCGAAGCATGTAATTTCACGACGACTTACGGCGTTGAGTATTCCCTTGTCCGTGCAATTATTGCAGAAGAATGAGATTGCGTCCTCCTCGCGGCAGTCCTTTATCCTGTTCATAACCAAGAGGAATCTGGCCCAGTAATGGTGTACTGTTTCTGCGGGCTCTTGCCGGATTTGGGATAGATCGCTTATGTGTGGGTGGGCGGGTGGAATTAAATTCGGAACCCCATCCACTTTAAGACTCAGGGGCCAAGTAGTTTCCGAACTTGGAAGCTTGGGATCTTGGATGTTGTCCAATGAATCTAGACCGCTGCCTGACTTTAGGTTCAGGGCTTGAGTAACATCCTTCCCTCCACGTGGAGGGATCGGGAATCCGGACATAGCTAGTCCTTAAGATAGAAGAAGGTCCGCTGTATTGTTCCTCTACCACAGCAACGTGGTGGGTAACCTGGGGAGAGTTAATCTCTCTCAGATCGGGTTTAGGCCCAACTGATCGTAGTCTGTAGCGACTCCCAGGGCGGCGATGCGATCCAAGAGCTCGTTTAAGGAAGAGAGCTCCATCGGATCTAACTTCTCGACGAGTTCCGAGCTAACGTGAAGATTGCTTTCGATGACCCAAGAAGTCATCGTCGGCGCGGCGGCTGGACTGGCGGTCATAAGGAAACCGCCTAGCTGGAGAGTTTGGCCGATAGCCAAAGCTCCTTTAGCAATAGTGCCGTCTTTAAAGACGGGATGAGGCATCCTTCCTGATGGCGACGGCACAGTGGAACACTCAATGAAAGCACCAATGTCGGTGTCAAAACCGGCGGATCTCGGGTAGGGGTCCCGAACTGTGCGTCTAGGCGGATGGTAACAGGAGACAAGGGACACGATGTTTTTACCCAGGTTCGGGCCCTCTCGACGAAGGTAAAACCCTACTCCTACTTGATTAATATTGATGATATGGGTAGTACAAGAGTAGATCTACCACAAGATCAGAGAGGCTAAACCCTAGAAGCTAGCCTATGGTATGATTGTTGTTCGTCCTACGGACTAAAACCCTCCGGTTTATATAGGCACCGAAGAGGGTTAGGGTTACACAGAGTCGATTACAATGGTAGGAGATCTACATATCCGTATCACCAAGCTTGCCTTCCACGCCAAGGAAAGTCCCATCCGGACATGGGATGAAGTCTTCAATCTTGTATCTTCATAGTCCAGGAGTCCGGCCAAAGGTGATAGTTCGGCTATCCAGACACCCCCTAATCCTGGACTCCCTCAGACGTATCAACTCCCCCAAGCTTAGACCTCGCTTGTCCTCAAGCGAAAAGCTGATAACAATAAATATGTCCTCATGTTCAGAGGTAGAGGCGTCGATAAAAATAAAATACGGACATGAAGGCATCATGATTACTTCATAACAACAACATATATAAATTTTGTCATATGATTACTCATGTTCAAGTGATGATCTTCTCACAAAGCCAAAGTATGAATTAGAAACTTTATTGGGCTCCAACGATTCTAATCTCAGTCACTGAAGCAATTGCAATTTATCATAACATCGGAAAGAGTCTATGTCAGAGCTTAAAAGCAAGTCCACATACTCAACTATCACTTAGTCCTCCATAATTCCTAACACTCACGCGATACTTGTGGTTACAGAGTTTTAATCGGACACAGAGAAAGATAGGGGCTTATAGTTTGCCCCACAACCTTTTACCTCAAGGGTAATGTCAACAATAATAATTCACGCACCCCCACATCCAATTAGATATATATGTCATGTTCTTTCCAACATGCTGAGCTTGCCAAAGGATAAAATAAAAAGAAGGAAGGGTGAAGATCACCGTGACTCTTGCATAAGGTAGAGGAAAATAATAAAAGATAGGCCCTTCGCAGAGGGAAGCAGAGGTTGTCATGCGCGTTTAGGGTTGATGCACAAAATCTTAATGCAAAAGAACGTCACTTTACATTGCCCCTTGCATGTGAACCTTTATTATGCAGTCCGTCGCTTTTATTGCGTCCACAACAAGTTCGTGCAAAGTTTATTTTCTCCGCACTAATAAGTCATGCATATTTAGAGAGCAATTTTTTTATTGCTTGCACCGATGACAACTTACTTGAAGGATCTTACTCAATCCATAGGTAGATATGGTGGACTCTCATGACAAAACTGGTTTAAGGGTATTTGGAAGCACAAGTAGTATTTCTACTTAGTGATGAGAATTGGCTAGCATGAGGGGGAAAGGCAAACTCAACACGGTAGAGGAACCATGACAATATACTTTATCTCAGATGTAAGAGAACATGACTCATTATGTTGTCTTCCTTGTCCAACATCAACTCTTTAGCATGTCATATTTTAATGAGTGCTCCCAATCATAAAAGATGTCAATGATAATATATCTATATGTGAAACCTCTCTTTCCTTATTACTTCCTATTAATTGCAACGATGACCAAAGCTATATTTGCCAACCCCCAACAACTTTAAATCATCATACTCTTTCTATGTGAAGTCATTACTTTCAATAAGATCAATATGAACTCTTGATTCTTTTTATTCTATTTCTTCTAATCACCCAAGATCATGGCAAAATACTCAAGCCCTTGACTCAACACTAATCTTTATTATATAGCTCACAGACTCGATTACAAAGAAGGATCATAAAGCAAAATTCAACTAGATCATGCCATGACTTTATTCTACTAAATCAAGATACTACTAATAGGATCGAACTGAGAAAAACGGTAAATATAGGAGTTGTGATGGTGATACGATACCAGGGCACCTCCCCCAAGCTTGGCAGTTGCCAAGGGGAGTGCACATACCTAGATGATTATGTCTCCTTCCTTGTTGTTGGCGGTGGAGGTGTTGATGATGATGCAAGCTTGTCGTCCACCTTCCATGGCATAGGCTCACCATCATAGAAGGATGATCGAGTCTCCGGAATCCTCAAATCTGCAGCCAAACTCATCCTTTTGAATCTATATTCATACTCACAGTTTTGGTTTTGCAGATCATAGATTTGGGCTTGGAGGTGCTCGATCTTCTCATGTAGCTTATAGATGGCTTCCTCGGTCTTCTTGGCATCCAGCTCATAGTTGTTAGTGAACTCCGCGAGCATCTTGTGGGTAGCTTTGATTCCACGCTCCACCATCCCCTGGCACTTGAAAACTTGTTGCTCCATTGCTTCGAGCCTCAACTCCACGCTTCCGGTTCCCTTTGGTCCCTCAACATCGCGGATGTGCAACAACCCATCACGCATCTCAATGGTTTGGGGGTGTCGTAACACCTCCGCGAGGTAAGGGTTGATAACCTTCTCAAAGAACTTGTCCTTGGAAGCACTTGGGGTCGTCATGATGATCTAGACCTGTTAGAAAAATAGCTCGAAACAAAATCAGGGGAGATTTGCGTGATACGAGAGTCCAAACCTTCGGGAGTATATATAATGAATTTTTACCGACCAAAATACGTATCGTGCAAGGAAACGGAGTCCGGTGGGCACACGAGGTGCTCACGAGGTAGGGGGCGTGCCCAGGGGGGTAGGGCGCGCCCTCCACCCTCGTGGAGGCCTCGTGTCCTCCCCGGACTGCTACTTATTTTTCTAATTTTCTAAATATTCCAAAACGGAGAAATATTGCCTTAAAATTGTTTTAGAGTCAGTTTACTTACCGTACCACATACCTATTCCTTTTCAGGGTCTGGAATGTTCTGGAAAGTGTCCCTTATGTACTCCTCCGGGGTTACGATTTCAATAACATTAGTTTCAACGTTTATAGGATTACCTGAGATATAGTGTTTGATTCTTTGACCGTTCACCACCTTCAGATTTGTGCCTGCGAAGTTGTTGATTTTTATGGCACCGGAACGATAGACCTCCTCGATAACGTAAGGACCTTCCCATTTGGAGAGAAGTTTTCCTGCAAAAAATCTTAAACGAGAGTTGTATAGTAATACATAATCACCTACATTAAACTCACGCTTTTGTATCCTTTTGTCATGCCACCTTTTAACTTTTTCTTTAAACAGCTTGGCATTTTCATAGGCTTGGGTTCTCCATTCATCAAGAGAGCTAATATCAAATAACCTCTTCTCACCGGCAAGTTTGAAATCATAGTTGAGCTCCTTAATAGCCCAATATGGCTTATGTTCTAGTTCGAGAGGTAAATGACACGCTTTTCCATAAACCATTTTATACAGAGACATACCCATAGGATTTTTATATGCAGTTCTATAGGCCCATAATGCATCATTCAGTTTCTTGGACCAATTCTTTCTAGACCTATTGACAGTCTTTTGCAAAATTAATTTGAGCTCTCTATTGCTCAATTCAACCTGACCACTAGACTGCGGGTGATATGGAGATGCAATTCTATGATTAACATCGTATTTAGCAAGCATCTTACGGAAAGCACCATGAATAAAGTGTGAACCACCATCGGTCATTAAGTGTCTAGGGACTCCAAACCTCGGAAAAATAACTTCCTTAAGCATTTTAATAGAAGTGTTATGATCAGCACTACTAGTTGGAATAGCTTCTACCCACTTAGTAACGGAATCAACAGCAACTAAAATATGAGTGTAACCATTAGAGGCAGGAAAAGGTCCCATATAATCAAAGCCCCAAACATCAAATGGCTCAATAACAAGTGAATAATTCATAGGCATTTCTTGACGTCTACTGATATTACCAATTCTTTGACATTCATCACAAGACAAAACAGACTTACGGGCATCCTTGAAGAGAGTAGGCCAATAAAAACCGGATTGCAATACCTTATGTGCAGTTCTATCTCAAGCGTGGTCTCCTCCATAGGCTTCGGAGTGACACTTGCGTAGGATCTATTCCTGTTCATGCTCAGGTAAACAACGTCTAATAACACCATCTACTCCTTATTTATAAAGATGTGGGTCATCCCAAAAGTAATGTCGCAAGTCATAGAAAAACTTTTTCTTTTGTTGGTATGTGAAGCTAGGCGGTATAAATTTAGCAACAATATAATTAGCATAATCAGCATACCAAGGAGTGCTACGAGAAGTAATTATGACATTTAATTGCTCATCAGGAAAGCTATCATCAATAGGTAGTGGGTCATCAAGAACATTCTCTAGCCTAGACAAGTTGTCAGCAACGGGGTTCTCAGCTCCTTTTCTATCAACAATATGTAAATCAAATTCTTGAAGCAAGATAACCCATCTAATGAGTCTAGGTTTTGCATCTTTCTTTTCCATAAGATATTTAATAGCAGCATGATCTGTATGAATAGTTACTCTAGAATCAACAATATAGGGTCTGAATTTATCACAAGCAAATACAACCGCTAAAAGTTCCTTTTCGGTAGTAGCATAATTTCTTTGAGCATTGTCTAGAGTCTTACTAGCATAATGGATAACATTCAATTTCTTATCAACTCTTTACCCTAGAACAGCACCTACAGCATAATCACTAGCATCACACATAATTTCAAAGGGTAAATTCCAATAAGGTGGCTGAACAACAGGTGCAGAGACTAATGCTTTCTTAAGTATTTCAAATGCTTCTACACAATCATCATCAAAGACAAATGGTACATCTTTTTGTAATAAATTAGTCAGAGGCCGAGAGATTTTTGAGAAGTCCTTGATGAACCTCCTATAAAATCCGGCATGACCAAGGAAACTTCTTATACCTTTGATGTCCTTGGGACATGGCATCTTTTCAATAACATCAACCTTGGCTTTATCAACTTCAATACCTCTTTCAGAAACTTTGTGCCCTAAGACAATACCTTCATTAACCATAAAGTGGCACTTTTCCCAATTCAAGACAAGATTAGTTTCTTCACATCTCTGCAAAACTCGAGCAAGATTGCTCAAGCAATCATCAAAAGAGGAACCATAGACGGAGAGGTCATCCATGAAAACCTCACAAATTTTCTCGCAAAAGTCAGAGAACATAGCCATCATGCATCTTTGAAAGGTAGCAGGTGCATTACATAAACCAAAAGGCATACGTCTATAAGCAAAAGTACCAAAAGGGCATGTAAAAGTAGTCTTTGATTGATCTTTAGCCAACACAGGTATTTGAGAAAAACCAGAATAACCATCTAGAAAGCAATAATGTGTATGTTTGCATAATCTAGCATTTGATCAATAAAAGGTAAGGGGTAATGATCTTTCTTAGTAGCCTTATTTAATTTGCGGAAATCAATTACCATCCTATAACATGTGATAATTCTTTGCGGAATCAATTCATCTTTATCATTAGGGACAACAGTAATACCTCCCTTCTTAGGGACACAATGGACAAGACTTACCCACTGACTATCAGCAACAGGATAAATTATACCTGCCTCCAAAAGCTTGAGTATTTCTTTTCTTACCACTTCTTTCATTTTAGGATTCAAAGGTCGCTGATGTCACAAACTGGTTTGGCATCAGCTTCCAAATTTATTTTATGTTGACATAGAGTGGGACTGATGCCCTTAAGATCATCCAGAGTATATCCAATAGCAGCACGGTGCTTCTTCAAAGTTTTCAATAATCTTTCTTCTTCATGCTCTGAAAGGTTAGCACTAATAATGACAGGATATATTTTCTTTTCATCAAGATAAGCATATTTAAGATTATCAGGCAACGGTTTAAGCTCAAACACGGGATCACCCTTGGGTGGAGGAGGATCCCCTAGGATTTCAACAGGCAAATTGTGTTGCAGAATAGGTTCTTGTTTAAAGAATAATTCATATATTTCCCTTCTTTCATTCATGAACATATCATTTTCATGGTCTAGCAAATAGTGTTCTAAAGGATCACTAGGAGGTACAGCAATAGAAGCAAGACCAACAATTTCATCCTTACTAGGCAATTCTTCCTCACGATGTTGTTTACTAAATTTAGAGAAATTAAACTCATGGACCATATCATCCAAGCCAACAGTAACAACATTCTTTTTGCAATCTATAGTAGCATTAACGGTACGCAAGAAGGGTCTACCAAATATAATGGGACAAAAGCTATCTTGTGGAGAACCAAGAATAAGAAAATCAGCGGGATATTTGGTTTTCCCACACAAGACTTCAACATCTCTAACAATTCCCATTGGAGATATAGTATCTCTATTTGCTAGTTTAATTGTAACATCAATATCTTCTAACTCAGCAGGTGCAATCTCATGCATAATTTCTTTGTATAAGTCAATGGGTATAACACTAGCACTAGCACCCATATCACATAAGCCATGATAACAATGATCTCCTATTTTAACAGAAATAACAGACACGCCTACCACAGGTCTATGTTTATCTCTATCACAGGGTTTAGCAATTCTAGCAGTTTCACCAGTGAATTGAATAACATGCCCATCAATATTATCAGACAAGAGATCTTTAACAATAGCAATATTGGGTTCTCCTTTGACTTGCTCAAGAGGTGTATAAGTCCTAATATTGCTTTTACAAACAACAGTTGAAACTTTGGCATGATCCTTCATTCTATCAGGGAAAGGGGGTTTCTCAACATAAGAAGTGGGAACAATAGGATCATTATAAGTGACAATCTTTTCTTCAACTTTAATAGGTGCCGCTACTTTTACTTCTATGGGAGGATGATATTTAAACCACTTCTCCTTGGGGAGATCAACATAAGTATCAAAAGATTCACAGAAAGAAGCTACTATCTCAGGGTCAAGTCCATATTTAGTGCTAAACTTGCGGAAAATATCGGTATCCATAAAAGATTTAACACAATCAAACTTAGGTGTCATACCTGACTCCTTACCTTCGTCGAGGTCCCAATCTTCAGAGTTGCGTTTAATTCTATCCAATAAATTCCATCCAAATTCAATAGACTTCATCATAAAAGAGCCAGCACAAGAAGTATCGAGCATGTTGTGATTATTTTCAGAAAGCCGAGCATAAAAATTCTGGAGAATTGTCAATTTTGAGAGCTCATGATTGGGGCATGAATATAACATTGATTTAAGCCTCCCCCAAGCTTGAGCGATGCTTTCTCCTTCGCGAGGCCAAAAATTATATATATAATTGCGATCACCGATGAACAAGATGCATAGGGTAATACTTTTAATGAAATTCCAATTTCACTCTTTTATAGTTCCATGACCTTGTATCATCACATAGCCTATACCATGTCAATGCGTCTCCCTCCAAAGATAAAGGGAAAGCCTTCTTCTTAACGGCATCATCGGGTACACCTGCAAGCTTAAATAGTCCACAAATATCATCCACAAAGCATAGATGTTCGTCAGGATGCTTTGTTCCATCTCCTGCAAAAGTGTTAGCTAGCAGTTTTTCCATCATACCCGAAGGAATCTGAAAAGCAGTTTCATCTTCAATAGATTCAGTAGGTTCAGTAGGTTGAGGAGCAACTCTTGGCTCAACTGGACGGGGTGAAGATACCCCGAACAAGCCCCTCAAACAATTACTTTCCATAGTAACAAGT
Source organism: Triticum timopheevii (assembly GCA_963921465.1). Taxonomy (NCBI): domain Eukaryota; kingdom Viridiplantae; phylum Streptophyta; class Magnoliopsida; order Poales; family Poaceae; genus Triticum; species Triticum timopheevii. Next base: position 171,088,974 of record OY997264.1, on the reverse strand, counting down.
GACAAAAAATTTCAGCACACTGAATAAATTTTTCCTTACCAAATTCCACCTACCAAAGGCGCTTCACTCCCCGGCAACGGCGCTAGAAAAGAGTCTTGATGACCCACAAGTATAGGGGATCTATCGTAGTCCTTTCGATAAGTAAGAGTGTCGAACCCAACGAGGAGCAGAAGGAAATGATAAGCGGTTTCCAGCAAGGTATTTTCTGCAAGTACTGAAATAAGTGGTAACAGATAGTTTTGTGATAAGATAAATAGTAACGAGCAACAAGTACCAACTAGCATCAACTACAAGGAGTAATCAACACTACTAGCAATCTACTAGCACCAATCCCGGACTTGGAGACAAGAATTGGATACAAGATATGAACTAGGGTATGGAGATGAGATGGTGCTGATGAAGATGTTGATGGAGATTGCCCTCTCCCGATGAGAGGAGCGTTGGTGATGACGATGGTGATGATTTCCCCCTCCCGGAGGGAAGTGTCCCCGGCAGAACAGCTCTGCCGGAGCCCTAGATTGGTTCCGCCAAGGTTCCGCCTCATGGCGGCGGAGTCTCGTCCCGAAAGGTTCTCTCCTATTTTTTTCTCATCGAAAGACTTCATATGGGAGAAGATGGGCGTCGGAGAGCCACCAGGGGGCCCACGAGGTAGGGGGGCGTGCCCAGGGGGGCGCCCCCCACCCTCGTGAGCAGGGTGTGGGCCCCCTGGCCTTCATCTTTGGCGATGATTTTTCTTTATTTATTTTAAGGTGTTCCGTGGAGTTTCAGGACTTTTGGAGTTGCACAAAATAGTCCTTCAATATTTGCTCCTTTTCCAGCCCAGAATTCCAGCTGCCGGCATTCTCCCTCTTCATGTAAACCTTGTAAAATAAGAGAGAATAACCATAAGTATTATGACATAACGTGAAATAACAGCCCATAATGCAATAAATATCGATATAAAAGCATGATGCAAAATGGACGTATCATCACCTTCGAAGCAATCTTATACAAGACATTACAAAGGCTGATTGGACGAAATTGGGAGAGGAGCATGGAGTTTTTTTACCTTTGGTATACGAACCAGGACAGTGTCGTTTATGCACTCGGCGGACTCCGTTCCTTCCACAATCCTCAAAACTACCTTGGTGACGTCCTCCCCACAAGTATCCCAGTGATGCTGAAAAAAATGTGCTGGGAATCCATCCGGCCCCGGTGCTTTTGTGGGGAACATCTGGAAGAGAGCTTTTTTTTACCTCGTCTTGGCTATATGGAGCATTCAACGTTTCATTCATAGCTGCAGTTACTTTGGTTGGAACGGTATCAAGGACCAGTTCCATCCCCTGGACTCCCTCTGATGTGTACAAGTCCCTATAAAAATTATTGGTCATGTTCTCCATCTCCGACACATTATCCGTTACTTGGCCATCCGGCTTTTGCAAAGCTTTAATCTGATTCTTCCTTCTTCTCCGGCTAGCTCTGAGATGGAAGAAATATGTATTCTTATCCCCATGCATTAGCCACTCAACGCGAGCACGCTGGCGCCACAAAATCTCCTCTCTGTGGTATAATTCAGTCAACCTGTCAACAATTTTTGTCTCGATGTGCATGGGCCCGGATCTGTTTGGGAGTCCATGTAGCTCCTGTAGCTGCCTTTTTAGCTGCTGAATCTCGCGCTTGACGTTGCCAAAATGTGTCCTATCCCAGTTCGTCAGGTCTGGAGAGAGAGACTGGAGCTTTGCACTGATTTCGATGACCGAATCTGTCGCTGCAGCGGACCACGCTGCATGCACCACCGGCTGCAGCCCAGGATCACGTTCCCATGCCAATTCATATTTAAAAGACTTCGGGGCCCGCCTACATGCAGCTTCATGCACAACCTTTACGTAGATTGGTACGTGATCGCTAGAGGCTGCTGTTTTGTGCTCAAGAGTAGTTGATGGAAACGCTATGGCCCAGGCCGGGTTCACCACCCCACGGTCAAGTCTGACTCGAGTATAAGTACCTCCTGCTACTTTTTTCTCAAATGTCCAATCCGTTCCAGTGTATCATATATCCATCAGGCCACATGTGTCTAGTGCATCTCTAAACGCGTCCATCTGTGCTTGGCTTCTGTTACCCACTCCATCATGTTCGTGAGCGTGTAACACTTCATTAAAATCTCCCAGTACCATCCATGGCACGTCACTTGCACCCACAATTCCACGAAGCATGTCCCATGTCTTGTATCTTTCACTTACTTGAGCTTCTCCATACACAAACATAACCCTCATTTTCACATCAACAAGTTCATAGATAAGTGCATCAATATGGTACTGCGAATAACCAACAATCTCGAGCTTTATTTCATCATTCCAAAAAATACCTAGACCACCACTTCTCCCCGAACTACTAACGGCAAAGCTTTTATTAAAGCCAAGGGATCCCACCATATTCTCAACTCTCGTCCCCTCTATTTGAGTCTCAAGAATGCAAAGTACAGAGGGGGCATGTTGCTTCACTAGGTCGCGAAGCTCTTGAACTGCCGCGGGTTTGCCAGCCCCACGACAGTTCAAACAAAGTAGACTCATTGCGCCTGGTGCGACCCCCCTGGAGGCCCGCCAATCGCGCATCATTGTTTTTGGGTAGGGATGTGTTCTTCCCGTTGGTTTTGTTCCTCTTCTGATCCTGCTTTGAGGAAGGGCTAGGTGGGATTTCAGAAGTTGCTGGCGAGGTGGTGCTTGAGTCGGCGGTAGGTGCCGGCAGCAGCATGAGAGCCTTTGGTTCTGTGGATACAGCCCCCCTCTTCCTGTTTTTGTCTACCTCCTCCATATTCACATCCGTAGGAGCAGTCTCCTTGGATATATCCATGTTAAGATCAAATCCACGGCCACACCCTCTACCTGGACGACCTCCACGGCCTCCTCCGTGCCCTCCTCTTGCTCCATAGCCCTCTGCTGATCCTCGGCCTTCTCCTGGACCGCTCTCGGGTCCTTTGAACCAAGTAGCTTTCAGATCTTTGAATACTAGAGCCTTTGGTTGATGAACTCCGTCTCCACACTCCTTGAAGAGATGTCCAATATAACCGCAAATGGCACACCAATCAGGGAGTCGTTCGTACTTAACTCTGAATATCTCCCTATGCATGGTATCCTTCTTTTTCACCACCAAGGAGACAACGTCTTTGAGGGGCTTGGTGACATCTATTTTCACACGGACACGTGCAAAATTACCTTCAAAGTCTTGAGATCTTGGTTCGGCATAGATGAACTCTCCCACCGTTGAAGACAACGCTTTGATCTTTGGGGAAAAACCATCTGGGAAGTCATGGATCTGAATCCACATATCAACCTTGTTGAGCTCAATGGTCGACGGCTTTGTATATCCATCATACGGCGCAAGAATCACCGCTTTCCCCTTGAAACTCCATGGCCCCTCCTCCATCACGCGCTCCCAGTCGCCCAAGCATTCAAATTGCAGCGTATAGAGGTTATCTTCAAGTGGCCTGATCTTCACTTCCTTTGCCAAATCCCAAGCAACCCTCATATTCCTGTAAAACCAATACTGGCTATGGCCATCCACCGTGTCGCCTCTTCTGGCAGCTCATCATCCTCGATCACCACGTCCTGGAGTTCATCCTCTTTCAGACCTAGTTCGTCCATCAATGCTTCCAGATCTGTCATGCCGCTCCCCGATCCTGAAGCAGCGTCCTCCATATTCCCCTTGCCCGAGGTGTTTGGTCCGCGGGCGGTACAGTCCCTACTTGTCCTCCCCCCCCCCCCCCCCCCCCACCGATGGCGGACCCACGATCACGCCGGATGGTTTGGAGTAAGGAGAGGGGAAGCGAGGTCTCTACGGTGGCGTGCTGGATCACCGCCGCCGAGAGGAAACGAAAACCCTAACGAGAGGGGACTTCACCCATCAATCAAAGAGAGAGAAAAATGGTCCTGCCCCGTCTGGCCGACTCAGCGGCCCGGCCCAGCGGGGCCTTAAACCCCGCCCTGAAAGATTCCTTACTCGTCCTCATCCAAACCCCGACCGAATCCCCAACATCCCCCACCGCCGCAGATAAAAATCCAAATAATCGAAGCCCCGCCGTACTCTCGCCCATGGCGCTGCTGCAGCTGCATCCGCCGCCGCTGGCGGCGCTCGGTCGCTCCGTTCTCCCCTGCCGCCCGTTCCCCTCGGCGACCGCGACCGCCCGCCGCTCCCTCGCCTCGGTCGCCTTCTCGCTCCAGACCAACGTGCGCCTCCTCAAGCCCAACCGCCGCTCCCGGCGCTCCCGCTACCCCTACTACGACCTCGACGACGATGAAGAGGAAGAAGATGAGGAGTACGACGAGGACGACGAGAGCGAGGTGAGCTTCCCCAATACCAGTGACCATTGCCAAGTTGAGTAGGCCGTTGCTTCACTGCCGGTGCCTGGCTCTAGTCATGTGAGAGAAATGCGAACTGGGCTCTCACTTGGTTTTAAAATGTGCCGACGCAGGAGAATTTAATTGGACAGTCGTATTGGTATAGAGCGTGATGTAATATCTAGCTCAGTGTCTCGTGAAGATTTGGCATACCCTAGTCATCAAGGAAATACCTATACCGTTTGTGCCTATTCTAGAATTTATACTTCTGGTATGCAGTTCGGAGGGAGTACAATTTGCATGTTTGATATGAATGCTTGTCTTCCCGTGCGTTCAGTTTTGGCTCTGTATCCCACATTACATCAGATCATTATAACCACATAATGTAGCACAGTTGATACTTTATCAGATTATAAGCACCGCATAATGTGGCACAGTTAATATTTTGCAGTGTAAGAACTTTGTCGAGGCTTCGTAAGGACTAGTGCCAACAAAGCATGAGCAATCAGCCATTTGGCAGGTCTTGTGTAGTTCTGGTTTGGATATGAACTGCAATGGTCAGGATATCGGTAACTGGTACCATATTGGTCAGGTGCTGAGTAGGGATAAATAGGCGAATTTTCCAGTTAATCACCTGATGAATCAGTTAATTGGCTATTCGGTGACCCACCGAGTAGCGATTAACTGACCGAGATGCCGATTAACTGGCCGATATTTGGAACAATGATGAATTGTCAGTGCTGTTACCATTGAACCCTCCTGAGTCCTGACAAATGGTCTGAGATTTGCTAGGAGAGCTGGAACATATTGACCAAACTCTTCTAGCTCCTTTTAGTTTCAGTAACATCAGATGTTTCTGTGCGCGCATTGCAAACAATACATACTTCAAAAGGATATTGCGATACAACGTGTTCAATTGCCCGTTCCTATATTAGTGACACATGACGCCATACTGAATGCTCCCATGTTTTGCTATTTTAAAAGGATGTTACCATAATGAACAGTTATCTAAACTCAGTGTACAGAATTTCCTTGGAAGGTGTATGTCATATGTTGTGTTGACACACTGCTAATACTGCATCATTAGATGCTGCGTTTGAATTATTATGCACAATTTTGTCTAAAAAAATCACTTTTGTTTATCTGCTCATAGAACAAATATTACAAACTCACTGTTCCAGTATATCTTACTCTATATTGCACTACTCTTTTCAGGATGATTTATCAGGTTTGGAGTATCCTGGTGTCCTTTATACAAACAACCCGCGTGCTCCGAACAAGAGAGCAGGTATACTTAAGCTATGTAAAATTTCTTAAAAACAAATGGTACCTTGTATTGAAACCTGGATCTATGCTTCAGGACGAAAAACACAACTGGTGAAAGAAAATTGGGAAGGAAGGCGGCCCAAAACTCGTGATAAACATGCTAGTCCAGGAAGGTCTAATTCCCTCCAGCCCAGGAGCAAAATAAACAGAACATTACTAAATCTTACAAGCATGAACAGTGAAGTAGAGGTAGATTTCTAAGATCAATTCAGTATGTGCATGTTTCTGGTCCATATTTCAGTATGTAAGGTACGTTGACTAACAAAGATTTGTTGTTGCAGTTGAAAAATGAAAGTATCTCTCGGAGTCTGTTTCAAAAATTGCAAGAAGAATATGACTTTGATGATAAATGGTTACCGCTTATTGATTACCTGTGCTCATTTGGACTAAGGGAATCCCATTTTACTTACATTTATGAGAGACACATGGCTTGCTTGCAAATCAACCGGGCTTCTGCAGAAGAAAGGTTGGAGTTCCTTCTTAGTGTTGGTGTTAAAAGCAAGGATCTGAAGAGGATGCTGGTCAGACAGCCGCAAATTTTGGAATACACTCTCAGCAATCTGAAGTCTCATGTTGCTTTTCTGGCTGGCATTGGTGTTCCGGATGCACGTATGGGGCAAATTATTTCTTCTGCCCCTTCATTTTTATCTTACAGTATTGAGCAGTCCCTGAAGCCAACTATAAGCTATTTGATTGAGGAAGTGGGTATTGAGGAGAGCGATGTGGGGAAAGTGGTGCAGCTAAGCCCTCAGATTCTGGTGCAGCGAATTGATAATGCGTGGAAATCTCGATTTCTTTTTCTCTCAAAAGAACTAGGGGCTCCCAAAGATAGCATTGTCAAAATGGTCACAAAGCACCCACAGCTGCTTCATTACAGCATTGAGGAGGGCATCTTGCCTCGAATCAATTTCCTTAGAAGCATTGGCATGAGAAACTCTGATATTCTCAAAATATTGACAAGTCTTACTCAGGTATTACCATATGTCCATGCACATGTTATCATTCCTCATCCTTATATCTTTGCTGTTGCTATTAAGTGTCTCTCGTGGTAAATGTATCCTGCCATGTTTTTCAGGTGCTATCTTTGTCGGTGGAGAAAAATCTCAAACCAAAGTATCTTTATTTGGTCAATGACCTTAAGAATGAGGCTCAATCCCTGACGAAGTACCCCATGTACTTGAGCTTGTCTCTTGAGCAGAGAATTCGTCCCCGTCACCGTTTTCTTGTTTCATTGAAGAAAGCTCCAAAGGGCCCATTTCCTCTTAGCTCCTTTGTGCTTACAGATGAGCGTTTTTGCCAGCGGTTGGCTGGGACGAGCTTAGAGAAGTACCATACATTTAGACAGAGCTTGCTGCTGACAGGTTTTGAAGATAAGACTGGAAGGAAACCATTGGCATCACGACGGTAGATAGTTTGAGGAACTTGACCTTAGGCAAGAGGGTTGCTTCTGACTTCCGTGCTGTCCTCACTGTAAGAAAGCTCCAGAGGGTCTATTTCATATTAACCTCCCTCGCGCCTGTGGACGAGCATTTTTGCCATCAATGAGCCTTGACTAACTTAGATAGAGAAGTAACATACATCGAGACAGAGCGTCTGTTGGCAGGTTTTGCTGAGAAGTCTGAAGGGAATTGTTAGCACCAAGGCAGTAGATGATTAATATTCAGTTGACAGGTTACGTTTTAGACTATGAGCCTGTCCTTCCTCGCTGTAAGATGACCATCTTACACAGCACTTTCCTTTTCTTTCTGCGTCGTCCGGTTGTTATTTTGCGTAGTTCTGATGATTGATCTACTATTTTCCAGGAAATGGCCTAGGTTGCTGGCCTGGTTACCCCTCTGTTCAACTGTTGCCTCGTGAAACATCTTGTAGGGTCTTTCTGATAGCTCCGGATCAACTACAAATGGATGGTTCATCTGACAGAACAGCGTCCACCGGAATGGCTGATCGAACATTCTGTTAACTGCTTAAAGAGTAGCTGCCTTGACTTCTACTTACGGTTAACCGCAACTTTCGAGCAACATAAAGTCTAGCAAAACTGCAGCTTGACCATATAGTGTGCAACTTCTGTGTCAGACATATAGTAGGCTATAGTAAATTTTCTTCAGGGTTGTAATGATAGAGATTATGCGGTTGAGATTTGTCTGTAATGGTACTAGTACTGTGCCTACGTCCTCCCTGTCTCTCACAGGGTTATGATGGGAATCGCACTTTTAAAAACTATACCGTCGAGGGATCTCAGCAGGTGCGGTAGCGGAAGAAGAAAATGCTGGGGTCATGTGTTTCCGAGCGAATTTTTCCATCTTCAAGTTTCAATATCACGTTACTAATTTGCCGGTGTGATTATAGGAGGATGTATTTTTTTAGAAAAGGAGGACCTCTGCATCTGGGCGATGCATTCAGCCACTTTATTAATTATTTACAAAAGACCTTACAAAGAGATACAACAGTAAGTTCGAAGCCATCATCTAGGCAACATTTATTGCTATTCTTATCCAATTGATGAAGGGATGCTAATAGTCTGGACCTAATACCATAGATCTCGCAACCAAGCCTAACATCTAAGAGCTGAGGCCCCTACCAAGCCACTTGCCGGGTATGGGGCACGCACCGGTCCGGCGCGCTCTGAGTGGCGGCCGCCGCCAACTACCACCACTCCATCTTCAGAGCTATACTGACGCATCATCCTTGCCCGGTCTAGCTCCCGTCGATGCCACCACGGCGCCCAACGGCACCACTTCCTTGCACGTGAACCGATGAGCACGTTGTGGTCGCCGCCGGTACACCTCAGCACCATGTCGCCAAGTACCACCAGCCGACACAACTTGAAGTCTCTGGAAGATCTGTCGTGCGTAGCACCTGCAGACCAGGCATGACAAAACTTAGCACCTGTTGGCCAGACATGACTTGACATCTCCACCGAAGCTCCGTGCAAGACGAAGCCGCTCCACCTCCTGCCTCTGACTTCCAGCGCTACTACACAAATGATGCTCCCAAGAGAGAAACGACACCGCATTGCAGCCATCGTCCGGTCTGGAAGACCAGATCCTAGGGTTTCCCCCAGAGCAGTACGAGTGGGTCGACAGTAGACACACGACGACGCCTTCATCAAGGTAACGACACAGAACGCCATCATCGCTCGTCGTCGGCTTGGTGTTCACCGGCAACTATGTCTCCCCGACTCGCAGACGGTACTAGATGACGGATTCGGAGGTCCGAACACCCAGCCTCATAGCGACCACCTCTGACGAAGAGATGACCACCACCACCACCACCGGCTGCACCGCGTCTAGATCGACGGCCACGCTGGGCCATCGCCACCCCCCACACCATCCGCTAGTCACCAGATCCGGGATGGGGTCGCCACCGGGATGGGATCCGCTAATCGGACCAACGAGCGCGGCGCCACCCAGCCATGGGGTCGCCGTCCCGGCCACGCCGCCCCCTGTACATCCGGTCGATCCCCACCAGCACCATCACAGGCGCTGGCGCTGGGACGCCGCGCCGCCATGGGCCGAAATGGGGGCCGCACCACCCATGGATCCAGGGGAGAGGGGAGAGGCCCTCCGCCGCCGTGTCGCACGCACGGGCTTAGCCCGACGCCGACCACCTGCGGCGGCGGAGGGAAGGACAGGAACGGGGCGAGTCGCTGACAGCGGAGGTTGGCTCCTCCCGTGTCGCCCGCGCCTCGCGGGCGACACGAGAGGCGAGGGGGGCGACGCGAGAGGCGAGGGGCACCCAACAATACGCGTGTATTTGCAGGAATGTAAAAAACAAGATATGTGTCTTTGGAACCTTATCTTATCTTTTCTTTATATAGAACACAAATACATATTTGCTCAAATTTTGTATGTTCATACTACATACAACAATATGTACCCCGGTATCCTTTTTCAAAAACATACACATGTGCGTTTGATCATCTGAAATAAGCCGGCTGCTGCACAGATCGCAGGGTCCTCATCATATGCTATCCTTCAGCCGCGTCGGTTCGCACGCACAGTTTGGTTTGGGGCTTGGGAGCTAAAAAAGGCAGCCTTTTGTTTCCGGTGGTGCCAACAAAAGGAAGCTTTCGCTCTATCACTGTCCCACTTCAAAAATAAAATAAAATCTGGCATGTGCTAATCTCAAGGCAATTCAAAAGCACATGCCTGTACTTAGTAACCACATAATACAAAGCCCAGGTTGGTACAAAATAATCACCACTTGTTCCTATCACCAGAGTAATGCAACTCTCTCTCTCGAAGAAAAACAACAATGACGTACAACTAAACAGGTAAGCAAAACCCAATGAAACAACTGAAACTGAAGATATCTTCCATTACTCTCTCCGAAAGAGACGCACAGGTCTCAGTGTCATATGCAAACACAAACTGTTTCTGTTTTGCTATTAACTACCAAAAAAACTCGGTGTGTAGAGTAGAATTACAAGGATTCTTAGATCATGCATCAGCAGGTCATAACAGCAGGGGGGTTGACCCCAAACCTAATCAACCAAGGAAAGCGCTTCAATGTACAAAAACTTCCCTTTGTTTATATGATCTATCTAAGAGGAAACCATAGAAGCGTTTCAGTAATCAGTATAGTGTACTCAAGTTTGCTGCGTCTTTAGTATACTCATCTAATCTACAATCTATGTCTGGAGTGTATATGTATCGAATGGGAATCGACAACATCTGAATGAGGAACTCCGTTCCGATCCACTTATACTTGCACCACTGGCTGGTCAGGTCAGGCCTCCTTGTAGAAACAGTCGACATCTGGAAGAGCGGTAGCGATCTCGTCCCTGCAAAAGAGCTCACATGGTTCAGATCTGCTACTACTTGACTAACCAACAGGGGAAAGGCAACAAAAATGATATCGGAATGGGAAATAACAGTGGCCGTTGCTACTCAAAATAATACAGAATGTCAAATAACGCGCAACATCTGAAGTGCTCCGATTCCAGCATAATTATTTGTCGCAACCATGATAAGGTCAGCCGTTCCAGGTAGAATAACAGCTCGATTAAGCATCCTAAAAGTCGATATATGGTAGCTGAAAATACCAACATAAATAGGAAAACTCACATATCTTCTTGTGCTGCGCCTCCATCCGGAACAACTGGCACTTGTCCTGCCACTCCATTCCCAGCAGGGTTCCTGTGTTTGCAACACTTCCAGACTTGAGCATTCAGAGCTCGCAAATGCAAAAAAAGTCCCTTATACCTGAACTTGTAATATTTAAAATATACTGTGTAAGGTAAAAAAAAAGAGAGGAAAACTCACATATCTGGTTGTGCTGCGTTTCCCTCCGGCACACCTGGCACTTCATCCGGCAGTACACCTGGGGCATTTGGCACATGTCCAGGCCCTGCATCCAGGACATTCGGCCCATGATTCACAGCAGGGTTCCTGTATTTGCAACACTTCCAGACTTGAGCATTCAGAGTTCGCAAATGCAAAAAAAAAGTCCATTATTCCTGAACTTGTAATATTTAAAATATGTTAAGTAAGGTAAGAAAAAAGAAGGAAAACCCACATATCTTGTTGTGCTGCGTCTTCATCCGTCAATCCTAGCACTTCATCCAGGGCATCTGGTTCTTGTCCTGGCACTCCACCCAGGGCATTTGGCACATGTCCTGGCCCTCCACCCAGGGCATTTGGCACATGTCCTGGCCCTCCATCCAGGCCATTCGGCCCATGATTCTCAGCAGGGTTCCTGTATTTGCAACATTTCCAGACTTGAGCATTCAGAGTTCACAAATGCAAAAAAACAAGGCCCCTTATTTCTGAACTTGTAACATTTAAAAATATATTGAGTAAGGTACGGGCTAACTAAATCAGTGCTCCAAAAATAAACTAATTCCATGAATTGAATTAGTGAACGACAGGGACACTTTATAAGTACCCAAAAATACAAAATAAACGAAACCAACATAACCTAAATGAAACATAAAATCAAACCAGCAGCTTACAGAGAGAATAAAGGCTAGTGATGTTTACAGAATATGGTATAGGCCACCTAGATACACAATGAAAATTCAAATCAGTAGCCTAATGTGTAGCCATGTCACTAGGAAGCAAATGACAACAACAAAGCATGGAAATCAAATTCTGGGACTAACATCCTAAATGGATAATGATGCTGGAAAAGGAGACTAGTCCACAAAGTCAAACAAAAGAGAAGTCGATAACAATCAGCAACTGACTAGTCTGAGAAATGCCGAAAATAAAGAAAGTCATAAGAGCTTAGAAAAATGTCATGCAACATTTCCACCATAGCTAACAGTGAAGATTCTGTATCTGCGAATAGCACACATGAGATACTGTTTTAACAGAAATTATAGATCTACGTTTACACTGTATGATAGGATAACGTAAAAGGAAGCAAAATAAAGCAACCATGTACTAAATCGTTACCACAGATAATTGGGGATATAGCGGTCCACGTGAAGTCTTGCTCCGGAGATGAAGTGAGGGACCTCAGGATTCCAGTTTGATAAAAGCAGCCTCACTGTCCCAGGGTACATGAATCTCACAAAACCATATGACCTTCCATGCGGAATATTCACAAACGAGACAGGCCCGAAATGGCTGCAACAAACATCATAAATAATATTAACATAATGACATAGCACTTGGGATCTTTATTTAAAGGGGCTGAACGCTTAAGTTACAAGACGATACCTGAAATACCAACGAACCTTTTCTTCAGTGCATATTTCTCTACTTTGAGCAGAGAAGGTGATATAAATCTGGTGAGCTTCACTATTGAAATCCATCACATTTGGATTGTAGGCTGGTAGAGCAACCTCCAACAGGATTGCATACCATTGAACGCTGTTTTGAATCATCAATGGTCATAAATCAGAACGTCAAGAAAAAGAAAGGAGACGTGTCTCAATTTTTTTCAGAAAGGTAAAGAGATGTGTCTCATTGCTAATTTAAAGTGAAAAAAAAACAGACAACTAAAGAGAGATATTAGAAATGAAAACCTGTCACGAAACAAATAAATCGTATGAAGACGCAAGAGCAAACTCAGCAGGTGATCAGGATTCCCGTAGCATCCGTCTTGCAGAAGCTTTATGTGCAACTCAGAGCAATTCCGTGGCAAATACACTACTGGAACAGGAAAACCAACCATCGTATGCAGAAATGCCCTGATTTGGATCTCTATCCTCCCAAATGAGTCAAGTCCATGAGAGAACCAACAGTCTGAACCATACTTGCAAGATCCATCAATCATGTAGAAGCGGCAAGGCTGGTCAGACCTCCAAACCATTTTCTGTTTCCTGTGCCACAGAGAACATCAAGGAAAGTTCAAAAATAATAAATTGGTGTCATAAAATAATTAATATCACGGAAACCATTTTCTGTTTCCTGTGCCACAGTAAGAAACAATGGCATGTATTCACCAGAATTTCACGTTGCCCATTTTGCACTTCAAAAAACTGAAGAACAAAAATCCAACCAGAGACCACTAGAATGTACTCCATATATTATACCATATAAACTGGCAATCAACAGAAAAGATAGGGTAAAGTAACAGCCAAGAACCTCCAGAATTCCATCAAAATCAGTATTGATGCACCAGCTAATCCACATTTGACCCCGCAAGAACTCACCAAGCTAAGAAAACTTGGAATCATGCTTCTGTGCCCCTAAAGCGTTAATGTACACACAGGCGGGAGCAGAAAGAAGGAAAGTAACATATTCGTGACCACGAACTATTCTAGTCCCCCAATCGTCTCCAGAAGTCAACCAAAATTGGTACGTTGTATTTGATATACTCCACAAATTAACCCCGCAACAAATCATCAACCCAAGAAAACTTGGGATCGTGCTTTTTGTGCCCCTAATCCTAATGTCCAAAACTCTTGTAACTCTGGCCGGGAAGCAGAGCAGCACGGGCGGGAGGACCAAGAACCATTCTAACCAAGCAACCTTATGCAAAATTCCACTAAACTTGGTACTGCTGTACCATATACTCCACAAAATATACCCGCAACAAATCATCAAGCCAAGAAAACTTGGGATCGTGCTTTTGTGCTCCTAAATCCTACTGTATATCCGAAACTCTTGTAACTCCGGCCGGGAAGCAGAGCAGCACGAGCGGGAGGACCAAGAACCATTCTAACCAAGAAACCGTACCATATTTCCACGGAAATCGCTACTGTCGTACGAAATGCAACTCAAATTAACTCTGAAAGAACTCGTGAATCCAAGAAAGTTGGAAAGATTCATCTGCACTCCTGAATTTTAACGTCCAAAGGTCTTCTTACTCCGGGAAGAAGAGCAGCGCAGGAGGGGAGGGGATGATCAAGAACGAAACACCATGCCCAGAACTCAACCAAATTCGGTAATGTTGTACTACAAGATACGCGCTCCGCAGATAAACCCAGCAAGAAATCATGTGTCAAGATCGTAATGTACAAACCTGGTCTTTCTCCGCTCCAGGAAGGGTTCAGCACACCGAGGAAGGGGACGAGGCGGGGGCTGTATATGATGCCCGCGCAAGCTTCTCCGCTCCGGGAAGGGTGAAGAAGAGGGCGAGGAAGAGGACGGTGAGGCGGAGGCTGTATATATGACGCCCGCGCAAGCTTTCGCCTTTGAAAGGAGGCGGTAGGCAACCTCGAGTTCGCAGCATTGGGCCTGGGCCTGGGCCTGTCCGGTACGCCCAAGGCATGACTTAAGAAGCCCCTAGCAGCATTGGGCCTGGTGCTGGAAAGGCCTCCGCTTGGCCCACTAGTCCTGGCGCGCCGCCGCCTCCGGTGCGGTGGGAGCCGCCGGAGAGAGAGGGGCGAGGGGAGGCGTCGGCCCAGCCGCCGCAGTTCCGCATTCCCCGTCGTGGTGGTCGGCATCGACGCCGCCGACCTTGAATTTCACGGAGGGGGCGGCGACCAATCTCGCCGTGGAGTGTCGCTGCGGAGATGCCCGGTGTCGAGCGGAGCGACGGAGCTTGGTCGAGGACAGAGTAGCGGCGTTGCGGATGCTCGGCCTGGCTGGCGCGCCTCTGCAGGAGTCTCGTGGTGGGTCGTGTGAGGAAGAATCGCATGCCTTCAGTCAAGCAAGCAGTGGGCAAGTCCAATCAATAAGAGAAAACCATTGGAACTAATCCCCGGCATCATTTTAAGGGCATCTCCGTCGCAAATGTCTTCTATTCCCTCCCTTCCTAAATATAAGTCTTTTTAGGGATTTGACTATGAACTACATACGGATGTATATAGACATATTTTAGAATGTAGATTCATTTATTTTGCTTTGTATGTAGTCTCTTATTGAAATATCTAAAAAGACTTATATTTAGGAACGGAGGGAGTATATATATGTGCGGACATGGTCCGAGGACATGATGCTTAAGGGAGTCATACAATACTAATCACAAAGTATCTGTTTGGTTGTGGTGATGCCAAAGGCAGGTTATGGGTGTTGGTGTCAAGTTTAGGGACGTTATGCTGTCTTTTCAGTTTTGTCACGTTGGTCTTTACGTGACTTGTACTTTGATCTTTATGATATAAATGATACACGTATTATCATACATAAAAGGTATCTGGTTGAGAGGACAAAAAGTTGGTGCGGACCATGCATGTGTGGGATATTTATGGTTTGGTGTCCGGTTAGGAGGAGAGGGGGGACCATATATGTGCGGTTGGGAGAGAGAAGAGGGGGAACATACATGCGATTGGTCGAGTGCATGTACGAACTCCGGCAAAGCCCCCACGTTTGTCTCTAGGATACCTAAATCTGTATGTCCGGACTGCTAAACGAACATATACAGGTCCCTGCTGGATGGCAAAAGTGGTCCAGGCACTGTAGTCCAGACATACAGCGGAGGATTGAGGGTTAGAGATGCCCTAAGTCTAAAAAAGTTACTGCGATGTGTTCAAAAAGCCTCTTCTAGCTAGAAATATTAGGCTTAATTATGCTTGCCTAAGACATCTCTATCAACGTAATATGAGCGGGAGGATTTTTTGTTTGCAACAGTTGTCGACCGCCACCATGACTTGTCGCCGTCGGCCACCCTTTGGCCTTGGTATGGCTTGGCATGCCACCATACGTGACCTCTTCGGGAGTTCGCCAGCTCGAAACCTCTATGTGAGGCTGCACTACCGCCACTGCATCCCTTCTCCAGGCCTGCACCGTGCATCTTCGGGCAGAGACACATCTTCTGGCCTCCAATACGCCATCACTCGGCCACCCTGAACTCAACACCAACAACCAAGCTCGAACACGAGCTCATCCACAGCTACACCGCACTTGACATCATCGTCTAATGAGCATAGCGGCGGCGAGCTCTAGGGTCACACCCGGGAGAGCCAACATGGGTCTCACTCTTCTGTCATCGGCACGTGCCCTATCTCCTGTCTACCTTTCACTCCGATGATGTGCCCAACTCGTCTCAGCCTCCATTTCTCGATGACAGATGGACCATGCGGTAATTTTGCTGATTTTCCCTTATATTTTTTGGTTTTATGCGTCAATTTCTATTCGAGTAGGTCAAATTGATAAATGAGCATGCTTGTTCAAGAGTTCTTTGAGGACTCATAGTCGAAGGAAGAGAAAGAGGAAGATGATGATGGTTTTCAAATGCCCATGGTGATGATAATGGAGGAACTAAAATACCAGAGCATGTTCTCAACTAGGGCATAGGTACATTTGTCGCAATAGGATAGATGGCCCTGCCAAGAGACGAAGGGATTATTTTGTCAACAATGCGGTGTATCCCGACAACCTACTCATGCAATGTTTCATAGTTCACGAGAGCTCTTTATGTTGAATTTGTGTCGGATAGTGTGTACAAGTAGGGTTACATTTAGAGTTGGTGTTGTACTAGTGTTGGACAAATGGTAGCATGGTATTGCATGCAAAATTGTGGAGTAATCATCAAAGAAGGGAGATGAACTAATCTCGCCGTGGAGCGTCGCTGCGGAGATGCCCGGTGCCGAGCGGAGCGACGGAGCTTGGTTGAGTACAGAGAAGCAGCTTGCGGATGCTTGGCCTGGATCAAAGCGACGGAGGTCCATGGAGAAGAGAGAAGTCGCGGTGGGTGCGCCATTGCGGTGGCTGGCGCGCCTCTGCAGGAGTCTTGTGGTGGGTCGTGTGGTGTGAGGAAGAATCACATGCCTCACCATATCTCTTTCTGCTGTGCACAGAAGGGTTGAATGTTGTGCTCTTGCATGCTGAGGAGAACGGGAAAATATTAGGAGTTAAAGTTTGTAGAGACGCCCCGCCAGTTATAAATCTTCTCTTTGCGGATGATTCTTTGATTTTGATGAAAGCCAGTCAACAGAACGCGACGTCCGTGAAATCAGCACTAGATTTATATTGTGCCAGCGTCGGGACAACTGGTAAGCGTTGAAAAGTTCAGTATTTTCTTTAGCCCTAATATGAAGGCTGAGATCAGAGAACAAATGTGTACAATCCTGAATATAATGACGGAGAATCTGAATGACAAATACTTGGGTTGCCAGCAAACGTGGATGTTGATAAAACAGATTGCTTTAAATTTCTGATTGAATGTATTGTTAAGAAAATTAGTGGTTGGAAGGAAAAATTACTATCTGCCGGAGGGAAGGAGATCCTGCTCAAGGCTGTGATCCAAGCCATACCTACCTATGCAACGTCGGTCTTTAAAATTCCTAAAAAAAGTTTGTAAAGGAATCATCGACGCGATTGCGCATTTCTGGTGGGGAGACGAGGAGAACCAGAGGAGGATGCACTGGATGGCCTGGTGGAAAATGTGTGTACCAAAAGTCCAAGGATGAATGGGCTTCCCTGATATCCATTGTTTCAAGCCTGGCTCTGCTTGCCAAACAGGCATGGCATCTCCTTGATAACCCTGAATCCTTGTGTGCCACCATTCTATGGGCCAACTACTATCCTGATGGCGACTTGCTGAATTCCAAGCCAAAGCGTGGTGCTTCCTTCACCTGGCAAGGCATCATCGCAGGCATAACTACTCTGAAACGTGGCTATATTTGGCGAGTGGGGAATAGACATGATATCAACAATTGGGAAGATGTCTGGATCCCAAATTGTGCCACTAGAAAGATTGTGATGCCTAAGGGGGGACAATTGTTACCAAAAGTGGTGGATTTGAATGACCCCATTTCCAATAATTGGGACGAGGACCTGATTAGACAAGCTATGTGGCCCATTGACGCACAACGGATTCTTTCAATCCCAATTTCGCAACATAATATGACTGATTTCATTGCCTGGAGTTATACAAAAAATGGTATGTTCTGGTACGGTCTGCTTACTCTATGGAGTGGAACTATCAGTATGGGAGTCAACTAAAACATTCTAATGGGATGGGGCGAACCACACCTAACCCTATATGGTGTCAGATATGGAAGTTATCATGTCCGGCAAAAGTCAAAATTTTCAAATGGGGTATGTTACATGGCCTCTCCCATGCTGGGCAACACTCGCTAATAGACACATGAAGGTTTCGCCCTTGTGCCCTACTTGCTCTCAGGGTGTAGAAGACACGAAACACATGCTTTTTCTATGTACTAAAGCAAAGAAAGTCTGGAAGAGATTAGGGATGGAGGACATTATTGACAGAGCCTGTGAGGTTGATCGTGCTGGAGAGGCGATATTGGAATACCTTTTACTTCTTCCAGAGCAAGATTTGCGTATTATGGGGTACCAAAATGTATGAGAAATGATGGCTATTTCAGCTTGGTACCTATGGTGGGAGAGACGGGAATTAGTGCACAAGGAAGTAGCTCAGAATGCAGCTAAGATATCAATGGGGATCACAGCCCTTACATACAATTTTGTAAATGCATCATCTTCAAAGGCGTCCATAAAAAGGGGGTTGGCTTTGTCCTTCGAGGGGTTTCATGAAACTCAATGTTGATGCCTCTTTTGACCATGACATGCTGAAGGGTACGATGGGGGCAGTCTTGCGAGATGACAAAGGTAGGTTTATTGCAGGAGGAAATGGAAAGATTGACCATTGCGCGGATGTTCTGATGGAAGAAGCATTAGCTCTCAAATTTGGACTAACACTAGCCCAAAGGGCAGGGTGCAACCCATTAATCATCAACTCAGATAATATGGATGTGATTTAGACCATGCAGCACGGAGGACAATCAACGGGTGCGGCGGCGGCAATTTTCGATGACTGCATTCACTATGCATGTGATTTTATCATGACTAGATTCGAACACTGTAATAGAGAGGCAAATAAAGTAGCACATGAACTTGCCAGATTAGCTAGATTTTCTTCAACTTCGGATTTGTTTGAGGAGCCTCTAAATGAAATTGTAATAATCCTCACAAACGATGTACTGATAATTTCTAATGAATAAAGTTTCGTTTTAACTGAAAAAAAGTAAGCAGTGGGCAAGTCCAATCAATAATTAAAAAAACCATTGGAACTAATCCCCGGCATCATTTTAAGGGCATCTCCGTCGCAAATGTCTCCGGTATATATGTCCGGACATGATGCCTAAGGAAGTCATATAATGCTAATCACAAAGTATTCGTTTGGTTGTGGTGATGCCGAAGGCAGGTGACGGGTGTTGGTGTCAAGCTTAGAGACGTTCTGCTGCCTTTTCTGTTTTGTCATGTTGGTCTTTACGTGACTTGTACTTTGATCTTTATAATATAAATGAGACACATATTACCATGCAAAAAAAGTATCCGGTTAAGACGAGAAAAAATTGATGGGGATCGTTAGTGGCGGAGACAGGACCCAGGCCGGGGGGGGGGGGGGGGGCTTGGGCCCGAGGCGTCAGGAAAATTTTCTTCCTTGACTGAAGCATGTTGTGCACTGTTTGACACAGTAGCTACACTGTAGCAAGCCTGGGGCCTGGGGCCTGGGGCTTCGCCCAAACGTGTCTCCGCCCCTAGGGATCATGCATGTGGTGGGATATTTGCATGTGCGGCTGGGGGAGAGAAGAGGGGGCCATACATGCGATTCGTCGAGTGCATGTTTGGACTCTGGCAAAGCCCCCACGTTTGTCTCTAGGATACCCGAATTTGTACATTCAAACTGCTAAGCGTATATATACAGGTCCCTGTTGGATGGCAAAAGTGATCCGGACACCGCACTCCAGGCATATAGTGGAGGTTTGAGGGTTGGAGATGCCCTAAGTCCAAAAAAGTGATTGCGGTGTGTTAAAAAATGCCCCTTCTAGCTAGAAATATTAGCCTTAATTATGCTTGCCTAAGACATCTCGATCAACGCAATCTGAGAGGGAGGATATTTTGTCTGCAATAGTTGTCAACCGCCACCATGACTTGTCGCCGTCGGCCACCCTTAGGCCATGGTATCGCTTCCCATGCCACCATCCGTGACCTCTCTGAGAGTTCGCAGCTCGAAACCTCTGTGTGAGGCTGCACTACCGCCACTACCTCTCTTCTCTAGACCTGCACTGTGCATCCTTCGGGCAGAGACACGTCTTCTGGCTCCAATACGCCATCGCTCGGCCACCCCGAACTCAACATCGACAACCAAGCTCAACCATGAGCTCATCCACAGCTGCAGCGCCCTTGACATCATCGTATAATGCGCATAGCGGCGGCGAGCTCTCGAGCCACACCTGGGATAGCCAACATGGGTCTCACTCTCCCGTCGTCAGCACATGCCCTGTCTCCTGTCTACCTTTCACCTCGATGACGTGCCCAACTTGTCTCAGCTTCAGTTTGTCGATGATAGATAGACCATGCAGTAATTTTGCTTATTTTTCCTTATATTTTTCGGTTTTATGCATCAATTTCTATTCGGTAGGTCAAATTGATTGATGAGCATGCTTGTTCAAGAGTTCTTCGAGGACTCATAGTCGAAGCAATAGAAAGAGGAAGATGATGATAGTTTTCAAATGGCCATGGTGATGATAATGGAGGAACTAAAATGCCAGAGCACGTTCTCAGCTGGGGCATAGATACATTTGTCGCAATAGGATAGATGGCCATGCCAAGAAATGGAGGGATTATTTTGTCGACAATGCGGTGTATCCCGATAACCTACTCATGTAATGTTTCATAGTTCACGGGAGATCTTTATGTTGAATTTGTGTCGGATATTGTGTACAAGTAGGGTTACATTTAGAGTTGGTATTGTACTAGTGTTGGACAAATGTAGCATGGTATTGCATGCAAAATGGTGGTGTAATCATCAAAGAAGGGAGATGAACTAATCTCGCAGAGAAAAATGCTAATAGTCAAATACATCATCAATCCACCACAAACACAAGTTGTACACCGTAACCCTAGTTATTAAGAACTATATATACTACAATGGTGAAAAATGAACCATGATACAAAAACATGCATTAGAAGCATGCAATTGAGGCAGTTTTGTCCCCGTGTAGTAAAACCGCATGTAATATCCCAATGGAGGCGGTTATTATTATTACTGAAAATACTGGAGGCGGTTAAAAATATGAAACCGCCTTTAGTAGAAGGTTCAAGCACTACAAAAAAATACACTTCCGTGATGATACGTGTTTGTCACAGTAACTACAGTAAATATGTAGCCCATGGTTATTGTGGCCTAGTTTTAAAAAATAGGTTATTGCGGCCAATAGCAAACCGCGGAAAAAGAACTGCACTGACTACAAGCAAAGAAATAAACAAGACAATAAGGAAATAAATAAGCAAGCAACTTACGCTAGGCTATCATGGCTATTACACATATTACATCCACTGGGCATCAAAGTTCGCCACCAGTGCAAATATATGGAACACAGCAACATATAAACGCCACGGCAAAACAAGTCCAGAACCGAAACCACTTCAGAAGAGCTCAAGAGACAATATCATGGGTGCCCATAATGCTGGCAAGATGCTTAGCAAGCTTATTAACTTTCTCTTGTTTGGCGCTTAAGTCCTCCAGCACTTGCTGTTGCACCAGAAAGTATGCATCTGAATTCTGCAGGGACTTCCTCAGTCCTTCGGCTTCCTCTCGCATAACATCTAATCGATGTCTTTCAACTTGAAGTTGAGACTCAAGAAGCCGAACTGAATCAGGCAACAAGTTCGAAGAGATGGTGCCAGCAGTAGTAGCCAGTAACTCGAACACTACATCAAGACATAACTTTGGGGTTGTCTCAGTGTCTTCAATATAGTTTTTATTAGTTTTCTTGGAGACCAACAGGGATGTCTCACTATCTTGAACCTTATCTGCATTACTTCCTTTACCATTGCATAACGGGGTACTCTTCTCCAATATTTTATCCGTGTTCTAAAAGAGAAACAAACAAACACATCACAGGTTTACAATGTAGTATATGAAACTCATTTTGGTAAACCAGTTCAGTAGTAAGGTGGACAGGATAACAGCATGAAACAAACATATATCTATGTAGTATGGTCACTGTATGGTCTATATCATTCTAGTTTATGTTGCCAAATCAAGATAGATACAGTTCGAATCATATCTATTTAAGACAAAGCAGTATAGACAGAATATAAGTGTGGGAAACTACACAGCAATAACAACACTTGTAATGTGCATGGCATGAGAATATAACTGTTTATTCAATTGAAACTGAAATCAACATAGAGCAAGTTACAACAGCAAACAGCCAAACACGTTAAAGAAACAAGTTTAAAACATACCTGTTGTGCCATTGGAGTTTCAATTGCATCCTTCAAATTTGAAATTAGTTGGTATGAGTAAATACAGTGATGCAAGAGCAAAGTAGTATGAACCATAGCTGGAACCTGACCTGAGAACAATTATTCTTCTGCTTTAAGCATTGACTTGGGGTTCGGAGTGGTGGTCCTCGTGCTTTGGGCACTGCAGTTGCCTTACTAACTGCTCGTGTTTGGGTGCTCTGTGGTGGAGACGGTGCTGTGTCAATGGGAACTGGGTTACTATCTGCTGGGGTTGGGGTTAGAAGGGGTGTAGCTGGTTCTGTGTCCAACTGGGTAGGGGTACAATCTGCATGAGTCTGGGTTATGTGTGGTGGGGATGGTTCTTGGGCAAGTACAACTGTGGTTCTATCTGCATCGACAGGTAGCACGATCTTTTCTGAAGATCGTGTTCTTACTCCCATAGATACTGCCATCACTCCCTCCAATTGAAATGGCTGACAAACAAAAAAGTAATTGAATGTACAGACATTGTAAGATAGACAGGTGCAATGGATAGTAGGGAAGAAAACAGGGCATGAAATAATTCACATTTATGTTGTCTAACCAAACAGAATAACAGGACATAATTTCACATATATGATGGCTAATTAAAGAGGATATCATGACACAATTTCACATGTATGATGGCTAACTAAACAGGATAGAATGACATACTTCAAAATATGATGACTATGTAAACAGGATGACATGATATAACTATACGATGTGTCTATTAAAGTGGCTGGCATACCATAAAACACAAACATGTCGTTGATGGAAACATGATGGCATGATATAATTCACGGATAGAATGACATAATTTAAAATATGATGACTATGTAAACAAGATGAGATGGTATAACCATATTATGTCTTTAGAAAATGGGTTGGCATGCCATAATTCAGATACATGCTGTCTATATAAACATCATGGCATGACATAATTCAAATATATGATTTATATACTAAGGAAGTGAGCAAAGGGAAATCGCATATATGATGTGTCAACTAAGGAGATGGCATTCAATATTGTGTATATGATGTAAAAACTAAGCATTGCAATACAACATATGCATGATATGAGTAATATAACCCTGCCAAGTTTGAGCATACACCTCAGGGGGATAATAGGACTGGTCATCTGCCTCTGAATCCTCCTCTGAAGAGCTATCTATAACCAGCAAGATATCTGCTTCAGCAGGTAGCATTGTCTGCTCTGAAGACCTTGTTTTCACTCCAGATTTCTCCATCACCAATTTAAATGGCTGATGCACAGGAAGAGCAGTTGAATATACAAACATTGTCGACAAAAGCAATGAGAAATACAAAAAAAAGGACGGCATGATATAATTCACATATATGACGCTTGCCTAAACAGCATGGCATTGCATAATTCACATACATAATGCCTTGCAACAAGATAACATTGCATAATTCACATATATAATGTCTTGCAACAAGATGGCATTGCATAATTCACATATATGGTAATTAGACACTAAACAGGTGGCATTCACACAAAGCATGTCTAAACTAAGCAAATGACATAGCAATGCAAGATACCATATGCACGATATGAGCAACATAACCCTGCTAAGTTAGAGCATGCACCTCGGGGGGGGGGGGGGGATATGACTGGTCATCTATCTCTGAATCCTCCTCTAAGGAGCTATCGGTAACCAGCAAGACATGCGCTTCGTCAGATAGCATTGTCTGCTCTCAAGACCTTGTTTCCACTCCAGATTTTTCCATGACCGTGCCGAATGGCTGATGCACAGGAAGAGTAATTGAATGTACTAAAATTGTTGACAAATTTAACACGTAATAAAAAAATGGTGGCATGATATAATTCACATATAAGATGGCTGGCTAACCAGGGTGGCATTGCAAAATTCACATATATGATGCCTGGCTAAACAAGATGGCATTGCATGATTCACATATACGATAAAGAAACTAAACATATGGCATTGACACAAAGCATGTCTAAACTAAGCAGATGCCATCTTTAATGTATACAGTAAGCAATGCAAGGCACCATATGCATGATATTACCAACATCAGCATGCCAAGTTAGAGCGAAGACCTCATGGGGTAAATAGGAGTGGTCTTCTCCTTCTGAATCCCCCTCAGAATAGTTATCTTCCTCTTGATTACGATCCGAAATGGGTGGAGGGGGGGCTGCCTTTGCGCCCACCATGGAGCGACGTCTACATGAAATTTTATTGCCACGCAAGGCTCGTCTCTTTTGCTCTACATGATCAGTTCCATTGTGTACAATAACTGGCATGCATAGGAATAAAACATAGTGAGATTATGTAAGGAGTGCATGCACAAATCCAGAGTGATGGTAGCAAACTGTGGATAGACCCAAAACCAATGATAGCAGGCAGATAATAGCTTTAGTTAAAAAATACAGATAATGGCTCCTTTAATGTTTGTTTGCACCCAACATGAAACTCATAGTAGACACCCGAGATTAACCAAATAGTAGACAGATAGTACTGATTGCTGCCCCAATATGTACCCCACAACCATTTAAAAACTCAAGTTTCAGCATTAGTTTGGACCTGACTCGGAGTCTAATAGGTGAACACGACGATAATGTAGCATGTCATCATATTAAGCGATGCATAACGTAAGCAGACACAGAAGAGTGCGACCTCTCTTGCGGACCCGTGTAGTCCTCAAGGTCATCTACTCAGTTGATGATGGTAATGCAGTTGTCGTGGCTGTCGGCGGCGGGGAAGAAGATCCGAGGCGGCGAAAGATAGTCTGGAGAGCGGATCCCTGCTGTGGTGAACCCTTCCGTCGTTGGAGTAGCTGAGCTGGGGTGGAACACAGCGCCGCAGGAGCGGGATAGACCACACAAGGTTTTCTTTGACACATATCTGTAACAGAAGTAATTGAGTAAGGGCTTGTTTGAATTTGAGGATTCTAACAATGCAGGGATAGGAAATAGACAGGAATAGGAAAGGAATGCACGTGCAAAATAGAGAATTTAAAAACACAGGATTTTTGCCAATCTGGGTGTTTGATTCACAACAATTGGAAGATAACAGGATGCAAAAAAGCATGGTGAGATTAAGTCAAACCACAAGAAAATGTACGGTTATAATGCTATTATGCTACTATCTCTTAGTCTTGTGCTTGATGAATCTCTACTCTTATAAAAAATAGAGTCGGTGATGATGGTGTGCCTGCCATCCTGCAATATAGGTCGTCCGATTTATATCTGACGGATAGGAAGGAAACTATGGCGATTTTGCAAAAAGATACCCACACCCCTCTCCACATTTGCAAATAAGGACTTCCCTCGTTCATCCTTTTCTCCCAGAAGATAAACTACTCATACAAATGCTTCTTGATGTTCCGTGCAACGCATGGGCATCTTGCTAGTAGGAATATGAAAAGGAGGACTAGTGGAAATTAGAATTCCTACGGTTTTTCTTTCAAGGAGACACTAAAGGAACAAATCCTACAATTGTCCTTTGCTCCATTCCTTTGCACCAAATTCATGAAAAGTAGTACCATAGGAAACTTTCCAATTCCTATGTTTTTCATTCACTTTTCCTTTCAAGCACTGGCGATTCTAGTAGGCAGGCTTGAGCAAGGAAAATCCTACACTAAAAAAATGTTTTTGTGCTACTTCTATTACTTTGGACCCAGGCCACTGCCATACTAGCTCAACTCCGAGGCCCATCGACAAATGCACAGCTCAAACGCGCAGAGATAAATAATGATGGCATTCAAGAGAGTCCATCACGGATAGCTAAGTTGCCTGGTACCTCACTGCTTGTCATATAGTAGGATAAAATAATCGTATTTCCCGTTACTACGTGTGCTCAGTGGACAATATATATATAACATGTAGAGTAAAAAAGAGATGCAACAAGTGTACAACCTCTTTGGCGAAGCCATGTCGATCTCAGCGTGATTGGGTTGGCCGGTGAGGATGCTTCAGCTGACTTGGCTATCGGAGGAGGGGAAGAAGATCTTAGGCGTCTGGAGATGGAGCCCGAGGTACTGCTCCGCTGTGATGGAGCGTTTCATCGTTGGAGCAGCTCTGGTGAGTTGTACGACGCCGAGGCTGAAGCAGGACAAGAGAGACAACGTTAACCTGAGTTGAATTCTAATAGCATCTCCAATACATGACATAAAATACATAACCACAAAGTGCTAGATATAAAATACATCAGGCGCTCATCTCTGAACTTAACTGTCAAAACTGAACTTAACTGTCGAAACTGAATTTTGCTGTCAAAACTGAATTTTACTGTCGAAACTGAATGCACTAGCAAGGTGAGGCTACACGTCAGTCAATTGACTTTTTCATCTCTGGTCAGTCGATTTTGCAGCCATTGGATACAAAATCAAGGGCATGCAGTTCATCTTCAACCTCCACCCCCCTGAGCCGCCAGCCACCACTGGCCAAACAGCAGTCCCCCGTCGCCCGCGGCCGGCGGTGCGCCGCCCCGCCTGCCCCGAAAACACTCCCTACCGCCGGTCCGCCGCCGCCCCGGCCATCCCTCTAGGCCCCCCCATGCCGAGCTTTTTCTCCGGCGATCCCCATGCCACCGCCCCACCACCGCCGGCGACCATCGCCCCCACCCTGAACCCTAAGATAGATAGTGGGGTACCTCTCCGGCGAGCCCCCCCGCGTTGCGGCTGGTTCTTCCTTCACCCCGGCGAGCCCCCCCTGAAAATCAACTAACCCAAAAGTCGATTCAGTTGACTGAAGTGTAGCTAAATCGGAGCAGCATAGCAAGCAAGAGCAAGAGCGAGAGTAGCAACGCGAGCAAGAGCAATAGCAAGAGCATACTAGGCAGGGGATCGAGAGCAATAGCAGAGCAGCAGCGCGAGCGAGAGCTAAAGCAGCAGCAGCTCGTACTGATGTGGACGTCGCTGCCGAGGGAGTGATGTCGTGGAGGAAGTGGCCGGTGACGCCGCTGTGGATGGAGCCGCGCCGTGTCGGCTCGGGACCGAGCGCCGGAAGCACCGTGAGATCGAATCAAGAAGAAAATGCGGCGATTAGTGTACAACCTCTTTGGTGGCGCCGATTAGGCCGCAGATTCATCCGAGGAAACGGTGATGATGATGCTCTTCCGGTGGTGCAGGTGAAGACGGCGGTGTGGGAATGGAGGTGGCGCGAAAGACGAGGGGAACATCGAGGCAGCTCCTTGAAGGTGGAGGACGGGTGGCTGAACTGGCGGGATGACGAGATCAACAACGGATCCTCATCCGGTATGGTGGATGAGGGACGTTAAGGTGTTGCTGTGGACGATGTCGTCGGGGAAGAGGCTCCGGCTGGATGGCGGACGGAGGAGGGTGTGGAGCTTCGTCGCGGGTTTTCGCGGCCTCGGTGTACGAATGGGTGGGCGGATGGGATGGGAGTGGGGAACCATGGCTTAGGGACGCGCTTGTCCGAATGTGGGGTAAGTTACGGAAGTACCCCCATCGATTTGAGGCGGTTCTTTTGGTTCAGGAGTACCACGGGCATTTCGCGTGTCGGGATTTCACAGGAGGTGGGAGTTTTCGCGCGCGTTGTAATTTCGGAATAGCAAGGCGCGGGTTGAGATGGAGGGAGTTGTCGGAGCACAACGAGACAAAGATATATCTTAAATATTTCGGGCTAACAAGGCGCGGGTTGAAGAGGCGGGAGTTTCGCAGCACGATAGACAGAGACGCTAGCTTGAATTTTCGGCATAACAAGGCGCGGCTTGAAATTTCGGGAGAACAAGCTTAACGTGTACCCCAAAAAAAATACAATTTGCACCTCAACACGCAGAACACACACACACAAACACCATTTAGACTAGAGTAAGGTACACGTGCATTGCACGCATGAGATTTGGCAACCAAATTATGAATAAATACCACATTATAGCATGTAAGCTTTGAGTCATATATGCATGATGTAGATGTTCGTTTAATTCTTATAGTTCATTTCATTCAAAATCATCTAGTTTTTATAAGAAAGCTAATCTATTTTAAGATTCATGGACTTGTGCGTTGTAAGACATAAAGTAAAAACAAATAATGGCAAATCATGTAGAAAAACATTTGGGCAATTTTGATACGGAAGATTCTAGAACAAAGAAGAAGTGCTTGTGTTTTGATGTTTGTGCATTATGCTTAAGTTCAACCATGGAGTCTTCTAGATTATACATGTGGCGAAATCTGGTGGAATCTAGATGATATCTAATGGCCAGTAGTGCTCAAATTTGCCATCTTTGGACCATCGGATTCGCCTCATCCAATGACCATCTTTCAAAGTTAAAGTTACCCGCACACAATATAAAAAAATATAAAATATAATATATATATATATATATAGGGGTATAAATATAGATATGTGATGTGAAAGCCACCCATCATCTCCAATTAGAATAGTGTGTCCATGCACGGATGCGACGTGGCCAAATGATGTCTGTCATCGGTACCTCAAATTCAAATCAGTCTGACCTTGTTCAATGTGTATACATTATAACATGCTCGTTTCCAAACCACACCGCGTAGATCTCCGTTATATTCATGCATGCATGGGTTTCAAACATCAGGATCTCTTTTTCAAATATTTGAATTCAACTTTACATTGATTATGACCTCACCTAGTCTTTTACACCCACACAGTCGTCTTATCTTTATAATTGTACCACTAACTTTCTCTCGTGCATGCATGCACACACACTACCAGTCGACATTATCCATCGCACACATGTAATCTTTTTCTTCAGGTCGGTCTCCCATGAAGGCACACACCCACACACATCCCCCTCTCCATCATATCGGGCATTCTTTATCTCTCACGCGTGCATGCGCAACGATCGATGTTCCTCTATGTATGTGTGTATATAGCTAGGTCTTTCATAGTTTTCCACACAAACCGATCAATCGATATATCCAGTGAGGTCTCACCCTCTTTCCCATGTCCACATCGATCAGTCTATACCTCTGTATATAGGATTAACATATATAGCTAATACACCCACATTAATTATATATCCAACGTCCCCCTCTCATCATCCATGCCTTTCGCTTCATCTCTCAGACGCGCGCACAATGGCGAAGACAGGGGCAGCAAGAGCCCTGCCCCCCTAACATCACTATATATCGAGGCTAATATGAATGTGATCATTAGACAATTGCTGCTAAAAATGGTTTAAGTTCATGAATTGACCCTCCTCGTAAAGGATTAGCAATGCTTGGCCCCATAGCTCATTTATTTTTCATGGCTCCGCTACTACGCGCAACAACGCACGTTCTCGCCCCTCTCTCTAAATATCGATCTCGCACTTATGCACTCCTTCATAGTCTCCCTCCACTCGGCCCCTCGCACCATATTCTAGCCCCCACCGGATTTTGCCACATGTACAATATAGCAAACTCCATGGTGGAATTTAAGCATAATGCAAAAACCTCAAAACAACAGTGGTTCTCTTTTGTTCTAGAAACTTCTGTATCATAACTGCCCAAAATTTTTTTCTAGTTGAATTGCCATTATTTGTTTTTTACTTCATGCTTTACAATGCACAATTCCATGAACCATAAAATAGATTAAGGGCTTCTTTGATTCAAAGGATTCTCAAAGGAATTTTGGAGGATTCTAATCCTTAGGAATTTTTCCTATCTTGGTTGTTTGATCCGTAGGATTGTAAACCATAGGAATATTTCCATATGATTCATTTGCACTAGATTTCATAGGAAACATCGCATCCACTCAAACCTCTTTGAAAGAATTCTGCGGTTTTTCTATGCACAATCAAACACTCGTACAATCCTGTAGGATTCAAGACGACATTCCACTATAATCCCATGTTTTTCCTATTCCCGCCTTTTGGAAATCCTACGAATTCAAGAGGCCCTAGCTTTTTTATAAAAACTAATTGATTTTGAATGGGATGAACTATAAGAATTAAACGAAGGTCTACATCAGGCATATATGACTCAGAGCTTAATTACATGCTATAGTGTGGTATTTATTCATAATTTGGTTGCAAAATCTGATGCGTGCAATGCACGTGTACCTTACTAGTACTTTGAGTATGTGCAAAACACGTAAATTAGAATTTCAATGGCACGCTACATTCATGAAGCCACGTGGCACATGTGGAGGCATTGTCACGACCTTCTTGTGTGGATTGATCACAGTGACGTGCTGCTGGTTCCAGAAGAATGTACTCGTCCTCCCTGAGCCATACTGTCGGTACATGCACGAAGCGAAGATGTGCACGCACGCCACGCACGCACTCATTCCCTCTCACGCACACGCGGGTACACGGGTGGACGCAATTTTGTATTAAGATCCACCCCATGTGATAATTTGACGCGTGTAAAGTCGTTCACTTCATTGATGGTCAATTAATACAGCGCATGCAAATTGAGTGGATGTGAGGGCGGAAGAAAGACATTACTACTCCATTGCGCGCATGCGAGTAGTTAAATCATGGGTTGCTTGTAGTACTTCCATTGGTCTCCTTTGTATTTTGTGCCAATTCTTGACAGTAACATAATATTTACGCATTTGAGCAGTGTAGTCTACTTGAAATTTATGTTCCACTAAACTCATCGGGCGCCGTTTCGGGGCTCGAAACCAAAACCATCAATTAATCTTTACCTTGTTCCCATCCCATTCGAAAGCCTACTCACACCTACTAATACGTACCAAACCTGAATGTGTTCCCACTATGCAGGTATTAGTACTAGTGCTAGTACTTAGGTTATAAAAAGGGAACTACCTAACCGAAAATTACTCTACCTTTCCTCCTCATAAGTGCTTCTTCTTCGTCCGTCCTTGCCATGGCCGGTGAGCAGAGCTCTAGGTCTAGAACTACTCGTAACAAGGGAGCGGCAACCAAGGCTACGGAAAAAAGAGGGCCTGCCGCCACGCAGAGACCTCGAAAGATCTCTCACGCGCAGGCGATGGCTCCCAGGAGCGCCCTAGCCGCGGAGGCGAACATGCTGAGCCGGCGGCGCTGGAGTCGTTATCCCTCGATGGCATGCCCGATCAACTCAATAAGCACCTCAATAAGCAGAAGGAGTTCATCCAAGGCTTGGTGGAGCTGCTGAAGGAGAGCCTCGATGACATGCCCGCTGAACTCAATAAGCAGGGGGAGTTGACCGCCGGCTTGGTGATGCTGCTAAAGAAGAGCATTGCCTCGGAGAAGAAGGCGACCCGTGAAATCCTGCAACTTCAGGAGGATAAGGCGAAGCTTTGCCATGAGCTCGACGTGTTGAAGGAGAAGAACGCCGGCTGGAAAAAGCTGCATGAGAATAGTAGTTCTCGATGAAGATGCTGCAGGCCCTCGTCATGGAACAGAAGGAGGAGTTGGTGAAGCTCTGCATCGAGCACCCGACTGCTGTTAAGGTACGTAATGCGGCCGTGGAACAGATGATGAAGGCTCGCGTCGAGAAATCCCGCATCATAGACAGAATGAAGAAGATGGCGGAGGAGACGCGCAAGGAGATGGAGGTCGTGGAGGCGATGAAGAAGCAGTTACGACTCCACGGCGAATTAGATCATTTGGGGTGATAATCTTCCTTCTCCTTTTGCTCCTGTGTTTCATCTTTTGCTTCGAGTGTTTCGCCGCACGTGTCACGTTCTCTGCGAGGCATGAATAGAACAATGCTTTTTTGAGGGAATGAGTAGAACAATGCTAACAATGAGATGACTAGCAAATCAGATCATTTTTTATCGCCATATGGCACTGGGCTGCCGTGTTTCGTGCTCCTCCGTCGTAGTACTACTCCAGTGGAAAACTTGAGTATACCGCATGGTTCTTTGCTCCTCCTCAAGTCGTCGTCGCATTTATACGAGCAGTCAAATCACAAGGCCCCGCCTTCCAGCAGTAATGAGCCATCAAATCACAAAGGCCCTCGCCTCTCATGAAACCGACCAAGCTAGACTGCCCCGCCCTCTAGCCTTTTAAAAAATGTATACTTTTGTACAGTAGTACTATCGATGGATTGCGCCATGGAGCAAAACTTGAAATTAAAAAAAAGGTGGTACATATAGAGAGCGCTCGTCGCCAAATTATGCATATAGTACTATTAAAAAGGCTAGTCACAATAATGGTGTCCAGCACAACCTACCCCTCAAATAAAACTAAGCATCCTAGAATTCTTTGACAAAACTAAGCACCCTGAAATTCTTTGACAACTAAACTGCTGGCTATATGATGTTGGCCATATATATTGTACGTATATAATATGAAGAAATGAGTGGTAGTACCATACCAACTAAAAGATGAAATGTAAGAAACACTAGTATGTATGTACTGAAGAGTTAAAGTAACGAGAAGAAACATAACATAGTTCTGTTGGGGGCTCAGCACAACACACCCCTCAAATTAAACTAAGTACACCTGAAATTAAACTATGCAACTAATCCGATAGACACTGCATTAGAACCACCATGAGCAATGACACTGCCACCTTACTCGGAGTCCTCGTCCACGTCCTCAACTTCGTCCTTGTCCCTCTTCCTCTTGGCCGATACTTCTTTGCTTGAACCGCACACTTGGCTCTTGCTCTTCATCCAACCCTTGTAGATATTGAAACAAAGGTAGCCATCTATTGCAGCATAGTGAATGTGGTCTATATCTAGTACATTCCGCTACCATGCATAACGATGAAACGTGTATTGAGGTTTCTCCAGTTTACCGTACGAAGGATGAACCATGGTCCTGCCAGGGTCAGCATTGAAGGCTGGCCACCGGAGGGCAGCCGCCGATTCTTCTAGAGGTCAAAGGGGTTGCCTACAACGAGGCCTATCCGACCCAGGACTTCTTTATCGTTCTTAAAATCCAGGCATTCAACATCGGCATGGCATATGTGGTAGACCAAGCATAAGTCATGCACGCAAACCTGGATCACAGCGGGCTTCTTCCTCTCTGCGTCCTTTAGATCCTTCTCTCGTCCCAGGACTGTGGTGTACTCAACATCTAGCCCAGTGACCCACTCATCATCTGAGTTTTCGAACATGCGTCTGAAGCGAGAAAGGCATCCTTTCACCGTCGCGGAGGAACGGGTGTAGATGACGTCGAACTCATCGCCAGTGATGGTTCTAACCTTGTACTCACCGCCGATGATGGATATTTGGGATGCCATGGATTTGGGAGGAGGGTTAGGATTAGTGGAATTGCCGTAATGTGAAAGGACGGGACGACTAGGAGCGAATTGCCGTAATATTAAAGGACGGGCAGGGGACGAGCAGGAGCGAACTGCCAACGACCCAGCGTGCGAACGGCAGGGTAGTGGCTTTCCATTCTCCCATGATACGGGCTTCCGAGAGCCCTTGGATCTGAGATCGAACTGTTGCATGGCGTGATTCTAGACCTATGGGTGAATATCCTATCCTGGAGGGTTATTCTGGAAATTTTCAGCAACTTAGCATGCGACCGTTTGATCTCAGATCCAGGGGCTGCCAGCAGCCCGTATCATGGTCACGCCTACCACGACCATCGCGTCGCTCGCGCGGTCGCACCCTTGGAGATTTAACACGGTGCGTTAGGCTATCTGATGTTGGCATGTCATCACTTAGTCACTCACACTACACCAAGGTTAGCTATAAGGTTGGCTACAAGTGTATTTGTTTTACTTCTCTCTATCTCTTTCTTCATACTCTCTTCGTCCCATAATATAAGAACGTTTTTGACACTAGTGTAGTGCCAAAAACGTTCTTATATTATGGGACACAGGGAGTAGTATTTATTGCATTTGCCAAGGAGTGACCTCTTCCAATGAAATGGTGTGCTTATTACTCCATCCGTCCCATAATGTAAGACGTTTTTTGACACTACACTAGAGTCAAAAAATGTCTTACATTATGGGACGGAGGGAGTAGTTTTTTGTTGCTAAGTTTGCTTCATTTAATTAGCTATAGACTCAAAATTTTCTTTTTACCTAGGTACACGCGCTTAGCACTGTTTCTTCCTTGGGTCACCAAACTAGTCTCTCTCTTCTTGATTAACTTGCCACATCAGACTTTATGCCTATGTGGCAAGCTTAGCACCTGTGGGAGCAAGTACAATAGTGCGCTTTACATGGCATTTTTGCATATGTGGAGGAAAGAGAGGCAAGGAAAAAGTGGAGAAGTGGGCCCTCATGCAAGAGCCAGCCTCTACTACATGGTGGAGCATTGGGAGAGGCACCTGTATGGAGGTGGTCAGGAATCGGGAGACTCACGTCAGTCGTAGCGCCGTAGTTAAAATGATAATGGCAAGTCAAATCACGGGGCCCCACCTATCCAGCAATAACTCGCAGTCAAATCACACAGCCTACGCTTGCAGTAGCCTACTCCCTCATCTTCTCGCGTCTCTGTCGAACTGACTAGGCGGAACTGCCCCGCCTACCGCACAGGAAAAGCCCCGCCCTCGACTTTTAAATAGTACAGTATACTAATTTTGTATCCATGGATTGCTCCATGGAGCAAAGCCTCTAGAAAACGGCGGTACAC
This sequence comes from Triticum timopheevii, assembly GCA_963921465.1. NCBI lineage: Eukaryota > Viridiplantae > Streptophyta > Magnoliopsida > Poales > Poaceae > Triticum > Triticum timopheevii. The sequence goes on along the minus strand of OY997264.1, from coordinate 171,054,304 downwards.
ATGTACGGAGTATACGGCACGTCCGTCGCGTTCGTGTCGCACCCCAGATGGTCGATCGGTCTGGCACGCTGCTCTTCTAATGGAACACGCGTCATATTGCGTTTGCACACACATGTGGGACCGCAATTGAGAACCGACCATAGGCACACTCCCTGGCCCCGCAAGTCGGGTGACTTAATAGAAGAGGGAGACGAGCGATAGTACTAGAGAAGTGTTGTACTACATTGGTGCCTGGACGATCCTTGCAAGACACGGAAGATCAGTTCATCCATGCATGTGACCAGACTCCAGCAGACACGCCTGGATTGGCTATCGTCTACATATCGTGTAGGCTGTGTTGTACATGGCTGTAGTTGTGGTGAGAAATCTAAAAAAAAAGTTTCTTGTCATCTCGCAAAATTAGGTGTCATGTGCTTCGGATCACTGTGAGGGTTAAACAGCGACAACTGAGTTGGGCTAGTCATTGGGGGCACATGCACGAAGACTACTCGACTGCCATCTAGGTCAAGCCGGCTATGTTAATTAGGACATCTATCGACGGACCCCTTTTCTACGAGTTTATCTTTAATTTGAGCTTTGTTCCTCATCTAGTTTGTCCGTCGGGATTCATGTTGTCTCCTTTGGGCAGTGAGGTTATGATTTCTTGTCATGTGGCATTTTTCGTGTTATATGTTATAATCCGGTGCTTTAGATCAAAATGATGACAACTGCGCCTCCGGGCCACGTGCATGAAGACTTCTCGACAGTCATTGACGAGGTCAAGCCGGCTCCGGTAGACAAAAGAAAACTAGTACTCCATTATATAGGCAGGAGCCTCCGCGCTTGCTTGCTAGTGTTGCTCTCTTCACACTGTCTCGTCCTCTCCAGATCTAAACACGACAACGGTGGCCAGACACTCTCTCTCTCTCTCTCTCTCTCTCTGCTCACCGCTGGTCATAGATCCAGCCGGATCCTCTCCGCTAGGGAAGGTGAAAAGGTGCAACGTTCACGCGGTCGTCCTCGGCGACGGCTCTTACCCACTGCTGGCACATCCCGATCAGCCTGCCTTGCCGTTCTCTCCCAAGCACTGCTGGCGAGGGAGGGCCTCCGACCTCTTTTAACTCGCTGCCATAGTGTGGGCAGATCCGGCCTCCCGCCGCCCACCTAGCGACATCCCGACGACCATCAGGTATAACTTCCTTCGAAACCGGCCTTGCTCTACTTCCCGAGCTCCTGACGTTGCTGCATTTGTATCTTTTACTATTTCTCAGGCCCCGTCGTAGATAGGATCGATCGGCTATTCGAAAACCACCTAATTTTTTACGTTTAAGAGGTAAAACTAGTTCATGCACTTGAATGTAGTACTACTTGGTTCAAACAAGAAAGAAAGGGGGTGGGGGTGGGGGAGGATTTGTTACCTGAATCTAGGACTTGGTCGAAAGAAGAAATAATGGAGGCGAAAAGTAGCAGAGACTGGCTATTCAACTGGTCTCTAGGTCTAATAGGGAAATAAAGGGAAACGCAGTACAAACTCAATATAAACCCGATCTATTGGTTGAAAAGGAAAGAAAGTGGGGACTGGGGGACAAGTCAACAGAGTAAGTCCAGCACTAGATTTGCTAGTCACAGTATAAGGTGGCTATACCGAACAAAAATGGGACCAACCCAGATATCCTGTTCTGATGTTTGTTGCCCCGAGCCACACTTATGTAATGCCACTGGTAAAATGTAGCAGTCACACTGTTAAAAGTAAGGACACGTTAAACCAATGTTGTTTTCAATGTAATGCCTCCAGTAATATGAATAAATGGCACTTTTTTACATGTCCTGCTAAATTTCCCATTAAGATAAGTTGGTTCTTTTCGTTAGAAATGCAACTATCCTGGTCCGCCTACTCTCCCGTGCCCAAAGTAATGTTGTATTTAACGGTTGTCATAGTTAATCCTAATGCCCACACTAATATCTAGCAATGCCACTGCTTTAGAAATTGCTATTGTGCTTGTAGGATTGCCATTCAGATAAGGAACATGCTTCTTTTCATTTGATGCATGTTTCATCACTTGTTAGTCACCCTCCTTGCCACCTTTTTTGTGCAAACAGATATATACATTTCACGCTCGATCTTAGTTGAACTGCACAAATGATATCCAAATTATAGTTGAACATTCTAGGAGCTTCACAACCAACCTTGATGTTGCTCTATTTTGTTGCAACTAATGAAGAAGAACCTCTGTGGGTTTCGTTTTCTGATGGAAATGGAACCGAGGCTGGAGCCCTTTTCTTAAAAAGAATGAAGAATAAGCTGCTAGCTCATGGGACATTGCTTCATTTTAGGTGAACTGCACCAAAAGGTCCCATGAATTGAATCATCCATGTTGGTGACTGAAAGAGCCTGTTTAAGCATCCCAGTCTAAGCACCCCCAGCCTCCATCCTTGCGACGCACGGTACACCTCGTTTGCCACCTGCTCGCCCTAGTGTCACTGATAAAATGAAGTAATAATACAGTTAAAATAGAGCGAGTGTCCTCTCTATCATTTCATTTCCAATGTAGATAAAGAAAGTGCTTCTCTTTGTTAATGTATGTTTCCTCAACTAGTCCCATTGTTAATGTTTAAGCGTTTCTGCAAACTGGGGTGCTTAATTTTAGTTGATCTATACAAAAATAGAGATTTGAATGTCTCAAGGCGTCTCCTTGTACTACCGTTGTACACTGATGTTCATCACTGGCAGAAGGTGTATCTGTTAGACTTGGGACGATTTCCAGTATGAGGCGTACCGTATGAGGCGTCGCAGGGCCCATCTCGCCCTCGTAGCATGGCATACTATGATACTATCGCAATATTTTCTTCTATTTATTTTGTGTGTTTCATCAACTAGTGCCACTATAATGTAATCACACTTTTTCATTATCTGTGCAAACAGGGTTATTCAGCTGCATTTTGGTGGAACTGCACAAATGTACGTATGGAACCGGCATATATGCAGAGTGCGAGGTGTGCCAAGTAAAAATTACCGACAACAACCATGCTGCATGCACGCATTGGCATCCACCACCACTAGTGGGATGTGTGGCGCTCTCTGTGGACGGATCTTTCTCGGCAGCAAATCCTCTAACCAAATACTAGTAGCTTATATTGGCAGCTTTCTAGGGAGTACTCTTTTCTTAAAGAAGCACCAATCTATTTTTCTTTATTTGTACACTATTTCACAACTTTGACCCAAAGGTCCAGAGCTATTTTAGGGTGATTGGTGTAGTACTCAAAGACTGATCGTAAGCATGATTTTCATTAGCTGTCACACTGATTGTAAGCATGAGCAGGTGGAAGATTAGGTCAGTGCGAAGCTTACCTTAAACCCTACCTCCGCCGTTGAAATGAGGCAAGCATCGAGGGAACCGTAGAGAACGGCGGGGAAGCGCCATCGCACCATCCGGCCTCCTCTTGTGGTGGGAGAATGAATACTCATGTGGCTTCGGCTGGCTCTGCACCCTCACGAACGGCACACCATACTCGATCAATTTGTCATCCTCTGGGTGGTCGACCTTCGACCTGTACGCCCACCACCTCCGCCTGACTGTCGCCTCGGGCGAATCTGTCTGCTCCATCGCCCAGAGGAGATACTCGATGAACTCGGAGGACTGCGGCGTGACTGCCGCCGAGGAGTACATGTACATCGCCGCCCTCATCGTCGCTGTCTCGCTCTTTCGCATACATTGCCACATGGCCCGCACCATCCTCGAAATCTCCCACTCATTGTCAAACCAAGTAAGGATCTCCTTCAACCTGGCTAACTTTGTCTGGTCGCTGCCGGCGATCTGCCTGATTCGCTGCTGCATCCTCTCCATAGATGTCCTTATGAGTGGTCCGATGCTAGCTTTGGAAGATGGGAGGAGAGACGGTGGTCTTGCGATAGAGAAGAGGGAGAGGCGAGACAGTGGTTTTGGAATGGAGATGATGGAGAGGAGAGGAGGTGGTTTTGCAATGGAGAAGATCAGAAGAGGGAGAGGCGAGACGGTGGTTTTGGAATGGAGATGATGGAGAGGAGAGGAGGTGGTTTTGCAATGGAGAAGAGGGAGAGGAGTGTGCGGCAGCGATTTAGGATTGGACGAGAGGGCCGACGCGCTGTGACTGGATCAAAATCAAAATCAATTTACCCTTCAATTAAGAAAGCGACCCCACATTAACTAGTCTCCCTTTTATTCTAGGTCATAATTGACCATGATTTTCGCACATAAAATATATGTTATACATTGCAAAAATAATATAATTTGAAAGTACATTCAGATACGAACCAAATGATACAATTTTTGGTGACATGCATTCACAATTTGCTTGTCAAATACAGTACGTGGTCAAACTTTGACCCAAAATACGCAAAACAACAAAAAAAATACTTCCAAGACCAGCGCCGGTCTTCCGCTCTTCTCCTCTTAAACCACCGCCGCTCCTCTCCTATTCCAATCTAAATCCAGCGCCGCTCCTCTCCTCTTCCATTTCAAAACCACCACCCCTCCTCTCCTGTTCTAGTCCAAAACAAGCATCGCTCCTCTCCCATTCTAATCCAAAACCAGCGCTGCTCCTCTCCTCTTCCATTCAAAAACCACCGCCGGCGAGTGAAGGTGCTGTGGAGAAGTAGATCCATGGAGGAGTATAACCGATACGTGAGGATCGCAGACGGCGACCCTGTGAAGCTTGAAGGAAATATGCCCTAGAGGCAATAATAAAGTTATTATTTATTTGCTTATTTCATGATAAATGTTTATTATTCATGGTAGAATTGTATTAACCGGAAACATAATACATGTGTGAATACATAGACAAACAAAGTGTCACTAGTATGCCTCTACTTGACTAGCTCGTTGAATCAAAGATGGTTAAGTTTCCTAGCCATAGACATGAGTTGCCATTTGATTAACGGGATCACATCATTATAGAATGATGTGATTGACTTGACCCATTCCGTTAGCTTAGCACTTGATCATTTAGATGTTGTTATTGCTTTCTTCATGACTTATACATGTTCCTATGACTATGAGATTATGTAACTCCCGCTTACCGGAGGAACACTTTGTGTGCTACCAAACGTCACAACATAACTGGGTGATTATAAAGGTGCTCTACAGGTGTCTTCGAAGGTACTTGTTGAGTTGACATATTTCGAGATCATGATTTGTCACTCCAATTGTCGGAGAGGTATCTTTGGGCCCTCTTGGTAATGCACATCACTATAAGCCTTGCAAACAATGTAGCTAATGAGTTAGTTGTGGGATGATGCATTACGTAACGAGTAAAGAGACTTGCCGGTAACGAGATTGAACTAGGTATTGAGATACCGATGATCGAATCTCGGACAAGTAACATACCGATGACAAAGGGAACAACGTATGTTGTTATGCGGTTTGACCGATAAAGATCTTCGTAGAATATGTAGGAGCCAATATGAGCATCCAGGTTCCGCGATTGGTTATTGACCGGAGACGTGTCTCAGTCATGTCTACATAGTTCTCGAACCCGCAGGGTCCGCATGCTTAAAGTTTGGTGACGATCGGTATTATGAGTTTTTGTGTTTTGATGTACCGAAGATAGTTCGGAGTCCCGGATATGATCACGGACATCTCGAAATGGTCGAGACGTAAAGATCGATATATTGGATGACTATGTTCGGACACCGGATGTGTTTCGGGAGGTTTCGGACATATACCGGAGTACCGGGGGGTTACCGGAACCCCCCGGGGGGTTATTGGGCCTTATGGGCCCAAGTGGAGGAAGAGGAGAGGCGGCCAACTAGGGGCGCGCAGCCCCTCTAGCCCAAACCGAATTGGACTAGGGGGCCAGCCCCCCTTTCCTTCTTCTTCTTCTCCCCTTCCTTCCCCTCTCCTACTAAGACTAGGAAAGAGGGGGGAATCCTACTTGGAGTAGGCGCCTCCTCCTCCTTGGCCGCCCCCTCCTCCCCTTTCTCCTTTATATACGGGGGCAGGGGGCACCTCTAGACACAACAATTGATCATTGATCTCTTAGCCGTGTGCGGTGCCCCCCTCCACCATATTCCACATCGATAATATCGTACCGGTGCTTAGGAGAAGCCCTACGCCGGTAGCATCATCGACACCGTCATCACACCGTCGTGCTGACGGAACTCTCCCGCAAAGCTCTGCTAGATCAGAGTTCGTGGGACGTTATCGAGCTGAACGTGTGCTGAACTCGGAGGCGTCGTACGTTTGGTACTTGATCGGTCGGATCGTGAAGACATACGACTACATCAACCGCATTGTGCTAACGCTTCCGCTTTTGGTCTACGAGGGTTCGTGGACAACACTCTCCCCTCTCATTGGTATGCATCACCATGATCTTGTGTGTGCGTAGGAATTTTTTTAAAATTACTACGTTCCCCAACAGTGGTATCAGAGCCTGGTTTTATGCATAGATGTTATATGCACGAGTAGAACACAAGTGAGTTGTGGGCGATATAGGTCATACTGCTTACCAGCATATCATACTTTGGTTCGGCGGTATTGTTGGATGAAGCGGCCCAGACCGACATTACGCGTACGCTTATGCGAGACTGGTTCTACCGACGTGCTTTGCACACAGGTGGATGGCGGGTGTCAGTTTCTCCAACTTTAGTTGAACCGAGTGTGACTACGCCCGGTCCTTGAGAAGGTAAAAACATCACTAACTTGACGAACTATCATTGTGGTTTTGATGCGTAGATAAGAACGGTTCTTGCTCAGCCTGTAGCAGCCACGTAAAACTTGCAACAACAAAATAGAGGACGTCTAACTTGTTTTTGCAGGGCATGCTGTGATGTGATATGGTCCAGACATGATGCTAAATTTTATTGTATGAGATGATCATGTTTTGTAACAGAGTTATCGGCAACTGGCAGGAGCCATATGGTTGTCGCTTTATTGTATGCAATGCAATCGCCCTGTAATTGCTTTACTTTATCACTAAGCGGTAGCGATAGTCGTAGAAGCAATAGTTGGTGAGACGACAACGATGCTACGATGGAGATTAAGGTGTCGCGCTGGTGACGATGGTGATCATGACGGTGCTTCGGAGATGAAGATCATAAGCACAAGATGATGATGGCCATATCACATCACTTATATTGATTGCATGTGATGTTTATCCTTTATGCATCTTATTTTGCTTTGATTGACGGTAGCATTATAAGATGATCTCTCACTAAATTTCAAGGTAAAAGTGTTCTCCCTGAGTATGCACCGTTGCCAAAGTTTGTCGTGCCGAGACACCATGTGATGATCGGGTGTGATAAGCTCTACGTTCATCTACAACGGGTGCAAACCAGTTTTGCACACGCAGAATACTTGGGTTAAACTTGACGAACCTAGCATATGCACATATGGCCTCGGAACACTGGAGACCAAAAGGTCGAGCGTGAATCATATAGTAGATATGATCAACATAGTGATGTTCACCATTGAAAACTACTCCATCTCACGTGATAATCGGACATGGTTTAGTTAATTTGGATCGCGTGATCACTTAGATGATTAGAGGGATGTCTATCTAAGTGGGAGTTCTTAAGTAATATGATTAATTGAACTTTAATTTATCATGAACTTAGTCCTGATAGTATTTTGCAAATAATGTTGTAGATCAATAGCTCACGATGTTGCTCCCCGTTTATTATTATGTTCCTAGAGAAAACTAAGTTGAAAGATAATAGTAGCAATGATGCGGACTAGGTCCATGATCTGAGGTGTATCCTCATTGCTGCACAGAAGAATTATGTTCTTTGATGCACCGCTAGGTGACAGACCTATTGCAAAAGCAGATGCATACGTTAAACATTTGGTTATCTCAATATGATGACTACTTGATAGTTTAGTGCACCACGCTTAAAATCTTAGAATCGGGACTTCAAAGATGTTTTGAACGTCATGGACCATATGAGATGTTCCAGGAGTTGAAGTTGAGAGATATGAAGTCTCCAACAAGTTCTATAGCTAAAAGATGGAGGAGAATTGCTCAACTAGTGAGCATGTGCTCAGATTGTCTAGGTACTACAATCGCTTGAATCAAGTGGGAGTTAATCTTCCAGATAAGATAGTGATTGACAGAGTTCTCTAGTCACCATCACCAAGTTAATAGAACTTCGTGATGAACTATAGTATGCACGGGATGACGAAAATGATTCCCGAGCTCTTCGTGATGCTGAAATCAACGAAGGTAGAAATCAAGAAAAAGCATCAAGTGTTGATGATTGACAAGACCACTAGTTTCAAGAAAAGGGCAAAGGGAAATAAAGGGAACTTCAAGTAGAATGGCAAGCAAGTTGTCACTCCCGCGAAGAAGCCCAAAGCTGGACCAAAGCCTAAAACTAAGTGCTTCTACTGCAAAGGAAATGGTCACTGGAAGCGGAAATACCCTGAATATTTGGTGGATAAGTAGGATGGCAAAGTGAACAAGGGTATATTTGATATACAGGTTATTGATGTGTACCTTACTAGTGTTTATAGTAGCCCCTGGGTATTTGATACTTGTTCAGTTGCTAAAAATTAGTAACTCGAAACAGGAGTTACAGAATAAACAAAGACTAGTTGAGGGTGAAGTGACGATGTGTGTTGGAAGTGGTTCCAAGATTGATATGATCATCATTGCACACTCTCTATACTTTCGGGATTAGTGTTAAACCTAAATAAATGTTATTTGGCATTTGCGTTGAGCATGAATATGATTTGATCATGTTTATTGCAATACGGTTATTCATTTAAAGTCAGAGGATAATTGTTGTTCTGTTTACATGAATAAAACCTTCGATAGTCATACACCCAATGAAAATAGTTTGTTGGATCTCGATCGTAGTGATACACATATTCATAATATTGATGCCAAAAGATGCAAAGTTGATAATGATAGTGCAACTTATTTGTGGCACTGCCGTTTGGGTCATATCGGTGTAAAGCGCATGAAGAAACTCCATTAAGATGGACTTTTGGAATCACTTGGTTATGAATCATTTGATGCTTGCGAACCGTGCCTTTTGGGCAAGATGACTAAAACTCCGTTCTCCGGAAAAATGGAACGAGCAACTGGCTTGTTGGAAATAATACATACCGATGTATGCGGTCCAATGAGTGTTGATGCTCGTGGCGGGTATCGTTATTTTTCTGACCTTCACAGATGATTTAAGAAGATATGAGTATGTCTACTTAATGAAGCATAAGTCTGAAACATTTGAAAAGTTCAAAGAATTTCAGAGTGAAGTGGAGAATCATCATAACAAGAAAATAAAGTTTCTACAATCTGATCGCAACAAATATTTGAGTTACGAGTTTGGCCTTCATTTAAAACCAATGTGGAATAGTTTCACAGCTCACGCCACATGGAACACCACAACTTAATGGTATGTCCGAACGTCGTAACCACACTTTATTGGATATGGTGCAATCTATGATGTATCGTATTGGGGTTATGCATTAGAGACAGCTGCATTCACTTTAAAAAGGGCACCATAAAAATCCGTTGAGACGATGCCTTATGAACTGTGGTTTGGCAAGAAACCAAAGTTGTCGTTTCTTAAAGTTTGGGGCTGCGATGCTTATGTGAAAAGGTTTCAACCTGATAAGCTCAAACCCAAATCGGAGAAGTGCGTCTTCATAAAATACCCAAAGGAAACTGTTGGGTACACCTTCTATCATAGATTTGAAGGCAAAATATTCGTTGCTAAGATGGATCCTTTCTAGAGAAGGAGTTTCTCTCAAAAGAAGTGAGTGGGAGGAAAGTAGAGCTTGATAAGGTAATTGTACCTTCTCCCGAATTGGAAAGTAGTTCATCACAGAAACCAGTTCCAGTGATGCCTACACCGATTAGTGAGGAAGTTAATGATGATGATCATGAAACTTCGGATCAAGTTACTACCGAACCTCGTAGGTCAACCAGAGTAAGGTCCACACTAGAGTGGTACGGTAATCCTATTCTGGAGGTCATGTTACTTGACCATGGCGAACCTGCGAACTATGAGGAAGCGACGATGAGCCCAGATTCCGCAAAATGGCTTGAGTCCATGAAATTTGAGATGGGATCCATTTATGAGAACAAAGTGTGGACTTTGGTTGACTTGTCCGATGATCGGAAAGCCGTCGAGAATAAATGGATCTTCAAGAAGAAGACTGACGCTGATGGTAATGTTACTATCTATAAAGCTCGACTTGTTATGAAAGGTTTTTGACAAGTTCAAGGGGTTGACTACGATGAGACTTTCTCACCCGTAGCGATGCCTAAGTCTGTCCGAATCATGTTAGCAATTGCCGCATTTTATGATTATGAAATTTGGCAAATGGATGTCAAAACTGCATTCCTGAATGGATTTTTGGAAGAAGAGTTGTATATGATGCAACCAGAAGGTTTAGTCGATCCAAAAGGTGCTAACAAAGTGTGCAAGCTCTAGTGATCCATTTATGGACTGGTGCAAGCCTCTTGAAGTTGGAATAAATGCTTTGATAGTGTGATCAAAGCATATGGTTTTATACAAACTTTTGGAGAAGCTTGTATTTACAATAAAGTGAGTGGGAGCTCTGTAGCATTTCTAATACTATATGTGGATGATATATTGTTGATTGGAAATTATATAGAATTTCTGGATAGCATAAAAGGACATCCATGGCCAAATATCTGCAACAGATCGAAAAGGCGGCGATACTCTCGGAGGGAGTCACGCGGGAGTACATACATCTGCTCCTCTAGGCCATGGAGCAAACAGATTCAGCGAATCCGATCGTGAGGGAGCGGTGGTGGGAGTATCGATCCCAGATGGAGCATCCACCAGAGATTGAAGGATCGAGCATCTAAAGGGTGCCGTTTGTGAGGGTGTCCTGCCAGAGCGAGCCGGTGGAGTCTTCTTTGACCGAACCCAACTGCAAGAGGAGAAAAGTAGTTGGCCCGATGATGCTTCCCCGCCATCCGCTCTCTCGCTGTTCACATCGTCTCACGGGGCGGCTGTCTGCCGCCGAGGAATAGGAGGGACTGCCCCCCCCCCCCCAGCCCAATAGTCGGGCAAGTTATGAATTGTCAGGAGGAGCTTAGGGTTGTCAGTATTTGCAGGTTGTGAATTGTGTTTTGTGTTGGTATTTTGAGAGTACTTTCATATATGAATGTCTTTTGAATTTCAGATTTGCAGTATTGAGCATATGAAGTATTTTATGAATTCTAGAGATCTATTGTTAGCACTTAAAAAATGTAGTTTCATAGGAGTATAAAAGTGCAGACAATGTGATTCTCAGAGAAGAAACTGCAAGTTTCAGTTTCAGATAAGAAACTGCAAGTTCAGTTTCAGATAAGAAACTGCAACTTTCAGAGGCAGAGCATTTATATTAGCATGACCTTTTCAAACAGGGTTAACATCATGTTGGAAGTTCTATTCATGGTCGAAAATGGAACTACCAGCCAGTTAACATCATGCTGATCAACATTCATGCATAGCACATCTTCATATGATGCACAGTCAAAATGCCCACACAATGTTGAGTGTGCGAAACACAAAAAAATGAGGGACGAATTTTTGGCAAGTGTTGGACGTGGTGTAGGCAAAAAAATTGGAGATATTTTCCCTGCACAGGTGGAATCAAACCCGGGCGGAACAGCTGTCAGGTAGTGTCACTTGGCCACTAGGCTAGTTGATGTAGGGTGGAACCCTAATTCATCGATCTTTCACGTTTGGAGGGGATCCTACGGAGGGAACACGAAGAACGTGCGGAAGAACACGAGGTAATCACGGGGAAGAACGAGAGAGACACTCAACCGACAAGAGATCAATCACACAAGGTCTAGATCATCGAAGCACGAGTAACACATGGTCCAAAATCAACAAAGGAAAGATACAAAGGTAACCGTTCTTCTCCGAGAGGAGGTCTTGAATCCATGAGGGGATCTTCCCGTAAAGGGGTCTTGAATCCTAGAGGATCTTCTCCGAAGAGGCCGCGGTCTCTCACGAGGAGGAGATCCGATAGATGAGCGAGGCTCTATCTCAAAAACGAGCTAAATCAATGCTAAGTCTCAAAGTGAGGAGATGGGGTCCTATATATAGAGTTGGGGGGCGAAGGGGTACATGGGCTCAGCCCAACACGCGCGCGCAGGCGCTGGCCGGATGATCCGGACGAGGGTCCGGATGATCCGGGCTGGTCCGGATGATCCGGGTGGGAGCCCGGATGAGCCGGAGGGTCGGCTGGTGGTCGCGCAGGGCCGGATGTCCGGCTGGAGGTCCGGACGTCCGGGCAGGGTCCGGATGATCCGGCTTCAGGGCGGAGCTTCCGTTGCCTTCGGTCGAATTAGCCGGATCGTCCGGACCGGGGTCCGGATCGTCCGGGCTCTGTCCGGATCGTCCGGGCCGCCGTCCGGATCGTCCGGCCACCCTGGTCCTTGGTGCTTTTTCCTCTCTGTCTTCTCGCATGTCTTCCGCTTCCGGTTCTCCTTGCTTCCTAGCCTATTCATGGTCGACTCCTTGGTACCTGAGTATGCATAGCATTTCCGTTTGAGGTAGTAACCATGTCTCGTGTGAATCGAAAGGGAGTTGTGAGAGGAGTGATGTCACCTCGGTTTCAAGAGCTCTTGCACGTGCTCGAGTCATAGGCCCTTGTGGGGTTGGATGTGTTGATGTAGAGTCCATGGGGATGATGGAAGGATGCTCCACATCATATCCCCTCCCTTCGAAAGGATCCGACCTCGGATCTAGATCTTCATCACCATGGAAAGGCGAGAGGTTTTTGACGTTGAAGGTGTCGCTCACGTTGTACTTGTCGCTTGGTAGGTCGAGCTTGTAGGCGTTGTTGTTGTAGCGTGCTAACACCTTGAAGGGTCCATCGGCTCGAGGTAGTAGTTTGGACTTGCGTTCATTAGGGAAGCGTTCCTTGCGGAGGTGTAGCCACACGAGATCGCCTATGTTGAAGATCATGGGTTGCTTGTTGATGTTGAGCTTGGTCGCTAGTCGTTGTACTTGGCGCTCGATGGTGTTTCTTGTATCTTCATGCATCTTCTTGATGTAGCTTGCGCGGGCACTTGCGTCGTGGTTGGTGCGCTCTTGTAGAGGTAGAGGTAGAATGTCCAATGGGGACAATGGGTTGAAGCCGTAGACGACCTCGAAAGGGGACTTGCCGGTCGTCGAATGTCGTGCTCGGTTGTAGGCGTACTCGGCGATGGGTAGACACGCCTCCCACTCCTTGATGTTCTTCTTGATGAACACGCGAAGGAGAGTGGATAGCGTCCGGTTCGTCACCTCCGTTTGGCCGTCGGTTTGAGGATGGTATGTGGATGAGAACAAGAGCTTGATTCCGAGCTTGGCGCAAAGAGTCTTCCAAAAGTAACTCAAGAACTTGACGTCGCGGTCGGAGACGATTGTCTTTGGTACTCCATGGAGGCGCAAGATTTCCCTACAAAAGAGATTTGCAATATGTGAAGCATCGTCTACCTTGTTGCAAGGAATAAAATGTGCCATCTTAGAAAATCTATCCACAACAACAAACACGGAATCCTTTCCATTTTGAGTTCTAGGCAAACCAAGTACAAAGTCCATGCTAATGTCTTCCCAAGGTTGATAAGGAATAGGAAGAGGCATGTAAAGACCATGAGATTGAGCTTTTGACTTAGCTTTGTGGCATGTTGAGCACCGGGTGGTGAAGCGTGAGACGTCTCGAAACATCTTGGGCCAAAAGTAGTTCTTGGAGAGCGTGGCGAAGGTCCTGTCGCGTCCAAAATGTCCCATGAGTCCACCTCCATGAGCCTCTTGCAAAAGGAGCAAACGAAGAGAAGACTCGGGTATGCATAGTTTGTTAGCTCTCATAAGATAACCATCCTTGATGTAATATTGTTCCCAAGATGTATGCGTCAAACATTTAGCATAATGAGGTGCAAAATATGGATCACTAGCATACAAATCTTTGATGTGCTCAAAGCCAATAACATTCAACTCAAGTTGGTTGACAAGCGTACATATGCGTGAAAGTGCATCGGCAACTACATTTTCCTTGCCCTTAATGTACTTGATCACATATGGGAAAGATTCAATAAATTCACTCCATTTGGCATGACGCTTGTTCAATTTAGTTTGACCTTTTAAGTATTTAAGCGTTTCATGATCGGTATGGACGACAAACTCATGAGGTCTAAGATAATGTTCCCAAACATGTAGTACACGCACTAAAGCATACAATTCCTTGTCGTACACAGGATAGTTAAGTTGAGGACCAGAGAGTTTTTCACTAAAATAAGCAATGACTCGTTTTTCTTGCATTAAGACTCCGCCAATTCCGGTACCACTTGCATCACAATGAACCTCAAAAGTTTTGTCAAAATTGGGTAAAGCAAGAATCGGAGCATGATTAAGCAAGGACTTGAGCTCATCAAAAGCGTTGGATTGCAAAGGTCCCCAAACAAAAGGAGTATTCTTCTTACTCAAAGCATGCAAAGGAGCTGCGATAGTGCTAAAGTTTTTCACAAAGCGACGATAAAAACTTGCAAGACCAAGGAAACTTCGCACTTGTTGCAAATTGGTGGGTTGGGGCCAAGTTTTAATTGCTTTGATTTTAGTTTCATCAACATGGATACCCTTGGAAGAGACAACGAAACCCAAGAAAACCACTTTGTCAATGCCAAAAGTGCATTTTTTCAAGTTGGCATATAGACTTTCCTTTCGAAGTGTTTGCAAGACAAGTTTAACATGATCAAGATGCTCTTTCATGGTTTTGCTAAACACAAGAATATCATCGAAGTAAACCACAACAAAGATTCCAATGTATGGTCGAAGTACATGATGCATGAGACGCACAAAAGTTCCGGGAGCTTCCGACAAGCCCATAGGCATAACCAACCACTCATATAAGCCAAATTTGGTTTTGAAAGCAGTTTTCCATTCATCACCCTCATGAATGCGGATTTGATAATAGCCACTTCTAAGATCAATTTTGGAGAAAAAGTTGGCTCCACTTAGTTCATCAAGCATATCATCTAAGCGAGGAATGGGATGCCTATAGCGCACGGTGATAGCATTGATGGGTCGGCAATCGGAACACAAGCGGAAACTTCCATCGGGCTTAGGCACAAGTATAACGGGAACGGCACAAGGGCTTAAGCTTTCACATACATGACCGTTGTCGATCAGTTGTTGTACTTGCCATTGAATCTCCTTGGTTTCTTCGGGATTGACACGGTAGGGAGCTTTGTTTGGAAGTGGCGCTCCGGGGATGAGGTCGATTCGATGCTCAATGCCTCGAAGAGGAGGTAGACCCGGAGGTAGCTCATCGGGGAAAACATCTTGAAATTCCTGCAAAAGAGATTGAAACACCAAAGGTAGCTCATGAGTGGTGTTAGTTTTTGGTTCTCCATCCTTGCACACAAGGACAAAGTGCATAACACTCGATGGGTTCTCACACACTTCTCTCATCTCATGTTTGGTGGCGAATAGTATGAGGTTTTTCTCTCTAGGCGAAGAGGCGCTCAAGTTTGGCTTGTGGCTCTCACTCACTTTTTGGTGGCTCACTTTCTCACTCTTCTCTCTTTGGTTGGTGGCTTGTTTGTCGGCTATCACTTGACTAGGAGACATGGGTCGTAGGACATATTCTTTTCCTTTCATCTTGAAGCTATAGTGGTTTGTACGCCCATTGTGGTAGACACCACGGTCGAATTGCCATGGCCGACCAAGGAGAAGGTGGCAAACGGTCATTGGGACCACATCACACTCCAAAGTGTCCTCATATGCACCGATTTTGAAGGATACTTGGACCGTATGCTCAACTCGTATACTGCCGGAGTCACTTAGCCATTGAACCTTGTAGGGTTGCGGATGCTTCTTCTTGACCAATTGGAGCTTGGAGCATAGTTCTTCGCTTGCCAAGTTGTGGCAACTACCTCCATCGATGATGACCTTGACGGAGCGTCCATTGATGCCGGCCTTTGTGTGGAAGATGTGGCATCTTTGATCTTCTTCTTGTTGATGTTGAAGTGTCAAGACCTTGGAGACAACAAGAGCGGGGCTCGTATCTTCATCACAAAAGACTTGATCATCTTCATCCTCGTTGATGCGCCGGTGCATGGCCACTTGCTCAATAGCGTCCATTTCATCTTCACTCATTGAGTCATATGTGCCATCGTCGTTGAGTATCATGGTGCGCTTGTTGGTGCATTCATAGGACTTGTGGCCTCGGCCGCCGCAAGTGAAGTACTTGAAGGAGCTTGTCTTGACGGTCTCATCGGTAGGAGTAGATGATGAAGTACGCGGCTTGGAGTTGCTTGTAGTAGGAGGAGGACGACTTGAACTTGTAGAAGTTTTCTTGTAACTTGACTTGTCGTCGTTGCTTGGAGAAGGCTTGGTTGATGTCGAAGTTGGAGTAGTTGTTGAAGCTTGGTTGTTGGAGAAGCCGTATGTCTTGGATGAGTACTTGGCGTACTTGAAGTCATCTTGCACTTGTCGTTCCGCCTTTGTAGCTTGATGCACGAGCTCAATGAGGTTGGAGTAGGGTTGGAAGTCGGCGATCTTCTTGATGGGGTGGTTGAGTCCATTCAAGAATCGTGCCATTGTTTGTTCATCATCCTCCTTGACATTGGCTTGAATCATGGCAATCTCCATTTCTTTGTAGTATTCTACAACACTCTTTGTTCCTTGCTTGAGGAGTTGTAGCTTCTTGAAGAGATCACGGTTGTAGTAGGTGGGCACAAAGCGTGCTCGCATGACATCCTTCATTTGAGCCCAAGTGGTGATTGGAGGTTCACCTCTTGCTTGTCGGCGCTCAAGTACTTGTTCCCACCATATGAGCACATAGTCTTGGAACTCAAGTGATGCCATAGCGATCTTCTTCTCTTCCTCATAGTTGTGCAAACGAAAGATTTTGTCGACCTTCAATGCCCATGAGAGGTACTCTTCGGGATCATTGGTTCCATTGAACTTGGGCATTGTGAACTTGAGCTTGCCATAGCGTTGTTCTTCATTGTGTTGAGGTCGATGTTGATGATGACGTTCTTGACGTGGAGGGTAATCGTCCTCATGTTGCTCTTGGTGAGGAGGAAGTCCATTATCAACTTGCTCTTGTTGACCTTGATGTTCGGGATGAGCTTGAAGAACTTGCGGAGGAGCTTGTGGGGCTTGACGTTGCGCACGCGGATGGTAGTTCCTCTCTTGTATTTCTTCTCGAAGGGCTTCCTCTTGATTGCGCCTTTCGCGATTGCGGTTGGCGAGAGCTCGACTTGATGCTTGAAGGGCACGTTCCGCCTCAAGAGCTTGTGCTTCTCGTTGTTGTTGTTGAAGACGTTGAGCCTCGGCATCTTGTTGCTCTTGATGTAGGCGCGCTCGTTCTTGTTCTTGTTGTTGATGAAGACGTTGTCGTTCTTGAGCTTGAGCAAACGCTACTTGGTTTGATTGAGGACGATGAACTTGTTCATCAACTTGCTCTTGGGAATGCTTGTCGTGTAGCGGGTTGCGAGATGCATGACGGTCTTGACGCGCGGCTCGTCGAAGAGTGTTCGATGATGGTGTACTTGTGTCGGAGAAGGAGTCGTCGGAGTGGCGACTTGAGTTGCTCCGTCTTGAGTGTGAGGAAGTAGAAGGACGCCGGTTGACCAACAAGGCGCGGATCTCGTCCATTCTTGCATCGTTCTCTTTCTTGTGCGCGTCGAGTTTGTTGTCGAAGTAGTCTCTTGTACGTTGCTCGGAGAGTCGCAAGTCGGTGGCGAGGTTGTCGATGCATTCGCTCATTGCTTGTTGCTCTTGATGGAGAGCTCGTTGTGCGCCAAAGAGGTGGCTCTTGGTGACGTATGATGACATGTCGTCGTCTTGCTCGATGAAGAGTGGATTTGTAGAAGAACTTGGCCTATCCATCATTTCAAGCAAATTGTGAGTGGTAGAAGGAGAAGAACTAATACCAATGTACCTTTGACCGAAGTTGAAGATGAATCAAGTTCACTCAAATGCGGACAATGAAATAGCACTATTGGTACCGATCCTTGTCGATTCTCACACCTACACAAGTAAAAGCTTTTGGTGGAGCTTGGTTAGGATGGTGGCACAAAATTGACTGCAATTGTTAGCTTGACTCAAAAATGTTGAAGAAGATTCGCAAATTCACATATGCAACAAGTAGACCAAGCAAGTAGTGGTACACGGAAACACACACGCAAATAGATAAATGGGATTGTGCAAACCAAAAGTGAGCCAAAATGTGGAATCCACGAAAATGCTCTTGTTGCACAATACTAGAGAGACGCTAGCACGATTGCACAATAGGCGGATACGGAGCTTGTGCACAACCTACTAGGCAAAAATGCAACGATCTCTATCCCAAGTATGGTATATGTATGGTATTTCGGTGCAATGATCCAAGATGATCTTATATGACAATCTTAATGTTGTATGATGCTATGCTTGTTGCTTATAAGCTCTTTGCTTATCTTTCTTCTTTGCTTAAAAGCTTTAGTGGCTCTTTGTCTTTTGAGCTCTTTTCTTATGCAAACTTGACGAACCAAGATAGCAATTGTGTATGCGATGATAACTTTGTGACACACAAGTTGATTCCAAGATATGCACCACAATGGTATGTATGATATGGTGTATGCAACTAATGTGCACAAGTCACGTTGCCGGCAATACTCAATGGCTAGTCTCGATGGGTAAGCAACGCAAAAGATGGTCTATGATGGTTATCAATGCAATTGCAAGGTATGACAAAGATGTCGTCGAAGTTACCGTCCGTAGCGAAGATGAGTAGTCGACCAAAGTGAGCGTTTGTTGTTGATGTCGCACCGAGCCTAAATAGCCGAAACACAAAAGGACACGGAAATCCCACTCAAATTGTCGAACCAAAGTCGAATGGTGGTACGGAGGTTGTGTTGCTGGGGTTTGGCAAGTGGAAGTGGTGGTGGTTGGGGTGGGAAGTTGGTATGTAGGTGTAGGTGATGGTGGTGGTGGAGGGGTACTGCAGAACTGCAGCTTCGTCAGCGGAAGCCGGATGATCCGGGCCAGGAGCCGGATGATCCGGGCACGTCCGGATGATCCGGGTCAAGGTCCGGATGATTCAGGCAGGTCAACTCGCACGGGAACAGCTCGGGAAGAACGCGAAAACGGGGAGAAATTTGACGATTTCGGGGATTTTGGATGGATTTCGAGGGAAAGAAGGTGGGGAAAAGCAAGATCCACGAGTTACACACCGAATCCACGGATCAAAAACAACAAAACATCATCAAAACTAACAAATCACAAAAAAATTTGGGGGGTATTTTTGTGGGGATTTTCGGATTTAGGACGAAAACAACAAAATCAAGCTAGAAAAAGAGGGGTAGGGGCTCCAAAAACGTGATCAACGTGGCTCATGATACCATATGATGTAGGGTGGAACCCTAATTCGTCGATCTTTCACGTTTGGAGGGGATCCTACGGAGGGAACACGAAGAACGCGCGGAAGAACACGAGGAAATCACGGGGAAGAACGAGAGAGACACTCAACCGACAAGAGATCAATCACACAAGGTCTAGATCATCGAAGCACGAGTAACACATGGTCCAAAATCAACAAAGGAAAGATACAAAGGTAACCGTTCTTCTCCGAGAGGAGGTCTTGAATCCACGAGGGGATCTTCCCGTAAAGGGGTCTTGAATCCTAGAGGATCTTCTCCGAAGAGGCCGCGGTCTCTCACGAGGAGGAGATCCGATAGATGAGCGAGGCTCTATCTCAAAAATGAGCTAAATCAACGCTAAGTCTCAAAGTGAGGAGATGGGGTCCTATATAGAGAGTTGGGGGGTGAAGGGGTACATGGGCTCAGCCCAACACGCGCGCGCAGGCGCTGGCCGGATGATCCGGACGAGGGTCCGGATGATCCGGGCTGGTCCGGATGATCCGGGTGGGCGGATGAGCCGGAGGGTCGGCTGGTGGTCGCGCAGGGCCGGATGTCCGGCTGGAGGTCCGGACGTCCGGGCAGGGTCCGGATGATCCGGGACGGGGTCCGGATGATCCGGCTTCAGGGCGGAGCTTCTGTTGCCTTCGGTCGAATTAGCCGGATCGTCCGGACCAGGGTCCGGATCGTCCGGCCACCCTGGTCCTTGGTGCTTTTTCCTCTCCGTGTTCTC
Organism: Triticum timopheevii; assembly: GCA_963921465.1. Lineage (NCBI taxonomy): Eukaryota > Viridiplantae > Streptophyta > Magnoliopsida > Poales > Poaceae > Triticum > Triticum timopheevii. The sequence goes on along the minus strand of OY997264.1, from coordinate 171,034,257 downwards.
GCATGTCTTCCGCTTCTGGTTCTCCTTGCTTCCTAGCCTCTTCATGGTCGACTCCTTGGTACCTGAGTATGCATAGCATTTCCGTTTGAGGTAGTAACCATGTCTCGTGTGAATCGAAAGGGAGTTGTGAGAGGAGTGATGTCACCTCGGTTTCAAGAGCTCTTGCACGTGCTCGAGTCATAGGCCCTTGTGGGGTTGGATGTGTTGATGTAGAGTCCATGGGGGTGATGGAAGGATGCTCCGCATCACTAGTTCAGCAGTTTCATTAATAATAAGGCACTTCCTCAGGTGGTCGGATCCCCTCCTGCGCCTTTGTGCGCTCGCCGTGATGCCGCTGTCTGCCGTTGTGAACATGCTGAACAAACGAGAGGAATCTAGAGAGGATTGTACGTGGAGAGGCGGACAGTCGGGACCCACCAGGTCTATGGCCGTACGCAAGCAAGTGCCTCATCAAAAAAAATACTTCCTCCTAATGCTATACTGACATTGGGGCCCACAGGTTTGTCAACATAGTTACTAGTACATTTTTTAGGTGCTTCAACGTAGTTACTACAGGAGATAAATTCACAACGAAGCCGGGGAGCTGGCAGGTATCATTTATTATCACTGGGGCAGCAAGTATCAGCTGGGTTTTGGGCTGCCCCGTCTAGGCTTTCATTTTTAACATGCGCAGCCCATGACCTTGCATGGGAGGTCCATGGGCCTGTTTGTATTTTCTTGAGGGCCGTCATGTATCGACCGGCCTATGGACCTCCCATCCGATGTTTTATTTTTTCTGAAACATCGGCAGCCCAATTTATGTATTTTTTGAAGAAAACGCAGAGGTCTGTTCTATTTTTCTATATAAGAATAGGAACGCCAGGTCCAACTTATGTTTCCCTTCTAACTATATTATATATATTTAAATTATTTTATATGTTATTATATATTATTTTTATTGTCATCATATATTTAACAGATACTTACATATGTAAGAAAACAATATTGCACATCTTATTAACTTATAAAAATAATTTCTTAACAATAAAATCATGTATTGTTTTGGCACGAAAATCCTAGTGATTGTGTACAAAAGCTTGGTAAGATTTAAGGACGAATGTAATAATATAACTTATTATTTAAATATATTTATAACAAAATGCTCAGCCCCTTTTTATTTTTTGATAACATTGCTGGCCCAACCCAACGTTATAATTAGAATCAGCCCAGCAAAATCGTGTATTTCAAGAAAGTGCAAATGGCCTGTAATTTTTAAGAAATAAAATAAATGGGCCGCATGGACGCTACATTATTTGTTCACCCAGCCCAGCTAATGGACTGTAATTCAAAAAAAGATCAAATTGACTGTAAATTCTACCTTGCAAAAAAAAACTGTAAATTCTGAAAAAATGGGTTGAATACGTGCCACATTTTTGGAGGCTGAAATGTGGGAAAATAGGTCGAAGCCAACGCCAGTCGTTGTCAATTTAGTCAACAAATGATTCTGACATGTTAGCCGTTGGATTTAAATCGAACGACTGGCATTCATCTTCAATCTCTCGTCTTCTTCCTCCAGCACCGCCGGGACCACCTCCCGCCTCCTGCTGCTAGCAACTCTGCTTAGCACGCTTAGCTATGAAGCGCTACTCCACCATTGGCCAGGCCATCCCTCCACCCCTCCATACCTCTTGTTCTTCTCCACCGACTGCCGAACCACACCGCACTAGAACCAGTTAACCCTCGTACACCTCTCCGTCTGTGACTCTACTGCCGCGTCTTCCCATCTCCAACTCGTTGCTATCCGGGGCCTCGCCGTCATCCACCACCTTGGATGCGCTCGGCGCGGCGTGGTCAACGAACGACACCATCGGAAGTAGACTGTGCGTGGAGAGGCTGACAGCTAGGTCCATGACCGCACACAAGGAAATGTCTCCTTATTACGCACAAAATAATGATTCCTCCACCTGACATCTGCGACCAACCGGAAGGGCCTCTGTATTTTGCGAAAAAACGTGCCCCCCGCTAACAGGTCGGACCCATCAGCTATCTTCGCACGCAAGGAAGTGCCTCCCTATTACGCACAAAAAAATGAATACTCCCCCTGCCAGCTGGAGCCCAGCATAGTGGGAGGCTGACTTGTGGGCCTACCAAGTTGACGGGGACAGAGGGCTTTGTCAACTTAGTCAATATGAACGATTCTAGATCCTGTTACTGTACGATGTTCATCCAACGGCCGTAGTGCTTTTTCAACCTCTGGTCTTCTTGCTCCATCCGCCCAAACCAGCGCCGGTCGTGCCGCGTGCTCCTGCCTCTCGTGGCCGGCTGTGATGCCGCGGAGGCCTCACCGTCCCCTACTACTCCCACCGCTAGCCAGGACATCCCTCTACTCACCCACACCCCCTGTTATTCTGCGGCGACGGCAGCCACACACCGCAGTCGAACCAGTGAACCCTCGTACTCCTCTCCGCGCGGCCTTCCACTGCCGCGTCTTCCCCGGCACCGCTTCGTCCCCTTCCTAGGCCTCGCCGTCGTCCACCGTCCTGGTGCTCTCCGCGCGGCGTGGTCAACGTGGTCAAGGAACGACTTCCATCAAAGTACTGTATGTGGAGAGGCTGACAGCTGGGTCCACGACGGCCGCAAGGAAGTGCCTCCTTATTACGTGCAAAATAATTATTCCTCCACCTGACAGCAGGGACCCATCGGACGGACCACCGTATTTCGCCAAAAAAATGATTCGCCCCCTGACTGCTGGGACCCACCAGCTACATCTTCGCACACAAGGAAGTGTGTCCGGGCAAAAAAAATGATTCGCCCCCTGACTACTGGGACCCACTATCTACATCTTCGCAGGCAAGGAAGTGCCTGGCAGTCGGGACCCACCTGCTCGAAGCGTACGTAGCGTTGTCATTTTGGTCGCGAACGTGTATGTACATACTGGCGGATGTAGAGGCGCGCACGTGTCGTAGTAGAGGCGCGCACGTAGCATGTACACGTACATAAAGCGGCCAATGTGCAAGAAAGAAAATACGGCCACGTACGTACATATGGGCGGGGTCTCGAATGCCTACTCGTGCATATATACGTACGGCCAGGACTCGTGTACATGGCTGGGTCGGAACGGAGAAACAGCGTCGTCGTCGTGTTCATGCGGAGCCAACCGGTTTGGTCGGAACGGAATGCGTCGTCGCGTTCATCGGGAGGGCTTGGATGGAATAGACAATGGAAACGAGGCCTGGCGTACTGCAGAACGGAGGAAACGGCCTTGTGTTCGACCGGCCACATTCGAAACGGGATCCTGTTCATTGGGAGGGGTCTGTCGTACCGCAAAACGGAGGAAACGGACTTGTGTTGGACCTCCTACGGTCGAAACGGGGACCTGTTAATCGGGAGGGGTGTGGCGTACCGCAAAACGGGGGAAACAGACTTGTGTTGGAGCGCTACGGTCGAAACGGGGGGTCCTAATCATCGGGAGGGGTGTGGTGTACCGCAAAACGGGACTCCACAGGATACTGTTCATCTCCACTGTCGACCTTCTTCAGCCTCCACGAGCTACTGTTCATCCACCGTCGACCTCCTCCAGCCTCCACCTGCTACTGTTCATCCACGGGCTCCTGTTCATCCAGCCTCCACCGCGCGCTACTCCACCGGCTACTGTTCAACCACCTCTCTCCATGGGCTCTTGTTCAACTACCCCTCCACGAGCTACTGTTCATCCATCCCTCCACCGTCTACTGTTCATCCAACCCTCCATGGGGTCGTCCTGTTCATCCAGCCCTCCACGGGGCCCTGTTCATCCAGCCCCAACAGGCTCGATCGATCGGGGTCCTGTTCATCCAGAGGCAACAACACGGGGTCCTGTTCATCCACCCCCACTGTTCACTGTTCATCCAACCCCCCCCCTGCAACACTCACTATTCATCCAGAGGCAGCGTCGATCGGCTTCAGTTAGCAGTAGTAGCGAAGGAATCACTCGATCGGGTTCAGTTAACAGCCATCGATCGATCGCTTGGGTTCAGTAACGCGTAGCCCGTAGTGCAATCGCTCGGGTTCAGTTAGAGCCCAACGCCTCGCTCGGGTTCAGATAGATCCCAATGTTGGGGAACGTAGTAATTTCAAAAAATTTCCTACGCACACGCAAGATCATGGTGATGCATAGCAACGAGAGGGGAGAGTGTTGTCTACGTACCCTCGTAGACCAAAGCGGAAGCGTTGACGCAACGTAGAGGAAGTAGTCGTACGTCTTCCCGGTCCAACCGATCCAAGCACCGTTACTCCGGCACCTCCGAGTTCTTGACAAACGTACAGCTCGATGACGCACCCTGAACTCCGATCCAGCAGAGGTACGGGGAGGAGTTTCGTCAGCACGACGGCGTGATGATGATCTTGATGTTCAACTGTCGCAGGGCTTCGCCTAAGCACCGCTACAATATGACCGAGGTGTAATATCGTGGAGGGGGGCACCGCACATGGCTAAGGACCGATCACGATGATCAACTTGTGTGTCTATGGGGTGCCCCCCGCCCCCGTATATAAAGGAGGGAGGGAGGAGGAGGCCGGCCTAGAGGGGAGGCGCGCCCTAGGAGGGGCAAACCTACTCCAAGTAGGTTTGGCCCCCCTTTCCTATTAGGAGTAGGAGAGGGAAGGAAGAGGGGGGAGGAGAGAAGGAAAGGGGGGGCCGGCCCCCCTCCCAATTCGGATTGGGCTTGGGGGGGGGGGCGCCCCCTCCTTTGCTCCTTCTCCCTCCCTTCCACTAAGGCCCAATAAGGCCCATATACTTACCGGGGGGTTCCGGTAACCTCCCGGAACTCCGGTATAATCCCAATCTTATCCGGAACCTTTCCGGTGTCCAAATATATCCGTCCAATATATCAATATTTATGTCTCGACCATTTCGAGACTCCTCGTCATGTCCGTGATCACATCCGGGACTCCGAACAACCTTCGGTACATCAAAATACATAAACTCATAATATAACTGTCATCGAAACCTTAAGCGTGCGGACCCTACGGTTCGAGAACAATGTAGACATGACCGAGACACATCTCTGGTCAATAACCAATAGCGGGACCTGGATGCCCATATTTGGTTCCTACATATTCTACGAAGATCTTTATCGGTCAGACCGCATAACGACATACGTTGTTCCCTTTGTCATCGGTATGTTACTTGCCCGAGATTCGATCGTCGGTATCCAATACCTAGTTCAATCTCGTTACTGGCAAGTCTCTTTACTCGTTCCGTAATACATCATCCCGCAACTAACTCATTAGTTGAAATGCTTGCAAGGCTTAAGTGATGTGCATTACCGAGAGGGCCCAGAGATATCTCTCCGACATTCGGAGTGACAAATCCTAATCTCGAAATACGCCAACTCAACAAGTACCTTCGGAGACACCTGTAGAGCACCTTTATAATCACCCAGTTACGTTGTGACGTTTGGTAGCACACAAAGTGTTCCTCCGGTAAACGGGAGTTGCATAATCTCATAGTCATAGGAACATGTATAAGTCATGAAGAAAGCAATAGCAACATACTAAACGATCGGGTGCTAAGCTAACGGAATGGGTCATGTCAATCAGATCATTCAACTAATGATGTGACCTTGTTAATCAAATAACAACTCCTTGTTCATGGTTAGGAAACATAACCATCTTTGATTAACAAGCTAGTCAAGTAGAGGCATACTAGTGACACTCTGTTTGTCTATATATTCACACATGTATTATGTTTCCGGTTAATACAATTCTAGCATGAATAATAAACATTTATCATGATATAAGGAAATAAATAATAACTTTATTATTGCCTCTAGGGCATATTTCCTTCAGTCTCCCACTTGCACTAGAGTCAATAATCTAGTAGTAATGATTCTAACACCCATGGAGTCTTGGTGTTGATCATGTTTTGCTCGTGGAAGAGGCTTAGTCAACGGGTCTGCAACATTCAGATCTGTATGTATCTTGCAAATCTCTATGTCTCCCACCTGGACTAGATCCCGGATGGAATTGAAGCGTCTCTTGATGTGTTTGGTCCTCTTGTGAAATCTGGATTCCTTCGCCAAGGCAATCGCTCCAGTATTGTCACAAAAGATTTTCATTGGACCCGATGCACTAGGTATGACACCTGGATCGGATATGAACTCCTTCATCCAGACTCCTTCATTGGCTGCTTCCGAAGCAGCTATATATTCCGCTTCACACGTAGATCCCGCCATGACGCTTTGCTTTGAACTGCACCAACTGACAGCTCCACCGTTTAATGTAAACACGTATCCGGTTTGCGATTTAGAATCGTCCGGATCAGTGCCAAAGCTTGCATCAACGTAACCATTTACGATGAGCTCTTTGTCACCTCCATATACGAGAAACATATCCTTAGTCCTTTTCAGGTACTTCAGGATGTTCTTGACCGTTGTCCAGTGATCCACTCCTGGATTACTTTGGTACCTCCCTGCTAGACTTATAGCAAGGCACACATCAGGTCTGGTACACAACATTGCATACATGATAGAGCCTATGGCTGAAGCATAGGGAACACTTTTCATTTTCTCTCTATCTTCTGCAGTGGTCGGGCTTTGAGTCTTACTCAACTTCACACCTTGCAATACAGGCAAGAACCCTTTCTTTGCTTGATCCATTTTGAACTTCTTCAAAACTTTGTCAAGGTATGTGCTTTGTGAAAGTCCAATTAAGCGTCTTGATCTATCTCTATAGATCTTAATGCCCAATATGTAAGCAGCTTCACCGAGGTCTTTCATTGAAAAACTTTTATTCATCCCTTTATGCTATCCGGAAATTCTATATCATTTCCAATCAATAATATGTCATCCACATAATATTAGAAATGCTACAGAGCTCCCACTCACTTTCTTGTAAATACAGGCTTCTCCAAAAGTCTGTATAAACCCAAATGCTTTGATCACACTATCAAAACGTTTATTCCAACTCCGAGAGGCTTGCACCAGTCCATAAATGGATCGATGGAGCTTGCACACTTTGTTAGCTCCCTTTGGATCGATAAAACCTTCTGGTTGCATCATATACAACTCTTACTCCAGAAATCCATTCAGGAATGCAGTTTTTACATCCATTTGCCAAATTTCATAATCATAAAATGCGGCAATTGCTAACATGATTCGGACAGACTTAAGCATCGCTACGGGTGAGAAGGTCTCATCGTAGTCAACCCTTGAACTTGTCGAAAACCTTTTGCAACAAGTCGAGCTTTGTAGACAGTAACATTACCGTCAGCGTCAGTCTTCTTCTTGAAGATCCATTTATTCTCAATTGCTTGCCGACCATCGGGCAAGTCAACCAAAGTCCATACTTTGTTCTCATACATGGATCCCATCTCAGATTTCATGGCTTCAAGCCATTTTGCGGAATCTGGGCTCACCATCGCTTCTTCATAGTTCATAGGTTCATCATGATCTAGTAGCATGACTTCTAGAATAGGATTACCGTACCTACTCTGGTGCAGATCTTACTCTGTTCGACCTACGAGGTTCTGTATTAACTTGATCTGAAGTTCTATGATCATCATCATCAACTTCCTCACTAGTTGGTTTTGATGTCACAGAAACCGGTTCCTGTGATGTATTATTTTCCAACAAGGGAGTAGGTACAGTTACCTCATCAAGTTCTACTTTCCTCCCACTCACTTCTTTCGAGAGAAACTCCTTCTATAGAAAGGATCCATTCTTAGCAACGAATGTCTTGCCTTCGGATCTGTGATAGAAGGTGTACCCAACTGTCTCCTTTGGGTATCCTATGAAGACACATTTCTCCGATTTGGGTTCGAGCTTATCAGGTTGAAGTTTTTTCACATAAGCATCGCAGCCCCAAACTTTAAGAAACGACAACTTTGGTTTCTTGCCAAACCATAGTTCATAAGGTGTCGTCTCAACGGATTTCGACGGTGCCCTATTTAACGAGAATGTGGCCGTCTCTAAAGCATAACCCCAAAACGATAGCGGTAAATCAGTAAGAGACATCATAGATCGCACCATATCAAGTAAAGTACGATTACGACGTTCGGACACACCATTACGCTGTGGTGTTCCGGGTGGCGTGAGTTGCGAAACTATTCCACATTGTTTTAAGTGTAGACCAAACTCGTAACTCAAATATTCTCCTCCACGATCAGATCGTAGAAACTTTATTTTCTTGTTACGATGATTTTCAACTTCACTCTGAAATTCTTTGAACTTTTCAAATGTTTCAGACTTATGCTTCATTAAGTAGATATACCCATATCTGCTTAAATCATCTGTGAAGGTGAGAAAATAACGATATCCGCCACGAGCCTCAACATTCATCGGACCACATACATCTGTATGTATGATTTCAAACAAATCTGTTGCTCTCTCCATAGTACCGGAGAACGGCGTTTTGGTCATCTTGCCCATGAGGCACGGTTCGCAAGTACCAAGTGATTCATAATCAAGTGGTTCCAAAAGACCATCAGTATGGAGTTTCTTCATGCGCTTTACACCGATATGACCTAAACGGCAGTGCCACAAATAAGTTGCACTATCATTATCAACTCTGCATCTTTTGGCTTCAACACTATGAATATGTGTATCACTACTATCGAGATTCATCAAAAATAGACCACTCTTCAAGGGTGCATGACCATAAAAGATATTACTCATATAAATAGAACAACCATTATTCTTTGATTTAAATGAATAACCGTCTCGCATCAAACAAGATCCAGATATAATGTTCATGCTCAACGCTCGCACCAAATAACAATTATTTAGGTCTAATACTAATCCCAAAGGTAGATGTAGAGGTAGCGTGCCGACCGCGATCACATCGACTTTGGAACCATTTCCCATGCGCATCGTCACCTCGTCCTTTGCCAGTGTTCGCTTAATCCGTAGTCCCTGTTTCGAGTTGCAAATATTAGCAACAGAACCAGTATCAAATACCCAGGTGCTACTGCGAGCTCTAGTAAGGTACACATCAATAACATGTATATCACATATACCTTTGTTCACCTTGCCATCCTTCTTATCTGCCAAATACTTGGGGCAGTTCCGCTTCCAGTGACCAGTCTGCTTGCAGTAGAAGCACTCAGTTTCAGGCTTAGGTCTAGACTTGGGTTTCTTCTCTTGAGCAGCAACTTGTTTGCTGTTCTTCTTGAAGTTCCCCTTCTTCTTCCCTTTGCCCTTTTTCTTGAAACTAGTGGTCTTGTTGACCATCAACACTTGATGCTCCTTCTTGATTTCTACCTCCGCAGCCTTTAGCATTGCGAAGAGCTCGGGAATCGTCTTATCCATCCCTTGCATATTATAGCTCATCACAAAGCTCTTGTAGCTTGGTGGAAGTGATTGGAGAATTCTGTCAATGACGCTATCATCCGGAAGAGTAATTACAATACCCAGACATCTTGAGTATGTGCTCACTGACAGAACTATTTTCCTCCATCTTGCAGCTATAGAACTTATTGGAGACTTCGTATCTCTCAATCCGGGCATTCTTCTGGAATATTAACTTCAACTCCTGGAACATCTCATATGCTCCATGACGTTCAAAACGTCGTTGAAGTCCCGGTTCTAAGCCGTAAAGCATGGCACATTGAACTATCGAGTAGTCATCATCTTTGCTCTGCCAGACGTTCTTAATGTCGCCAGTTGCATCAGCAGCAGGCCTGGCACCCAGCGATGCTTCCAGGACGTAATTTTTCTGTGCAGCAATGAGGATAATCCTCAAGTTACGGACCCAGTCCGCGTAGTTTCTACTATCATCTTTCAACTTAGATTTCTCAAGGAACGCATTAAAATTCAACGGAACAACAGCACGGGCCATCTATCTACAATCAACATAGACAAGCAAGATACTATCAGGTACTAAGTTCATGATAAATTTAAGTTCAATTAATCATATTACTTAAGAACTCCCACTTAGACAGACATCTCTCTAGTTATCTAAGTGATCACGTGACCCAAATCAACTAAACCATAACCGATCATCACGTGAGATGGAGTAGTTTTCAATGGTGAACATCTTATGTTGATCATATCTACTATATGATTCACGCTCGACCTTTCGGTCTCCGTGTTCCGAGGCCATATCTGCATATGCTAGGCTCGTCAAGTTTAACCTGAGTATTCTGCGTGTGCAAAACTGGCTTGCACCCATTGTAGATGGACGTAGAGCTTATCACACCCGATCATCACGTGGTGTCTGGGCACGACGAACTTTGGCAACGGTGCATACTCAGGGAGAACACTTCTTGATAATTTTTTAGTGAGAGATCATCTTAAAATGCTACCGTCAATCAAAGCAAGATAAGATGCATAAAGGATAAACATCACATGCAATCAATATAAGTGATATGATATGGCCATCATCATCTTGTGCTTGTGATCTCCATCTTCGAAGCACCATCATGATCATCATCGTCACCGGCGCGACACCTTGATCTCCATCGTAGCATCGTTGTCGTTTACGCCATCTATTGCTTCTACGACTATCGCTACCGCTTAGTGATAAAGTAAAGCAATTACAGGGCGTTTGCATTTCATACAATAAAGCGACAACCATATGGCTCCTGCCAGTTGCCGATAACTTCGGTTACAAAACATGATCATCTCATACAATAAAATATAGCATCATGTCTTGGCCATATCACATCACAACATGCCCTGCAAAAACAAGTTAGACGTCCTCTACTTTGTTGTTGCAAGTTTTACGTGGCTGCTACGGGCTTAAGCAAGAACCAATCTCACCTACGCATCAAAACCACAACGATAGTTTGTCAAGTTGATGCTGTTTTAACCTTCGCAAGGACCGGGCGTAGCCACACTCGGTTCAACTAAAGTTGGAGAAACTGACACCCGCTAGTCACCTGTGTGCAAAGCACGGCGGTAAAACCAGTCTCGCATAAGCGTACGCGTAATGTCGGTCCGGGCCGCTTCATCCAACAATACTGCCGAACCAAAGTATGACATGCTGGTAAGCAGTATGACTTATATCGCCCACAACTCACTTGTGTTCTACTCGTGCATATAACATCAAACCATAAAACCTAGGCTCGGATGCCACTGTTGGGGAACGTAGTAATTTCAAAAAAAATCCTGCGCACACGCAAGATCATGGTGATGCATAGCAACGAGAGGGGAGAGTGTTGTCTACGTACCCTCGTAGACCGAAGCGGAAGCATTGACGCAACATAGAGGAAGTAGTCGTACGTCTTCCCGGTCCAACCGATCCAAGCACCGTTACTCTGGCACCTCCGAGTTCTTGACACACGTACAGCTCGATGACGCACCCCGAACTCCGATCCAGTAGAGGTACGGGGAGGAGTTTCGTTAACACGACGGCGTGATGACGATCTTGATGTTCAACTGTCGCAGGGCTTCGCCTAAGCACCGCTACAATATGACCGAGGTGTAATATCGTGGAGGGGGGCACCGCACACGGCTAAGGACCGATCACGATGATCAACTTGTGTGTCTATGGGGTGCCCCCCGCCCCCGTATATAAAGGAGGGAGGGAGGAGGAGGCCGGCCTAGAGGGGAGGCGCGCCCTAGGAGGGGCAAACCTACTCCAAGTAGGTTTGGCCCCCCTTTCCTATTAGGAGTAGGAGAGGGAAGGAAGAGGGGGGAGGAGAGAAGGAAAGGGGGGCCGGCCCCCCTCCCAATTCGGATTGGGCTTGGGGGGGTGCGCCCCCTCCTTTGCTCCTTCTCCCTCCCTTCCACTAAGGCCCAATAAGGCCCATATACTTACTGGGGGGTTCCGGTAACCTCCCGGAACTCCGGTATAATCCCAATCTTATCCGGAACCTTTCCGGTGTCCAAATATATCCGTCCAATATATCAATCTTTATGTCTCGACCATTTCGAGACTCCTCGTCATGTCCGTGATCACATCCGAGACTCCGAACAACCTTCGGTACATCAAAATACATAAACTCATAATATAACTGTCATCGAAACCTTAAGCGTGCGGACCCTACGGTTCGAGAACAATGTAGACATGACCGAGACACATCTCTGGTCAATAACCAATAGCGGGACCTGGATGCCCATATTTGGTTCCTACATATTCTACGAAGATCTTTATCGGTCAGACCGCATAACGACATACGTTGTTCCCTTTGTCATCGGTATGTTACTTGCCCGAGATTCGATCGTCGGTATCCAATACCTAGTTCAATCTCGTTACCGACAAGTCTCTTTACTCGTTCCGTAATACATCATCCCGCAACTAACTCATTAGTTGAGATGCTTGCAAGGCTTAAGTGATGTGCATTACCGAGAGGGCCCAGAGATATCTCTCCGACATTCGGAGTGACAAATCCTAATCTCGAAATACGCCAACTCAACAAGTACCTTCGGAGACACCTGTAGAGCACCTTTATAATCACCCAGTTACGTTGTGACGTTTGGTAGCACACAAAGTGTTCCTCCGGTAAACGGGAGTTGCATAATCTCATAGTCATAGGAACATGTATAAGTCATGAAGAAAGCAATAGCAACATACTAAACGATCGGGTGCTAAGCTAACGGAATGGGTCATGTCAATCAGATCATTCAACTAATGATGTGACCTTGTTAATCAAATAACAACTCCTTGTTCATGGTTAGGAAACATAACCATCTTTGATTAACAAGCTAGTCAAGTAGAGGCATACTAGTGACACTCTGTTTGTCTATATATTCACACATGTATTATGTTTCCGGTTAATACAATTCTAGCATGAATAATAAACATTTATCATGATATAAGGAAATAAATAATAACTTTATTATTGCCTCTAGGGCATATTTCCTTCACCGAACGCCTCGCACACACGCGCGTACGTATACGAGAGAAACGCGCATCGCTCGGCCCCGACCACCCACCGTAACCGGGAACACCCCGATATTTTCCTCGCCCTCGCTTCTACCACGGTTTTTTTCGTTATGGATGGCCCAAAGAATGTCGTGCAGCTGCGTCTCCGGCCCGCCCAGGACGAAAAGCCCATTTTCTGTCATGATTTTTTGTCATATAAGTAGGAGCCCACCACATCTATGATGATACCAGGTTTTGTCACAATTATCGTTATAGAAGTGTCATAAGTATGACAGAAAAAAATTCATTCGGCCCAAAATGTCACGGATGTGTCTTTTTTTTGTAGTGAAGTGGTTACTTTCCTGAACGACTTCTAGGTTGTCCACATTGCAGGCGGTTTAAAACCCCTAGCACTGCCGCCACCATGTTCACCTCCCCGAGCGTGTAGGGTCCTGAGTGCGACTTCATGGTGGACTGTCATCGGAGACTAAACTTGCCATCAAAAAAATCTGAGGACAGAATTGCTTCGTGCTACACGTGTGTCTCTTATTAGGTTCCTAAAAAATTCTCATAAAACAGGTTTTATGGTATGACCATAAAATCTAGGAGTAGTCTCGGAGCTACTTTTGTCAGTTCCCCTAAACTTCTTACCCTAAGTCTATTTTTATTTTATTTTAAATTAAACCAAGATAGATAATGCCCTAGGACCTGCCAGTCAGTGAGACATGTGACGGTCGTCGGTGAGTGGTGGCTCGAGGCGGCAGGCGACGGCGCCGACATGGGACGGCTGCCTACAAGGGACGGTGCGGGCAGCGGCGTTCCGACGAGGTTTCAACAGGGCGGGCGGTGAAGTTTCAGGCCATTACTATCCCACAGAAACTTTACGGGAAGTTGGTCTTCCCGTAAATCTGGTGGAAGAAAGGGCCAATTTTATGGGGTCCTCTGAAGTTATGGCCACTTTACAGGAACTGTTAATTTGTTGCCCCAACTTCCCGTAAACTACGGTTATTTTAGAGATAGTGAAGTTGTCGGAGATGCTCTTGCAGAACAAACTTCTAATTTTGCGGTGAGTGACATACTTTTTCATGTACTGTACATACATATAGATAGTTACCTTGATGGCAATTTTTAGTATATATTGATGGTACCTCCACATAATTTAGGATGACAACTTTTTATCTGGTTAGGTTTGCTTCATACACATGTCAATTTTTAGTTCAAAGAATATGGGGATCAAGATTATTTTTTCCAGATTTTTTTTTCAAAATTCATAATATATTACTAGATTCTGGCCGTAGGAGCTATAACGGGTCTGTCCCGTTTTGGCCTCGAGATCATCACTTCATCAGGCACGTTAGCTTGCTCGCTAGGATCACTAACATTTGCTCATTGCGTCGCGCAGAGCCGTTTTGACATTGTACGCACTTGTGCGTCGCGTGCTTGCTTTGGATCGCTGGATGATTGATGCCAGCTGCCGTTCACGGAAAAAACCATTCCTGGGCTGACATTCGCTCTTATGAGTAATAAAAAACTAAACCTCACATGGAATTTGAATTGCAAAATTATTCACAACTAGTTATCTTCACATAATTAGATTAGGGATGCAGGCAGACAACGTCCGCATCTATATATTGGTGCATGTTTTAATTATGCTGCCGATGCGCGAATGCGGTCCGCTTGCATGGTTAAATTAGATGCTACTAGCAAAAGGACCGTGCGTCGCAACGGGTAACAAAATTGTGGCCATCAAATAAAGCCACCGAGAACATAAAATCTATCATAATTATAGATGTGTACAAAAGGGCCCGTGGAGACTCAGTGTCCGATGCGTGGAGATGAACTCGCGCAGGAGGAGGACTCTGTCTGGCGTCATGGTGTCATCAATGGCAGAGAGGCCTGCCAAGGCCGGTGCGTTAGTGTCGCTCTGACGACTGCAGCAGAAGATGGTGGCGACGACACATGAGAGTGCGTCGGACCGGTTTGCGCTCCAAACCCAATATGTGGCTGGGTTGGGGCCTCCGACTTTAGATATTAGGCTTTGGTGCAATGTCTGCTTGGTATTAGACACGGATTATCTGCACACCTTCATCAAGTGGATAGGAGTAGCGACATATGTTGGCTTCAGACTACCTGATGTACTACTTTGTAAGGTTTTCGTGAATAATTTGTGCATGCATCGTCCAGATGCAGAGGTCGTGGTTAATTTAAACCAAATAAAACTGTAGCGCTTAAGAATTAGACATGATAGTTAATTGATACTCCCTCCGTTCCAAATTACTCGTCGTGCCACGACGAGTAATTTGGAACAGAGGCAGTACGTTAAATTGATGTACCACATGACACAAGCTTAGAGACCACAATTTATTCTGAAAAAATTAGTTTGAATATAGCGATTGGAACATCAATATTCATCATATAAATACAATATATGACTATGATTTTGTTTGGAATTTTCATTTTAGACATAACAATACACGAACCATTAAATAAGAAATTGTTTTTCCTGAAATTAATATAAGGCATGTGAATGCTTCGACATAATACATAAACCATTTTCATTTAAATAACAAAATAAACAATTAGTAATATAGGTGGGCTGCTTAGCCATGTAATCTACTATCTGCCTAGAAATGTAGTGCAAATACCTTTTCCACATATCCTGAAATAAAGAATCATCAATAATAAACTTCAGATCTTAGATGGAGAATTATGGAGGTTTATTCTACAGCAGAGTACCACCTGAAGTTGAGTAGTGGCTTTAGAGTCATAAATCTATATAACTGGTAGGCTCAATAGTTGGTTAGAAACTCTCTTTTAATTAGAGAAAAGGCATGTAAACTTAAGTTAACAGGTGCTATCAGCTAGCATCATGGGCATCTCTACCTGTGTCCCTCGAACGTGCTACAATATAAAGGCTGACAAACACACCGAAGTACACCAAAGTAAATAAATAAACTTCGATGAACACAAAATAAATAATGAGAGCAGAAGTGTTAGGCGCAATCAATCAAAAGCATAAAGGCTGCCAAACACACCAAAGGACCAATCTTTAACAAGCAAAATCCAATCTCTCCGTCACATTCTTATGGGGTTATGTCTGTCGGCTCAGGCCGGGTCTCACCGATGGCGACATGGCCCTCCCTAGGGAGAAGCACTCATCCGCGTCGTTCAGGCCATCCAAGGCTATTGTGACCGGAGCTGCACCTACGCACCTAGGAACTGAACATTGCCTCCTCTGCATTATATACACCTTTTAGTTTCCACATCTGGTGCAGAAAAAACATATCACTGTCAGTATTTGAGTATTTTCAGAAGTTACTGCCAAGAGCACACACTCAAAACAGTTAGAGCAATCTTCCCAGATAACTTTAGACATGGGAAAAAGGTTGAGTTTATTGAAATGATGTGGATAATTACATGATTTGGTACAGAGGTGTTAGCTTATCTACGTTTTTATAAGATGTGGCCGAGAATAGTGAATAGCAACACCTAAAGGACTATAATATCATCTAGCTTGGCATGCTCATGTAAACTAAATGCAGCTAACATAATAGTACTTTCGATATATCTGAGTTTAGTACATAAAAATGGAGAACCATACGGTTTGATTTCTCATATTTCGTTTCAGAAAATAGCAGAATCTGTTTTTAAAACTAACAGTTAGAATGCTCCTTATAAAATCAGAATGTGCCTTTTAACATTTAAGCTCTAGGCTTGGTGTAGAAACTCAAATCGATCTAAGAATGCAAGAGCAACTGAACTTGATCTTAACAACAACAAGTGTTGTCTGAACCAACTGTACATGATTTCTATGAAACAAATGAAGGCTCTTATATTAGGATAATCCTCCTACTATAACAATTTGATTTACTTCACTTGGCAAACAAAGCACCTACCTATGATTTGGTCTGGTAGGCATGAAAGCTACAGTAGCAATTAACAATTTCTGTAGAATAAATATTTTCTATATATACATACTTGGCAGAACCGAGTAAAGGGCATAGACAAAAAGAACAGAAACAAGAGCTTCTGTATCACCACAACAGTAAGTGTACTTTTAAGCTCACTTGTCAAGCTATAAGCTACCAAACTTCACTAACTCTGCGACTTTAAAACATCAAAATTAGGGGGTTGAAAAAACATGAAATCACCAGCTCACGCCCCGAGGAAAAGGACCTCTGAAAGTCTGAAGTGTGTTCACTGTGTTGTAGCAGGAAGCACATAAAATATATTTGGTATCATATATGAAGCAATTGTAATCTGGAGCACTGATTTTTTGTACAAAACATCAACTCATTGACACCAAACGAACCAAAAGATCAGCCCATCTCAAATATTTTCAATCACTGAAAACTATCTACACAGATATTAATCTTTCAGACCAGACCAAGGAGAACGGTACTTTTTATGATTGTAGACGAAGATTTTACAGAATAATTTGGCAAAAGCTGATACATACCTGTGGTGTAGTACGTTCGGATGGCAGATGTTCTTCCGGCTCAGGTGTAGCACGCTGTGGCGGCGGATGTTCTTCCGGCGAACTCGGCGGAGGCGACAATATTGGACGGACTCTTTAAAGCTGCGATGTGATGCGATAATGGAGATTCCGGTCGAGGGCTCCTTATGGCAGCAAGTCAATCTGAAATCCGGGTCGGGCACGCCATGGATTCAGGCTATTTCATGTCACCGAGAAAGCCTCTTTGGGTCACAATGCACTAAAATTAACTGGATTGAAAAGTTCAGGGGAGGTCAAGATTTCCAGTTCTGGAACTGAGGGATATAAAGAGTAAACTTTGCATGAATTTGAGAGACAGAAAACATTTATTTCTCAAACAATATTCAAAGTTTCATACTTGTCTCTGCATAGAATGTCACTTGAACTGGGGGAGGAGAAAGACTACTACCATAATTCACTCCAGGCAATAGAAACGTTGCCCATACCAGTCGACGTACTTCCAAAGAGGCCGTGTCGCGCTTCCGAAGCTTGCTTGGCCTTGCAGGACGCTCTCCCTGTGCATGACCAGATGCGTGCAAACAAATGTAGCACAGGCAACGGTGCGCCACGCTTTGCGGCGGAAGTTGTACGCGTCGATGCGGCCGTTGGCCTGCTTGAGGCGCAAGACCTCCTCGCCCTCCTCGCCATCCTCCACCGTCTCTATCTGGTTGGTCTCGAAGAAGGTCCGCAGGTCGAATCCTTCCCACGTGACCAAGCTGATCCTTTCCTTGAGCCGCCACCGCCAGCTCCCTCGGGGACCGCAGGGGTAGTCTTCGAGCACCCACACCTCCATCCATGCCTCCATCATGCTGGAGAACTGCTCGACGGAGAAGAGGCAGAGCTTCCCGCCTGGCAGCACGCTGATCCGCGTCGTCATTAGATAGAATGGTCGTCCATGGCGTTCTGGTGTCTCCATCGACCAGAACTTCTCACGCGTCGTGTCCAACGCGAGCAGCCGAACCGTCGACGTTCCCGACCCAATGGACTCTACCAGCCAATGCAGGTTGTCGTGTAGCCTAACGCACCGAGGGCTTCTGTTCATAATGATCCTTGCAGGCGCCGCATCTGCATCTGCAGAGGTCTCCTGGACGCGAAGCTCACGCCACACGGCATCGCCGACCCTTAGAATCCGGAAGATAGTCGTGCGGATAATATGGCAGGGACCGTGATCAGTTTCGCCGGAAGCATGCAGGAGGTGGAAGCGCCTTGTCTCCGGGTGCGCGTAGCCGCCGATGATGCAGCCCTCGCGAGACGGCGGACCAACGGTTGCGCAGGCCATGGTGAGGGGGTTCCAGAGCATATACTGACGGATGTGGAAGCCGTTGCCATAACTAGGATGAGGTGGCCATTCGATTCCCAGAAAATAATAAGGATGACGTTGCCATTCGCTGCGCTGTAGGCACACCACCCCGTCCCAGGAGCCCATGACCGACGTTAACAAAGGCGATGTGAAGCAGAGGGCGCGGGGGAACGGCGTTCTCTGCGGGCCGAAGCCGGTGAAGTCGAAGACGATCACTCTGTTCACAGAGCGACACTGAATCCGGCCACCTTCGACGCCGTGGCATTCGATTTTGTGTTCAGCCGTGATCGTGGCGACGGCGGTCGGCCGACTGGAGTGGACGCGGTCGAAGATCGGGTGGGATATGGCGGAGCGCCAGGCCCTGCACACGGCGCGGCAGCCGGCGATGTAACGGGCCGGCAGGCGGACGAGGATCTCCACGACCACGTCGTCCGGCAGATGCGGGACGGTGGTGTCCATGGTGAAGGCGGATGAAGATAGGTCGTATCGGAAGGTAGGATCGGGAGTTTGAGCTGTCTTTAATGCCACGATTTTAGTAAATCAGTTTTGCCTAAGCTCGATTCGTTGTAACTAAAGGACGTCGATAACGGCCGGACGTTTGGCGTGGTGGCTCCCCAGATGGAACGATTCGTTCGGTGCCGGGTGGGCATCGAACGAACAAGTTCGTTCGGGATGAGAGGTGCCTCAGCCCGAACGCTCTCTCCACCCAGCGTGAACAACCTAAAATATTTGCACAGGCCGGCCTGGTGACTAAAAAGACAAAAAAAAATGTCCAGTATGGCCCAGTTGGTACTGCGAATAAAAAACATTTTTTGATCTGTGAAAAATAAAACCCAGATTTTGCCATCTTATGAAAAAATTACCATTAAAAGAAGAAAATTAAGAACTAAAAAATCCCAGTGATGCAAACTAGAAATTGCCATCCGTCTTTAACAAAGCAAAATTTGCCATGGCCAAAAAGGATATTTGTTTACAGAAAAATAAAACAAACATGAAAATGCCTAAAACCTAGTACTATGTTTACAAAAAACAAAAATTAAGAAAAAGACCATATGCACTAAGTATTTTTCCATGTAGTGTGCAGAAATAATTGCCCATCTAATATAACGCCAAGGAATTATGGATGAATAAGAATGCAACAATGAGATTCCTTAGTTCAAATTGTATTCTTTCTCGCATCGTCTTGAAAAAAAAGTATCTTGCCATGGGCATTAAACTGAATTTGCGGTGGGACATCTAGTGAATTTGGCATGGTAAAAAAAATTGATATCGTCTTGAAAAAGAAACTTGCCATGGGCATTAAACTTAATTTGCCATGGGACATCTAGTGAATTTTCCATGGCAAAGTTGACATCGTCTTGAAAAAAGAAACTTTCCATGGGCATTAAACTGAATTTTCCATGACAAAATCAGTTTAAAAATTGTCATGGTAAAAACAATTGGCATCGTCTTGAAAAAAGAAACTTGCCATGGGCATTAAACTAAATTTTCTTGGGACATCTTGTGAATTTGCCATGACAAATTACTTTAAAAATTGCCGTCGAAAAAAAGTAGACATCATCTTGAAAAAAGAAACTTGCCATAGGCATTAAACTGAATTTCCGTGGGACATCTAGTGAATTTGCCAGGGTAAAAAAAAGTTGACATCGTCTTGAAAAAAGAATCTTGCCCTGGGCATTAAACTGAATTTGTTGTGGGACATCTAGTGGATTTGCCCTGGCAAAGTTGACATTGTCTTGAAAAAGAAACTTGTCGTGGGCATTGAACTGAATTAGCGGTGGGACATCTAGCGAAATTGCCATGCCAGAAATTAGTTTTAAAATGGCCATTGTAAAAAAAAAGTTGACATCGTCTTGAAAAAAGATACTTGCCATGGGCATCAAACTGAATTTGCCGTGGGACATCTAGTGAATTTGCCATGGAAAATCAGTTAAAAAATTGCCATGGTAAAACCTGCCATGATCTACGAACTAAATTAGCCATGGCTAATTATTAAATTTACCGTGATCCATAAACTAAATTTACCATGGCTAATTTAGGGCACAAAATGATTTATCGTGTCCTAAAAAACTTGCCATGCCATCTAGAAAAATTGTGATTTCCCTCAAAGAATGCTTGTAAATATGTCTGTAGAGTGGCCATGGAAAAAAGACTCAGATTAAGTTTTCCATGTCAATACTCCCTCCGTCCGAAAATATTTGTCATCAAAATGGACAAAAAGGGATGTATCTAGAACTAATATACATCGAGATACATCCCCTTTTATTCATTCTGATGACAAGTATTTCCGGACGGAGGGAGTACATCTTAAGTTTGCAAATAATGGCAGAAAAACAACACATCTTAAATTTTTGCATGGCAAAACTCGATCTTGAGCTACCCATAGCAAGACATATTAAAGATTTGCCATGGCAATATCACATTATAGACAAATTAAAAGCAATGGACAACCATCCAGGGAACAACACAACTACTTCCCATACACATGTTTAGACCAGAGGAAAAAACCCATAAAAAACACCATGAACAAAACAACTACTTTCCATTTACACTGTGAATCTGTGATGCATCTACTCCACCAACAAATTGTGACCAAACTGAAAAATCCATCTCATCTCTGCCTCAATTTTCAGCCATGAACTTAAATTGCCATGCTTAATAGAAAACTACATTTGCCATGGGAAAAAGTGGAGACATGCCAGTTTTTTCAATTGTCTTGTGATCATGGCAAATTAAAGTTTGCCATTGTGTTGGGTAAAAGCATGGTAATACTTTGCCATGAGACATAGGGGGAACTACAAGCACTTGCCATGTGACAACTACAAAAAGAAACAAGAGTCTGCAAAATTGCCATGATGAAAGAACACATTTGTTGAGAAGATTGCCATGGGCTTGAACAAAACTTTACTAAAATTTGCCATTGCCCCCATTTACTATCACATATCATCTTCAGCAAAAAGAAAGAAAACTGGCATACTGCCCACATCTAAATTGGACAGTACATAGATTGGAGGTACAACTTCTCCCAGAAAATGCATGCTAACTGCATTTTCTGCCATGGCAAGTATATATAAACATCATGGCAAAAATTGCAGTAATTTTGAAAAAGGGGTCGCACAGTGTTAACAATATGGCGAAAACCAAACAAAAGGGCATGTTACAAGCTGTGAATGTTCTTAATATTCAGAAAAAAGGGAATCTATAATCAATGCCAACGCTTGCATTAAATCTGTAAAATACAGAAACTATAAGTGTTGTGAATCATTGACATGATTTTTAGAGACAACAAATAGTGCGTTGGTAATTTCAGGCATTCATGCTTCGGTTGTTGGTAAATCCAGGCATTAAAGCACGGGATGAATTGTGGAGCATTGACAGAGAATGACATAAGGATTGAAGCATGGCTCACCTTGAAAACGCTTTCCTAATCGATCTGGCAGAACTCACGGGTCACGGCGGACGCGACGAGGAACAAGCTATGGGCGCGGCGGCGATGCATCCGGCTTGCTCGTCTTGCTGGTACTGCTGTAGAGTAGGAACATGACCGAGGGCATGGTATGCGGCGTCGGCTGGCACCACAACGCCGACGGTCAACGCGCCCTAGAGCGGATGCTGCCCGCCGCGCGCGGAGCAGAGCCGTCCTGGCCGCCGGAAGTGGAGAGTACGGCGCCGAGCACCCGTGTGAGCCATCCCTGGCCGCAGGGCATGTAGATGAGGAAAAGAGGAGGACGAGGAAAGAGAAGGGCTCAACGGGATTCACCGGCGAGCGGTAGCAGTGCTCCGGCGTACGGTGGTGCGGGGACGACCAGATCTTGGCGAGAGGAAGGCGTCGGCTGCTCCGCCGCTGCATGGCTTGGAGGCGAATCGACGGGAGCTCGGGCGTGGTTGCAGGCATCGGGGACGCCCGGTGCGGCGGCGGTGCACGACGAGCAGCTCGCCATTGCAGGCATCGGGGAGAAGGAGTGTGGGAGGAGAAAAGGATAGAGACAGAGGAGTGGGCGGCGTTCGCGACGGCTGTCTGCCTGTCTTTCATCCCGAACAAGCTTCTTCGCTGACGTGGCGATTTTCTGTGTCCCAGGATTCGTGCCAAAAATCCAACGGTAAACGAGGCGTTCGGGCTGAGAATTAAAAAACGACACGTTCGGCACTTATTGATTCCGTAACTAAATGAGATATACCCTAGTCAGTTATTACAACCGCAAACAACCCCGAAGGCAAACTGATTTCCTAAAATCCAGGGGAAAGTCATATTGAGCCATCGGCGCGCCATGGTGCGTCCCGATGCTCAGCGCGCCAACGGAGGGCTTGCGCATCTGTCATCGTGTTCGGACGTCAGACAGACCACACGGCCTCTGACGAGGCAGCTACAGTTGGCCTAGCACCGGATCCATGCGCCATTTGGGCGGACGCAATGGATTTCTGACGGATGGAGTCTGAGCGCAGCCATGCACAGGCCTCCTCCTGGGCGCAGCGGAGCGCGCCGGACGACCATTTACTCTTCGGTGCCGCGTTGGATGAGTTCGAGGTCGACGAATCTGGAGGTGAAGGACTCCGATCCGCTGCCTGCCATGCCGGAGACGGCCGGAAGGAGCCGGAGACGAACTTGGGTGGCCGAGGGGAGTGGAGGGGAGAGGAGTGAAGTGGCTAGGGTTTGGTCCGGCAAGCTGATGGGGAGAAACTTATGTGGGGTCGGGTGGGCCAGCATGGGCCGGGTCCAACGTGGCGGGCGTGCTCGGGTGCGCCCGGGCGCCCCATATCCGCCCCATATTTGGGCTGGATATGAGGGGTGCCAGTCAACCCGGGTGTTTGAGGACCGTTTGAGGGGCCCGTCTGGGTCAAAAAAAGGTGACCGGATAGCGACTGGGCGGCCCGCCCGGACGTATGAGGCGGGTTTGATGCGCCCGGCTATAGATGCTCTTATATACATGAAAAAGCATGGTACTCATGGTAAAAGTAGAAGTTTGTCCTCTAACTCATGGCAAAATTTAAAGGCAGATGACAAATTTTTAAAAATGGTGTTCCTAAATCATGGCAAATGTAGGGATTTCATCCTCTAAAGCATGGCAAAATTTAGAAAATGTTAATATTAATGATCTGAATGATATATTTTTTTTACAGAGGGAGTATAAAACTAATTTCATGAATGAAGGCAAGGTTAGAGAAAATTAAATAAATAAAATCGCATGGAAAATTTAGACAATTATTTTCCTAAATCGTGGCAAATTGGGAAAGCTTGTAACAGTGACATGGCAATGTTTGAAGATTTGTGTTTTATAAGACATAGCAGTTTGTAGGAAAAGATGTAAAGGTCACATGGCAAATATAGTTGTACATCAAGGCAAGTAATATTGTTTGTAATATAAAATCTGGAGAATCATGGAAACGTGGCAAATTTTGAAAGAGGAAAATGGGGTACACATCATGACAACTTTGGAAAATTTTGTTTTCTAAAAAAATTAGAAAAGTTTTGCATAGGTCACATGGAAAATTTAGAATGTGTTTGTTTCTATTCATGATGCCAAAATCTGAAATGTTGTGATGTTTCACATGGCAAAGTTTAGTTTTTTTTCGAATATGATGGCAAATTTAGAAAATGTGTGTGATGTTGACATGGAAAATTCAAAAACGATTGCTATATAGACCATGGCAATGAACTTAATAGTAACCATAGCTTAATCGTTTAAGTTGCCATTTTATTGCCACTAATTGATATGTTATGATGGGTCTTTTTTCTGCTACCTAATTGCCACCTTAATTGTATCGGTTGCCATGATAATTCAAAATGACTTGCCATGTGTTGTGAACAAAAGCTACCAGCTAGAGGGATGATAATTTGCCGTTTTAGAAATAAAATATGCATATCCAAAGTTGTCATGTAACAAAACAGAAAAGGAGCTACTAATTGCCATGGTGTCAAAAATTTAGTTGACATGCCAACAAAATTGAAGATGACATGGCAAACGCATCTTAAGTCGCCATGGGAAACACATCATAATTTGCCATTATTATTTTGTGGTCAAAAATATAAAATGTTGCCACTATAAAAATGCAAACTAATTGCCATGAGTAGGAGTTTGCAGGTTGTGCATTCCGTCGAGTGAAAAATGACCGGTGTTGCTTCATACTATTGAACATGTAGAGCATCAGGGCAAACCGTGAAAAAACTACAATATGGAAAATGCAGCACCTCTGTTTTCTGCCCCACCTGAAGCTAGCTCCATGTGTTGCATATCCACCCGAAATGGGCATCTGTTGATGCTCCTTGCTTATTTGTGACACCGCTACGTGCCATTTGCTGATGCTCTCCTCGCGTCAGAGCTGCGGGCCATCTGCTGCCACTCCACAGCGTCGGCGCCAGTGCCCTCTGTTGCTGCTCAACCACGCCAGCGTCGGCACAGTCCTCTACTGCAACTCGCCCCCGAATAAAACCCATAATAAAACTCATTAACAGTCGCTAGAAGGGCGTTCTCTCGAGCGTGCCACGTCGGATTTCTATAGTGGCTCTCAACACCTCCCCGATAGAAAAATACCAGCCCAGGTAACACCTCCCCCATAGAAAAATAGCGATGGGAAACAACGGCCGAGTGAGCGAAACAGCAAGCGACTGAACGAGCCCGCGCCCCCCTCCCCTTCCTCCCACTTCAGGAACCCTAGCTGCCGCCTCCTCCTCCTCCTCCCACCTCGAGTTTCCCGGCGACGGTGGCGTTGGCTCGAGGCGGGGGAACGGCCGATGCGGGGGCGGTTGGATCGAGGCGTGGGAGCCGCGGATGCGGCGTCGGTGGCGGCACGAGAAGAACATCGGTTGCAGCTAATTCGATGACCTGATCAAAACGAAAATACATCTGGTATGACTAATCTCTCTCTGTCTGTCTCTTACTGCAAAAAATGATAGTAAACATCTCTACATATTCTCAGGATTAGTCGCCATTAGCCCTGGTCTCCCACGCATGTAAAAAGAAAAAAACAAGGAACATTCTATACGAGAGTGCTACCAAAGGAAATCAATGAAAAATCATGTCGACGTACAGCCCGCCGGTGGGGCTTGCAGAAGGCGATGTCGCTTTTTGGTGGAGGGTGGCCATGGACGTGTTGCAGGCGCCGGGGTGGGGCGGTGGCGCGAGCTCGGATGTACTCAGGTAGGCCACCGCTTGCATTCAGTAGTCTATCTAATTGTTAATCTTTTCACCCATCCGAACATTGAGCCATAACATAAGTTCATCGGTGAACTACATTTGGCTTATCATCAGAGTCGCCGACGTTGATGCATCTCCTCTATACCGCTGCCTCCTCCTCTGCTTCGATTCGGCTCTGCGTTTTGTTTGTGCAGATAGCATAGTGGTAGCCAATAAATGTCCCCGGTACCTATGCTGAGTAGTGCATCAAATCATGTTTCTGATATATACTCCCTCCGTTATAAAATAGATGACCCAACTTTGAACTAAAGTTAGTACAAAGTTGAGTCATCTATTTTGGAACGGAGGGAGTAGTTTGTAGTACTACTGTATGGGTGTCCTACATCAAAGCAATTGTAAGCAGACAACATTTTAAATATTGATTTTTTTGCACTATACTCGATAGCAAAGGATATCCATGTGATGGAAGAAAATTGAGATCTATCTTGCACCTCCATAAATCTTTTTTTCAAATTCAAATCCAGTCAAAATTTATACTGCTTTGCTTACTACTCCTAATAAACGATCCGAACAAGGGAGCATGCAGTTCTGCAGGGGAAGACCATACTAATTATCATGATCGGATTTACACGAGCGCTTCATGTGTGACAAAGATAAATAGCATTGGATGAAGCAGCTTGACGAGCTCCTCCTTTACGCTGTCGGGCGCTGGCTGCATCCAGTGTTGCCACATGCTAGGTAGTGTTATCGTGCAAGTTTAGTCTAGATGCTAAATCAGGTCGGCGTTGATTATTACTATGAAACAGTTGTGTTGTGCCATGTCGAGTTGCTAGCATACTTAGAAACAAACCTAACCAACTTTATTTTTTATTATGGCAATATCCTGTTATTGCTATAACTAAATGGTGATTATCTAGGTTACCTCCTCGCATCGGCAATATAGTTAAAAGATTCCAGATATCATTTAAATGCAGACAAAATATTGTTGGTAGCTGCTAAGATAAGTTGACAATGTTACCCAGTCTTCATGTCTGGACTTCTTGATGTTTTCCTTACCTCAGCAGTATTGAGGTCTGACCATATTTTTGCTGCATGACTCAGGAACATTGTGTTGACTGTTAATTCGGACAGCAGGTTGTCTTACATGCCTATAATGCAGAGTACAACCCAAAGGTGTAATACAACTGCTGATGCTTATCCCCTTCTGCTTCGAAGCTAAATCATAGATTGAAATTATGAACTTTGACTCCATCATGTGTTTTCTTTTACAGCATTTTGTTGCGGTTATCATGAGGATAAGGGACCCCAAGACGACAACTATTTGCTTCAGGAAAGATGGTATGCCCTGGAGCAAAGAGTGAAGAACACTCGAAGATTGCTGACATAGAAAATGTCCATTGAGGCGTTGATCCTATTTCCAGCGTCGCTGAATTGCAATATAACATTTTTTCTGTTGATTTATTAGCGCAGTATGCATGGATTATCCAGAAGCTCGGCCTTCCTCCTCCCCTCTCGCCGGTGCTCACTCCCTCCCCTCCCCTGCCTGCTCGCCGGTGGTGCTCTCTCCGCCGCCTTCTCCGCTGCCTACGCTTGGATCTCGTTTCTGGGCCCTCGCGTCCGATGAGGAGGAATCGTGGTCGGCTGCCTCCTCCCCCCGTTGCCCTTCGGCCTGCCCCGGGAGGGGGGAGGGTGTAGCGCCGCCCCTCGTTGCTCCCTGCTCCCGCAAGTTTGCCCCTGGTGGCCGGGGTCGGTCAGTGGCTGCGGCTCCGCCTGTTGATGGGTGGACCCGGGTTTCTCACTGTCGGCGCAAGTCCGGTAAGTTTTTCGTTGCCTCTCCTGGACCTGGGATCCTGGGCGGTGCTCCTGATGGGGAGCTCGGAGGCTCTCCATCTCTCTCTCTCCTGCTTTCTCCTTAGCTGCCTCGTCGCCGGCGGCGGCGACGCCGGCGGCGTTGGTGGCGCTGGCGTCGTGTGCCCTAGATCTCGATTTCGCCCCGGTGGCCAGTGGGTCGCGGGCCGATCCCCTGCTTGGGCCTGTTGGGCCTTTCGCTTCGGCGCTGCCCAGTGGGCCTACTCTTCCACCCCCTCTCTCTTCAGTGGATGATTTCCCCCCACTTGTCTCTTCCAGCCCAGTTAGGCCCCACGGTCTGGTCCCTGCTCCCCAACCCTCTTCGGCCCATCTTACGCGTCGGGCCCAGGTGGGCACGGCTTGGTCGGGCTATATATGGATACCCCGCGGCTCGTTTCCCCCTTTGCTAGGGTTTCCGGCTTCCTCCTCCGATCTGCGCCGTCACCGTCTCCCCATTCGTCGCCTCGTCAGATCTAGCCCTCCTCCTCCTCTTCTCCTTCCTTTCGCTGCGGTGCTCGCCATGGATAAGTCGCGGGGTTCCTCCTGCGAGGCGGTCTCGGGCAGCAAGCATCGCCGTGAGGACTCCTCTGCTTCTGCGGTGGATCTGGAGCTCGAGGCTTCGCTCCGCTCCAAGCTGGAGGCGGAGCAGGCGGTGCGCGAGCAGGTGGCTCGTGACCGCACGGCCTGGGCTACGGGTCCAGAGTGGCTGCAATGCTCTGAGCGGGAGCGCGCGCCTGGGTCTGGTCTGCAGGGATCTGGATCTGGCCCCTCCCTCTCTCCGGCGCTGGGCCCGTGGGAGGCGGCGGCGGCCTCTGGCGGTGGGGTGTCTTCTTCGTCTGGCTCCCTGCCTGCCACTTGCGTGGGGCGTGTCTTGTTTGCTCCGATGCGTTTTCCCCCTCCTCCTCGCCCGGCTGGTGTCGGTGTTGGATCTCGTCCGCCGCCCCGGCCCTTCGCTGGGCCGGTGCGTCGGCCGCCCGGCCCGCCCTCTGGGGCGCCTCCCTCTTCGGGGGTGGGTGATGGGCTGCTTCCTCCTCCCTCGTCGCTTCCGCAACCCCGCCCCTCCTCTGCTTCCCAAAGCAACCCCTCTGCGCTCACTTGCTTCGCTTGCCACAAGCCTGGCCATTTCCAATCCCGATGCACCAACCCACCGTTCTGCTTGATCTGTCGCTCCGATGGTCACCTCACGGTCAACTGCATGAATAGGCAGAAGCCTACCTCGGTTCTTCAGTTCGGCTCGGGCCTCCCCGGTTGCGCCTTCTTCGCTTTCGACAGTGATCTTCCTGTCCTGGAGATGGCGCCCGCTCTTTCCAATGCTGCGATTGTTACGGTGAAGGACCAAAAGATCTCGCCCCAAACTCTTCTTGAAGGGCTTCGCATTTGGGATGAGGCAGGGTGGGATTGGCAAGTGGTGTAGATCCCTGATTATGAGTTTTCGGTGGTGTTTCCCTCCAAGGAGTGCTTAGTGGATGATTGCTTCGTGTACGAGTTTCACTTTGCCCCTCAACCAACTGGTGGTCTCTGTCAAATCAGCGTCCTGCAATGGTACGGCAGTTGGGCCTCTCTCTCCTAGATTTGGGTTCTGATTGATGACTTGCCTGCTGGTCTTCGTTTGTCTGCCTTTCTCATGGCTTTTGGGGTTTTGATTGGGAAGCCCATGGAGGTGGATGAGGATTCCTTGAACAAGGTTGGCCCTGCTAGGATGAAGGTTTGGTGTGTGGATCCTGAGCGTGTGCATGGCTCGATTGATATCTTCCCCTCCCCCAATGGTATCAGACTTCGGGTGCGGGTGGAGGGGACGACTGCTTTTTAGGCTCCATGTAACACCCTCGATGCGGCTATATCTCCCACGTGTCGAAGCACGACTTAGAGGCATAACCGCATTGAAAACAATGTCGCAAGTGAGGTAATCTTCGCACAACCCATGTAATACATAAGGGAAAGAGATACATAGTTGGCTTACAATCGCCACTTCACACAATTATATGAATAAAGCATTACATCATCCAGATACAATCAAGGTCCGACTACGGAACCAAAATAAAAGAAGAACCCCAAAAGCGACAAAGGTCCCCGATCGACCCCAACTGGGCTCCACTACTGATCAACTGGAACGAAACAACACAAAGGGCAAGATCTTCATCGAGCTCCTCCTTGAGCTTGGTTGCGTCACCTGCTCGGTAACATAGGCACCTGCAAACTGGTTTTGGAAGTATCTGGTGAGTCACGAGGACTCAGCAATCCCATTACCATGGGTATCAAGACTAGCAAAGCTTAATGGGAAAGGAAGGGGTAAAGTGGTGAGGTTGCAGCAGCGACTAAGCATATATGGTGGCTAACCAACGCAAATAAGAGCGAGAAGAGAGCAAGCGGAACGGTCGTGAAACTAGCAATGATCAAGAGGTGATCCTGAACTCCTACTTACGTCAGTCATAACACAGAAACCGTGTTCACTTCCCGGACTCCGCCGAGAAGAGACCATCACGGCTACACACGCGGTTGATGTGTTTTAATTCGGATCTGGTGTCAAATTATCTACAACCGGACATTAACAAATTCCCATCTGCCACATAACCGCGGGCACGGCTCTCGAAAGTTTATACCCTGCAGGGGTGTCCCAACTTAGCCCATGACAAGCTCTCGCGATCAACGAAGGAATAGACCTTCTCCCAGGAAGACCCGATCAGTCTCGGAATCCCGGTACATCAAGACATTTTGACAATGGTAAAACAAGACCAGCAAAGCCGCCCGATGCGCCGACAATCCCGATAGGAGCTGCACATATCTCGTTCTCAGGGCAACACCGGATGAGACTAGCTACGATTAAAACCAGACTTCGAGTTTCCCCGAGGTGGCCCCGCAGGCAGCTCGGTTCGGACCAGCACTTAGACAAGCACTGGCCCGGGGGGGCTAAAATAAAGATGACCCTCGAGAGAGCGACTCCCAAGGGAAAAGTATAGGTGGAGGTGAGGCAAATGGTAAAACCAAGGTTGGGCCTTGCTGGACAAGTTTTATTCAAAGCGAACTGTCAGGGGGGTCCCATAAATCACCCGACCGCGTTAGGAACGCAAAATCCGGGAACATAACACCGGTATGACGGAAACTAGGGCGGCAAGAGTGGAACAAAACACCAGGCATAAGGCCGATCCTTCCGCCCTTTACCAAGTAT
Organism: Triticum timopheevii; assembly: GCA_963921465.1. Lineage (NCBI taxonomy): Eukaryota > Viridiplantae > Streptophyta > Magnoliopsida > Poales > Poaceae > Triticum > Triticum timopheevii. Next base: position 171,003,550 of record OY997264.1, on the reverse strand, counting down.
ATAGATGCATTAATAATATAAGAGATATTGTGATATCCCAACAAAAATCCTGTCCACCATGGAGAAATCTTCAACATCACCTGCAACTAGCAACGCTATAAGAGGGGCTGAGCAAAGCGGTAACATAGCCAAACAATGGTTTGCTAGGAATGGTGTCAAAGGTTAGAGGTTCATGGCAATATGGGATGGCTTGATAAACAGGTAATAGGTAGCGCAGCATAGCGATAGAACGAAGCAACTAGCATAGCAATGATAGTAGTGAGATCCAGGGTAGTGGTCATCTTGCCTGAAATCCCGCAAGGAAGAAGAACGAGTCCATGAAGAAGATGAAACCACGAAGACGAACCACACGTAGACAAACGAATCCTCACGATCGCAACGAAACGGGAACTATCGAGAAGAAGCACACAACATAGTAAACACACCACACATGAACAAGACATGATGCACAACAAGCATGATGCATGACAAAACTAGATGAAGCTACTCATGGCAAGAGAAGATGCATACAAGAGCAACACATCAAGGCAAGTTTAAATGAGACCGGAAACAACATATAACAATTCCGGTAAATTTCGAAATGGGTCCAGAACTGATTAAACATTATGTTCAAGTTGTTAAACAGCAAGTTAAGATGCACCACGATGAACTACACGAAATTCTAGTCAAGTTACATATAAAGTTCATTAGATTCGGAGCTACGGACTAGAAGATATGAGCAAAACAAGTTAAGCATGGCATTGATGCAAAATGCACCCAAACATCAAGAAAACACACCAAAACAAGGATGCAACATGATAATATGAAGCTACATGCAAAATCAAGCAAGTTTCATATAGAACACACTCAAAACGGAGCAACGGTACAACACCCACACACTATACAAGTCATAGCCACAATCTGTCCAAAACAGCAACTAGGCATCTTACAAGCATCAAAACAACATGCTACAGCACCCCAACATAATAACAAAAGGCATGGGCATGAAGTAAAGGTAAAGCATAACAAAACATGAACACTGAGCTATCTCCAGAAACAACTAGAACATGCTCAAAAACACATGGAGATATAGCAAATAATAACAGTTTCAGACTTTGCAGAAATAACATCAGGTTGCAATGTTTAGAGCTATCAAACAACATGTTACAGGAACATATCATGGCAAACAAAGGTATGGCATGAATCTACTAATTGCATAGATCAAAAGACTCTTACTGACCATGAGCCAAAAAGGCATAGAAAATATGATGGCACCCATGTAAACATGGCAAGTTATATTACAGATTCATACATGGCAGGAACAACAATAAGTAGGCATGTTCGTGAGCTTGGACCACTAACTACAGAGCAACACATGGCATGGCAAGGCAACCAACAGTAAGAAGGCATGTTTATGAAGCTAAGCATGGCAAGAGCAAGGTCATAGGGCGCATGGATCACTAGGAAAACACATGAGAACAAGTGAACTTAATGTTAACAGGCTGACAGCAACATTTTCAAGCAACTTTGGAGCAAGATATGATCAATCTACAGCAAGCTATAAATGCAACCAAGGGCATGAATGGATAGAGAATGACATATAGATCAAAACATGTTTATAAAGCATCTCCAGATTATGCATAGAATGATTAGTAGAAGCATGTTAACATATCAACAAAATATAACAGAATCTGTCAGGAAAACAGCAACAGCAACTACCCTACTTAACAAGCTCGATGCACTCAGCACACAAATCACAAAAATACATGGTTGGCACCTCTGGAAAGATGGCATGGCATAGATCAACATTCATGTAGAGCTCATACTCATAGGATGTACACATCAATCATGGCAAAAATGATAAAACAGCAAGTTATAACAGTTTCAGCAGATTAACATCAACATGCACTCTTCCAACAGCATTTCGGGCATCAAGATGATCCCAAATGAAAATGATGCAATGGAATGAAATGATCTACTCGTCGAGACGAACAATTTGACATATTATACGCACGAAACGGAGCTACGGGTGCAGAGATGTGATGCAATGAATATGGCATGATAATATATGAAATCTGGGACTTAGACGAAAATATACCCTCCGAAAAGTCAACGGGACGGAGCGGTTCGGGACGGAGAGATCCGGGACGCAGCAGGGTTGTTTGGTTCGTTGGAGGGGTGGATCTGGTCCCGATCCACGGGTCGCCGGAGGAGTTCGCCGGAGACGGTGGCCGGAGGCGAGGGAGAGGCCGGGGAGGCGCGGCCGGAGTAGTCCAGCAGGAGGGGGGGTCGGCGGCGTGGCGAGGAGGCGATGCGGCGGCGGCGCTCCGGGCAGGCGCTGGGGTGGCGGCGCGCGGGGTAGCCGCGGCGGCCGGAGGAGCACGGCGGAGGCTGGGGCGGCGCGGGCCGCGGCCGACGGCGGCGGCGGGATGCCCCGCGGTGGCGCGGGAGCGCGGTAGGCGGCGGATCTCGCCGGGCGACGGCGGGCGAGGCAGTCCGGCGAGGGGCGCGCGGCCGGGCGCGGAGCTCCGGCGAGGCGGCCGGGAGCCGGCGCGGCTCCGGCGGCCGGGCCGGGCAGCGGCGGCGCGAGGAGCCGGCACGGGAGACGGCAGGCGGCGGCGGACGGGCCGCGCGGGCCCAGCTCGGGCCCCGCGGGCCGGCGGCGGTGGGAGGCGGCGGCGCGCCACGTGGCAGCGCGCGAGTGGACGGGGCGCGGCGGCGGACGTGTCCGGCGCGGTGCGGACATGTCCGGCGCGGCGCGGAGGGGAAATTAGGGTTTGGACTGCGGGAATTTCGGGAGGGGCACATATTTATAGGTAGAGGGAGCTAGGAGAGTCCAAATGAGGTGCGGTTTTCGGCCACGCGATCGTGATCGAACGACCGAGAGCATGGAAGGGAGTTTGGTGGGTTTTGGCCACTTTGGAAGGGGTGTTGGGCTGCAAAGAGAAGGGGGCTTTACGGTTACCCGGTTAACCGTTGGAGTGTCAAACGAACTCCAAATGGCACGAAACTTGACAGGCGGTCTACCGGTGCTATACCAAGGCCGCTTGGCAAACCTCGGGCCATTCCGAGAACGTTTAACACCCGCACACGAAAAGATACAAGAGGGGGACGCCGGAGGACATAGGAGTGCCGGATTGCAAAACGGACAACGGGGAAAATGCTCGGATGCATGAGAGGAACACGTATGCAAAATGAAATGCACATGATGACATGATATGAAATGCATATGATGACATGGCAAAGTGCAACACGCAAGCACATGACATGGCAAGGACGGCGAATAACTGGCGGACACCTGGCGCATCGGATCTGGGGCGTTACACTCCACCTCCTCCTCCTCCCCCTTCTAACCCTTCGGACAAGCATGATAAGGAGGGGGATGGATCTATGGGTGGTACTAATCAGAGCAATGGATCTAACCTCCGTTTCACCCAATCTGAGTGGGATGGTTTGGCTGAGTCTGAACATGAGTTGTTTCACTTTCAAGCTCCCTCTGGTACTGCGCCCCGTGAGGATGTGGCGATTCCTACTGCTGCTCCGATAGTTTCTGCTGTTGGTGTTGATATGCTGAAGCACCCTCCTCTGTCAGCTACCCCTGTGTCTGGTGCCTGCTCCAACCTTCCAATCCGGCCGCTCTCCCCCACCAGTCGCTCGGGAATTGAGGATCTTCCTGCCTCCCCTGTCCGCAACGTGGTGGGATCCTAGTCCCTGCGGAAGAAGAAAACCTCAGTGCGCAAATTCTCGGCTAAGAGCAGGAATTCATCGGGCTCGAAGCAATCCATGACTGGGGTTTGCCGTCGTCTCGACAAGGATATGGGGTCTATGTCTCGTTCGGGCCCTCCTCCGGCTTCTCCTGCTGCTCGGTCGCCTGCAATTCGGTCTCCTGCATCCACGACTCGCAAAGGTAGGCGGGTGGCGAATTCGGGTGGCTCTATCATGGAGCGGGCGGAGAAGCGGGCTGCGGCGAAGGATCTTCCCCCCAGGTACTCCCCCCGTCCCCTCTTCTGTTTCTTCTCCAGTTCGGTTGGTTTTACCTTCTCTTTCGGGTGATCTTCTTTTAAATATTATGTTAGACGTGGGAGTGGTGGTAGATACTTCTGTTGGATCTCCTAGTTCTCTTCTTGCAATCATTCGGGCTAACGAGATGGCTCAGGCGGCCATATCTAAAGCCAAAGAGGCCGTTGCCTCGCAGGCTGTTGCTTCTAGTAGTACTCAGGGTGCGGAGGCCGGTGCGGAAGCTGGTAGTGGCCAGCCCCAACCCAACTTATCCAGGAGAGGCACGAAAAAACGAGCTAAATCCTACGCGACTCCTAGCAGGTCGAGTCTCCGCATTAAAAACCTATCTTATAAATGAGGGCTTTATTCTGGAATCTTAGAGGGTTCGGCGCTAGGGGGCGCCGCGACCAACTCAAAGATCTGGTCCGCTCTAACTCTATTGATTTCGTGGGGTTGGTTGTAACCTTTAAGGAAGCTTTTTCCCCTAGTGACCTTTCTGCTATCGTGGGCATGGACAGATTCAATTGGCACTCGTTACCTGCCTCGGGTCACTCAGGTGGGATCTTGATAGGCTCTAATAAAGATATTTTTAATTTTGTTGCGTTTGATCATGGGATCTTTTGGGCTAGTTCTGTAGTTTGTCATAAAGCCATGAATACCCTCTGTGAGTTTATCGTGGTATATGGGCCTGTGGATCATTCTCTGTCTCCTTTATTTCTTAATGAGCTTTCTGTGAAGATCGAATCTTGTAATCTCCCGATGGTTATCGGGGGTGACTTTAATCTCCTTCGGTGTCCTTCTGATAAAAGCAACAATATATTCTCCTGGCCTCTAGCTAATGCCTTTAATGATTTTATCATCGCCAATGCTATTCATGAGCTTCCCCGGGGCAGAGCTCGTTTTACCTGGTCCAATCATCAGGATAACCCTATTAGATCTATGCTTGATAGAGTCTTTATCTGTCCCAGGTGGGATTCCATGTTTCCTAGGGCCTCCCTCGGCGCCAAATGCATAGTTGGTTCTGACCATACCCCCTTAATCCTTGATGATGGTTCCGTCAGTCTTAGACCTCCGGCTAGATTTCAATTTGACGCCTCTTGGCTATCTGTAGATGGTTTTATTGAGATGGTGGCCTCGAAGATATCCCTCCTTCTCTCCTCCAACGCTCGCTCCTTTGGGCCTCTGGATGACTGGCACTCGTGCTCCTACAACCTTCGTAAATTTCTTAGAGGTTGGTCTCGCAATCGTATGGCGAAGGATCGACGTTCCAAATTATTCCTTGAGGCACAGATCGCGTCTCTTGATCTCGCGGCCAACTCCACTGGGCTTTCTGATGATGGCTGGGCGGTTCGATATAACCTTGAGGCCGCATTAATGCAGTTGCACCACCAGGCTGAGGTTTATTGGCGCCAGCGGGGCACTCTCAATTGGACTCTAAAAGGTGACTCCCCTACGGCTTATTTCTTCGCGATCGCGAACGGTAGGAGAAGGCGCTGTGGTATCAATAGCCTGATTATTAATGGTGTGCGCGCTTCGAATCAGTCTGCTATTATGGCTCACGTGGTGGACTTCTTTTCTTCGCTACTGGGGGCTAAGCCTCAATCGGGCTTCTCCATTTCCCCTTCCCTTTGGAACATAGGCCTTAAAATTTCGCCCGAGGAAAATGCCTCTTTGATGATTCCCCTTTCTGATCAGGAAATATGGGATGTAGTTAACTCTTCTAATCCTAATGCTGCCTCTAGGCCAAATAGCTTTTCTATCCCTTTCTTTCGGAAATTCTGGCCTCAGTTGAAACAGCTGGTCTGCAATGTCATCCAGGGTTTCTGTCTTGGTACTATCGATATCTCCCGCCTGAATTATGCAGTGATTTCCCTGATCCCCAAGGTTAAGGGCGCTGAATTTATCTCACAATTCCGTCCTATTGCTCTGATTAATAACTTTGCCAAATTTCCGGCTAAGGGCTTTGCGAATCGACTGTCACCGGTTGCACATAGAGTTATCAGCCCCTTCCAATCTGCTTTCATCAAAGGTTGTTTCATTCTAGATGGTATCTTATCTTTGCACGAGATTGTGCACGACCTTCACTCTCGGAGATCTAAAGCGATTATTCTTAAGTTAGATTTTGAGAAAGCCTATGACTCGGTAAGTTGGTCCTTCCTCAAACAGGTCTTGCTTGCAAAAGGCTTCGACGAAGCTTATGTGGATCGTGTCATACAGTTGGTCTCGGGTGGTCATACTGCTGTTTCTGTGAATGGGTTCATTAGTAATTTCTTTGCCAATGGCAGAGGCCTCCGTCAAGGGGATCCTGCCTCCCCTGTTCTTTTTAATTTTGTGGCCGATGCCTTTTCGTGCATGCTCACTAGGGCGACCCAATGTGGTCACATCATTCCAGTGGTCTCCCATTTACTCCCGGATGGGGTATCCCATTTGCAATATGCTGATGACACTATTATCTTGATGGAACTGGACGATACATGTATTGCCAACCTTAAATTCATCTTGCTTTGTTTTGAAGCTGTATCGGGCCTTAAGATTAATTTCTCTAAAAGTGAGGTCTTAGTGACGGGTGTTGATGATGCGGAAGCCTCACGGGTGGCCAGGCTTCTTAATTATTCCTTGGGTTCCTTCCCCTTTAAGTATTTAGGCCTTCCAATCTCTCATGTCTTGCTTCACTTTAAGGACTTTGCTCCGGCGATCGCTAAGGTGGGAAACAGGGTGCTCCCTTGGAGGAGGAGATATAACACCAACGCTGGAAAAGTTGCTCTAATTAATTCCTGCCTATCTTCTCTCCCTATGTTCCTTATGGGCTTCTATCTTCTTTCGGCTGGCGTCCATGCTAGCTTTGACAAACATAGGGGAGCCTTTTACTGGAATTCCGCGGACAACAAACGGAAATATGGGCTGGTCAAGTGGCAATGTATGTGCAAGCCTAAAAACGTTGGGGGGTTAGGCATTATTAATACACAGGCGATGAACAAATGTTTGCTTATTAAGTGGTGGTGGAAAATTATGACTAGCGGGGCCGATTCCCTTTGGTTTTCGATTCCCAAGGCTAAATACTTCCCACACTCTAGCCCGCTGTTTGCCACCGCTCGTCACGGATCTCAATTCTGGAAGACCCTTCTCAAAGTCAGGCCATTTCCTGGAACATGTAAAATTTATCATGGGTAACGGGACTGTGGTCCGCTTCTGGCTAGACTGGTGGTCTGGGGATGCCCCTCTAGCTGTTAGTTTTCCGGTTCTGTTTTCGTATTGTCCTAAACCTGGCATCTCCATCGCGGAGGTGGCGGCAAATAACTGGGATCTGGCTTTTCGTCGTTCCTTGTCTCCTGAAGAGTTGGAAGACTGGCAAAGTCTCTCTGCCCTCTTCCCTGTGCTCTCGGAGTCTTCTGATACTGTGGTTTGGCCTCATTCGGCCTCTGGCCGGTTTTCGGTTAAGTCGTTGTACTCTAGGCTTATCGGTGGTACCCCTTCGAGCAGATTTTCTTGTGTCTGGAAATCCAAAGTCCCTCCTAAGATTAAAATTTTCCTATGGCAAGCTTTTCGTGGCCGCCTCCCGGCGGCTGACCAGATTCACAAGCGCAATGGGCCAGGCTCGGAGTTTTGTCATTTGTGCGGTGCCTTGGAAAACTCGGAACACACTTTTTTCCATTGCGTGCTGGCCAAGTTGGTTTGGAGTTGTGTCAGATCTTGGCTTCAGGTTTCTTGGAACCCTTCCTCATTCTCTGAGCTTAGAAACCTAGCCAAAGTTTTGGTTGGGGTTACCAAGAGGGTGTTTTGGGTCGGCCTGGGTGCCTTATGCTGGGATCTATGGACTATTAGGAACAAATTTACTATTGAACATATCTTCCCATCTAAGCCTGCTGACATTCTTTTCAAATCATGTATACTATTGCAGCAGTGGAGATCATTGACTAAGGATGAAGATCTGGATGCCCTGGACTTGCTCATCGCCAAAATTCGGGCTTCGGCATCCCACATCTCCGGGCTGGACCCCGTCGTCTAATCAGGGGGTTGCTGTTATCGTAGTTTGGTTCTGTCTTCTCCCTTCAGGCCTGCGCGCCATGTATGGCAGGTTGCCTGTACCCCTTCTTTCATTTGCTGGTCCCAAACTTTCTGTTCGGTGAATTTGCGATGTTTCGCCTGTTGGTTTCGTTCATGTTCGGGTCTGTGACGCTGCCGTGTGGCTTTATTTATAAAGTCGGGCTATGGCCTTTTCTCTAAAAAAGGTTCATAAGATGATGGCAGAGGTTAGTCGGGCCATAGGATCCTAGAAAATTCAGAGTTAAGGCACATATTTTCACGAGTTACTTTCCAATTTTGTATGCACAATTTTTTGGATAGCAATATGTCTGGATTCTTGATTCAAAGCACCTACCTATCTTTCATGTCATGTCAGCCTACTGAGAAGCTCATAACGGATATTGCAGTACTAGAGCTAGAATTCATATGCTTGGAGCAGCATCTCTAGACACTCTGCCGGCATTCCTTTTACCAATAATTATGTGATACGATTTCTGCCTAGCTTTTGCCTATGTTGGTCGACGAGAGTCGCCCATTGATGTTCTGATTGTTTCCCTATCATATTTGATTATTTCTATACTTAGCAAAGGAAGCTTACACTTCAGCTTCCATTCAATATTGCCATCAGTTAGCTAATTAAGTTGTATATATGTTTCTTTCTCGGCACTGAATCATCTTGAATCTATTTAAGTAATGGGCTATTTTTAATCCTCATGGGTGTACCAAGAGGAGTCTTTGGATGTCGTTCATTATCGGAAGCTGAATTGTATTGGGGAAACCGCTGTAATGGGGATGTTTTCTTGTAATTATCATTCAGGCCTTCAAGGCATGCCCTGTTGTCCAATTATGCCTGGTTGATCTCTGCTGGCTGTATTGACTATTATCATTATTGCAAGTCCTGAGTTCATAGTTTGTATTATGTTAATTTGAAGGTGATAGAAGAATGCATGTTACCATTCCATGGCTGGTTATGTTTTTGGGAGTTTTCTAGAAGCAGTAACTATATAACAGACCCCTTTTTTCAGGTCATTCTGTGCTATGAATTTTGTTGTTTGACACGAGAAAAACATCTAAAACTCCGGGGAGAAGGGAGAAGGGAGTGTGTTTCTCTCATACGCTGGGGAAAGAAAACTGAGTATGCGGGCGTGCCAGTGTACCATAGTACACAAAGAAAAAGAGATACGGGAACATGTATTTTATTAATCTCATTGGAGAAATAAAATTACAATAACCCATACAAAAAAATGTGCGCTCCGTGGCCTACTAGCACGGCCAAGCTGGCTGTGGCGATTGTGTGATCTCTTGGTTTCCGGGGCCTCGGAAAGCTCCCAGTTAATTACTCCCGCGGGTTGCTCCGCGGGATACCTCCGATTGAGCTGTGTGGTCGTCTTCGCTTCGCGTTCTCCATGCATGATGATGGTGATGTGTGTGTGGGCGGCGGCAGAGCCCGTGTCCTCGTCGGTACACGCGCCGCATGTAGCGTGGCCTTTGCGGTGGCCGCGCTTGCCCTTGCCGTCGTGCCTCGTCGGTCTTGGCGGCGTTGGAGGAGTTGTAGTTGGGGGTAGCATGGATCGCGCTCGGCTCGGACTTCTCGACGACCAGTAGCTTCTCAGGGTGTGCAAGGGGCTACGCCTTGCGGGAGAAATTGTCGGTAGTGACCAATGTCGGTATATGACCGTCGCGTTGCTCACGCCAGCATAGCCTGTGTGGTCAACACCTCGCCCCGACCTGATGCCGAGTCCACGGCAGTCGGCGTAGTCAAGGCATCGTCTCACGAGATCGTAGAGGAGTGGTGTTGTTGTTGAAGTCGCGTCGCCCTGCAGCTGCCCTTGTCCTCGGGCGGCGCCAACTTGCTCGGCTCTGGCCTCCGAATGAACGTGGTGCCGGTAGCAGCGACATGGGGGGTAGGAGGCCATCTTCCTCATGGCATCATGGTGTGGGACCCTGGCCTTCATTCGCGTCCGGGCGCCGAGTGGACATCGTCGTGCTCACGTGTTCATCTTCAGAGCTCTTCAGTAAGACGGGGTGGACAAGCAAGATGTGGGGTGTTGTGCGTCTCCATCTTTGGCGACACCGAGCATGACGAAGTAGATCGGTATGCTGACAGGCATCGTCAGGGTCGACTTTGGATGGCATCAACTTCCTTTGACTCCCCCCCTTTGATGAGCGTATCGTCGATGGTAGCGGCATCATAGCGCGGGGCACCACCTTCACGAGCGGGATGCGGGCGCTGTTGTAGGGCATCATCTTCACGGTGTGGCGTCCTCTCCGGCGTTCGTCGAGCGTCCGACGTGGCGGAGCGGATGACGCTTGGGCACGCTCTACATCTTCGCCTTTGATGGTGTATGGCGCGGCGAAACGGAAGACGGGCCGATGTTGGTGGAGTTTGTGTATTCGTCTTCAACGACCCGGGCGTGATGAAGTAGTAGAGAGTATGATGAGAAGCTCCTTCGGCATCATCCTCGAGTGAGAGCTTCAGTCTGTATAGCTTTTTTTATTTCTTTTATATGATTGATGTGCACGCAATGCTCTCCCACCGGAAGTAATTTACGTGCATGGCCCATGCATAGGCACATGCGTGGCTGGTGGCCCGTACATGAGCTTGTTCAGTGTATCACCGTCACGCCATGAAACAGAGTCGACGGCAATGGACACCGTCTTCAGCGCAGCCATCTCGTGGTCACCGGCGGCATAGTGCGGTAGGCGGCGAATCAGCGAACTCTCTGTCGACCACACTGTTCTGACAAGGTGGACGTGAGTGGTGATGGTGACTTGTGTGCCGTTGGCCTCCATAGAGCTGGCTTGGTGAAGAATCCAGTGGGGAGCACCACGACTGGCTAGCCAGCGTCCTCGTCGAGCGGTGATGAGTGGGGGCAGCCACCGTGGTGCGGGCTTGGTGAAGATGAGCTCCGGCGACACGTCGTCCTCATCGAGCGGTGATGAGTGGGGGTGGCCACCGTGGCGTCGACCTCCGTGACACCGACCTCGGTGGCGTCAGCGTCCATAGCACGGGCTTGGTGAAGATGAGCTCCGGCGACGCGTCGTCCTCATCGAGCGGTGATGAGTAGGGGTGGCCACCGTGGCGTCGACCTCCGTGACACCGAGCTCGGTGGCGTCAGCGTCCATAGCGCGGGCTTGGTGAAGATGAGCTCCGGCGACGCATCATCCTCATCGAGCGGTGATGAGTGGGGGTGGCCACCCTGGCATCGACCTCCGTGACATCGACCTGGCGGCCTTTGTGACACCGATCTCGGTGGCGTCAGCGTCCATAGCGCGGGCTTGGTGAAGATGAGCTCCGGCGACGCGTCGTCCTCATCGAGCGGTGATGAGTGGGGGTGGCCACCGTGGCGTCGACCTCTGTGACATCGACCTAGTGACGTCGACGGTGGGCGGCGTCGTGACGTGCTCCGTGTCGTCGTCTTGGCCGAACTGTCGTGACGAGGTGGACAGCAGGTGGTGATGACGACCTCCTCGTCGTTCTTTGTGGCGCCGGCTTGGTGAAGACTATCTCCGGCAATGTTGACTTCATCGACCTCATCTTCCAGTCCGGCGGCTCCATCTCCGGCGGCGGTCCGATCATGCGAACTTCGCGTTCGGCAATGCTCCCGGCTTGTGTGCGTGCATGCTACATGCATGGAAGAAAGAGAAAAATGAGATTAGTTAGACGATCATCTGGGAAAAAATTCTATAAGATCAGGTCTCACGGGTTAGCAGGTGAGACCCATCCTGATGGATGACACGTGGCATTCACAAATCACAAAGCATCTACCCCACCCCCACCTGAAATCAGGGGGGGGAGAGATTAGATGTTTTGTGATTTGTGAATGCCACATGTCATCCATCAGGGCGGGTCTCACCTGGTTTATATGAGACCTGGTCTCATATAGTTTTTTTCCCGATCATCTTACCCTCGGGAAACACGAGTTTGGCCTCCATGGTGGTTCGGCTCCTCCTCCTCGCCTTGCTCCCGGGATGCAGCCGCCTGAAATTCTGCCAGAGGCGATCCACTCCGCCTCCGGCCGATGCGTGAGGATTCTACGTACGTGCTTCCCTCGGCCTGGCCGTGAGTCCCGATCAATGGGTCCGTGTGTTGTGGATGGATGGATTGCTGCGTGATTTGATGAATGGATGTGTGCGTGAGATGACAAATGGATGCGTGCGTGCGTTCCTTGATAATGGGTGTGTGCGTAAGTCCCCCTCTGTGTAGCTGGGTGTGTGTATTTATAGGCAGGAGATGGGCGACCCGGCAGATGAAGACGGGCCAAACATCCTGATTTTCTTGGACTAGATATGGATGCAATCTCGCCTCAGATCTTACCGTCTCGTTGATGTTTATCTTCTTTTTTCTTGATGCGTACGCCTGCACATATAGAAAACGAAAACCATCTCGTGCATACCTAGCTACCCGACTGCTGGTGGGCCTGGTTCATTCGATCGCCATCTTCATACTTATCTCCGGGGTTTGCTGGCTGGAACAATCGCTGGTATTCAAGTACGTATACACGTGCTCGCCGGCCGGTATATACGGTACTTCAAGAAATACACATACTGTATGTTATCCTGTGGACGTGTTGTAGATGTGGACTCAGCCTTCTGATTGTAACCTGCATGTGTGTATAAGTCTATGCCACAGATCATCAAGTGCAAGTATACATTGGTTAGTACGTGAGCCAACTCAAAATGCGTGCATGCACGTACCATTGCATCGAGGATTGCCAAATGCCTATGTGTACGTATACCCCCAATATAAATCATAGATCTGTATAACTTGCAATTAGAAAAAAAAATACATTTATACTTATATCTTCTGAAAATGGTAATCACAAAAATACGGCGAACAAATGCCCCCTCACCGAAGAAAGTTCGAGCGCGTAGCAGGTCAGACTTTATTTGGTGATGATTTTTTTTGGCGCATCACACGTGTGCAGCCTGATTCGCATCATAACGATCTACGTACCTATACTACTATTAAAAGACCAAATATGACTTCCCTGCGTGCACCCCACAAAGTGCACACAGGATAACCCCCCACGTCCGATCAAACCCACTTAGATACATCCAACAGTCCACGTTACATCCACCATAATACAAACAGATCTACGGTTCAAAACAAATGTTCTGCCGGCAGACTCCCCCGTCCAGGATGCTACACAGCCCCACCACGCCATGATCCTCCACGAACAACGCCGCCATCACGCCACGAACCGCGCCTCAGCCAGCCGCCCCACCGCCCTCGCCCCTGGTGTCCGCGACGTCCTCGACCCGCCTTGCTTCCCTACCTCTCCTCGCCCCGCCGTCCTCGCCACGCCGCCCTCGCCCCGTCCACGACGTCCTTGACCCGGTGGACATCCTCAACCCGGCGCTCTGCCCTACCTGCGGTGTCATCACCCCGTGTGGGCAGCAGCATCTCGACCTGCCAGTGCCACAGGTTAGATTAAGTTAATTTTCATGTCTTATGATCCGACAAAGGACAAAATAACTTGCTCTTTCAATCTGAGTCTGTAATCTGTACTATGAAATTTGATACTTACAGTATATCATGAACAAACAGAGTTGAAGAAGGGTTAATAAGTGTTTCACAAAAGGAACCATTGAAAAGACAATATGGCATCCTCTCAGCGTAGTGGGATACGTACTCCCTTTCAGGACCCGACAAATAACAGCAATTCAGGTAAATACATATATCACCTACTCTTACCTACTTTGATCTTGTAAATCCATAATATGTCATTGTCTCACAGGTCAAAAACCAGATCTAATAGAGCAGAAGAGACAGAGGGAAAGGGAGAGGTATGCACTAAACAGGGATGCAATATTAAAGAAAAGACAGGAGGCAAGGGATCGTAAGAAAGCTAAGGCTTCTATTCTAAATGGAATCAACACTCCATCTAAGCCACATGGGGACATGTCGCCTGGTTACTCCATTTTCTCTATTTTTAATAATACATTTCATGAATCACGAGTAAAGTCATGTTAATTAAGTGTTCTTTTGGATAGGTTTTGACACTTTGGAGAGGCCCAGTGCGCAGTCTGCTGTGACCCAGCAATGACACCCATCAGCTGCGGAAGGTCATGTTTTCTCCTACATCCAACCATAATATCGGCGTTTGTGTGTCAACAACTGACATTGTGCATAGAATTATGATGCATGCATACCTGTTCATGTGATAATGAGTGATCAGACTCCACCTCATGGTCCAAATTCATTAAGAACACCAGATACCGCCGTTTCTAACAAGGAAAATGTCACTAATATCGACTCTGCCATTAGGTCCTCCCAACTGACTGTGTTACCACTGCCACTTCAATCCTACAGAGGCAGCAATTCATATGGTAATCAATTGTCGCTCATATTAACTACCATACAGAGTAAAAACAATTGTTGCTCATGTTTCTTGTACCAAATTAACACTTATTGTACAGAAGCAACATAAGCAAGTGATATTGCAAAGCCTACGTGACAAACGGCGTCGAACCAAATCGTCAACAGTAGTCCTTACAACTGCAGAACAAAATCGATGTAGGTGATGCCAGCTACATGAAACACTGTATATCCAATCTTTGATTTCCTAACTGACACTCACTCAATGTTTCTTTAGCTGATGAAGATTGTGATTGGCTACACACAAATGATACGTACGAGAGACAAGACTTTGGAAGGAGGATGCTGCCAGACAACATACTCACTGCACCGTCATGTGGACACAATCCCGTCGGAAAATATAATGGTGATTTAATTGACTACTGCTTGGTTCATACCTTTCATTCATAGCTCATACTTGCCCATTTTGCAAAATATGCTGTCAGGAAATGACCACGAAGATGATGCATATGGAATACTAGAGCCCGATGGCAACACAAACAACATTGATGGTTCACATTAATGCATATATGGTTCTATGTTTAATTTATGAGATCTTATACATTATTACAAACTAATATTTGTCTACTATAGACTGCTTGGGAGACAGAAACCTTGTAGAAGCTGAATACCTTGAGCCTGATGAAGAAGCTAGGATGTTCTCCCACCAAGGTGTGAACCAAATTCCGTTAGTGTCGTTTCTACATATCAAAAGATGCCTGAATATTCAAATTCTGTTCCAGGTGTTGAATTTGAATCCTACCGAGTTGAACGATGTCACACTGATGGATCAAACACAAATGATCCTCATGATATGGTTAACCTTCCCAGAAATCACCACGTCCTTAGGAAAGTTAGGGACTGCCTCCACTGTGGAGCATTGCGGTTTCAATACGAGGGACCTGCATTTTGTTGCAGAAAGGGGAAAGTAGGTTTATTTACACCGGAGGTTCCGGACGAGTTGAAACGGCTGTTCACAAGTCAATGTGATGACGATGCTAGATATTTTCGAGACAATATACGGTATTTCAACTCTCACTTCTCATTCACAAGTCTTGGAGTCACCCTTGATCGCCGAGTAAGCATTGCAGCAGGAACCGGCGTATATACCTTCCGTGCATGTGGGGGGTTGTACCACGCTCTTGATGATTTGGTGTCGTCTGATAATGGCCCTAGGCATTTGCAGCTCTATATTTATGATACAAATCATAACTTGGTGCACATGGCTAAGAGGTCTCCAGATCTAAATATAGATCTCATACGGAAAATTCTGCTAATACTAGAGCCGAACCCTTATGCGCAGGCTTTCAAGAGCCTTGGGTCTGTTCCGAATCTAGATGAGTACAAGATCTCACTAAACACAGATATCAAGTTGGATCAACGTAGGTACAATGCCCCAATGACTTCTTAGGTGGAAGCGATATGGGTTGAGAGGAGCGACCCACAAAATTGTTTTGACAGGAGTGTTGTCGTGCATGGCAAAAAAGGAGACCGGCCCCTGTATATTAGAGCCTACTATGGGTGCTATGACCCATTGTCATATCCACTATTTTTCCCGTGTGGGGAGACTGGTTGGAACCGCTAGATGCCGTATGTTCAGGCCCCTGATGACACCACCCAAGATCCAGCGCATAATTCTGGATCGCAAGAAAACCGGGCCTCTCAACTACATACAGGTATTATGTTCATTACTAATGTGTTATCTACTTACTATCTTTGAGAATATAAAAACAGTTGTCTTTGTTCGCCTCTCAAACAGATGGAAACTTGGTTAATGGAAGGGAACAATTTGGCAACTTTGTGCCAGCTGAAGACCGAGTCACTGATTTACATACATGTATGATGTTCATTATTAATTTGTTATTATCTACTTACCATATTTGTGAGTAAATACTTATGTCCTGGTCGACCTATCAAACAGATGATAATTTGATTAATGAAAGGGAACAAGTTGGCAACTTTGTGCCAGATGAAGACGATGCCACTGGTGTACATGCAGGTATCAGTCATCGTTGCTTATTCTTAATAACAAATTAAATGTTGTCAAACATGATGAGTCTAGACATTGTACTGCTATTTATCTTCAATATTGTAGATGATAATGAGGATAACCAAGATGAGGATCTTGGTGACAATGAGGTGAATGCAACACAATCCAGGAAATTTGTTAGTGCGAGGGAGTACTACTGCTTCAAGCTACCGGTCAGGAAGAAGCTTTTTAACATTATCTTGTTCGGTGGTCGCCTTTTCCAATAGTGGGCTGTTGACATGTATATCAAGATTGAGACTATGAGGCTGGACTGGTACTCAAAGCCAGAAAATCAAAAGGTTATACGAGCTGACCTCTACCAGGTATCATGCTTGTGGTTATTCCAATACATCCTAATACAACGACTTATTGAAAATCATGCCTTTTCCATAACCTTGTATACTATTACAGGGTCTTGTTGACACCATCGTTGCTGGCGAGTCACGCGGTGATCGAATTGGCAAGAGAATCGTGCTTCCACGTACGTTTCCTGGTGGTGATCGTGACATGCAGCGGAGGTTGCTGGATGTGATGGCAATAGTCCAACTTTGGGGTAAACCGGATTATTTTATCACAATGACTTGCAATCCATATTGGGAGCAGATAACCTAGAATCTGATGCCTGGACAACTGCCACAAGACCATCCAGACCTTGTGGCAAGAGCATACAAGGCTAAACAGCGAGATATGATGGACTTGCTAACTGAGGGGAAGCAATTGGGAGAAGTTGCAGCTTATGTACATGTCACTGTGTTTCAGAAATGAGGCCTCCCTCATGAGCATACTTTTAGTCATGAAAGCAAATAGCAAGTTAGCGACACCAGATGACTATGATCGGGTGATATCCGCAGAGATACCTGACAAAGAGAAACACCCTATCCTACATGACCTGGTCGTCAAACACATGCTGCACGAACCCTGTGGTGAGTTGAAAAAAAAGTTGTCCTTGCATGATTGAAGGACAATGTAGGTTTCATTATCCGCGAGATTTTTGTGATGCCACACAAGGGAAAGACTCTTGTCCCATCTATCGGAGGAGGGACGATGGGCGTGGAGTTAGGATCAGAGGAGCAAATTTGGACAATAGATGGGTGGTCCCTTACAACCCTTCTCTGCTTATGCGATACAACTTCCACATTAATGTGGAAGCATGCTCGAGCATCAAGGCAGTCACGTATTTGTTCAAGTACATCTATAAAGGCCATGATCGGGCATCCTTTGCATTCGAGTAGGACATAATCAATGATGGGGGAATCATCACTGGAATCTGACAATACAGGGATGCATGCTATGTATCTCCTCCGGAGGCTATTTACAGGATTTATGGTTTCAAAATGTTTGGTGTCAGTCCATCAGTGCTACAGCTCCAGCTTCATTTGCCGAATATGCATACAATTGCATTTAAAGTTGGTGAAAATCTAGAAGATGTTGTTGCTCGACCATCTTCATCCAGGTCCATGCTTACCGAATACTTTGAGATGAACCGGAGGAATCCACAAGCACGGAAATTGTTGTACATAATTTCTTTTATTCATAGCCCTTTTGGTCATTTGATTTATATTACATTAGCAGCAAACTTTGCTCAATTCTTTTTTTATCGAGCGTGTCTGGAATGACAGTGTGGTTCAGTCATCATCAGTTTATGATACTATTTTTTATTAATATTTTTGATATTAATCATAACAAAAATTTTCTATCATCAAGGTCATCTTGTGGTCTCTGGATGTTAAATTACATGGAGTATTTCACGGGAGATAGTTTGTCCGACACTCCCGAACAGGTATATTTTACATCGTATCATGATACTAATTATTTCATGTTGTATCATTATTTAAAAACTAAGTCTTATTACTACTTCACTTTAGGTTCACATGACAGATTTTAGAACAAAATTAGCTGTCATTTTAGTTGACTTGGAATTCAATGATGACGATATAAGAAACCAAGACTTGGATGATGACGAAACCAACACAGATCCTACTGATTGTATGACTGTGGAAAGACCTCCTAACAAACCTAACGCATCCAGCTCATCGTCACAAGTTGAGCTCATCTCGCAATCTTTTATCCTTTCACCGTCTGTCACTCCAACAAACAACGATTTAATAGATGAACTTTGCTTGTTCATCAGCATGGTTGATGATGTCCCGATGCTAGAGTAAGACACATTTTTGCAGTTCATTTTTGTTTCTAATAAACTGTTACTCTTGTATAATGACACAATTCCCATTTCATAGGAGCGAATGGGTGAAAAGCTCTCAGCCTTACCCTATTAGTTTGAACTTGACACAATTAAAGAACATATGCAAAAAATGATGAGTACATGGATGCTGATTGTTTTAACATGGCTGTGAGGATACTTGCGTGCCACGACGTCCAACTTGCTAGAGACTTCCCAGTACACTATATGGATCTACGATTCTGTGTAAGTTATTTTAATCCCATTTTAAATTTTGCCTCATTCTACTAATATTTTCCTACAATATTGTAGTCCATGTCGCACTACGCAGGAGTCCCAAGTCATCGTGATGGTATGGACATTGCTATGTTGGCATAACTGTTTGATAGCTGGCCTGACAGCAATGAGTATCATATCTCAGAATATGATACAGTGAGATTTAAATTCAAATTCATTGTTTATTTGGTCTTAATGAATGATAATGACCGATGTGTTCTAAATGCATGTATCATTGTAGATTTTATTGCCTTGTGATATTCTTGGGTTACTTTTATTGTTTGTCTTGGACCAACATAAAAAAGTTGTTTCTATTTTGGACCCACTTTCAATACCCACTTTCGGAAAGCATGTACTTGAAACGATGACCAACGATCTAAACCTTGCACTCCAAGCTGCAAACCCTGCCTTTAAGGACAACATTTTGATATGGGGATGCAAAGTTCCCGCTGTTCCCACAAACTCATATGGGCACGAATCTTATCAATACATCACACTCTTAATTGATTCATTCAACTCGCATGTAACTTTTCATACATGCAGTCCCTGTCTAGTTATTTGGTTTTCAATTTAATGCACTCATGGCACGATGGGATGCTACATTTTCCAGTACCCAAGGTAAGTATTGACACCTTGCTCATTTCTACACATGATACTCATGTTTTTTTTAATAACAATGTTATATAATGCATATGTAGGATGATTTTGAACTGAGGAAGCGTTTTTTGGTTCATATTTTGAAGTATGAAGAGAATGAAGTTCTAAACAATATCCCAATCGTAGAACGAAGCATCATAGATCGGATAAAAAGATGGACCTTCCAGAGAGGATCATCATCAAATAATGATTACTAGATAATGTTCCTTAGTTGTTATTTTAAGTATTTTTGTAATAAGTAACATTTACAATACATTTATGTGATCGTTAATTTTATGTGAAGACATGTGTATTGGTCGTGTGTTACATGCGCGAGTTTTATCATTTTGTTTTTGGAATTTTGGGATCACAACATTTCAACAATGGAAGTCTTTCACAGGTCAAACAAGACCTATGACTTTATCTAAAATAAATTATTGCATTGAAATCATTGGGCATGGCACACACCTAAATGTTATAGTAAAAACACAAGACAAAGTTCATGTTTTTATTATAGTTTATTAGGATACGTGTGTTGCACGTGTACGCTTACTAGTATCTTACAAACGGCGAGGTCGTTGTGATTTTGCATGGGCGGCCAGGGCTATAAATATAGCCAAGGGCCCCGAGCATTGGCTTCGTACCCACCTTCCTCTGGCGCCGGCCAAATACTGAGATCCGATCGTGAAGACATGCTCCCATCTGGCTGAAGTTCTTCCGTCCAACTAGGTATGCTGCTGCTAGCTAGTCTCTACCTTTTCTCCCTGGCGTTGGTGATTAGGCGACTCTGCATGCATGCAATCTCCCATGACTTCCCTTCATTTGTTGTACCTTGCTAGGATGGGTCGCGAGAGGCTGAACAACTCAGACCATGGCAAAGGTGATGCCAAGACGTCGAAGCAGTACGGCAGCAGCGATGCCGGAGGTTCGTCCAACAGCCGCCGTCACAAGGATCGCTCAGCTCCTCTGGCGCCTTCTAGGTCGGGAAACAAGTCCGACGGGGTGGAGTACACCCGTTTGTCACCGCCCTTGCCGCCACCGGGCAGCACGGTGCCGCGGAGTTCACGCCACCGATCCAACCACACTTCCAAAACCTCCGAGGGAACTGTCATTGCTATTGACTTCGACGCTCCGTTGGATATCCCTGAGGTAAAAAAAATGTCTACATACCTTTTTTCTCTTTTTTTATTTTAACTATCTTCATCTTCGTGTACGCAGGACTAGCCGGAGGATGTATTGCCGCACGTCGTCGTGAGCAACGGCGCGCAACGCCTCTTGGCCGAGGCGGTGGAGATGACTGAGCAGCCTGCTTTAGTGGCGAAGGCCATGTCTCTAGTGAAGGATGCTCCCGTGGTGACACTTGCACCGCCGTTGGTGCATGATTCGGTGGTGAAGTCTGCGCCACCGATGACCGGTAGCCCGGCGGAGAAGCCCTTATCTCCGGCATCATCAACCGGTGCAACAGAAGTGGGCAACAAGTGGTCACCTGGCGAAATAGATGTTGGGGTAGTCTCCAAGAAGCCCAGATCACCTCCTCCCACCGGTACACATTGCTCTGGCCACATGCATGTCCTTTAGAATTTTTTTACTTCTTGCTTATATTTCTTGTGTATCTTTCAGGTGTCGCGAGTGACGCGCCAAACCTGGAAGACTTTTGCTCTCCTGAAGCTAAGGAACTCCGGGCTTTAGTGTCGAAGCACCAGAAGATCATTGGAGAGGAGGGCGCCATGTTTGAGAGCTTTAAAGCTGCTCCGGCTGAGAAGGTTTCTGCGCCCAGCCTTGTCCTCTCGGCAGCTAGCCAAAAGTATATAAACATAGAACTTGCTGATATTCAAGAGGCACTCAGGAAGCAGCCTCTTGACAAGGAAGAAGCCATAAGGATGATCACCTCAGCAATGGGCTCATGGAAGAGCCGCTACGGGAGCAAGACCCCGCCCGATCTCGAGGTGCTGATTGGATGCCTCCAAGCGGTGGTCGCTCGGCTTCGAGGGCATGGTGACGCCGCTCTCACAGACGCCCCCATACCTGAGCGAGTGCTCTCCTTAATAGGTAAGCTTGATGCAGCGAGAGCGGAGATCGCTTCTAGACGTCGCCGTCTTGAGGAGGATGGGCCATGTCTGGAGGAACGCCTCGCCGACCTGACATCCGTCCACCGCCGGCAGGTGGAACAAGCTAAAGCACATCGAGTGATGGCCGAGGGACACCATAAGCTTGATGAGGATAACACAGCCCTTGCCGAGAAGCACGCGAAGCTGGCGGCGCAAGCTGAGAAGCGTGCTGCAGTTTTGACCCAGATGACGACGTCCTGCACCCAGAACCTTAAAGCTCACGAGCACGCGGTTCGGATCTCTTCCGAGGAGACCGACTTGTATGCGAGACACCGTGAAGAGGCGGGTGCATTCTTGGCGGTTGGCGGCACTCCCCCGGAGATCACGATAGTCCTATCCTACTGTCCTCTTGGGTGAGGGGCCGGTCTGTGCCATCATCTTCTGTAGTTCTGCTCCCGTGACGAGGGCTGCACATTAGTCTTAAACAAGTTTCAGCTTAGTGAGAGAAAGTTTGTTTTAGGTCGTGCCGAAGAACCAATCATTTATTTCCAGTGGGTTTGATTAAGTTAGGTCTAGTGGGTTTGATTAAGTTTGTATCACCGATTAAACTAGCAATAAAAAGATGATGGTTCTCATGATTTTTTTTAATTCTGTGCGGCTTTATTTGATGCTAATCAGAGAGTTGTGCCGCATCAGCCTCCAAAGTCCAGCATTCGCCTCAGTAGGCTTGTTTGTGCATCGTCGTCCTTCCGGCTTGCTACGCGCACGATCCTCTCCTGCTCATCAGGTACCCGATTAGCTCGACTGCGGCTGTTACGAACTCCGAGGCCGGCGACCAGCGTATGGGTACGTGTATCTTGACCGCATGCCGTGTTTTACCTGTGTAAAAGAAAAACAAACCAAAGTATGCGTAGATGCACGTGTGAAGGGTTAGATGCATGGCCCATGCACGCACGTATTCACGGATTGCACTGAGTAAGTCATGCATTCGCTCGTGCCGGTTCTGAACCACCACTGTTTCCGCCTCCGGTGGCGAGCGCCGGCCACAATGACTTTGGCGGATGCCGCAGCCTTTCAGGCTCTCCTCGCTCCTCCGTACACTTTGTGCTAGCTCCACCGCGTCGTCAGCTTCGTCCGGCCGGCTCCACCGTTACTTGCACGCGTATCCTAAACGTCATCTGGATTGTACCTGTGTGGAAAAAAAGGAAAAAGGAAAAGAAAGAGATAAGAGAAAAAAATAAAAAAAATTAGGATGTCGTGTCATAACCGTGATAACGACGGTAAACTCCTGGTCTTCGTTGGTCATCGTAGTGCTCAGCGCCACCGCAACACACCATCGCTGCCAAGGTAAGAGACTTCTCGTCGCGTGAACAACATGTTGTGGACGCCATGTGCACCATCTCTAGAAACGATTGTTTGATCTCAATGTAGGCACGTAGTTGCAGGTATGTTCTTCCGTACGCGCATTCTTTAGGGAGATCGTTATGGACGATGCCAGCCGACGAGACAGCCCTACTTCGACTTCATTTCGTGGCGAAACATCATGCCTTGTCCTGAAAACAATATAAATTTTACCAAACTTGTCGTGACCGCCTAACTGCTGCGGTGCCAGACGACTAGATCGGAGGGTTTCACAGATTCATACTGGCCGCGCTGGCGCATTGCACTGCTCCCATTATCTTCATATGATGATGTAGGTGAGGCGTCGGTAGACCATTGACAACTCCACTTCGCCATGAATAGTGAACCACCAGGTGGTATGCCGGGACGCCATCGGCCTTATGGATGATCGAGGGATGATATTGCCCCCAAGCTTCATTGTTGTTGGAGACAGGGTACCGGAGTGACATCGGCACCACCCTTATAAGCTCAGGTGCCTCCTTCCTACACCCATTGTTCATGTTGGTGCAGATGATTGGTTGCCGGGATGCCATCGGCATTAGCAAATCGATATCGGGATATCATCGACGTCCACAGGCGTACGGGATTGCCCCCGTTGCCTGTGTTGTTGGTTGGTGTCAAGACTCGACGTCGGGTTGTCATTGGCTGCAAAATACGTTGGGGAAGCGCAACAACTAGAAACACCCAACAAAACAAAGCGAACCAAGAGGAAAAGAAGGGAGGTTTGGTTGGTTTTTGAAATGTTGGCTTTTCCGTTATACACCAGCTATAGGTGTGACATCTAAAAAGGCTACTAAAGGACTTGTCATCGGGAATCGTCGAAATACCATGACGATTACAACTCAACAACTACATAAGCCTCGGTGTACGTCTATGAAGACGCCGTGTTTTGGGATGCTTCCGAGAGGCAACAGAAATTCATATTCTATCCCATCATCATGCGGATGGGCCCCACAGCCCGCCATGCCCCCTACGCATGCCTCATGAACCCGGAGACTTGGGTATGGTAGGTTCAGGATAGATGATTTTGGGAGAATAGCTTGGCGATTTTTCTTCATGCCTTATTGACGGGTGGTGAACATCTACCTTCCGCCTTCTTTCTAGTGTGTCTCTTACTGCTTGGGACAACCTGACTACTTCTTGGACTCTTGGTGATTTTTTTGATTGCTTCTTGGAGATTCAGGATTGTTTTTGTGTGCGGATTGATTGATTTGCCGCAGACTTCATGAACTTGCTTGCACTTTTGTGGATTCTGCTTGCACTTCTTGAGGATTCTTCTTCCATGACTTCTCAAAGACCCACCTTGATAACTTGGAGGGCACCTGTTCACCTCTGTGGACTAAGAAAACCCTATGGCATTTTATCTAGAGCTTTTTGGTGCCGTGTCCTAGGGTTGTCATGTGGCTACGTACCGAACCAACTTGGATTGGGCCAGGTAGCCACCATTAATCTTTTCCTATATTCTCCCTTGGGATGCGAGCCTCTGCGAACATGAAGCATGACAGGAAACATGAAGGGCGCGGAGTCTCGGTGCTTAGAAGTGCCCAAGTAATCATCTCCGCTAGCTCCAAAAGCATACGCCTGATACGTGTCGTGCATTGTGGGTGTAGGAGCCACTCTGCCTGCAACTTGACACATTGTGCCACCCTCCGACAAGTCCTAGGGGAGTCGAAACTTCAATCAACAGCATGAAGTGGTAGGGAAAAGCCAGTTTCTTTTGTGGGACTGAGTCTGTTAAAATTGGGTGGGGGGGGGGGGGGCAAGAAAATGTCCACAACATGCAACGAAGAGTGCATCATGGATCCGATAGCCCACTGAAAAGGGTATCCCCAAGGAAAAAAGGCAACGAAAGAGGCAACATTTTAAGAAAAATATTTTTTAGAAACCTTCCATTGATTGGGGGCATAGGCCGGGCTCCCTGGGAATCAACCAGCTGGTATGCACCCCCGTCATAGACTTGCTCGACGACCTATGGTCCTTCCCACTTTGGCTCAAACTTCCCCTTCATCTTGTGTGTGATGACGATGGGTCGACGGAGCACAAGGACCAACACACCTTTCTGAAATACGTGCTACTTGACGAGCTTGTCGTAGGCTCTCACCATGTTCTGGCGGTAGAGCTCCAGGTTTTGCAGGGCATGAAGTCGCTCCTCTTCAAGGGTGTCAAGCTCCTAGAAGCGAAGTTGTACCTGTTCATCTTGGGTGAGTCATTCCTGGAGAGCCACCCATAAAGAGGGTAGCTGGACTTCCAATGGCAGTACGGCTTCACTCCCATAAACAAGAGAGAATGGAGTAGCCTGTGTCGGGGTACGGACTATAACGCGGTACGCCCATAAGGACTCGAAGAGACGATCATGCTAGTCTCTCTTGTGTCTTGTCGCCGTCTTCTTGAGTATCTTGCCGAGCGTCTTGTTGAAGGCTTCAATCGCCCCATTGGCTTGAGGGTAGTAGCTAGTGGAGTAGTTCCACTTGATCTTGTACTTCTCCATGAACCTGTACATCTTGTTGGACTTGAATGCCTTGGCATTGTCGGAGGTGATGCGGCGTGGAATCCCAAAGCGATATATGATATTTCGCTCTAGGAACTTGATGATGTTGTGGCTCTTCACCTCCCGTAGTGGAAAGACTTCCACCCATTTGGAGAAGTAGTCTGTCGCGGCGAGGATGAAACGATGCCCCCGGATGACGGAGGGTCGATGAGGCCGATGACATCGATTCCCTAGGCGTCATACGGCCAAGAGGGAATGGTAGGGTGGAGCGGCACCAGCCGCTGATGTTTGAAGTCGCCATGTACTTGACAGTTGTGGCATGATCTGGCCACCCGAAGGCAGTCCGCCATGACGCCGGGCCAATAATATCCTGCAAGACATATGCTATGATACATCTTAGCTCCTCCTTGGTGCCCGCCGCAGACGCCATGGTGCATCTCCTCGAGGATTTTCTCGGCTTCACCTCGATTGATGCACTAAAGTAGGATCTCCTGTCCATGAGACCGCCTGTATAGGACACCTGCTTCATAAAGATAAAAGGGGAGTCGTCGTTGTAGTTGGTGTCTCGCAACGGGGTCGTCGGGGAGACTGCCATGTTTGAAGTAGTCGAGAAAGGGTTGCCGCCACTCATCTTCCCCCACGGCGTTCGTCATGATGGAGTTGACTTCGTACTCCGCCGGGATAAGCTCCAGAACAGCTGGGAGGAGCCACCTTTCTTCAACATTTACCTGCATGGTTTTATTATTTGGGAGCACCAATGCTGCCGCTAGCTTTGCCAAGGCATCAGCAGGCGCATTTCTACTTCATGAGACATGGAGCACTTCAACATGTTGAAAATTTTCCATGAGGTTCCGGGCCGCAGTGTAGTACGGCACCAGTTCAGGCTTGCGAACTTCGTAGATTTCATTGACTTGACGAACAATGAGCTGGGAGTCACCAAAGGCCCGTAAAGAACGTACATTCATGGGGAGCGCCAGGAGAAGGCCGAAGATGAGCGCCTCATACTCTGCTTCATTATTTGAGCATTTTTCTTTGAGGATGGAAAATGAGTGATACATCACCCCTCCTTGTGGCGTCTTGAACACCAAACCTGCGCCTGCCCTTCGTCTTGGGGCTCCATCAGCATCGGCCTCCATGCGAGAGGCACCGTCAAAGTAGAGCTCCCATGATGCGTCGAGGTCGATGGTGAAGACCTCCTCGTCAGGAAGATCGGTGATGAGAGGGGAATCATCTGGCATCGGGTGCGCCGCGAGGAACTTTGCCAAGGCTTGCCCTTTGATCGCCTTCTGAGGGACAAAAGTGATATCGAACTCCATCATGAGAAGCGCCCATTTTCCCAGTCGCCCTATGGGCGCGGGCTGACTTAGCACGTACCATATGGGGTCCGCTCTTGCGACGAGCTGGATTTGGTGCTTCAGCGTGTAGTGCCTCAACTTCTTCAACGCGAAGATTAGGGCCATGCATAATTTCTCTATTGTAGAGTAATTTTGCTTGCCCCCCACCATGGTGCGGCTCAAGTAGTAGCAGGCCACTTCCTTCCCTTCATCATTGTTTTGGGCGAACAAAGCACCCACGAAGTAGGCTGCGCTGCAATGTATAGAATGAGTGGGCACCCCTTGACAGGAGCTACCAAGACAGGTGGATTAAGGAGGTACCTTTTGATATCATCAAAGCCGCGTTGGCATCCCTCATCCCACACAAACGAAGCTCCTTACTTCACGAGGCTCGAGAAGGGTTGGATGGGTCCGGAGAGGTTGGAGATGAAGCGTCGGATGTACGCTAGCTTCCCCTGCAATGACCTCAACTCCTTGAGATCTTGGGGTGGTGGCATGTCGATGATGGCATTGATCTTCTTAGGCTCGATCTCTATGCCTTGATGACGAACGACAAAGCCGGGGAAGAGGCCCGACTGAACGCCGAAGGCACACTTCAACAGATTCATCTTGAGTTGATGTTGTCGTAGCCGCTCAAAGACCACTCGAAGATCTTCTAGATGATGCTCGCGTTCTTTGGTCTTGACCACCATGTCATCGACGTAGCACTCCACCGAATGGTGGATGAAATCACCAACAATGTACGTCGTGGCACGCTAGTACGTTGCGCCGGCGTTCTTCAATCCGAACAGCATGACGATGTAGTAGAAGTTGCCCCTTGGGGTACTGAAAGTTGTGTCGATGGCGTCATCTGGATCCATATTGATCTGGTTGTAGCCTGATGAACCGTCCATGAAGGATAGTGCGCCATGTCCCATGGTGGAGTCGACGACTATCTTTGGGATCGGCAAGGGAAAGTCATCTTTGGGGCAGGCTCAATTCAAGTCGTGGAAGTCCTGGCAGATTTGTATCTGCCCATTCTTCTTCTCCACCGGGACGATGTTGGCGAGCCACCGTGGATACTTGACCTCTTTGATGAAACCTGCATCGATTAGTTTTTCTACCTTAGAGATGACATCACCTTTGAGTTCCGGACGCAAGCATCGCGGTTGCTGCTTGACATGACGGAATTGTGGGTCAATTGCCAGCTTGTGGGTGGCGACATGAGGATCCAACCCCGGCATCTCCTTGTAGTTCCAGGAAAAGCAATCTCAGTACTCCATCAAGAAGCTTCGGTACTCTTCTCGCTCTTCTTCTGTCAGCGTGGCACTAACAAAAGTAGGGTGTGGATCGTCTTCAGTCCCGAGGTTGACCTGGACAAGCTCGTCGATGGTCGGCTGCCCTCCATCTTCGAGTTCATGGGGTGCTGGTGTGGAGATGAACTCCTCATCATCACTTGGCTTGCCGTTGACAGGGTGTTGTTGATGAGGAACGATGGGCGAAGTGTTGGAGTCATCGCTCGACGAGACCGACGTGGCATGGCAGTTGACTCGCGCTCCGTCGTCGGGCTCCTCCCCTTCATCTACAGAGACATCATAGGTGTAGTATTTCATCGTAGGGCGGGTCACATCGCCGAGGACACATGTCATGGCATGGTGGTATGTTGCACCAGCATTCTTCAACCCGAAAGGCATACCGGTGTTGTAGAAGTCTCCTTCTAGCATCTGTCGCCCTTCGTCTTCTGGTTCTCGTGGTGTTGGCGCGGAGCCGAGCTTCCCATCATCGCTAGGGGTGTCGAGCTCGATGTAGCCGAGCCCAAACTTTGGTTGGGCCTTGCCTTTTTGCTTGACGAGGGCTTCCGCTTGTCTCCACCATTCCTCACATACAGCCGGCGGTGGAGGCATCCTGTTGTTTCGACAAAGAGTGATCCCGGCCATCTCCAGGAAGCGAACCATCTTGGGCTCAGCCTTCGTCGTGTGTAGCACCTCCTCTGTGTCACTGCAAGGTTTGGGAAACTCACATATAGAATCACATTGTTTTACCTGGGGAACCTTGTAGAAAATGGTATGGACTCCACATCTGGATACACTACAAAAAAATACACTTCCGTGATGATACGTGTTTGTCACAGTAGGTCGCGTTTTTTGTCATGCATGTACATCCATGACAAATTTATGACATAATCAAGATAATCATATCTGTTGTCGGTGTCAAAACCGGCGGATCTCGGGTTGGGGGTCCCGAACTGTGCGTCTAGGCGGATGGTAACAGGAGACAAGGGACACGATGTTTTTACCCAGGTTCGGGCCCTCTCCATGGAGGTAAAACCCTACTCCTGCTTGATTGATATTGATGATATGGGTAGTACAAGAGTGGATCTACCACGAGATCAAGGAGGCTAAACCCTAGAAGCTAGCCTATGGTATGATTGTTGTAATAGTTGTCCGTCCTACGGACTAAAACCCTCCGGTTTATATAGACACCAGAGAGGGCTAGGATTACACAGAGTCGGTTACAAGGGTAGGAGATCTACATATCCGTATGGCCAAGCTTGCCTTCCACGCCAGGGAAAGTCCCATCCGGACACGGGACGAAGTCTTCAATCTTGTATCTTCATAGTCTTGGAGTTCGGCCGATGATGATAGTCCGGCTATCCGGACACCCCCTAGTCCAGGACTCCCTCAGTAGCCCCTGAACCAGGCTTCAATGACGATGAGTCCGGCGCGCATATTGTTCGGCATTCCAAGGCGGGTTCCTCCTCCGAATAATTCATAGAAGATTGTGAACACCAGGATAGTGTCCAGCTCTGCAAAATAAATTCCACATTCCACCGTAGAGAGAATAATATGTACACAAATTCAATCTGCTGACGTATTTCGTGGCATGACATCACGCCACTACCAAGCCTTTACTTGAATCGTTTTTTATTATACCACCTCAGCGTGTTTAGCGAAGCGGTTTCCTTGGCACGTCTTGTCGAAGAAGAGATCGTGTTCCCCTTATTCCGGGATTCCCATCAATACGGACGTGGGTAACCCAACCGTGCCATTGATGGTGGCGCTTGGGAGATAAGCGAGTTTTACCAGGCCGGTGGGGACGCATAGTCTTCGTCCGCCCATATATAAGGGGATAAGGATGCACCTTTTTTACTTACGCCTTCTTCCTCCTTTGCTATCCATCTCCGCGCACTCGAGCTCCAGCGCCCAAGTCCGCACATCTCGTCTCAACCTTCTCCAGCCATGTCCGGAGCGGGAGGCAAGTGGATGGCCTCCTCCGTTACGGAGGGGCACATCGAGAAGCTGCGCGGCGCCGGATACCTATCCAGCGACATCGCGCACCGGCTGCCCGACGAGGGGCAGCTCATCCCCACCCTAGGCCTCATGAGAGGGTCGTATTTCTTCCCCACTTCCTCCGCGGACTGGGCTTCCCACTTCATCCCTTCGTCCGGTGGCTCATGTACTACTACGGCCTGGACTTCCACGATCTGGCGCCAAACTTCATCCTCAACATCTCGGCGTTTATCGTCGTGTGCGAGGCCTTCCTTTGCATCCAGCCCAACTTCGGCTTGTGGCTAAAAACCTTCAATGTCAAGCCGAAGGTGGTGAAGGGCGTCCAAGCGGAGTGCAGAGGCGCCATGGTGGGCAAAATGCCCAACGTCATCTGGCTCGAGGGTGCCTTCGTGGAGTCCGTCAAAGGGTGGCAATCGGGGTGGTTCTACATCACCGAGCCGCGTGACCCTAAATGGGCAGCGCCCCCGAGTTCAGATATGGTATCCCCATGCAGCTCACCTCCTGGAAAGAGAAGGGCTTGCTATGGGGTAGTTCAAAGGAGCTGACAGGACTCCAGTCCTGTCTCCAGACCCTGGTGAACAAGAAGCTTAAGCTTGTCAACGTGATCCAGGTCATGCTCGTCCACCGGATTCTCCCCTGCCAACAACGGGCCTTCAATTTGTGGGAGTTCAATCCGGCACAGCACCGGACCCTGAGCGGGCTCTTCGACACGACGTATGAAGCTGCCTGCAGGGTGCTGTTCAAGGGCGGAGAAGCCCCCGCATCCGCAACTGAAGATCGCGGATTCAGCACGAAGCGCCCGGCCGGCGAGGTAAGCTTTGCTATCCTTTATGGGACACTTATTTCTTTCATAGTTTGACTCTATGTGGGATCTAAAACTCCCAATGCCTTTAACAGGACTGGCAGAGGACGTCCAGACAGGTTGACTGTCCGGCTCCCCTTCCCGAAGACCCAGCGGACACCCGTTTAATGGGGCTGCTGGTTCTGGCCCTTTACGTGGTGCCGGAGAAGAAGGCCAAGAAGAAGGCCACGGGAACTCGAAGGAGTTCCCGGCGCCAGGTGGTATCGGACTCATCGTCCGATGGCTCCGAGGCGGACTCCTCCCCCGAAGACGAGGAGGAGAAAGAGGACTCTCCCCCAGGGGGGAGAGAGGAAGAGGAAGGCCTCCCCAACGGGGGAGGCCGAAGGGTCCAAGAAGGGCAGGACCCTTCCTCCGGACTGGTCCGCCAACACCGACGACAACGACGAGGGGTGGCCCTCAAGGGCCAAGCCCCCGGCAAGATCGTAAGTATCCGGATTCCTGAATGATTTATAATTTCTGTTTTTCGCCACACAGTGTCCTTCTAATGCCGCATACAACCTGTAGTCTGGCCGAAGACGATTTTCCCGCTTCTTCGAGCGGGTCCTTGGCTCCGTCGGATGTGGATTCCATTCCGACCGCCTCCACCCCTCGTGACGCTGAGGACGCCGAGGTGGGATCCCAGGAGGGGACCCGCCAGGAGGGGGAGGCTCCGGAGGTGCCACAGGGCAACCTCCCGGACTTCGCGCTGGACTCCGCACCGGAACCTGCAATGGTTCCGGAGTCCGGCAGACGGCCCCTTCGTAAGAAGGGTAAGACCGTGGCACCGGCAGCCTCCGTCCAACCGGAGGCGCCGGACGACTTGTTGGAGGTGCTCGACGGCGCTTCCATCGAGGAAGAACACCGCACTATCATGAGTGCGGTGATTCAGAAGGTTCAGCTTGCCAAGAGCGGGCTGACCGAAGCCTACAGCAGCCTTCTAACAGGCTTTGAGGTACGAAGTTTTAAAATATGTAATGTAATACCGCATAGACAGTAGCCCCTGATGCTCGGTTCGGTGTTCGGAAAGAAAAGCCGGACTGAGGATCTAAAAAGATATACGCAGGAGTTCTAAAAATTATGTCAATATGGGATTGCAGGCTGCGCTGCTGATCTCTGCCGCATTGACTGCGGAGGTCGGTGCTTTGAAGCAGGACCTCGAGCGGTCCGAGAACGAGCTCGGCCTTGCCAAGAAGCAGCTCGAGGACAAAGAAGGTGAGTAACACCATATTAAATTTGTACCTTACAGAAAAGGATTTTGGTTGCAATAGAAATAACAAGGATAACGTGGGCACTGCAGGGGCCACGAACGAGGTGGCGACCCTGAAGGAGGCTATGTCCGCGGCCGAACGTAATGCGGCCGCGAAACGAGCGGAGCGAGAGAGGCAGGAGGCGCGGGTGGCGGAGGTGCGGCAAGAGCTCCAGGCTCTCATGGAAAAGCATGAGAGTTTGGAGCGTGACTCGAAGAGTCGAGAGTCCGAGCTTGCCTCGGCTCTTGAGAGTGCCGAAGCCGCTAAGGCCGAGGCCCATAAGGCCCTCCAGGAGATTGAGGCGGTGAAGAAAATAGCGGCGGGTAAGGCATCTTTCATGCAAAGCAAGCATGTGAATGTGAATTACCTGTTACTTACCCGAATTCGGAGCTCTCCAGGAGCGTTTGCAGATCTGCCTCGCAGCGTGTCCGATGCCGCCGCATTCTACCGGGCCGAGGAGGGGAGCTCAACGGAGAAGGTCTTCTGGTCTCAGTATGCTGAGGCCGGACATCCGGTGCCCCTTAGCGACCAGCTGAAGCAGCTGGTCGTGCTCCACAAGGTAGCCGAGCAGTCCATGAAGGGTCTCATAGTCCGGCTGTGGCCTGAAGAGGCCGTGCTTAGGAGCTACTTCGGCCTCGTGCGGCGGCTGGTGGATGCGTGCCCTTGGGTGGAAGTCATCAAGCGCTCCGCCTGCATTGAAGGTGCCCGTCGGGCCCTTGCCCGCGCAAAGGTGCACTGGGGCAGGCTGGATGCTGAGAGGCTTCTGACAGACGCGCCGCCGGCGGGCAAGGAGTATCGTACACCCGAAATGTATTATAAGAGTGTCCTGAAGGGTTCCCGCAAGATTGCGGATGAGTGCCCCAAAGATGTAATATTTGAGTAGACTCGCAATGTGTTATCCTGTGCGCTGAAAACTTTGTTCATATGCGCTAAGCAATGCTTATTAATTTAAAATATTACCTTCTGTGCGGCCGTTTATCGAATCTGAGAGATGGCAAGTCGTCGGCTTCAGCCCCCATGCTAGAGTGCTGGGGTGTTCGGGATAAACTTGAGCGCTCTTTTTCACATTTTTGGGTCCATCTAGGGAGGTGCTCAACATAACGAACAAGGCAACCGAACTTATAATGCTTGAACACTCTCACTTAGCCATAGAATTCTATAATTTTAAATTTCGGCGAAGCCCCTAGTGTTCGGAAGACCGAATTCGGGGCGCTATCCATGCCTGGGCCGGACGAAGCCGGTTCCTCGCTCTAAGCGGCATAAGTCTTTAGGGACTCGAAAAGACCTCTCGAACAGCGACCAGCTCTCGCCTTATCATGACGGTCAGTTTTAGCTTTCTCCACTGAGGCGCTCGCCCAGCTCAACCGGGGCGCAATCGCAGTGGTTCTCCCAGTGCTACCTTAGCCGATAGAACGGAACGTAAGGTACCAAAACATGGGAGCCGGGCAAACCCAACTATTGACCCAAGACATGATTCAGAGCCGATGCATATAGTGCTATAAGTTCGGGGTGCCGCACTTGTGAAAGTGTTCGGACTTATCACACCATAATGCGGGGAACATAAGCCCCTGGTGTATTCGGCCGTACCAAAGTACGGATGCAAAACGTCATAAATGAACATATATGTAAGAAAGAAATGCCATTATAAGCAAAAAGTGATGCATTGTTTATTCAAGGAATTCTGCCATGAGTGCAGAACGATACAAATAGTGCGGTAAGCAAGGGTTTGGACTATTAGAAATGTCTCCCTCCAGGGGTAAGCTGCGGAATGGTGTATAAAACAGATTTAATGCTCATAATGGAGACCACCTGAGTGTTCGTCGTAGCCTTTCTCCTTCCCTGGCTGTTGCATCGTGAGTTCGGCAGATTCACCGCCGGACAGGGTCCCTGGTGAACGGAGTCCTATGGATAAATATATAAAAAAAAGGAAAAGAAAAAGAGCGACACACTTGGGAGCCCCTGGTGTGGTTGAGCCGCACTCTGGGCCTGTCGTGGTCGTACCCCTCCCCCTATGCCCATGGTATCTCCAGAGCGTAATGATGTACGCGAAGAGCTGGTCTTGCAATCACGCAAGGGCTGGGGTTGGGGCCGCATTGCTACGCGTGCTCGGAACGTGCCAGGTGGTCTTGATGTATGTTACTCCGGGTGCGTTTGGCCATGTCCGGTCGTTTAACGGCCGGACTTAAAAATTGCCTTGAGAGGCTGCTCTGTACTTCTGCCGCGAGAGCCGCTGTGTGTTCTTCTGTTCGGAGGGAGCGTTTAGTGTTTCCGTTGACCGTGATGACTCCATGAGGGCCTGGCATCTTGAGCTTAAGGTATGCATAATGCGGCATCGCATTGAACTTTGCAAACGCGGTTTGTCCGAGCAGAGCGTGATAGCCACTGCTGAACGGGACTATGTCGAAGATTAGCTCCTCGCTTCGGAAATTATCCGGGGATCCGAAGACCACTTCCAGTGTGACTGAGCCTGTACAATTGGCCTCAAGACCTGGTATGATGCCTTTGAAGGTCATCTTTTTAGGTTTAATCCTTGAGGGGTCTATTCCCATCTTGCGCACTGTATCCTGATAAAGCAGGTTCAGGCTGCTGCCGCCGTCCATCAGGACTCTAGTGAGGTGAAATCCATCGACGATTGGGTCTAAAACCAATGCGGTGAATCCACCATGGCGGATACTGGTGGGGTGGTCCCTTCGATCGAAAGTGATCAGGCAAGAGGACCATGGATTGAACTTCGGGGCGACTGGCTCCATCGCATATATGTCCCTAAGTGCACGCTTCCGCTCCCTCTTGGGTATGTGGGTTGCGTATATCATGTTTACCGTCCGCACTTGTGGGGGAAAACCCTTCTGTCCTCTACTGTTCAGCGGCCGGGTCTCTTCCTCGTCATCGCTATGCAGCCCCTTGTCATTGTTTTCGGCAATTAACTTGCCTGCCTGCTTGAACACCCAAAAATCCCTGTTGGTGTGATTAGCTGGCTTTTCGGGGGTGCCATGTATCTGGCAAGAGCGGTCGAATATTCGGTCCAAATTGGACGGACCCGGAGTAGTTCATTTAAATGGCTTTTTCCGCTGACCGGGTTTAGAGCCTCTGAATCCGGCGTTGACTGTCGTATCTTCAGTGTTATCGCCGTTACCGCGGCGTTTGTTTTTTTTACAACGCGACCTGCCATTGCGGTTCTTGTTGTCCGGACTGCCAGAATTTTTGCTGAGGTTGTTACTGCGGGCTAGCCAGCTATCCTCCCCCGCACAGAAGCGGGTCATGAGTGATGTGAGGGCTGCCATGGATTTCGTCTTTTCCTGTCCTAGGTGCCGGGCCAGCCACTCGTCGCGGATGTTATGTTTGAAGGCTACGAGGGCCTCTGCATCCGGACAGTCAACGATTTGATTTTTCTTTGTTAAGAACCATGTCCAGAACTGTCTGGCCGATTCGTCTGGCTGCTGAATTATGTGGCTTAGGTCATCAGCGTCTGGTGGTCGCACATATGTGCCTTGGAAGTTGTTGAGAAATGCGGCTTCCAGGTCCTCCCAACACCCAATTGACTCTGCTGGCAAGCTGTTAAGCCAATGCCGAGCTGGTCCTTTAAGCTTGAGTGGGAGATACTTGATGGCGTGTAGATCGTCACCGCGGGCCATATGGATATGAAGAAGATAATCTTCAATCCAAACCGCAGGGTCTGTTGTGCCATCGTAGGATTCAATGTTCACAGGTTTAAACCCTTCGGGGATTTGATGATCCATTACTTCATCTGTGAAGCATAGTGGGTGTGCGGCGCCTCTATACTGGGCAATATCATGACGTAGCTCAAGAGAGCTTTGTCTGCTATGTTCGGCCCGGCCAGAGTTGCTGTATCCGGCGCGACGGTAGTCATCGTGGATCGTGGGGCGCCCACGTGATCCGTAGATAGATCTTGATTGTCTTGCCTTGTCCTCCAGTACGTCTCGCAAGTCCGGCGCATTCCCCCGTGGCTTCACGCTTTTCAAGTAGTGCCGGGGTACGATTCTGGTGGAGGGCCTAGATGCCTCTCTGTCACGGCCACGAGGTGGTCGGTCTGCCGTATTGTGCACTGGTGATGAAGGTTTATATGCTTCCTCCTCTAATCGGGGGAGCAACTTGCATTTTGGGTAGCTTTTCAAGGGGCATTCGAGTTCATGCTCTTCGGCCGCGAGGACCTCGGTCCATCTGTCGGCCAGCAGGTCTTGATCAGCTCGAAGTTGTTGCTGCTTTTTCTTTAGGCTATTTGCCGTGGCCATTAGCCTGCGTTTGAAAATGCTCTTGTTCGACAGGATCCTCAGGCATGACAAATTCGTCGTCGTTGAGGCTTGCCTCGTCTCCGGAGGGAGGCATGTAATTGTCATCCTCTATCTCCTCGTCTGCCGCTCTCTCTCGAGGGCTGGCTTCTCCGTCCTCCTGTGCTGAATCTTGCTGGAGGGGGTTGTCTTCGGCACTCTCTGGGGTGTTGTTATCTCCGGTGCCGGAATCTCCATTCTTACTGTGGCGAGATTTAGAGTGGCGCCGCTGACGTCGGCGCTTGGGCTGTTTCTTAGAGGAATCTGCCTCCGCTGCTTCTTCGCCGTTCCCATCCTTTGGGATGTCCACCATGTATATGTCGTATGACGAGGTGGTCTTCCAGTGCCCGGTAGGCGTTGGTTCTTGATCGTCTCCGGCATCGTCGTCCATACCGTCGATGTCTTCGGAGTCGTAGTCTAGCATGTCGGTTAGATCGTCGACAGTGGCTACAAAGTGGGTGGTGGGTGGGCTTTGAATTTCTTCGTCGTCCGCATCCCAACCATCCTGACCGCAGTCCGGCCAGGACTCTCCTGATAATGAGAGATACTTTAGCGAATTCAGGATGTCACCAAAGGGTGAGTGCTGAAAGATGTCCGTAGTGGTGAACTCCATGATCGGCGCCCAATCGGATTCGATTGGCAGGGGCGCAGGAGGTTCGGAGTCCGGCAAGGAGTCCGGCACCTCGGAGCCACGAGCTTTGCAAGGGACAAGGTCAGTATTCGGCTCCATCATCATAGAGGTTGCAGCCCCCGAGGCGGTGTCTAGCCACCTGTCCTCGATCTGCGCGGTCGGCTCCAAACTATGGGTCAGAGCGGACTCATGTGCGGCCTCCAGGGTACTGTTCGGTGGCAGAGCTAGATCGTGCCCATCGTGACAGTGCGGCGCGCTCGGCTGTGGCTCGAATCCCTCGAAGATCAAGTCTCCACGGATGTCGGCCGTGAAGTTTAGGCTTCCAAACCTGACCTGATGGCCAGGGGCGTAGCTTTCGATCTGCTCCAGATGGCCAAGCGAATTAGCCCACAGTGCAAAGCCGCCGAACACGAAGATCTGTCCGGGGAGAAAAGTCTCACCCTGGACTGCGTTGTTGTTGATTGAAGAAGCCATCAAGCCTATCGGTGACGACACAGAGGAACTCTCAATGAAAGCACCAATGTCGGTGTCAAAACCGGCGGATCTCGGGTAGGGGGTCCCGAACTGTGCGTCTAGGCGGATGGTAACAGGAGACAAGGGACACGATGTTTTTACCCAGGTTCGGGCCCTCTCGATGGAGGTAAAACCCTACTCCTGCTTGATTGATATTGATTAATATGGGTAGTACAAGAGTGGATCTACCATGAGATCAAGGAGGCTAAACCCTAGAAGCTAGCCTATGGTATGATTGTTGTAATGGTTGTCCGTCCTACGAACTAAAACCCTCCGGTTTATATAGACACCGGAGAGGGCTAGGGTTACACAGAGTCGGTTACAATGGTAGGAGATCTACATATGCGTATCGCCAAGCTTGCCTTCCACGCCAAGGAAAGTCCCATCTGGACACGGGACGAAGTCTTCAATCTTGTATCTTCATAGTCTTGGAGTCCGGCCGATGATGATAGTCCGGCTATCCGGACACCCCCTAGTCCAGGACTCCCTCACCTGTGCTGTCGTAGAAGTGTTCCATGACATTACCAAAATTATCATCATGGAAGTGTCCACTTCCATGGTGATAAATCGCGCGTCACAGAAGTGCTTTCGTCAAGGGCGACCGACACGTGGCATCCACCGTAACGGAACGTCGTTAAGCTATCGGGTCGGATTTTGGATCCGATAACCCGTTAACAGCCCCGACCAATGGGAAATTTCCACGTGTAAAATTCTGATTGGCCGAAGGGAACACGTGTCAGCTTGTCAGTGGGCCAGATGTCGCCCGTCCATTGGAGGAGACATGCCTATGGTACGTCGACACGTGGATGGGCCCAACAGAGGCCCATATAGGTTAAAAAGGTCGGCCCAGTCAAAGGCCCATAGAACTTAATCAGGTACTAGTGGGCCAGCCCAATAACGGTCTGCTTAATAAAGGCCCATTTACGGCCCGAAACCAGATCTATCCCGTTATTTGTTCGCCCAATATTTGGGCCCATTTATGGCCCGAAGCCAGATCTGGCCCGTTAATTGTTCGCCCAATATTTGGGCCCATTTGCGGCCCGAAGCCAGATCTGGCCCGTTAATTGTTCGCCGAATATTCTGGCCCAACTACAGCCCAGTGACTTTCGGCCTGTTAGAGGCCTGATGTAGACATGGGCCCATTTCAGCCCGGTGTGACTTTCGGCCTGGGAATGGCCCGTGCTGCCCATGGGCCATATATGGTGCGATGGGACATCGGGCCCACTAACGGCCCGTGCTAAAGGTGGCAATAGTTAAGCCCAACATGACTTTGGGCCTGTTAAAGGCCTGTCGCGTAATTCGGCCCGTTGATGCCTGTACTAAGCTTTCGGCCTCTTAAAGGCCCATGATATCAGTGGCCCAACTAAGGCCCGAGA
The DNA here is from genome assembly GCA_963921465.1 of Triticum timopheevii. Classification (NCBI taxonomy): domain Eukaryota; kingdom Viridiplantae; phylum Streptophyta; class Magnoliopsida; order Poales; family Poaceae; genus Triticum; species Triticum timopheevii. The sequence goes on along the minus strand of OY997264.1, from coordinate 170,964,634 downwards.
TATGTTTCGGCCTGGTAATGGCCCGTGAGCTAACTGGTCCCATAACGGCTCAGTCTACATTTCGGCCTGCTGAAGGTCCGTCGACGATTAGTGAAAATTGAGGCCCAACATGCATTTTGGCCTGCTAAAGGCCCATGGTTTCATCTCGGCCATAACAGGCTAGTACAATATTCAGCCTGTTAATGTCCCAACGCTACCTGGGCCAAACTAAGCACTGGATCGACAAAAGGCCCAACTAAAATATAAGCCGATGTAAGTTTGGGCCTGGCACAATGTGTGAAGGCCCCAATCATTCGGGCCCAAGAAAGACGCAGGCCGGCCGAATTGTGGAGCTCAGGGCCAAGGACGTGGAGCTCCGTGAGTTCAAGGAGGAGAGGTGTGCCATGCTCCTCCATTATGTGCGGGAGTTCACGGAGCTTCAAAAGCTGCAGGCGTCCACCATAAAGATGCTCGAGGCGTCAGCGGCGTTGCTGCAGAAAGCGGGAGATACGATCGGCCATCAGGGGAGTCGGCTGGAGCGCGAGCGGGCCGATTGTGATGAGGTCCAGGATCGCCTCAGCCACTTGGTGAACCAAGTTGCCACGCACGTGTTGCGGCTGCGCGATGCCTACCGTCGTGCCAGCGCGACGATGTCGGCCGTCGGGCTAAACCTGTTCGACCACCCGGTCGACTTCAACGAGTTGCGGCTTCCTGACCTGGTCTCCTTCTTCACCTATATCTTCGAGGAGCTGAGCCGTCTCCGCGCGATGGTGGGGGCTGAGCTGGACAAGGAGGGTGAGGGAGTCCTGGACTAGGGGGTGTCCGGATAGCCGGACTATCATCATCGGCCGGACTCCAAGACTATGAAGATACAAGATTGAAGACTTCGTCCCGTGTCCGGATGGGACTTTCCTTGGCGTGGAAGGCAAGCTTGGCGATATGGATATGTAGATCTCCTACCATTGTAACCGACTCTGTGTAACCCTATCCCTCTCCGGTGTCTATATAAACCGGAGGGTTTTAGTCCGTAGGACGAACAACCATTACAACAATCATACCATAGGCTAGCTTCTAGGGTTTAGCCTCCTTAATCTCATGGTAGATCCACTCTTGTACTACCCATATCATCAATATCAATCAAGCAGGAGTAGGGTTTTACCTCCGTCGAGAGGGCCCGAACCTGGGTAAAAACATCGTGTCCCTTGTCTCCTGTTACCATCCGCCTAGACGCACAGTTCGGGACCCCCTACCCGAGATCCGCCGGTTTGACACTGACATTGGTGCTTTCATTGAGAGTTCCTCTGTGTCGTCACCGATAGGCTTGATGGCTTCTTCAATCAAAAACAACACAGTCCAGGGTGAGACTTTTCTCCCCGGACAGATCTTCGTATTCGGCGGCTTTGCACTTCAGGCTAATTCGCTTGGCCATCTGGAGCAGATCGAAAGCTACGCCCCTGGCCATCAGGTCAGGTTTGGAAGCCTAAACTTCATGGCTGACATCTGCGGAGACCTGATCTTTGATGGATTCGAGCCACAGCCGAGCGCGCCGCACTATCACGATGGGCATGATTTAGCTCTGCCGCCGGACAGTACCCTGGAGGCCGCACACGAGTCCGCTTTGACCCATAGTTTGGAGCCGACCACGCAGATCAAGGACAGGTGGCTAGACACCGCCTCGGGGGCTGCAACCTCTACGGCGATGGAGCCGAATACTGACCTTGTCCCTTGCAAAGCTCGTGGCTCCGAGGTGCCGGACTCTGAACCTCCTGCGCCCCTGCCAATCGAATCCGATTGGGCACCGAACATGGAGTTCACCGCTGCGGACATCTTTCAGCACTCACCCTTTGGCGACATCCTGAATTCGCTAAAGTATCTCTCGTTATCAGGAGAGCCCTGGCTGGACTGCGGTCAGGATGGTTGGGATGCGGACGACGAAGAAATTCAAAGCCCACCCACCACCCACTTTGTAGCCACTATCGATGATCTAACCGACATGCTAGACTACGACTCCGAAGACATCGACGGTATGGACGACGATGCCGGAGACGATCAAGAACCAGCGCCTACCGGGCACCAGAAAGCCACCTCAATTCATGATATATACATGGTGGTCACCCCAAAGGGGAGCGATAACGAGGAACAACGGGACGCGGCGAAGGATAATTCCCCCGAAAAACAACCAAAACGGCGACGCAAGCGCCGCCCCAAGTCCCGCCTCGATAACAGCAGAACTCATAATGACCCAGCCATAGCGCAGGGCAAACCAGTGGGCGACGAACATGCAACCAAGCAGCCATCCGAACAGGATGAATCGGATAATCAACTCATCCTCGGCGGAAACAACAGTCCAGACGATCTCACAGCGGACACACCACCGGAGCATAAGAACCTCCAAAAAAGGCTTGTCGCCACTGCAAGAAGTTCGAAGAAGGAGAAACGGAAGCTCAAAACAGCGGAAGACATACTTAGAATGAGGTGGAGCAAAGTACTCAAGACTGCGGACAAATATGGCAATAGCCACCAAATAAAGAGCTACCTGAAGCGCAAGCTGCTGCCCAAATTCGACGAGGAGGCCATAGAGCCCCCACAAGCAAAAAGCAAAGAGGCCGCCTGGCCGGATAGACGACCAGATGACAGGCCAATAGCGGCAAGCGGCACCGCACATAAGCCGGCACATGGCACACATAAAGATCCTCGCAAAACGGACGGCCCAGTCAGGTCCATTTACGGGCCAAAGAAGAGGGCCCCAGGAAGCAACACAACACGTCGAGTGTTCGAAGATAACGGCATGCCTAAATACAGGGGAGCCGCACACCCACTATGTTTCACCGATGAGGTGCTGGATCATGAATTTCCAGCGGGGTTCAAGCCCGTAAACATAGAGGCATACGACGGAACAACAGACCCCGGAGTCTGGATTGAGGATTACATCCTGCACATACATATGGCTAGAGGAGATGATCTCCACGCCATAAAATATCTACCCCTCAAGCTCAAGGGGCCAGCTCGGCATTGGCTCAAAAGCCTCCCAGAAAATACCATTGGAAGTTGGGAAGAGCTCGAGGACGCGTTTAGAGCAAACTTTCAGGGGACTTATGTCCGCCCTTCGGATGCAGACGATTTAAGTCACATAACTCAACAGCCCGGAGAGTCAGCGCGCAAATTCTGGAACAGGTTCCTCACAAAAAAGAACCAAATAGTCGACTGTCCGGACGCTGAAGCCTTAGCAGCTTTTAAACATAATGTCCGAGACGAATGGCTCGCCAGACACCTCGGCCAAGAGAAGCCGGGAACAATGGCCACGCTAACAAGCCTCATGACCCACTTCTGCGCGGGGGAAGACAGCTGGCTAGCAAGATGCAGCACCAGCAACCCGAGTACATCCGAGATCAGAGATGGAAACGGAAAATCACGGCGCAGGAAGGACCAGCGCTGAAATAAAGAAAAAAGCCCAAAGAACACGGCGGTCAACGCCGGATTCAAAAGCTCGCGGCCAAACAATAAAACACTGCCCCTTAAGGACAACAGTGACGAGCTATCCAACTTTAACAAAATTTTGGATCGGATATGTCAAATCCACAATACCTCCAGGAAGCTTGCAAACCACACCCACCGGGATTGTTGGGTCTTCAAGCAGTCCGACCGACTCAACGCCGAACACAAGGGGCTCGACGCGCCAAGCGAAGATGACGACGAACCCCAACAGCAGAGCGCCGGAAAACAAAAGACTTTCCCACAAGAAGTCAAAATGGTAAACTCACTTCATGTGATAATACGGAACAACAGTGCGGCGCTCGCCAAAGTAGGTGTCGCACGGTCCGCCCCAGCGGAACCTCGAGACTGGATGTCAAAACCAATTACTTTCGACCACCTGGACTATTCCAGAAGTATTCGAAACGCAGGATGGACTGCTCTGATATTGGATCCTATAATCGACGGACTACAATTTACACAAGTCCTAATGGATGGCAGCAGCGATTTAAACCTGCTATATCCGGACACAATCCGCAAGTTGGGGGTAGACCTTAATAAAATTCGACATAGCCGCACTTCCTTTAAAGGAGTAACGCCAGGCCCTTATGCCAAGTGCACGGGCTCCTTACTACTAGAAGTTGTGTTCGGGTCACCCGACAACTTCCGACGTGAAAAGCTAATCTTTCATGTTGCCCCATTCAAAAGTAGCCATCAAGCACTATTGGGACGTGAAGCTTTTGTCCGCTTCAACGCAATACCATATTACGCGTCTCTTACACTTAAAATGCCTGGTCCACGCGGCATCATCTCATTAAAAGGTTGTTCAAGACCCCGGACACGGCTAGACGAGTCCGGCATAAATAAACTAGGGGCTCCCTAGCCGCACACCCCTTCACAAGGGGCTGTGCGTATGAGCAATAAGGAGCTAACAAAAGCTCAACTTTATTCATTTATTCATGCTCTGTTTTAAATACATTTTTCACACGATTTCTTTTCAAACTAAGTTCCTCTCTTTTACAGATGAACAGCGTGTTACACCCGTCCAGGATACAGCACAACGGAGACACAAGTGCAGACGTGCAATAGGGACCCGTTACAAGGATTCTTTTCAGATTAAGACCCTGCGTAAACCTTTTTTACTGTCTCTTGTTGCTATACATCCCCTGGTTTTTCACTATAGCCAGAGAGGAGGCTGGCGTTTTGGCATTGGCCGCGTCAGAGGATCTCGCGTGTACCTGGACACTAGGGGCTTAGGGCATTGATCTGCCCGTCATCATAAAGACCGAACACCTCAGGGAGTGTTCGGCGTCTCGAGTTAGGCCTTATATGCATCAGCTCCGAATCATGTCTTTGGTCAAATGTTGGGTTTGCCCGGCTCCTGTGTTTTGCGGCCTTACGTTCCGTATCATCAGCTAACGCGGCACCAGGAGAACTACTGCGATTGTGCCCCGGTTCGGCCGGGTGAGCACCTCAGTAGAGAAAGCCGAAAACTGACTGTCATGATGTAGCGAGAGACTGGTCAACCACTCGATCGACCTCCGGAATGTTTAGAATTCCTCCGTTTTGACGAAGGACCGCTTCCCGGTCAGGCAAACACGCGCCCCAAATTCGAAGAGCGTGGTGCCCCTAGGGGCTATATCGTAGCCCCACCATCGAACTCCTATGGCTAGGTGAAAGTGATAAAGCATTATAGTCTGGTTGCCTCGTTTGCTACGCTACGACCTCCTTCACAGGACCAAGACGTTGGATTAAGTGTGAAAATGCGCTATTTCGCAAACACCCCCGCACCATGTGCGTGGGGCTGAAGCCGAAGACTGCCATCTTTCAGGTTATACACAAGTATACATTAAAGGCCGCACAGGAGATATTTCAATACTTGAACGCACAAGTACAAAAAGCGCTTATATTATAAACATTGTTTTACAAACCATATAGTTCATTTGAACATGACATTTTTTGAGCACTGCGACTCTATTACACGAGCACCACGCATAACTTCCCCAAAATAGTGCTCGGCGGGTAACCGGCTCTCGTCCGAACCCCGGGTCGCAACAGCGGTGGCGTCCATTTCCGTCCAGTATGTCTTCACACGGGCGAGGGCCAGCCGTGCACCCTCTATGCAGGCCGACCGCTTCATCGCCTTTATATGCGGCACCGCCCCAAGGAATTGCTGCAATAAGCCGAAATAACTCTTCGGCTTGGGCCTATCCGGCCAGACATGAGCCACGATATCCGTCATGGCAAGTCCGGACAATCTATTCAGCTCAGTCCACTCAGCCAACCGATTGGTCAACGGAAGTGAACGCTCCGGACTATGGAATTGAGACCAAAAAAGCTCTTCCGTCTCGTGATCCTTTTGACATCGGAAGTGCACAACAGCATCTGCCGCACTCGCCGCTAAATCCATATAAGGATCCTCCGGACCCCCACAGCTGGCCAAGCTGAGCATACTTCGGATCTGTAAACCTGCTGCGCAGCAGAAAGGGCTTGCCAGCCGCAATATCTCCGGCCTGGTGCAACTCCTCCTTTATAGCCCTCATTGCAGAACGGGCATCCTTGGCTTCGGCGGTGGCCTTCCACAGGTCTTCTTGCTCCGCTCGGCGTTCTTTTTCAAGAACCTCATAGCGGTCGGTAACATCTTTCAACTTCACGGCCATTTCGGCCATCTCCTCCTTGCTTTGACAGTGAGCAGCCCTTTCGGCTTCTGGCTCTTCGGCCGCCCTCGAGGCAGCCGCATCACTCCTTCTGGCCTGCTCCTTGGCTTGAGCAAGTTCTGCCCGAAGGCCCTCCACAGCAGCGGCACCATCTGCATTAAGCACACATGTTGTAAGGAGTGGGCTTCAACTCCCTTACTAGGTGACCACGGAGAAACAACCTACCTTGTGACTCGTCAAGTCACTTATTGACCAGCGCGATGTCCGCATCCGCAACGTCGAGTTGCCGCTTTAGTTCGGTAACTCCATCAGTCCGGCTGGCCACCGGACTATCCGCCACCTGCATAGGGAAGGCGAAAATTAATACCTGCGATTTTGATCCTCGGCACGCTGTCGCTTTCGACAACATACCGAGTCTCAGGGGCTACTATCTATACAGGGCGCACTTTATGCGTAAAACTGTCAAAAGGTATGTCATTTTTACGTACCTCAAACCCCGCCAGCAAACTTCTGACGGCATCATGCAAACCGCCTTCGGCGGACGAAATTCTTCCAATCACCATACTCATCAATGTACGGTGACCTTCTGAGATAGACGCCCTCTCAAGCAAATCCTTCAGCTCCCCCGGCCGCACACCAGTTGGTGCTGAACTGTCCGGCCCTGCCGGACTCGGGGATACCCTCCGTGATGACACCTCTGGATCGTCCGCCCTACCTGACGGTGCGGCAGATGGAGGTGTCTCACTCTCCATCATCTCCGGACGAAGGTCCCCCGAAGATGAGCTCATTTGAGAAGGACGGAGATCCGAACTACAAGGTAAAAACTTCGGTTATCCTCAGAAGAAAAAATAGGGATGTGTCTTATCACAGAACCCCCTTTTTCCACTTACGGCTCGCTGGAGGGCTGATTCCTTAGGGGAGATAGTGCGGCCGGGGCCTCCCCGGACGCAGGACCCTCTGGTGAAGATCTCTTCCCCCGCTTCGAGGCCTTGGCCTCTGGGTTTTCAGAAGCAGTCCTCTTCTCCCCTTGGAAGGAGGAATTCTCGATTCCCCCTTTCTCAAATGCCTCCTTGGTAGAGGCGGTAGTGTCCCCATTCTCCCCTTCGCCTTCCTCTGAAGGCGCAACCTTCAGCATCCTGACCAGCACAGGATCCGGCACGGTCTCCGGGAGGGGGGCCGAACACCGTATCAGTTTCGCTTGCGCTATCCACTCCTATTCAAGAGACGATGGGTTAAAAGGCAAATTCAAGAAGGCGCAAACAAACGGTGTGTCCGGACGCAGGGCCACTTACCTGAGCATCCGGGCGATTGCAGCTTAGGCCGAAATCCTCGCTCAATTCCGGACACATCTCTTGTGATCCGAAGAACAATTTATATATCTCCACGGGTGTCATACCCATGAAGTGTTGGAGAGCTCGTGGCCCCTCGGGATTGAACTCCCACAGACGGAGGGGGCGACGCTTGCAGGGCAGGAGGCACCGAATCAGCATAACCTGCATCACTATGACCAGATTGATCTCCCTCTCCTGGAGGTCTCGAATCCGGCCCTGCAATAGGGGTACGTCCTTTGACGGCCCCCAGTTGAGCCCTTGGCTGACCCATGACATCAGCCGTTGTGGAGGGCCCGAGCGGAAGATGGGCGGCGACTTCTGCCTGCTGCCCCTGGGAGCAGTAATGTAGAACCACTCCTGTTGCCACAAGCCGAGCTCCTCCTGGAAAGAGCCCTCGGGCCATGGAGCGTCGGCCCTTCTGCTTACAACCGCCCCGCCGCACTCTGCTTGACGCCCCTCGATCATCTTCGGCTCCACGTTGAAGGTCTTAAGCCACAAGCCGAAGTGAGGGGTAGTGCGGAGGAAGGCTTCGCAGACGATAATGAATGATGAGATATGGAGGATGGACTCCGGAGCCAAGTCATGGAATTCCAACCCATAGTAAAACATGAGCCCTCTCACAAAAGGATCCATCGGGAAGCCTAGACCCCGACGGAGGTGGGACACAAACACGACGCTTTCGCCGGGCTCGGGAGTGGGAATGACTTGCCCTTTGACGGGCAACCTATGCGAAATCTCGTAAGTCAGGTACTTGGCTTCTCTCAGCTTTAGCACGTCCTCTTCCGTGATGGAGGAGGGCATCCACCGGCCCTGTAGGTCGGAGCCGAACATCGTTGAAGGTCCGAGGCGCTCGAATCTGAGGCTCTGGGTGTTGGAACTCGGGGCGAGGGGAAGATTCGATTGAGGATTGAAGAAAAGAAACGAGCCTTGGTCCCATTATAAAGAGGGAGAATACCAAGAGCCATCCCCATGACCGTTTGGGACTCACCTTCGATAGAGGGGGCATGACAACATGCACGGTTGGGTTGCCCACGTCCATATGATGGGAATCCCGGAATAAGGGGAACACGATCTCTGCTTCGACAAGACGTGCCAAGGAAACCGCTTTGCTAAACGTGCTGAGGTGGTATAATAAAAACGATTCAAGTAAAGGCTTGGTGGTGGTGTGACGTCATGCCACAAAATACGCTAGCAGATCGAACTTGTGTACATATTATTCTCTCTACGGTGGAATGTGGAATTTATTTTGCAGAGCCGGACACTATCCTGGTGTTCGCAATCTTCTATGAATTATTCGGAGGAGGAACCCGCCTTGCAATGCCGAACAATATGCGCACCGGACTCATCGTCATTGAAGCCTGGTTCAGGGGCTACTGAGGGAGTCCTGGACTAGGGGGTGTCCGGATAGCCAGACTATCATCATCGGCCGGACTCCAAGACTATGAAGATACAAGATTGAAGACTTCGTCCCGTGTCCGTATGGGACTTTCCTTGGCGTGGAAGGCAAGCTTGGCGATACAGATATGTAGATCTCCTACCATTGTAACTGACTCTGTGTAACCCTAGCCCTCTCCGGTGTCCATATAAACCGGAGGGTTTTAGTCCGTAGGACGAACAACCATTACAACAATCATACCATAGGCTAGCTTCTAGGGTTTAGCCTCCTTGATCTCGTGGTAGATCCACTCTTGCACTACCCATATCATCAATATCAATCAAGCAGGAGTAGGGTTTTACCTCCGTCGAGAGGGCCCGAACCTGGGTAAAAACATCGTGTCCCTTGTCTCCTGTTACCATCCGCCTAGACGCACAGTTCGGGACCCCCTACCCGAAATCCGCCGGTTTTGACACCGACAGAGGGGTTGCGGGCTGCCGTCGCCATTGCCAGGCGAATCCTTTTGGGGATCCGTCACCGGAATCCATTCATGCCATTGGACGCCGTCTTTGACGAGCTGGCTCCCGTTGACCGAGAGCGGGCTCTGCAAGCGGTTGCACCCTGCATCACCAACGTCGTGCGCCTCAAGAAGCAGAGGGACTTTGGTGGTGTTTAGGCGCCCTCTGCATGGGCATGTCCATGTCTCAAGGCGACATGACCGTTGGATCAAACTCAGACGGTGCAGATCAGTCACTGTAGCACAAAGCGTGTGGGTGTGTTTGGTTGCATTCTCATCTCAATATAGTTGTTTCCTCTTCGTGTATTTTTGTTAACCTACTAGTGTGGACTCATGCACCCTTCATGCACTCTGCCAAACACCCAAAAGTGGGTCGAGAAGGGAACATTTGCTCCCATCCCGTGCACCCTTCATACACCTGTCTAACACTATAGGATGTGCTTCATATGGTTCATGTTTCGTGGAGTACTGTAGCACCGTACTCTCCATGCGCTATGGACCTAGTTTTGTTAACATTGATCTCACCGTTCATTCTCGACTGGACAGTCGAAAAAGTGGTACTATGTTACATATAGGAGTAGTTAACATGCGCACAACATCATTTGTTATCGTCATATCTTACTACACTAGCAACAAGATTGTGTAGTACTGATGTATGAACCACTGCACATTCCTAGTAGTAGGAGCACTGTGTATGTTCAAGTGGCTGCCGTGTTTCGCACTCCTCCGTCGTAAGAGTGGAAACGCTTGATGTAATCATTTTTTTTCTTCAGAATGAAAAACAGTGGACACGCTCTACCGTGCGGATCCTCCTCCAGCCATGCACTAAATTACTCACTTTTGCCGACGTGTGGGACAACCAGCACCTGGATCCACCAGCCATGCACTAAATTACTCCGTAGTAGAGTGATGGTAGACTACCCCGATCGAACCACCGCAGTAATGCCCAATGAGCCGTCAAATCACAAAACCCCCTCCTTTCCAGCAGTAAGTTGGACGGACGAAGGAACCATCATTTCACTCTTCTCTCTCAGCTTCCTCTCTTGAAGAAAACCCCCACTAGCTTCGCTTCTCCCTCATCTCGTTCCTCCTTTCACTCTTCTCTCTCAACTTCCTCTCTTGGATGGACGCCGGAGCACCGGCCGACGTGATGTCTATGGCTCTGGCCAAAACCGTCAAGGCTCATGGTACGAAGAAGCGCAAGCACCCCGCCGAGACTACCACAGACAAGCTCAAAGTCATCGCCCTGTCCAAGCCCCCCTCTCCGGGATCCCTCATTAAGAAAGTCCAGGTAATGTCTCTTGTTGACAATCTTTTTCTCAATCTTGATCGTGTTTTTTCATCTAACACGCAGTACTAGTACTGGTAGTACAACTTTCTGGGTGATCTTGCATCTGATTTTAGTGTGCCAAATGACGGTTCTAAATTCCTCTTTTGACCAAAACGTGCGAGAGGTTGACACTGATTTCTTATAGATTACTTTCAACTACTCCCTCTGTCCCAAATTTCTTGTCTTAGACTTGTCTAGATACGGATGTATCTAATACTACAATGTGACTTGATACATCTGTATATAGACAAATCTAAGACAAGAATTTTGGGACGGAGGAGTACTTTATGAACATCAATGCTACCTTTAAGAGGGTATATTTGCCTCAGTAACTTGTGTTATGGATATTGCATGTAATCCCTCTGCTCTCATGCCTTTGAAGACATGTTCTAGTGTCTTTGTTCACTCATTTCTGTGCGTATATGTAGTCATATATGAAGTATAATATCAAAAATCATCTTATCTTTCTGAGCGGAGGTAGTAATGAAATATGGTCTCTATTTGAATTAGAACCAGGTCCACGGTGGAGATGAAGTTCTCAAAGTCATGCCGTGTGAACTGGGAGACCTAATGATGAGTTCTACTACTGAACTATCCAGCTGCTGTGTCCTTCTCGGCACGTGTCCTGAACTAGTGTTTTCCTGTAGCATTGTTGTCAGGCGTGTTCTCGAGGCTGTACTTGACCACAACAATTTCCTGGCTATGCCTTCGATTACGAAGGGTATGGTTCTGGTAAAGCTTCCCAACAAATCTGATGCGGCCTGTCCTCATCATCATGTTTATGAGTGGAAAGACCACTCTGTTAGGTTCTCCAAGGTTGACAAGATGGTGATGGTGCATGTAGACATCTCACACTAAGTCCATGGCCTAGTCAGTTATGTGGGGTTCATCCCGTAGGTCGGTGGCAAGAAATAGTCTGCAGAGTTTAGTTAGTGCAACTTTGCTTGTCTGTAGTAAGTACTATTGTTCAGTACTTGATTTGTGTTTGTGAACCCTGTATTGTTTATTAGTACTGCTGCTTTTGGTGTGTGGTCAGTCCTGAGAACGGTCTATGTTAATGTCTGTCCACTCAATTCAGTCTGTACGTTTTGAAGTATCCAGATCATATTTTTTGTGAGGACGGTTTATCAATTATGGTTACATTCCAATATCTGTATGCGTTGCAGGGTTTATCGCACCCACCAGGATTTCTAGTCCCATGGATGTTCGGTCCATACGATTTGTCACGACCTTTGGACTGTCCTGGCCCCTGCATGCCACGCGTAGTTGGACGATCAATCTTCTGTTTAGTACTTCAACATAGTGATTTCCTGGTAAGGATTCACTTGTGTCACATCAAGTAAATCTTATTGATTTACTGTCTAATTCTTATTGATTTAATGTCATGTTTTCTTTCTTTTCCTGTAATTTTACGATGCAGGTTTTGCCATGTGACATTCATCACAGAATAAACCGTTTGGTTTGCTCTACAATGGTTATTTTTGCAGGTTTCACTTCTTATGTCGTGTCAGTAACGAAGGCACTATCCATCACTTATATTAATGGAAAAAATTGGATCAGTCTGTTGTCTGAGTACAAGCTGAATCCCTATGATGAACTGCAGTTTGGTTTAACAAAAACGCCACAATTAGTCCTTCTCGCTTTTAAAAGAAATGAAGAAAAAACTGGATCACGGTAACGGATCCTAGTCAAGTTAGAAAGCTGATCATAGCAGACCAGACACGATCGCTGCTGTCTCGCACAGATCGAGCACCGGCAGTTGCTCTAGCACTGACAGCAGCAGCAGCTCAGTCTGATCCAGCTGAGGATTGGGCAATGACCGCGTTAGCGGATCAGTCTGATCTACCGGAGGATCGGGCATCGACACTGGCACCAGCTCTACAAGGAGCACCATCTCCGGCAGCAGCAGCGGCTTCGGCACCTGCACCAACACTTGCACTTGCATTTGGTCCGGCCCGTGCAGTTGCACCGGCAACAGACTGGGCTGCAGTTCGCACTTCATATACCAAAGTCCTTACAAAAACCGACATGTCCACTTTCTTGGTAAGCATTGGCCGCCCAAGTGCTTCGTTCTTTTTTCTTTCCATGTTGTTTCACATGATTCACTGTGTTGATCTAACTGTTTGGGTATGTCTTCTTGTTTGCAAACAGAGAATTCCTAGAGCAACGAGGGAGTCGTTCAACAATCCGGGCGACCGCGGCCAAGTTTCTCTTACCATGCGTAGCCTTGGTGTGAATGAACCTGCTCAATATACCGTAAGTACAAAGGATGGTCGCATGATGATTGATGCTAAAGGATGGTCAAGGTTCAAATCTAAATCATAACTTACGGTAGGGGATGATGTCAAAATAGAACTTTCTCGGCAAGGAGAGTTGGTCCAAATCAACTTTGAAATTCTTTAGTAACAGCACACAACTACCGAACTGATCTATCTTCCGAGAGATTTTGATGTAATAATCTGGCATGGTGAAACAAGTGTCCTGTGTGCATAAGTAGTACGACCGTATTATTTATCACATGGTATATCGTTGATAGAATTGCAACTCTGATTGCTGGTTAGGAACTGTCGTTCGATTTCATTCCAACAGCTGCCATGCTTTATTCAATTTTGTATATTCGCCTTGCGACAGCATCTAAAACCAGTGCAGTACTGAACGCTTGCAATATGAAAAGTGCTGAGGTAGAACACATGGGCCCCAAACATGCAGGGTCGGCCTGCGGCCCAAAGTCCAGAACCGTGAGCCTATCTGAGTATTATATTCTCAGCTGAACCCCCATAATGCCCGTGCGTTGCGGAGGGAGTATATTTCTCGGCAAGGTGAGCCTGTGATATAAAAGTTTTGTATATTTCTTTACAGAGGGAGTATCTCTCTGTCAAAATATATATTTATGTGTAACTAGTTACTCCTGTCTTTCTACTTCCTTTCACTGATATGTGGGGCAACCAGCAACGGGGTCCACGTGCCATATGCACAAATTAGAGTGCACAACTTCACGGTAGACACACCCCGGTTGTAGCGCCGCAGTAATGCCCAATGAGTCGTCAAATCACAACCCACCCTTTCCAGCTTTAGCAGTAAGCTGGACGGAAGAAGCGACAATATTTCACTGGGCCTGAATCCCCTTCTCCCTTGTATGCTTGTTCAGAGAAAACCCCCGCTTGGCGATTGCATAGGGTTTTCTCATGGAGAACCAGGTATGAATTCTTCATCCATCCCCGATAAATCCAAGTCCCTTGGTCGCAGGTAATCCTAGGATGGCAGCCGCCGTTGATGCATTTTTCTTCGTACTGAATCTAGTGTATTTCAGTTGCAGTGCCCAAAGTGCGAGTACCCTACAGATTTCTGCGCCCTCGGCAAGACGCCACACTTGTTCCTTCTCATCCTACCACAGCATTTGAAACACGCACAGTATGCTCCTAGAATCCTCTTCTTATACGGGAGGGTGGGGGTTTTTTGAACCTGTTGTGTTCTCATATTATTTTTCCTGCAGTGTATTATTTGCTCTGCCAGAACACTCAAGATGCTCAGCCTTGCCATAACTGAATACACTAGTTTAATGGTCACAGTGAAGACAAGCCATGGATATTACTTCCGAGTTGGGTTCATGAACCAAGAAGATCGCTGCTTTTTTTATGGACGAACTTGGATAAACTTTCTCAAGTGTTACGGACAGAAAGTTGGCGCACGAATGTTGATGGAAATAGCAGAACCTGGTCTCATCTTCATTGTGATCTTCCACCCTGATGTCGTTCCAATTGTTCATCCATGTTAGTTTTGTATCTGGTTCTTGCTTGTTGCCTCGATTACTTCTTAATCCACCTATCCTGTCTAACTAATAAACTTTAGAAGTAGCAACGAATCTCTCACGAAGATGCTACTTCTAAATAATATTTTCTTATAATTGGTGGCACGTGTAGGTTTTTTCAGAGTTAAGCAGTCTGCTCGTTTGTTACTCTGTAATAACTCGGCTGTTACTAATGGCACTGAAGTTGACTGGATTGACATCCACAAGTTCCTACACTTTATTGATCATCTTGAGGTCCTTGTGGGGCGTTTCAATGGTGGAAGTCCACGTGGGATATGTGTGCCACTGCTACACTCATTGAACAGGTCCAACTGTGTAACGCCCTCGATGCGGCTATATCTCCCACGTGTCGAAGCACGACTTAGAGGCATAACCGCATTGAAAGCAATGTCGCAAGTGAGGTAATCTTCACACAACCCAGGTAATACATAAGGGAAAGAGATACATAGTTGGCTTACAATCGCCACTTCACACAATTACATGAATAAAGCATTACATCATCCAGATACAATCAAGGTCCGACTACGGAACCAAAATAACAGAAGAACCCCAAATGCGACAAAGGTCCCCGATCAACCCCAACTGGGCTCCACTACTGATCAACTGAAACGTAACAACACAATGAACAAGATCTTCATCGAGCTCCTCCTTGAGCTTGGTTGCGTCACCTGCTCGGTAACATAGGCACCTGCAAACTGGTTTTGGAAGTATCTGGTGAGCCACGGGGACTCAGCAATCTCACACCCGCGAGATCAAGACTATTTAAGCTTATAGGAAGGATGGAGTAATGAGGTGGAGCTGCAGCAAGCGACTAGCATATATGGTGGCTACAATCGCAAAAGAGAGCGAGAAGAGAAGCAAGGCACGGTCGTGAAGCTAGCAATGATCAAGAAGTGATCCTAAAACTACTTACGTCAAACATAACTCCAACACCGTGTTCACTTCCCGGACTCCGCCGAGAAGAGACCATCACGGTTACACACACGGTTGATGTATTTTAATTAAGGTCAACTTCAGGTTTTCTACAACCGGACGTTAACAAATTCCCATCTGCCACATAACCGCGGGCACGGCTCTCGAAAGTTTAAACCCTGCAGGGGTGTCCCAACTTAGCCCATGACAAGCTCTCACGCTCAACGGAGGAATAGACCTCCACCCGAGACACTCCGATCAGACTCGGTGTCCCGGTACAACAAGACATTTCGACAGGGTAAAACTAAACCAGCAACACCGCCCGAATGTGCCGACAAATCCCGATAGGAGCTACACATATCTCTTTCTCAGGGCACACTCAGATGAGTCTAGCTACGAGTAAAACCAACCCTCAAGTTTCGCCGAGGTGGCCCCGCAGGCAGCTCGGTTCGGACCAACACTCAGAGGAGCACTGGCCCGGGGGGGTTAGAATAAAGATGACCCTTGAGTCTGCAGAACCCAAGGGAAGGTGGTAGGTTGTTAGTGCAAATGGTAAAACCAATGTTGGGCATTGCTAGAGGAGCTTTACTTAAGGCGATCTGTCAAGGGGTTCCCATTATAGCCCAACCGTGTAAGAAACGCAAAATCCGGGAACATAACACCGATATGACGGAAACTAGGGCGGCAAGAGTGGAACAAAACACCAGGCATAAGGCCGAGCCTTCCACCCTTTACCAAGTATATAGATGCATTAATTAAATAAGATATATTGTGATATCCCAACCAGTAAACATGTTCCAACCAGGAACAACATCTCCATGTTCCAACAAGGAACAAACTTCAATCTTCACTTGCAACTAACAACGCTATAAGAGGGGCTGAGCAAAGCGGTAACATAGCCAATCAACGGTTTGCTAGGACATGGTGGGTTAGAGGTTTGACATGGCAATTTGGGAGGCTGACAAGCAAATGGTAGGTATCGTAGCATTGACATAGCAAAAGAGCGAGCAAGCTAGCATAGCAAAGATAGTAGTGATTTCGAGGGTATGATCATCTTGCCTGAAATCCCGCAAGGAAGAAGAACGATTCCATGAAGAAGAAAAACGGACATCGAACGAATCCTCACAACTCCGGAACGAAACCGAAGCTAACGAGAGAAGCAAACCCGGAAAGAAACAAACAACATAGTAAACAACCATCACATAAACATGGCATGATGCGCAAACAAGTATGATGCATGCCCGATTTAAATAGCATGGCATGGCAAAGTGCAACGAACAATACTACAAATTAAGTGGAGCTCAATATGCAACGAGTTGCATACTGACGGAACACCACATCAATTATTTAGTTTTCTCTCGATAAGACTAACCAACAATATTAAATGTTGTTAAGCATGGCAAGAGGTGAAGCATAACAAAAACTATACCATCTAAACAATTTAAATGGGGCCGGATATAAAAACAACAAATCCGGTAAATCCCCATATGCATTTAGCAATTTAATGCAACAACAATTTTAAACATTTTAATTGTTGTTATCATGATGCGGATGACATATGCAAGTTTTATGCAATTTTTATGAAAAAGTTGACATGAGCATGATAAGGAGCATTTGTCGCCATGGCGGAAGGAAAAAGGTGCCACGACGGCGAAACAAAAATGGTGCCACGGCAACATATCCGAAAATGATGCCACGGCAACATATCGGTTCCGGTAGCTCACGGAGATACCGGTGCAAAAGAAGTGGGCGTGAACAAGTCATGCAAGATGGTGGGGTGATCCCGGCTACTGGGTTCCCACGGGTTAGTGGCATGGAAATGAGTGACAATTCGGACACGGTGCAAACTCGAGCATCTCATACATGCAAGGGCATCTCATCGCGGTCGTCTCGGGTTATACCTTCGAAGCGTGCGTTTTTGGAGCGGTTCGGGTTCGGCGAAGGAAGTAGACGTTCTCGTAGCGGTCGTAGAGGAAGTAGTTGTTCACATGGCGACGGTAGAGGAAGTAGTCGTACACGGCGGTAGTGGAGGTAGTGGAAGTAGACGTTCTCGCGACGGTAGTGGAAGTAATCGTTCACGGGTCGTCGTGGGAAGTAGTTGTACACGGCGTCGGTAGTGGTACACCATTGAAGATGTACACGTTCCGTAGATGAATCTTGGTGTATCCGAAGGGGTACTTGGCGATCCGGTCCTGTAGTCGTACTAGGCATCCGGTGAACTTGGTGAAATCCACGAAGGCGTCCTTGGGCGTTCTTGGTATGGTCTTGGCGTCCATGGTTCGGTGGTTGTGGAGGCAGGGGATCAAGGCTGGCGCGCCTTCTTCGCTTGCTCGAAGCAGAGGCGCGGCCACGGCACCACTGGGGCTTGGTCGTGACAAGAAGCGGGGATGCAGCGGAGGCCTGGCGTTGCTTGGGACTCCGGCGAAGGGCGATGCGACCGGGAGGTTGGAGGCGCTGGTGACCCGTGGTGGTGATGAGCGGATGGCGGCTTGGGCGTGAAGCAGGGCTGCGGGGCGATGCTGCTGGCGAGCTGGGGACGCCGGGGACCCGCAGCAGAGGAGCGGGCGCTGCTCCAGCAGTGAGACGGCGACCCGGCAAGAACCGAGGCGAGGCAGGTTGGCGACGATGCATGGTGCAGGAGAGGTCCGGGCGACGGAGGACGATGCATGCGGGCGCAGAGGAGGGGCACGACCGCAGGCGACGGAGGGCCGCCGGAGTTGGCCGTCCCGGTGGTGTTGCAGAGGCCGGGCGCGGGGCTGATGGAACGGGGCGCGACGCGAGGCGAGAGGGCCGACGGGGCTCCGGCCTGGTTCTCTCACCGGAGGGATGGGGCGAGGGAGCGAGGGGGTCGAGGGCTGCGCATGGGGATCGAGAGAGGAGAGATGGGGCGCAGAGGAGGGAGATGGAGGCGCTGCGGGAGGGAGATGGGATCGAGAGAAGGGGATCGATCAGCCTAGGGTTAGAGCTGGTGGGGGCGGCTGGGCCTTGGGCCGGCTTAGGTGGGCCTAGGGAGGCCGGCGGAGGAGCCTTGGCCCATGCGAGAGGAGCTGGAGAAAATGGCTGGTTCTCTCTCTCCCTACTTCTTTATTTCCCAAAAATAGAAAATAAATCTAGGAAGAAAAGGAGAAGAAAGGAAGGTAGAAATAGAATTTTGGGCATGGGGATAATTTTCTCAGACTCACAAAAATGAGTTTAATCCAAGAAAATAGGAGTGGGCATGGATACAAGGTTTAGATTCAAAAACATTTGAATTTAATTCAAATGGGTGAATAGGAAGTGGAAGTTTGGAAGGCCCAAAAATGTTGAGAATTTTAGACGAGCCACAATAAATGGAGAAAGAATTGTTGGCAAAGTTTGAGGAAAGGAATTGAGATAACAAAGGCATGGGGAATTATTTTGCAAGTGTGTCAAAGGTAATTCCACATCAATGGAATATTTTATAATAGCTCCCTAATATTGGGAGGATATGTTATAAAGAGAAGTCACCATGTGAATTTCCTCGATTTAAATAGATCAAAAGATCTATGCAATTTATTTAGTTGAGGTTTTAAAAATTAATGATGTGATGGCATGATGCAATGCAAATGATGCAAGGATGAAAGCAACAAACAGAACAAATCACATGACGAAACTCGGAGTAGCTGGAAGTCTTCTAGAGCGTTGGTCTCGGGGCGTTACAACACTCCACCACTATGAGAGGATCTCGTCCCGAGATCTAGGATGGCACCGGAGAGAAACGGAAGAGGAAGAGAGGAGGTAAAACTAAGTTGCTTCTTTGACGAACGAGTGAAACCACGAACCTTGAGAGGTTGAGCAATTTAAAAGAAAGACTACAACGGAGATGAACGAAGTTGAAAACACCCCGTTAGAAAAGAGGAACAAGGAAGAACAATTTCTTATAGCACTCCGGTTGAAAACAGATACAAGACTTGATAGGAAGAAAAGAGCTTGAGCAGAGGACACGACACTCCGGTTAAATGGGTAAGCATGGAAAGAACACGGTCCTCACAATTTGAGATGATTAGCGAAGAGAGCAACATCACAATGCCTCCGGAAGAAAGAATAGAAGATAGATCATTGGAATAAAAGAATGGAGAAGAAAACAACATGTACTACCTCAAATGAATTTGAGAGAGCATCTTTAAAAAATAAGGATTGAACGGAGTTGTTGGAAAACCAACAACGAAACGAAAAGAATAAGCTTGTAGTGGGCTTATGGAAACATCTCAAAATTATGAGGTGACAAACGGCCACTAACGGAAATAATTGATTTGATTGAGAGCACCAAAGAGATGAAAAACTTGTTCCATCAAGATGGAAAAGAGATAACTTGGGTCATTAATAAGCACCAAAATAGCGACATTCCTGAGGGAAGGCTTTAGGTGAAATCTATACCAAGATAACTCCAATGAAGAGATTGACGGTTGAAAAGATCTCTTGAACAAACAGAAAATGATGGATTTAAATATGTCACTCTTGAAAACTTGTGAATCATGAAACACGAAAGGGAAATTATCAAGAATGACCTAACACCACCTCAGAAGATAAGGTAGAAAGAATTGCACTTTGGAATGCAAGATGAAGAATACTTGAGCTTTTCCAAGAACAATCTTGAAGAACACTTTGAGAATGAGTTAAATCTTTAGCGAACCACCATATAGAGCCTCCATGAAGAACTCCGGTAATAAAAGGATGATAAGAGAAAGAGAAGTTGAAAACACAAGGTGAAGCCTTGCGATGATTTAGCTGGATCTCCGTGATAATTAGAGCTTGGAACTCCGGGAAAAAGAGAAGATGAAACAAATGAAACCGAGAATTTTAAAGGCCTCCGGAATAAAGAATTAATCACTTGGATGAAACAAGAACAAGAATTATGTTATGCGTATCCTTCACCAATTTAAATTGATGACAATCAACGGATTTGGCATACTACTTATTCTCGTAGAAAGGATTAAAAGAGATATATCAAAACTTGAGAAGGTCTTCAACGAACCACCGGTAGGATTGAAACAACAAATGAATTGATATGATGAACAAGGAAGAGAGATCTTGAAAGAACCACCATAAGAATTGAAAATAATCAAAGTAGGGGTGCATCACCGGTAAGAATTAGCAAATGAACGAATAGATCACGAGCTGATTAGAGAATACTTGAATGATGCACCGGTATGATTTGGAGAACGAGAGCTGAAAGCTTGAATGAATAATACTGAGATGATGGGCTTCAAATAATGAAACTGAAAAGACTCCTAAAATGCTCCGGATGGGTGAAAAAGATTCTCACAATCGAAAACAATTATGAGAGGATGGCAACAAGCTAGCACCATGAATCTTGAAGAGAACGGACAAGATTTAAGAGAAACTCTTCTTCGGTCTCCAAATGTTGAGAATGATGATGAGAACCACCATGAATTGTTGAGATACTCCGGGAGGATGAAAAACATAGAGGTTGAGCCAACAATGAAAAATAATTTGAAAGATCTTGGAGGAAGACATTTGACTGATGATAACTCATTCTTACGTCAAACTTTGCAATGAATTTGAGAATAACTCCGAAAAAAATTAGAAGAGTCAGGTAAGATCCTGGAAAAAGACCTGTGGGTTAGGGCCCACTCAAAAGAACACCGTTGAAAAGATTTAAAAGAGATGTTGCACCGGTTGAATTAAATGACTTGAATGAGATACCAATCTCGAAAGAGCTTGAACGAATGCAGAGTGGAAACACGAATCTTTGAGATATCTTGAGCACTCCGGAATCACAAATAGCGAGAAGTAGAATGATAATGAGGTGCACCAGTATGAGAAGACATTGGAATGAGGAAAAAGGTATGATCAACAAAACTTGACTTGAATCCACCGGAGAAGAGAAAGGAATGAGGAATGACGAACTAGTAGAACATCTTCTTGAGAACCACCGGGTAAGAACATTGACGGAAAAGAATGGAGAAACTTCACAAAAATAAAAGGATACTTGGTAAAGAAATCTTAGTCCTTGAGGAAAAAGGGTGGGTGGGCGGGAAAAAACAAAGGCAACTTGGAGACGGATGAAACAAACACCGTTGAGAAGAAATGATAATTGGTCTTGCTGATGTTGAAGTGATCGGATCCACTTGAAGAGAAACACGCCGGTTGAAAATGGATTGACATGACAATCTCGATTGTCGAGAAGGATTGGTATTCACATCGGAGTATGAGAACACCATTTCGGAAAGGTATGGAATCAACACTTGACATTGAAGCAACTCGAATACCACAACTCAAAACAAAAACAAAGGACTGGCTTGCAGAATAAGCCGGAACAAACATATGATAGAGATTTCGTCCGAAGTTTTCGTGGTGGGGCCTACACGGGCTCGATCGTACAGCACCATCATGTACAAGGCAGTGCACATGACATACGAAGCGTCCCCGAGTCGGCATAGCCAAGGACTCTTTAAGACACAACGAGACCACTATAAAACCAACCGTGAATAGGCGGACCACTAGACGTCGAACCCCAATTTCATATCATACATCCGTCAGAAAGATATCCTAAGAGCTACTTGAATTCCCACCTATGAAACTCCCGAAATTTTCCGGTTATGCAATCAGGTGTTGGGGATACAGGGGAAGCATAATATATCTCACCCAAAACTAGCAAATCCTACATCCAGCTGTATCCATCCTTCAACACATAACCAAGAAACCTTCGGAAATCGTCTACCTCAACCTTCGAAAAACATCCGTTATACGAGTCATGGCAATACTCCCGTACTCACCTCAGTACTGGGTTATCGGGGTTATCTCACCAACAACTGCATAAAAGAGATTTTCGATGTCGGCGTACTAAACTCAGGTATTCCAGAACTGCAACGATAAAATTATGACGACAACACCTCAGAGCTCAACTCCCCGGGACACTTCCACTAAACCCATGACAGGAGGCACCAAGACAATGTTCTCATCATAAAACCATCGGAACGATTCCAAGATACCCGCGTGATCCTAAAAAAAATTTAGTGAAATTTGAGAAGAGAAGAGTCAAAACTCTACGTCAGGATGCCTTACCAGAGCGATGAAGAGACTGGGGAATAAAAAGAATTCCTAACTCTCCGATATATATAATCCTAAATGACTCAAAACATTTTTCTAGACACAACTCGGCCGCTAAAAACGATCAAGCAGTGGGGCTCCTAAGGTCGGGGAAGGCTCTGATTACCAACTTGTAACGCCCTCGATGCGGCTATATCTCCCACGTGTCGAAGCACGACTTAGAGGCATAACCGCATTGAAAGCAATGTCGCAAGTGAGGTAATCTTCACACAACCCAGGTAATACATAAGGGAAAGAGATACATAGTTGGCTTACAATCGCCACTTCACACAATTACATGAATAAAGCATTACATCATCCAGATACAATCAAGGTCCGACTACGGAACCAAAATAACAGAAGAACCCCAAATGCGACAAAGGTCCCCGATCGACCCCAACTGGGCTCCACTACTGATCAACTGAAACGTAACAACACAATGAACAAGATCTTCATCGAGCTCCTCCTTGAGCTTGGTTGCGTCACCTGCTCGGTAACATAGGCACCTGCAAACTGGTTTTGGAAGTATCTGGTGAGCCACGGGGACTCAGCAATCTCACACCCGCGAGATCAAGACTATTTAAGATTATAGGAAGGATGGAGTAATGAGGTGGAGCTGCAGCAAGCGACTAGCATATATGGTGGCTACAATCGCAAAAGAGAGTGAGAAGAGAAGCAAGGCACGGTCGTGAAGCTAGCAATGATCAAGAAGTGATCCTAAAACTACTTACGTCAAACATAACTCCAACACCGTGTTCACTTCCCGGACTCCGCCGAGAAGAGACCATCACGGTTACACACACGGTTGATGTATTTTAATTAAGGTCAACTTCAGGTTTTCTACAACCGGACATTAACAAATTCCCATCTGCCACATAACCGCGGGCACGACTCTCGAAAGTTTAAACCCTGCAGGGGTGTCCCAACTTAGCCCATGACAAACTCTCACGGTCAACGGAGGAATAGACCTCCACCCGAGACACTCCGATCAGACTCGGTATCCCGGTACAACAAGACATTTTGACAGGGTAAAACAAAACCAGCAACACCGCTCGAATGTGCCGACAAATCCCGATAGGAGCTGCACATATCTCTTTCTCAGGGCACACTCAGATGAGTCTAGCTACGAGTAAAACCAACCCTCAAGTTTCCCCGAGGTGGCCCCGCAGGCAGCTCGGTTCGGACCAACACTCAGAGGAGCACTGGCCCGGGGGGGTTAGAATAAAGATGACCCTTGAGTCTGCAGAACCCAAGGGAAGGTGGTAGGTTGTTAGTGCAAATGGTAAAACCAATGTTGGGCATTGCTGGAGGATCTTTACTTAAGGCGAACTGTCAAGGGGTTCCCATTATAGCCCAACCGTGTAAGGAACGCAAAATCCGGGAACATAACACCGATATGACGGAAACTAGGGCGGCAAGAGTGGAACAAAACACCAGGCATAAGGCCGAGCCTTCCACCCTTTACGAAGTATATAGATGCATTAATTAAATAAGATATATTGTGATATCCCAACAAGTAAACATGTTCCAACCAGGAACAACATCTCCATGTTCCAACAAGGAACAAAATCTTCACCTGCAACTAACAACGCTATAAGAAGGGCTGAGCAAAGCGGTAACATAGCCAATCAACGGTTTGCTAGGACATGGTGGGTTAGAGGTTTGACATGGCAATTTGGGAGGCTGACAAGCAAATGGTAGGCATCGTAGCATTGACATAGCAAAAGAGCGAGCAAACTAGCATAACAAAGATAGTAATGATTTCGAGGGTATGATCATCTTGCCTGAAATCCCGCAAGGAAGAAGAACGATTCCATGAAGAAGACAAACGGACATCGAACGTATCCTCACAACTCCGGAACGAAACCGAAGCTAACGAGAGAAGCAAACCCGGAAAGAAACAAACAACATAGTAAACAACCATCACATAAACATGGCATGATGCGCAAACAAGTATGATGCATGCCCGGTTTAAATAGCATGGCATGGCAAAGTGCAACGAACAATACTACAAATTAAGTGGACCTCAATATGCAACGAGTTGCATACTGACGGAACACCACATCAATTATTTAGTTTTCTCTCGATAAGACTAACCAACAATATTAAATGTTGTTAAGCATGGCAAGAGGTGAAGCATAACAAAAACTATACCATCTAAACAATTTAAATGGGGCCGGATATAAAAACAACAAATCCGGTAAATCCCCATATGCATTTAGAAATTTAATGCAACAACAATTTTAAACATTTTAATTGTTGTTATCATGATGCGGATGACATATGCAAGTTTTATGCAATTTTTATGAAAAAGTTGACATGAGCATGATAAGGAGCATTTGTCGCCATGGCGGAAGGAAAAAGGTGCCACGACGGCGAAACAAAAATGGTGCCACGGCAACATATCCGAAAATGATGCCACGGCAACATATCGGTTCCGGTAGCTCACGGAGATACCGGTGCAAAAGAAGTGGGCGTGAACAAGTCATGCAATATGGTGGGGTGATCCCGGCTACCGGGTTCCCACGGGTTAGTGGCATGGAAATGAGTGACAATTCGGACACGGTGCAAACTCGAGCATCTCATACATGCAAGGGCATCTCATCGCGGTCGTCTCGGGTTATACCTTCGAAGCGTGCGTTTTCGGAGCGGTTCGGGTTGGGCGAAGGAAGTAGACATTCTCGTAGCGGTCGTAGAGGAAGTAGTTGTTCACATGGCGACGGTAGAGGAAGTAGTCGTACACGGCGGTAGTGGAGGTAGTGGAAGTAGACGTTCTCGCGACGGTAGTGGAAGTAATTGTTCACGGGTCGTCGTGGGAAGTAGTTGTACACGGCGTCAGTAGTGGTACACCATTGAAGATGTACACGTTCCGTAGATGAATCTTGGCGTATCCGAAGGGGTACTTGGCGATCCGGTCCTGTAGTCGTACTAGGCATCCGGTGAACTTGGTGAAATCCACGAAGGCGTCCTTGGGCTATCTTGGTATGGTCTTGGCGTCCATGGTTCGGTGGTTGTGGAGGCAGGGGATCAAGGTTGGCGCGCCTTCTTCGCCTGCTCGAAGCAGAGGCGCGGCCACGGCACCACTGGGGCTTGGTCGTGACAAGAAGCGGGGACGCAGCGGAGGCCTGGCGTTGCTTGGGACTCCGGCGAAGGGCGATGCGACCGGGAGGTTGGAGGCGCTGGTGAACCGTGGTGGCGATGAGCGGATGGCGGCTTGGGCGCGAAGCAGGGCTGCGGGCGATGCTGCTGGCGAGCTGGGGATGCCGGGGACCCGCAGCAGAGGAGCGGGCGCTGCTCCGGCAGTGAGACGGCGACCCGGCAAGAACCGAGGCGAGGCAGTTCGGCGACGATGCATGGTGCAGGAGGACGACGGATGCGGGCGCAGAGGAGGGGCACGACCGCAGGCGACGGAGGGCCGCTGGAGTTGGCCGTCCCGATGGTGTTGCAGAGGCCGGGCGCGGGGCTGATGGAACGGGGCACGACGCGAGGCGAGGGGGCCGACGGGGCTCCGGCCTGGTTCTCTCACCGGAGGGACGGGGCGAGGGAGCGAGGGGGTCGAGGGCTGCGCATGGGGATCGAGAGAGGAGAGATGGGGCGCAGAGGAGGGAGATGGAGGCACTGCGGGAGGGAGATGGGATCGAGAGAAGGGGATCGATCGGCCTAGGGTTAGAGCTGGTGGGGGCGGCTGGGCCTTGGGCCGGCTTAGGTGGGCCTAGGGAGGCCGGAGGAGGAGCCTTGGCCCATGCGGGAGGAGCTGGAGAAAAAGGCTGGTTCTCTCTCTCTCCCTACTTCTTTATTTCCCAAAAATAGAAAATAAATCTAGGAAGAAAAGGAGAAGAAAGGAAGGTAGAAATAGAATTTTGGGCATGGGGATAATTTTCTCAGACTCAGAAAAATGAGTTTAATCCAAGAAAATAGAAGTGGGCATGGATACAAGGTTTAGATTCAAAAACATTTGAATTTAATTAAAATGGGTGAATAGGAAGTGGAAGTTTGGAAGGCCCAAAAATGTTGAGAATTTTAGAGGAGCCACAATAAATGGAGAAAGAATTGTTGGCAAAGTTTGAGGAAAGGAATTGAGATAACAAAGGCATGGGGAATTATTTTGCAAGTGTGTCAAAGGTAATTCCACATCAATGGAATATTTTATAATAGCTCCCTAATATTGGGAGGATATGTTATAAAGAGAAGTCACCATGTGAATTCCCTCGATTTAAATAGATCAAAAGATCTATGCAATTTATTTAGTTGAGGTTTTAAAAATTAATGATGTGATGGCATGATGCAATGCAAATGATGCAAGGATGAAAGCAACAAACAAAACAAATCACACGATGAAACTCGGAGTAGCTGGAAGTCTTCTAGAGCGTCGGTCTCGGGGCGTTTACAAACTGTGTCGAGAAACTTATGGTACGAGCTGTTTTCTGTTATATATGTTGTTCATAAACTATTGCTTATACACAGTTTTACAGTTGTGATCTTCTTGAAACAGGAACTGCCGAGTTCTATTGTTCCTATACAGATGCCTGACCATGGTCGGGTCAGACTTGCGCTTGGTCACAACATGATGTTTATGTCGACCTACTCAATTCCCCTTGGAGGTGAAAAGATACTTATTCGTGGGTGGTCTCAAATAATGAAGGCCCGTCCATCTTGGAGAATAGGACAGAAGATTATGTTCATGCTTTTCCATGGCTCTAAAGCGAATATCCTGTTTATTGACCACGTTGCGAGATGAAGCCGCTTTCAGAAGGTTGTGGACGCGCGGGGTGGCGCCTGGGCCTTGTCCTGGGGCTTGGCGGCCTCACCCTTGGTTAACTGTAGGCAAAGTAGCACTGTTCGAGGCGTGCTTTGTATGGTTGAACCTATATAAGTACTCATACTGCTTTCAACTTTGGTTGTTAAGTGCCCCTGCTGGTTTCAGTTAAGGTTGTTAAGTACTCCTGCTGCTTTTAAAGTCTGTCGTGTTTCTTCAGTCATGTCTTCCTCCAGCCGCCAAAACCGAACCAGCGCTGGCGGGGCCGCCTGCTTCCGCCTCCCACCGCTGGCTGCGCCTCAGCGCACGCATTGCCGCCCCACCGTCTCCTAAATCGTTAACGCCAACGTCCTCCACGCGCTTTGGTGCGCTTGCCGCGACGCCGCCCTCTCGCGTTGTCAACATGGTCAACAAACAACAGGAATTGACAGAAGTACGTAGAGAGAATGACAATAGGGGCCCACCACGTCAGCGTATGGAAAAATAAAATGCTTCCTCCTAGTGTTTTCCTGACATCTAGGACCCACGACAGTGTGAGCGTATATAGTCAATAGACAAGAGAACAGCACAAGATCGGCTGACACCTGGGACGTAGCTACTCGAGCAGCATTTTTTTGTTTGGTACTATTGAGACGGAGCAGGGTTTGAACTAGGCTGTGGCCCGTCTAGCCCAGGCTTATATTTTATGTTCACCATGTGACCAGCCCAGCTATTTTTTCTTTGTGAAAATGACCCAGTTTATTTTTTCTGAAGAATACCCAATCCAGGCCTACTTATTTTTCTACGCCCTGATGGGCTGCAACTCTTTCAAGACGCCTGCAAATCTTGAAAGTAATATGAAATGGGTTGTAAATATAAAAACAGATGACAAATTGGCAATTACTTTATAATTTCTGATTTTTTCACATTTTCAGATTCCTATTTCACTAGGCATTAACCTAATTTAAATATATCTTCAAAGTACTTTAAATCTGGCTCGACATTTTGGTATTAAAAATAGTTTGGAACCCACAGAAATATGTGAAATTGGCCCTGGCCAACCAAAAAAATGACTGCAATAAATTGCATAAGAAGTTGCCATGAGCTATATATAAATTATTAAAAAAAGAGGGAGTGGTCTGACTTGTGGGCCTATTTAGTTGACGCGTATGCAAGATTTTTTTAGTTATTATATACTACGTCAACAAACGATTCTAGCAGATGTAACCGTTGGATGTCAATCCAATGGCCATCGTGTTTCTTCAATCTCTAATCTTCTTGCTCCGGCCGCCAAAGTAGCGTCGGCGGGACCGCCTGCTCCGGCCTCCCATGGCCGGCTGTGCTGCCGCGCAGGCCTCAGCGCCCCCTACTACTCCCACCACTGGCCAGGGCATCCCTCTACTCACCCACACCCCCTGTTATTCTGTGGCGACGGCAGCCTCACACTGCAGCCGAACCGGTGAACCCTCGTACTCCTCTCCGCGCGGGCTTCCACCGCCGTGTCTTCCCCGGCCCCGTGTCGTCCCCTTCCTAGGCCTTGCCGTCGTCCACCGCCGTGGTGCTCTCGGCGCGGCGTGGTCAATGTGGTCAACGACCGACTTCCATCGGAAGAGTACTGTACATGGAGAGGCTGACAGCTGGGTCCACGGCAGCCGCAAGGAAGTGCCTCCTTATTACATGGAAAATAATTATTCCTCCACCTGACATCAGGGACCCATCGGACGGGCCACCAGTATTTCGTGAAAAAAATGTTTCCCCCTGACTGCTGGGACCCACAGGATGGGCCACCGTATTTCGCGAAAAAAATGTTCCCCCCGCTGTCAGCTCGGACCCACCGGAAGTGCCTCCTTATTACACACAAAAAATTAAATACCCCCTTGCCAGCTGGGACCAACCTTGGTGGGAGGCTGACTTGTGGGCCTACTAAGTTGACTGGGACGGAGGCCTTTGTCAACTTTAGTGAATATATGAACGATTCTAGCTCCAGTGACCGTACGATGTCCATCCAACGGCCATAGTGCTTCTTGAACCTCTGGTCTTCTTGCTCCAGCCGCCCAAAGCAGCGCCAGTCGTGCCGCCTGCTCCTGTTTCCCGTGGCCGGTTGTGATGCTGCGGAAGCCTCACCGCCCCCTACTACTCCCACCGCTGGCCAGGCCATCCCTCTACGCACCCACACACCCTGTTATTCTGCGGCGAGGGCAGCCTCACACCGCAGTCGAACGAGTGAACCCTCATACTCCTCTACGCGTGGGCATCCACTGCCGCGTCTTCCCCGGCTCCGC
This sequence comes from Triticum timopheevii, assembly GCA_963921465.1. Taxonomy (NCBI): domain Eukaryota; kingdom Viridiplantae; phylum Streptophyta; class Magnoliopsida; order Poales; family Poaceae; genus Triticum; species Triticum timopheevii. The sequence continues at coordinate 170,935,166 of OY997264.1, read as the reverse complement.
GTTGTCCCCTTCCTAGGCCTCGCCGTCGTCCATCGCCCTGGTGCTCTTGGCGCGGTGTGGTCAACATGGTCAAGGAATGGCTTCCATTGGACGTGGACTGTACGTCCAATGGCTGACAGTTGGGTCCACGGCCGCAGCAAGGAAGTGCCTCCCAAAATAATTATTCCGCCACCTGACTGCGGGGACCCACCGGACGGGCCACCGTATTTCATGAAAAAAACATTTCCCCCTGTCTGCTAGGACCCACCAGCTACATCTTCGCACGCAAGGAAGTGCGTCCGAAAAAACGATTCGCCCCCCTGACTGCTGGGACCCACCAGCTACATCTTCGCACGCAAGGAAGTGCCTGACAGTCGGGACCCACCTGGTCGAAGCGTACGTAGCTTTGTCATTTTGGTCGCCAATGTGTACGTACATATATACTGGTGGATGTAGAGGCGCGCACGTGTCGTAGCAGAGGCACGCACGTAGCATGTACACGTACGTACAGTGGCCAGGGTGCAAGAAAGAAAATACGGCCACGTATGTGTACATATGGGCGGGGTCTCGAACGCCTACTCGCGCAAACGTACGGCGAGGGCTCGTGTACATGGCTGGGTCGGAACAGAGAAACAACGTCGTCGTCGTGTTCATGGGGAGGCAACGGAATGCATCGTGTTCATGGGGAGGCAATGGAATGTGTCGTGTTCATCGAGAGGCAACGGAACGCGTGGGAGCCAACCGGCTGGGTCGGAACAGAATGTGTGGTCATGTTCATCGGGAGGGCTTGGATGGAACAGGCGATGGAAACGAGGCCTGGCGTACTGCACAACAGAGGAAACGGACATCCTACATTCGGAACGGGGTCCTGTTGATCGGGAGGGGTGTGGCGTACCGCAAAACGGAGGAAACGGACCTCTTACGTCGAAACGGGGGTCCTGTTGATCAGGAGGGGTGTGGCATACTGCAAAACGGAGGAAACGGACCTCCTACGGTCGAAACGGGGGTCCTGTTGATCGGGAGGGGTGTGGCGCACCACAAAAGGGATGAAACAGACTTGTGTTGGAGCGCTACGGTCGAAATGGGGGTCCTGTTCATCGGGAGGGGTGTGGCGTACCGCAAAACGGGACTCCACGGGATACTGTTCATCTCCACCGTCGACCTCCTCCAGCCTCCACGGGCTCCTGTTCATCCAGCCTCCACCGTGCGCTACTCCACCAGCTACTGTTCAACCACCCCTCCACGGGCACCCCTCCACCGTCTACTGTTCATCCAACCCTCCACACCACGGGGTCCTATTCAACCACCCCTCCACGGCCACCCCTCCACTGTCTACTATTCATCCAGCCCTCCACATCACAGGTTCCTGTTCATCCAGAGGCAATGCCACCGCTCACTGTTCATCCACCCCCCCCCCCCCCGCAACACTCACTGTTCATCCCAGAGGCAGCATCGGTCAGCTTCAGTTAGCATCAGTAGCGAAGGAATCGCTCCATCGGGTTCAGTTAACAGCCATCGATCGATCGCTCGGGTTCAGTAACTCGTAGCCTGCAGTGCAATCGCTCGGGTTCAGTTAAAGCCCAATGCCTCGCTCGGGTTCAGTTAGAGCCAATGCCTCGCACGCACACGCGTACGTGTACGAGAGAAACGTGCATCGCTCGGCCCCCGACCTCCCACCGTAACCGGCAAATCCCCGAAATTTTCCTCCCCCTCGCTTCTACCACGGTATTTTCTGTCATGGACGGCCCAAAGAATGTCATGCAGCTGCGTCTCCGGTCCGCCCAGGACGAAAAGCCCATTTTCTGTCATGAATTTTTGTCATAGAAGTAGGAGCCCACCACATCTATGATGATACCGGGTTTTGTCACAATTATCGTCATAGAAGTGTCATATGTATGATAGAAAAAAAATCGTTCGGCCCAAAATGTCACGGATGTGTCTTTTTTTTGTAGTGATAAATTGGGAATCACCCAAACCTCCAACGAGAAGCCACTGAGATGTAGGGTGACGGGGGCTGCACGCCTTGAGCTTCCCTTGTGACTTCCTCCATCTCTTTTATTCTTGTTCTAACCACTCCCTGTGCGGGCGGAGATTCCTCCTTCAGTGTCCTGCGTGCCCGCAATGTGATGGTTGGTGGCGCATCATTGCTGCCCATTAGCATCTTTCGACCCTCCTGGGCACCTGCAGAGGTTCCAAGTGTTAATCAGCTAGGGTCTCGGTGCGTCGAGGTCGATGAAGAAGGGGCAGCCTCCTGACGAGGCGTCGTAGCCGACCTCAGGGTGGCTGACGTTGAAACAGGCTCAAAAGAACCTGTACAACACAAGGTCGAAGTAGAGCTCCCGATTTCTGTAGGGAAAGAGCGATTGGAGTCATGGCGCCCTGTTGAGGATGATTGCCAAAGTCCTTGGCTCATGTGGCTTCGCGGGAAGGAGTCCTTTGCCCCGGAAGGTGAGCACGGCATGAGGAGGCGCTTTATCTCGGCCGCCGGTGCCACACCTGGCTTGATCAAGACATCAGCCAAAGGTGTCATCCGCCCTAAGTGTTGGTCGTTGCCTTCTTCAAGGAAGTAATACTTTGCACCTGCATGGTGAGATTCCTGCACAGTGTAAGGAGAGATGTTGTCGATGATGCACTGCTGCGTGCCTTGGGTGTCGAGGAACTTCAGGCACTGATGAAGAGTGGATGGCACGACCCGGTACTTGTGAATCCACGGCCTCCCCAGAAGGGCCGAGTAGGAGGTGTTCGCTTCAATGACGAAGAGCGGCACCTTGAAGCTGAATGTATACATCTGGATCTTCACCGTGATGGCGTCAAGCATTAGCTTTCCCTGGTTGTCGAAGCCATAGATCATTGCATCCATGGACTCCAAGTCGTCCATCGTGAAGCCAGCCCGCGTCAAGCTCCGAAGGGGCAGGATATTCACGGCGGACCCTGGGTCGATGAGGATCTTGCGAAGGTGTGCAGTGCCAATGTTACCTTCCACGTAGAGCGGTCGGTTGTGGTCACTATCATCTATGAGCTTGTCTTCCTTGTCGAATGTTATTTCATTCACGAATAGGGGGTTGGAGAAGAGGCGGTGCTTCGCCATGGACACCTCATAGAGCTCCAGAGCTTGAAGCGCCTTGATAAGGGCTTCACGAAGGTCTGGCGCCATGATGAGGGCGTCATGCACACTCAAAAGTGCGGGGATTCGCTTTAGGTGGGAAAGGATGTTGTAGTCGACGTCATGCTGCTTTGTCTTCCCTTGGCCTTGTTCTTCACGCACTTCCTCCTGCAAGGGTGCCTATTTTGTGGCAGCCGGCTTGGGCACCCTTGTTGGCTTGATCTTCAGTGGCTCGGGAAGAACCTTGCCTCCGCGCAAGTTCATGTTCACCTCTTCTGCTTGCACGTTCTTCTTCGTGTCTTCAGCGTGGAACACCTCTTGCTCTTAGTGTGTGAACACATCTTCCGAATCAGAGCTTGGCGTGTCGCAATAGCTGAGGATGACGTTGCAGCTTTCGCTGTTTGATGATTGGGATGATCTAGCTCCTTCTTGGTCTTCTTCCGTCCCCTTTGCCGGTACCTGCACTCGAGCGCGTGGCATGCACTACTCCAAGGTGGGTAACACGCGCCCTGGCCGTGGGAACGACTCATTTCCCTCTGACATAGGGACGAATCTTGGTGGAGGGCAGTGTTGACTCAGATTGACTCGTCTTAGGATCCTCGGGGCGGCTTGCACCAGGGGAGCTGGGTAAGGAGGACGAGCTGGAAGGTTCCTCGGGTATGGCCTTCGGCGAACCATTCTCCAAGGCTTCTCCTTGTGGATGGCCGGGGTTGCCTTCTGATGGAGTGAAAGTGCTTGCATCATGGAGAGAACAAGGCTGGATAGCTGGTCTTCAACCTGTGCGAGGGGCACCCACTTTTCTTCATGCTCCATCTCTTGACCTGGTGAAGGGGATGAGGCCACACCCACCATGTTCACCGCATGGTAGTCCGGGTTGATGGCTTCTGGGTCCAAGTTGATCATCTTCTCATTAACAGCTCTTTGGAGCCATTCTTTGAAGGCGACACAATCCTCGATGATGTCACCCACATACCTGTGGTATGGGCAAAACAATGGATTATCAGTCATCCTTACCTAATATGGCCTCCGAGGTTCTGGAAGGTTCAATGCTCGATGATCCATTAGCTGACTGAACATGTCCTTGACAAGTTCACGTCGGAAGATGTATTGCTTCTTGAGGAGCTCCTGGATCGACGAGCGTTGTCTTCCTGCTTCCTGTTTGCCTCTTGCACCCAAGACGGCCACTTGGCCTTGGGGTGCAGACGAGAAGATCTTGGTGGTGTTCACTTACGCCGGCGCCTTCAGCTTGCCCCTACTATTAGCTTGCTTGGATGTCACGGCGAAGCGCTTGGCAGGGTCGAATGCGCTGGCATTCTTGTGGAGCTCCATTATCTGCGGTTATTTCTCGACCTCATGCTTCATGGCTGCTACCGCAATGCTTAGGGCACTAAAGGTTCTAGGCTCGCGCCGAGAGACCTCAAGTGACAAATGTTGTTGCATCACATGGATGCACATCTCAATGGCGTCCTCAAGGTGCATCTCTCTAGCGAGGCGCACATAGCTGTTGCAGAATCTGATGATGTAGTCGTCGATGGACTCGTCTCGTCGTTGTCGAACTTGCGCCAGCTCGACGATGGAGAAGTCCTTCTTCATGGAGACGAAGTGCTTCTTGAAGACTTCCTTCATGCCCGCCTAACTTCCAATGGATCCAACCGGTAAGCGACTGTACCAATGGAATGCAGGTCCTGTTAACGACCCTGAAAATTGACGCAAGAGGAGTGACGAGCTGTTTGCCGTGTGGCCGCATGCCGCCTCAAAGTACGCCAAGTGCTCTCTTGCATCGCCGGTTCCATCGAATTGGCGGAACTTCGGTGGGTGCCACCCTGAGGCGTATGCGACCATGTCATGCCACGCCTCATAAGGCTTCTCCAGCTCACTCTCTGAGGTACAAGGGGCTTGATCTATCGTCATTTGCTTGAACTTTCTGGCCACCATATCTTCAATGATGTTGTGGCAGTCCTTCAACATGCTTGCATTTGGCACCACGTTGGCAGAACCAACGGGGCTAACCAATGGTCGAGCGTGCATGTTAGGGTCTTGGCGTTGATGCACATCATTAAGTGGCGGCACTGCATGAGTGTCACCAAGTAGCTCTTCTTCTTGTGGATCCACCACCCGTTGCGGCGCGCCTCGTGATGGAGCACCTTGGTTGTTCATCATGAGCTCGATGAACTGGTCAAGCTTTGATGACAACTGGTTGATTGTATGACGCTAGCCCCTGACCTGTTCTTCTAAGGAAGCTTGATGCGCCGCTACCGCATTTGCGGTACCTAGCTCCTAGACGACGGCACCGGGATCTTCAGGGGCACCGCCACTGTTCACCATGCGAAATGGCGCAGTGTGGAGATCTCCAATACCATCTTCAGAATCTGATAAGTCAGACAGAAAAAGGTCATGGTAAGGAGGGGAGTTCGGGTGCATCTCCAACAAAGGTGAATAAGATGAGTCAGAGAAGCTCTCTTCGTCATCGAGGTCGTCCTGGTGCTCTCCATCTCCAACAGGCCCATCTGTTATGCTCTAACATGCAATGGACCTCAGTCGCGTGTTAGCTCCAGGCCGACTTGCAACCTGGTGAAGTTCGTTCGGGTCTTCAGGAAGACGGGCCTTGATGTCAGTGTAGCAGCGTGGCGATATGTCTCGATGTCGTGAAGTACTTCCATCCGCTAGCAATCCTTTGCCTGTGGTTGTAGGAAGAGATGGGGCCTTGGATCTTGCACCTTCTTGTGATGACGAAGAGGTTGTCTTGGGGCCCCCCTCTGCTCCTTTGAACCATGCACACACATGGCCAAGGCGGGGTAAGAAAGTCTTCCGGAAGTCTGCTTCAGGGTTTGGCACGATCTCTTCATCTGAAGGATAGCTAAACTCCTAGGTGATGCGAGGAGGTCGCCATCCATTACTTGACTCGTGACTGGGTTGCACTCCCAGCGTGCCACATAAAGCAAGGTTCTTCTCAACTGGTTCCTTTGCTTTGTCTGCCTCGTGCTGAAGCTTATTAGCCTCCCCATCTTGGTCCAACCTATCAGAGGGAACAAGTGGAGGATTCATAGGAAGTGTTGCATCTGGTTGGAGAGCAGCCTTGGATGTAGCCTCAGGAGCCGCTTCGTTGCTGGTGGAGGTCATTGGCTTGGTTACTTCAATGTCGTCCATTAGCGTGGACGACGGGGGCGGTGTCTTCCGGTCCTCCAATGGGGGTGGTGTCATGGCCGCCTTCACCTGTTCACCATCTTTTGGGGGAAGGGATGAAGAAGGCATCTCCTTGCTCCTTTGCTCTGCGCTGCTTGTGGAGGACTTGTGCGGTTTCGGTGCCAAACAACTGAGCAGGTAGTTATACCTCTCGTGCCGCTTTAAGTCGGTTGAGATGCGGAACCTGATTATGTCATTTTCTTGAACTACCACGCCATCGGGTCGTAGGTGTACCTGGGTGTGTCGAAGGACTATGTCCTCGAGTTCTTTATATAGAACTTGGCGGTTTCTCCAGTGCCTCTCGCGCTTGCGTTGGTTATCCGTTAGAATGCCGCCAGCCCTTTGTGGCACTGTTGGTGTGGGGAGAAGTGGTGGTGCAAGGCACCGCATGGATGATGAAGTTTTGTCCATCGTTGCCTGCAGTTGTGGTCGATCTCCCCGCCTGGGAGGAGAACATGGTCGTGGTGGAAGCATCGGCCATAGAGGCTCCCGTGGTCGCCACTGCTGAGTCGGTCGAGTGTTCCTTTCTTCCTCTTGGTGTCTTGACCATCGGTTCCAACATGGGGGCATGTAGGGCTACCTCCGTTGCTGGAAGTGTCGGATTGGTGATGGTGGTCGTCGAGGTGCCAGCGTGTGGCGCTCATGTTGCGGGCGATGACTCGGGGCTTGATGCCTTGTCTCGCCTGCACCTTGTGTTGATGATGTACTTGGTGCCGCTGCATCATGTAGCCGCCTCTGGATGTTGTTCATATGCTCTTGGAGTTGTCGAAACTCTCGTCGCAGGTCTTCATTACGTGGGGCGGGTGCTTCATGGCGAAGGACGGAAAACATGTTGTCATTGGGGAGAGACCGTCCATCGACGATAGAAGTATGAAGGCCTGGAGCCCATGCACCCCACCGAGTATCTTCGAGGTTGATGGAGATCGTAGGGCCTGGTAGAACAGGCTCCTTGCATGAACGCCGCTTCCAGAACTCCTTCATAATGGACCGCCTCACCAGTTGCTTCATCTTGGTTGGCTCGTACGCCCAGTCGTCGGGGAACAAGTCATACGGAGGGGCCTGGGTGCTCTGGTAAGTGAACACCTTGTCCGCCAAGTCCCTTGCTCCGAGGGACCAATCCTCCTCCGGCACCGTGCTCTGAGCGATGCGGGATGTAATCTGTTGGTGAAGTAATCGTACCTTGTGATACTTCCTCCTATAGTTCCGGAGAGGATGCGGGCTTTCGGACAAACGGGCATTCGCCATAAGCATCCGCAGGTTGTGGGAGATGGCTTCCAGGCCCTCTAGCAACTCGACCTCGGTGCGCTGTGGTGTTGGACGTGACAGCTCCGAGCGTGAAGTTGGGGTAGGGGCGTAATGGGACGCTGCTCCTGCCGTGGCGGCCTTAGCGCGAAGGCGTTGAGCAACCTCCACATCTCCTCTCATATCCGCCCTTGTTGATTCCTTCAATAGGGCACGTGCCTCAAGCATTAGCTCATGGCTCTCCTTCTTCGCCTTGGCGGCCTCCCGCCTTTGCACCTTCTTCGACTGCACAGTTTGGAACTGCGCAGGATCTTGAGCTTCGTGCATGTAGACTTTGTCACCGAGCTCAATGACGATAATGGCCGGCATTGATCCAAACTGAAGCACCGATGGCTCCGAGTTGCTTCCGTGTGATAGTCCACCAGCAGAAAAAGGGATCTCGATCAACGGAAATCCTCGCCGATGCCTTGTCATGCAGCATGCTATGTGGATTGGGAGACGGGCGAAGACGATTCTGACGACCACAGCAAAGCAGAGATGGGAGGAGAACCGGGTCCCACTGGGTCTGCCAATTTGTTTGACACGAGAAAAACATCTAAAACTCCGGGAAGAAGGGAGAAGGGAGTGTGTTCCTCTCAGACGCCGGGGAAAGAAAACTGAGTATGTGGGCGTGCCAGTGTACCATAGTACACAAACAAAAAAGAGATATGGGAACATGTATTTCATTAATATCATTGGAGAAATAAAATAAAAATATCCCATATAAAAAAAGGTGCGCTCCGTGGCCTACTAGCACGGCCAAGCTGGCTATGGCGATTGTGTGATCTCCTGGTTCTCGGGGCCTCGGAAGGCTCCCGGTTAATTACTCCCGTGGGTTGCTCCGCAGGATACCTCTGATTGAGCTATGTGGTCGTCTTCGTCATCTGCGCTTCATGTTCTCCATGCATGATGATGGTGATGTGTGTGTGGGCGGCGGCAGAGCCTGTGTCCTCCTCGGTACACGCGCCGCATGTAGCATGGCCTTTGCGGTGGCCGCGCTTGCCCTCGCCGTCGTGCCTCGTCAGTCTTGGCGGCGTTGGAGGAGTTGTTGTTGGGGTAGCATGGATCGCGCTCTGCTTGGACTTCTCGACGACCAGTAGCTTCTTGGGGTGTGCAAGGGGCTACGCCTTGCGGGAGAACTTGTCGGTAGTGACCAACATCGGTATATGACCGTCATGTTGCTCACACCAGCATGGCCTGTGTGGTCGACACCTCGCCCCGACCTGACACCCAGTCCATGGCAGTCGGCATAGTCAAGGCATCGTCTCACGAGATCGTAGAGGAGCGGTGTTGTTGTTGAAGTCGCTGTTGGGGAACGTAGTAATTTCAAAAAAATTCCTACGCACACGCAAGATCATGGTGATGCATAGCAACGAGAGGGGAGAGTGTGTCCACGTACCCTCATAGACCGAAAGTGGAAGCGTTAGAACAACGCGGTTGATGTAGTCGTACGTCTTCACAGCCCGACCGATCAAGCACCGAAACTACGGCACCTCCGAGTTCTAGCACACGTTCAGCTCGATGACGTCCCTCGTTCTCCGATCCAGCCGAGTGTCGAGGGAGAGTTCTGTCAGCACGATGGCGTGGTGACGATCTTGATGTTCTACTATCGCTGGGCTTCGCCTAAGCACCGCTACAATATTATCGAGGAGGACTATGGTGGAGGGGGGCACCACACACGGCTAAGAGATCAGGAGATCAATTGTTGTTGTCTTTGGGGTGCCCCCTGCCCTCGTATATAAAGGAGCTAGGGGAAGGCGGCCGGCCAAGGAGGAGGGCGCGCCAAGGGGGGAATCCTACTCCCACCGGGAGTAGGACTCCTCCTTTCCTAGTAGGAGTAGGAGAGAAGGAAGGGGAAGGGAGAAGGGAAGGAAGGAGGGGGCGCAGCCCCTCCCCCTAATCCAATTCGGACTAGGCCTTGGTGGGCACGCGGCCTGCCCTAGGCAGCCCCTCTCTCTTTCCCGTATGGCCCAATAAGGCCCAATACTTCTCCCGGCGAATTCCCGTAACTCTCTGTACTCCGAAAAATACCCGAATCACTCGGAACCTTTACGAAGTCCGAATATAGTCGTCCAATATATCAATCTTTACGTCTCGACCATTTCGAGACTCCTCCTCATGTCCCCGATCTCATCCGGGACTTCGAACTCCTTCGGTACATCAAAACACAAAGACTTATAATAAAATTGTCATCAAAACCTTAAGCGTGCGGACCCTACGGGTTTGAGAACTATGTAGACATGACCGAAACACGTTTCCGGTCAATAACTAATAGCGGAACCTGGATGCTCATATTGGCTCCCACATATTCTACGAAGATCTTTATCGGTCAAACCGCATAACAACATACGTTGTTCCCTTTGTCATCGGTATGTTACTTTCTCGAGATTCGATCGTCGATATCCCAATACCTAGTTCAATCTCGTTACTGGCAAGTCTCTTTACTCGTCATGTAATCATTCCGTAACTAACTCATTAGCTACATTGCTTGCAAGGCTTATAGTGATGTGCATAATCGAGAGGGCCCAGAGATACCTCTCCGACAGTCGGAGTGACAAATCCTATTCTCAAAATACGCCAACTCAAGAAGTACCTTCAGAGACACCTATAGAGCTCCTTTATAATCACCTAGTTACGTTGTGACGTTTGGTAGCACACAAAGTGTTCCTCTGGTAAACGGGAGTTGCATAATCTCTGAAAGTGCTAGTATCGACTAGAGGGGGGGGGTGAATAGGCAATTTTTATGAAAGTCTTCAAAACTTGGAAGTTTGGAAGACAAACAACAGAATTGACCTAGTTGATATGCAGCGGAAGATAAACTACCATAGGCAAGCCATAGTCAAGTATGCAATAATGTGAAAGTACAAGACTAATAGCAGCTAAGTAGAAAGGATCAGGACGGAAGATAGTATGAAGCCAATCAACAGTAGTAGTCAAGCAATGAAGTCAAACAGATACACAGAAAGGCAGTGATTTCACGAAGACAAACTAAGGTAAAGGATAGAAAGGGATAGAACCAGTTGCTTGTTGAAGACACAGGATTTGTTGGACCAGTTCCAGTTGCTGTGACAACTATACGTCTGGTTAGGGAGGCTGAGATTTAACTCAGAAGACCGTGTCTTCACCTTATTCCCCTTGAGCTAAGGACACCCAGTCCTCGCCCAATCACTCTGGTAAGTCTTCAAGGTAGACTTCCAAACCTTCACAGACTTCATTCACCGGCAATCCACAATGACTCTTGGATGCTCAGAATGTGACGCCTAACCGGCTAGAGGATTCATAGTCCTCAAGTGTAATAAGTCTTCAGGTCACACAGACAGAAAGACTTCAGTGATGCCTAACACTCTTTGGCTCTAGTGTTTGGGCTTTGTCCTTGCAAGGATTTCTCTCTCTCAAATGCTTCGAGGTGGGTTGCTCTCAAACGACAAAAGCCGTGCACAAACTCTGAGCAGCCACCAATTTATGGTGTAGGGGGTGGGCTATTGTCATCATTGGGAGGATTGTCTTCGGTCTGAGCATAGTCTTCAGATTGATTTGGTGCTGAGATGATAAGTTCCTCTTCAGGTTGTGCTTCAGAAGGCATGATTTCACCAGTTCCCGTCAGCTTGATAGATTCACTTGGAGAGCCTTCATCTAGTGGACTTGGCAGGAGTTCTCTTTGTGAACCATTGGTTTCATCAAATTTCACATCCACAGTTTCGACGATTTTGTAGAGATAGAGGTTGAAGACCCTGTAGGAGTGTGAATCCTTTCCATAGCCAAGCATGAAGCCTTCGTGAGCCTTAGGTGCAAATTTTGACTTGTGATGGGGATCCTTGATCCAGCATCTAGCTCCAAATACTCTGAAGTAACTGACGTTTGGCTTCTTGCTAGTAAGGAGCTCATAGGATGTTTTCTTCAGAAGCTTATGGATGTACACACGGTTGATGATGTGACAGGCTATATCAATAGCTTCAGGCCAGAACTTTCTTGGTGTCTTGTATTCATCTAGCATTGTTTGAGCCATCTCAATGAGGGTTCTGTTTTTGCGCTCAACGATGCCATTTTGCTGAGGTGTGTATGGAGTAGAGAACTCATGAGTGATTCCCATTGTAACCAGATAAAGATCAAGTCCAGTGTTCTTGAATTCAGTGCCATTGTCACTTCTGATATGCTTGATCTTCATGCCATAATTGTTCATTTCTCGATTGGCGAAGCGTCTGAAGACATCTTGCACTTCAGTCTTGTAGAGAATTATATGAACCCATGTGTATCTTGAGTAGTCATCAACAATGACGAAGCCATAGAGACAGGCAGTTGTTGTGAGGGTGGAGTAGTGAGTAGGTCCAAATAATTCCATATGTAACAGCTCGAAGGGTTGAGATGTTGTCATGATTGTCTTCGAGGGGTGCTTTGCCCTTGTCATCTTTCCAGCTTCACAGGCACCACACAGGTGATCCTTCTTGAACTTGACATCCTCGATGCCAATGACATGCTTCTTCTTGATGAGTGAGTGTAAGTTCCTCATGCCAGCATGTCCTAGCCTTCGATGCCAGAGCCAGCATTCTGAAGCTTTTGTGAGAAGACATATGGCAAGCTGTGGACCTGCTGAGAAATCTACCATGTATAGCTCATCTTTTCGATACCCTTCAAAGACTAGAGATTTGTCAGATTCCATTAGTACAAGGCAGCGATATTTTCCAAATAGCACAATCATGTTCAAGTCACAAAGCATTGAGACAGACATTAAGTTGAAACCAAGGGATTCAACAAGCATCACTTTATCCATGTGTTGATCCTTTGAGATTGCAACTCTACCTAGACCCAATACCTTGCTTTTACCAGTGTCAGCAAATGTGATGTGACTCTTGTCGGATGGATGTAAGGTTGAGTCCGTGAGAAGACTTCGATCACCAGTCATATGATTTGTGCATCCACTGTCCATAATCCATTTTGAAGCTTTTGGTGATGTACCCTACAGTGCAGTTAGGAGGATAGGCTTCACAAGAGTGTTGTGAAGCATAAGCATTTGACACATATAGGGACTATCATAGCTTATATCAAAGTTAGGACATATAGTATGTCTGATAAGCGATTCAGATGTGAAGTATATAGAATGACATTTTATCATGCGTCCTAAATGTGTTTTAGGTCCCCAGCAATAGTATCGGACGCCATTGATTGCTGGCTGGAGACCGTTTTCTGCAAAAGAGAGTTAGTTCTTCTTTGCCACCCACATCTTTAGGGGTGGCTTAGAAGAAATGAGTCGAAGTGCAACATCTGAGAATTTTGGCTTTGAAGCCTTAGCAAATAGCCTTGCAGGAGATAAATGATACTCATGTGAATAAGCAGAAAAGTTCTTAGTCCTATGAACATAGCGGTTTGAAGATACACGCTCATATTCATAAGTCTGAGCATGATTTCCCTGCAAAACATTGGCGTTAGGGTGACTCATGTGAGTCATGTATCTATAGGAAGCCTTTGGACCATAGGAAGCTATAGGTCTAGGGTTTGTCTTCTTCCTTGGTGGTGTCATGACGACATTCACAGGAAGATTCTCAATGTACTGCTTAGGTACCCAGATCTTCTTCATAGGTGGTCCATTCCTCCAGTTAGTACCAATGTACCTGGCAAACACTTCACCATTCGGATTCTTGAACAGCTTATAGTTTGCATCAAAGGATTCATCAATGATAATAGGATTAGCACAGGTAAAGCCAGATAAAGTGGATGGATCTACTGAAGGTTCCTTTGCAGCAACCCATGTGGTTTTGGGGTACTGCTCAGGCTTCCAGTACGAGCCATCAACATTCATTTTCCTCTCGAACCCAACACCCTCTTTCCTAGGGTTTCGGTTCAGAATCTGCTTTTTGAGGACATCGCAGAGTGTCTGATGTCCCTTCAAACTTTTGTACATCCCTGTTTCAAGCAATGTCTACAACATAGCATTTTCATCAGCAACACCAGTGGTATCCTCCGCAGAGGGGTTAGTAACCACGTCAGTAGGTGAAGACAATGAAACAGTAGCAGCAGTGGAACATTCAGCAACAGATGTAGCGTTATCACGCTCAATACATTTTAGACATGGTGGTTCAAATCCATTCGGTGTAACGCTGATTTGTTGAGCAAGTAATGAATCACGCTCCCTCTGAAGATCTTCATAATCCACTCTTATCTTTTCAAGGTCTAGCTTTCTTTGAAGACATTCAGAAGAAAGCTTCTCATGATGGAAGATAGTACAGGACTAATAGCAGCTAAGTAGAAAGGATCAGGATGGAAGATAGTATGAAGCCAATCAACAGTAGTAGTCAAGCAATGAAGTCAAACAGATACACAGAAAGGCAGTGACTTCACGAAGATAAACAAAAGTAAAGGATGGAAAGGGATAGAACCAGTTGCTTGTTGAAGACATAGGATTTGTTGGACCAGTTCCAGTTGTTGTGACAACTGTACGTCTGGTTAGGGAGGCTGCGATTTAACTCAGAAGACCGTGTCTTCACCTTATTCCCCTTGAGCTAAGGACACCCAGTCCTCGCCCAATCACTCTGGTAAGTCTTCAAGGTAGACTTCCAAACCTTCACAGACTTCGTTCACCGACAATCCACAATGACTCTTGGATGCTCAGAACGTGACGCCTAACCGGCTGGAGGATTCACAGTCCTCAAGTGTAATAAGTCTTCAGGTCATAGAGACAGAAAGACTTCAGTGATGCCTAACACTCTTTGGCTCTGGGTGTTTGGGCTTTGTCCTCGCAAGGATTTCTCTCTCTCAAATGCTTCGAGGTGGGTTGCTCTCAAACGACAAAAGCCGTGCACAAACTCTGAGCAGCCACCAATTTATGGTTTAGGGGGTGGGCTATTTATAGCCACAAGGCAACCCGACCTGATTTGTCCAAAATGACCCTTGGTCACTAAGGAACTGACACGTGTTCCAACGGTCAGATTTCAAACACACACGGCAACTTTACTTGGGCTACAAGCAAAGCTGACTCATCCAGCTCTGGATAAGATTTGCTCTCATTGTCTTCACTCGAAGACATAGGATTTGGGTTGAGCATCACTTCAGTCATTCTGACTTAGTTCACTTGGACCCCACTTAATAGTACGGTGGTTCCTATGACTCAACAAAGAAGAAAAAGGAAACAGCGAAACACACAGTCTTCGCGCTCCATAGTCTTCACTCAATGTCTTCTCATGTCATAGTCTTCAATATGAATATCTTCACATTCCACCATTGTCTTCAATGTCTTCATACATTTTTAGGGGTCATCTCTGGTAGGTAAACCGAATCAATGAGGGACACTACCTGCGTTATCATGCAATTCTCACAAACGCATTAGTCCCTCAACCAACTTTGTCGTCAATACTCCAAAACCAACTAGGGGTGGCACTAGATGCACTTACAGTCTCCCCCTTTTTGGTGATTGATGACAAACTGGTTGAAGTTTTCAACGGGGATAAAGTATGTGAAATTGTAAAGGATAGGTTATTGTCTTCATAAGTAGCAAGGGCTCCCCCTGAAGATGTGCATATAAGTAATTTGCTTTTGGAATGCAAATGCACATGGCAGGTTGTACTTGTGGAGATCCTCTTCAACTTATGAAGATAATTCATCATGCATGAAATGATATAGCAAATAGAATGACATGCATAATGAAAAATGGACGTCTGCAGAATGATCTAAGTGCGGAAGTTATCATCGCACATGCGGAATTTATCATCGCATCACAGTAAAGCAAATAAGTAGCATACGACCATCGAGTTTAAGTGATACAACTCAAAGAACCAAATGTTTCAAAAGCAAGAGTTGTAAGCACGAGGCAAAATATAATGCAGCCACCCATATGGACCCGCTTGAAGACTATCAACTCATACGCTTCTCCCCCTTTTGTCAGTAAGGACCAAAAAGGTTTGAAGACATAGAGCATCTACTCGTCTTCATGAGTAGGTGAAGCAGCAGGGTTGTCGTTGTTGGTTGGCGGTGCAGACGAACTTGGTGCATTGCCGATGCGTGCAGTAGTAGGAGGTGGTGAAGTAGCATCATCTTCATCATCGATCACTCTGGCATTTACCGTTGCCGCGGAGGAAGAATATTCAGAGTCTTCAAGATATGGAGTGCGACGTAGGACAGCAGTCCATGGAGGAGTGGAGTCAAACTGGAATCTTTCACTGAAGCCATCGTCTTGAAGATCTGCTTCAGCACTAAGCAGCGTCAAACTCTTCCATGATTGCCGGCAAGTCTCATGAGCAACAAAGGCATTCTTGGTGGCAAGGTTACGAATGCGATTGACATCCACCAAGAGGCTTTGCATCTGTCTCTTAAGCCAATAGTGATGCTTATCCTGTTTTTGATGAAGGGCCACAAGGAGTTCTCGGTCATTGAGAACGCGAGAACGCTTCCGAGGCCTTTGTGCAATTTTTCTTTCAGTGGCTTCAGTAGGTGCTCGATGAGGCAGACGAGTATTTCCAGCCAATGGATAGATTCGTGTTGCTCCTTGGACACCTTCAATGGGTTGAGTGAAGCTTTGGTGCTCGGCATTCTGAAGACAAAGAGGCTTCTTGGTAGGGTCAGAGTATATGGCTTCAACTGACATATCAACCTCTGGCAAAAAGATCAAATGATTGCGAGTAGAGGGCTGATAGTTGATAGATGAGTGTCTCTTGATGAGGCGCATGACCCATGGAGCATAAAACTTCAGACCAAATAGGTCAGATCCAGAAGCAGCAAGTTGCCTGATGAAGAATTCTTGAGTATTGAAGCTGATGCCATTGAGAACGTAGAAGACCAATGTCTTCATAGCTCCTTCAAGCTTGGCCGCTGATGAATGTCCTTTGATAGGCC
This sequence comes from Triticum timopheevii, assembly GCA_963921465.1. Taxonomy (NCBI): domain Eukaryota; kingdom Viridiplantae; phylum Streptophyta; class Magnoliopsida; order Poales; family Poaceae; genus Triticum; species Triticum timopheevii. The sequence goes on along the minus strand of OY997264.1, from coordinate 170,918,800 downwards.
ATAGAGTTCGCCTGATGATATGATATATGGTGCGAGGCAGATACTCAAGGTCTTCAACAAAGAACTCTGTTGGATATTCAGCGTCAGATGGCAAAGGCTTCATCATGCTTAACATCTGGCTCATATTAGGTTCGGGCTTATGGAAGATGCTCTCCAATGCATTGCGGTGTAGCTGACAATCAGGTTCATATAACTCTCCAGGAGTGGCTAGCCCTATAAGCTCGATGATATTCATAGCTTTGGCTTCATGATGAACATTTCCAGTCATCCACTCGAGAACCCATGTCTTGATATCTCTGTAGTAACCACAAATGTGTAGAGTAGCATAGAATTGAAGCAATAGCTCTTCATTCCAGTGTTCTTTGTCTGTCACAAAGTTGAGCAGACCAGCATCACGAAAGCAATCAAGTGCTTCTTCTAAGCACGACAGTCCAGCAATGGCTTCAGTGTCAAGGAGCATATGAGGGAAAATGCGCCCTTGATCATATAGAACGCAGGAGTAATAGCTTCTCTGCTAATAGCTCCAGAACCGATCTGATGATATCCTTGGCTTGGAGTAGGGGTTCTTGGTGCTGTCAAAGAAAGTATTGTGGCTCTTGAAGCCATTTGCATTGAAGGACCCTGGTGAGTTTGCAGTACCTGGAAACCTTGGCAGTCTTGGCTTGGGCTTCTGAACCTGAGGCCTATGCTCTACATGATAATCAAATTGAGGTCCAGAGGCAGTAGGCGGAGGTACCAGAATGGGCCATCGGACAGTGGTTAGCTGACCATGACTGTATGCTTGCTTAATTGTATGTGGCCTTGGTGGCGGAACAGGAGCAGGGGCAACAGCTGAGGCCTCAGGCTACACAACAGGTGCTTCGGGAGCAGTTGTCTCATTAGCTTCAGGTGTAGTGGCCTCATTGGCTTCAGGCACAGTGGCCTTATTGGTTTCAGGCACACTGGTTGGTGCAGGCTCTACATTAGCGTCAGCCATGACTACGTCATCGGCTTCATTGGCGTTGGTGGTGGTAACTTCAACATTTTCAACCTCCTCTTGATGAACAGGAGGGTCGGGCACTGGCACGTTCACATCAGGAACAACTTCTTCAATCACTGGGGAAGTAGGGACACGTACATCTTCTTGATTTTCCTCGGTTGATGCAGCCGGAATGTCTTCAGCAGCTTGTGCTTTAGACTCGGAGACATTCACAGTTGGAGTAGGTTCAGAAAAGACTTGACGAGCAACAGGTGAACGTTGCACTTCTCCTTCTGGAACGCTCGACAGAGGGACTTGAGGCCTTTGTCCTTTGCAAAGCCTGCGAAATGCATGCAACGCCTTAGGAGATGGAGTTGGCTGGGCCTCAAAGTCTTCTTCTTCTTGCACGAGTGGTGTAGCTTGTTGTTGCTGTTGGGGAGTACTGGGGGAGTCTTGTTGCTGTGGGTGATCAGCCCACGATGCATCCTGAGCAATTGGCGTCAGAGGACGACCAATGCTGATGAGTTCGTTGTTCGTAAGAACAGGCGATGATACCACATTGTGTTCAATCTGAGGAAGAACTTCATCATCTTCAATATTGTCATCATGACCAATGTCTTCAGCAGCGGTGGGTTCAGATGCTGGAATATCTTCAGCTTCATGAGCCTCTGTGGGAGCAGGCTCATGGACTATCATCCTTCTTTCTTGATGTTCTGACGCAGGGCGAACCACTGAAATGGGTTCAAGAACTAAGGGCTCTGTGGAAGCAGCCCTAGTCTTCTTGGTCTTGCGCTTCTTCTTGGAGGGAGCGGCATCAGAGGCTTCAGTATTCTTCCTCTTTCTAGCTTCAGCCTCGGCAGCCCTTGTTTTCTTCTGTTCTGAAGCGATTGTGGTGACCTTTGGCTTCGAGCCAGTCATGCTGCTTGGGAAGATAATGCGAGGGGCTTCTTCGCTTGAAGGTGCAGGCTGGTCAGCAGGAAGCTTCTTCTTTTTCTTTGCAGCCATCCTGGGGTCAATGCCAGGACGGCCAAGTGACTTGCGCTTCTCATCCTCATTGTAGGCAAGCACACACTTATTAGCCAAACTCTTCATGCGCTCTCGAGAGCCCTGAGCTTCTTCACGCTTCTTCAGAAAAGCTTATTTAAGCTCATGTAGCATGACCTTGAAGTTTCTAACGTCTTGAACACTTAGCTTGGCCACATGCTTCTTGAATTGAGCCTTCTCATAATCAATCTTGTTCTTCAGCTCAACGATGCGCTGAGCGAGAGCTAGCTCAGAAGCAATGGTGCCATTGAAGGCGACACTGAGGCCAATGGGAAGCTGCAAATCTTCAAAGCTGAGATTGGGGGTGTCGAACCACTCATCAATGAAGTTGTGGATGATTGCCACATCAAAGAGAGGCAAGTTGTTGAAGATTTCTGCTTCTTCCTTGCTCTTTATCAGTTGCTCAAGGGCATCATCAGCAAGATCTTCATCACTTGACAGATCAATGGGTTCTTCGCAGAATGGCGGCAGGAGTCAAGGCTTGATCAGTAGGCCTGACAAGTTGCTTTTTCTTCTCTGTTCTCTTGGAGACACGGGATTGATCTTCAGACTGCACACTAGTTTCAGGAGGTGCAGTGGCCAGTGGCTTCGCACGAGAAGTCTTCGGAGGAGCAGCTGATCTAGAAGCCTTTTGCTTCTTTTGCTTCTGCGGCTTTTGAGGAGGAGCTAGGGCTTCATCGGAGTCAGCATCATTGTCAGAGTGATCAACTCTGGCTCCCTGGACCAAGATGTAGGTGATGAGGCCATCAAGATTGGAGAAGGGGCCGATGACATTGGGTTCTGCATCACGGGAGCCGTCAGCACGGGGAGCAGAGGGGCCAGGGTTGAAGTCTAATCCCAATGACTTCTTGTTTTTCTTGGCCGAAGCCACAACGAACTGGAAGTTGCGCTTGAAGAGAGCATCGTCACGACACCAGAGTAATGAAGTGGGATCGGCGTTCTCAGGCTGAGGTCCACGGACCATGCAAGGATAGAAGCCTTGAGCAATCGCTTCAGTTCTGCTCTTGGGTTGAAGTCCTCGATAGAGAATATCACCCCAAGGTCTCTTGATAGCATTCTTCTCTGCATATTCCTTCGTCACAAACTTGTACTTGAACCATTCTTCAGCCCAATAGCGTCGAATCCATTGGATTTGTGTCTTGCGCTGATGATAATTCTCTTCAGGATCTGTCTTGTAGAGTTCTGCTAGGTCATCAGGCAGATCTTTGGATGTTCCTTCTCTGCGCTGTCTGCCACCCTTCCTTGCTGATTTTTCTGCAGCCATGAACTTCAAACTGAATGGCTTCAATACGTTCAAAGGCTTCAGAGACTTATGCTTGCTGGTCAAGCAGGAACTGGCTTCAGGAGAATTGATATGATGTTGTAAGTATTCTGCAAACGAATGCAGACTATGAGAACCAAGGGATTCTCCCACGGACATGTACCTGTGACAGCATTAGAGATGCGAGGGAAGGGGAAGAGGTCATATGCATTCTCAGAAGATTTTGAAGATAAATCAGTTTGAAGACATTGACCTCATGATGCGAAGACATTCACTTATATAAGTGAGTTGGTTCCAGATTTGTACCAATCCGTGAATAAGTACAAGTGAGGAATCAAACTAGACAGGAAATCTAAGTGAATAGACTAGGCAGTATGAGATGCAGACAGAGTAGATCTAACATTGAACAGGCAGAAACCACTTTCGGTAAATGGTATGAATCTTGAAGATCAAAAAGGTGGTAAAAATAGAGTTATAATTACCGCACGAAGAACTGCTAGATGGGATGAATAGGAGACCGAGCAGTTCAGTCCACCGTGCCCTAACTTGGCGACGGAGGACACCTACGGCGACGGCGGAGAGGATGATGTCCGCGGCCGGCGTGAGGACGGCGTCGGAGAAGTCGCGGCAGCTAAGCGCTTCGTCGCCGGCGTCGTCGAGAGCTAGCGGTGGCGCTAGGGTTTTGACGGAGGTGGAGAGGTGGAAGAAGGATTTCTTTATCGCAGGGGACAAGTATTTATAAGTAGGTGAGCGGCACAACGCAATTACGCTGGTGCCCCTGGCGGTTCACATCTGAGGGGCACGTGGCAAGCATGCAACATACTCAGAGTTGTCCCACGTTCCCACGCCCGCCAGGCATGTCGGAGAGTTGTTCCGGCTTCTCCGGATTTCAACAATAAAGATAAGTCATCTAAAATAGATTTAATGTTTGTCTCTTTGCCTTCTGCTGACTAGGACGCAGAGAAGACTTTCGACAGTTTCAATAGAATGCATATGATTTGGACAGATAGAGTTTGAGATAGAAAGCATAGAGAGGTTAGGGTCCGATCACATTCACTTAGTTCAAAAGATCCAACTTGTAGACATAGCTATAAGTGAATGCTGTTGAGGACAGAACACTAGTATATATATATATATATATATATATATATATATATATATATATATACATATATATATATATATATATATATATATATATATCAGAAAGCAATCAAATCATCAAAGTGTAGAAAATCATGAAGATAAATTGAAACTGAAGACAAACCAAATGCGAAGTCATTACAAAAATAACGCCATTAGTGAAACACTTCAAATAGAGAAATTTGGTGGTGGCGTAACCCACCGTATAGGAAATATTAGACCCAGGCACGGCGCACAATTATCGTGGCGCTCCGAAGTCAAATTCCATGTTAATGTATTCACACTCAGAGTGTAAATCTTCATTGATTGAATATATACATTACTTTGTGTGTTGCACATCTAAGTCATCAACATGCATAAGTGTTAGGATGTGTGCCTGATCACAGGACATTAGAGGATTCCAAGATATTTAGCTCACACCGTAACTTGCAAAACCTTTTCTCATCCAAGGGCTTTGTGAAGTTATCTGCCAGTTGCTCTTCAGTGTTGACGTGAATGATGTCGATATCTTTCTTCATGACATGATCTCTGAGAAAGTGATGACGAATTTCAATGTGCTTTGTCTTCGAGTGTTGGACTGGATTGTTGGCTATCTTGATGGCACTTTCATTGTCGCGGAAGAGAGGTACTTGTTTCAGGTTGATGCCATAGTCCTTGAGAGCTTGCTTCATCCATAGAAGCTGAGCACAATAGGATCCAGCAGCAATGTATTCAGATTCAGCAGTTGAGAGTGATACACAGTTCTGCTTCTTTGAAGACCAACAGACAAGTGATCGACCAAGAAAATGACATGTGCCTGATGTAGACTTGCGATCCACCTTGTCACCAGCATAATCAGCATCCTAGAATCCAACCAAATCAAATTTTGAGCCCTTGGGATACCATAATCCGAGTGTTGGGGTGTAAGCCAAATATCGAAGAATTCGCTTCACAGCTAAGTGAAGCGATTCCTTTGGTGCCTCTTGGAATCGAGCACACATGCAAACACTAAGCATAATATCTGGCCTAGATGCACATAGATAAAGTAAAGAACCAATCATGGAGCGGTATACCTTTTGATTGAACTCTTTACCATTTTCGTCGGGACCAAGATGGTGTTTGGCTAGCATTGGCGTCGTGTAGCCTTTGCAGTCTTCCATTCCAAACTTCTTCAGACAATCTTTGAGGTATTTTTCTTGAGATATGAAGATGCCATTTCTTTGCTGACAAATTTGAAGACCAAGGAAGAACTTCAGCTCACCCATCATGGACATCTGATATTGCTCTTGCATCATGTACCCAAACTCATCAGTATATTTCTGGTTGGTGCAGCCAAAGATTATGTCATCCACATATATTTGGCACACAAACAGTTCACCATCATATGTCTTCGTGAAGAGTGTGGGATCGAGGGATCCTGGTTTGAAGCCTTTGCTCTTCAGGAAGTCTTTGATTGTATCATACCATGCGCGAGGAGCTTGTTTGAGGCCATACAGTGCTTTGTTTAGCTTGTACACCATATCAGGATGTTTTGGATCTTCAAAGCCAGGTGGTTGAGCGACATATACTTCTTCTTCAATCTTGCCATTGAGAAATGCACTCTTCACATCCATTTGATATAGCAAGATGTTGTGATGATTAGCGTAGGCTAGCAGTATGCGAATAGCTTCAAGCCTAGCAACAGGAGCAAATGTTTCATCGAAGTCAATTCCTTCAACTTGAGTATATCCTTGAGCCACAAGACAAGCTTTGTTTCTGACGACTTGACCATGCTCATCTTGCTTGTTTCGGTATATCCATTTTGTTCCAATAATGTTATGCTTGCGAGGGTCAGGTCGCTTGACTAGTTCCCAAACATTATTCAACTTGAACTGTTGAAGTTCTTCTTGCATGGCTTGAATCCATTCAGGTTCCATAAAAGCTTCAGCAACTTTCTTGGGTTCTGATATTGACACAAATGAAAAGTGCCCACAGAAGTTTGCTAGCTGTGTTGCTCTTGATCGAGTGAGTGGACCAGGCGCATTGATGCTGTCAATTATCTTCTCGATTTGAACTTCATTTGCAACATGAGGATGAACAGGACGAAGACTTTGCTCTTGCTGATCATTGTCATCATTGGGAGGATTGTCTTTGGTCTGAGCATAGTCTTAAGATTGATTTGGTGCTGAGATGATAAGTTCCTCTTCAGGCTGTGCTTCAGAAGGCATGATTTCACCAGTTCCCATCAGCTTGATAGATTCACTTGGAGAGGCTTCATCTAGTGTACTTGGCAGGAGTTCTCTTTGTGAACCATTGGTTTCATCAAATTTCACATCCACAGTTTTGACGATTTTGTAGAGATAGAGGTTGAAGACCCTGTAGGAGTGTGAATCCTTTCCATAGCCAAGCATGAAGCCTTCGTGAGCCTTAGGTGCAAATTTTGACTTGTGATGGGGATCCTTGATCCTGCATCTAGCTCCAAATACTCTGAAGTAACTGACGTTTGGCTTCTTGCCAGTAAGGAGCTCATAGGATGTTTTGTTCAGAAGCTTATGGATGTACACACGGTTGATGATGTGACAAGCTGTATCAATAGCTTCAGGCCAGAACTTTCTTGGTGTCTTGTATTCATCTAGCATTGTTCGAGCCATCTCAATGAGGGTTCTATTTTTGCGCTCAACGATGCCATTTTGCAGAGGTGTGTATGGAGCAGAGAACTCATGAGTGATTCCCATTGTATCTAGATAAAGATCAAGTCCAGTGTTCTTGATTTCAGTGCCATTCTCACTTCTGATATGCTTGATCTTCATGCCATAATTGTTCATTGCTCGATTGGCGAAGCGCCTGAAGACATCTTGCACTTCAGTCTTATAAAGAATTATATGAACCCATGTGTATCTTGAGTAGTCATCAACAATGACGAAGCCATAGAGACAGGCAGTTGTTGTGAGGGTGGAGTAGTGAGTAGGTCCAAATAAGTCCATATGTAACAGCTCGAAGGGTTGAGATGTTGTCATGATTGTCTTCGAGGGGTGCTTTGCCCTTGTCATCTTTCCCGCTTCACAGGCACCACACAGATGATCCTTCTTGAACTTGACATCCTCGATGCCAATGACATGCTTCTTCTTGACGAGTGAGTGTAAGTTCCTCATGCCAGCATGTCCTAGCCTTTGATGCCAGAGCCAGCATTCTGAAGCTTTTGTGAGAAGACATACGTCAAGCTGTGGATCTGCTGAGAAATCTACCATGTATAGATTATCTTTTCGATACCCTTCAAAGACTAGAGATTTGTCAGATTCCATTAGTACAAGGCAGCGATATTTTCCAAATAGCACAATCATGTTCAAGTCACAAAGCATTGAGACAAACATTAAGTTGAAACCAAGGGATTCAACAAGCATCACTTTATCCATGTGTTGATCCTTTGAGATTGCAACTCTACCTAGACCCAATACCTTGCTTTTACCAGTGTCAGCAAATGTGATGTGACTCTTGTCGGATGGACGTAAGGTTGAGTCCATGAGAAGACTTCGATCACCAGTCATATGATTTTTGCATCCACTGTCCATAATCCATTCTGAAGCTTTTGGTGATGTACCCTACAGTGCAGTTAGGAGGATAGGCTTCACAAGAGTGTTGTGAAGCATAAGCATTTGACATATATAGGGACTATCATAGCTTATATCAAAGTTAGGACATATAGTATGTCTGATAAGCGATTCAGATGTGAAGTATATAGAATGACATTTTATCATGCGTCCTAAATGTGTTTTAGGTCCCCAGCAATAGTATCGGACGCCATTGATTGCTGGCTGGAGACCGTTTTCTCCAAAAGAGAGTTAGTTCTTCTTTGCCACCCACATCTTCAGGGGTGGCTTAGAAGCAATGAGTCTAAGTGCAGCATCTGAGAATTTTGGCTTTGAAGCCTTAGCAAATAGCCTTGCAGGAGATGAATGATACTCATATGAATAAGCAGAAAAGTTCTTAGTCCTATGAACATAGCGGTTTGAAGATACATGCTCATATTCATAAGTCTGAGCATGATTTCCCCGCAAAACATTAGCGTTAGGGTGACTCATGTGAGTCCTGTATCTGTAGGAAGCCTTTGGGCCATATGAAGCTATAGGTCTGGGGTTTGTCTTCTTCCTTGGTGGTGTCATGACGACATTCACAGGAAGATTCTCAATGTACTGCTTAGGTACCCAGATCTTCTTCATAGGTGGTTCATTCCTGCAGTTAGTACCAATGTACCTGGCAAACACTTCACCATTCTGATTCTTGAACAACTTATAGTTTGCATCAAAGGATTCATCAATGATAATAGGATTAGCACAGGTAAAGCCAGATAAAGTGGATGGATCTACTGAAGGTTCCTTTGCAGCAACCCATGTGGTTTTGGGGTACTGCTCAGGCTTCCAGTACGAGCCATCAACATTCATTTTCCTCTCGAACCCAACACCCTCTTTCCTAGGGTTTCGGTTCAGAATCTGCTTTTTGAGGACATCGCAGAGTGTCTGATGTCCCTTCAAACTTTTGTACATCCCTGTTTCAAGCAATGTCTTCAACATAGCATTTTCATCAGCAACAGCAGTGGTATCCTCCGCAGAGGGGTTAGTAACCACGTCAGTAGGTGAAGACAATGAAACAGTAGCAGCAGTGGAACATTCAGCAACAGATGTAGCGTTATCATGCTCAATACATTTTAGACATGGTGGTTCAAATCCATTCGGTGTAACGCTGATTTGTTGAGCAAGTAATGAATCACACTCCCTCTGAAGATCTTCATAATCCACTCTTATCTTTTCAAGGTCTAGCTTTCTTTGAAGACATTCAGAAGAAAGCTTCTCATGATGGAAGATAGTACAGGACTAATAGTAGCTAAGTAGAAAGGATCAGGATGGAAGATAGTATGAAGCCAATCAACAGTAGTAGTCAAGCAATGAAGTCAAACAGATACACAGAAAGGCAGTGACTTCATGAAGACAAACAAAAGTAAAGGATGGAAAGGGATAGAACCAGTTGCTTGTTGAAGACATAGGATTTGTTGGACCAGTTCCAGTTGCTGTGACAACTGTACGTCTGGTTAGGGAGGCTGAGATTTAACTCAGAAGACCGTGTCTTCACCTTATTCCCCTTGAGCTAAGGACACCCAGTCCTCGCCCAATCACTCTGGTAAGTCTTCAAGGTAGACTTCCAAACCTTCACAGACTTCGTTCACCGACAATCCACAATGACTCTTGGATGCTCAGAACGCGACGCCTAACCGGCTGGAGGATTCACAGTCCTCAAGTGTAATAAGTCTTCAGGTCACACAGACAGAAAGACTTTAGTGATGCCTAACACTCCTTGGCTCTGGGTGTTTGGGCTTTGTCCTCACAAGGATTTCTCTCTCTCAAATGCTTCGAGGTGGATTGCTCTCAAACGACAAAAGACGTGCACAAACTCTGAGCAGCCACCAATGTATGGTGTAGGGGGTGGGTTATTTATAGCCACAAGGCAACCCGACCTGATTTGTCCAAAATGACCCTGGGTCACTAAGGAACTGACACGTGTTCCAACGGTCAGATTTCAAACACACACGGCAACTTTACTTGGGCTACAAGCAAAGCTGACTCATCCAGCTCTGGATAAGATTTGCTCTCATTGTCTTCGCTCGAAGACATAGGATTTGGGTTGAGCATCACTTCAGTCATTCTGACTTAGTTCACTTGGACCCCACTTAACAGTACGGTGGTTCCTATGACTCAAAAAAGAAGAAAAAGGAAACATCGAAACACACAGTCTTCGCGCTCCATAGTCTTCACTCAATGTCTTCTCATGTCATAGTCTTCAATATGAATATCTTCACATTCCACCATTGTCTTCAATGTCTTCATACATTTTTAGGGGTCATCTCCGGTAGGTAAACCGAATCAATGAGGGACACTACCTGCGTTATCCTGCAATTCTCACAAACGCATTAGTCCCTCAACCAACTTTGTCGTCAATACTCTAAAACCAACTAGGGGTGGCACTAGATGCACTTACAATCTCATAGTCATAGGAACATGTATAAGTCATGAAGAAAGCAATAGCAACATACTAAACGATCAAGTGCTAAGCTAACGGAATGGGTCAAGTCAATCACATCATTCTCCTAATGATGTGATCCCGTTAATCAAATGACAACTTATGTCCATGGCTAGGAAACTTAACCATCTTTGAATCACGAGCTAGTCAAGTAGAGGCATACTAGTGACACTATGTTTGTCTATGTATTCACACATGTATTATGTTTCCGGTTAATACAATTCTAGCATGAATAATAAACATTTATCATGAAATAAGGAAATAAATAATAACTTTATTATTGCCTCTAGGGCATATTTCCTTCAGTCTCCCACTTGCACTAGAGTCAATAATCTAGTTCACATCGCCATGTGATTTAACACCAATATTCATATCTGTATATGATTAACACCCATAGTTCACATCGTCATGTGACCAACACCCAAAGGGTTTACTAGAGTCAATAATCTAGTTCACATTGCTATGTGATTAACACCCAAAGATTACTTAAGGTGTGATCATGTTTTGCTCGTGAGAGAAGCTTAGTCAACGGGTCTGTCACATTCAGATCTGTATGTATTTTGCAAATATTCTATGTCTACAATGCTCTGCACGGAGCTACTCTAGCTAATTGCTCCCACTTTCAATATGTATCCACATTGAGACTTGGAGTCATCTGGATCGGTGTGAAAGCTTGCACCGATGTAACTCTTTACGACGGGCTCTTTTATCACCTCCATAATCGAGAAATATTTCCTTAGTCCTCAATAAGGATAACCAATGTCCAGTGATCTACTCCTAGATCACTATTGTACTCCCTTGCCAAATACAGGGCAAGGTATACAATAGGTCTGGTACATAGCATACTTTATAGAACCTATGACTGAGGCATGGGGAATGACTTTCATTCTCTTTTCTATTTTCTGCCGTGGTCGGGATTTGAGTCTTACTCAATTTCACACCTTTGCAACACAGGCAAGAACTCTTTCTTTGACTGTTCCATTTTGAATTATTTCAAAATCTTGACAAGGTATGTACTTATTGAAAAACTTATCAAGCGTCTTGATCTATCTCAATAGATCTTGTTGCTCAATATGTAAGTAGCTTTACAGAGGTATTTATTTTAAAGAACTCCTTTCAAATACTCCTTTATGCTTTCCAGAAAAATTCTACATCATTTTTAATCAACAATATGTTACTCACATATATTTATCAGAAAGGCGGTAGTGCTCCCACTCACTTTATTGTAAATACAGGCTTCACCGCAAGTCTGTATAAAACTATATGCTTTGATCAACTTATCAAAGCGTATATTCCAACTCTGAGATGCTTGCACCAGTCCATAGATGGATCGCTGGAGCTTGCACATTTTGTTAGCACCTTTAGGATTGACAAAACCCTCTGGTTGCATCATATACAACTCTTCTTTAAGAAAACCATTAAGGAATGCAGTTTTGACATCCATTTGCCAGATTTCATAAAATGTGGCAATTGCTAACATGATTCAGACAGACTTAAGCATCGCTACAGTTGAGAAAATCTCATTGTAGTCAACACTTTGAACTTGTCGAAAACCTTTTTGTGACAAGTCGAGCTTGGTAGATAGTAACACTACTATCAGCGTCTGTCTTCCTCCTGAAGATCCATTTATACAATATGGCTTGCCGATCATCGGGCAACTCCACCAAAGTCCACACTTTGTTCTCATACATGGATCCCATCCCAGATTTCATGGCCTCAAGCCATTTCACGGAATCTGAGCTCATCATCGCTTCCTCATAGTTTGTAGGTTCATCATGGTCTAGTAACATGACTTCCAAAACAGGATTACCATACCACTCTGGTGTGGACTATACTTTGGAAGACCTACGAGGTTTTGTTGTAACTTAATCTGAAGTTTCATGATCATCATCATTATTTTCCTCACTAATTGGTGTAGGAATCACTGGAACTGATTTCTGTGATGAACTACTTTCCAATTTGGGAGAAGGTGCAAATTACCTTATCAAGCTCTACTTTCCTCCCACTCACTTCTTTCGAGAAAACTCCTTCTCTAGAAAGGATCCATTCTTAGCAACGAATGTTTTTCCTTCGGATCTGTGATAGAAGGTGTACCCAACAATTTCCTTTGGGTATTCTATGAAGACGCACTTCTCCGATTTGGGTTCGAGCTTATCAGGTTGAAACCTATTTCACATAAGCATCACAGCTCCAAATTTTAAGAAACGACATCTTAGGTTTACTGCTAAACCATAGTTCATACGGTGTCGTCTCTACGGATTTAGATGGTGCCCTATTTAAAGTGAATGCAGCTATCTCTAATGCATAACCCCAAAACGATAGTGGTAAATCGGTAAGATACATCATAGATCGCCCATATCCATAAAGTGCGGTTACGACGTTCGGACACACCATTACGCCGTGGTGTTCCATGTGGCGTGAACTATGAAACTATTCCACATTGTTTAAAAATGAAGGCCAAACTCGTAACTCAAATATTCTTCTCTATGATCAGATTGTAGAAACTTTATTTTCTTGTTACGATGATTCTCCACTTCACTCTGAAATTCTTTGAACTTTTCAAATGTTTCAGACTTGTGCTTCATTAAGTAGATACACGCATATCTTCTCAAATCGTCTGTGAAGGTTAGAAAATAACGATACCCGCCACGAGCATCAACACTCATTGGACCGCATACATCGGTATGTATTATTTCCAACAAGTTAGTAGCTCGTTCCATTGTTTCGGAGAACGGAGTTTTAGTCATCTTGCCAAAAAGGCACGGTTCGCAAGCATCAAATGATTCATAACCAAGTGATTTCGAAAATCCATCTTTATGGAGTTTCTTCCTGCACTTTACACCGATATGACCCAAACGGCAGTGCCACAAACAAGTTGCACTATCATTATTAACTTTGCATCTTTTGGCATCAACATTATGAATATGTGTATCACTATGATCAAGATTTAATAAACGATCACCATTGGGTGTATGTCCATAGAAGGTTTTATTCATGTAAACAGAATAACAATTTATTCTCTATCTTAGATGAATAATCGTATCACAATAAACATGATCTTATCATATTTATGCTCAACGCAAACACCAAATAACATTTATTTAGGTTTAACACTAATCTCGAAAATATAGGGAGTGTGTGATGATGATCATATCAATCTTGGAACTACTTCCAACACTCATCGTCACTTCCCCCTCAACTAGTCTCTGTTTATTCTGTAACTCCTGTTTCGAGTTACTAATCTCAGCAACCGAACAAGTACCAAATACTCAGTGGCTACTATAAACACTAGTAAGGCACACATCAATAACCTGTATATCAAATATACCCTTGTTCAATTTTCCATCCTTCTTATCCACCAAATATTCAGGGCATTTCCGCTTACAGTGACCATTTCCTTTGTAGTGTAAGCACTCGGTTTCAGGCTTTGGTCCAGCTTTGGGCTTCTTCGCAAGAGTGACAACTTGCTTGAGATTCTACTTGAAGTTCCCTTTCTTTCCCTTTGCCCTTCTCTTGAAACTAGTGGTCTTGTCAATCATCAACACTTGATGCTCTTTCTTGATTTCTACCTTCGTCGATTTCAACATCACGAAGAGCTCGGGATCGTTTTCGTCATCCCTTGCATACTATAGTTCATCACGAAGTTCTAGTAACTTGGTGACAGTGACTAGAGAACTCTGTCAATCACTATCTTATCTAGAAGATTAACTCCCACCTGATTCAAGCGATTGTAGTACCCAGACAATCTGAGCACATGCTCACTAGTTGAGCGATTCTCCTCCATCTTTTAGCTATAGAACTTGTTGGAGACTTCATATCTCTCAACTCGGGTATTTGCTTGAAATATTAACTTCAATTCCTGGAACATCTCATATGGTCCATGACGTTCAAAACGTCTTTGAAGTCCCGATTCTAAGCCGTTAAGCATGGTACACTAAACTATCAAGTAGTCATCATATTGAGTTAGCCAAACATTCATAACGTCTGCATCTGCTCCTGCAATAGGTCTGTCACCTAGCGGTGCATTAAGGACATAATTCTTCTGTGCAGCAATGAGGATAAAGCTCAAATCACGGATCCAATCCGCATCATTGCTACTAACATCTTTCAACACAATTTTCTCTAGGAACATATCAAAATAAACATATGAAAGCAACAACGCGAGCTATTGATCTACAACATAATTTGCAAAATACTACCAGGACTAAGTTCATGATAAATTTAAGTTCAATTAATCATATTACTTAAGAACTCCCACTTAGACAGACATCTCTCTAGTCATCTAAGTGACCACGTGATCCAAATCAACTAAACCATGTCCGATCATCACGTGAGATGGAGTAGTTTTCAATGGTGAACATCACTATGTTGATCATATCTACTATATGATTCACGCTCGACCTTTCAATTTCTGTGTTCCGAGGCCATATCTGTATATGCTAGGCTCGTCAAGTTTAACCTGAGTATTCCGCGTGTGCAACTGTTTTGCACCCGTTGTATTTGAACGTAGAGCCTATCACACCCGATCATCACGTGGTGTCTCAGCACGAAGAACTTTCGCAACGGTGCATACTCAGGGAGAACACTTCTTGATAATTAGTAAGAGGTCATCTTAAAATGCTACCATCAATCAAAGCAAGATAAGATGCATAAAAGATAAACATCACATGCAATCAATATAAGTGATATGATATGGCCATCATCATCTTGTGCTTGTGATCTCCATCTCCGAATCACCATTGTGATCACCATCGTCACCAGCGCGACACCTTGATCTCCATCGTAGCATCGTTGTTGTTCCGCCATCTATTGCTTCTACGACTATCGCTACCGCTTAGTGATAAAGTAAAGCAATTACAGGGCGCTTGCATTTCATACAATAAAGCGACAACCATATGGCTCCTGCCAGTTGCCAATAACTCGGTTACAAAAATATGATCATCTCATACAATAAAATATAGCATCACGTCTTTGTTGGGGAACGTAGTAATTTCAAAAAAATTCCTACGCACATGCAAGATCATGGTGATGATATAGCAACGAGAGGGGAGAGTGTTGTCTACGTACCCTCGTAGACCGAAGCGGAAGCATTGACGCAACGTACAGGAAGTAGTCATACGTCCTCCCGGTTCAACCGATCCAAGCACCGTTACTCCGGCACCTCCGAGTTCTTGACACACGTACAGCTCGATGACGCACCCCGATCTCCGATCCAGCAGAGGCGCGGGGAGGAGTTCCATCAGCACGACGGCGTGGTGACGATCTTGATGTTCTTCTGTCGCAGGGCTTCGCCTAAGCACCGCTACAATATGACCGAGGTGTAATATCGTGGAGGGGGGCACCGCACACGGCTAAGGAACGATCTCAATGATCAACTTGTGTCTCTAGGGTGCCCCCCTACCCCCGTATATAAAGGAGGGAGGGAGGAGGAGGCCGGCCCAAGGGGTGGCGCGCCCTAGGGGGGGCAATCCTACTCCAAGTAGGTTTCCCCCCCCCCCCCCCCTTTCCTATTCGGAGTAGGAGAAGGAAGGAAGAGGGGGGAGGAGAGAAGGAAAGGGGGGGCCGGCCCCCTTCCCAATTCGGATTGGGCTTGGGGGGGGCACCCCCTCCCTTGCTCCTTTTCCCTCCCTTCCACTAAGGCCCAATAAGGCCCATATACTTACCGGGGGGTTCCGGTAACCTCCCGGAGCTCCAGTATATTCCCAAATTCTCCCGGAACCTTTCCGGTGTCCAAATATATCCATCCAATATATCAATCTTTATGTCTCGACCACTTCGAGACTCCTTGTCATGTCCTTGATCACATCCGGGACTCCGAACAACCTTCGGTACATCAAAATACATAAACTCATAATATAACTGTCATCGAAACCTTAAGCGTGCGGACCCTACGGTTCGAGAACAATGTAGACATGACCGAGACATGTCTCCGGTCAATAACCAACAGCGGGACCTGGATTCCCATATTGGTTCCTACATATTCTACGAAGATCTTTATCGGTCAAACCGCATAACAACATACTTTGTTCCCTTTATCATCGGTATGTTACTTGCCCGAGATTTAATCGTCGGTATCCAATACCTAGTTCAATCTCGTTACCGGCAAGTCTCTTTACTCATTCTGTAATACGTCATCTCATAACTAACTCATTAGTTACATGTTTGCAAGGCTTAGGTGATGAGTATTACCGAGAGGGCCCAGAGATACCTCTCCGACAATCGGAGTGACAAATCCTAATCTCGAATTATGCCAACTCAACATGTACCTTCGGAAACACCTGTAGAGCACCTTTATAATCACCCAGTTACGTTGTGACGTTTGGTAGCACACAAAGTGTTCTTCCGGTAAACGGGAATTGCACAATCTCATAGTTGCAGGAACTTTGTATAAGTCATGAAGAAAGCAATAGCAGTATACTAAACGATCAAGTGCTAGGCTAACAGAATGGGTCATGTCAATCACCTCATTCTTCTAATGATGTGATCCCACTAATCAAATGACAACTCTTTTGTTCATGGCTAGGAAACATAACCATCTTTGATAAACGAGCTAGTCAAGTAGAGGCATACTAGTGACACTATGTTTGTCTATGTATTCACACATGTATTATGTTTCCGGTTAATACAATTCTAGCATGAATAATAAACATTTATCATGAAATAAGGAAATAAATAATAACTTTATTATTGCCTCTAGGGCATATTTCCTTCAGTCTTTACCATATCACATCACAACATGCCCTGCAAAAACAAGTTAGATGTCCTCTACTTTGTTGTTGCAAATTTTACGTGGCTGCTACGGGCTGAGCAAGAACCGTTCTTACCTATGCATCAAAACCACAACGATAGTTCGTCAAGTTAGTGTTGTTTTAACCTTCGCAAGGACCGGGCGTAGCCACACTCGGTTCGACTAAAGTTGGAGAAACTGACACCCGCTAGCCACCTGTGTGCAAAGCACGTCGGTAGAACCAGTCTCACGTAAGCATACGCGTAATGTTGGTTCGGGCTGCTTCATCCAACAATACCGTCGAACCAAAGTATGGCATGCTGGTAAGCAGTATGACTTGTATCACCCACAACTCACTTGTGTTCTACTCGTGCATATAACATCTACGCATAAAACCAGGCTCGGATGCCACTGTTGGGGAACATAGTAATTTCAGAAAAATTCCTACGCGCACGCAAGATCATGGTGATGCATAGCAACGAGAGGGGAGAGTGTGTCCACGTAGACCGAAAGCGGAAGCGTTAGAACAACGCGGTTGATGTAGTCGTACGTCTTCACGGCCCGACCGATCAAGCACCGAAACTACGACACCTCCGAGTTCTAGCACACGTTCAGCTCGATGACGTCCCTCATACTCTGATCCAGCCGAGTGTCGAGAGAGAGTTCCGTCAGCACGACGGCGTGGTGACGATCTTGATGTTCTACTGTCGCTGGGCTTCGCCTTAGCACCGCTACAATATTATCGAGGAGGACTATAGTGGAGGGGGGAACCACACACGGCTAAGAGATCAAGAGATCAATTGTTGTTGTCTTTGGGGTGCCCCCTTGCCCCCGTATATAAAGGAGCTAGGGGAAGGCGGCCGGCCAAGGAGGAGGGCGCGCCAAGGGGGGAGTCCTACTCCTACCGGGAGTAGGACTCCTCCTTTTCTAGTAGGAGTAGGAGAGAAGGAAGGGGAAGGGAGAAGGGAAGGAAGGAGGAGGCGCAGCCCTTCCCCCTAGTCCAATTCGGACTAGGCCTTGGGGGGGCGCGCGGCCTGCCCTAGGCAGCCCCTCTCTCTTTCCCGCATGGCCCAATAAGGCCCAATACTTCTCCCGGCGAATTCCCGTAACTCTCCCGTACTCCGAAAAATACCCGAATCACTCGGAACCTTTATGAAGTCCGAATATACTCGTCCAATATATTGATCTTTACGTCTCGACCATTTCGAGACTCCTCGTCATGTCCCCGATCTCATCCGGGACTCCGAACTCCTTCGGTACATCAAAACACATAAACTCATAATAAAACTGTCATCGAAACCTTAAGCGTGCGGACCCTATGGGTTCGAGAACTATGTAGACATGACCGAAACACGTTTCCGGTCAATAACCAATAGCAGAACCTGGATGCTCATATTGGCTCCCACATATTCTACGAAGATCTTTATCGGTCAAACCGCATAACAACATACGTTGTTCCCTTTGTCATCGGTATGTTACTTGCCCGAGATTCGATCGTCGGTATCCCAATACCTAGTTCAATCTCATTATCGGCAAGTCTCTTTACTCGTTATGTAATGCATCATTCCGTAACTAACTCATTAGCTACATTGCTTGCAAGGCTTATAGGGTCCGCACGCTTAAGGTTTCGATGACAATTTTATTATGAGTTTATGTGTTTTGATGTACCGAAGGAATTCGGAGTCCCGTATGAGATCGGAGACATGACGAGGAGTCTCGAAATGGTCGAGACGTAAAGATCGATATATTGGACGACTATATTCGGACATCGGAAAGGTTCCGAGTGATTCGGGTAATTTCGGGGGTACCGAGGAGTTACGGGAATACGAGGAAGAAGCAATGGGCCTCATGGGCCAAGTGGTGGAAGAGAGGAGACGGGGCGCGCGGCCCCCTAGCCCAAACCGAATTGGACTAGGGGGTCGGCCCCCTTTCCTCCTTTTCCTCCCTCTCCTTCCTTCTCCTTCTCCTTCCCTTCCTTCCCCTTTCCTAGTTGGACAAGGAAAGGAGGGAGTCCTACTCTCGGTGGGAGTAGGACTCCTCCTGGCGCGCCCCTCCTGGCCGGCCGCCCCCTCCCCCCTTACTCCTTTATATACGGGGGCAGGGGGGTACCTCTAGACACAAGAACAATTGATCTCTTGATCTCTTAGCCGTGTGCGGTACCCCCCCCCCCCCCCCCCTCCACCATAGTCCTTGATAATATTGTACTGGTGCTTAGGCGAAGCCCTGCGACGGTAGAACATCAAGATCGTCACCACGCCGTCGTGCTGGTAGAACTCTTCCCCGACATTCTGCTGGATCGGAGTCCGGGGATCGTTATCGAGCTGAACGTGTGCTAGAACTCGGAGGTGCCGTAGTTTCGGTGCTTGATCGGTCGGGCCGTGAAGATGTACGACTACATCAACCGCGTTATTCTAACGCTTCCGCTTTCGGTCTACGAGGGTACGTGGACAACACTCTCCCCTCTCGTTGCTATGCATCACCATGATCTTGCGTGTGAGTAGGAAATTTTTTGAAATTACTACGTTCCCCAACATGGTCATCGTGGCGTCGACCTCCGTGACATCGACCTAGCAACCTCCGTGACACCAACTTCGGTGGCGTCAGCATCCGCAGCGCGGGCTTGGTGAACTTGAGCTCCGGCGACACGTCGTCCTCATCGAGCGATGATGAGTGGGGGTGGCCACCGTGGCGTCGACCTCCGTGACATGGACCTGGCGACCTTGACGGTGGGCGGCGTCGTGGCGTGCTCCGTGTCGTTGTCTTGGCCGAACCGTCGTGACGAGGTGGACAGCAGGTGGTGATGACGACCTCCTCGTCGTTCTTTGTGGCGCTGGCTTGGTGAAGACCATCTTCGGCAACGTTGACTTCGTCGACCTCATCTTCCAGTCCGGCGGCTCCATCTCCTGCGGCGGTCCGATCATGCGAACTTCGCGTTCGGCAACGCTCCCGGCTTGTGTGCGTGCATGCTACATGCATGGAAGAAAGAGAGAAGTGAGATTAGTTAGACGCTCATCTTATCCTCCGGGAACACGAGTTTGGCCTCCATGGTGGTTCGGCTCCTCCTCCTCGCCTTGCTCCCGGGATGCAGCCGCCTGAAATTCTGCCAGAGGCGATCCACTCTGCCTCCGGCCGATGCGTGAGGATTCTACGTACGCGCTTCCCTCGGCCTGGCCGTGAGTCCCGATCGATGGGTGTGTGTTGTGGATGGATGGATTGCTGCGTGATTTGATGAATGGATGTGTGCATGAGATGACAAATGGATGCGTGCGTGCGTGCCTTGAGAATGGGTGTGTGCGTCAGTCCCCCTCTACGTAGCTGGGTGTGTGTATTTATAGGCAGGAGATGGGCGACCCGGCGGATGAAGACGGGCCAAACGTTCCGATTTTCTTGGACTAGATATGGATGCAATCTCGCCTCGGATCTTATCGTCTCGCTGATGTTTATCTTCTTTTTTCTTGACGCTTACGCCTGCACATAGAAAACGAAAACCATCTCGTGTGTACCTAGCTACCCGACTGCTGGTGGGCCTGGTTCATTCGATCGCCAACTTCATGCTTATCTCCGGGGTTTGCTGGTTGGAACAATCGCAGGTATTTAAGTACGTATACACGTGCTCGCCGGCTGGTATATACGGTACTTAAAGAAATATGCATACTGTATGTTATCTTGTGGGCGCGTCGTAGATGTGGACTCAGCCTTCTGATTGTAACCTACATGTGTGTATAAGTCTATGCCACATATCATCAAGTGCAAGTATACATTGGTTAGTACGTGAGCCAACTCAAAATGCATGCATGCACGTACCATTGCATCGAGGATTGCCAAATGCGTGTGTGTACGTATACACCCAATATAAAATATAGATGTGTATAACTTGCAATCAGAAAAAACAAATATTTATACTTATATCTTCTGAAAATGGTAATCACAAAAATACGGCGAACAGTTGGCATGGATACTAATATCTTGATTGCTTGTTTAAATTTCTTTTAAGGCTTTAGAATGCTGCACCAGTTATTCGACTTTATTTTCTTTGATTGCAGGTTGTCAAAAGGCAAACTATTCCTGATATAGGCAATGATGATGAAGTGCCAATATCAGGAAGAAAGCGACATGTACAACAGAGATTAGGAAATAATGTGGTTGTTTCTGATTCGTATATGAGTCAACATATAAAAGGTATATGTACTTCATTTATATTACTCAAGGAAAATTCTGGGATGAAGTATGTACCATTTCCTTAAATATTTCATTAATGCATGGGTATAAACCGCACATTGTATATTGTGACCTATGGAGGAGAAAACACCAAATGCAAAAAGATGAGAAATCTTAGCTTATTCCTTTGGAAATTTATGTAACAAAAGCTATCGGCTAGCCAACACAAAGGAGCTGGAATTTCGGAGCGACAACAATAGGGATTTAATGCCTTTCAGATAGTTTGCATTTAGGGTAGTGGTTATAGGTTTTATGTTCAGAATTTTTCTTTATCGTCAAATTTTCTAGAAGAAATATGTGCCTATGAAAGGATTGAGAAGAGGTGTCTAGAGGAGGGGTGATTAGACCCTCAACAAAGAAAAGTAGCAGTTTTAAAGTTCTTTAAGTTAAGGTGGAGTTTTAACACAAGTTTAAACATTCACAATACATTTCAAGCAAGCATGGCAAGAGTATTTGAGCAGCGAAAAGTAAAGCATGCAAGTTGCAAGAAAGTAAAGGGATGGGATTGGAGTGTGCAAACGCAATTAGAGACACGGAGATTTTTGGCGTGGTTCCGATAGATGCTGCTATCGTACATCCACGTTGGTGGAGACTTCAACCCACGAAGGGTAACGATTGCGCGAGTCCACGGAGGGCTTCACCCACGAAGGGTCCACGAAGAAGCAATTTTGTCTATCCCACCATGGCCATCATCCACGAAGGACTTGCCTCACTTGGGTATATCTTCACGAAGTAGGCGATCCCCTTGCCCTTACAAACTCCTTGGTTCAACTCCACAATCTTGACGGAGGCTCCTAAATGACACCTAACCAATCTAAGAGACACCACTCTCCAAAAGGTAATAGATGGTGTGTTGATGATGAACTCCTTGCTTTTGTGCTTCAAATGATAGTCTCACCAACACTTAACTCTCTCATACAGATTTGGATATGGTGGAAAGATGATTTGAGTGGAAAGCAACTTGGGGGAGGCTAGAGATCATGATTCTTGTGATTGGATTGGAATGTCTTGGTCTCAACACATGAGTAGGTGGCTCTCTCTCTCAGAAAATGAGTAGTGGAAGTGTAGGCACGTTCTGATGGCTCTCTCCATGAATGGAGAATGGGTGTCTTGGTCTCAACACATGAGTAGGTGGCTCTCTCTCAGAAAATGAGTAGTGGAAGTGTAGGCACGTTCTGATGGTTCTCTCCACGAATGAAGAATGGGTGGAGGGGTATATATAGCCTGCACACAAAATCTAGCCGTTACATAGAATTTACCAAACTTGGTGGGACCAAATAGTGAAACTCGGTCAGACCGATATGGTGCAAAATGTGAACGTTAGAGTTTTCGATGGGACCGGCATGATCAACTCGGTGGGACCGATGTGCTAGGGTTAGGGCATAACTTGATCTCGGTTTGAGCGATTACTTCAACTCGGTGAGACCGATTTCAGTAGCAAGCAAACAAAGAGTTGGTCAAGCAAACTTAGTGGGACCGATCGCTCATCTTGGTTAGAGCGAAACATTACAAAGGGAAACAGAGAGTCTGCAATCCCATCTCGGTGAGACCGAAATGATTAGGGTTTCTGGCAGTGGCTATGTCAAGTGAAGTCAGTGGCGCCTGATAAATCAAATCGATGGGGCCGAGTTTGACTTTAGATTTACAACATATGTGGAAATGAGAAAGTGGTTGAGGGCTTTGAAGCATATCACTAAGCACTTTGAGCAAGCAAACCATTAAGCAACACCTCATCCCTTTTAATAGTATTGACTTTTCCTATGAACTCAATGTGATTTTGGATCACTAAAATGAAAATGAAGAATCTTGAGCTTTTGCCAATCTTTGTCCTTAGTTTCTTGAAGGGGTTCCACATCCTCTTGTCCATGTCATGCCTTTGTTGAACTTTCTGAAATATACTAGATGAAAATATTAGTCTAACAAGAGATATGCTGACATTAATTATCAAAATCACCCATGGAGCACTTGTGCTTCCAATCTCCCCCTTTTTGGTAATTGATGACAACATACATCAAAGCTTCGGATAAAGATATGAAGAATAGCAAGTGAAGCTTTGGAGAGACATTAACATGCATAGGCTCCCCCTACATGTCCTAACCGAACGGTCCTTTTTTTATTTCTTTCGGTCAACGTGGTCGCTGCTCACTGTCCACTACGATAGAGTTTTTGCAGCAAGGTCATTGTTGCAAAAACTGCAACAAGACTTATGTTGTAGAAAAATTAAATTTGCTGCAAAAACTGCAACAAGACTTATGTTGCAGAAAAAATAAATTTTGAATCCCGGAAAAGTAGGATCACACGAAGCGATCTTTGAAGGCGACGAGGGTTCCTTTTGCGCCGCCGGTGGCGCCGTCGGTTCCCTCTCTCTCCGTCGGCCGCTCCGGCGGTGGGAGGGAGGGGGAACCTCGGGTCTGTCCGCTAGGTGGGTGTGTGGTAGGGTTAGGGTTGAGGGTGACGCTGTCGAGGCCATTGCGGTGATGTCGCATCGGAATAAGTTTCTCCGGGCTCCGTTCGCGGTTAGGCGAGGCTTTTGCCTTCGTTTAGGAGCCAGCGGGGTGGGGGATCCCCGAATCTCGTTGAGGTCGCGGGCTATGGAGGCTGGAGGGCCATCGGCACTGGTCGTTTGGGTCCTCAGATGGGTGATGGATTTAGGGAGACGAAGACCCTTCTTCTTCCTTGTCGGTATGATTTGATGTTGCTGTTCTTCTTCTTCCCACGCGCTGATGCTGGAGGGAGATCCTGCTTTGCCCGGGCGGATGGCCCGGGCGCGGTGCTGGACCGGTCAGATGACTCGAGTTCTCTTCCTTTCGGAAGGGACATTTTTCGCAGTACTCAAAGCCAAAGATGGTGACGGCTGTTGCAGGTGTGTTGAATTGATGTCCATGCCCTCTCAGTGTTGGAGTCAAGAAAGGAGGAAGTAGCGTGGCGGCAATTGTTCCGTGGTCGAAGATGATGACCTGCTTGTGTCTGGTTGCAGATCTTTCTGCTGCAGGGGTCTTCACTCAAGATTCAGGGATGATGACACAGGGCTACGGAGATCTTCTTGTGTTATGGTTGTCTTAGGGTACTCTAGGTGTTCATGGTCCTTTGTGTTTGCGTTTCAGTGTGCTTGTAAGGGTCAACTACTTTGTACTGTTTCATGATTTGAATGCAAACAATTCTCAAAAAAAAATTCAATGAGACCTTTGTTGCAAAAAAATTTTTGCAACAAGGCATCTTTGTAAAAGAAAAACCTGAAACAAAGCCTCTGTTGTAAAAAAATATCTTGTAAAAATTTCTGCAACATAACTCGCGTTGCAGAAATTTCTCGCTAACACGTTGCAATGATAAAAAGTGACGCTCGGTTGCTCAATCCATTAAAGCAGACGACTCGCAAGGCGGTGGATCTTTTAAAAATATCCGTCGGCCGCGTAGCAGCACCCAACATATATTGGCTCAAATTTTGTATGTTCATACTACATACAACAATATGTAACCCGACATCCTTCTTCGAAATGTTTACAAACATACGCATGTGCGTTTTG
This sequence comes from Triticum timopheevii, assembly GCA_963921465.1. NCBI lineage: Eukaryota > Viridiplantae > Streptophyta > Magnoliopsida > Poales > Poaceae > Triticum > Triticum timopheevii. The sequence goes on along the minus strand of OY997264.1, from coordinate 170,893,898 downwards.
ATCATCTGAAATTAGCCGGCTGCTGCACAGATCGCAGGGTCCTCATCATATGCTATCCTTCAGCCGCGTCAGTTCGCACGCACTGCTTGGTTTGGGGCTTGGGAGCTAAAAAAAGGCAGCCTTTTGTTTCCGGTGGTGCCAGAAAAACAAAAGGAAGCTTTAGCTCTAGCATTGTCACACTTCAAAAAAAAAAAAATCTGGCATGTACTAATTTTAAGGCAGTTAAAAAATGATGTGCAACAATTCAAAAAAAAAAATCTGGCATGTACTAATCTCAGGTTGGTACAAAATAATCACCACTTGTTCCTATCACCAGAGTAATGCAACTCTCTCTCGAAGAAAAACAACAATGACGTACAACTAAACAGGTAAGCAAAACCCAATGAACCAACTGAAACTGAAGATATCTTCCATTACTCTCTCCGAAAGAGACGCACAGGTCTCAGTGTCATATGCAAACACAAACTGTTTCTGTTTTGCTATTAACTACCAAAAAAACTCGGTGTGTAGAGTAGAATTACAAGGATTCTTAGATCATGCATCAGCAGGTCATAACAGCAGGGGGGTTGACCCCAAACCTAATCAACCAAGGAAAGCGCTTCAATGTACAAAAACTTCCCTTTGTTTATATGATCTATCTAAGAGGAAACCATAGAAGCGTTTCAGTAATCAGTATAGTGTACTCAAGTTTGCTGCGTCTTTAGTATACTCATCTAATCTACAATCTATGTCTGGAGTGTATATGTATCGAATGGGAATCGACAACATCTGAATGAGGAACTCCGTTCCGATCCACTTATACTTGCGCCACTGGCTGGTCAGGTCAGGCCTCCTTGTAGAAACAGTCGACATCTGGAAGAGCGGCAGCGATCTCGTCCCTGCAAAAGAGCTCACATGGTTCAGATCTGCTACTACTAGACTAACCAACAGGGGAAAGGCAACAAAAATGATATCGGAATGGGAAATAACAGTGGCCGTTGCTACTCAAAATAATACAGAATGTCAAATAACGCGCAACATCTGAAGTGCTCCGATTCCAGCATAATTTGGTTTGTCGCAACCATGATAAGGTCAGCCATTCCAGGTAGAATAACAGCTCGATTAAGCATCCTAAAAGTCGATATATGGTAGCTGAAAATACCGACATAAATAGGAAAACTCACATATCTTCTTGTGCTGCGCCTCCATCCGGAACAACTGGCACTTGTCCTGCCACTCCGTTCCCAGCAGGGTTCCTGTGTTTGCAACACTTCCAGACTTGAGCATTCAGAGCTCGCAAATGCAAAAAAAGTCCCTTATACGGTTATACCTGAACTTGTAATATTTAAAATATACTGTGTAAGGTAAAAAAAAGAGAGGAAAACTCACATATCTGGTTGTGCTGCGTTTCCCTCCGGCACACCTAGCACTTCATCCGGCAGTACACCTGGGGCATTTGGCACATGTCCAGGCCCTGCATCCAGGACATTCGGCCCATGATTCACAGCAGGGTTCCTGTATTTGCAACACTTCCAGACTTGAGCATTCAGAGTTCGCAAATGCAAAAAAAAAGTCCATTATTCCTGAACTTGTAATATTTAAAATATGTTAAGGTAAGAAAAAAGAAGGAAAACTCACATATCTTGTTGTGCTGCGTCTTCATCCGTTAATCCTAGCACTTCATCCAGGGCATCTGGTTCTTGTCCTGGCACTCCACCCAGGGCATTTGGCACATGTCCTGGCCCTCCACCCAGGGCATTTGGCACATGTCCTGGCCCTCCATCCAGGCCATTCGGCCCATGATTCTCAGCAGGGTTCCTGTATTTGCAACATTTCCAGACTTGAGCATTCAGAGTTCACAAATGCAAAAAAACAAGGCCCCTTATTTCTGAACTTGTAACATTTAAAAATATATTGAGTAAGGTATGGGCTAACTAAATCAGTGCTCCAAAAATAAACTAATTCCATGAATTGAATTAGTGAACGACAGGGACACTTTATAAGTACCCAAAAATACAAAATAAACGAAACCAACATAACCTAAATGAAACATAAAATCAAACCAGCAGCTTACAGAGAGAATAAAGGCTAGTGATGTTTACAGAATATGGCATAGGCCACCTAGATACACAATGAAAATTCAAATCAGTAGCCTAATGTGTAGCCATGTCACTAGGAAGCAAATGACAACAACAAAGCATGGAAATCAAATTCTGGGACTAACATCCTAAATGGATAATGATGCTGGACAAGGAGACTAGTCCACAAAGTCAAACAAAAGAGAAGTCGATAACAATCAGCAACTGACTAGTCTGAGAAATGCCGAAAATAAAGAAAGTCATAAGAGCTTAGAAAAATGTCATGCAACATTTCCACCATAGCTAACAGTGAAGATTCTGTATCTGCGAATAGCACACATGAGATACTGTTTTAACAGAAATTATAGATCTACGTTTACACTGTATGATAGGATAACGTAAAAGGAAGCAAAATAAAGCAACCATGTACTAAATCGTTACCACAGATAATTGGGGATATAGCGGTCCACGTGAAGTCTTGCTCCGGAGATGAAGTGAGGGACCTCAGGATTCCAGTTTGATAAAAGCAGCCTCACTGTCCCAGGGTACATGAATCTCACAAAACCATATGACCTTCCATGCGGAATATTCACAAACGAGACAGGCCCGAAATGGCTGGAACAAACATCATAAATAATATTAACATAATGACATAGCACTTGGGATCTTTATTTAAAGGGGCTGAACGCTTAAGTTACAAGACGATACCTGAAATACCAACGAACCTTTTCTTCAGTGCATATTTCTCTACTTTGAGCAGAGAAGGTGATATAAATCTGGTGAGCTTCACTATTGAAATCCATCACATTTGGATTGTAGGCTGGTAGAGCAACCTCCAACAGGATTGCATACCATTGAACGCTGTTTTGAATCATCAATGGTCATAAATCAGAACGTCAAGAAAAAGAAAGGAGACGTGTCTCAATTTTTTTCAGAAAGGTAAAGAGATGTGTCTCATTGCTAATCTAAAGTGAAAAAAAAACAGACAACTAAAGAGAGATATTAGAAATGAAAACCTGTCACGAAACAAATAAATCGTATGAAGACGCAAGAGCAAACTCAGCAGGTGATAAGGATTCCCGTAGCATCCGTCTTGCAGAAGCTTTATGTGCAACTCAGAGCAATTCCGTGGCAAATGCACTACTGGAACAGGACAACCATCCATCGTATGCAGAAATGCCCTGATTTGGATCTCTATCCTCCCAAATGAGTCAAGTCCATGAGAGAACCAACAGTCTGAACCATAATTGCAAGATCCATCAATCATGTAGAAGCGGCAAGGCTGGTCAGACCTCCAAACCATTTTCTGTTTCCTGTGCCACAGAGAACATCAAGGAAAGTTCAAAAATAATAAATTGGTGTCATAAAATAATTAATATCACGGAAACCATTTTCTGTTTCCTGTGCCACAGTAAGAAACAATGGCATGTATTCACCAGAATTTCACGTTGCCCATTTTGCACTTCAAAAAACTGAAGAACAAAAATCCAACCAGAGACCACTAGAATGTACTCCATATATTATACCATATAAACTGGCAATCAACAGAAAAGATAGGGTAAAGTAACAGCCAAGAACCATTCTAGCCAAGAACCTCCAGAATTCCATCAAAATCAGTTTTGATGCACCAGCTAATCCACATTTGACCCCGCAAGAACTCACCAAGCTAAGAAAACTTGGAATCAAAATCAGTATTGATGCACCAGCTTCTGTGCCCCTAAAGCGTTAATGTACACACAGGCGGGAGCAGAAAGAAGGAAAGTAACATATTCGTGACCACGAACTATTCTAGTCCCCCAATCGTCTCGAGAAGTCAACCAAAATTGGTACGTTGTACTATTTGATATACTCCACAAATTAACCCCGCAACAAATCATCAACCCAAGAAAACTTGGGACCGTGCTTTTTGTGCCCCTAATCCTAATGTCCAAAACTCTTGTAACTCTGGCCGGGAAGCAGAGCAGCACGGGCGGGAGGACCAAGAACCATTCTAACCAAGCAACCTTATGCAAAATTCCACTAAACTTGGTACTGCTGTACCATATACTCCACAAAATATACCCGCAACAAATCATCAAGCCAAGAAAACTTGGGATCGTGCTTTTGTGCTCCTAAATCCTACTGTATATCCGAAACTCTTGTAACTCCGGCCGGGAAGCAGAGCAGCACGAGCGGGAGGACCAAGAACCATTCTAACCAAGAAACCGTACCATATTTCCACGAAAATCGCTACTGTCGTACGAAATGCAACTCAAATTAACTCTGAAAGAACTCGTGAATCCAAGAAAGTTGGAAAGATTCATCTGCACTCCTAAATTTTAACGTCCAAAGGTCTTCTTACTCCGGGAAGAAGAGCAGCGCAGGAGGGGAGGGGATGATCAAGAACGAAACACCATGCCCAGAACTCAACCAAATTCGGTAATGTTGTACAAGATACGCGCTGCGTAGATAAACCCAGCAAGAAATCATGCGTCAAGATCGTAATGTACAAACCTGGTCTTTCTCCGCTCCAGGAAGGGTTCAGCACACCGAGGAAGGGTTCAGCAGACCGAGGAAGGGGACGAGGCGGGGGCTGTATATGATGCCTGCGCAAGCTTCTCCGCTCCGGGAAGGGTGAAGAAGAGGGCGAGGAAGAAGACGGTGAGGCGGAGGCTGTATATATGACGCCCGCGCAAGCTTTCGCCTTTGAAAGGAGGCGGTAGGCAACCTCGAGTTCGCAGCATTGGGCCTGGGCCTGGGCCTGTCCGGTACGCCCAAGGCATGACTTAAGAAGCCCCTAGCAGCATTGGGCCTGGTGCTGGAAAGGCCTCCGCTTGGCCCACTAGTCCTGGCGCGCCGCCGCCTCCGGTGCGGTGGGAGCCGCCGGAGAGAGAGAGAGGGGCGAGGGGAGGCGTCGGGCCAGCCGCCGCAGTTCCGCATTCCCCGTCGTGGTGGTCGGCATCGACGCCGCCGACCGTGAATTTCACGGAGGGGGCGGCGACCAATCTCGCCGTGGAGCGTCGCTGCGGAGATGCCCGGTGTCGAGCGGAGCGACGGAGCTTGGTTGAGGACAGAGTAGCGGCGTTGCGGATGCTCGGCCTGGATCAAAGCGACGGAGGTCGGTGGAGAAGAGAAGCGGCGGTGGATGCGCCATTGCCGTGGCTGGCGCGCCTCTGCAGGAGTCTCGTGGTGGGTCGTGTGAGGAAGAATCGCATGCGTCAAGTATAAGCGGTGGGCAAGTCCAATCAATAAAAAAAAACCATTGAAACTAATCCCGGCATCATTTTAAGGGCATCTCCATCGCAAATGTCTCCTGTATAATATGTCCGGACATAATGCGTAAGAGCATTACTAGTAGTACCCTAAACCCTCAAACCCTCAAAAATAACCGCTTTTTTACGGGTTGCAACAAAAAAAAGCAAAGACCAGAACCCCTAAACCCTAAAAAAAAAGTAAGGGTCCAACCCTCAAACCCAATTTCAAACCGTAGAAGTGAGGGTTGGAGGGGGGCGCTCGACCCCAGCCCGCACTCCCTTCCCCCGTCGCGCGGGAGGGAAGTTTCCCGTCCCCAACCTCCCGCTTCCTCCCTCCCAAGCCGCCGGTCGTCGCCCGCCGCCAATCCAGCCCCCCCCCCCCCCGCCTCCCCTCGACGCCGCCGCCGTCCCGCCCCTGCGCCACACTCCCCGCCGCCATTCCCCGCCGTTCCCCGCCGCCTCCCGTCCCGCGCCCTGGCCCCCGGCCGCCCCGCCCCCCCACCCCACCCGCACACGGAAAAATGTAAAAGGGGACGCCAGGGAACATAGGAGTGCCGGATTGCAAAACGGACAACGGGGAAAATGCTCGGAATCATGAGACGAACACGAACGCAAATGAGATGCACATGATGACATGATATGAGATGCATGACATGGACAAAATGCAAAACGAAAACAAAACCCAACCACGGAGGGAATATCATAGCACATATCCGAAAATGGCAAGAGTTGGAGTTACAAATATGGAAAGATACATCCGGGGTGTTACAACACTCCACCACTATAAGAGGATCTCGTCCCGAGATCTAGGACTGAAAGAACTCCGGATATTCGGAACGGAGGTGATCCTCGCGCTCCCAGGTGGCTTCTCGGTCGGAATGGTGTGACCACTTTACTTTCAGGAATTTGATTGACTTGTTGCGAGTCTTGCGCTCGGTTTCTTCAAGAATAGCAACAGGGTGCTCATGATAAGAAAGATCTTGTTGGAGGTCAATTTCTTCAAAGTTGATAGTGCGCTCAGGAATCTTGAAGCACTTGCGGAGCTGTGACACGTGAAACACATCGTGCACGTTTGCAAAGTTGGATGGAAGCTCAAGTTGATAGGAGAGAGCGCCTCTTTTGCCAATGATCTTGAAAGGACCCACGTATCTAGGGGCAAGCTTCCCTTTGATACCGAAGCGACGAGTGCCTTTCATTGGAGAGACGCAGAGGTAGACATGGTCTCCGATTTCAAAAGCCACATCACGGTGCTTGTCATCATAATAGCCCTTCTGGCGCGATTGCGCGGCTTTCAGATTCTCACGAATGACTTTGCACATTTCTTCGGCTTTTGTGATCAAGTCGTTGCCAAGAAGTTGGCGTTCACCTGTCTCGGACCAATTGAGAGGAGTACGGCACTTTCTGCCATAGAGAATTTCGAATGGGGCCTTGCCCGAACTTGCTTGGAAGCTGTTGTTGTAGGAGAACTCGGCATATGGAGGACACTCTTCCCACTTCATGCCAAAGGAAATGACACAAGCCCTGAGCATATCTTCAAGGATTTGATTGACTCGCTCGACTTGGCCACTAGTTTGAGGATGGAAAGCTGCGCTGAAACGAATGTTGGTGCCCATGGCCATCTGAAAGGAGTCCCAGAACTTAGAAGTGAAGATGCTTCCACGGTCTGAAGAGATCAATTGCGGAATACCGTGCAAGGAGACAATTCTGGAGGTGTATAGCTCTGCCAGCTGAGCTGCTGTGATAGATTCTTTGACAGGAAGAAAATGAGCCACTTTAGTAAGCTTGTCAATGACAACGAAGATAGCATCATTTCCACGCTTGGACTTAGGAAAACCAGTCACGAAGTCCATCTCGATATGATCAAACTTCCATTCCGGAATAGCAAGAGGTTGAAGGAGACCAGCTGGTCTTTGGTGTTCTGCTTTCACCCTTCTGCAGACATCACATTCGTTCACGAATTGAGCAATTTCTCGCTTCATTCGAGTCCACCAATACGACTGCTTGAGGTCATGGTACATCTTCGTACTTCCAGGATGAATGGATAGGAGGGAATTGTGTGCCTCATTCATGATGACTTTTCTCAGATCGCCTTTAGGAACCACAATACGATCCTCAAAGAAAAGAGTGTCTTTGTCATCCAAGCGATAGCACTTGTATTTGGAAATGCCCTTGTCAATACCACGTTTCACCTTCTTCACCATGGTATCCAGGAGTTGTGCCTCACGAATTTGATCTTCCAAAGTAGGAGAGACTATGAGGTTGGCAAGAAAGCCTTGAGGAACAACTTGAAGATTTAGCTTGCGGAAAGCTTCACGAAGATCCGGTTGGAAGGGCTTGAGAATTAGACTGTTGCAATAAGCCTTTCTACTCAAAGCATCTGCAATCACATTCGCCTTGCCAGGAGTATATTCAATACTTGGATTGTACTCTTGAATCATTTCGACCCATCGAGTTTGCCTGAGGTTGAGGTTTGGTTGAGTGAAGATATACTTGAGACTCTTGTGATCGGTGAAAATGTCCACTTTCCTTCCCAACAAGAGATGTCTCCATGTTATCAATGCATGGACAACTGCCGCCAACTCGAGATCGTGAGTGGGATAGTTCTTTTCGTTGGGCTTCAACTACCGAGAGGTATAGGCCACAACCTTCTTCTCTTGCATTAACACAGCACCGAGACCTTGCAAGGAAGCATCACAGAAAACTTCGAATGGCTTGGATTCATCAGGAGGAGTCAAGACAGGAGCTGTAACTAGCTTCTCTTTGAGGGTATTGAAAGCGACATCACACTCAGGCGTCCAGACATACTTGACATGCTTCTGGAGGAGGTTGGAAAGAGGCTTTGCAATCTTAGAGAAATTCTCAATGAATCTTCGGCAATAGCTTGCAAGCCCAAGAAAACTGCGGAGCTGCTTGACATTCTGAGGAGGTTCCCAATCCAGAACCGCAGAAACCTTCGCCAGATTAACAGCAATTCCCTTGGCGGAGATGATATGACCAAGATAAAGAACTTCATCAAGCTAGAACTCACATTTGGAAAACTTCGCATAGAATTGATGCTCTCTGAGCTTGTCGAGCACCAATCGCAAATGTTTGGCATGATCCTGCTTGTTCTTGGAGAAGACCAAAATATCATCGAGATACACCAAGACGAAATCATTGGTGTAGGGGTTGAAGATAAAGTTCATCATGCGAGAGAAAGTTGGAGGAGCATTGACAAGGCCGAAAGACATGACAGTATATTCATAAGAACCATAGCTTGTTCTGAATGCTGTCTTGGGAATATCTTGTTCACGAATGCGAATCTGATGATAACCCATACGGAGGTCAAGCTTGGAGAATACTTTAGCACCTTTGAGTTGCTCGAATAGCTCATTGATGTTGGGAAGTGGATACTTGTTCTTGATTGTCTTCTTGTTCAATGGACGGTAATCGACGCAAAGTCGGTCCGTGCCATCCTTCTTCTGGACAAAAAGAACTCCACATCCCCATGGAGATGAACTCGGTCTGATCAAACCCAGACGCTCTTGTTCATCGAGCTGCTTCTTCAATTCTTTCAGCTCCTTGGGTCCAAGCTTGTAAGGACGCTTGCAAACGGGTTCAGTGCCAGGCTCAAGATCGATAACGAATTCGACTGGCCGATGAGGAGGCATACCCGGAAGCTCTTCTGGAAAGACATCTTGGTACTCACAAACGACTGGAATCTGAGAGATAGCATCCAACTCTCCCTTCTCATTGAGAGAAAACAACCGAATGGTTTCATCACGAGCGGCATAGATGATAACATCCTCAGAAGGGTGTGTCAATTGAATTTCCCTGGCAGCACAATCAAGCTGAGCCTTGTGCTGAGAAAGCCAGTCCATCCCAAGAATTAGATCAATATCAGAATCACCAAGGACAATTGGAGAAGACAGAAATCTATAGTCGCCCATCTGGATAGAGACATCCCGAACCATGGAGCTTGTGTTCATGAATTTACCCGGAGAGACAACTGATAACGGTCTAGGCAATTCTTGAAAAAACATCTCATGCTTAGATGAAAAAGGTCTTGAGATGAAACTATGCGATGCACCAGTATCAAATAAGACTTTTGCAGGAATATCATTAACTGAGAGATTACCCATTATCATATCAGTAGATTCCTCTGCTTGCGCTGCATTCATCATGTTCACCTTTGCAGACTTTGGATTATGCTTGACCACTGCATTGCTTGAAGACCTCACAGGAGGAGGAGGAGGAAGGCGCCTTTGGTTGAGGCATTTGTTCGCATAGTGACCCTTCTGCTGGCACTTGTTGCAGGTCACCTCTGAGAGCGGACGGTGATAAGGAGCATTTGACCTTGGAGCTTGAGGCTGAGACTTGTTCTGGTAGCTTGGGTTGGGTGGGTGGGAAGATCCACGACCACCTGAGTTCTTCTGCTGATAAGGCTGACGGAACGGAGGAGGAGGAAGGTAGAACTTTTGCTGCTTAGCTGCGCCTTGAGAGGAAGAAGAAGACTGAGCTGCATCCCTGATTCTTTTCTTTGAAGCCTCACACTTGAGCTGAGCACCTTCTTGCTTGAGTGCCATATTGTAGAATTGATCAAACTGAGTAGGCTCAATAAGAACAAGAGCTAACTGCAGATCCTCTCTAAGGCCACCTCTGAACTGATAGATCATACTTTTCTCATCAGGAACGTCTTGTTTAGCGAAGCGAGCAAGTTTCTGAAACTGTATGTTGTATTCGTACACTGACATGTTTCCTTGCTTGAGATTGCGGAACTCCTCACGCTTGCTCTCAACAACACTGGTAGGAATGTGGTGAGCTTTAAAGTCCCGACAGAAATCAGTCCAAGTAATCACTCGACCTCCTCTGGAATCCTTGTATTGCTGGAACCAATCAGCTGCCTGATCCTTGAGCTGAAAAGACGCGAACTTGACGTAGTCCTCAGGTCTGACATTGCTGCATTCGAAATGCTTGTTGATATCCACGAGCCAATCGTCGGCGTCTGTGGCCTCGGCACAGTAGCTGAAAGACTTTGGCTGATTTGCAAGGAACTGGTTGAGGGTAGGAAACTGTGGCTGATGGAAGAACTGCCCTTGACCTTGATTCCCTTGGTTGCCTTGGCCTTGGTTACGCTCTTGCATCAGCCGAATCAACAACTGAGCGTTGGCGTTTGTGGTTGCCATCAAAGTTTGCCATGCCTCCGGAGGCGGAGGTGGAGGTGGAGGGTTCGCTTGACTCCCATCACTGCGTTCCGGATTCTGACGCGTAGGCGGAGCCATCCTGAAGAGGGTGACATCCGTTAGCATCTTGATAGACAGATAGACAAGTTGAATCAACGGATAGAAATTGCAACATATAGTCTTCACAATAAACATTCGAACAGGGATGAACGAATGACTTCCAAAGTAAACATCACGTCCATTAAGGTGAGAAGCCACTTGACAAGAGAATGATGATTGAAAATAAAAACAAGGTATGAATGGAACAAATAAGTGGTAAGGATTACCCAATCAAAAACCAAATATCTGCGGAAGAAATGCTAGAGCTACTTGAATCCCACCTATAAACTCCCGAAACTTTCCGGTTATGCAATCAGGTGTTGGGGATACAGGGCAAGCAATATATCTCACCCAAACTAACAATCCCTACATCCAGTTGTATCCATCCGTCAACACATAACCAAGAAACCTTCGGAAATCGTGTACCTCAACCTTCGAAAAACATCCGTTATACGAGTCATGGCAATACTCCCGTACTCACCTCAGTACTGGGTTAGCGGGGTTATCTCACCAACGGACTGCATAAAAGAGATTTTCGATGTCGGCGTACTAAAATCAGGTATTCCAGAACTGCAACGATAAAATTATGACGACAACACCTCAGAGCTCAACTCCCCGGGACACTTCCACTAAACCCCTGACAGGAGGCACCAAGACAATGTTCTCATCATAAAACCATCGGAACGATTCCAAGATACCCGCGTGATCCTAAATTTTTTTTAGTGAAATTTGAGGAGAGAAAAGTCAAAACTCTACGTCAGGAGACCTCACCAGAGCGACGAAGGGACTGAGGAGTAAAAAGAATTCCTAACTCTTCGATATATATAATCCTAAATGACTCAAAACATTTTTTCTAGACACAACTCGGCCGCTAAAAACGATCAAGCAGTGGGGCTCCTAAGGTCGGGGATGGCTCTGATTACCAACTTGTAACGCCCTCGATGCGGCTATATCTCCCACGTGTCGAAGCACGACTTAGAGGCATAACCGCATTGAAAGCAATGTCGCAAGTGAGGTAATCTTCGCACAATCCATGTAATACATAAGGGAAAAGATACATAGTTGGCTTACAGTCGCCACTTCACACAATACATAAATAAACATCCATCATTCAGTTTACACTCAAGGTCCGACTACGGAACCAAAATAAAAGAAGAATACCCCAAATGCAACACATATCCCCGATCGCCCCAACTAGGCTCCACTACTGATCGTCTGGAAATGAAACATAGTAACGACCAAGGGCCTCATCAAATTCCCACTTCAGCTCAGTTGCGCCATCTGCGCTGGTATCATCGCTACCTGCATCTGTTTTGGTAGAATCTGTGAGCCACGGGGACTCAGCAATCTCACACCCGCGAGATCAAGACTATTTAAGCTTAAGGGAAGGCTGGTGTAATGAGGTGGAGCTGCAGCAAGCGACTAGCATATATGGTGTCTACGCACGCAAAAGAGAGCGAGAAGAGAAGCAAGGCACGGTCGTGAAGCTAGTAGCGATCAAGAAGTGATCCTAGAGCAACCTGCGTCAAACATAACTCCAACACCGTGTTCACTTCCCGGACTCCGCCGAGAAGAGACCATCACGGTTACATACACGGTTGATGTATTTTAATTAAGGTCAACTTCGGGTTTTCTACAACCGGACATTAACAAATTCCCATCTGCCTCATAACCGCGGGCACGGCTTTCGAAAGATAATACCCTGCAGGGGTGTCCCAACTTAGCCCATAACAAGCTCTCGCGATCAACGAAGGAATAGACCTTCACCCAAGACACTCCGATCAGACTCGGTATCCCGGTACATCAAGACATTTCGACAATGGTAAAACTAGACCAGCAAGACCTCCCGCTGTGCCGACAAATCCTGATAGGAGCTGCACATATCTCGTTCTCAGGGCACACCGGATGAGCCAGACGTCGGGTTGGCATAGACCCTGGTTGCCCAAGGGGCGCCGGACATCGCTCAGGTTGGACCAGCACTCGAAGGAGCACTGGCCCGGGGGGGCTAAAATAAAGATGACCCTCGGGCTCGCGAAAACCCAAGGGAAAAAGGGGTATAGGTGGCAAATGGTAAAACCAAAGTTGGGCCTTGCTGGAAGAGTTTTATTCAAAGCGAACTGTCAAGGGGGTCCCATAAATCACCCGACCGCGTAAGGAACGCAAAATCAAGGAACATAACACCGGTATGACGGAAACTAGGGTGGCAAGAGTGGAACAAAACACCAGGCATAAGGCCGAGCCTTCCACCCTTTACCAAGTATATAGATGCATTAATTAAAACAATAGATATTGTGATATCCCAAAATATCCGTGTTCCAACAAGGAACAAACTTCATCTTCACCTGCAACTAGCAACGCTATAAGAGGGGTTGAGCAAAGCGGTAACATAGCCAATCAACGGTTTGCTAGGACATGGATGGTTAGAGGTTTGACATGGCAATATGGGTGGCATGATATAGCAAGTGGTAGGTATCGCAGCATAGGCATAGCAAAAGAGCGAGCATCTAGCAAGCAAAGATAGAAGTGATATCGAAGGTATGGTCATCTTGCCTGCAAGGTTCTCAGAGTTGTCGAAGGCTTGATCCTCGTAGGCGTTCTCAACAGGTTCCTCGTACACGTACTCGTCTCCCAGCTCTACCCAAAGCAAGAACACAAGCAATGGAACAACAATCAAACAAGGAGCAATGCATAAGCAATATGATGCAATACATGACATGCTATGCGAGATGTGATATGCAATGCATATGTGTGCTCCGGAAGGAAAAATGATGAACCGGGCATCAACTTGGCAAACCAAGTATGCCACTGGAAAGATGAGATGATTTCGGTTGAAATCGATATAAAGATCACCGGAATAGGATGCACGGTTTGCAAATGGCAAGCAAAACAAGAATGATGCGAATCTGCGTTTAACAGCACGATGCCACTTAGCAAGCAACAAGAAACTATGCTACAACACCCCAACATAAAAACAAATCATATGGCAGCGATCTACAGGAGATGCTTAACAAAAGAGGAACATTGAGCTACGGCTAAATCACATCATAACATGTTCAAACAAGCATGGTGAAAGTGCAAAAAATATCAGGTTCACAGACTTAGTGAAAATACTAACATGCCAGGAATTAACATCAGGAAGGCATGTTTAGAGCAAGCAAACAACAAGCTAAAGGAACTTATAATAGCAAAACAAGGCATGACATGATTCTACTCAAAGCATTGATCAATAGTCCCTTACTGGCCATAAGCCAAAAAGGACTAGAGGATATGATGGCACCCATGTAAACATAGCAAGTTTTATTACAGATTTCAGACTTAGCAGAAAAACTGGGCATGGCAAAAACAGATATCAAGTAGGCATGTTCGTGAGCTCGATGCACTCACTACAGAGCATCTCATGATAAACTAAGCATACACCCATCAAGAAGACATGGCATAGAAGCTATACATGGCAAGAAAAACATCATAGCATACACGGATCAACTACAACGACCTCGTGAAAATTGAATCTCATGCAAACAATCTGCCAGGAAACATTTTGAAGCAAAAGTAGAGCACAAAAATGACATGCTAGACTACTCCATAAATTCCAACAAAGGCATGGATGGATATAGCACATCCATATGTTCAAAACACCCTTACTGATCATGCTCAAAAAGGGCATAGATCTCTCTGTAACAACATGAACATATGGCATAAAAATAACAGCAGGACAAGACTTAGTGAAAACACTAAGTTCCTGAAATCAGCAATATCATCATCCCTAGTTTGCATGCTTGTTCTAGTCAACACATAACTCACAAAAATACATGGCATACACCCCTGGAAAGATGGCATGGCATAGTTCAACTCACGTGTAGGACTCAAGTTCATAAGGTGCACACATTAATCATGGCAAAAATGATAAAAGTGCAAGTTCTGTTAAGAAACAGAAACTAACATCACGAAGCCCTCCTCCAACGGCATTTCAGGCATCAAGATGAGCTCAAATGAAAATGGTGCAATGAGATGAAATGATCTACTCTTCGAGACGAACAATTTGATATATTATACGCCCAAAACGGAGCCACGGGTGCAGAGATGTGATGCGATGAAAAAGCCATAAAATATCTGACAGAAAATGTCTTAGCCGATTTCGGGGTTCGGGAAAAACAACCTAGTGTTCTGGATCTGAGATTCGGAGGGTCGAGGTCGCCAGAGTTGGGGGCGCCGGCCGGATCTGGCAGAGCTCCCGCGCGGCGGCGCGGGGACGGGCGGCGACCTTCAGGCGACGGGGACCGGCGGGGACCGGCGCGGCGGCGCGTCTGGCCGGCGACGGGGAGGCGGCGGCTCCCGGGTGGCACCGGAGCGAGCGGCGGCGGCGCTCGGGCGACGCGGCGCGGTGGCGGGAGCGGGCGGCGAGCGCGGCGGCGGCGAACGGCGGCGAGGCGGAGGCGGTCGGCGGCGGAGGCGGGGCGGCGCGGCCGGGCGCGACGGAGGCGGCGAACGGGCCGCGGGGGCCCTGCACGGGCCTCGCGGGCCCGCGGGGTCGGCGGAGATGTGGGGCGCGGGCTGCCCACGTGGCGGCGCGCGATTCGTCCGGCGGCGCGGGCGGACGTGTCCGGCCGCCCGGATTTCGTCCGGCGGCGCGAGGGGAGCGGGGAGACTAGGGTTTCATCCGGAAATCCGGGGAGGGGGGTGTTTTTATAGGTAGAAGGAGCTAGGAGACTCCAAATGGGGTGCGGTTTTCGCCCACACGATCGTGATCGAACGACCGAGAGCATGGAGGTGACTTAGATGGGTTATTGGGCTGTTTTGGAGGAGTGTTTGGCTGCAACTTAAAAGAGGCCTTTGCGAGAGTGCGGTTAACCGTTGGAGTAGCAAACGAACTCCAAATGACCCGAAACTTGACAGGTGGTCTACCGGTGCTATACCAGGGCCACTTGGCAAGGCTCGGTCCATTCCGAGAATGTTCAACACCCGCACACGGAAAAATGTAAAAGGGGACGCCGGGGAACATAGGAGTGCTGGATTGCAAAACGGACAACGGGGAAAATGCTCGGAATTATGAGACGAACACGAACGCAAATGAGATGCACATGATGACATGATATGAGATGCATGACATGGACAAAATGCAAAACGAAAACAAAACCCAACCACGGAGGGAATATCATAGCACATATCCGAAAATGGCAAGAGTTGGAGTTACAAATATGGAAAAATACATCCGGGGTGTTACACAGAAGGTACCGAATGCGGCGTAGTTTGTTTGTGAAGATTGTCACCGATTGTGAGGCCGCCTCATATTACTTTAATCGTCGTAGATCCGCCGCAGGTATCATGGGGTTTAGTACATATCAAAAGATATCGGCGGCAATGCGGGTACTCGCTTATGGCATACCCGCGGATTATACCGACGAGTATCTTCGCATTGGGCAAGATACAACCACGGAGTCAGTCCGTAGGTTTGCCAAGTTGGTCATCCAGTTGTACGGTGAGCAGTATCTTCGGGCACCAAACGAGGATGATACAAAGAGATTAATGGAAATGAATGAAAAAAAGGGGATGGCCGGGGATGCTAGGTAGTCTTGATTGCATGCATTGGAGGTGGAAAAATTGCCCAAAGGCATGGCACGGAATGTATTGCGGTAAAAGCCATGATGCTACCATTGTGCTTGAGGCCGTAGCATCTCAGGACACATGGATTTGGCATGCATTCTTTGGGTTGCCGGGAACACTCAATGATATCAATATCCTCAATAGATCTCCTTTGTTCAAAAGATTAATTTCTGGGGATGCTCCAGCTTGCAACTACAAAATCATGGACAATGAGTACTCAATGGGATACTATCTCACCGATGGCATCTATCCCGAATGGGCAACTCTTGTGAAGTCCATCAAGGAGAAAAATGGGGTGCCCTTAACAAGAAAAGAGGCTCATTTCACCAAGGCACAAGAGGCAGCCCGCAAGGATATTTAGAGAGCTTTCGGTGTTTTGCAAGCAAGGTTTGCCATAGTTCGTGGTCCAGCCCGGTTTTGGGACAAAAAAACCTTGATGAACATCATGAAATGTTGTGTGATTCTACACAACATGATCCTAGAGGATGAGAGAGGGTTAAACCTCCCTTGTTTCTATGACAATGTTGGTACCCGTGTGCAACCGGAAAGAAACCCTTCTCGCATACACGCTTTTCTTCAAGCACATCGTCAGATTGAGGATGCAACCACTCATGGTCGGCTCCGGGCTGATCTAGTAGAGCACCACTGGCAGTTGGATGGGCGGCGTATTGGCCCATGATGTATCTTTGTTTTACCTTTCTATGTCCTATTTGATTCGAACAATTAGTGTAATTTGCTCAAACATTGTTGTAATAATTTGAATGATTATTGTTTTATTCGGTGTTGTAATAATAACTAGAATGATTATTATTTTATGTCAATTGTGATGGAATTTGTGATATGTCATATGATGAAATGTGTGATATATGAAATGACAGTTTTAAAGGTTGGGGTTGAGGCAAAGACTAGAACCCTCAAATCCAACCCTTAAAGCAGTTTACGGGTTGGGTTTGAGGGTTCTAGTCTTTGCCCCTGTTTTTCAACCCTTAAAAGTGTCAAAAATTGGCACTTCTCAACCCTTAAAACTGCTATAAGGGTTTTAGGGTTCTACTAGTAATGCTCTAAGGAAGTCATATAATGCTCATCATAAAGTATTCGTTTGGGTCCTCAGATGGGCGATGGATGCAGGGAGACGAAGACCCTTCTTCTTCCTTGTCGGTATGATTTGCTGCTGTTGTTCGTCTCCTTCCTCCGCGCTGATGCTGGAGGGAGATTCTGCTTTGCCCGGGCGAATGGCCCGGCCGCGGTGCTGGACCGGTCGGATGATTTGAGTTCTCTTCCTTCCGGAAGGGACATTTTTCACGGTACTCAAAGCCAAAGATGGTGACAACTGTTGCAGGTGTGTTGGATTGATGTCCATGCCCTCCCAGCGCTGGTGTCAAGAAAGGAGGAAGCAGCGTGTTGGCAATTGTTCCGTGGTTGAAGATGATGACCTGCTTGTGCCTGGTTGCAGATCGTTCTGCTGCAGGTGTCTTCTCTCAAGATTCAGGGATGATGACACAGAGCTCCGGAGATCTTCTTATGTTATGGTTGTCTTAGGGTACTCTAGGTGTTTATGGTCCTTTGTGTTTGTGTTTTAGTGTGCTTGTAAAGATCAACTATTTTGTATTGTTTCGTGATTTGAATGCAAAGAAGTCTCAAAAAATAAAGTATTCGTTTGGTTGTGGTGATGGCGAATGCAGGCAACGGGTGTTGGTGTCAAGCTTAGAGACGTTCTACTGCCTTTTTTGTTTTGTCATGTTGGTCTTTACATGACTTGTATTTTTATCTTTATGATATGAATAAGACACATATTACCATGCAAAAAAAATATGGTTAAGAGGAGAAAAAATTGGTGGGGATAATGCATGTGGTGGGATATTTACATGTGTGGTTGGGGAAGAGAAGAGGGGACCATACATGCGATTGGTCGAGTGCATGTCCGAACTCCGACAAAGTCCCCACGTTTGTCTTTAGGATACAGGAATCCTTACATCCGGACTGCTAAACGGATATATATATATATATATATATATATATATATATATATATATATATATATATATATATATATATATATATATATATATATATATATATAGGTCCCTGTTGTATGGCAAAAGTGGTCCGGACACTGCAGTACAGGCACACTTGGGGGTTTGAGGGTTGGAGATGTCCTAAGTCTAAAAAAGTTATTTGCGGTGTGTTAAAAAATACTCCTTCTAGCTAGAAATATTAGGCTTAATTATGCCTGCCTAAGACATCTCAATCAACGCAATCTGAGCGGGTGGATTTTCCGTTTACAACAGTTGTCGACTGTCACCATGACTTGTCGCCGTCGGCGACCCCTTTGGCCATGGTATCGCTTCCCATGCCACCATCTGTGACCTCTCTGGGAGTTCACCAGCTCGAAACATCTGTGTGAGGCTGCACTACGCCACTACCTCTCTTCTCCAGACCCGCACTGTGCATCCTTCGGGCAGAGACACATCTTCTGGCCTCCAATACGCCATCGCTCGGCCACCCCAAACTCAACACCGACAACCAAGCTCGACCACGAGCTCATCCACAGCCGCATCGCCCTTGACATCATCATCTAATGAGCATAGCGGCGGCTGATGTCGCTTGAGATGCGTCGGTGTTTCCCCAAGGAATAAGGAAGGATGCAACACAACAACGATAAGGTATTTCTCTCAGTGATGAGACCAAAGGTTATCGAACCAGTAGGAGAATCACGCAACACTACGTAAACATACCTGCACACAAATAACAAATACTTGCAACCCGACGCGTTAAAGGGGTTGTCAATCCCTTTCGTGTAGCGGTGCCAAAAAGTGACGTAAGGATGGGATAAAATTGTAGTAGATTGATAAATGCAAATAAAAGTAAATAAAATGCAACAAGGTATTTTTGGGTTTTTGATAATATAGATCTGAAAATAAAAGAAACAAATAAAAGAAAAGGCAATTGGCAATATGGATCTGAAAGAATATGACAGGAAAATAGACCCGGGGGTCGTAGATTTCACTAGTGGCTTCTCTCGAGAAAATAGGAACGGTGGGTAGACAAATTACTGTTGGGCAGTTGATAGAAAAACAAATAATTATGACGATATCCAAGACAATGATCATGTATATAGGCATCACGTCCAAGATTAGTAGACCGACTCCTGCCTGTATCTACTACTATTACTCCACACATCGACCGCTATCTAGCATGCATCTAGTGTATTAAGTTCATGGAAAAACAGAGTAATGCAATAAGAACGATAACATGATGTAGACAAGATCTATTCATGTAGGAATAGACCCCATCTTTTTATCCTTAATAGCAACGATACATGTGTGCCTTGCTGCCCCTTCTGTCACTGGGAAAGGACACCGCAAGATCGAACCCATTAAAAAGCACTTCTTCACATTGCAAGATAAATAGATCAAGTTGGCCAAACAAAACCCAAATATCGTAGAAAAAATATGAGGCTATAACAATCAAGATTGGATATTAAATCAAGGCAAATCTGATCATAAACTCACAATTCATCGGATCCCAACAAACACACCACAAAGAGTCGTTACATCAAATAGATCTGCAAGAGACCGTTGTATTGAGATACAAAGAGAGAAAAAGCCATCTAGCTACTACATACAGACCCGTAGGTTTGAGTTGAACTACTCACGCATCATCGGAGAGGCACCAATGAAGATGATGAACCCCTCCGTGATCGTGTTCCCCTCTGGCGGAGTGCCGGAATAGGGCTCTAGATTGGATATCGTGGTTCTGGACCTTGCGGCGGCTGGAATAAAATTTCGTCGACTCCCCTAGGGTTTCTGGAGCAAGGAGATATTTATAGAGCGAAGATGCAGTGAGGGAGGCCACCTAGGTGGGCACAACCCACCTGCCCCCAGGCGCGCCCTGGTGGGTCGTGCCCCCCTTGAGGCACCCCCAGGTGCTTCCCTGGCCCATCTGGTGTCTTCTGGTCCAAACAAATCCACAAAAAGTTTCGCTGCCTTTGGACTCCATTTGATATTGATTATCTGCGATGTATAAAACAAGCAGAAAACAGCAACTGACACTTGGCACTATGTCAATAGGTTAGTCCCAAAAAATGATATAAAATGATTGTAAAACAACATGGAACAATAAAAAATTATAAATACGTTGGAGACTTATCAACATCCCCAAGCTTAATTCCTACTCCTCCTCGAGTAGGTAAATGATAAAAATAGAATTTTTGATGTGGAATGCTGCCTAATATGTTCATCACATATTCTTTTCTTTATAGCATGGACAATTGGACTTTATATGGTTCAAAGCAATAGTCTAGTTTTGACATGAGGACTTTAATACGCAAGCACATCAACAAACAACCATGTCTTTCAAAATATCAACACTAAAGCAAGTTATCCCTAGCCCATTATGCTCAATCATTGATCCATTCATGAAACACACTCGCATATTAGCTACACCCAATGCTCAAGTACGATCATAGTGCCCCTTAGTTGGTGCTTTATAAGAGAAGATGGAAACTCAAGTAAAAGTAAAAATTGCATAAAGTAAATAGAAAGGCCCTTTGTGGAGGGGAGTAGGAATTTGTAGTGGTACCAGAGCTCAAAGCAAAAAAGACAGAGATAAAACATTTTGGGTGGCATGCTTTTCCTTTCAACGAAAACGATCGAGTAGTTCCCAATACTTTCCATGCTAGATATATCATAGGCAATTCCCAAACAGAAAATAAAGTGTATTCCTTTTTCCACCATACTTCCACATTCCACGGCTAACCGAATCCACGAGTGTCGTCCATACCAACACTTTCCAAGGAATTTCTTATTTGACAACATAAAGTAAATTCATTTTTCATTTCAGGACCGGGCATCCCTAATAGCTTTGTCGTACTCTCGTGCAATGACAAGTGAATAAACACTCATCTTGAGAATAACACATCTAGCATGGAAATATATCAGCCACCCCCTACCATTTCATGAGCGGTACGAGCACACAAAAGAGAAATTTAGTTTGAAAATTAGAGATGGCACATATAAATTTGCTTAGAACGGCAAAAGAATACCACATATAGGCAGGTATAGTGGACTCATGTGGCAAAAATTGGTTTAAAGGATTTTGGATGCACAAGTAGTGATCATACTTAGTGCAAATGAAGGCTAGCAAAAGATTGAGAAGCATCCAACCAAGAAAAGAAAAATCTCATAAGCGAGCATTAAGCATAACTAACACCGAATAATGCACCACAAGTAGGATGTAATTTCATTGCATAACTATTGACTTTCATGCTTGCATAGGGAATCACAAACCTTAACACCAATATTCTTACCAAAGCATAATTACTCATCAACATGACTCACATATCACTATCATCATATCTCAAAACTATTACAAAGAATCAAGTTTATTTTGTCCAATGGTTTTCATGAAAGTGTTCATTATATCCTCCTTGGATATCTATCACTTTGGAACTAGTTTCATATGTTGCTTTTAATAAGCTCAAACAAATATAAGTGAAGAACATGAGCATCATATTTGTTTCTCTCAAATTAATCTAAGTGAAGCATGAGAGAATTTCTTCGAAGATAACAAAGCACACCGTGCTCAAAAAGATATAAGTGAATCACTAGAGCAATTCCAAGGCTCTAAAATTTTATCTGAAGCATAGGAGCAAGCATAGTATAATTTGGCTCTCCAAAATAGGTGTGTACAGCAAGGAATCTTATTAAAAAATAAAAATAATAACAAACAAAGACTCATATCATACAGGACGCTCCAACCAAACTCAAAATATGTGACGAATAAAAATATAGTTCCAAATAAAATACCGATGGTTGTTAGAAGAAAGAAGGGATGCCACTCAGGGGCATCCCCAAGATTAGTTGCTTGATACTTCTCGAATGTTATCATGGGGTGCCTCGGGCATCCCCAAGCTTAGCCTTTTTCTAATCCTTATTCCTTCATCCATCACGATCTCACCCAAAACTTGAAAACTTCAATTACACAAAACTCAACAAAACTTCGTGAGATCCGTTAGTATAAGAAAGCAAATCACTACTTTAAGTAGTGTTGCAAACACATTCATATTTTGTTATTGTACTATATCTACTATATTTTAACTTTTCCATGGCAAAAACTCTTCAAAGGAAACCATAGAATCATCAAAACAAGCACATAACACAACGAAAACAGAATCTGTCAAAAACAAAATAGTCTGTAGCAATCTGAATATTTCGAATACTTCCGTAACTCCAATAACTCTAAAAAATTAGGGCAACGCAGAAAATTTGTATATCAATCTTGTGTAAAAAATTCAGAGCAAAAACACGTTTCTATGATTTATGAAAATTGTTTTCTAAGCGCAAAAAATTCTGTTTTTCAACAAGATCGAATCAACTATCACCCAAATCATCCCAAAGGCTTTGCTTGGCACAAACACTAATTTAAACCACAAAAAACATCTAAACAGAGGCATAATTGGGTATTTTATTGAAAACAGCAAGAAAACCAAAAAGCAAAAAGATACATGTTGGGCTGCCTCCCAACGAGCGCTATCGTTTTACGCCCCTAGGTAGGCGTAATGCGAAGGATCTAAGTATTGTCATCTTTGTCCTTATTTTCCATATGTATTCTCATCATGAGACTTAGCAAAAATAACTTGAAAAACATTGTCCATAGAGATTTTAGCATTTCCAAGCTGCCCGACTTTATACCCCCTTTGATTTCCGGCCACGATCCAAGCGTATTGTTGGTTAACATCATTAAAAACTTGATGGATTATATCTAGAACGGGGACTGCCTTCTTAAGATTTTCATCAAAAATTTGATTATTACCAAGCAAGTGTCTCAACATATAATCACTATTGTAGAGGATCCCATCTATAACCGGTTTTTCACGGTTCTGCCGGGGCCGAGCGTCCCTCTGTGGCCTCGAGCACCTATGGGGCACGGGGGCCCCTTCTAGTCCGGCAAGGGAGCGGGGGTCGTGCGCAGAGCAGATCGAGGTCGATCGCGCGGGGGAGACGAGCAGTTTTTACCCAGCTTCGGGGCTCTCCGGAGAGATAAAACCCCTACTGCTGCTTTGGTGATTGTATTTGATCTTGCTCGAGCATGCGAGCGTATGGTGGTGTTGTGGGTGTCGAAATGAACCGAACCCCCTCTACGTGCGCATGGGCCTCCCTTTTATACTCTGAAGGGGGCATCCAGAGGTGGCAGCGTAGGAAGAGGGGGTAGAAAGGTAAAATTGCAGGTTGGTACAACAGTGACCTACAGTGACCCCTACCTAACTCTGACGGCAGGGGACAAGGGCATTAAATGCCTGTCCGGTCGCCCCAACAGTGCAGAAGAGTGACCGTTAAGTGAGCCACCGGTTGCCACGATGGCGTCTCTGTCAGCTCCGTTTGCCACCTCGCCCCGCATGGCTGCGCAGTGCCACGCCACGTGCCCTTGGGACGGCCTCGTGGTGACACGTCGTCGGATGCGCTGGAGTTCGGGTGGCGGCCTTGCTGCGGCAAGTGCCTTGCCGCGGCCCTTCTCCTATTGTGCCGGCAAGCTTGCCGGCCGTTGGGCTTTGCCGGGACGCGCGGGGCACCGCGGCAAGTCTTCTGGTGATGCCTTGGTTGGCCTTCCCGGCAAGCTCCTCTTGCCGGGGCCTTCGTTTTCCTGGTTAGTACTTTGTTCTTGAATGGCAGTAATAGGAAATGGTGAAGGGTCTTGGTGGGCGCCCGACAAGCCTTGCCGCGGGGTGCTGCGACTGCCCGTGCACAAGTTCGGGGTACTAAGGTACCCCTACTTTAGTACACCGACAGGAGCCCCCGGGCCTGGGCCATACACGGTGCCGAGCGTTGTTGGGCCAGGCCCAAAACAGTGCACGGGCACGCGTGGCCCGGGTCCACATAGAATCGGGCTCCGTGCCCACCGCGCTCTCTCGCAACGGCACGCGTTGATTGCGGCGTCGTGGGAGAGAACGTGGTCAATACTAAATTCCAGGAAATGCGTAATGTTCGCATCCCCCGTTTGTAAGCAGAGGAAATGGGGCCGTTCCTCCACTTCCGCCACTTGCAGTTCCTTCCACCGAAAGCTCCGCCGTTCTCCCCCGTCTCCTGAATCGAGAGGAAAACAGCGCTCCGCCGTTCGTCGTCGCCGTTGCCTTCGCCCCCCCCCCTTGTGCCCTGATTGGCTGAGCGGGGCGGTCGAGCCCCCACCTCGCCCCTTGGCGCCGGTGCGTCCTTCTGCTCTTTCCTTGCCGCTGTTTTTCCAATCACGAGAACAACTTAGACA
This sequence comes from Triticum timopheevii, assembly GCA_963921465.1. Classification (NCBI taxonomy): domain Eukaryota; kingdom Viridiplantae; phylum Streptophyta; class Magnoliopsida; order Poales; family Poaceae; genus Triticum; species Triticum timopheevii. The sequence continues at coordinate 170,869,487 of OY997264.1, read as the reverse complement.
GTGCTGTAATAAGTTACCTTTCGTAACGCAACTTCGTGTTGGGCAACGCAGTGCTATGTTTCGTCCTTGGTATGTTCATACTCTACGCTTTTTAGGGGACTTGCCGGGGCATGCACGCTTGCTGAGTGCGGAACATCAACAGCCTGCTGGCGGTGTAGCCTCCGGCAAGAAACCTCGTCGGGCTTAGCTGCAGCGCACTTTCATTGTTTGAGCGGACTCGAAAACAAATCAAGGGCGCAACTTAGCCATGAGTCGGCTCCTCTGCGCACAAGTTTCTCATACAAAGGACGTCCCACGGCAAGGATTCCCACGCTACTTCCTCAATTCCATTTCGTTCCTTGTACGTTTCCACCCTACACTTCTAGGGAACTTGTCGGCGCTAACACACTGGCTGAGTGCGGGACATCAGCTGCCTGCTGGCGGTGTTGTCTCCGGCAAGAAACCTTCTCGGGCCAGTTGCAGCGCACTTGTATTGTTGAGCGGGCTCGAAAACAAAGCAAGGACGCAACTTAACCACGAGTCGGTTCCTCTGCGGACAGGTTTAACGTACAAGGCACGAATGTTCGAGGAATATAACCTAAAAGTTTAGGAAAAAAAAGGGGCTCTGTACTCAAGAGCGACTTAGCTTTTCCGCCTTCTACGATCCGGCAAGGACGCACTCCTTCCTTGTCTTCCTCCCTTGTATGTTTTCACCCTCACGCCTTTAGTGCGAACGCATCCGCCGGGTGCGGGGCGTCAGCAGCCCGCTGGCGGTGTTGCCCCCGGCAGGAAGAACTCGTCGGGCTAGTCGCAACGCGCTTTTATTGTTGAGCGGACTCGAAACAGATCAAGGGCGCAACTTAGCCACGATTCGGTCCTTCTGCGCACGGGTTCTTCATACAAGGTACGGATTCTCAGGGAATGCAACTCAAAAAGTTCGGAACTGGTTGTTTTCTTCGCCTTACTGGCCGGCGGAGCTCGATGGCACGTCCTCGACGGCAACGCGGCACTCCGGAGAGGCGTGCCTGCCGGAGTGGGCACCAGAGCTGTCCTTGCCGGGCTTAGACTTTGGTAGACCTGCCTTTGCTTTCTTGCAGTTGCCGACGGAGCTCGATGGTGCGTCCTCGACGGTAGTGCAGCACTCCGGAGAGGCGTGCTTGCCGGAGTGGACACCAGAGCTGTCTTTGCCGGACTTGGCTTTCTTCTTCCCCCGGGGAGCTTCAGCGGCGAGTGGCTTGCTCTCTGCTGCGGCTGCTGCTTCCCGTTAGACCTTGTCGGTGCAGATAAGTGCATCCTTCTTGTCGCCTTGGACAGAGATGACACTTAACGGACCAGGCATCTTGAGCACATTGTATGCATAGTGAGAGGCTGCCATGAATTTGGCAAGCGCCGGTCTGCCGAGTATCCCATTGTAGGGTAATGGGATATCAACAACATCGAATGTGACCCTTTCTGTCCTGAAGTTCAGCTCGCTGCCAAACGTCACCGGCAGCGCGATCTTCCCCTTCGGCTTGCTCCTTCCTGGATTTATTCCTTGAAAGGCACCAGTTTCTTCGAGCTCGCTGTCGGGGATCTGGAGCTTCTTGAGCACTGTGGAGGAGATCAGGTTCAGGCCAGCCCCACCTTCAACCAACATCTTCGTGACTTTGAGGTTGCGAATTGTTGGCGAGACCAACATCGGCAAGCACCCGACTGCAGTAATGCGGTCAGGGTGGTCCTCAACGTCGAAGACGATGGGCGTGCCGGACCATTTCAGAGGCTTACGCGCCTCGACGGACGGCTCTGTGGCATTTACCTCTCGCACCCACTACTTGAGTTGGCGGTGCGAGGTGTGCAGAGAGGCGCCGCCGTCGATGCACAACACCTCAGTTGCCTTCTGAAACTCCTGGTCGTCAGTCTCATCTTCCTCCATCTCATCATCCTCATCTTCATCTTCGTCTTTGTCGCGGCCGCGGGGAGGCCTGTCTCCTTGCCGCGGCTTGGCCTTGCCGCGGTGCCCTCCCCGGGCGGGAAGTTTCTTGCCGGATCCTCCGCCACCTCCCTGGGCTCTCTCCTTATCGCGGCGCTCGTATTCGGCTTTCTGTAGCTCCACCATCTACTCTACTTTTTTGCAGGTTTGGAGATAATGGCCCTTGGTGCGGTGGATCTTGCAATAACGCTTGCCGGAGCCATCCTGCTTGTCGGCGGCTACGACGGCCTCGCCGGAGTCATCGGCTTTGGCCTTGTCGGAACTGCCTCCATTGCCGGAATACTCGACAGCTAGCACATCCTTAGCCTTTCTCTTCCTGTTGTTCCGCCTCCGGTTCTTCCTTGCCGGGGCGGCATCCTCACTGTCAGATCCTTCTGCTCCTGCAATCTCTCCGGGGATTTTCCTCCCGTCCTCAGCCCGCGCACACTTGTTGGCCAGAGCATAGAGCTCGCTGACATCTCTGATCTTGCACATCGCCATTTCCTCCCTCATCCTGCGGTTGCGCACGTTCTGGTGGAACGCGCTGATAACCGCGGCAGGGTGGACATTTGGGATGTTGCACTGCACTTGGCTGAATCTCTGTATGTACTTGCGCAGGGGCTCCCCCTCCTTCTGGACGAGCAAGTGGAGATCGCTCTCCTGGCCATGAGGCTTGTGGCCACCCGTGAAGGCGCCGACAAACTGATGGCACAGATCCGCCCATGAAGAGATGGAGCAGTCCGGCAAGTGCATGAGCCAAGATCTGATGTTAGGCTTGAGTACCAGCGGGAAGTAGTTGGCGAGGATCTTCTCGTCACGCCCTCCGGCAGCCTGCACCGCGATGGTGTAGATGCTGAGGAACTCCGACGGATGTATCCTGCCATCATACTTCTCGGGCACGTCTGGCTTGAAGTTCTTGGTTTTGGGCCACTGGACTTGCCGCAGCTCACGAGTGAATGCAGGGCAACCTGCCGCGTACGGCAAGTCGCCTGGTTCTCCGGGTGCGTGCGCGTCGACAGTGGGCCCAGCGCGCTGGTCAGATTGACGTCGCGCTTCTCTCCGGCGCTCGATGCGGGTGCGGGCGTCTTCGTGTTGCTGTTCTTGGAGGACGTGGCGTTGATCGCGGCGAGTTCGCGGGTCCGACGACGCGGTGGAGTCGCCGTCGGGGTTGGTCTGGCGAGCCGGCGATCTTGGCCTTCGGGGCTGGGAGTGCACGGAGGTGGCACCCCCAGCGGTCTTGTCGGCGTCGGCTTGCGCCTGGGCGCCTTGCCGGGGCCTCGATACGCTCGGTCGCCGGGGTTTGTCGCCGTTGGCGAAGCCGATGAGGCTGTATATGGTCATCCTCCAGTCGTCGATCTTGTGCGGCGCCGGAGGGTAGTCTAGAAGCAGCTGGGCTCGGGCCAGTGCTTCCTCCGCTGTCTTGGGTGGCGGTGGTGATGAACGACGCGAGGAACGGGATGTGCTTTGACTCCCAACCGGATTGGGAGGTGCAACACCCCGTCCGGGCGACCGTACCTCGCTCATGCCAGCATGCGGGCGTGCATGCTGACCTCGAGCGTCCCGCGACCCACCAGCTTGGCCTTGTTCCAGCGCAAGCACGGCGCTAGGAGCACCGGGGCGCTGTTGACCTTGCACCTCCTGGGAAGGGTGCGGTGTCTGCACGGTCGCCGACGCTTGCGGGGCCTTGTTTTTGGATCTGGTGACGACGCGAGTCCCTCTGGCCCGCTCCCCCGCCGGCGTCCACTCCACCGCCCGTTTGCTCCGGCGGTGGTGGCGGAATCGATGTAGACGGAGCGGCCACTTCCGAAGGCTTCTTTTTCGGTGGCATGTTGACGATGACGTTGATGTAGCGCGCGTGGAGACCGGATCAGATGCTCACGACCTCGACTTTCCCCTGCCTGGCGCGCCAAAGATGCCGGGGCCGAGCGTCCCTCTGTGGCCTCGAGCACCTATGGGGCACAGGGGCCCCTTCTAGTCCGGCAAGGGAGCGGGGGTCGTGTGCAGAGCAGATCGAGGTCGATCGTGCGGGGGAGACGAGCAGTTTTTACCCAGCTTCGGGGCTCTCCGGAGAGATAAAACCCCTACTGCTGCTTTGGTGATTGTATTTGATCTTGCTTGAGCATGCGAGCGTATGGTGGTGTTGTGGGTGTCGAAATGAACCGAACCCCCTCTACGTGCGCATGGGCCTCCCTTTTATACTCTGAAGGGGGCATCCACAGGTGGCAGCGTAGGAAGAGGGGGTAGAAAGGTAAAATTGCAGGTTGGTACAACAGTGACCTACAGTGACCCCTACCTAACTCTGACGGCAGGGGACAAGGGCATTAAATGCCCGTCCGGTCGCCCCAACAGTGCAGAAGAGTGACCATTAAGTGAGCCACCGGTTGCCACGATGGCGTCTCTGTCAGCTCCGTTTGCCACCTCGCCCCGCATGGCTGCGCAGTGCCGCGCCACGTGCCCTTGGGACGGCCTCGTGGTGACACGTCGTCGGATGCGCTGGAGTTCGGGTGGCGGCCTTGCCGCGGCAAGTGCCTTGCCGCGGCCCTTCTCCTATTGTGCCGACAAGCTTGCCGGCCGTTGGGCTTTGCCGGGACGTGCGGGGCGCCGCGGCAAGTCTTCTGGTGATGCCTTGGTTGGCCTTCCCGGCAAGCTCCTCTTGCCGGGGCCTTCGTTTTCCTGGTTAGTACTTTGTTCTTGAATGGCAGTAATAGGAAATGGCGGAGGGTCTTGGTGGGCGCCCGGCAAGCCTTGCCGCGGGGTGCTGCGACTGCCCGTGCACAAGTTCGGGGTACTAAGGTACCCCTACTTTAGTACACCGACAGGTTCATACCATAAAAATCAAAAAATTCCCTAGCCTCCCATAATATGTTATCAAATTCATTCATAAGGATACGTGTAGCTAACTTTTTAGCTTTGGGATCCTTTAAAGCGGGTAGCTCAAAATACAATCTTTGCAAGGTAGGATGGGTACGAATAAATCTATTCTCAAGTTTTAGTACTAGTTGAGAGTGCGTTATATTGACTAGAGGGGGGGGGGGTGAATAGGCGATTTTTTGAATTCTTCACTGAGGAATTTGCTGGTGAGGAAATTCCTAAATGAAGAACTACTTGCAGCAGAATAAGTACTCAGAAGTAAACATTGCAGAGCACAAGCATAGTCATCATGATGAAATGAAGACAAGCACAGAGCACAGAAAGCGTAAGCACAGGATAACACAGGATGAAGACGGACAGACTGAAGAAATTGAACTGAGGAAATTGTGAAAGTTTTCAGTCAAAGTCTTCAAACAGATATGAACAGGCACACAACAACAGACATGAAGGAAATGAAAGAGTTGAGGAAATAGAACCAGTAAGCTCGGTGAAGACAATGATTTGGTAGACCAGTTCCAACTGCTGTCTCAGTTGTACATCTGGTTGGAGCGGCTGAGTATTTAAACTCGAGGACACCCAGTCTCGGACACACAGTCCTCACCATATTCTCCTTGAGCTAAGGTCACACAGACCTCGCCCAATCACTCGTGGTAAGTCTTCAGGTGACTTCCGAACCTTCACAAACTCGGTCACTCGGCGATCCACAATTCCTCTTGGATGCTCTAGACCTTGACGCCTAACCGTCTGGAAGAAGCACAATCTTCAAAGGAAACAAGCCTCGGATCCACGTAGGATCAATCTCTTCAGTGATGCTCAATCACTTTGGGTTTGTAGGTGTTGGGTTTGGGTTTTCCTCACTTGATGATTTTCGCTCAAAGTCCTCGGAGGATGGGATGCTCTCAATTGACTAGTGTTAGTTTCTCTCGGAGCAGCCAACCAGCTAGTGGTTGTAGGGGGTGGCTATTTATAGCCTAGGGAGCAGCCCGACATGATAAGACATAAATGCCCTTGTCTGATATGACCGTTAGGTGGGTAGATATTTTGGAACATCTGGCGCATAGCACAGCAACGGTCGGAATTTTGACTATCAAAATCCTCAGGGCTATCATGTTCCTCACTGTGTAGGCAATTCGCACTGGCGAATTCCTAACTCCTTAGTCAGAAAAAATTCCTCATAGACCAGAAGAGCTTCGTCTCTATCACTGAAGAATATGACTGAACTGTATGAGATTTCCAATGGCTTCACTCGAAGGGATTGGTAGGTGTAGGATTTGAGTTGAGCATCACATGGAAATTTTTCCTTAGTATTTCCTCGACCCCCTTTAACAGTACGGTGTTTCCTATGACTCAAGAAAGAGAAAATGAAACTATGAAAACAAAAGTCTTCACGCTTCATGTTCCTCGAACAATTGCCAAGTCTTCAAGGTCACACCAATTTCTTCACCTTCAAAGTCTTTAGAAATCCAAAGTCTTCAATTTAAGAACTTCATTTTTAGGGGTCGACTTTCTCTGTAAATATCAAACTCCTCATAGACTTATAGACCTGTGTACACTCACAAACGCATCAGTCCCTTAACCTATAAGTCTTCAATACACCAAAATCACTAAGGGGCACTAGATGCACTTACACTAGCGCTAAAATAGCTTCCACATAAGATTTCAATCTTTTGAGTATCGGGGTGTCATCAAGAGTCAAATTTCCAACACAATTAAAGAACACTTGGATATGTTCTTTCCCCATAATATTCCCTTGTCCCAAAACAAAGGTTTTAGCATCCAGATTGCCTAATCTTCCACTTTTAGGAGTTAGGCCATCATCTGTTTCTGCCATACCAAAATCACTCATGACGACAAGCAAGGTAAGAGATCCGACGGGAAAATGGCGAGCGAAAAAAAGGAGGGCGAATAAAACGGCAAATTGTTGTGAAGTGGGGGAGAGGAAAATGAGAGGCATATGGCAAATAATGTGAATTGCAAGGAGATGAGATTTGTGATTAGGAACCTGATAGATGTTGGTGATGTCTCCCCGGCAATGGCGCCAGAAAGTTCCTTTGATGTCGCTTGAGATGCGTCGGTGTTTCCCCAAGGAATAAGGGAGGATGCATCACAACAATGGTAAGGTATTTCCCTCAGTGATGAGACCAAGGTTATCGAACCAGTAGGAGAACCACGCAACACTACGTAAACGGTACTTGCACACAAATAACAAATACTTGCAACCCGACGCGTTAAAGGGGTTGTCAATCCCTTCCGGGTAGCGGTGCCAAAAAGTGACGTCGGGATGGGATAAAATTGTAGTAGATTGATAGATGCAAATAAAAGTAAATAAAATGCAGCAAGGTATTTTTGGGTTTTTCATAATATAGATATGAAAAATAAAAGAAACAAATAAAATAAAGGCAATTGGCAATATGGATCTGGAAGTATATGATAGGAAAATAGACTCGGGGGCCGTAGATTTCACTAGTGGCTTCTCTCGAGAAAATAACAATGGTGGGTAGACAAATTATTGTTGGGCAATTGATAGAAAAACAAATAATTATGACGATATCCAAGACGATGATCATGTATATAGGCATCACGTCCAAGATTAGTAGATCGACTCCTGCCTGCATCTACTACTATTACTCCACACATCGGCCGCTATCACTATAAAAAAAAGACACATCCGTGACATTTTGGGCCGAACGAATTTTTTTCTGTCATACTTATGACACTTCTATGACGATAATTGTGACAAAACCCGGTATCATCATAGATGTGGTGGGCTCCTACTTCTATGGCAATAATTCATGACAGAAAATGGGCTTTTCGTCCTGGGCAGGCCGGAGACGCAGCTGCATGACATTCTTTGGGCTGTCCATGACGGAAAAAACCGTGGTAAAAGCGAGGGCGATGAAAATTTCAGGGTGTTCCCGGTTACGGTGGGTGGTCGGGGGCCGAGCGATGCGCATTTCTCTCGTACACGTACGCACGTGTGTGCGAGGCGTTGGGCTCTAACTGAACCCGAGCGAGGCGTCGCCTAACTGAACCCGAGCGATTGCACTGCAGGCTATGCTTTACTGAACCCGAGCGATCGAGCGATTCCTTCGCTACTGCTGCTAACTGAAGCCGATCGATGCTGCCTCTGGATGAACAGTGAGTGTTGCGGGGTGGGGGTGGGGGTGGATGAACAGTGAGCGGTGGGGGTTGATGAACAGGACCCCGTGGCGTTGCCTCTAGATGAACAGGACCCCGATCGATCGAGTCGGTTGGGGCTGGATCAATAGGACCCCGTGGCGGGGTGGATGAACAGGATGACCCCGTGGAGGGCTGGATGAACAATAGATGATGGAGGGGTGGATGAACAGTAGCCCGTGGAGGGGTGGTTGATCAGGAGCCCGTGGAGAGGGGTGGTTGAACAGTAGCCGGTGGAGTAGCGCACGGTGGAGGCTGGATGAACAGGAGCCCGTGGATGAACAGTCGCAGGTGGAGGTTGGAGGAGGTCGACGGTGGATGAACAGTAGCCCGTGGAGGCTGGAGGAGGTCGACGGTGGAGATGAACAGTATCCCGTGGAGTCCTGTTTTGCGGTACGCCACACCCCTCCCTATGAACAGGACCCCCGTTTCGACCGTAGCGCTCCAACACAAGTCCATTTCGTCTGTTTTGCGGTACGCCACACCCCTCCCAATCAACAGGACCCCGTTTTGATCGTAGGAGGTCCAACACAAGTCCGTTTCCTCCGTTTTGTGGTATGCCAGACCCCTCCCGATGAACAGGATCCCGATTCGAACGTGGCCGGTCAAACACAAGGCCGTTTCCTCCATTCTGCGGTACGCCAGGCCTCGTTTCCATCGCCTATTCCGTCCAAGCCGATTGGCTCCCACATGTTCTGTTGCCTCCCGATGAACACGACGCATTCTGTTGCCTCCCGATGAACACGACGCATTCCGTTGCCTCAACATGAACACGACACCGACGCAGTTTCTCCATTCCGACCCAACCATGTACACGAGCCCTGGCCGTACGTATGCGTGAGTAGGCGTTCGAGACCCCGCCCGTATGTACGTGCGTGGCCATATTTACTTTCTTGCACCCTGGCCATTGTACGTACGTGTACATGCTACGTGCGCGCCTCTACTACGACACGTGCACGCCTCTACTAAGACACGTGCGCGCCTCTACATCGACCAGTATGTACATACACGTTAGCGACCAGAATGACAACGCTACGTACGCTTCGACCAGGTGGGTCCCAACTGTCAGGCACTTTCTTGCGTGCGAAGATGTAGATGGTGGGTCCCAGCAGTCAGGGGGTGAATCGTTTTTTTTTGCCCGGACGCACTTCCTTGCGTGCGAAGATGTAGCTGGTGGGTCCCAACAGTCAGGGGGACGAATCGTTTTTTTCCCGGACACACTTCCTTGCGTGTGAAGATGTAGCTGGTGGGTCCCAGCAGTCAGGGGGGAAACGTTATTTTTCACGAAATACAGTGGCCCATCCGGTGGGTCCCAGTTCTCAGGTGGAGGAATCATTATTTTTCGCGTAATAAGGAGGCACTTACTTGCTGCGGCCATGGACCCAACTGTCAGCCTCTCCACATACAGTCCACGTCCGATAGAAGTCGTTCCTTGATCATGTTGACCACGCTGTGCCGAGAGCGCCACGGCGGTGGACGACGGTGAGGCCTAGGAAGGGGACGACGCGGAGCCGGGGAATACGCGGCAATGGATGCCCATGCAGAGAGGAGTACGAGGGTTCACTGGTTCGGCTGTGGTGTGAGGTTGTTGTCACCGCAGAATAACAGGGGGTGTGGGTGAGTGGAGGGATGGCCTGGCCAGCGATGGGAGTAGTAGGGGGCGGTGAGGCCTCCGCAGCAGCATAGCCGGCCACGGGAGGCAGGAACAGGCGGCACGACCAGCGCTGCTTTGGGTGGCTGGAGCAAGAAGACCAGAGGTTGAAGAAGCACGACGACCGTTGGATGGACATCGTACGGTTACTGCAGCTAGAATCGTTTATATTGACTAAGTTGACAAAGCCCTTGGTACGCGTCAACTTAGTAGGCCCACAGGTCAGCTTTTGAAATAGTGCGCCCCAGATGTCAGGGGGAGGAATCATTTTTTGGGCGGGTGAAGCTAGAATATCCGAGATTGAAGAAGAAGCACGACATCCATTGGATGGACATCCAACGGCCACTGCTGCTAGAACCGTGTGTTGACTATAAGTTGACAAAGCCTTGCATACGCGTCAACTCTCTTTTTTAGGGGACGCGTCAACTTAGTAAGGCCACAAGTGTGTGGCAGAGAACTTATAGCCCATTTGAGATTTGTAAGAATGTGCAGCCCATTTTTGAATTATAATGGAATTCACTACAGCCCATTTACAGTTTGTTAAAAGTACAACCCATTTCAACCAACCGTTCAAAACCGAATTCGATAAAATTTCACACATTTTGATGGGATCCGAAATATTTTTATCCCGAAATTTCTAGTCAGATTAAATATAATTTCAATATAAATTTATATTACGTAAAAATCCAACGAAACATTGCGCTCACAACAATTAGTGAAATTAAAATTTTCAATATCCAAAAATAATATTTTATAAAACGTGTTTGGTGCATTTTTTATAGTTACTGCCTAGTTTTTATAATTACATCCCATTTATTATTTCTTAAAGCCCATTTTCTTGTTAAGCCTAATGCATCCCTCCTAGGAAAGATCTGCAGCCCAGCGGGGCGAAGAATAACAACTTGACCTTGCCTGGGTATTCCTAAAAAAAAGTATAGATGGGCTAGCCATTTTCAGCTTGAAAAAAAAATTAACATCTGGGCTGGATATCTGGCCTGGGCTAGACGGGCCACAGCCCGCCCAGTTAATACCTGTAGCGATGTTTTTGTTGTTGTTCAGAGGAGAAAAATTAATATCTGGGCTAAACATCGAAAAACTCTGCAGTGCTCACACCTCAAAAACACAAATACTGCTCGAGCTGCTTGGTCCCAGCTGTCGGTCGCTTCTTGTGCAATTCTCTCGTTTATTGACTACATAGGTTGACAATGGTGTGGGACCATGATGTCAGGAAACCAGGAGGAAGCAATTTTTTTTATAGTTTTATATAATAAGGAGGCACTTGCGTACGTGAGGCTATGGCCCTGGTGGGTCCCCATTGTCATCCTCTCCAAGTAAAGTCATCTCCTCGCCCGCGCGCGCTTTCTGCCTAAAACAATCAGTGCCGCTCGCCCCGCTTCCCGGTGCAGGCGATTGCTCCTCCTTCAAACGACACAAGTGTCGTCTGTCCGTCCATCTGCCGCCCACATTAACGATACACGGTTGTCGAGGCGGCTACTCCAGCGCCACACGTCCATCCCTGCGCCGCCCAACATTGCTATATAAACTGCTGCACCGGCCATAGCCGCAGTCATCCGCATCCGTTCCCTTTCTCTTGTCCACACCACTACTGCCCACCATGGCTTCCTCGCGCTCCAGCGCTTTTTGGTATGGGCGGACGACGGACCACAAGGAGATGGCAGCCATTGCTGCCGACCGGCTGGTCGGCAGGCAGCCGGAGGACGACGATGTCCCAATGGAGAACATGGTAGTCGACGATCTGGTGCCAACACCGTCCTCCGCGCCATCCTCGCTGGTGCATTGCACCATGACCATAGGCGAGGCTCGTGCCCAATATATGGACACGGAGAGTCAGATGCGTGAGGAGCAGTTCTGGGAGGCGCAGGCCGACGCCGCCTACAACCACCATCTCCTCCAGGAGCACCTGTAGTGTAGCGACCAGACCTCAAACAGTCTGATCTCTGTGCATCAGTGTCATCCCTGGATCGGTAATGCTGACACGCATAATACTTGAAGGATTTATAAAGAGTAGCAATCACACACTTATTACATCGAATGTCTCAAAAGATAACTTATTACAATAAATATGGCTTAAGGCCATCTAAATACGATAACAGTGGAACGCTTGGAAGATAAAGTGAGTCCATCAACTCCAACGATATCACTGAGTGAAAGATCACGACCTAAGGCACCTTACTCGTCGTCTGAAAAGTCTGCAACATGAACGTTGCAGCCCGAAACGGGTCAGCACATGGAATATGCTGGCAATGTAACTGTAGGACCTTGAAGTATGTCTAGAGGGGGGGGGTGATTAGACTACTTTACCAATAAAAACTTAACCTTTTCCCAATTTTAGAGTTTGGCAGATTTTAGCTACTTTAGGACAAGTCAAGCAATCATCACACAATTCAAGCAAGCATGCAAAGAGTATATAGGAAGCAGAAATTAAAGCATGCAACTTGCAAGAAAGTAAAGGGAAGGGTTTGGAGGATTCAAACGCAATTGGAGACACAAATGTTTTTGGCGTGGTTCCGATAGGTGGTGCTATCGTACATCCACGTTGATGGAGACTTCAACCCACGAAGGGTAACGGCTGCGCAAGTCCATGGAGGGATCCACTAACGAAGGGTCCACGAAGAAGCAACCTTGTCTATCCCACCATGGCCGTCGCCCACGAAGGACTTGCCTCACTAGCGGTAGATCTTCACGAAGTAGGCAATCTCCTTACCCTTACAAACTCCTTGGTTCAACTCCACAATCTTGTCGGAGGCTCCCAAGTGACACCTAGCCAATCTAGGAGACACCACTCTCCAAGAAGTACTAAATGGTGCGTTGATGATGAACTCCTTGCTCTTGTTCTTCAAATGATAGTCTCCCCAACACTCAACTCTCTCTCAATGGGTTTGGATCCGGTGGAAAGAAGATTTGAGTGGAAAGCAACTTGGGGAAGGCTAGAGATCAAGATTCATATGGTAGGAATGGAATATCTTGGCCTCAACACATTAGTAGGTGGTTCTCTCTCAGAAATGGTAGGTTGGAAATGTAGGTTCGTTCTGATGGCTCTCTCCATGAATGAAGAGGAGGTCGAGGGGTATATATAGCCTCCACACAAAATCTAACCATTACACACAATTTACCAAACTCGGTGGGGCCGAATTGTTAAACTCGGTCGGACCGATTCAGTAAACGTAGTGACCGTTAGTGATTTTCGGTGGGACTGACATGCATCTCGGTGAAACCGATTCAGTTAGGGTTAGGGAATAACGTAATCTCTGTAAGACCGATTACACAAACTCGGTGAGACCGATTTGGTAATAAGCTTTCCAGAGAGTTGGTCAGCTAAACTCGGTGGGACCGATTTGCTCTTTTCGGTGAGACCGAAATGTTACAAAAAGGAAACAGAGAGTTATTGCAATCTCGGTGGGACCGATCGCTCACTTCGGTTATACCGAAACGTTACCAAGGGAAACAAAGATATTGCAACCCCATATCGGTGAGACCGAGATCCCTACCGGTAAGACCGATTTGCTTAGGGTTTGTGGCAGTGGCTATGACTTTTGGAATCGGTGGCGCCGGATAGGAACTTTCGGTGTGACCGATTTTGGCTTTGGGTTTAGGTCATTTGTGGATGTGGGAAAGTAGTTGAGGGTTTTGGAGCATATCACTAAGCACTTGAAGGAAGAGGCTCATTAAGCAACACCTCATCCCTCCTTGATAGTATTGGCTTTTCCTATAGACTCAATGTGATCTTGGATCACTAAAATGTAAAATGAAGAGTCTTGAGCTTTTGAGCTTGAGCCAATCCTTTGTCCTTAGTATTTTGAGGGATCCACTTTCATCATCCATGCCATGCCATTCATTGAGCTTTCCTGAAATAATAGTCTTGGAATAGCATTAGCTCAATGAGCTATATGTTATTATTAATTACCAGAACCACCTAGGGATAGTTGCACTTTCAATCTCCCCCTTTTTGGTAATTGATGACAACATATAGATCAAAGCTTCGACAAATGATAATAAGATTGAATAACATCGTCGCTTTGAGAAGTATGTGATAAGCAAGAGCTCCCCCTAAATTTTTGCATAGGTTAAGATTTGCTTTGGCCTGCAAATGCACAATGAATTAGGCTCATGGGTTACTCTCCATGTCACATACATCTTGGTGGAGCGCTCAAAATAATAAACAATGAATACATGCACTCATCACCAAGCATAGTGAATGATCACATAAGATAGATAGGATAATATCAAGCATGCATAAGTGTAGCTTATGATCAAACACATGATCATCAATGTCTCACAGGCATAGTATCTCAACCAAAAGCAAACAAAGTTTGAAAAACCACCAAATAAAGCAAGAGAGATCAAAAGCAACACACACACTCTCTCTCTCTAAGCCTATGATCTATACATTTTTCTCCCCCTTTGGCAACAAGTTACCAAAAAGTTCATAGAAAATGCATAGTACTAGATCGACTCTCAGGCTTGATCTTCTGGTGGTGGTGTCCTGATAGCTCCTTGGACAAAGGCTTCAGTTGAAGTAGAGGGTGCTGGAGTGGATGCTGGAGTTGGTTGCACTGGAACTGTTGAGGCAGTAGCTGGTGCTGAAGTTGTTGCTCTAGTGTCTGTCACTGGCACTGCAACTGATCTCTGGGCTCTGGGCACTCTGGCAAACACATTGGTGGTTGTCTTGCCCTTCCTCTCTTGCATGTAATCCTGCAGCTGCTCTACAACTGACTGAATCTCAGTTACCTTAACATCTAGATCATAGAATTTTTGTTCCATGATCCTCTCCAGGATCTCCTGGTTTTGAGTTAGGGTGGCCAACCCTTTCTCAATCCTCAGAGTTGATGCTATCAAGTAACCAAGCTGCTCTTGTTTGGTCTTCAAGAAATACTCAAATGCCTCCTCTTGAGTTGGCATCTTGGCAGCCTTCTCCTTCTTTGCCTTCTCCTTCTTCTCCTGAGCTTGGACTGATTGTGGATCATCTTCATTCATAACAACCTCATTGTCCTTAAAGTTTGGATAAATTGGAAAATGTTCCTTATCAAATTGATATTTTCCTGTGCCCATCTTTGAGTTGATCAATTCTTGAATCTGAGGTGCATATCCACAGCTCCTTTTCTGATCTGCTGCAGTCCTCTTGATTGTTTCAATTATGAGGCTCATGACTTTGAACTTCTGGGGCACATCAAACACATGCAGCATGTTGATGGCATGCCCTCTGATCATGTTATGGTCACCAGACTTGGGCAACAAAGTATGCCTTAGAATCCAATTTATAGTTGCCAACCCTGACAGCAGAAAGTGAACAGAGCCAAACTTGTGAGTCTCTACAGCCTTGTCTGGAATTTCCTTGTACATGCGAGCCATTGAATTGTGACCCAACTTCTTCTTTGCATATATGTCCAAGTCATCCTCTTCTTCTTTGGGGGCATTTATCAGACTTTCCCATTCTTCAACAGTGGATTGGTACCATGTACCTTCAGACATCCAAACAATTCTATCATCTGGGTAAAAATGTGCTGTGGAGTAGAACTGCATGATAAGCTCATCATTCCAGTTGGTGAACTTCTGTCCAACAAAATCTGCTACTCCATAAGCAACAAAGCTGTCCTCAACTCCAGGGTAGTGCTGCTCATTCTCCTTGATGAATTTCCAGTCAACCCACCTCATGTCACAGACTATGGGCTTCTTGTCCAACAGAATGGTCTCATAAAAGTCCTGCTGTTCCTTTGTGTGGAACCTGTAGTCAACAACAGTTCTTCTTCTTGAAGCATATGGGTCTTCCAACCTCCACAGTCTCAGCCCTGAATCCTTCCTGATTCTCATGTCCTCAGCTACAGGATGGGCATCATTGTGGTCTGGTATCTTGGGCTTGAGCTTTCTAAGGACTTGTCCTTCCTCATCCTCTTCTTCAGCAACATTGGGCACTGGGGCCTTGTTCTTCTCAGCAGCTGGAATACTCCTAGTATGCCTCTTTGGAGCTTGCTTTGGCCTTGGAGGCAGCTTTGGTTGCATCTTTGGGCTTGGATGTTGCAGCCCCTGACCTGATTGCATCTCCCATAAGCTTAGCTGCCTTAGGAGCTGGTGCAGCATCCTCCTCCTCATTATCAGAATCCCTTCTCATTGAGGGCTTTCCAAGGACCTTGGCAGTTGTGGTTCTTGCTCTTTTCTTTTTCTTGTCCTGATCACCATCATCCTCTGATTCAATTGTGAATTTCATGGTTGCACCAGTGGGGACATTCTGAGGTTTTGATGGTGCTTCTTTCCTTGCAGGTGCCTCTTTGGGTTGAGCCTGAGCTGGCACTTGAGTGGACTTTTTGGCCTTTGGCATTGGAGTTCTCTTGGCAGGAATTTTCTTCTTCAGACCTGGCTTTGTGCTTTGAGCAGAGCCATACTCTTTCTTGAGCACCACTTTCTTGGAAGTGGCCTCATCTTCCTCAGCCTTGTAATCTTCATCCTCAGAGTCTGAAGTTCTTTTCCTCCTTTGCCTAGTTGCAGCCTTAGGCAAATTTCTAGGAGTACTTCTGCTCCCATCATCTGAAGTTAAGGGACTAGTGCCCTCACTCAAGTCCATCTGCTCTTCTGACCTGTTCTGGCTGTCACTCTGATCAGACATACTGCAAAAGCTGACTGCTCACCCTGTGAAGAGTTATAGATGAGATAGAATAGATGAGCATCACAAAATGCAGAGATTTTTCAAAAAGAATGATTCAAAAGTTCAGTTTTAGTTTTCCACAGAAAGCATTTCGGATCAACCGATTTTCAAACTCGGTGATACCGAAGCAGTTTTGGAACCTAAATTGATGATCTCGGTTGGATTGAGTTTCAGTTCGGTGGCACCGAGACTGCTAGGGTTTCACAGAATCCTCAAATCGGCCGCACCGATTAGTAATTCTTGGTCAGACCGAGAGTCACTAGTGCAATGGCATACGCCAAATCAGTGAGACCGAGTTTTTCAACTCGGTGGGTCCGAGATGGTTTCGGCGGAAACCTAACCCTAAAAATTTGAATCGCATCTAATCTATGAACTATTTTGGCTGGATAGAAGAATCTCAATCGTGGCAAGAATCAATATGAAAACAATGTGCTTGGAATCAGACGTGGATAGCACAAAGATCAAGTCCATACCCTAACTTGGCGGTGGACTTGTTACGACGGCAACAGCGGGGACGAATTCCGTTGACGGCGGCGAAGACCAGCGACAGGAGGCTCCTGGCGGCGAGGAGACGATCCGGAGACCACAATGGCAGAGCGAGCTGTTGCGCGGGCGAAGAGTTTCGGAGAAATTTCCAAAATTTTGCCAGTGGCTATATATAGCCCTACCCTGTCGCTGTGACCGAGTGGAATAACTCGGTGGCACTGAGATGCATAACTGTGTTTAGTCACAGCAAATCAGTGAGACCGAAAAGTTCAAATCGGTTGCACCGAGATTGAAAACTCGGATCAACTTGGTGATCTCGGTAGGACCGAAATAGAAGAATCGGTCAGACCGAGAATCACAAAGAGGTTTTGGAAGTTTAAGTCTATGACGAATCGGGGACTCCGAGTGCTCCTCACACAGAGTGGTTCGAATCTGACTTGATTAAATTTTGTGATGTAGCATGAATAGAGTTTGAGATGAGAAAAGCATAGATAGCTAAAGAAGGTTCTTAGGCATTCTTGTCCATCCACTTGGCAAAAATAAAAGAAACCAAACAATCAAAACAACAAGTGGATGTCCTTGAATGAGTAAAATATGCACCAACATGCTCACACATCTATCAAACAATTCGGCGATGACTAGGTCATCTATATATGAGTATATTGACTTAGGAGTCAAATGAGAACATTTGATCATAGGTCATACTCATCGTTTAAGCTCAAGTGGGGTTACCACTTTTACATAATGCATTAATGTGTTCACACCATTAGAGTTGTTTGACTCAATTCTTAGAGTTAAGCTCCCCCTAGATGTGAGATCCCCCCTTAGACGGATGAACTAACCTTGGATTTTGTCGATGATGACTTCATGTAGGTTTTGAAGATGTAGATGCTCAATGTTGATGTAGATCATTTGGAGCAATCCTTTGGAGTGAGTTGCACTTCAACTTACCTACATGGGTTAGTCCCACAAGGAACAAACAAGAATATCAATAGACATAGAGTGATGCACACACAAGATGATGTCCATGAAATCATTAGGTTACCTTGTCCCTTGCCTTACCAACATGAGGGTTTGTGACTCCTTGAACTAGTGCAAGATGTGGAAGTTGATTGCACTTGTTCTTGCCAAAATGATATGAGTGAAGAATGTTGGCGGAGTCACCCTCAAGAACTCTCTAGTTCTTCTTCTTCGGGATCCACATCATCTTGATGGGAATCCTTGGAGTTGTAGTTGTACTTGATGAAGTAGAACTTGACGTAGTCTTGGGAACCCACTTGAACGAGGCTTTAGGTGCTTCTTCAAATGCATCAATCTCTTCTTGAAGCTTGTCCTTGCCTTTGTTCTTGTGGTCTTGTGGTGGAAGATCATCTTGAGCTTGTGTTCCCGTGAAGGAAGTAGGATCATACTTCTCTTGTTGAGGAACAAACTTCGTCTTGGGGTATTGATCTTCTTCCCACTCAACTCCATTGGCATTGAACTTTCGTTCAAAACCAACACCTTGATTCTTCCGGTGCCTTCCTTTCTTGCGTACAATTTCCTCGAATTGCTTACTCCCGGCAAGGCTCTTGTAAACACCTTTCTCTATAATTCCCTTCAATAAGCTATTTTCTTGCTCAAGTGTAACTTGGCTAAGAGAATCATTAGTGGAATCAAGAGAACTACTAGAAGCAACATATTGGATTTGACATTATTATTGTTACTACTAGAGGAAGTATCTTTCTTGTACTTGTTACTAGACTTGACTTGAGGCATGTAAGTAGATAAGAGTAAACGCTTGACAATGTAAGAAGAACTTTTCTTGCGAAGATCATCATTGATTGCTTCTAAGAACTCATGCTCTTGCTCAAGATTGAGCTTTTCAAAGCATAACTTCTCATGAGCCCTTAAAAGTTCTCGATGATCTTCGTAGATTGTTTCATGAGCTAACTTAAGATTGTTTAGTTCTTTAGTTAGAAGCTCAAACTTCTCCTTATCATTGTCATTCGTTTTATCTTGATTAGCATGATTAATTGACGTTTCATCATAGTATTCATCACTAGAGTTGTCAACAAGTAAATCATCATCCACAAGCAAGTCATGTTCATCACTATTGAAATCAACATACTCGGGATGTGTTACCTTTGGACCTTTGGCCATGAAGCATCTTCCAACACCTTCATTTGGTGAGTCAAATATGTCGTAGGAGTTGGTTGACACAAGTGCTAGACCGAAAACACCTTCATCTTGAGTATATTTGGAGTCGGAGTGATAGCTTCTCTCGGAGTGATTGTCGGAGTCGGAGCCGGAAACCCATTCACCAACATGATCTTGATGTCTTCGTTTTGTGTAGCTCCTTGATGACTTGTCCTTCCTTTCTGAATCCTTGCTTCTCTGTGAGGGTCTTCGTTCATAACGATCATCTCTACTCCTCCTCTCTCTTGGTGGTGATTCTTCTCTTTTGCTCCTTCTTCTTGGAGAATCTTCTCTTCTTTTGTAGGGTTCCGTACACTCATTGGAGTAGTGTCCGGGTCTCCCACAATTGTAGCAATTGCGCTCTCGACTAGAAGATCTCTTGTCATTGTAAGACCTTGATTTGGAGCTTCTTTCTTTGCTTCTACTCTTGTAGATTTTGTTGAAGTTCTTCACCATTAAGCTCAATTCTTCATTGAAGGTTTGTTTCTCACTTGATGATGTGGGGGCTTCACTTGAGGCTTCGTAAGCACCACTTGACTTATTGTGAAGTTCCTCCTTATCCTTGAGTGACATCTCATGAGCAACAATTCTTCCAATGACTTCTGTTGGCTTGAGATCTTTGTAGTTTGGCATCATTTGAATCAATGTGCACACGGTATCATACTTTCCATCCAATGCTCTTAAGATCTTCTTGATGATGAATTTGTCGGTCATTTCTTCACCCCCTAAGCCGGCAATCTCATTTGTGATAAGAGCAAGCCTAGAGTACATTTCAGCGACACCTTCACCATCCTTCATTTTGAACTTGTCAAGCTGACTCTGGAGCACATCCAACTTGGATTCCTTGACGGGTTCGGTACCTTCATGCATATCAATCAAAGTATCCCAAATTTCCTTTGCATTCTCAAGACGGCTGATTTTGTTGAATTCTTCGGGGCACAATCCATTGAAGATGATATCACAAGCTTGAGCGTTGTATTGCAGCATCTTCAATTCTTCCGCGTTAGCTTCACGGTTCGGTTCTCTCCCATCTAAAAATTCACCTTGCAAGCCAATACAAATAATTGCCCAAACGGCCGGGTTATGTCCAAGAATATGCATTTTCATCTTATGCTTCCAACTAGCCAAATTAGTACCATCAAAGTAAGGACCTCTACAGTGATAATTTCCCTCGCTAGACGCCATACTCTCCTAGGTTGTGAAACCAAGGCTATGACCACCAAAAGCTATGGAAATCAAAGCAAATGGAGACCAAAGCTCTGATACCACTTGTAGGACCTTGAAGTATGTCTAGAGGGGGGGGGGGTGATTAGACTACTTGACCAATAAAAACTTAACCTTTTCCCAATTTTAGAGTTTGGCAGATTTTAGCTACTTTAGGACAAGTCAAGCAATCATCACACAATTCAAGCAAGCATGCAAAGAGTATATAGGCAGCGGAAATTAAAGCATGCAACTTGCAAGAAAGTAAAGGGAAGGGTTTGGAGGATTCAAACGCAATTGGAGACACGGATGTTTTTGGCGTGGTTCCGATAGGTGGTGCTATCGTACATCCAAGTTGATGGAGACTTCAACCCACGAAGGGTAACGGCTGCGCGAGTCCATGGAGGGCTCCACCCACGAAGGGTCCACGAAGAAGCAACCTTTTCTATCCCACCATGGCCGTCACCCACGAAGGACTTGCCTCACTAGCGGTAGATCTTCACGAAGTAGGCGATCTCCTTGCCCTTACAAACTCCTTGGTTCAACTCCACAATCTTGTTGGAGGCTCCCAAGTGACACCTAGCCAATCTAGGAGACACCACTCTCCAAGAAGTAACAAATGGTGCGTTGATGATGAACTCCTTGCTTTTGTGCTTCAAATGATAGTCTCCCCAACACTCAACTCTCTCTCAATGGGTTTGGATCTGGTGGAAAGAAGATTTGAGTGGAAAGCAACTTGGGGAAGGCTAGAGATCAAGATTCATATGGTAGGAATGGAATATCTTGGCCTCAACACATGAGTAGGTGGTTCTCTCTCAGAAATGGTAAGTTGGAAGTGTAGGTTCATTCTGATGGCTCTCTCCACGAATGAAGAGGAGGTGGAGGGGTATATATAGGCTCCACACAAAATCTAACCGTTACACACAATTTACCAAACTCGGTGGGACCGAATTGTTAAACTCGGTCGGACCAATTCAGTAAACGTAGTGACCGTTAGTGATTTTCGGTGGGACTGACATGCATCTCGGTGAGACCGATTCAGTTAGGGTTAGGGCATAACATAATCTCGGTAAGACCGATTACACAAACTCGGTGAGACCGATTTGGTAATAAGCTTTCCAGAGAGTTGGTCAGGTAAACTCGGTGGGACCGATTTGCTCTTTTCGGTGAGACCGAAATGTTACAAAAAGGAAACAAAGAGTTTACATTGCAATCTCGGTGGGACCGATCGCTCACTTCGGTTAAGCCGAAACGTTACGAAGGGAAAGAGAGAGATTGCAACCCCATCTCGGTGAGACCGAGATCCCTATCGGTAAGACTGATTTGCTTAAGGTTTGTGGAAGTGGCTATGACTTTTGGAATCGGTGGCGCCGGATAGGAACTTTCGGTGTGACCGATTTTGGCTTTGGGTTTAGGTCATTTGTGGATGTGGGAAAGTAGTTGAGGGTTTTGGAGCATATCACTAAGCACATGAAGCAAGAGGCTCATTAAGCAACACCTCATCCCTCCTTGATAGTATTGGCTTTTCCTATAGACTCAATGTGATCTTGGATCACTAAAATGTAAAATGAAGAGTCTTGAGCTTTTGAGCTTGAGCCAATCCTTTGTCCTTAGTATTTTGAGGGATCCACTTTCATCATCCATGCCATGCCATTCATTGAGCTTTCCTGAAATAATAGTCTTGGAATAGCATTAGCTCAATGAGCTATATGTTGTTATTAATTACCAAAACCACCTAGGGATAGTTGCACTTTCAGTAACACATAGAGAATAATGAACAGAATAATGCTATCACTACATGCATATATGGCTGGTGGAAAGCTCTATGGTTACAGTTTTGCATAAAGCCAATTTTTCCTACAAGAATAAATTTTATTTAACTATCATGGTGGTTGTTAAACATTGAGAAGGTTCACCCAACTCAATCCCAATTAAGCATCATCATTAAACCCAATCAAATTAAATTAAAAATGACGAGATCCACATGATAATCCAAGAACTAGATACTCAAAACGTCCATAACAGGGGACACGGCTAACCATGATTAGTTTGTACACTCTACATAGGTTTGCGCACTTTTTCCCACAAGACTTGATCTCCTCCGTTGGATTCCTTGCACTACATGGTGTTTGAGAAACGGATGACCGAGACACAGTCTTTCAGAAGCATTAACTCTTTACTCTGGGTAGACAATACCAACCTACATCCCCTACATCTGCTAGCCTAACACTGAAAGAGGTCACACAACATACTCAACTATGCTAGAGCCCAAAATAGCTTGTGGCTGCACATGGAAGTTTCTAGCATGAATAATCTTATGATCCCTTTGAGCCTGGGTGGCGGTCCATAGGAGAATCACACGGTACCCCGGGATTTCCAAAAATACAAGCAACACTGGGTTCCCTAGGTGCCTCGATCCACCCAGATGTGCATTAAAGTAGCCACCTTAAGTTAACCATTAATAATAACTCTCACATCTGTCATGAATCACTCAAACCAAACCACGTCTACGAGCATAGCATAGCAATATAAGCAACGTAGAAGTAACTCCCAAAGTTTTAATAGTAAACATGACAATAGGTACTACCTCATCTACTTCCCAAAACCCACATATTAATTAGATCCTAACCATGCAATTGTTTGAGGATTGATCTAATGCAATAAAACTGGGTAGTAAAGAGGTATGATCAAAGTGTTACTTGCCTTGCTGATGATCCGTGAAACCTAGAGACTCGTAGTAGCACGCTTCGCACTCCGGGTACTCTATCGCAAGCAAACAAACAAGCATACAATAAGTACTCAACTACAAGCATGGGTAAAACTCAAATAAGAGATCTAACCAGAAAGTTCAACTTAAGAACTCCGGTTTGCAAAAAGAATCAAATCAAACGAAGCAACGAAACTCCAACTACGAAAGAAACAAGCTTCGTTTACTAATCTGGACTTAAGTCAAATTTTTCAGTAGCAAAAACTTATTTAAGTTGGTTAAACAGAAATAGGGCTTTGAAACAAAACTCTAGGCGCTTGAATCGCCTGATTCGGATAAACGAGCGAAAAGATAAACTAAAACGAAAGTCAGGGCAGAAATCACGATCGAAAATAATCGCGGAAAATCCCTGGAAAAAGAAAAACTGACGAACAGGCTAACGAACGAACGTTCGCTGTCTGCGGCTAAACGGCGAAAATCGTTCGTTAAAACGAATGAATGAACGGGCGTTCGTTAAATAACTAAACCGAAAAAAGAAAACCGATCTATAAAAAAACCTAGGGTTTCTTTAAAGAAAAAATGCACGGTTTTCTTACGAAAACCGGCAACGACGGCGGCTACCTCGGCGGGGCTCCGGCGGGGTCCGGTGGGGCGGCGGGGCTCCTGGGCGGCGGCGGGGCGGCGGCGGCGCTAGGCGGCAGCAACGGCCTAAAAATGCAATTTTTGAAAACGTGCAATTTTTCTAATTCAAATAAAATTGCCATAAAAGCCAAATAAAATATTAATTTGATTTTTATATTTTTCCTCTAATATTTCATTTATTTTCGAGAAGTCATTTTATCTCCTCTCATATGTTTTTATTTTTTTGAAATATTAGGAAGGAAAAATAATCAAAACCTATTGATCCTCTTTTCAAATTTTGAGAAAACTCAAATATGAAAACAACAAAATCCCCGATTCTCTCCGTGGGTTCTTGAGTTGCGTAGAATTTCTAGGATCAAGCCAAAATGCAATAAAATATGATATGCAATGATGATCTAATGTATAACATTCCAAATTGAAAATTTGGGATATTACAAACCTACCCCCCTTAATATGAATCTCGCCCTCGAGATTCGGGTCGGCTAGAAAATAGGTGAGGGTGGTCCTTGCATAGGTCTTCCTCTCGCTCCCAGGTGGCTTCATCTTCGGTATGGTGGCTCCACTGAACTTTGCAGAACTTGATAACCTTGCTGCGCGTGACTCAGCTGGCAAACTCAAGAATCTTGACTTGTTTCTCCTCATAGGTCAAATCACTATCCAACTGAATCGCTTCCAGTGGTATTGTATCTCTCAGAGGGATATCGGCCATCTCTGCGTGGCACTTCTTCAACTGGGAAACGTGGAACACATCGTGAACTCCTGACAATCCTTCGGGCAACTCCAACTTGTAAGCAAATTCTCCCATACGTTCCAAAACTTTGTATGGTCCCACAAAACATGGTGCTAACTTTCCCTTAACTCCAAAACGTTTGACTCCTCGAAGTGGGGACACTCGAAGATAAACTCTGTCTCTGACTTCATAAACTGTCTCCTTGCATTTAGAATCCGCATAGCTCTTCTGCCTGGATTGGGCTACCTTGAGTCGCGAATCAACTTTACCTTCTCTTCAGACTCTTTAATCAAATCTGGTCCAAACAACTGACGGTCTCCAACTTCATCCCACAACAACGGTGTCCTGCACCTCCTTCCGTACAAAGCTTCGAAAGGGGCCATTTTAAATTGGATTGATAACTGTTGTTGTAAGAGAACTCGGCATATGGCAAGTTGTCGTCCCAACTAGATCCATAATCTAGCGCACAAGCTCTCAGCATGTCCTCCAGAATCTGATTGTCTCTCTCGGTCTGTCCATCTGTCTGTGGATGGAAGGCTGTACTGA
Source organism: Triticum timopheevii (assembly GCA_963921465.1). Lineage (NCBI taxonomy): Eukaryota > Viridiplantae > Streptophyta > Magnoliopsida > Poales > Poaceae > Triticum > Triticum timopheevii. The sequence goes on along the minus strand of OY997264.1, from coordinate 170,844,714 downwards.
ACTCTAGCCTGGTACCCAAAGTTTCGTGCAACTGATTCCAGAACTTTGAGGTAAACTGGGTTCCTCTATCTGATATAATGGTCCTCGGTACTCCATGCAGACATACAATCCTGGTCATGTATATCTTTGCCAACTTAGCACTGGTGTAAGTGGTCTTCACTGGGATGAAATGAGCTACCTTCGTCAAACGATCGACTAGAACCCATATCGAGTCATAGCTGGAATGAGTCCTGGCCAATCCTCTGATAAAATCCATGCCTAGCTTATCCCACTTCCATTCGGGTATCGGCAACGGCTGTAGCAACCCTGCTGGCTTCTGATGCTCTGCCTTTCTCTCTTTGACATACATCACAAACTGCTACATACTCCGCAATATCCTGCTTCATTCCGGTCCACCAGAAACTGTCCTTCAAATCCAGATACATCTTTGTATTTCCTGGGTGAATCGAGTACGACGAATCATGGGCCTCTTGTAGAATCAACTTCCTGATCTCCGAATCATTAGGCACATATACGCAGTCCTCAAACCATAAGGTATCGTGTTCATCCTCACGAAATCCCTTAGCTTTTTGTTTGCTCATCTTTTCCTTTATCTCAGCAATCTCCTTTGTCCGTCTTCTGAGCTTCTCTGATTTTATCCATCAAAGTAGACTGAATCTCCAATGCTGCTATGTAGCCTCTCAGAACTATCTCTAAACATAGCTCGCGAAGATCCCCTGCTAACTCCTTGGGTAATTCTCCGGTCATAAGTGTGTTGACATGGGTCTTGCGGCTCAACACATCGGCTACTACGTTAGCCTTTCCTGGATGATAATGCAACCTCATATCATAATACTTAATGAGCTCCAACCATCTCCTTTGCCTGAGATTCAATTCCTTCTGCGTGAAGATATACTTCAAACTATTGTGATCCGTGTACACCTCACAATGGTTTCCGATGAGAAAATGTCTCCATGTCTTCAACGCATGCACTACGGCTGCTAACTCCAAATCATGTGTAGCATAGTTCAACTCATGGGGTTTAAGCTGTCTTGAGGCATAAGAAACAACTCATCCCTCCTGCATAAGCACTGCTCCAAGTCCTCGACGTGAAGCGTCGCAATACACTTCATAATCCTTGTGTTGATCTGGCAGAATCAACACTGGTGATGTAACCAAACGTTTCTTCAACTCCTAGAAACTGGCCTCACATTCCTCAGTCCATTTGAATTTGGTGTCCTTCTTCAACAACTCCGTCATGGGTTTTGCAATCTTTGAGAAATTCTCAATGAACCTCCGGTAGTATCCTGCGAGTCCCAGAAAACTCCAGATCTCTCCAACTGACGTGGGTGCTTCCCAATTTGTCACAGTCACAACCTTGGTGGGGTCTACTACTATTCCTTCTCCGGATATATTATGTCCGAGGAATCCAACTTCCTTCAACCAAAACTCACACTTGCTGAACTTGGCATATAACTGATGTTCCCTGAGCTTCCCAAGTACCAAACGCAAATGCTCCTTATGCTCTTCTTCGTTCTTTGAGTAAACCAGAATATCATCAATGAACACCACAACGAACTTATCCAAAAACTCCATAAACACCTTGTTCATCATGTTCATAAAATAGGCTGGTGCGTTAGTCAGACCAAATGACATAACGGTATACTCATATAGCCCGTACCTTGTGGTAAAAGCTGTCTTGGGTATATCCTGCTCTCGAATCTTCAACTGGTGGTATCCTGATCGCAGATCAATCTTGGAAAATACTTTAGCTCCTTGCAACTGATCAAACAGATCATTGATCATCGGTAGTGGGTACTTGTTCTTTATCGTTACTTCATTCAATCCACGATAACAACAACCATCCTAAACGATCCATCCTTCTTCTCCACTAGAAGTACTGGTGATCCCCAAGGTGACGAACTTGGCCGAATATTGTCTTTAACCAGTAACTCCTTAATCTGCTACTTAATTTCCTCCAAATCCTTTGCGGGCATCGGGTGAAGGAAATATGCCCTAGAGCAATAATAAAGTTATTATTTATTTCCTCATATCATGATAAATGTTTATTATTCATGCTAGAATTGTATTAACTAGAAACATGATACATGTGTGAATACATAGACAAACATAACGTCACTAGTATGCCTCTACTTGACTAGCTCATTAATCAAAGATTGTTATGTTTCCCAACCATAGGCATGTGTTGTCATTTGATTAATGGGATCACATCATTAGCAGAATGATGTGATTGACATGACCCATTCCGTTAGCCTAGCACTTGATCGTTTAGTATATTGCTATTGCTTTCTTCATGACTTATACATGTTCCTGAAACTATGAGATTATGCAACTCCAATTTACCGGAGGAACACTTTGGGTGCTACCAAACATCACAACGTAACTGGGTGATTATAAAGGAGTACTACAGGTGTCTCCAAAGGTAGATGTTGGGTTAGCGTATTTTGAGATTAGGTTTTGTCACTCCGATTGTCGGAGAGGTATCTCTGGGCCCTCTCGGTAATGCACATCACTATAAGCCTTGCAAGCAATGTAACTAATGAGTTAGTTACGGAATGATGCATTACGTAACGAGTAAAGAGACTTGCCGGTAACGAGATTGAACTAGGTGTTGGATACCGACGATCGAATCTCGGGCAAGTAACATACCGATGACAAAGGGAACAACGTATGTTGTTATGCGGTTTGACCAATAAAGATCTTCGTAGAATATGTAGGAACCAATATGGGCATCTAGGTTCCGCTATTGGTTATTGACCGAGAATAGTTATAGGTCATGTCTACATAGTTCTCGAACCCGTAGGGTCCGCACGCTTAACGTTATGATGACAGTTATATTATGAGTTTATGAGTTTTGATGTACCGAAGGAGTTCGGAGTCCCGGATGAGATTGGGGACATGACGAGGAGTCTCGAAATGGTCGAGACGTAAAGATTGATATATTGGACGACTATATTCGGAGTTCGAAAAGGTTCCGAGTGATTCGGGTATTTTTCAGAGTACCGGAGAGTTACGGGAATTCGCCGGGGAGTATATGGGCCTTATTGGGCTTTAGGGGAAAGAGAGAGGAGAGGTCGGGCGCCTCCCCAAGGCCTAGTCTGAATTGGACTAGGGTTAGGGGCTGCGCCCCCTCCTTCCTTCTCTTCTCTTCCCCCTTTCCTTGACTCCTACTCCTACTACTTGGAAGGGGGGGGGGGGGGAATCCTACTCCCGGTGGGAGTAGGACTCCTCCTTGGTGCGCCTCCTCCTAGGCCGGCCTCCTCCCCCCTTGCTCCTTTATATACGGGGGCAGGGGGGCACCCCATGACACACAAGTTGATCTACGGATCGTTCCTTAGCCGTGTGTGGTGCCCCCCTCCACCATATTCCACCTCGGTCATATCGTCGCGGAGTTTAGGCGAAGCCCTGCGCCGGTAGAACATCATCATCGTCACCACGCCGTCGTGCTGACAGAACTCATCCCCGAAGCTTTGCTGGATCGGAGCCCGGGGATCGTCATCGAGCTGAACGTGTGCTGAATTCGGAGGTGCCGTACGTTCGGTACTTGGATCGGTCGGATCGTGAAGACATACGACTACATCAACCGTGTTGTGCTAATGCTACCGCTTACGGCCTACGAGGGTACGTGGACAACACTCTCCCCTCTCGTTGCTATGCATCACCATGATCTTGCGTGTGCGTAGGAATTTTTTTGAAATTACTACGTTCCCCAACAGTGGCATCCGAGCTAGGTTTTATGCGTAAATGTCATATGCACGAGTAGAACACAAGTGAGTTGTGGGCGATACAAGTCATACTGCTTACCAGCATGTCATACTTTGGTTCGGCAGTATTGTGAGATGAAGCGGCCCGGACCGACATTATGCGTACGCTTACACGAGACTGGTTTCACCGTTACAAGCACTCGTGCTTAAAGGTGGCTGGCGGGTGTCTGTCTATCTCACTTTAGCTGAATCGAGTGTGGCTACGCCCGGTCCTTGCGAAGGTTAAAACAACACTAACTTGACGAACTATCGTTGTGGTTTTGATGCGTAGGTAAGAACGGTTCTTGCTAAGCCCGTAGTAGCCACGTAAAACTTGCAACAACAAAGTAGAGGACGTCTAACTTGTTTTTGCAGGGCATGTTGTGATATGATATGGTCAAGACGTGATGCTATATTTTATTGTATGAGATGATCATGTTTTGTAACCGAAGTTATCAGCAACTGGCAGGAGCCATATGGTTGTCGCTTTATTGTATGAAATGCAAACGCCCTGTAATTGCTTTACTTTATCACTAAGCGGTAGCGATAGTCATAGAAGCAATAGATGGCGTAACGACAACAATGCTACGTTGGAGATCAAGGTGTCGCACCGTGACGATGGTGATCACGACGGTGCTTCGAAGATGGAGATCACAAGCACAAGATGATGATGGCCATATCATATCACTTATATTGATTGCATGTGATGTTTATCCTTTATGCATCTTATCTTGCTTTGTTTTGACGGTAGCATTTTAAGATGAGCTCTCACTTGAAATTATCAAGAAGTGTTCTCCCTGAGTATGCACCGTTGCCAAAGTTCGTCGTGCCCAGACACCACGTGATGATTGGGTGTGATAAGCTCTACGTCCATCTACAACGGGTGCAAGCCAGTTTTGCACACGCAGAATACTCAGGTTAAACTTGACGAGCCTAGCATATGCAGATATGGCCTCGGAATACGGAGACCGAAAGGTCAAGCGTGAATCATATAGTAGATATGATCAACATAGTGATGTTCACCATTGAAAACTACTCCATCTCACGTGATGATCGGTTATGGTTTAGTTGATTTGGATCACGTGATCACTTAGATGGCTAGAGAGATGTCTATCTAAGTGGGAGTTCTTAAGTAATATGATTAATTGAACTTAAATTTATCATGAACTTAGTACCTGATAGTATTTTGCTTGTCTATGTTTGTTGTAGATAGATGGCTCGTGCTGTTGTTCCGTTGAATTTTAATGTGTTCCTTGAGAAAGCAAAGTTGAAACATGATGGTAGCAATTACACGGACTGGGTCCGTAACTTGAGGGTTATCCTCATTGCTGCACAGAAGAATTACGTCCTAGAAGCACCGCTGGGTGCCAGGCCTGCTGCTGATGCAACTGACGATGTTAAGAACGTCTGGCAGAGCAAAGCTGATGACTACTGGATAGTTCAATGTGCCATGCTTTACGGCTTAGAACCGGGTCTTCAACGACGTTTTGAACGTCATGGAGCATATGAGATGTTCCAGGAATTGAAGTTAATATTTCAAGCAAATGCCCGAATTGAGAGATATGAAGTCTCCAATAAGTTCAACAGCTGCAAGATGGAGGAGAATAGTTCTGTCAGTGAGCATATACTCAAAATGTCTGGGTATAATAATCACTTGATTCAACTGGGAGTTAATCTTCCGGATGATAGCGTCATTGACAGAATTCTCCAATCACTGCCACCAAGCTACAAGAGCTTCGTGATGAACTATAATATGAAAGGGATGAACAAAACAATTCTCGAGCTCTTTGCAATGCTAAAAGCTGCGGAGGTAGAAATCAAGAAGGAGCATCAAGTGTTGATGGTCAACAAGACCACTAGTTTCAAGAAAAAGGGCAAAGGAAAGAAGAAGGGGAACTTCAAGAAGAACGGCAAGCAAGTTGCTGCGCAAGAGAAGAAACCCAAGTCTGGACCTAAGCCTGAAACTGAGTGCTTCTACTGCAAGCAGACTGGACACTGAAAGCGGAACTGCCCCAAGTATTTGGCGGATAAGAAGGATGGCAAGGTGAACAAAGGTATATGTGATATACATGTTATTGATGTGTACCTTACTAGAGCTCGTAGTAGCACCTGGGTATTTGATACTGGTTCTGTTGCTAATATTTGCAACTCGAAATAGGGACTACGGAATAAGCGAGCACTGGCGAAGGACGAGGTGACGATGCGCGTAGGAAACGGTTCCAAAGTTGATGTGATCGCGGTCGGCACTCTACCTCTACATCTACCTTCGGGATTAGTTTTAGACCTGAATAATTGTTATTTGGTGCCAGCGTTGAGCATGAACATTATATCTGGATCTTGTTTGATGCGAGACAGTTATTCATTTAAATCAGAGAATAATGGTTGTTCTATTTATATGAGTAATATCTTTTATGGTCATGCACCCTTGAAGAGTGGTCTATTTTTATTGAATCTCGAAAGTAGTGATACACATATTCATAATGTCGAAACCAAAAGATGCAGAGTTGATAATGAGAATGCAACTTATTTGTGGCACTGCCGTTTAGGTCATATCAGTGTAAAGCGCATGAAGAAACTCCATACTGATGGACTTTTGGAATCACTTGATTATGAATCACTTGGTACTTGCGAACCATGCCTCATGGGCAAGATGACTAAAACACCGTTCTCCGATACTATGGAGAGAGCAACAGATTTGTTGGAAATCATACATACAGATGTATGTGGTCCGATGAATGTTGAAGCTCGTGGCGGATATCGTAATTTTCTCACCTTCACAGATGATTTGAGCAGATATGGGTATATCTACTTAATGAAACACAAGTCTGAAACATTTGAAAAGTTCAAAGAATTTCAGAGTGAAGTGGAAAATCATCATAACAAGAAAATAAAGTTTCTACGATCTGATCGTGGAGCAGAATATTTGAGTTACGAGTTTGGTTTACATTTGAAACAATGCGGAATAGTTTAGCAACTCACGCCACCTGGAACACCACAAAGAAATGGTGTGTCCGAACGTCGTAATCGTACTTTACTAGATATGGTGCGATCTATGATGTCTCTTACTGATTTACCGCTATCATTCTGGGGTTATGCTTTAGAGACGGCCGCATTCACGTTAAATAGGGCACCATCAAAATCCGTTGAGACAACGCCTTATGAACTGTGGTTTGGCAAGAAACCAAAGTTGTCGTTTCTTAAAGTTTGGGGATGCGATGCTTATGTGAAGAAACTTCAGCCAGATAAGCTCGAACCTAAATCGGAGAAATGTGTCTTCATAGGATACCCAGAAGAGACTGTTGGTACACCTTCTATCACAGATCCAAAGGCAAAACATTCGTTGCTAAGAATGGATCCTTTCTAGAGAAGGAGTTTCTCTCGAAAGAAGTGAGTGGGAGGAAAGTAGAACTTGATGAGGTAACTGTACCTGCTCCCTTATTGGAAAGTAGTTCATCACAGAAATCAGTTCCTGTGACACCTACACAAATTAGTGAGGAAGCTAATGATATTGATCATGAAACTTCAGATCAAGTTTCTACTGAACCTCGTAGGTCTACCAGAGTAAAATCCGCACCAGAGTGGTACGATAATCCTATTCTGGAAGTCATGTTACTTGACCATGATGAACCTACAAACTATGAGGAAGCGATGATGAGCCCAGATTCCGCAAAATGGCTAGAGGCCATGCAATCTGAGATGGGATCCATGTATGAGAACAAAGTATGGACTTTGGTGTTGGGGAACGTTGCAGAAAATTAAAATTTTTCCTATGGTTTCACCAAGATCCATCTATGAGTTCATCTAAGCAACGAGTCTAGGGAGAGAGATTGCATCTACATACCACTTGTAGATCGCGTGCGGAAGCTTGCAAGGTGATGATGTAGTCGTACTCGACATGATTCGAATCACCGATGACCAAGTGCTGAACGGACAGCACCTCCGCGTTCAACACACGTACGGTACGGGAGACGTCTCCTCCTTCTTGATCCAGCAAGGGGAAAAGAGAGGTTGAGGAAGACAGCTCCACCGGCAGCACGACGGCGTGGTGATGGTGGAGAAGCAGTACTCCGACAGGGCTTCGCCAAGCGCTCGCGGAGGAGGAGAGGTGTTGGGGAGGGGAGGGGCTGCGCCTTGGAGATGGGTACAGCAGCCCCCCTCCCTCCCCCCCTTTATATAGGCCCCCTGGGGGGGAGGACGGCCCCTGGAGATCCAATCTCCAAGGGGGGGCGGCGGCCAAGGGGGTGGAGTGCCCCCCAAGCCAAGTGGGGCGCCCCCCCACCCCTAGGGTTTCAACCCTAGGCGCAGGGGGTGGGCCTAGGGGGGCGCACCAGCCCACTATGGGCTGGTTCCCCTCCCACTTCAGCCCATGGGGCCCTCCGGGATAGGTGGCCCCACCCGGTGGACCCCCGGGACCCTTCCGGTGGTCCCGGTACATTACCGGGAGACCCTGAAACTTTCCCGATGGCTGAAATACCACTTCCTATATATTATTCTTTACCTCCGGACCATTCCGAAACTCCTCGTGACATCCGGGATCTCATCCGGGACTCCGAACAACATTCGGTAGTCACATACTTGACTTCCTACTAACCCTAGCATCACCGAACCTTAAGTGTGTAGACCCTACGGGTTCGGGAGACACGCAGACATGACCGAGACGACTCTCGGGCAATAACCAACAGCGGGGTCTGGATACCCATGTTGGCTCCCACATGCTCCTCGATGATTTCATCGGTTGAACCACGATGTCGAGGATTCGATCAAACCCTGTATGCAATTCCCTTTGTCAATCGGTACGTTACTTGCCCGAGACTCGATCGTCGGTAACCCAATACCTTGTTCAGTCTCGTTGCCGGCAAGTCACTTTACTCGTACCGTAATGCATGATCCTGTGGCCAACACCTTGGTCACATTGAGCTCATTATGATGATGCATTACCGAGTGGGCCCAGAGATACCTCTCTGTCATACGGAGTGACAAATCCCAGTCTCGATCCGTGTCAACCCAACAGATACTTTCGGAGATACCTGTAATGCACCTTTATAGTCACCCAGTTACGTTGTGACGTTTGATACACCCAAGGCACTCCTACGGTATCCGGGAGTTACACGATCTCATGGTCGAAGGAAGAGATACTTGACATTGGCAAAGCTCTAGCAAACGAACTACACGATCTTTTATGCTATGCTTATTATTGGGTCTTGTCCATCACATAATTCTCCTAATGATGTGATCCCGTTATCAACGACATCCAATGTCCATAGCCAGGAAACCATGACTATCTGTTGATCACAACGAGCTAGTCAACTAGAGGCTCACTAGGGACATATTGTGGTCTATATGTTCACACGTGTATTACGATTTCCGGATAATACAGTTATAGCATGAACAAAAGACAATTATCATGAACAATGAAATATAATAATACTTTTATTATTGCCTCTAGGGCATATTTCCAACAGTCTCCCACTTGCACTAGAGTCACCAATCTAGTTACATTGTGATGAATCGAACACCCATAGAGTTCTGGTGTTGATCATGTTTTGCACGCGAGAGAGGTTTAGTCAACGGATCTCTATGTCTCCATCTTGAACATTTTCACGAATGGAGTTGAAGCGACGCTTGATGTGCCTGGTCTTCTTGTGAAACCTGGGCTCCATGGCAAGGGCAATAGCTCCAGTGTTGTCACAGAAGAGTTTGATCGGCCCCGACGCATTGGGTATGACTCCTAGGTCGGTGATGAACTCTTTCACCCAGATTGCTTCATGCGCTGCCTCCGAGGCTGCCATGTACTCCGCTTCACACGTAGATCCCGCCACGACGCTCTGCTTGCAGCTGCACCAGCTTACTGCTCCACCATTCAACATATACACGTATCCGGTTTGTGACTTGGAGTCATCCAGATCTGAGTCGAAGCTAGCGTCGACGTAACCCTTTATGACGAGCTCTTCGTCTCCTCCATAAACGAGAAACATGTCCTTTGTCCTTTTCAGGTACTTCAGGATATTCTTGACCGCTGTCCAGTGTTCCTTGCCAGGATTACTTTGGTATCTTGCTACCAAACTTACGGCAAGGTTTACATTGGGTCTGGTACACAGCATGGCATACATAATAGATCCTATGGCTGAAGCATAGGGGATGCCACTCATCTCTTCTTTATCTTTTGCCGTGGTCGGTGACTGAGCTGAGCTCCATCTCACACCTTGTAACATAGGCAAGAACCCCTTCTTGGACTGATCCATTTTGAACCTCTTCAAAATATTATCAAGGTATGTGCTTTGTGAAAGACCTATGAGGCGTCTCGATCTATCTCTATAGATCTTGATGCCTAATATATAAGCAGCTTCTCCAAGGTCCTTCATTGAAAAACACTTATTCAAGTAGGGCTTAATGCTATCCAGAAATTTCGTATCATTTCCCATCAAGAGTATGTCATCTACATATAATAGGAGAAATGCTACAGAGCTCCCACTCACTTTCTTGTAAACGCAGGCTTCTCCATAAGTCTGCATAAACCCACTTTGATCATCTCATCAAAGCAAATGTTCCAACTCCGAGATGCTTGCACCAGTCCATAAATGGATCGCTGGAGCTTGCATACTTTGTTAGCATTCTGAGGATCGACAAAACCTTCCGGCTGCATCATATACAGCTCTTCCTTAAGATGTCCGTTAAGGAATGCCGTTTTGACATCCATCTGCCATACCTCATAGTCATAATATGCGGCAATTGCTAACATGATTCGGACGGACTTCAGCTTCGCCACGGGAGAGAATGTCTTATCGTAGTCAATCCCTTGAACTTGTCGATAACCCTTAGCGACAAGTCGAGCTTTATAGATGGTAACATTACCATCCGCGTCCGTATTCTTCTTAAAAATCCACTTGTTTTCTATCGCTCGCCGATCATCGGGCAAGTCTGCCAAAGTCCATACTTTGTTTTCATACATGGATTCTATCTCGGATTTCATGGCTTCAAGCCATTTGTTGGAATCCGGGCCCGCCATTGCTTCTTCATAGTTCGAAGGTTCACCGTTGTCTAACAACATGATTTCCAGGACAGGGTTGCCGTACCACTCTGGTGCGGAACGTGTCCTTGTGGACCTACGAAGTTCAGTAGTAACTTGATCCGAAGTAACTTGATCATCATCATTGTTTTCCTCTTCAGTCGGTGTGGGCATCACAGGAACGGTTTCCTGCGCTGCACCACTATCCCGTTCGAGAGGTAGTACTTCATCGAGTTCTACTTTCCTCCCACTTACCTTTTTCGAGAGAAACTCTTTTTCCAGAAAGCATCCGTTCTTGGCAACAAAGATCTTGCCTTCGGATCTTAAGTAGAAGGTATACCCGACAGTTTCCTTAGGGTATCCTATGAATACGCATTTTTCCGACTTGGGTTCGAGCTTTTCAGGTTGAAGTTTCTTGACATAAGCATCGCATCCCCAAACTTTTAGAAACGACGGCTTAGGTTTCTTCCCAAACCATAATTCATACGGTGTCGTCTCAACGGATTTAGACGGTGCCCTATTTAAAGTGAATGTAGCTGTCTCTAGAGCGTATCCCCAAAATGATAGCGGTAAATCGGTAAGAGACATCATAGACCACACCATATCCAATAGAGTGCGATTACGACGTTCGGACACACCGTTTCGCTGAGGTGTTCCAGGCGGCGTGAGTTGTGAAACGATTCCACATTTCCTTAAGTGTGTAACAATTCGTGACTTAAGTATTCTCCTCCATGATCTGATCGTAGGAACTTTATCTTTCGGTCACGTTGATTCTCCACCTCACTCTGAAATTCCTTGAACTTTTCAAAGGTCTCAGACTTGTGTTTCATTAAGTAGACATACCCATATCTACTCAAGTCATCAGTGAGAGTGAGAACATAACAATATCCCCCGCGAGCCTCAACGCTCATTGGACCGCACACATCGGTATGTATGATTTCCAACAAGTTGGTTGCTCGCTCCATTGTTCCGGAGAACGGAGTCTTGGTCATTTTGCCTAAGAGGCAAGGTTCGCATGTGTCAAACGATTCATAATCAAGAGACTCTAAAAGTCCATCTGCATGGAGCTTCTTCATGCGCTTGACACCAATGTGACCAAGGCGGCAGTGCCACAAGTATGTGGGACTATCGTTATCAACTTTACATCTTTTGGCATCCACACTATGAACATGTGTAATATTACGCTTGAGATTCATTAAGAATAAACCATTGACCATCGGAGCATGACCATAAAACATATCTCTCATATAAATCGAACAACCATTATTCTCAGACTTAAATGAGTAGCCATCTCGTATTAAACGAGATCCAGATACAATGTTCATGCTCAAACATGGCACTAAATAACAATTATTAAGGTTCAAAACTAATCCCGTGGGTAAATGTAGAGGCAGCGTGCCGACGGCGATCACATCGACTCTGGAACCATTCCCGACGCGCATCGTCACCTCGTCCTTCGCCAGTCTCCGTTTATCCCGCAGCTCCTGCTGTGAGTTACAAATATGAGCAACGGCACCGGTATCAAATACCCAGGAGTTACTACGAGTACTGGTAAGGTACACATCAATTACATGTATACCAAATATACCTTTGGTGTTGCCGGCCTTCTTATCCGCTAAGTATTTGGGGCAGTTCCGCTTCCAGTGACCCTTCCCCTTGCAATAAAAGCACTCAGTCTCAGGCTTGGGTCCATTCTTTGACTTCTTCCCGGCAACAGGCTTACCGGGCGTGGCAACATCTTTGCCGTCCTTCTTGAAGTTCTTCTTACCCTTGCCCTTCTTGAACTTAGTGGTCTTATTGACCATCAACAATTGATGTTCTTTCTTGATTTCAGCCTCTGCTGACTTCAGCATCGAGAACACTTCAGGAATGGTCTTTACCATCCCCTGCATGTTGTAGTTCATCACAAAGCTCTTGTAGCTTGGTGGGAGCGACTGGAGGATTCTGTCAATGACCGCCTCATCTGGGAGGTTAATGTTCAGCTGGGTCATACGGTTGTGCAACCCAGACATCTTCAGGATGTGTTCACTGACAGAACTGTTTTCCTCCATCTTACAACTGTAGAACTTGTCGGAGACATCATATCTCTCGACCCGGGCATGAGCTTGGAAAACTAGTTTCAGCTCTTCGAACATCTCATATGCTCCGTGATGCTCAAAACGCTTTTGGAGCCCCGGTTCTAAGCTGTAAAGCATGCTGCACTGAACGAGGGAGTAATCATCAGCACGAGCTTGCCAAGCATTCATAACGTCTTGGTTCTCTGGGACGGGAGCGTCACCTAGCGGTCCTTCTAGGACATATTGCTTCCTGGCAGCTATGAGGATGATCCTCAGGTTCCGGACCCAGTCCGTATAGTTGCTGCCATCATCTTTCAGCTTGGTTTTCTCTAGGAACGCGTTGAAGTTCATGTTGACATTAGCGTTGGCCATTGATCTACAAGACATATTTGCAAAGGTTTTAGACTAAGTTCATGATAATAAAGTTCTAATCAAATTATGAACTCCCACTTAGATTAGACATCCCTCTAGTCATCTAAGTGTTACACGATCCGAGTCGACTAGCCCGTGTCCGATCATCACGTGAGACGGACTAGTCATCGTCGGTGAACATCTTCATGTTGATCGTATCTTCCATACGACTCGTGTTCGACCTTTCGGTCTCCGTGTTCCGAGGCCATGTCTACACATGCTAGGCTCGTCAAGTTAACCCTAAGTGTTTTCGCTGTGTAAAACTGTCTTACACCTGTTGTATGTGAACGTAAGAATCCATCACACCCGATCATCACGTGGTGCTTAGAAGCGACGAACTGTAGCAACGGTGCACAGTTAGGGGAGAACACTTCTTGAAATTTTGTAAGGGATCATCTTATTTACTACCATCGTCCTAAGTAAACAAGATGCATAAACATAATAAACATCACATGCAATTATATAGTTGTGACATGATATGGCCAATATCATAAAGCTCCATTGATCTCCATCTTCGGGCTCCATGATCATCTTGTCACTGGCTTGACACCATGATCTCCATCATCATGATCTCCATCATCGTGTCTTCATGAAGTTGTCACGCCAACGACTACTTCTACTTCTATGACTAACGTGTTTAGCAATGAAGTAAAGTAGTTTACATGGCGTTCTTCAATGACACGCAGGTCATACAAAAAATAAAGACAACTCCTATGGCTCCTGCCGGTTGTCATACTCATCGACATGCAAGTCGTGAATCCTATTACAAGAACATGATCTCATACATCACAATTCATCATTCATCACAACTTCTGGCCATATCACATCACATGATCAATCGCTGCAAAAACAAGTTAGACGTCCTCTAATTGTTGTTGCATCTTTTACGTGGCTGCGATTGGGTTCTAGCAAGAACGTTTTCTTACCTACGAATCACCACAACGTGATTTTGTCAACTTCTATTTACCCTTCATAAGGGCCTTGTTCATCGAATCCGCTCCAACTAAAGTGGGAGAGACAGACACCCGCCAGCCACCTTATGCAACTAGTGCATGTCAATCGGTGGAACCGGTCTCACGTAAGCGTACATGTAAGGTTGGTCCGGGCCGCTTCATCCCACAATACCGTTGAGCAAGAAAAGACTAGTAGAGGCAAGTAAGATGACAAGATCCATGCCCACAACAAATTGTGTTCTACTCGTGCATTAGAGAACTACGCATAGACCTAGCTCATGATGCCACTGTTGGGGAACGTTGCAGAAAATTAAATTTTTTCCTACGGTTTCACCAAGATCCATCTATGAGTTCATCTAAGAAACGAGTCTAGGGAGAGAGATTGCATCTACATACCACTTGTAGATCGCGTGCGGAAGCTTGCAAGGTGATGATGTAGTCGTACTCGACGTGATTCGAATCACCGATGACCAAGTGCTGAACGGACAGCACCTCCGCGTTCAACACACGTACGGTACGGGAGACGTCTCCTCCTTCTTGATCCAGCAAGGGGAAAGGAGAGGTTGAGGAAGACAGCTCCACCGGCAGCACGACGGCGTGGTGATGGTGGAGAAGCAGTACTCCGACAGGGCTTCGCCAAGCGCTCGCGGAGGAGGAGAGGTGTTGGGGAGGGGAGGGGCTGCGCCTTGGAGATGGGTACAGCAGCCCCCCTCCCTCCCCCCCTTTATATAGGCCCCCTGGGGGGGAGGCCGGCCCCTGGAGATCCAATCTCCAAGGGGGGGCGGCGGCCAAGGGGGTGGAGTGCCCCCCAAGCCAAGTAGGGCGCCCCCCCACCCCTAGGGTTTCAACCCTAGGCGCAGGGGGTGGGCCTAGGGGGGCGCACCAGCCCACTATGGGCTGGTTCCCCTCCCACTTCAGCCCATGAGGCCCTCCGGGATAGGTGGCCCCACCCGGTGGACCCCCGGGACCCTTCCGGTGGTCCCGGTACATTACCGGGAGACCCTGAAACTTTCCCGATGGCCGAAATACCACTTCCTATATATTATTCTTTACCTCCGGACCATTCCGAAACTCCTCGTGACGTTCGGGATCTCATCCGGGACTCCGAACAACATTCGGT
This sequence comes from Triticum timopheevii, assembly GCA_963921465.1. Lineage (NCBI taxonomy): Eukaryota > Viridiplantae > Streptophyta > Magnoliopsida > Poales > Poaceae > Triticum > Triticum timopheevii. The sequence goes on along the minus strand of OY997264.1, from coordinate 170,829,424 downwards.
AGTCACATACTTGACTTCCTACTAACCCTAGCGTCACCGAACCTTAAGTGTGTAGACCCTACGGGTTCGGGAGACACGCAGACATGACCGAGACGACTCTCGGGCAATAACCAACAGCGGGGTCTGGATACCCATGTTGGCTCCCACGTGCTCCTCGATGATTTCATCGGTTGAACCACGATGTCGAGGATTCGATCAAACCCTGTATGCAATTCCCTTTGTCAATCGGTACGTTACTTGCCCGAGACTCGATCGTCGGTATCCCAATACCTTGTTCAGTCTCGTTGCCGGCAAGTCACTTTACTCGTACCGTAATGCATGATCCTGTGGCCAACACCTTGGTCACATTGAGCTCATTATGATGATGCATTACCGAGTGGGCCCAGAGATACCTCTCCGTCATACGGAGTGACAAATCCCAGTCTCGATCCGTGTCAACCCAACAGATACTTTCGGAGATACCTGTAATGCACCTTTATAGTCACCCAGTTACGTTGTGACGTTTGATACACCCAAGGCACTCCTACGGTATCCGGGAGTTACACGATCTCATGGTCGAAGGAAGAGATACTTGACATTGGCAAAGCTCTAGCAAACGAACTACACGATCTTTTATGCTATGCTTATTATTGGGTCTTGTCCATCACATAATTCTCCTAATGATGTGATCCCGTTATCAACGACATCCAATGTCCATAGCCAGGAAACCATGACTATCTGTTGATCACAACGAGCTAGTCAACTAGAGGCTCACTAGGGACATATTGTGGTCTATATGTTCACACGTGTATTACGATTTCCGGATAATACAGTTATAGCATGAACAAAAGACAATTATCATGAACAATGAAATATAATAATACTTTTATTATTGCCTCTAGGGCATATTTCCAACATTTGGTTGACTTGCCCGATGATCGGCAAGCCATTGATAATAAATGGATTTTTAAGAAGACTGACGCTGATGGTAATGTAACTGTCTATAAAGCTCGACTTGTTGCGAAAGGTTTTCAACAAGTTCAAGGGGTTGACTACGATGAGACTTTCTCACCCGTAGCGATGCTTAAGTCTGTCCGAATCATGTTAGCTATTGCTGCATTTTATGATTATGAAATTTGGCAAATGGATGTCAAAACTGCATTCTTGAATGGATTTCTGGAAGAAGAGTTGTATATGATGCAGCCAGAAGGTTTTGTTGATCCAAAAGGTGCTAACAAAGTGTGCAAGCTCTAGCGATCCATTTATGGACTGGTGCAAGCATCTCGGAGTTGGAATAAACGCTTTGATAGTGTGATCAAGGCATATGTTTTTATACAGACTTTTGGAGAAGCCTGTATTTACAAGAAAGTGAGTGGGAACTCTGTAGCATTTCTGATATTATATGTAGATGACATATTATTAATTGGAAATGATATAGAATTTCTGGATAGCATAAAGGGATACTTGAATAAAAGTTTTTCTATGAAAGACCTCGGTGAAGCTGCTTACATATTGGGCATCAAGATTTATAGAGATAGATCAAGACGCTTAATAGGACTTTCACAAAGCACATACCTTGATAAAATTTTGAAAAAGTTCAAAATGGATCAGGTGTCAGGACCCCGACTCAATGCCACATCGATCTAGCATGTAACACCTCATATCACTTTGCGGCCTCACGCACGGTATCCCCACGTGTGTCGCCTTACCTTTGCCCGGGACCGTTTGCGCCTTTTGGCACACGTATATGATAGTGTCGCTAGCATCCATATGATAAGGAGCCCGGGCTGACATGGCTAGTCGTAAACCCAAAGTGGCACAAACTTACAGGGACAGGCATCCATGACCCAGCATCGAACGTGTCGGTCATCAGCGAGTGAATCCAGGCTGTAGCACTGGGCTAACAGGACTCCGGTGAACCGGGCTGTAGCGGGCTAACAGGACTCCGGTATTCATCGCGTGACATTTCCCCGAAGGGACAGACACAGGAACGAAGAAGGACACATGCCGGCCAGCCTAAGTGTTCCGGAGCAGTAGCACGCTACCATGGCTCAGTGGAAGCACTAGGAGACATTTCCCGGTAAGAGAGGCTACTAAGGATAAACAACTAGATAGTCAGATCCCACACATAGCAATGCACATTACACGTACGCATAACATGCAAGTATGTGCTGTACAACATGGCATCACAGCATAACTCAACAACTCATATAGATAAGGCTCAAGAGCCATCATAGCATTTATTGCAAACAGGGGTCACAAGACCCATCATACAGAGCATACAAGCAACAAGCGGAAGCATTACATGTCTGAGTACAGACATCTATAAATGAAAAAGGCTGAAGAGCCTGACTATCTACAACATCCGATCAAGATCGTAGCTGAGGTACAAGCTACTTGTCGAAGTCCACGAGAACACTAGTAAGACCGAAGTCTCCGCTGCAAAAACATAAATAAAGCAACATGAGTACAAAGGTACCCAGCAAGACTTACATCAGATCCTATCATACATGCATTTGTATCAACAGGGTAATGTGGGGTTTAGTTGCAGCAAGCCAGCTTTGACTCTGTGGCTATCCTGTTCTACGACTACCAGAACTTCTTTGAGGTGATATGGCGCACACGAGTCCACTAATCACCACACAATACACTACTATGGATTCATCCCCGTCTCCCTACGAGAAGGCCATCCATAGCACTCACACTTGTCTTGAGCATTTTATAGTATTCACTTCAAGTTGTCTATGTACCATGTAAGCATCCAAGAAGTCCATAACCGCGGACCCGGCTATTCGAATAGATCATGTTAACCCTGCAGGGGTGTACTTCTTCACACACGCTCTCGCCACTTACTGCCATGCACACGTCATGTATCTCGGCAACCTTCAAGCGGAAGCCTAGCGAGGGAGTCAGCCACGACCTGACTAACCACACAAGACTCTAGTCCAGGTCTATCGCCTATTCGGGTTCCATCCGCAAGGAGATCTGGCCGGGGTGTCGCTCACGGCCCCAAACGATGTGAGCAGGGTTCCCAAGCCCACCATCCGGGTGCCACTTGGTACACCGTGCCACAGTGCCTAGTTTTTCCCAAGCTCACCTGGCCGGGTGCCACTTGGTAGACTACTAACACTACCTACAAACACCAGAAACTAGTTGCGACTCCTGGATAGAGATCAAGTTGGTTAATAAGTCGAGAGGGGCCGAGTTATCGGAACCCAATGTGTGGTAGTATCGAGTCATTGGAGAACATACATAGAACTCAGTGCTTAAGGACGGTTCCAGTGAGACAACCCACCATGTACTCCTACATGGCCTCTCACCGCTACCTTTACCAAATCGTGTTCACACACTTCACTCTCAGCATCAGAACATATCGTAACACTCCAATTCATTCCCAATGAATCAGACCTGACACAACTCTAAGCAATAGCAGTAATGGCATGGTAGGAACACAACATGGCTCAATCAACTCCTACACATGCTAGTGGGTTTCAACTATTTACTGTGGCAATGACAGGTCATGCAGAGGAATGGGTTCAACTACCGCAGCACAAAGTAGCAGATGAATCGTTGTTGTCCTAATGCAATAACAGAGAGCAGGAGCGAGAAAGTAGGATTGTATCGGAATGAACAAGTGGGTTTGCTTGCCTGGTAGATCAATAGAGGAGGCACTGCTTCACAGACAGGTACTCTGGAAAGGACTCCGGAGCAGGACCTATCGAGAAGGGACAGTGTCGGCAATCAATAAACAATCATATGCAACAATATGATGCATGAACATGGCATGAATATGTGATGTTGTTTGAGCTAATGCAGCTAGCATTCATTAGGTTGAAGTCCATTTGAACCAAAGGTTCAAATGCAACTCCAAAATAAGCTCTTTATATAAGCCATTTTAGTGTTTCACTTATACAGTAGGTATAAGTTGGTTTGTCATGCATGATACTAGTACAGATGGAAAGATTGCATTTTTCTGATAATTTTTCATATATAAGTTATTTCAATCTGAGTTACGGTTGAATTTCTATGATTTTTTGAAGTTTTGCTAATTTTCTGGAATTCCTGATTTAATTTAAATCCAGAAATAAATAATGGCGTCAGCCTGACGTCAGCATGGCGTCAGCAGGTCAAAGGCGCCAGCCCAGGTCAAACCTGACGGCTGGGACCCACATGTCAGTGTAACATCTAGCTAACAGAGTTAGTTAGTGTTAGGTTACCACTAACCTAGGTTAGTTAGGGCCTGGGCCCACCTATCAGTGAGACAACTAATTTTTTTTGAGGGTAGTGAGACAACTAATTAACAGAGTTAATTAGCGCTAACTAAACTAGCACCTAAACTAAACAGGGGCATGGCCCACGCGTCAGTGACCGGTTAGTTAACAGAGGGTTATATTATCCTAATTGTAGGATTAGTGGCGCTGGGGCCCACTGGTCAGTGTCAGGGGTTAATTAAGTGGTGAGATTAGCATCTAATCACGCGCCACGTCAGTCGCCGGAGTTTCACTGGCGACGACCTCGAGCCACGGCGGAAGTTCGCCGGAACGAGCTGGAGGCCACGGTTTGGCACACGGAGGCCACCGGCGGGTAGCCCGTGCACGGGCGCATTCAGCCGCACCCAAGGGAGGCCGTGGGAACGGCGGAGCTCGCCAGAGCAGAGCTCGTGGCGGCGGCCGAAGTCGGGCGCGAGCGGGGATGCGGCTGCGGTGTGCGAGGGCGAGAACGGAGAGGGGGAGGAGGAGCAGCAGCTCACAACGATCCGGAAGAGCAGCTCAGCGGGCTCGGGGACGCGCTGACGGCGGCGTATGGTCGCCGGAGATCTTCACGGCCGTGGGTTGAAGAAGGCGGCACCGACGGCTCCACGGGGCGTCCGGCGTCTTGTGGCTTGACGGAGAGGACGAGGGAGTCGTGGCGGAGCACGTGGACTCTACGGAGGGGCGAGGGGACGACAGGGAGCGCGTCGGCGGTGAGCTGCGGCGGCGGCAGCGCTTCGGGCGCGGGGAAAGGGAGAGGTCCAGGGGAGGAGGGAGAGCGAGAGAGAGTGGGAGAGGACCGGGGCGGCGCGTGGCGACGTTCGGGACGATCCAGGCGACGAGAGGGAGAAGCAGGAGGTGGCCACGGCAAGTGCTCGCGCGTCGACACGCCTCTGCCTACTGGCAGAGGTTGAGGACGACCGCCTCGCGCTGGTGGGCTGGGCCTTTGCTACGATAGCAGGCCGCAGGTAAGTCAGGTGGGCTTCTTCCCTTTATCTATTTTGTTTTTGTTTTCTATTTTCTGACATTTGTTTTGATTTAATAAAAATACTAAATCAATTTATTTTATTCTGTAAATTTTTGTAGGGACTAGTTGGACCCCTCCAAAGCCCCCCACCAAAAATTCAGAAATATTGGACAATATTTTGTATATATAAAAATATTTATCCAACGCAAATAATTACTGAATTAATTTCCAAATGGCCAAAATAAATGTTTATGAGCTAGTGAGAATATTTTTTAGAATTTTAACTCTGACCAATATTTTCAGAGAGCAACATGAACATTTTCTTGGACCCTTTTGGAGCAATTTTTATCTGGGTCATTTCCAGAAATGATTCTGAGGGTTTCACAAATCCTCATTTCAAACTTAAATGGAATTTAAACATGATGCACACATGACTAGCTAGTCTAGGTCATACCAGAACTAGGGATGTGACATCAGGCAAAGAAAGGGTTCTTTCCCGTGCTTCAAGGTGTGAAGTTGAGTCAAACTCAATGCCCGACCACAGCAGAAGATAGAGAGAAAATGAAAGATGTTCCCTATGCTTCAGCCATAGGCTCTATCATGTATGCAATGCTGTGTACCAGACCTGACGTAAGCTTAGCAATAAGCTTGGCAGGAAGGTACCAAAGTAATCCAGGAGTGGATCACTGGACAGCGGTCAAGAACATCCTGAAATACCTGAAAAGGACCAAGGATATGTTTCTCATATATGGAGGTGACAAAGAGCTAGTCGTAAATGGTTATGTCGATGCAAGCTTTGACACTGATCCGGACGATTCTAAATTGCAAACCGGATACGTGTTTTTATTAAACGGTGGAGCTGTAAGTTGGTGCAGTTCTAAACAAAGCATCGTGGCGGGATCTACATGTGAAGCGGAGTACATATCTACTTCGGAAGCAGCGAATGAAGGAGTCTGGATGAAGGAGTTCATTTCCGATCTACGTGTCATACCTAGTGCATCGGGACCAATGAAGATCTTCTGTGACAACACTGATGCAATTGCCTTGGCAAAGGAATCCAGATTTCACAAGAGGACCAAGCACATCAAGAGACGCTTCAATTCCATTCAGGACCAAGTCCAAGTGGGAGACATAGAGATTTGCAAGATACATACGGATCTGAATGTTGCAGACCCATTGACTAAGCCTCTCTCACGAGCAAAACATGATCAGCACCGACTCCATGGGTGTTAGAATCATTACTATGTAATCTAGATTATTGACTCTAGTGCAAGTGGGAGACTGAAGGAAATATGCCCTAGAGGCAATAATAAAGTTATTATTTATTTCCTCATATCATGATAAATGTTTATTATTCATGCTAGAATTGTATTAACTGGAAACATGATACATGTGTGAATACATAGACAAACATAACGTCACTAGTATGCCTCTACTTGACTAGCTCATTAATCAAAGATGGTTATGTTTCCTAACCATAGGCATGTGTTGTCATTTGATTAATGGGATCACATCATTAGGAGAATGATGTGATTGACATGACCCATTCCGTTAGCCTAGCACTTGATCGTTTAGTATATTGCTATTGCTTTCTTCATGACTTATACATGTTCCTGAAACTATGAGATTATGCAACTCCCATTTACTGGAGGAACACTTTGGGTGCTACCAAACATCACAACATAACTGGGTGATTATAAAGGAGTACTACAGGTGTCTCCAAAGGTAGATGTTGGGTTGGCGTATTTCGAGATTAGGTTTTGTCACTCCGATTGTCGGAGAGGTATCTCTGGGCCCTCTCGGTAATGCACATCACTATAAGCCTTGCAAGCAAAGTAACTAATGAGTTAGTTACGGAATGATGCATTACGTAACGAGTAAAGAGACTTGCCGATAACGAGATTGAACTAGGTGTTGGATACCGACGATCGAATCTCGGGCAAGTAACATACCGATGACAAAGGGAACAACGTATGTTGTTATGCGGTTTGACCGATAAAGATCTTCGTAGAATATGTAGGAACCAATATGGGCATCCAAGTTCCGCTATTGGTTATTGACCGAGAATAGTTCTAGGTCATGTCTACATAGTTCTCGAACCCGTAGGGTCCGCACGCTTAACGGTATGATGACAGTTATATTATGAGTTTATGAGTTTTGATGTACCGAAGGAGTTCGGAGTCCCGGATGAGATTGAGGACATGACGAGGAGTCTCTAAATGGTCGAGACGTAAAGATTGATATATTGGACGACTATATTCGGAGTTCTGAAAGGTTCCGAGTGATTCGGGTATTTGTCGGAGTACCGGAGAGTTACGGGAATTCGCCGGGGAGTATATGGGCCTTATTGGGCTTTAGGGGAAAACAGAGGAGAGGTTGGGCGCCCCCCCAAGGCCTAGTCCGAATTGGACTAGGGGGAGGGGCTGCGCCCCCTCCTTCCTTCTCTTCTCTCCCCCCTTTCCTTGACTCCTACTCCTACTACTTGGAAGGGGGGGGGGGGAATCCTACTTCCGGTGGGATCTACGGATCGTTCCTTAGCCGTGTGCGGTGCCCCCCTCCACCATATTCCACCTCGGTCATATCGTCGCGGAGTTTAGGCGAAGCCCTGTGCCGGTAGAACATCATCATCGTCACCACGCCGTCGTGCTGACGGAACTCATCCCCGAAGCTTTGCTGGATCGGAGCCCGGGGATCGTCATCGAGCTGAACGTGTGCTGAATTCGGAGGTGCCGTACGTTTGGTACTTGGATCGGTCGGATCGTGAAGACGTACGACTACGTCAACCGCATTGTGCTAACGCTTCCGCTTACGATCTACGAGGGTACGCGGACAACACTCTCCCCTCTCGTTGCTATGCATCACCATGATCTTGCGTGTGCGTAGGAAATTTTTTGAAATTACTATGTTCCTCAACATCCGGTACAGTCTCTTAGATATTGGCCCTGTGCCTGGCAAAAGCTCAATCAAAATCTCAATGTCTCTATCCGGTGGCATGCCTGGCAACTCTTCTGGAAATACATCAGGGAAATCCTTCAGCACTGGTACTTCCTCCTGTACAACTTCTGATAAGGAATTCACTTGAGTCCTCTTCGGCACATCCCGGGATACATACTTAATCCTTCTTCCTTCTGGGGTGGTAAGCAAAATCAACTTACTGGTGCATTCAATGTTCCCTCCATACTTCGATAACCGATCCATGCCTAATATCACATCCAGTCCTTGTGACTCTAATACTATTAGGTCTGAGGGAAACACGTAGTTACCAATCCTTAATGGTAACCGATCACACCATAGACTAGCCATATGCTCTGCTCCTGGCGAGGTTACTAACATGGGTGACCTAAGGGCTTGGGTTGGCAGGTTAAACTTACCCACAAATCCCCTTGATATGTATGAATGCGATGCACCAGTATCAAATAGAACGATTGCAGTAACTGACTTAACCAAAAACTTACCTATTACTGCATCTAGCTGCGCTTCAACCTCCTCCACGTTAACATGGTTCACCTGTCCCCTGTTGAAAGGGTTAGGCTTCTTCCCAGCGCTTCCCTTGCCATTTCCATTCTTAGCTTCAGGACATTCATTGGCATAATGTCCAGTCTTCTGGCACTTGTAGGAAGTAATGTGGCTCAGATCCTTCTTGGCGGGCATTGCTGGGTTGGAACGGTTCTGGCCGTTGCTTCCTCCATTACCATTCCCATTCTTGGGGACACTATGGTTTTGCGAACTTCCTCCATTGTGGTTGTGACCTCCATGGTTATGCTGGAAAGGTCCTCCCGAGTTCGGGGTAAAACGGGGCCTCTGCTGAGCTCCAGAATTGTACTTCCCTTGTCCATACTTCCTCTTACGGTTATCAATCTGCTGCTACTTCCCTTCAATCATGAGAGCTCTATCTACCAACTCCTGGTAGTTGTTGAAGGTTGCCACCATCAACTGCATGCTCAGCTCATCATCCAGTCCTTCCAGAAACTTCTCCTGCTTAGCTGCATCCGTAGCAACATCATCTGGGGCATAACGTGCTAACTTACTAAAATCATCCACATACTGGCCAACTGTACGTCCCCCTTGGCGCAAGTTGCGAAACTCACGCTTCTTCATGGCCATATCTCCTGCTGAAACATGGGCAGTACGGAAAGCCTGCTGAAACTGATCCCATGTGACGGTGTCGATGGGGTAAGTGGCTGTGAAATTCTCCCACCATGATGCTGCGGGTCCATCAAGCTATGTGCGGCAAAATGCACTCTCTCCACATATGTGCATCCTGCAGTGGTCAACTCCCTTCCAATTTTGCGGAGCCAATCATCTGCAACTATCGGCTCGGTGCTACTGGAGAACACCGGCGGATTAAGCCTCAAGAAACGGCTAAGTGATCAACAGGTGGTGGTGGTGGTGGGTTGTTGTTGTTGTTGTTATTCCCTGATTCTGATTCTGGACTAGTGTCTGCATCAATGCATTCTGCTGCTGGATCAACTGAGTGAGCTCCGGTGGGAAAGCAAATCCATTGTCGCGTCTCGGAGGCATCTGAGGGTTTAGAAAGGATGAGAAAATAGAATAGAATGAGGTCTAGAGGGAAAAACACTACCCGTATGCACATGAGACAAACACAATCATATCACTCCAACCAATTCAAACAAGGGCATACAACGGTCTAACTATCGTTACAAAAGTGCTCGGACTATGCTATATACATGGGGGAATACTACTACTGTTATGGTGGTCGACTAGAAAAATTGATCGGTCGAAGACTCCATGATATCTGCTCCAGCTTCATCAACAAAGTCATCATCGCTATTGTCAGGGTCCGAGTCGGTGTCGTCGATGATGATGTAGTTCTCCGGACAGGTAGAATCGGTGTCTTCTCCTCCTGGCGCGGGGTCTCCCATGAACACTCCGATCTTCTTTATAAGGCCGTCATTCTTCTCCAATAATGTTATGATTTCCTCCTCATATCCATCGCGTGTATACTTGAGTTCTTCCTCCAGCTCCATGATCCTGGTCATTGCCTTCTTCAGATATATCATGCCTACGCACATCTGGTTCTCCTGGCGACGAATGTGCTGGTTTAACTCCTGGATGAAAGCTGCAATAGATCTATCCCTCCTGGTGCTGATCATCTCATCTCGGTGCCCACAAATCTGGTAGATAGTATCCTTGAGATCCTTGTGGTAAACTTCTCCAATGCGTCCCATGGTGATGTGGGCTACCATGCTCTTTCCTAGACTCCAGGTTGGTGCATCAAAGGAAAACTCTATGGGCTCAGTGACTGGCATGAACGTCCTTCCTGAAACTTGAACTCGAATCAATCAATGCTCCTCTTCTGGTAAAGTGGCGATGTAGGTCCCGGTGAAGCTTGGTACTCCAATGTTCAGGTATTTAGTAACTTCTTTCAAGTGGCGTCCAAAAGGTGTATCTTCATCCGGTTGCGCAAACTTGTTCCTTGCATCCGCCATCCTAAAGAGTAGAAAAGGGAGAGGAGTCAAAAATTAGAAGAGAGTAGTGATCTAGGGTTTTAGCTTAGTGGTCATGTCCTACAGTCAGCGGGTTCTCTGATACCATCTTGTAGCGAACAGACCTCAAACAGTCTGATCTTTGTGCATCGGTGTCATCCCTGGATCGGTAATGCTGACACGCACAGTACTTGAAGGATTTATAACAGAGTATCAATCACACACTTATTACATCGAATGTCTCAAAAGAGAACTTATGATAATAAATATGGCCTAAGGCCATCTAAATACGTTAACAACGGAAGGCTTGGAAGATAAAGTGGGTCCATCAACTCCAACGGCATCACTGAGTGAAAGATCATGACCTAAGGCACCTTACTCGTCGTCTGAAAAGTTTGCAACATGAACGTTGCAGCCCGAAACGGGTCACACATGGAATATGCTAGCAATGTAACACATATAGAGTAATGAACAGAATAATGCTATCATTACCTGCATATATGGCTGGTGGAAAGCTCTATGGTTACAATTTTGCATAAAGCCAATTTTTTCCTACAACAAAGGAATAAATTTTATTTAACTATCATGGTGGTTGTTAAACATTGAGAAGGTTCACCCAACTCAATCCCAATTGAGCATCATCATTAAACCCAATCAAATTAAATTAAAAGTGACGAGATCCACATGATAATCCAAGAACTAGATACTCAAAACATCCATAACCGGGGACACGGCTAACCATGATTAGTTTGTACACTCTGCAGAGGTTTGCGCACTTTACCCCACAAGTCTCAATCTCCTCCGTTGGATTCCTCGCACTACATGGTGTTTGAGAAACGGATGACCGAGACACAGTCTTTCAGAAGCATTAACTCTTTACTTTGGGTAGACAGTACCAACCTAGATCCCCTACATTTGCTAGCCTACCACTGAAAGAGGTCACGCAACATACTCAACTATGCTAGAGCCCATAATAGCTTGTGGCTGCACACGGAAGTTTCTGGCATGAATAATCTTATGATCCCTTTGAGCCTGGGTGGCGGTCCATAGGAGAATCACACAGTACCCCGGGATTTCCAAAAATACAAGCAACACTGGGTTCCCTAGGTGCCTCGATCCACCCAGATGTGCATTAAAGTAGCCACCTTAAGTTAACCCTTAATAATAACTCTCACGTCTGCCATGAATCACTCAAACCAAACCACGTCTACCAGCATAGCATAACAATATAAGCAACGTAGAAGTAACTCCCAAAGGTTTAATAATAAACAGGACAATAGGTACTACCTCATCTACTTCCCAAAACCCACATATTAATCAGATCCTAACCATGCAATTGTTTGAGGATTGATCTAATGCAATAAAACTGGGTAGTGAAGAGGTATGATCAAAGTGTTACTTGCCTTGCTGATGATCCGTGAAACCTAGAGACTCGTAGTAGCACGCTTCACAGTCCGGGTACTCTTCGAAACAAACAAGCATACAATAAGCACTCAACTACAAGCACGGGTAGAACTCAAATAAAAGATCTAACCAGAAAGTTCAACTTAAGAACTCCGGTTTGCAAAAAGAATCAAATCAAACGAAGCAACGAAACTCCAACTGCGAAAGAAACAAGCTTCGTTTACTAATCAGGACTTAAGTCAAATTTTGTAGTAGCAAAAACTTGTTTAAGTTGGTTAATCAGAAAGAGGGCTTTGAATAGAAACTCTAAGCGCTTGAATCGCCTGATTCCGATAAACGAGCAAAAAGATAAACTAAAACGAAAGTCAGGGCAGAAATCGCGATCGAAAATAATCGCGGAAAATCCTTGGAAAAAGAAAAACTAACGAAGAGGCTAATGAACGAACGTTCGCTGTCTGCGGCTAAATGATGAAAATCATTCGTTAAAACGAACGAACGAACGAGCGTTCGTTAAATAACTAAACCAAAAATAAAAAATAAAACCGATCTATATAAAAAACCTAGGGTTTCTTTAAAGAAAAAACGCATGGTTTTCTTACGAAAACCGGCAACAGCGGCGGCTACCTCGGCGGGGCTTCGGCGAGATCGGGTGGGGTCCGATGGGGCGGCAGGGCTCCTGGGCGGCGGCGGGGCGGCAATGGCGCTAGGCGGCAGCAGCGGCGAGCAATGGCGGTGAACGGCGGCGCTGGGCGGCGGGGTTGGCGGGGCGGCTCGGGTGGTGGTGGGGGTCGGCGGCGGCGCTATTTAAGAGGGGGGAGCGGCACTGTCTTGGAGGAGAGGGCGTCGGGTCGGGGTCGGCCTCGGGAGGCGTGCCCCAGCCGGACTCGGTGTGGGCGGCGGGGAGGACTTCCTTCCGCGGGGAGGCGGCGGCGGCGCGGGCTTGGCTTGGCTCGGCTGGGCCTTCCGCCCAGTCGGGCGCGCAGAGAATTCTTTTTAAAATAAGATTCCGCCGAAAATATATCCTAGAAAAATAAATAAAAATCTAAAAATGCCAAAACAAAATTTTACCGTCTAAATAAAATATTTAGAACAAGATGAACATTTTCTTGGCCTAAAAATGCAATTTTTGAATACGTGCAATTTTTCTAATTCAAATAAACTTGCAATAAAATCAAAATAAAATATTAATTTGATTTTAATATTTTTCCTCTAATATTTCATTTATTTTGGAGAAGTCATTTTATCTCCTCTCATATATTTTTATTTTTTTGAAATATTAGGAAGGAAAAATAATCAAAACCAATTGATCCTCTTTTCAAATTTTGAGAAAACTCAAATATGAAAACAACGAAATCCCCAACTCTCTCCGTGGGTCCTTGAGTTGCGTAGAGTTTCTAGGATCAAGCCAAAATGCAAGAAAATATGATATGCAATGATGATCTAATTTATAACATTCCAAATTGAAAATTTGGGATGTTACATGCAGGCGGAGGAGCAGATCGCGTCGGAGCGGGCGGAGCAGGAGGCGCTGCTCGAGTCATACTGCTTCGCCCGCGAGGGCAGTCTCAAGCGCTGGCGGTACCGCATGCGGGTGGCGGTGGCTGCGGCCGCCTAGAAAGAGGGCGATGAAGCGGGCGAGGCGCTGTTTGGCGAGACCGAGGACGAGGCAGAGGACAATGCCAGCTCCGACGAGTCCCCTCTCCACTGGTGAGGGAGTCCTGGACTAGGGGGTGTCCGGACAGCCGGACTATCAATATCCGCCGGACTCCAAGACTACGAAGATAGAAGATTGAAGACTCCGGCTCGTGTCCGGAAGGTACTTTCCTTGGCGTGGAAGGCAAGCTTGGCAATACGGATATGTAGATCTCCTACCATTGTAACCGACTCTGTGTAACCCTAGCCTCTCCGGTGTCTATATAAACCGGAGGGCCTTAGTCCGTAGGACGGACATACATCTCAACAATCATACCATAGGCTAGCTTGTAGGGTTTAGCCTCCTTGATCTCGTGGTAGATCTACTCTTGTACTACCCATATCATCAATATTAATCAAGCAGGACGTAGGGTTTTACCTCCATCGAGAGGGCCCGAACCTGGGTAAAAACATTGTGTCCCTCGTCTCTTGTTACCATCCGCCTGGACGCAGAGTTCGGGACCCCCTACCCGAGATCCACCGGTTTTGACACCGACATTGGTGCTTTCACTGAGAGTTCCTCTGTGTCGTCACCGATAGGCTCGATGGCATCTTCAACCAACAACGCTGTCCCGGGTGAGACTTTTCTCCCCAGACAGATCTTCGTATTCGGCGGCTTTGCACTGCGGGCCAATTCCCTTGGCCATCTGGAGCAGATCGAAAGCTACGCCCCTGGCCGTCAGGTCAGATTCGGAAGCTTAAACGTCACGGCCGATGTCCGCGGAGACTTGATCTTCGACGGACTCGAGCCACAGCCGAGCGCGCCGCACTGTGACGATGGGCACGATCTAGCTCTGCCACCGGACAGTGCATTGATGGCCGCACTCGAATCCGCTTCGGCCATCAGCCCGGAGCCGATCGCCCATATCGAGGGCCGGTGGTTAGACGCCGCCCTGGGGGCTTCAACATCCACGGCGATGGAGCCGAACACTGATCTTGTCCCTGCGAAACTCGTGATTTCGAGGCGCCGGACTCCTCGCCGAACTCCGAGCCTCCCGCGCCCCTACCAATCAATTCGGATTGGGAGCCGGTTATGGAATTCACCGCCGCGGACATCTTCCAGCACTCGCCTTTTGGCGATATCCTTAATTCACTGAAGCACCTCTCGCTATCAGAAGAGTCCTGGCCGGACTATGGTCAGGATGGTTGGAGTACGGACGACGAAGAAATTCAGAGCCCACCCACCACCCACTTTGTAGCCACTGTCGAGGATTTAACCGACATGCTAGACTTTGACTCCGACGACATCGACGCTATGGACGACGATGCCGGAGACGAAAAGGAGCCAGCGCCCACAGGGCACTGGAAGGCCACCTCGTCATGTGACGTATACATGGTGGATACCCCAAAAGAAGGGGATGGCGAAAAAGCAGCGGAGGCAGATTCTCTAAAGAAGCAGCCCAAACGCCGACGTCAGCGGCGCCGCTCTAAATCCCGCCACAGCAAGAATGGAGATTCCGGCACGGGAGACAACAACACTCCAGAGAGTGCCGAAGACGATCCCCTCCCGCAAGACTCAGCGCAGGAGGACGCAGAAGCAAGCCCTCACGACAGGGCGGCAGACGAAGGGGTTGAGGATGATAACTACATGCCTCCCTCCGAAGACGAAGCAAGCCTCAACGATGACGAATTCGTCGTACCTGAGGATCCCGTCGAACAAGAGCGCTTCAAGCGCAGGCTCATAGCCACAGCAAACAGCCTAAAGAAAAAGCAGCAATAGCTACAAGCTGATCAAGATCTGCTGGCCGATCGATGGACCGAGGTCCTCGCGGCCGAAGAGTATAAACTCGAACGTCCCTCCAAAAGTTACCCAAGACGCAAGCTGATCCCCCGATTAGAGGAGGAAGCATACATACCTTCATCACCAGCGCATGACATGGCTGACCGACCACCTCGTGGTCATGACAGAGAGGCATCCAGGCCCCCAGCCAATACTATACCCCGGCATTGCTCCAAAAGTACGAAGCCAAGAGGGAACGCGCCGGACTTGCGAGACATACTGGAGGATAAGGCAAAGCAATCCAGATCCATCTATGGATCACGTGGGCGCCCTACGACCCACGACGAATACCGTCGTGCCGGATACAATAATCCTGGCCGGGCCGAACACAGCAGACATCGCTCTCTTGAGCTGCGTCGCGACATCGCTCAATACAGGGGCGCCGCACACCCTCTATGCTTCACTGACGAAGTAATGGATCATCAGATCCCCGAAGGGTTTAAACCCGTAAACATCGAATCTTACGATGGCACCACAGACCCCGCGGTGTGGATCGAAGACTACCTTCTCCACATCCATATGGCCCGCGGCGATGATCTACACGCCATCAAGTACCTACAACTCAAGCTTAAAGGACCAGCTCGGCATTGGCTCAACAGCTTGCCCGCAGAGTCAATTGGGTGTTGGGAAGACCTGGAGGCCGCGTTCCTTGATAACTTCCAAGGCACATACGTGCGACCACCAGACGCCGATGACCTAAGCCACATTATTCAGCAGCCAGATGAATCGGTCGGACAATTCTGGACTCAGTTCTTGACGAAGAAAAATCAAATCGTCGACTGTCCGGATGCAGAAGCCCTTGCAGCCTTCAAACATAACATCCGGGACGAATGGCTAGCTCGGCACCTGGGGCAGGAAAAGCCAAAATCCATGGAAGCCCTCACATCGTTAATGACCCGCTTTTGTGCGGGAGAGGATAGCTGGCTAGCTCGCAGTAACAATCTCCGTAAAAACTCTGGCAGTCCGGATACTAAGGACAACAACGGCAGGTCACGTCGAATCAAAAACAAGCGCCGCATTAACGGCGACGATAAGGAGGACACGGCAGTCAATGCCGGATTCCGAGGCTCCAAACCCGGTCAGCGGAAGAAGCCATTCAAAAGAACCACTCCGGGTCCGTCCAATTTGGACCGAATACTCAACCACTCATGCCAGATACATGGCACCTCCGAAAAGCTAGCTAATCACACCAATAGAGATTGTTGGGTGTTCAAGCAGGCTGGCAAGTTAATTGCCGAAAACAATGACAAGGGGCTAAATAGCGACGACGAGGAAGAGACCCGGCCGCCGAACAATAGAGGACAGAAGGGGTTCCCCCCACAAGTGCGGACGGTGAATATGATATACGCGACCCATATACCCAAGAGGGAGAGGAAGCGCGCACTACGGGACGTCTATGCAATGGAGCCAGTCGCCCCAAAGTTCAATCAATGGTCCTCCTGTCCGATCACTTTCGACCGAAGAGACCATCCGACCAGCATACGCCATGGCGGATTCGCCGCATTGGTCTTAGACCCAATCATCGATGGATTTCACCTCACAAGAGTCCTGATGGACGGCGGCAGCAGCCTGAACCTGCTTTATCAGGATACAGTGCGCAAAATGGGCATAGACCCATCTAGGATTAAACCTACAAAGACAACCTTTAAAGGTGTCATCCCAGGAGTGGAAGCCAACTGTACAGGCTCAGTCACACTGGAAGTGGTCTTCGGATCCCCGGATAATTTCCAAAGCGAAGAGTTAATCTTCGATATAGTCCCGTTCCGTAGCGGCTATCATGCCCTGCTCAGACGAACCGCGTTTGCAAAATTCAACGCGGTGCCGCATTACGCATACCTAATGCTCAAGATGCCAGGCCCTCGTGGAGTCATTACGGTCAATGGGAATACGGAACGCTCCCTCCAAACGGAGGAACATACAGCGGCTCTCGCGGCAGAAGTGTAGAGCAGCCTTCTCAGGCAATTCTCAAGTCCGGCAGTTAAAAAGCCGGATACAGCAAAGCGTGCCCGGAGCAATACCAACCGAGACCACCTGGCGCGATCAGAGCACGCGTAGCAATGCGGCCCCAACCCCCGCCCGCGCATGATCGCAAGAATAACACTCCGCGTACATCATTATGCTCTGGAGATACCATGGGCGCAGGGGAAGGGGCACGATCACAAGGGACCAAGAGTGCAGCTCGACCACACCAGGGGCTCACATGAGTGCCCCCCTTATTTTTATTTTTATCTTTTCTTCTTTTATGTATAGAGGACTCTATCAACCAGAAGCCCTGTTCGACGGCGAACCTGCCGAATTCATGATGCAAACAGTCAGGGACTAAAGGAGGCCGCGGCGAATATTCAGGTGGTCTCAATTACGAGCATTAAATTCCATTACATACACCAAGTCCGTAGCTCATCCCTGGAGGGGGACATGTTTATTTAGTCCAAATCCCTTGCTTACCGCGCTATTTGTATCAGTCTGCTTTATTGGCAGACCTTCTTTCATAAATAATGCAGCACTTCTTCATTGCAATTGCGTTATCTTTTATATGTTTATGACATCTTGCACCCGTACATATTGGTACGGCCGAATACGCCAGGGGCTTATGTTCCCCAAATTATGGTGTGATTAAGTCCGAACACTTTCACAAGTGCGGCACCCCGAACTTATAGCATTATATGAATCAGCTCCGAATCATGTCTTGGGTCAATAGTTGGGTTTGCCCGGCTCCCATGTTTTGGTACCTTACGTTCCGTTCCGTCGGCTAAAGTAGCACTGGGAGAACCACTGTGATTGCGCCCCGGTTGAGCCGGGTTAACGCCTCAGTGGAGAAAGCTAAAACTGACTGGCATGATAAGGCGAGAGACTGGTCGCTGTTCGAGAGGTTCTTTCGGGTCCTTAAAGGCTCATGCCGCTTCGAGCGAAGTTCCGGATGATGTCCGACGAAGGCGTGGATAGCGCCCCAGCTTCGGTCTTCCGAATACCAGGGGCTTCGCCGAAATTTAAAATTATAGAATTCTATGGCTAAGTGAGAGTGTTCAAGCATTATAAGTCCGGTTGCCTTGTTCGTCGTGTTGAGCGCCTCCCTAGATGGACCCAATAATGGGAACAAGAGTGCTCAAGTTTATCACCGAACACCCCAGCACTCGTGGCTTGGGGGCTGAAGCCAACGACTTGCCATCTCTCAGATTTTACAAACGGCCGCACAGAAGTTAATATTTTAAATTAAAAACAAGCATTGCTAATGGCGCATATAAACGAAGTTTTCAGCGCCCAGGATAAATAAACAGCGAGTTCACTCAAAGATTACATTTCAGGAGCACTCATCTGCAATATCGCAGGCTCCCTTCAGGACAACCTTATAATACCGCTCCGGCGTACGATGCTCCTTGCCCGGCGGCGGAGGATCCGTGAGAAGCTTCTCCCCATCCAGTTTGCCCCATTGCACCTTTATACGGGCAAGGGCCCGACGAGCGCCTTCAATACAGGTGGAGCGCTTGATTACATCTAGCCTGGGGCATGCATTCACCAGCCGCCGCACTAGGCCAAAGTAGCTTCCGGGCATGGCCTCTCCAGGCCACAGCCGGACTATGAGGCCCTTCATGGCCTCCTCAGCTACCTTGTGGAGTTCGACCAGCTGCTTCAGCTGGTCGCTTGGGGGCACCGGATGGCCGGCCTCAGCATACTGAGACCAAAAGACCTTCTCCGTCGAGCTCCCCTCCTCGCCACGATAGAATGCGGTGGCATCAGACGCACTTCGCGGCAGATCTGCATACGCCCCTGGAGAGCTCCGAATTCGGGTAAGTATCCGGTAATCCACATTAACATGCCTGCTTTGCATGAAAAATGCCTTACCAGCAGCTATCTTCTTCATGTCCTCGACCTCCTGAAGGGCCTTCTAGGCCTCGGCCTTGGCGGACTTGGCACTTTCGAGAGCCGAGGCAAGCTCGGACTCTCGAGTCTTGGAGTCACGCTCCAAACTCTCATACTTTTCCATGAGAGCCTGGAGCTCTTGCCGAACCTCCGCCACCAGTGCCGCATGCTTTTCTCGCTCAGCCCGTTCCGTGGCCGCATTGCGTTTGGCCACGGACACGGCATCCTTCAGGGCTGCCACCTCGTTAGTGGCCCCTGCAATACACACAATATCCTTGTTAATCTTATTTGCAACCAAAACCCTTTTCTGTAAGGTACTTATTTAAAGTGGTGTTATTCACCTTCTTTTTCCTTGAGCTGCCTCTTGGCATGGCCGAGCTCTTGCTCCGACCGCTCAAGGTCTTTCTTCAGAACCTTGACCTCCGCCGTTAATGCGGCGGAGGCCAGCAGCGCAGCCTGCAAACCCATATTGACATCTTTTTTAGCAACCCTGCGTATATCTTGTTAGATCCTTAGTCCGGCTTTTCCTTCCGAACACTGAACTAAGCATCAGGGGCTACTGTCTATGCGGTATTACATTACATAATTTTAACTTCTTACCTCGAAGCCTGTTAGAAGGCTGCTGCAGGCTTTGGTCAGCCCGCTCTTGGCGAGCTGAACCTTCTCAATCACCGCACTCATAAGAGTGCGGTGTTCTTCCTCGAGGGAAGCGCCTTTAAGCGCCTCCAACAGGTTATCCGGCGCCTCCGGTTGGACGGAGGCTGCCGGCGTCACGGTCTTGCCCTTCTTCCGAAGGGGCCGCTTGCCGGACTTTGGAACCATTGCGGTTTCTGACGTAGAGTCCGGCACGAAGTCCGGGAGGTCGCCTGAAGGCGCCTCCAGAGCCTCCTCCTGATGGGTCCCCCTTTGGGATCCCACCTCGGCGTCCTCGTCGGCGCCTGGGGTAGAGGCAGTCGGGACTGAATTCACGTCCGACGAGGCCAACGACCCGCTCATCAAGTCGGGGAGATCATCCATGGCCGGACTACATATAGAATGCGGTGTTAGAAGGATACTACGTGACATGAAGGGTGCGGCATATATATGATCCGACTACTTACGATCCGGCCGGACGCCTGGCCCTTGGAGGCCACTCATCCTCGCCAACGTCGATGTTGGCGAAACTGTCCGGGGGGATGGTTCTCCCCCTCTTGGACCCTTCGCCTCCCCGATTGGGGAAGCCTTCCTCTTCTTCTCTCCCTCCTCCGGGAGAGAGTACTCCTCCTCCTCCTCGTCTTCAGGGGAGGAGTCCTCGTCGTCGTCAGACGCCTCATTACGGGAACTCTTTCGAGTCCCCGCGGCCACCTTCTTGGCCTTCTTCTCCGGCACCACGTGCGGTGCCGGAACCAGCAGCCCTGCTAAGAGGGGGTCCACTGGGTCTTCTGGCATGGGAGCCGGGCTGATGAGCAGCTTGGCCTTCTCCATCCATTCCTATCAAAGGAAGAGGCCGATTAAAACCTCACTAGAGTCAATCTCATTATCATAAGTGTCCCGTAATGGGGTTGAATCACTTACCTCGTCAGTCGGAGACTGCGAGCTGAATCCGCGGTCTTCGGTCGCGGATGCGGGGGCTTCGGCGCCCTTGAACAGCACCCTCCAGGCACCTTTGTGTATTGTACCGAAGAGCCTGCTCAACGTCTGGTGCTGTTCCGGATTAAACTCCCACAAGTTGAATGCCCGTTCTTGGCATGGGAGAACCTGCCGGAGGAGCATGACTTGGACCACGTCGACGAGCCGGAGCCTATTGCTCACCATTTTCTTGATGCATGCTCGGAGTCCCGTCACCTCCACCGGATCGCCCCACTGCAAGCCCTTCTCTTTCCAGGAGGTGAGCTGCGTGGGAATTCCAGATCTGAACTCGGGGGCCGCCGCCCATGTGGTCTCGCGCGGCTCGGTGATGTAGAACCACCCCGATTGCCACCCCTTGACGGAGTCCACGAAGGTCCCTTCTAGCCAAGGGACGTTGGGCAGTTTGCCCAACATGGCGCCTCTGCATTCCGCTTGCGTCCCCTTCACAACCTTCAGCTTGACGTTGAAGGTCTTGAGCCACAGGCCGAAGTGGGGCCGGATGCAGAGAAAGGCCTCACACACGACGATAAACGCCGAGATGTTGAGGATGAAGTTCGGCGCCAAATCGTGGAAATCCCGGCCGTAGTAAAACATGAGCCCCCGGACGAATGGATGGAGCGGAAAGCCTAGTCCGTGGAGGAAGTGGGGAAGGAAGACGACCCTCTCATGAGGCCCTGGGGTAGGGATGAGCTGCCCCGCGTCGGGCAGCCGATGCGCGATATCGCTGGAAAGGTATCCGGCGTCGCGCAGCTTGGTGATGTCCTCCTCCTTAGCGGTGGAGGCCATCCATTTACCTCCTCCTCCGGACATATTCGGAGAAGGGTCGAGGTGAGATGCGCAGGCTTGAGCGCTGGAGCTTGAGTGCGCGGGGATGGATAAGCAAAGGAGGAAGAAGGCGTAGGTGACAAGGTAAATCCTTATCTCGTATATGTAGGCGGACTAAACTATGCGTCCCCCGCCAGCCTGGTAAAACTCGCTTATCTCCCAAGCGCCACCATCAATGGCGCGGTTGGGTTACCCACGCACGTATTGATGAGAATCTCGGAATAAGGGGAACACGATCTCTGCTTCGACAAGACGTGCCAAGGAAACCGCTTCGCTAAACGTGCTGAGGTGGAATAGTAAAAAACGATTCAGACGAGGACTTGGCTGCGATGTGATGTCATGCCGCATAATACGTCAGCAGATTGAGCTAAGTGTATATTTTATTCTCTCTACGGTGGAATGTGGAATTTATTTTGCAGAGCCGGACACTATCCTGGTGTTCATTATCTTCTCCGAATTATTCAAAGGAGGAACCCGCCTTGCAATGCCGAACATTATGCACGCCGGACTTATCGTCATTGAAGACTGGTTCAGGGGCTACTGAGGGAGTCCTGGACTAGGGGGTGTCCGAACAGCCGGACTATCAATATCCGCCGGACTCCAAGACTACGAAGATAGAAGATTGAAGACTCCGGCTCGTGTCCGGAAGGTACTTTCCTTGGCGTGGAAGGCAAGCTTGGCAATACGGATATGTAGATCTGCTACCATTGTAACCGACTCTGTGTAACCCTAGCCTCTCCGGTGTCTATATAAACCGGAGGGCCTTAGTCCGTAGGACGGACATACATCTCAACAATCATACCATAGGCTAGCTTCTAGGGTTTAGCCTCCTTGATCTCGTGGTAGATCTACTCTTGTACTACCCATATCATCAATATTAATCAAGCAGGACGTAGGGTTTTACCTCCATCGAGAGGGCCCGAACCTGGGTAAAAACATTGTGTC
This sequence comes from Triticum timopheevii, assembly GCA_963921465.1. Taxonomy (NCBI): domain Eukaryota; kingdom Viridiplantae; phylum Streptophyta; class Magnoliopsida; order Poales; family Poaceae; genus Triticum; species Triticum timopheevii. The sequence continues at coordinate 170,806,669 of OY997264.1, read as the reverse complement.
CCTCGTCTCTTGTTACCATCCGCCTAGACGAACAGTTCGGGACCCCCTACCCGAGATCCGCCGGTTTTGACACCGACAGCTGGCGTCGACGAGGCCCTGCTCCGTCAAGGCTTGTGGCGCCAACAACGAGGCAGAGGACACCGCTGGCTCCGCCCCGCCAATAACAAGGCAGAGGACATCACCGGATCAACCGAGGACCCACCTTGCCAGCAACGAGGTGGAGTATTTCCACCGCTCCACCGAGGCGCCGCCCACCGGCACAGAGACAGAGGACATCGCCGGCTCCAACGAGGCCACGCCCCGCTGCCAACGAGGCCGCGCCACACAGAAAATGAGGAAGAGCAGAACACGGTAGGTGATACGTCTCCAACGTATCTATAATTTTTGATTGTTCCATGCTATTATATTACCCGTTTTGGATGTTTATGGGCTTTATTTTACACATTTATATCATTTTTGGGACTAACCTACTAACCAGAGGCCCAGCCCGTATTGCTGTCTTTTGCCTATTTAAGTATTTCAAAGAAAAGGAATATCAAACGGAGTCCAAATGGAATGAAACCTTCGGGAGCGTGATTTTTGGAACGAACGTGATCCAGAGGACTTGGAGTGCAAGCCAAGAAGCAGCCGAGGCCGCCACAAGGATGGAGGGCACCCCCACCTCTATAGGGCGCGCCCCCTGTCTCGTGGGCCCCTCGGGCGGCCACCGACCTACTTCTTCCTCCTATATATACCCACGTACCCCGAAAACATCCAGGGAGCCAACGAAAAACAATTTCCACCGCCGTAACCTTCTGTATTCGGGAGATCCCATCTTGGAACCTACGCCGGCGCTCCACTGCAGGGGGAATCGACCATGGAGGGCTTCTACATCAACACCATAACCCCTCTGATGAGTTGTGAGTAGTTTACCACAGACCTTCGGTTCCATCGTTATTAGCTAGATGGCTTCTTCTCTCTTTTTAGATCTCAATACCATGTTCTCCTTGATGTTCTTGGAGATCTATTCGATGTAACTCTTTTTGCGGTGTGTTTGTCGAGATCCGATGAATTGTGGGTTTATGATCAAGTTTATCTATGAGAAATATTTGAATCTCCTCTGAATTCTTTTATGTATGATTGAGTTATCTTTGCAAGTCTCTTTGAATTATCAGTTTTGTTTGGACGACTAGATTGATCTTTCTTGCAATGGGAGAAGTGCTTAGCTTTGGGTTCAATCTTGCGGTGTCCTTATTCAGTGACAATAGGGGTAGCAAGGCACGTATTGTATTGTTGCCATCGAGGATAAAAAGATGGGGTTTATATCATATTGCATGAGTTTATCCCTCTACATCATGTCATCTTTCTTAATGCGTTACTCTGTTCTTATGAACTTAATACTCTAGATGCATGCTGGATAGCGGTCGATGTGTGGAGTAATAGTAGTAGATGCAGGCAGGAGTCGGTCTACTTGTCACGGACGTGATGCCTATATACATGATCATGCCTAGGTAATCTCATAATTATTCGCTTTTCTATCAATTGCTCGACAGTAATTTGTTCACCCACCATAATACTTATGCTATCTTGAGAGAAGCCACTAGTGAAACCTATGGCCCCGGGTCTATCTTTTATCATATAAGCTTTCAATCTACTTTTATTTACATCTTTACTTTTCCAATCTATATTATAAAATACCAAAAATATATTTATCTTATCATACTATCTCTATCAGATCTCACTTTCGCAAGTGGCCATGAAGGGATTGACAACCCCTTTATTGCGTTGGTTGCGAGTTCTTTGTTTGTTTGTGTAGGTGCGTGGGACTTTTGAGGAGCCTCCTACTGGATTGATACCTTGGTTCTCAAAAACTGAGGGAAATACTTACACTACTATTGCTGCATCACCCTTTCCTCTTCAAGGAAAACCAATGCAAGCTCAGGACGTAGCAAGAAGGATTTCTGGCGCCGTTGCCGGGGAGGTCTTCGCTCAAGTCAAGACATACCAAGTACCCATCACAAACTCATCTCCCTCGCATTTGCATTATTTGCCATTTGCTTCTCGTTTTCCTCTCCTCCACTTCACCCTTGCCGTTTTATTCGCCCTCTCTTTCCCAACCTCTCTCTCTTTCGCTTGCCTTTCCTTCTATTTGCTTGTGTGTTGGATTACTTGTTGCCATGGCGCAAGATAATACCAAATTGTGTGATTTCTCCAATACCAGTAATAATGATTTGAAGGAAATATGCCCTAGAGGAAATAATAAAGTTATTATTTATTTCCTTATATCATGATAATTGTTTATTATTCATGCTAGAATTGTATTAACCAGAAACATGATACATGTGTGAATACATGCATAGACAAACATATTGTCACTAGTATGCCTCTACTAGACTAGCTCATTAATCAAAGATGGTTATGTTTCCTAACCATAGACATGAGTTGTCATTTGATTAACGGGATCACATCATTAGTAGAATGATGTGATTGACATGACCCATTCCATTAGCTTAGCACTTGATCGTTTAGTATGTTGCTATTGCTTTCTTCATGACTTATACATGTTCCTACAACTATGAGATTATGCAACTCCCGTTTACCGGAGGAACACTTTGTGTGCTACCAAACGTCACAAAGTAACTGGGTGATTATAAAGGAGCTCTACAGGTGTCTCCAAAGGTACATGTTGAGTTGGCGTATTTCGAGATTAGGTTTTGTCACTCCGATTGTCGTAGAGGTATCTCTGGGCCCTCTCGGTAATGCACATCACTATAAGCCTTGCAAGGAATGTAACTAATGAGTTAGTTACGGAATGATGCATTACATAACGAGTAAAGAGACTTGCCGGTAACGAGATTGAACTAGGTATTGAGATACCGACGATCGAATCTCAGGCAAGTAACATACCGATGACAAAGGGAACACCATATGTTGTTATGCAGTTTGACCGATAAAGATCTTTGTAGAATATGTAGGAGCCAATATGAGCATCCAGGTTCCGCTATTGGTTATTGACCGGAAACGTGTTTCGGTCATGTCTACATAGTTCTCGAACCCGTAGGGTCCGTACGCTTAAGGTTTCGATGACAGTTTTATTATGAGTTTATGAGTTTTGATGTACCGAAGGAGTTCGGAGTCTCGGATGAGATCGGAGACATGACGAAGAGTCTCAAAATGGTCGAGACGTAAAGATCGATATATTGAACGACTATATTCGGACATCGGAAAGGTTCCGAGTGGTTCGGGTATTTTTGGGAGTACCGGGGAGTTACGGGAATACGGGGGAAGAAGTATATGGGCCTTATTGGGCTTTAGGGGAGAGAGAGAGGCAGACCACGCGCCCCCCAATGACTAGTCCGAATTGGACTAGGGGGAGGGGCGGCGCCCCCTCCTTCCTTCTCTTCCGTCTCCCCCTTCCTTGTCTCCTACTCCTACTACATGGAAGGGGAGGAATCCTACTCCCGGTGGGAGTAGGACTCCTCCAGGGCACGCCGTAGGGGCCGGCCCTCTCCCCCTCCTCCACTCCTTTATATACGGGGGCGGGGGGCACCCCATAGAGACAACAATTGATCTCTTGATCTCTTAGCCGTGTGCGATGCCCCCCTCCACCATAGTCCTCGATAATATTGTAGCGGTGCTTAGGCGAAGCCCTGCGACGGTAGAACATCAAGATCGTCACCACGTCATCGTGCTGACAGAACTCTTCCCCGACATTCTGCTAGATCGGAGTACGAGGAACATCATCGAGCTGAAGGTGAGCTAGAACTTGGAGGTGCCGTAGTTTTGGTGCTTGATCGGTCGGGCCATGAAGACGTACGACTACATCAACCGCGTTGTTCTAATACTTCCGCTTTCGGTCTACGAGGGTACGTGGACACACTCTCCCCTCTCTTTGCTATGCATCACCATGATCTTGCGTGTGCGTAGGAATTTTTTGAAATTACTATGTTCCCCAACAGGATTTCCTTAGTACTCCGATTGCTCCTCTTAATGATGTTGAGTCTGGTGAAATCAATATTGCTTTGCTGAATCTTGTTATGAAAGATCAATTCGCCGGCCTTCCTAGTGAAGATGCCGCTACCCATCTAAACAACTTTGTTGATTTGTGTGATATGCAAAAGAAGAAAGATACGGATAATGATATTGTTAAATTGAAGTTATTTCCGTTTTCACTTAGAGATTGTGCTAAAGTTTGGTTTTCGTCTTTGCCTAAAAATAGTATTGATTATTGGAACAAGTGCAAAGATGCTTTTATATCTAAATATTTTCCTCCCGCTAAGATCATCACTCTTAGGAATGATATTATGAATTTTAAACAACTTGATCATGAGCATGTTGCCCAATCTTGGGAAAGAATGAAATTGATGATTCGCAATTGCCCTACTCATGGTTTGAATTTATGGATGATCATACAAAATTTTTATGCCGGTTTGAACTTTGCTTCTAGCAATCTTTTAGATTCGGCCACGGGAGGCACATTTATGGAAATCACTTTAGGAGATGCTACAAAACTTCTTGATAATATTATGGCTAATTATTCTCAATGGCACACCGAAAGATCTACTAGTAAAAAAGTGCATGCTATAGAAGAAACCAATGTTTTGAGTGGAAATATGGATGAACTTATGAAATTATTTGCTGCTAAGAGTGCCCCTATTGATCCCAATGATATGCCTTTGTCTACTTTGATTGAGAATAATAATGAATCTATGGATGTGAATTTTATTGGTAGGAATAGTTTCAGTAATAATGCTTATAGAGGACACTTTAATCTAGACCGTTCCCTAGTAATTCCTCTAATAATTATGGAAATTCCTACAATAATTCTTATGGTAATTTTAATAAGATGCCCTCTGATTTTGAGAATAGTGTGAAAGAAATTATGATCTCTCAAAAGAATTTTAATGCCTTGCTTGAAGAAAAATTGCTCAAAGTTGATGATTTGGCTAGGAACGTTGATAGACTTTCGCTTGATGTTGACTCTCTTAAACTTAGATCTACTCCTCCTAAGCATGATATCAATGAGTCTCTCAAATCCATGAGATTTTTCATTGATGAGTGCAAGGAAAGAACCGCTAGATTGCATGCTAAGAAAGATTGCTTTGTAAAGGCGTGTTCTTCTAGTTTCAATGAAAATAATGATGAAGATCTTAAAGTTATTGATGTGTCTCCTATTAGATCTTTGTTTTGCAATATGAATCATAATAATAATGGGACTGGAGATTATTCAACTTTAGTTAGAAGGCGTCCCAATAATTCGGAGTTTTTAGATCTTGATGCTAAATTTGCTAAAAGTGGGATTGGAGAGGTCATGACTTTAAATACCATTGAACCCACTATCTCGGATTTCAAGGAATTTAATTATGATAATTGTTCTTTAGAAGGTTGTATTTCCTTGTTGCAATCCGTTGTTAATTCTCCTCATGCTTATAGTCAAAATAAAGCTTTTACCAAACATATCATTGATGCCTTGATGCAATCTTATGATGAAAAACTTAATTTGGAAGTGTCTATACCTAGAAAACTTAATGATGAGTGGGAACCTGCTATAAAGATCAAAATTAAAGATCATGAGTGTTATGCTTTGTGTGATTTGGGTGCTAGTGTTTCCACGATTCCAAAAACTTTATGTGATATTGTAGGTTTCCATGATCTTGATGATTGCTCTTTAAATTTGCACCTTGCGGATTCCACCATTAGAAAGCCAATGGGAACGATCAATGATGTTCTCATTGTTGCAAATAGAAATTTGGTGCCCGTAGATTTTATCGTTCTTGATATAAATTGCAATCTTTCTTGCCCTATTATTCTTGGTAGACCTTTCCTTAGAACGATTGGCGCGATTATTGATATGAAGGAAGGGAATATTAGATTCCAATTTCCATTAAGGAAAGGCATGGAGTACTTTCCAAGAAAGAAAATCAAATTACCTTATGAATCTATCATGCGAGCTACTTATGAATTGAGTGCCAAAGATGACACTACTTAGATCTATCCTCGCTTTTATGCCTAGCTAGGGGCGTTAAACGATAGTGCTAGTTGGGAGGCAACCCAATTTTATTTGTGTTTTTTTATTTGTGTTTCTGTTTAGTAATAAATTTTGCATCTACCTTCTGTTTAGATGTGTTTTTATGTTTTAATTAGTGTTTGTGCCAAGTAGAACCTATAGGATAACCTATGATGATAGTTAATTTGATTCTGCTGAAAAACAGAAACTTTGCGCGCACGAAATTAGTTTTTTTAAATCACAGAAACGTGATTTTGCGTTGATTATTTTTTCTGTAGATCAATAAGCAATTTTTCCAGGACTTCCTATTTTGGTAGGATTTTTAGAGTTCCATAAGTTTGCGTTAGTTACAGATTGCTATAGACTATTCTGTTTTTGACAGATTCTGTTTTTCGTGTGTTGTTTGCTTATTTTGATGCATCTATGGCTAGTATTAAGTGGTATGAACCATAGGGAACTTTAAATACAGTAGGTTTAACACCAATATAAATAAAGAATGAGTTCATTAAAGTACCTTATGTGGTGGTTTTGCTTTCTTTCACTAACGGAGCTTATGAGATTTCCTGTTGAGTTTTGTGTTGTGAAGTTTTCAAGTTTTTGGTAAAGATTTGATGGACTATGGAATAAGGAGTGGCAAAAGCATAAGCTTTGGGATGCCCATGGCACCCCAAGATATTCAAGAATAGCCAAAAGCCTAAGCTTGGGGATGCCCCCAGAAGGCATCCCCTCTTTCGTCTTCGTTCATCGGTAACTTTACTTGGAGCTATATTTTTATTCGCCATATGATATGTGTTTTGCTTGGAGCGTCTTGTATGATATTAGTATTTGATTTTTAGTTTACCACAATCATCCTTGATGTACACACCTTTTCGGAGAAGCCCACTTGATTGGCATTTATTAGAATACTCTATGTGTTTCACTTATATCTTTTGAGCTAGATAGTTTTTGCTCTAGTGCTTCACTTATATCTTTTAGAGCACGGCGGTGGCTTAATTTTGTAGAAATTGTTAGTCTCTCATGCTTCACTTATATTATTTTGAGAGTCTTTTACAACAACATGGTATTTGCTGTGGTTATAAAATTGGTCCTAGAATGGTAGGCATCCAAGTTGGGTATAATAAAAACTATCATAGAAAGTGAATTGGATGCTATGATCAATTTGATGCTTGATAATTGTTTTGAGATATGGAGGTAGTGATATTAAAGTCATGCTAGTTGGGTGATTATGAATTTAAAGAATGCTTTTGTTGAAGTTTGTGATTCCCGTAGCATGCACGTATGGTGAACCGCTTTGTGATGAAGTTGGAGCACAAATTTATTTATTGATTGTCTTCGTTATGGGTGGCGGTCGGGGACGAGCGATGGTCTTTTCCTACCAATCTACCCCCCTAGGAGCATGCGCGTAATACTTTGTTTCTGATGACTTCTAAATTTTTGCAATAAGTACATGAGTTCTTCATGACTAATGTTGAGTCCATGGATTTTACGCACTCTCACCCTTCCACCATTGCTAGCCTCTCTTGTGCCGCACAACTTTCGCCGGTACCATACACCCACCATATACCTTCCTCAAAACAGCCACCATACCTACCTATTATGGCATATCCATAGCCATTCCGAGATATATTACCATGCAACTTTCCACCGTTCCATTTATATGACATGCATCATTATTGTCATATTGCTCTTTGCATGATCATGTAGTTGACATCGTATTTGTGGCAAAGCCACCTTCATAATTTTCATACATGTCGCTCTTGATTCATTGCATATCCCGGTACACCGCCGGAGGCATTCATATAGATTCATATATTGTTCTAGTTTTGAGTTGTAATTCTTGAGTTATAAGTAAATAAAAGTGTGATGATCTTCATTATTAGAGCATTGTCCCAGTGAGGAAAGGATGATGGAGACTATGATTCCCCCACAAGGCGGGATGAGACTTCAGACTTTATAAAAAAAATAATAAAAAAAGAGAAAGGCCAAAAATAAAAAAATAGAAAGTCCAAAAAAGAGAGAAAGGCCAAAGAAAAAAGAAAAAAAGGAAAAGAAAAAAAAGAAAAAAATGAGAGAAAAAGAGAGAAGGGACAATGTTACTATCTCTTTTACCACACTTGTGCTTCAAAGTAGCACCATGATCTTCATGATAGAGAGTCTCCTATGTTGTAACTTTCATATACTAGTGGGAATTTTTCATTATAGAACTTGGCTTGTATATTCCAATGATGGGCTTCCTCAAAATGCCCTAGGTCTTCGTGAGCAAGTGAGTTGGATGCACACCCACTTAGTTTCTTTTGTTGAGCTTTCTTACATTTATAGCTCTAGTGCATCCGTTGAATGGCAATCCCTACTCGCTCACATTGATATCTATTAATGGGCATCTCCATAGGCCGTTGATACGCCTAGTTGATGTGAGACTATCTTCTCCTTTCTGTCTTCTCCACAACCACCATTCTATTACACATATAGTGCTATATCCATGGCTCACGCTCATGTATTGCGTGAAAGTTGAAAAAGTTTGAGATTACTAAAGTATGAAATAATTGCTTGTCTTGTCATCGGGGTTGTGCATGATTAAATACTTTGTGTGATGAAGATAGAGCAACATCCAGACTATATGATTTTGTAGGGATAACTTTCTTTAGCCATGTTATTTTGAGAAGACATGATTGCTTGATTAAGTATGCTTGAAGTATTATTATTTCTTATGTCAATATGAACTTTTATTTTGAATCATTTGGATCTGAACATTCATGCCACAATAAATAAAATTACATTGAGGAATATGCTAGGTAGCATTCCACATCAAAAATTCTGTTTTTATCATTTACCTACTTGAGGACGAGTAGGAATTAAGCTTGGGGATGCTTGATATGTCTCCAACGTATCTATAATTTTTGATTGTTCCATGCTATTATATTACCCGTTTATGGGCTTTATTTTACACATTTATATCATTTTTGGGACTAACCTACTAACCAGAGGCCCATCCCGTATTGATGTTTTTTTGCCTATTTCAGTATTTTGAAGAAAAGGAATATCAAACGGAGTCCAAACGGAATGAAACCTTTGGGAGCGTGATTTTTGGAACGAACGTGTTCCAGGTGACTTGGAGTGCAAGCCAAGAAGCAGCCAAGGCGGCCACGAGGGTGGAGGGCGCGCCCACCCCTATAGGGCGCGCCCCCTATCTCGTGGGCCCCTCGGGCGGCCACCGACCTACTCCTTCCTCCTATATGTACCCACGTACCCCGAAAACATCCAGGGAGCCAACGAAAAACAATTTCCACTACCGTAACCTTCTGTATTCGTGAGATCCCATCTTGGAGCCTTCGCCGGTGCTCCATCGGAGGGGGAATCGACCATGGAGGGCTTCTACATCACCATAGCCCCTCCGATGAGTTGTGAGTAGTTTACCATAGACCTTCGGGTCCATAGTTATTAGCTAGATGGCTTCCTCTCTCTTTTTGGATCTCAATACCATGTTCTCCTTGATGTTCTTAGAGATCCATTCGATGTAACTCTTTTTGTGGTGTGTTTGTCGAGATCCGATGAATTGTGGGTTTATGATCAAGTTTATCTATGAGAAATATTTGAATTTCCTCTGAATTCTTTTATGTATGATTGAGTTATCTTTGCAAGTCTCTTTGAATTATCAGTTTGGTTTGGCCTACTAGATTGATCTTTCTTGCAATGGGAGAAGTGCTTAGCTTTGGGTTCAATCTTGCGGTGTCCTTACCCAGTGACAATAGGGGTAGCAAGGCACGTATTGTATTGTTGCCATCGAGGATAAAAAGATGGGGTTTATTTCATATTGCATGAGTTTATCCCTCTACATCATGTCATCTTTCTTAATGCGTTACTCTGTTCTTATGAACTTAATACTCTAGATGCATGCTTGATAGTGGTCGATGTGTGGAGTAATAGTAGTAGATGCAGGCAGGAGTCGGTTTACTTGTCACGGGCGTGATGCCTATATACATGATCATGCCTAGATAATCTCATAATTATTCGCTTTTCTATCAATTGCTCGACAGTAATTTGTTCACCCACCATAATACTTACGCTATCTTGAGAGAAGCCACTAGTGAAACATATGGCCCCCAGGTCTATCTTTTATCATATAAGCTTTCAATTTACTTTTATTTGCATCTTTACTTTTCCAATCTATATTATAAAATACCAAAAATATATTTATCTTATCATACTATCTCTATCAGATCTCACTTTTGCAAGTGGCCGTGAAGGGATTGACAACCCCTTTATTGCGTTGGTTGCGAGTTCTTTGTTTGTTTGTGTAGGTGCGTGGGACTTTTGAGGAGCCTCCTACTGGATTGATACCTTGGTTCTCAAAAACCGAGGGAAATACTTATGCTACTATTGCTGCATCACCCTTTCCTCTTCAAGGAAAACCAATGCAAGCTCAAGACGTAGCAGTAGGTCGCCGCCGCTCGGGTCCAAGTAAGGCCACCGCTGCTACCCTTCGGTTGAAGCCAAGCTAGGCGGGTTGACCATTGACGGCCGTTTAGCTTCTTGGCACCGACGTGGAGTCGGAGAGCTGTGTTGGAGAAGAACGCTGCTTCTACTTAACTGCTGGTGCACTTGGCTGACCGACACGTGGGCCCAACAGGCCACATGTCAGTTACGCAACTGCACCTACAGTTAAGTCACTGAAGCTTCTGTTTGGCTCAGCGGGACACAGGTGGGTAACTTCGGTTAATTAATTATACCTCCAACACACCCCTTTTTAGTAATGAAATCCGACATGTTTATATGAAATCCGACCATGTATCAATGAATTTATTTCGATTAGTTCGAATTCCTGTATCACTGGCATTGGATGAACATGCAAAACAATACGTATGTCACACCCTGATTTTCATGTCACAACACTTAAGTCACTAAATCATGCTAAAATGTGGTTTGACAAAAAAAAAACTTTTGAGTGTTTTGTCTTTGCTTTGATTGAATGTTTGTCTGCTGTTTGCAAGTGCTCTAAAAATCAAATAAATCCTCCAACTCCTATACTTCATCTCCTTGATCCAAAACCTTTCCCAATGATCATGCCATGTGTATAGGACATAAAAATAATTTCTTGCAAAAATAATTTGGCCAAATAGCATTTTCAAAAATTAGTTTTTTCAAAAACCCCTGAATTGAGGTTTGCACTGCAAGTACTTAATTAAGGGCAGTAAAAATCTTTCTAAAAATATATTTGACTCCTATTAGATATAGGATACCCAGAAACCACAAAAATATAATTTTGAGAGTTATTTTCCTATTTTATTTAAAAGCTTTTTCTTAAGGCCAGAAATGGTCTTTAATAGGGAAAAATTATTTTATTGCTTCAAAAATATTTGACAAAATTTAGGGAAACTCATAGGACATATATTGTCCATATATAAGAGTTTCAACACAGGGTCATGTTCAAAATATTGGTCAAATACCTCAAAAACCCTTTCTGGATATTTCAAGCTTTTGAAATATTTACAAAGGAAATTTTCTCCAAAAATTCCACGAAAATTCTATCATGTCACATATGACATATTTGGTGATCTTGCCAAGTCTCATGTCTTGGAGAACAAGATAACATCATCAAATACCCTCAAAACCATTTCTGTCCATTTTGAAGTTTGAGCAACTTTACATTGCCAAACATTTCCAAATATTCTCAAACCTTGTGAACATTCTCAAATGGTCTAATTATGCATCTAGACCAAGTGGCACAAGTTGGATAACAAGTTATATTTATCAAAGTACCCCAAAACCCTCTCTGACCAGAATCAAATTTGAACAACTCTACATTACCAACTTTCTCTCCTTGATTCCAACTTTTGTGAGAATGATCACATGACCAAATGAGGCCACTACACCAAGTGGTGCATCAAGGAGAATAGATTTGCATGGCTAAATCTCGGAAAGCCCATTTCTGTTGATTTCTAGGGTTTACCAAAGTTGCATTGTCAACTTGCTCCAAATGAGCTCCAAATTGGTGGAAGGCCCTAGTAATGTGTGTCATTTCACCCTGTGGAGCCTCATGACAAATGAAAGTCATCTTATTGCCCAAACCATCATCAAACACCTTCAGCCACTTTACCAAAATCCCATTTTTGGCCTCTTCCACTAATCTCCATGGACTCTAATTTTTACCACAACCTCTCCTAGTCCCCCTCTAGCACCTGGACGCTTTTATGCCCAAGTAAGAAATGATGGAGGGGGGAATAACTCCACTTTTCTATTCTGGACAGCCCCATTTCCACTCTTCTCCTTCCTCTCTCTTCACCCACTGGCCACCCAAAGCATCCAAGGCCAAGATCCCTTCCTTAGCACCCCCCAAATGCTACTGGACATGCAAGGGCGCGCCCACAAGCATAGAAAATGGCCTTGACAGCCATATGGGCGCTCTGGAGCGCGCTACAGTGCGCTCCCGCACTGTAGCCGCCCCCTGCCAACCGCCTTCGTCCACCTCGGGCCTCCCCAGCATGTCTCACGAGGCCGCCTCGGCGTCTGGGACACGGCAAGCTGCCGGCCCCCTCCTAAACCTCTCTCCTCTCCCCTCCACGACCTCACCCGAGCGCGTCCGTGGACGCTGCCCACGGTGCTCCGCGGCCACGCCTATTTAATCCAGCCCCCGAGCTCTCTCTAGCCTCCTTTCGCCCTCTCTCACTCCCCGCAACCTCCCGGACAAGCTCTCTATTCCCCTCGTGCTCTCCTTGCCTCTCCATCGCCGCCATGGTCGCCGTCGGCCTCCACTCGGCTCCGGCAAACCAGGGCCTCCCCGCCCCTCCTTTGGCCACCAGTAGAACTGCAGATGACCGGCGGAGCTCTCCAGCTCATCTTCTCCTGCTCTGGAGCCCCGTGCCACCGCAACCATCATCTTCTGAAGCCTCGTCCGCCGGCTTCAGGGTCGCCGTCGCCCTGGACCTCCCCAGAATACGTGGCGCCCATGGATGGGTGCGGCTCGGCCTCCCGAGTCCGTAGGTATGCCGAGCGTCGCCGGGGACGGCCGGAGTCGCCGGGAAGAGCGCCGGCGCCGTCCGGCCTCGCTCCCTCTGTCTCCCGTCGCGCCGCGCGGGACGATCCTGCAAGCGGGCCCCGCTCGTCAGTGGCTCAGCCACCGGGCCACGCTGGCAAGTGGAGACGGGCCAGCTATTTTGCACTTCCCTTCGGCGGAAGCGTCACCAGCGAATACGCCTTTGGCGTGGCCTCCCGTCGGGTGTCCGTGAGGAGCTGGGCCAGGCCCAGTGCACTGCCCGCTATGCCTCGCCCAGTGCGCGCCGCTGCCGCCCAGATCCATCCCGTTCGGTAAAACCTTGGTCTTTTTCTTTTTCCAGTCTACTTCAAAAATCCACAAATAAATCAAATCAACTCCAAATTTGATGATTCAAATTTCTAGTGAGTTTATAAATCATGATCTATCTGGTGATGCAACACGCACCTTTTTCCAGAGACATTTTATTCACAAATATTTATCAAATCCTATTTTTCCTATTTCTGTGATGAACTTTAGAAAATCACAAAGAGCTCAATATTGATCCAAATGCCATGATTCAAATTCCTAGATGCATCTAAGTTCATAACTTAGTTTATGAACATTTTTATTAATACTTTCTGTACCCCACAAAATAATGAGCCATTTCTTCATATTTGACAACTTTGCAAATTCATAGGAAAATCATCTCAACTCCAAATCCAGTGAAACCAATTCCTAGATGCTTCTAAAATCATCCCTTGTTAAATGGGTGCCTTTGCACATTTTTCAAAAATATATTTCTGTACACCTCTTGCAAATCCATAACCCCTTGATTCCACCATGTCAAAATGTTCAGAGATATCCATTCATCGAATCCCAATGAAACCACTTTGGTCATCCCTCATATGACCAGAAGTATCCTAGAAAAGTCCAACTCATATTTTTAGAGCACTTTTATTTCCTGCCTTGTTGTGTTGCTTATTATGGTTGCTTTTAGCGATAGTTGACAAAGTAGACGCAATGCTCGGAGTTGGACCAGAGATATTTGAGGACCTCGAAGACTTTGTTAAACAGGCAAGCAGCCCGTTGACCATGTCTATGAAACCCCTTTTTATGCATGTCATATATATAGCTCTTTATTATTGTTGCATCGGAATCATGGTGAGATGGTGAACCACGTGGGTTGGTTGCCTCCGTTATATCCTCGTTGATACTTGCATTGTGCATGGCCCTACCTTCTTATGAGGGTTATGCCGGTGGGAGTAGATAGGATGCTAAGTAATGCTACGCAAAAAGGGACGGGTTATGCATGGTGAAGGAGGCAAAGCTTTATCAAAAGTCTTTTCGAAAACCTCATCGGGTGCCACTTATGCCCGAGGGAGATGATGAGATGGGTAACCACTTGATGACGAAGTGGTGTACCGAGGAAAGTGTGTGTTGTTTTCAAAACGGATTGGTCGGAGTTGCGACCGTTATTCCAACCTTACATGCGCAACCACTCTACCCTTATATGGGAAAGGGCATTATTGAGTACCTAGACCGATACTAGCTTGGAGCCCGCATTACTAGTGATGGGGGAGAGTTGGTGCTCTCTCTCGGGACGGGGTCGTGCCAGGTAGGGCGGCCATGACTGTTTTCACAGGGCACCGAACACACCGTTGGTACCCCGTGCTTGTGGTATATGATGAATATAGGAGCGAGGCTCCACAACTTTATGTTGTGAAATGTTAGGCACTGGGGTTACTACCAATCGAGTGGACTCCATGTTAGTGTCGTCTAGGGAAAGGTAGTGATCGGGTGCTTACCCCGGGTACTTGAGGTATCACGGGTCGTGGACGACACGGAAGTTCCCCGAATCTAGTGGGTACAGTGTGCAACCTCTGCAGAGTCCCTGGCTATTCGAATAGCCGTGTCCACGGTCAAGGACAGTTGGGTAACCGCTCTTGGGCTACGTCCACTTGTTTACAAACCAAGTGTGTGTGATGATGAAATGACTTGGGTCAAGTCAAGGGACTTGACATGATGGAGATGGGTTGGTGCCCACTCTATTTATGTTAGATGGGATGGTGCCCACTCTATTTATGTTGATATCTGTAACCTGTCCTCAGGGTTACTTGAATTCTCTTGATGCATGCCTTACAAAGTTGTTGAACATGTCACTGCACTCAAAACTAGCTTTCTGCAAAAATTTACCTATGTCAAGCATTGTTGTATCTTGAACCAAAACATGGGTTGCTTGCGAGTACATTCAAACGTACTCACTGGCTTGTCCCTGGCTATTTACTTGGCCAGGCTTGAAAGAACATGATTTGATGAAGAATACTTCGACGACGAGCATGCGAGCTAGGACGCTTCCCAGTCAGAATGCCTGTAGGGTTAAGGCAGATGGCATGGGTCCAAGTTATCGACGAAGATTTCCGCTGCGATGATATACTCAAGAAATGGCCATAATGGTCCTACTTGTGTAAAACGGTATGTATGGATGTAAGACTCTTGTTATTCAGCTTCTGTGTGTTCAGTGAGCATTGATCTCTGGGATCACTGTACACGTGCATTCGGTGATCACGACTTATGAGTCGGGGTCCCCACAGAGCTGGTATCAGAGCCATCCTGACTATAGGAAGCCTTAGTTAGCATGGTCATTAGTTAGGGTAAAACTATTTCCAAAACAACTACTTGTTTTCAAAACTATCTATACTTCTCTTCCCTTCTGAGTTTTTCAAAAAGTAAGGTATATTTTCCTTATTGATCTCTTCCCCTTCAAAACCTTTGGTCGCTAGAACCCTTATGCCCCTGAACACTGGATTCCTTGTAATCCTCGTGGATGATCTAGAGGGAAGATGCCTTGCCAGACATTCACCCACATCCCTCGAACACAAGATTGGCGACATCACAACAAGACGATACCAACAGAAGATATATCCTCAAGGAATGAGGACTTGAAGACCCAGGAGATGGTGACACCCTTGACACTGCCCCAAGATGATGCAACCTTAGCCTACGATGATCAGGGCATAGAATATGCAAGACCATGATATACATCGCTAATAGAGTAACCATGTCGCTACCGTTGTTGTATCGGCATCCACCGATGGATGAGAACCTAGCCATTTGGTCCGCCTCACCATAGTGAGCAGGAAAACGGTTCTCCTCATCCCCCGCTCTTGGTGTCGATGTTTTCATCAACGTAACCGACATGATGGACCTCTATTATGCCTTGATAATGTCATTGCATAAAGGATTACCTACCTGGTACCATCGACGGCCTAGAAGACAACAAGGGATCGTCGTGATCAAGAAGACAATAGAAGACCAAGTCAAAGCTAGTTATAAGGAGCCACCTTCACCCCATCACTTCAACAGGCAAGAAGTTGTTAAAGAATCTTCAGGCTCAACCCGGATTGTTTCATTGAACAACTACAAGAGACGTAGCAACACCTGAGGAAAGCTCAGAAGACTGCATGAGGCACAAGGCATGACTACTGAGTCCGAGAACCCCTAGGGTAGGATGAGTCGTGTACCCCCTATGCGCAGTCAAGTCCGTATGATGGTTCGAATAGAACCATGATTGTGTGTTGTTTGTTTTTATTTGTTTGAGTTTTGATATAAGTCGCACTTTTGCCCTAGGCAACAAGTACGTGACTATATCACCTGCCTTATTTGGTTGTTTGTGTTTGGCCCTTTTTGGCACTTGTTTGTTCGCACTTGCACTATAGAACCCCCTTTAGGCGTTCCCCTCCTCTATGCTACTTTTCCCTCTCGTCTCCCTCTCCTCAACTGAAGACCAGCAAGACAAGATGCACCAAGGAATCTGCTTTGGCAACCAACCAGCACTGAAGACTTTTGCTACAACCTCCTCGACCAAGTGCAGCCCTTAGAGTTATGGTTGCCCCTCAAGATTAGAAACCCATTCCTAGACTCATCGAGACTTCACGAGATACCCCAGCTCGAAACCTTAACCCTAAGCTTAACCTACGGAATTGCAAGAGAATCTGTTAAGCCTCCGTAACCTTGCTTGTCACTGGGTTCATTATGGAACTAGTGGACATAGTGAATGAGCACATTATCTTCCTAAGATCGCACCAAAGCTGACGATGCCATAGGGAGACCAATTCAAGGATATAGGGATAGAGGGCAAAGGACTTGATGAGTTTATATCAATGACTTTGAGGAACTATCTAAGACTCTTTGGTGGATTATAAGGCTTTCATGTTGGTAGATGAACTTGGTGGGATCATGATTATAGAGTAGCATAGCTTTCACTACCCATGAGTGAATTGGATTTAGTAGGATAATTGTGTTCGCAAGCTGGAATTCTTGGAAGTATTTGGATTTAACTTGGCCATGGGATATTGTTGGGAGATAGTTGATATTACGTAAGTGACTGGGGGAACATGTAGGAATTCTCGTTGGACAAGAGATTTGGATTTAGGTAGCAGATTCTAGTTGAATATAGATGCTGAGTATGTCTACATGGTTCGGAGCAAATTGGATTTAGGCTGATGATCTTGATCGTGATACCATGTTTCTCGGTGGACAATAAACTAGGAGATTGGATAAATTGTCGGAGTTGATTTAGAGTTAAATATAAGCTTGACCTTGGGGTTTACTTGACCATGATAATGGGAATTGGTGGACTGACTATAGCAAATATAGCTCTTTCAAGTATTCGGGGATTATTAGGACTTTAGAAGATCGTGTGGAACACCAGCATAGGCGTTGGATTTGTAGAATTAATGGATTATGATTCACAGGAAGGAAACAAGATCTTGGAGTGGCAAACGACGTGTTTCCTTAGGATAGAGATGCACTAGTATGGGCCTTGGAAGAATAGGGTGAGCACTTGGATTGTCCTGTTTTAATTCTAGCTTGGAAGCTTGTATGCTCTACCCATGGATTTTTAAGGGGTAGCCACGCACACATGAGTTTGGGGATCGTAGACATATATGATTTTGTTAGACATCCTCTCGGGAGCCATGAGGATATGAATCACATGAGTGATGATTAGGGTTGACCTATGCAAAATGATGCTATCGGTGATATGATGTGATTTGTTTAAAGTACTATATAGACTATCGGCATCTCAGAAACTGTGCTCAAGGATGGGATGATAAACATTCACTCGCACACTAGAATCCTTGAAACCCTTACGCCCTACCAAGCCACAACACGGTCAGATCCCGACCTTGGACTTTGGCTCTAGATCGATAAGACCTTGACCAATGCTCAACCGTGACCCTCACCAATGCCTCGGCCCACTCTACGTACCCCAAATACTTCATAGAGTACTTGGGCAAGTTAATCATCATCCTTACTTGAGGACATGTATGTCCACATGAAGACGGAAGAAGAGTTGATCAGCTGGTTAGGGAACATCCGAAGACCGCCATGTCAAGGAGGAAGAACTATACCAACCACCGTCGTCAAGGAGTGAGCTTCCGCGTTGAAGACCGTGCATATTTGCAAGCCACTCCTCTCAAAGGCAACTACGGCCTCATGAAGAAAACTATGCTACTCATGACCTTGAGCTAGCAGCAGTGGTTCATGCCCTGAAGACATGGCGACATTACCTCTTAGGGAAGCGATGTGAGATATACACGGCTCACAAAAGTCTGAAGTATACTTTCACTCAAAGGGAATTGAACACGAGGCAAAGAAGACGACTAGAGTTGATCAAAGATTATGACCTCAGTGTTCAATACCACCCTGTGAAGGCTAATGTGGTGGCAGATGCATTAAGTAGAAAGGCTTGGTCCTTGAATGCTATGCTTAAGGACAAGCTACCCGCCTTGTATGAAGAACTTGAAAGCTTCGGGTTGGAACTGGTTGCACCAGGATTCTTAGCTAACCTTGAAGTCAAGCCGACCCTGATGGATGAGGTTAAAGGAGCTCAGACGGGACACGAGAGTATTGAAGGCATCTAGAGGAAGATCAAGGCGGGCAAAGCCCCCACTTCATTCCTGTCAAGATGACCTACAAGGGGAACCAGTTAGCCAGTCTCTACATCAACCAAATCGTGAGCATTCATGGCGTTCCCAAGGAAATTGTGTCGGATAGAGGAACCCAATTCACCTCAAGGTTCTGGAAGAAGTTACAGGAGGCCATGGGGACCGAGTTGTCCTTCAGCACTGCTTTCCACCCACAGACCGGAGGTCAGACAGAACAAGTGAATCAGATACTCGAAGACATGCTCCGAGCCTGTGTCTTAGCATATGGATCTAAGTGGGAAGATTGCCTCCCTTTCGCTGAGTTCTCTTACAACAACAGTTATCAGTCAAGCCTTCAGATGGCACCATTTGAGGTGTTATACGGACTGAAATGCCGCACACCCCTCAATTGGTCAGAAACCGGAGAAGGACTTGTCTTTGGGCCGATATCCTCTGTGAAGCCGAATAGCAAGTCCAGCTTGTCAGGGAGCATTTGAAGACTGCCAAGTCAAGACAAAAGAGCTACGCTGACCCACGTCGTCAAGACATGACCTTCCGGGTTGGAGACCATGTTTATTTCCGGGTCACCCCTCTCAGAGGAACCCAGCACTTCCATGTCAAAGGAAAGCTCGCCCCAAGATTCATCGGCCTTCTTCGAGAACACTCCAAGATTTAACAACCCCCTCCGAGATCGCCACAAGACGAAGAGAAGACAGATACCAACTAGAGTTACCACCTGGCACACCCACTGTGCACAACGTTTTTCCACACGACACCACTCCAGAAACATTTCCAACTTCCTAGCTTGCCCGATCTCTACAAGGATATTGACCACCGAGCCATCGACCCCTAGCCCAATCTAACCTACCGCAAGCTACCCATTGGCAACCTGGATCAAGAAGAGCGTCATACATGAAGCTACAACACCAGGTCCTTCAAGATTCAATGGAGCACCACTCAGAAGCAGAAGCAGTATGAGGACGTGAAGACTACCCCAAATCCAAGTTTCCATACTCCTTTCCGCACCTAGTCTGGGAATCTCGGGGACGAGATTCTTGTAAGGGGGGTAGGTTTGTCACACCCTGATTTTCATGTCCCAACACTTAAGTCACTAAATCATGCTAAAATGTGGTTTGACAAAAAAAACTTTTGAGTGTTTTGTCTTTGCTTTGATTGAATGTTTGTCTGCTGTTTGCAAGTGCTCTAAAAATCAAATAAAACCTCCAACTCCTATACTTCATCTCCTTGATCCAAAACCTTTCCCAATGATCATGCCATGTGTATAGGACATAAAAATAATTTCTTGCAAAAATAATTTGGCCAAATAGCATTTTCAAAAATTAGTTTTTTCAAAAAACCCTGAATTGAGGTTTGCACTGCAAGTACTTAATTAAGGGCAGTAAAAATCTTTCTAAAAATATATTTGACTCCTATTAGATATAGGATACCCAGAAACCACAAAAATATAATTTTGAGAGTTATTTTCCTATTTTATTTAAAAGCTTTTTCTTAAGGCCAGAAATGGTCTTTAATAGGGAAAAATTATTTTATTGCTTCAAAAATATTTGACAAAATTTAGGGAAACTCATAGGACATATATTGTCCATATATAAGAGTTTCAACACATGGTCATGTTCAAAATATTGGTCAAATCCCTCAAAAGCCCTTTCTGGATATTTCAAGCTTTTAAAATATTTACAAAGGAAATTTTCTCCAAAAATTCCACGAAAATTCTATCATGTCACATATGACATATTTGGTGATCTTGCCAAGTCTCATGTCTTGGAGAACAAGATAACATCATCAAATACCCTCAAAACCATTTCTGTCCATTTTGAAGTTTGAGCAACTTTACATTGCCAAACATTTCCAAATATTCTCAAACCTTGTGAACATTCTCAAATGGTCTAATTATGCATCTAGACCAAGTGGCACAAGTTGGATAACAAGTTATATTTATCAAAGTACCCCAAAACCCTCTCTGACCAGAATCAAATTTGAACAACTCTACATTACCAACTTTCTCTCCTTGATTCCAACTTTTGTGAGAATGATCACATGACCAAATGAGGCCACTACACCAAGTGGTGCATCAAGGAGAATAGATTTGCATGGCTAAATCTCGGAAAGCCAATTTCTGTTGATTTCTAGGGTTTACCAAAGTTGCATTGTCAACTTGCTCCAAATGAGCTCCAAATTGGTGGAAGGCCCTAGTAATGTGTGTCATTTCACCCTGTGGAGCCTCATGACAAATGAAAGTCATCCTATTGCCCAAACCATCATCAAACACCTACAGCCACTTTACCAAAATCCCATTTTTGGCCTCTTCCACTAATTTCCAAGGACTCTAATTTTTACCACAACCTCTCCTAGTCCCCCTCTAGCACCTGGACGCTTTTATGC
Source organism: Triticum timopheevii (assembly GCA_963921465.1). Taxonomy (NCBI): domain Eukaryota; kingdom Viridiplantae; phylum Streptophyta; class Magnoliopsida; order Poales; family Poaceae; genus Triticum; species Triticum timopheevii. Next base: position 170,785,383 of record OY997264.1, on the reverse strand, counting down.
CCATGTAAGAAATGATGGAGGGGGGAAGAACTCCACTTTTCTATTCTGGACAGCCCCATTTCCACTCTTCTCCTTCCTCTCTCTTCACCCACTGGCCACCCAAAGCATCCAAGGCCAAGATCCCTTCCTTAGCACCCCCCAAATGCTACTGGACATGCAAGGGCGCGCCCACAAGCATAGAAAATGGCCTGGACAGCCATATGGGCGCTCTGGAGCGCGCTACAGTGCGCTCCCGCACTGTAGCCGCCCCCTGCCAACCGCCTCCGTCCACCTCGGGCCTCCCCGGCGTGTCTCACGAGGCCGCCTCGGCGTTTGGGACACGGCAAGCTGCCGGCCCCCTCCTATACCTCTCTCCTCTCCCCTCCACGACCTCACCCGAGCGCGTCCGTGGACGCTGCCCACGGTGCTCCGCGGCCACGCCTATTTAATCCAGCCCCCGAGCTCTCTCTAGCCTCCTTTCGCCCTCTCTCACTCCCCGCAACCTCCCGGACAAGCTCTCTATTCCCCTCGTGCTCTCCTTGCCTCTCCATCGCCGCCATGGTCGCCGTCGGCCTCCACCCGGCTCCGGCAAACCAGGGCCTCCCCGCCCCTCCTTTGGCCACCAGTAGAACTGCAGATGACCGGCGGAGCTCTCCAGCTCATCTTCTCCTGCTCTGGTGCCCCGTGCCACCGCAACCATCTTCTCCTGAAGCCTTGTCCGCCGGCGTCAGGGTCGCCGTCGCCCTGGACCTCCCCAGCCTGCGTGGCGCCCATGGATGGGTGCGGCTCGGCCTCCCGAGTCCGTAGGTATGCCCAGAGTCGCCGGGAAGAGCGCCGGCGCCGTCCGGCCTCGCTCCCTCTGTCTCCTGCCGCGCCGCGCGGGAGGTTGGGGACGATCCTGCAAGCGGGCCCCGCTCGTCTGTGGCCCAGCCACCGGGCCATGCTGGCAAGTGGAGACGGGCCAGCTATTTTGCGCTTCCCTTCGGCGGAAGCGTCACCAGTGAATAAGCCTTCGACGTGGCCTCCCGTCGGGTGTCCGCGAGGAGTTGGGCCAGGCCCAGTGCACTGCCCGCTATGCCTCGCCCAGTGCGCGCCGCCGCCGCCCAGATCCATCCCGTTCGGTAAAACCTTGGTCTTTTTCTTTTTCCAGTCTACTTCAAAAATCCACAAATAAATCAAATCAACTCCAAATTTGATGATTCAAATTTCTAGTGACTTTATAAATCATGATCTATCTGGTGATGCAACACGCACCTTTTTCCAGAGACATTTTATTCACAAATATTTATCAAATCCTATTTTTCCTATTTCTGTGATGAACTTTAGAAAATCACAGAGAGCTCAATATTGATCCAAATGCCATGATTCAAATTCCTAGATGCATCTAAGTTCATAACTTAGTTTATGAACATTTTTATTAATACTTTCTATACCCCACAAAATAATGAGCCATTTCTTCATATTTGACAACTTTGCAAATTCATAGGAAAATCATCTCAACTCCAAATCCAGTGAAACCAATTCCTAGATGCTTCTAAAATCATCCCTTGTTAAATGGGTGCCTTTGCACATTTTTCAAAAATATATTTCTGTACACCTCTTGCAAATCCATAAACCCCTTGATTCCACCATGTCAAAATGTTCAGAGATATCCATTCATCGAATCCCAATGAAACCACTTTGGTCATCCCTCATATGACCAGAAGTATCCTAGAAAAGTCCAACTCATATTTTTAGAGCACTTTTATTTCCTGCCTTGTTGTGTTGCTTATTATGGTTGCTTTTAGCGATAGTTGACGAAGTAGACGCAATGCTCGGAGTTGGACCAGAGATATTTGAGGACCTCGAAGACTTTGTTAAACAGGCAAGCAGCCCTTTGACCATGTCTATGAAACCCCTTTTTATGCATGTCATATATATAGCTCTTTATTATTGTTGCATCGGAATCATGGTGAGATGGTGAACCACGTGGGTTGGTTGCCTCCGTTATATCCTCGTTGATACTTGCATTGTGCATGGCCCTACCTTCTTATGAGGGTTATGCCGGTGGGAGTAGATAGGATGCTAAGTAATGCTACGCAAAAAGGGACGGGTTATGCATGGTGAAGGAGGCAAAGCTTTATCAAAAGACTTTTCGAAAACCTCATCGGGTGCCACTTATGCCCGAGGGAGATGATGAGATGGGTAACCACTTGATGACGAAGTGGTGTACCGAGGAAAGTGTGTGTTGTTTTCAAAACGGATTGGTCGGAGTTGCGACCGTTATTCCAACCTTACATGCGCAACCACTCTACCCTTATATGGGAAAGGGCATTATTGAGTACCTAGACCGATACTAGCTTGGAGCCCGCATTACTAGTGACGGGGGAGAGTTGGTGCTCTCTCTCGGGACGGGGTCGTGCCAGGTAGGGCGGCCATGACTGTTTTCACAGGGCACCGAACACACCGTTGGTACCCCGTGCTTGTGGTATATGATGAATATAGGAGCGAGGATCCACAACTTTATGTTGTGAAATGTTAGGCACGGGGGTTACTACCAATCGAGTGGACTCCATGTTAGTGTCGTCTAGGGAAAGGTAGTGATCGGGTGCTTACCCCGGGTACTTGAGGTATCGCGGGTCGTGGACGACATGGAAGTTCCCCGAATCTAGTGGGTACAGTGTGCAACCTCTGCAGAGTCCCTGGCTATTCGAATAGCCGTGTCCACGGTCAAGGACAGTTGGGTAACCGCTCTTGGGCTACGTCCACTTGTTTACAAACCAAGTGTGTGTGATGATGAAATGACTTGGGTCAAGTCAAGGGACTTGACATGATGGAGATGGGTTGGTGCCCACTCTATTTATGTTAGATGGGATGGTGCCCACTCTATTTATGTTGATATCTGTAACCTGTCCTCAGGGTTACTTGAATTCTCTTGATGCATGCCTTACAAAGTTGTTGAACATGTCACTGCACTCAAAACTAGCTTTCTGCAAAAATTTACCTATGTCAAGCATTGTTGTATCTTGAACCAAAACATGGGTTGCTTGCGAGTACATTCAAACATACTCACTGGCTTGTCCCTGGCTATTTACTTGGCCAGGCTTGAAAGAACAGGATTTGATGAAGAATACTTCGACGATGAGCATGCGAGCTAGGACGCTTCCCAGTCAGAATGCCTGTAGGGTTAAGGCAGATGGCATGGGTCCAAGTTATCGACGAAGATTTCCGCTGCGATGATATACTCAAGAAATGGCCATAATGGTCCTACTTGTGTAAAACAGTATGTATGGATGTAAGACTCTTGTTATTCAGCTTCTGTGTGTTCAATGAGCATTGATCTCTGGGATCACTGTACACATGCATTCGGTGATCACGACTTATGAGTCGGGGTCCCCACAACGTACTAGTATTATTCCCAGGGTGATCACCTCGTTTGCAGCAGTTTCACATGTACTCCCTCCGGTCTTTTCTAGTCTGCATACAAGTTTTTTCTGCAGTCAAAGTATCTCTACTTTGACCAATCTTATAGAAAAAAGTATGCACTTTCATAGTGTGCGAAGTAAAAAGGAACAGAAGGAGTACAAAGAGTTTGAGCAGCTTTTTAGCGTTTTTGTACATTGCAATCAAACACACAGGGCTGGCAATTCATAGAGAACATTCAAAACAATCGATGATTATGCATCTCAATGACTCACATGTCAGAGGCAATATTTACTTCACAACTAAAGAATAAATAAAAAAAGTGATCGATGCTGCTGACAGCAAAGGGCGTCCCATTCGAAAATATCAAACGCATGTCTTCTTGCTAAAATCAATGAGCAAAATTTGACAAGGTTGTCCCATTCCAAAATATCAAATGCCTACGATTGTGGAATGGGCAGGGTTTGCCATCAGTTCGGACATTGACATGGCACCTCATGCTAAATAAACCAGTTGTTCTTTTTGTGCAGTTCCACCAAAATCAACCAAGTTCGCGCGTAGCTTGTATGATTTCGCCCTTATATATTGCAATGCCTTGAACTTATCGGCATCTCCTTTCTTGTGGTGGAAATGAATGATTCGATGTATTCATGAACATTTTGTGCAGTTCCCATTGAAATCAAGCTGAGCACCCCTGTTTGCACAAATACAAAAAAGTGATTAGTATAAAGCAAATTGTACTATGAATTGACAGTTTAAACAGGCACCTACATGGTCCACGTAGAGCACACTTTTAGAAAAATGGAACTCACCAGAAAGATTCCTAGAACAACATTATACTCGTGCATCACAGCAAAAAAATGGAGATTTGTCAGTCCTTCTGAGCTGAAGTTAGTTTGGTCTTGTGGGGAGTAATGTAACCATCCTTCAACTGCTCCTTCTGATGAGAAGATAGACATGGGCTTCTTCATCGTGGCATAATCGGAACTAGTCACTTCACGTACTCCATATTCTTCTTCAGAGGAAGATGATCCTGTTGTGCAAAGACAAGAGGACAACTAAATGCTAGCATCCCTGTTTGCTTGAAAAAAAGGAAAGTAAATATTTAAAACAACACAGATGAAGCACTTCTCAAGGACAATACCACTTTTTCATGACAATATCTAAACAGTAGCACAACACCAATAGAGATGACAAAGCTCAATCATATGGATGAAATCAGTGGGCGAGTACCAACCTTTGTCAGGAGGCTTATTGTGTAGAGCATACAGATGAAGCACTTCTCCGGAACCATCTGTTGCTATCTACTGTGGGGACCATGCTTACTATATACTCCTCGATTAGTTTAATGTTTCCAACATCTTCTTGTGCAGTTCCACTAAAATATATGGTATCTTCAAAGAAGATTCTTGTTTGCACAAGTAGAGATAATTACGTATTACATTAAGAGTGGCATCAAATCAGTGGCAAAACAATTGCTCTCCAGCCATAGCAATAAATTAAGATGCAAAACTATATCATTACTTGTGTCATCATAGTTCTAGTGCTTCATTACATCACCGGGAGTTGATTTTTGTTTTTCTTCCGCTTGTTCTTCCCCTTCATCACTTGGTTCAATAACAGACAAGCTTCACCTTCAATGTAAGATTTGGCATGTCAATTAGGGAGCACAAGTATAGCACTAAACAATGACATTAATTTTCTGATGAAAGTGGCAAAATACAGGCCAACAGTTGTGAAATATCCTTATCTTACCTCAAAGGGATATTACGGTGCACATACAGATTGGAAGTCTTGTCTCCATTTGTGCGGTTCAGTAAAATCAAGCAACATTATCGTACAAGTAGCACAACATATGAAAGCACACTGCAGAATCATGTGAAAGAAGGCTAGTACTGACCTCTCATGATGCGGAATTCAAACAACTCACAAGAAGAAGATCTGAACCAAATTTGCCAACACGGATAGGAAGTAAGATCTCCTCTTGTGCGGTTCCACTAAGATCAAGCAATCAAGCAACGTTGTCGGTGTGACATTTTGGTTGAACTGCACAAAACACTCTTGAAACAAAAGTGTTTTGTGCAGTGCAACAAAAGGTCACAATGGCAACGAGGTGAAGTAGATAACCCTGTTTACACAGAGGTGCAAAGGAAACAACTAGTGGTTAATAATGGTGGATGACACAGAAGCCAACAGAAAGAACCATCTACCTTATCTAAATGGGAAAGAAAGCAAGACAGTAGCATTTCTCAAACGGTGGCATTGATTAATATTAACATAGAGATTATATTAACAATAAAATTCGTTAAACATGTAATTTGCTTTTAACTGTGGCATTGCATCAATTTTCCGGCGGCATTATTAGAGGGTGTTTGTTTATAGGGACATTTTGGTGTAGGGACTAAAAAAACTCCGTGTCAGTCCCATCTAAACCAAACAGGAGGGACTTTTAGGGACTAAAAGTGGGCATTTGGGACTAAAGAAAAAAGACCCCGAGGGAGTCTTTTTGGGACTTTTTCCAACAATTGCCCCTGCCACGCATTGCACCTTGTCTCTATTAGTTCATTACTAGGGGTAACATGGTCTTTTAGCATGTCATTTAATAACCTCTAGTCCATGTTTAGTCCCTGGAACCAAGCAGGTAGGCACTAGGGAGTTTTTAACCAAACAAGGCCTTAGATTAACAACATCTAAAGAGTTGCACGGGACAGTGGACGCACCATCACCATGTGCATCTACCGATGTACTGTGGTGATGTACAGTCTGTTGCAACAAAGAACAAACAACCAAAGAGCATATTTGTGTTGGTCCCAGTTTTGTTATCTTTAGACACCTTTCCATATGTGAGCGCAGCAAGTCTAGTCCTGCTCAAACTCTACATCCTTGTCCCCCAAAACAAAAGATCAGTTCGTTACAGATGTGCGTACTGCGTTTGTCATTGTTTTCCCTTTTTGACCAACGTAGGCGCTGGATAGCCAGTCTCTACTAGTACTTTCGCCCCTTCCTTTCCTCTTTGAACCACGTCCTAGATTTATGCGACACAACTTTCCCCACTACTTTCCCCCATTCCTTTCCTCTTTGAACCACATCCTAGATTCATGCTATACAACATTCCCCACTACTTTCCCCCTTCCTTTCCTATTTGAACCACGTCCTAGATCATGCTATACAACTTTCCCACTACTTTCCCCCACTCCCTTCCTCTTTGAACCACGTCCTAGATTCATGGTATACATGCAGCTAGAGCAATGCATGTGGAATAAGTAAATTATACCTTAAGGTTCTTGGGGCGTGGTTCAGTGGGCGACGGGACGACGGCGAAGAAGAAGGGGTCGGAGGCCCTTCCGCGCCGCTGCTGGGTCAAAGTGAACAGCTGTGCCGGTAGTGGATTCCCTCCCTCGCCGACGGCGACAGCGTTAAGCCTCCTTCCCTTCCCGACGGATGGATGCTGCCGGCTCTTTGACCAGCAGTGAGGGGAGAGAGAGGCCAACGAAGTCTTGTTTAGATCTGGAGAGGGTGAGAGAGTGTGAAGAGAGCAACTACAAGCGCTGAGGCTCCAGCGTGTATATATATACTGGAGAGAGAGTGTGAAGCGTGCAAACCCTAGAAAACAAGCGCCGAGGCTGCAGCTTATACGTGATGAGGTGATTATATGGTCACTACGAGATCATATAGCTCCGTATCCATTTATTTTGACCAGTCAAAGAATCCTCCTGGCACAAATTATGCTCAAGTGTAGTGATCGAATCCGGGACCTCAAGTTTGATGAGCGAACAGGCTAACCAACTACACAACCCTCCCGTTATGTTCAACGAGAGGAAAATAACCTTTTATACATTCCCGCATTCGTGTGACAAGCATGCCGTGTTTTTTTTGTGTGTGTGTGGGAGTCATTGGGATTTAAATCATAATCGTGTCATGTGGCTTTGGTGGTAAGACTATCCATAGTGGTGCAGAAATAATGCAACCTTAGTCACCTTACCTCTCTTCACGTAGTATGTTGGGTCCCACTAGTCAGAGGGTGAAACAAACAAATTAATAAGAAAAATTAAAAGCGCGAGCGGTGTATCTTACCTCACACATCTCGCTACTGCTCGGGAACAGTGTCCAATTGATCCCTCTGTTTGCTCACATACTATTTTAAGTGAATCCTTATTATAACATGCACACAATTTTGGGCACTTGTATTCGACCTAAGTCAGTGTGCCACCGTATCTCGTACTTACTACTCCCTCCGTCTAGGTGTCATAAGTCACGTTAGAAGGTGCAGCGGGACCAAGGTGCGTGCGTGCGTGTGTGTGTGTATGTGTTTAACATCATGTGTGTGTTAAAGAGAGCGACAAATCGACCTACTCCTACAAAGAGATGGTGTGTAGCGTATGATTTTAGACGCAAGAGTCGGTGCATCCTCTCGTTTCCAGGCATGTCCGGTAGGGATAGGCGGACAGCTCCCATGCCCGCTCCTGACCAGCCTGGCCCACCCAAAGCCCCTCCATCGCCTGCGCGCGCTTCCCGTCCGAAATGGTCAGCGCCGCTCCAAAGAATCGGTGTCGCATTCATGCCCGGGCAGAGCGGACGCGACCTCTCACTGGCGCAAGAGTGATGGTTGCTTCCTCCGTCCAACTTACTGCTGGGTCTATGTGATTTGACGGCTCATTGGTCTTTATTACTGAGGTGGTAGGACTGCTGGATGTCCCATGCTTTCAGCGAAAGGAGGTACTACTAGATTACGATTTTCTCCATTCTTACAGCGGAGGAGTGCAAGAGCAGTGAAAACACGCAGGCTCAGTGATTACATGGCCCACCTCACACTATCACCATATTTTCTGGACACCGTGCGACACCTAACTCTTTACATAGTACTCCCCCCGTTCCTAAATACTAGATGAGTCCCCGTGCGTTGCCACAGAACAACTGTATATCTCTCTGCGTAAAATTATCGATTTCATAGAACTAAAAAAAACTCTATAACCGCATGACAAATGTGGTAGCCAAACTAAAAAAACTCACATCCTCATTTAGATCATCCCATGTAAGGAAAAATGATCAGCCAACTCCTACTGCATAATGAGATCATATTTTTCTTTTTGACATGTTAATGGGACTTAAAAGCTCACTTACATGCATGCTGTCAGTGCATGCTTGCATGTAGACATGTTGATGTGATTTAAAACCCACTCACATGCATGCCATGGTATTTCTGCATGCTTGCATGTGGCTTAGTGCGAAGCCCCTCAACGTCTTGATCAAACGGCTATTATGGACTGATTTAGTTCATCTAACGGCTACATTAATTTTGATGATGTGGCTCAAGGAGAGGATAGGGAATTCCTAGTAGTGGGGGATAGCTATTACTAGTAGATAAGTCTTTGTAGAGATTCCACTAGGTGCATACGGAACAAAATGAATGAATCTACACTTAAAATGCATCTATATACATCCGCATGTGGTTCATGGTGAAATCTCTACAAAGACTTATATTTAGGAACGGAGGAAGTACTAGTATAGTACGTACTGTAATTTGTCAGTGAGATAAATTTGTACAATGCTATGAAGCTTCCAGCTTCTGTTATATGTATCTTGCGTCCAAGGTTGCCCGTTGCAACATTTCATCAAATACAAAGGAAACTAACATGCATGCTATTGCATCTCAATGATTGATAGATCATAGCAAATATGTACTCCCTCCGTTCCAAAATAAGTGTCTCAACTTTATGCAAACTTTAGTACAAAGTTGTACTACTACTAAAGTTGACACTTCTTTTGGAACAGAGGCAGCTAAAGAAAAAAAATCATCCATCCAGTCCCTAGCCCTTGAACCGTGAACCCTAACCAGGCTTCAATTTGCTGGCAACGTTCGAGCTTCCTAAGAAATGAAGTTTGCAACCTTTTGACCATCGGATCATTTTGTGCAGTTTCACCAAAATCGAGATGAGCATCCCTGTGGCAAAGAAATTGAAGAAGCGTGATTAGAATAAGATTACCGGGACTAGTTGATGAGACATAAACTCATCACAAATACAGTGTGTAGAAGCCAGTAGAGGTATGTGCGGGGCAAAGAAGTAGAGAAATATCCACATGGAGTGATGTGGGCAGCTGGAGCAGTGGTGCAAGCCGGCTGTAAAGGGAGTTGTACATGAGGGATGTCAGGACGTAGCTCAATCTTGAGGAGGGCGGCGGGAGACGGAAACTGCCCACATCGCGGCAGTTAGCAAGGGATGAAGGCAACCTCACCGGCTTTGTGAGAGAGAACGGCGGGGACCCCTGATCGGGACGTTCCGACAGTGGGTTTTCGCCGTCGGCGATGACGACCGCATCTAAACTAAGCATCCACCCCTTCCCTCGGCGGACGTGATCCGCCGAGATGTTAGAGATGTGGCCACAGTCGTTTTGTGCGAGAGAGTGTGAAGAGAGCAACCCCAGCAAGCAACCGAGTAGGTTGGCCCGTCCTGACTATGTATATAGTGGAGCGGTTTCCTTTTCTCTCCATATGAACCTATCATATTGCGTACGTGCCACTGAAGAAAAAAAACTTTATTTCTAAATGATGCGACACCAACTATTCGTTCTCCTATAACCTTGCGCTTGGCATCTCCAAAATATTAACCTTGCGATTGGCTCTTAGCCTCTTCGGGAAGTCGAGCAATAATGGTAGTGCAGTATATATCGTTCTGGCTATATGAGACCGAATGAATTGCTGCACATCCACCACGTGGGCGAAGGTCGAGGGGCGAGGGAGAGTGCTACATACGGAGCAAAATGAGTGAATCTACACTCTAAAATATGTCTATATACATCAGTGTTTGGAGTATGTACTAGTAGTTCATATTGAAATCTACTAAAGGACATATATATTCCAAACAATATGATATAATCTCTATAACCAAGGTAGTAGGGACGAGGAGTAAATGGAGGGAGTAGTAAATTTTTCTCCTCGTCCTGCGAGCCACCGCGCGCATGGGCGAGGGAGCGGGTGTAAGGCGTACAGTACTAAGCAAGCTTCACTGCATCCTGCGAGCCACCGCACCCGTGGGCGGGGGAGACGGCGTACTAAGCAAGCTTCTCCTCATTCTACGAGTTGATGGGACACATCAAAAGTACTCCAGTGTATAGAGCCTTGCCTCTAAGGTAGGCCCCACATGGTTGGCCTCTTTTTTTAACATAATGCGTCAAGTCGCAATTTGTTTGTTCACCCGTGGTAGACGATCCTCCCTCCACCAAGTGGACAACCAGTACACGTGCCAAATTACCACGTGGGCTGCCTTTTCATACAGAAATGAGCTCCACCGTGTACTTGCGCGTGTGTGGTTGGGAAAGAGACGGGAGTACATGCGCCGTGCATGCACCTCTTCTCTTCGTGCACGTCCCCCACCTACGTGGGTGTGTGTGAGAGATACAAACCGCGTTCGTGAGTGTTTTTTGTTTTGGGGTAAGTGTGGAGGGGGGGAGGTTGGGGGTGGGGGTGGGGGGTTGATTTTGTGAATGTATTTGTGGGAATATGTGTCGATGACATCTCAAACAAAATTTTGCATGCAATGTATGTGAAATGGAGGCCTATCCATATCATATATAGAGGGTCGAGCGATCCACAAGAAGAGAGGGAGGGGTCATAGATATCGATAGAGTCCAAGAGAGGATCAAGTGGGTGGGTGCGAGATCGATGAAGAGAGCCATCGAAATTGTTTGTCTGTGCAAGTCAAAGATATAGGGCGACTGACCTACCGGAACGTTAGAGGGCACAGGTCAAGTTTGTGTGTGGCAGGGAGACATGACTAGAGCGCTCGATGTATCGGTGTGTGTGGGGGAAGGGGGAGGGGTAGGAAAAGGCCTAACTATAGAGGTAGAACAACTCGTTTGAGAAGGAGAGACCCAGCTATGTCTTGAGAGAGATCGGTCGACATCCATACATAACTGAAGGATGGAAAATATGATGGGACAGAGAGAGAGAGAGAGGAGAGAGAGAGAGAGAGAGGGAGAGGGGTAGAGTGCTGGATGGGTGATGGAGGTGCTTCTCGAAGATGGTGGGAGAGGCCTACTAGACAAACTGAGGGTGGAACTGCAATGTTATCAATAAGAGTGGGGATGTGTTTCTGTGTGTTCCTGTGCGTGATAGATCTGTCGAGACGCATCCATGGATGATGAAGGGGAACCATGTGTTTGGTAAGCAAACCTAACTAGATCGGTAGATCAATTGTTGTTTGTCGGAGGAAGGGAGAGACATAACTAATGAGGTATATCGATCGACGCGTGGGTAAAAATGAGTTATAAGGATCTAGCTAGTTATATGTATAGCGGGAGATCGATCGGTGTACGTCCATTTGTTAGAGGCAAATAAGGCCCAGCAAGATGGATAGATAGAGAGAATGGAGCTAGGAGGTGGTGCGAGAGGCCCAACTACTAGCTAGATAGGGGGAGGAGTTGCGGTTGTGAGATTGATGAAAAGAGGGGCGAGAGTTTACACGTGTGTGACCGTATGAGAGACACGAGGCAAGGACACATAAAGGAGGAGTTTATCGATCGCTCTGTGTCGGAAAGGAGTTGTGGAGACTTTGGGAGAACGACCTAAAAAAATGAATGTGCCCGGTGGATAGAATGCCAAGGGAGGGGGAGGGCAAGGAGGGCGTGTGCATGCACGAGAGAAAGTTAGTGGTAGCTACAAAGGTTAGAGGATTGTGTGGGTGTAAGAGACTAACAAAGATCATAATTTGATATGAAAGTGGATTCATATATTTGAATAGGAGATCATAGTGTTTTAAACATATGCATGCATGAATATAGCGGTGATACCCGTGCTGTGCACATGTTATACCATAATGTGATAATGCATGGCGTTTGCAATTCACCGCTAAATGTCGAACAATCTAAACCATACTATACATCAAACAATCTCACATTTTATTTGAATTTGTGATAATGTGTGGCGTTTGCAGCTTACAACTAAATATCGAACAATCTAAACAATACTATATATCGAACGTTCTCACATTTTATTTGAATTTGTGGTAATGTGTGGTGTTTGCAATTCACATCTAAATACTTGTAGGCGTAGGGGGCGGGGCAGCATACATAATGTGATAAACACATTATACATATGAGACATGGTTTAGATTATGAAGATCTAGCTAGAGCTAGAAATGTAATGTGATTTGAAATCAACATAAAGTGGATTCAAAAAATCGAGTTCGAATTCATATAGTACACATAGTTCATATGTAACTCGAGACTAATCATGTGGTGTGCTGTGAAGATAATACACAAACGAGGGTTTAACTTGACAATAATGATGATTGTAGATCTTATTAAAACAAAGAAACGAATTCAAATGCTTTGACTTCACAACAATCATTACTGTAGATCTTATTCAAATAGAGAAACGAATTCAAATTTAGTTCATATTGAAGCGGTAGTACATACATTTGGAATGCACTAAAACGTTCATTTGAGTAGTAGGTTGCATGCATTATACACGTAGCGAAATATTTTAATTGAACATAACATGAATTCAAAGTTTTGAATGACATTTTTAGTGCGAATTGATTTGGTACAGTACACGTTAGGCTTGTCCGGAAATTTCAACCCGTGCCTTGTTAGCCCGAAATATTTAAGATATATCTTTGTCTCATTGTGCTCCGACAAGTCCATCCATCTCAACCCGCGCCTTGCTATTCCAAAAATACAACGCACGCGAAAACTCCCACCTCCTGTGAAATCCCGACACGTGAAATGCCCGTGGTACCCTGAACCGAAAGAACCGCCTCAAATCGGTGGGGGTACTTTCGTAACTTACCTCACATTTCGGACAAGCGCATCCCTAAGCCATGGTTCCCCACTCCCATCCCATCGGCCCACCCATTCGTACACCGAGGCCGCGAAAACCCGAGATGAAGCCCCACACCCTCCTCCGCCTGCCACCCAGCCGGAGCCTCTTCCCCGACGATGTCGTCCACAACAACACCTCGACGTCCCTCACCCACCGTACCGGATGAGGATCCGTCGTCGATCTCGTTGTCCCACCGGTTTAGCCACCCCGTCCTCCACCTCCAAGGAGCTGCCTCGATGTTCCCCTCGTCTTTCACGCCACCTCCATTCCCACACCGCCGTCTTCACCTGCACCACCGGAAGAGCATCATCATCACCGTTTCCTCGGATGAAGCTGCGGCCTAATCGGCGCCACCAAAGAGGTTGTACACTAATCGCCGCATTTTCTTCTTGATTCGATCTCACGGTGCTGCCGGCGCTCGGTACCGAGCCGACACGGCGCGACTCCATCCACGGCAGCATCGCCGGCCACTTCCTCCACGGCGTCGCTCCCTCGGCGGCGACGTCCACATCAGCAGGAGCTGCTGCTGCTTTAGCTCTCGCTCACACCGCTTCTCTGCTCTTGCTCTCGGTCCCCTGCCTGGTCTGCTCTTGCTATTGCTCTTGCTCGCGCTACTGCTCTCGCTCTTGCTCTTGCTTGCGATGCTGCTCCGATTTAGCTACACTTCAGTCGACTGAATCGACTTTTGGATCAGTCGATTTTCAGGGGGGGGGGGGCTCGCCGGGGTGAAGGAAGAACCAGCCGTAGCGGGGAGGGGGGCTCACCGTAGAGGTACCCCACTATCTATCTTAGGGTTCAGGGTGGGGGCGGTGGTCGCCGGCGGTGGTGGGGCGGTGGCGTGGGGATCACCGGAGAAAAAAATCGGCACGGGGGGGGGGGGGCTAGAGGGATGGCCTGGGCGGCTGCGGACAGGCGGTGGGGAGTGTTTTCACGGAGGGCAGGGCGGTGCACCGCCGGCCGCGAGCGGCGGGGGGCTGCTGTTTGGCCGGTGGTAGCTGGCGGCTCAGGGGGGTGGAGGTTGAAGATGAACTGCAGGCCCTTGATTTTGTATCCAACGGCTACAAAATCGACTGACCAGAGATGAAAAGTCAGTCGACTGACGTGTAGCCTCACCTTGCTAGTGCGTTCAGTTTCGACAGCAAAATTTAGTTTTGACAGTTAAGTTCAGTTGGACAGTTAAATTCAGTTTCGATAGTTAAGTTCAGAGATGAGCGGCTGATGTATTTTACATCTAGCACTTTGTGGTTATGTATTTTACGTCATGTATTGGAGATGCTATTAGAATTCCACTCAGGTTAACACTGTCTCTCTTGTCCTGCTTCAGCCTCGGCGTCGTACAACTCACCGGAGCTGCTCCAATGACGAAACCCTCCATCACAGCGGAGGAGTACCTCGGGCTCCATCTCCAGACGCCTAAGATCTTATTCCCCTCCTCCGACAGGCAAGTCAGCCGGAGCATCCTCACCGGCTAACCAAATCAAGCTGATATCGACATGGCTTCGCCAAAGAGGTTGTACACTTGTTGCATCACTTTTTTACTCTACATGTTATATATATTGTCCACTGAGCACACGTAGTAACGGGAAATACGATTATTTTATCCTACTATATGACAAGCAGTGAGGTACCAGGCAACTTAGCTATCCGTGATGGACTCTCTTGAACGCCATCATTATTTATCTCTGCGTGTTTGATCTGTGCATTTGTCAATGGCCCTGGGAGTTGAGCTAGTAGGGCAGTGGCCTGGGTCCAAAGTAATAGAAGTAGCACAAAAACATTTTTTTAGTGTAGGCTTTTCCTTGCTCAAGCCTGCGTACTAGAATCGCCAGTGCTTGAAAGGAAAAGTGAATGAAAAACATAGGAATTGGAAAGTTTCCTATGGTACTACTATTCATGAATTTGGTTCAAAGGAATGGAGCAAAGGAAAACTGAAGGATTTGTTCCTTTAGTGTCTCCTTCAAAGAAAAACGTAGGAATTTTAATTTTCACTTGTCCTCCTTTTCAAATTCCTATTCATGAAGCACAAAACTAAGAGATAGTAGCATAATAGCATTATAACCATACATTTTCTTGTGGTTTGACTTAATCTCACCATGCTTCTTTGCATCCTGTGATCTTCCAATTGTTGTGAATCAAACACCCAAATTGGCAGAAATCATGTGTTTTTAAATTCTCTGTTTTGCACGTGCATTCCTGTCCTATTCCTGTCTATTTCCTATCCCTGCATTGTTGGAATCCTCCAATTCAAACGAGCCCTTACAGAATTACTTCTCTTACAGATAGTTGTCAAAGAAAACCTTGCGTGGTTTGTCCCGCTCCTGCTGCGCCGTCGTCCACCCTAGCTCAGCTGCTCCAACGACAGAAGGGTCCAGCACAACAGGGATCCGGCCTCCAGACTGGCTTTCACCGCCTCAGATCTTCTTCCCCACCGCTGGCAGCCATGAAAACTGCATTACCATCATCAACCGAGCAGATGACCTCGAGGACTACACGGGTCTGCAAGAGAGGTCACACTCTTTCGTGTCTGCTTACGTTATGCATCGCTTAATATTACATGCTACTTTATCGTCCTGTTCACCGATTAGACTCTGAGTCAGCTCCAAACTAATGGTCAAACTTGAGTTTTTAAATGGTTGTGGGGTACATATGGGGGCCGCAATCAATAGTGTCTATCTACTATCTGGTTAATCTCCAGTGTCTACTATGAGTTTCATGTTGGGTGGGAAACAAACAGTAAAGAAGCCATTATCTGTATTTTTTAACTAAAGCCATTATCTACCTTCTATTATTGGTTTTGGGTCTATCCACAGGTTGCTACCATCACTCTGGATTTTTGCATGCACTCCTTACATAATCTCCCTATGTTTTATTCCTATGCATGACAGTTATTGTAAACAATGGAACTGAACATGTAGAGCAAAAGAGACGAGCCTTGCGTGGCAATAAAATTTCATGCAGACATCGCTCCATGGTAGGCACAAAGGCAGCCCCCCTTCACACATTTCGGATTGTAATCAAGAGGAAGATATCTGTTCTGAGGGGGATTTAGAAGGAGAAGACAACTCCTATTTACCCCCTGAGGTCTTCGCTCTAACTTGGCATGCTGATGTTGGTTATATCATGCATATGGTGCCTTGCATTGCTTACTTTATACATCAAATATGTCATCTGCTTAGTTTAGACATCCTTTGTGCGAATGCCATCTGTTTAGTTTATTCACCGTTTATGTGAATTATGCAACGCCATCTTGTTTAGCCAAGCATCATATATGTGAATTTTGCAATGCCATCCTGCTTAGCCAGTCATCTTATATGTAAATTATATCAGGCCATCATTTTTTCCCGTTACATATTACATTTGTCAACAATGTTAGTACGTTCAACTGCTCTTCGTGTGCATCAGCCATTTGACACGGTGATGGCAAATTCTGGAGTGAAAACAAGGTCTTCAGAGTAGACTATGCTATCTGACGAAGCGCATATCTCGCTGGTTAGGGATAGCTCCTCAGAGGAGGATTCAAAGACAGATGACCAGTCCTATCACCCCCCCCCCCCGAGGTGTATGCTCTAACTTGGCAAGGTTATGTTGCTCATATCGTGCGTATGGTGTCTCGCATTGCTATGTCATTCGATTAGTTTAGACATGCTTTGTGTGAATGCCACCTGTTCAGTGTCTAATTACCATATATGTGAATTATGCATTGCCATCTTGTTGCAAGACATTATATATGTGAATTATGCAATGCTATCTTGTTGCAAAGGCATTATATATGTGAATTATGCAATGCCATGCTGTTTAGCCAATCATCATGTATGTGAATTATATCATGCTATCATTTTTTGTATTACGTGTTCCATTTGTCGACAATGTTTGTATATTCAACTACTCTTCCTGTGCATCAGCCATTTGAAGCGGTGATGGAAGTATCTGGAGTGAAAACAAGGTATTCAGAGCAGACAATGCTACCTGCTGAAGCAGACATCTTGCTGGTTACAGAGAGCTCCTCAGAGGAGGATTCAGAGACTGATGACCAGTCCTATTTCCCCCTGAGGTCTATGCTCAAACTTGGCAGGGTTATATTACCCATGTCATGCATGTTGTCTTGCATTGCTTAGTTTTTACATCATATATGGATTGCCATCTGCTTACTTGCTTACTATATAAATCATATATTTGAATTATATCATGCCATCATGTTTACATAGTACATACACATCATCTATCTGAATTATGGCATGGCAATCCATTTAATAAAGACATCATATAGTTATATCATCTCATCCTGTTTAGTGTTTACAGTCATCATATTTTGAATTATGGCATTCTATCCGTGAATGTATGTGAATTATGGCATGCCAACCTATTTAATAAACACATTATATAGTTATATCATGTCATCCTGTTTACATAGTCATCATATTTTGAACTATGTCTTTCCATCTTTTTTAGTTAGCCATCATAATGTGAAATTGTGTCATGCCATCCTGTTTAGTTAGCCATCATGTATGTGAAATTGTGTCATGCTATCTTGTTTGGTTAGACAACATAAATGTGAATTATTTCATGCCCTCTTTTATTCCCCACTATCCATTGCACCTGTCTATCATACAATGTCTATACTTTCAATTACTTTTCTTGTTTATCAGACATTTGAATTGGAGAGGGTGATGGAAGTATCTAAGGGAGTAACAACACGGTCTTCGAAAAAGATAGTGCTACCAGTTGATGCAGATAGAACCACGGTTGTACTTGCCCAAGGACCAAATCCACCACACATAACCCAGACTCTCGCAGATTGTACCCCTACCCAGTTGGACAGAGAACTAGCTACACCCCTTCTAACCCCAACCCTGGCAGATAGTAACCCAGTTCCAGTTGACACAGCACCGTCTCCACCACAGAACACCCAAACACGAGCAGTTAGTAAGGGAACTGCAGTGCCCAAAGCACTGGGACCACCACTCCAAATCCCAACTCAACGCTTAAAGGAGAAGAAGATTTGTTCTCAGGTCGGGTTCTACAGCTATGGTTCATACTCCTTTGCTCTTGCATTACTGTATTTACTCATACCAACTATTTTCAAATTTGAAGGATGGAATTGAATCTCCAATGGTGCAACAGGTATGTTTTAAACCTGTTTCTTTAACTTGTTTGCTGTTGTAACCTGCTCTATGTTGATTTCAGTTTCAATTGAATAAACAGGTATGTTCTCATGTCATGCACATTACAATTGTTGTTGTTGCTCTATAGTTTCCCACACTTATATTCTGTCTATTCTGCTTTGTCTTGAACAAATATTATTTGAACTGTGTCTCTGTCTTGATTTGGCAACAATAACTAGAATGATATATTCCATAAAGTGACCATGGTACATAGATATATGTTTGTTTCATGCTGTTATCCTGTCCACTTTACTACTGAACTCATTTACCAAAATGAGTTTCATATACAACATGGTAAACCTGCGATGTGTCTGCTTGTTTGTCTTTTAGAATGCGGACAAAATATTGGAGAACAGTACCGCGTTATGAAATGGTAAAGGAAGTAATGCAGAAAAGGTTCAAGATAGTGAGACATCCCTGTTGGTCTCCAAGAAAGCTGATAAAAACTATCTTGACGACAGTGAGAGAACCCAAATGTCCTGTCTTTATGTAGTGTTCGAGTTACTGGCCACTACTACTCGCACAAGCTCTTCGAACTCGCTACCTGAATTGGTTCGTCTTCTTGAGTCTCAACTTCAAGTTGAAAGACATCGATCGGATGTGCTACGACAGGAAGCTGAAGGACTGAGGAAGTCCCTGCAGAATTCACATGCATACTTCCTAGTGCAACAGCAAGCGCTGGAGGATTTAAGCGCCAAACAAGAGAAAGTTAATAAGCTTGCTAAGCATCTTGCCAGCATTATGGGTACCTAGGATATTGTTTCTTGAGATCTTCTGAAGTGGTTTTAGTTCTGGATTTATTTTGCTGCGGTGTTCATTTGCGCTGGTCGCCACTTTGACAACTAGAGTATATGATATGCTGCTTTGTTCCCTATATTTGGACTGGTGGTGAACTTTGATGCCCAGTGGATGTAATATGTGAAATAGCAGTGATAGCCTAGCGGTAGTTGCTTGCTTATTTATTTCCTTCTTGTCTTGTTTATTTGTTTTCTTGTAGTCAGTGCAGTTCTTTTTTCCACGGTTTGCTAGTGGCCGCAATAACCTATTTTTTAAAACTAGGCCACAATAACCATGGGCTACATATTTACTGTAGTGACACTAGGCCTCCTACCGGCCGTAGAAACAATGGGCCTTCTACGGGCCATAGAAACAATGGGCCTACTACGGGCCATAGAAACAATGGGCCTTCTACGGGCCATAGAATCAACGGGCCTTCTACGGGCCGTATCATCAATGGGCCTTATATGGGCCGTATCATCAATGGGCCTTATATGGGCCGTATGATCGATTGGCCAAACATGGGCCAATAGCAGACCGCGTTATGGCCGTCAACGGGCTAGAGTTGGAATCGTCCGTTCATGAGCCGACCATAACGGGCTGTCGTTAATAGGCCGTATTTGATGACGCTATGAAAACGGCCCAACATATTAACGGGCCACAAACGGGCCGACTGTAACAACGGGCTGAATTTGGCCCACAAGCAGAAAATGACAGTAACGGGCCGTAAGTAACCGAATGCTGGAAATGAGCCAAGAATAAATGGGCCCTGTGAAGGCTGAAAGATAACATGGGCTGGAAATGGCCCAATGGAATAATGGGCCGTTAATGGGTATAAAGTGATACATTATTTATTACGGTCCAGTTTCACCACGGGCCGTTAATGGGCCAAGAGTTACAAAGGGCCTCATAAGGGCCGAAAGACGTCATGGGCCATACATGGGACGGAAGTTAAAACAGGCTGGAATCATATTGGACGGCCCATATGATGCTACTGGCCTAATTTGGATAGGTCATAACGGGCCCTGGGTTAGCGGGCTGTAAATGGGCTATAGGCGAACAGGCCGTTAACAGGCTTTCAGTTGGCCGGCCCGCCACCTTTTGACCAAGTCAAACAGGCTGGCCTTTTCACAAGAATGGGCCTCTGTTTGGCTATGCCACGTGTCGACGTATCATAGGCGCCTTCTGTCCAATGAGTGGATGACATCTGTCCCAACGATGAGCCGACACGTGTTTCCTCCAGCCAATGATGATTTTACACGTGGAAAATCCCCATTGGTCGGGGCTGTTAACTGGTTATCAGATCCAAAACCGTACCCGATAGCTTAACGGCGTTCCGTTACGATGGATGCCACGTGTCGGTCACCCTTGATGAAAGCACTTCTGTGCCGCGCGATTTATCGTCATGGAAGTGGACACTTCCGTGATGATAATTTTGGTACTGTCATGGAACACTTCTACGACAGCAAAGGTATGACTATCTTGATTCTGTCATAAAATTGTCATGAATGTACATGCATGACAAAAAATGCGACCTACTATGACAAACATGTATCATCACGAAAGTGTATTTTTTTGTAGAGTATCCAGCATGAATCTAGTGTATTAAGTTCATGGAAAAACGGAGTAATGCAATAATAACGATGATATGATGTAGACAAGATGTATTCATGTAGGAATAGACCCCATCTTTTTATCCTTAATAGCAACGATACATGTGTGCCTTGCTGCCCCTTCTGTGACTGGGAAAGGACATCGCAAGATCGAACCCATTACAAAGCACCTCTTCACATTGCAAGATAAATAGATCAAGTTAGCCAAACAAAACCCAAATATTGGAGAAGAAATAGGAGGCTATAACAATCAAGATTGGATATTAAATCAAGGCAAATCTAATCATAATCTCACAATTCATAGGATACCAACGAACACACCGCAAAGACTCATTACATCAAATAGATCTCCAAGAGACCGTTGTATTGAGATACAAAGAGAGAAAAGGCCATCTAGCTACTACCTACGACCCGTAGTTCTGAGTTGAACTACTCAGGCATCATCAGAGAGGCACCAATGAGGATGATGAACCCCTCCGTGATCATGTTCCCCTCCGGCGGAATGCCAAAATAGGGCTCTAGATTGGATCTCGTGGTTCTGGAACTTGCGGGGGTTGGAATAAAATTTCGCCGACTCCCCTAGGGTTTTTGTAGCAAGGAGGTATTTATAGAGCGAAGAGGCGGTGCGGGAGGCCACCGAGGTGGGCACAACCCACCTGGGGGCCTAGGCGCGCCCTGGTGGGTTGTGCCCCCCTCGGGGCACCCCCCAGGTGCTTCTCTGGCCCATCTGGTGTCTTTTGGTCCAAAAAATCCACAAAAAGTTTCACTGCCTTTGGACTCCGTTTGATTTGTTGATGTAAAAAACAAGCAGAAAACAACAACTGGCACTTGGTATTATGTCAATAGGTTAGTCCCAAAAAATGATATAAAATGATTCTAGAACATCCAAGAATGATAATATAACAGCATGTAGATACGTTGGAGACATATCAGCAGCGGGCTCTCGGGCCACACCCGGGATAGCCAGCATGGGTCTCACTCTCCCGATCGACACGTGTCCTATCTCCTGTCTACCTTTCACCCCGATGACGTGCCCAACTCATCTCGGCCTCAGTTTGTCGATGACAGATAGATCATGCGGTAATTTTGCTTACTTTTCCTTATATTTTTGGGTTTTATGCGTCAATTTCTATTTGGTAGGTTAAATCGATAGATGAGCATGCTTGTTCAAGAGTTCTTGGAGGAATCATAGTCGAAGGAATAGAAAGAGGAAGATGATGATGGTTTTCAAATGGCCATGGTGATGATAATGGAGGAACAAAAATGCCAGAGCACGTTCTCAGCTGGGGCATAGATACATTTATCGCAATAGAATAGATGGCCATGCCAAGAGATGGAGGGATTATTTTGTTGACAACGCGGTGTATCCCGATAACCTACTCATGCGATGTTTCATAGTTCACGAGAGCTCTTTATGTTGAATTTGTGTCAGACATTGTGTACAAGTAGGGTTACATTTAGAGTTGGCGTTTTACTAGTGCTGGACAAATGTTGCATGGTATTGCATGCATAATTGCGGTGTAATCATCAAAGAAGGGATATGGTGTAATCATCAAAGAAGGGAGATGAACTAATCTCACAGAGAAAAATGCTAATAGTTAGATACATCATCAATCTACCACAAACACAAGTTGTACACCGTAGCCCTAGTTATTGAGAACTATATATACTACAATGCTGAAAAATGGATCACAATACAAAAATATGCATTAGAAGCATGCAATTGAGGCAATTTTATCCCCATGTAGTAAAGCCGCATGTAATATCCCAATGGAGGTGGTTATTATTGTTATCGAAAATACTGAAGGCGGTTAAAAATTTGAATCCACCTTTAGTAGAAGGTTCAAGTGGTTACTTTTCTGAACGGCTTCTAGGGTTTCCACATTGTAGGCGGTTTAAAACCCCTAGCACTTCCACCACCATGTTCACTTCCCTGAGCATGTAGCATCCTAAGTGTGACTTCATTGTGGACTGCCATCAGAGATTAAACTTGCCATAAAAAAATGTGAGGGCAGAATTGCTTCATGCCACACGTGTGTCTCTTATTAGAACATCTCTAGCAGACCCCTTTGTTGTGGGAGTAAGTATGACAGTAAGAATAGGGAGTACGTATGAGGAGGCAAGGTCCTAGCTACAATGAGGTTGTACACGCAAGTTTACGAGTTTAGGCCCCTCTCGGAGGAAGTAAAAGCCCTACGTCTCGGTGCCCTAAGCATGTGTCGACTGGATATGCGTGAATGTTACAGGGGGTGCAAACCCTTGTGCCAGAGGAGGAGGGTGGCTTATATAGCGTGCGCCAGGATCCTCTCTGACCTCCGTTACACAAGGTTTAATGTGAGTTAAGATGGGGCATTACTGGTAACGCCTACCATAAATGACCATTTAGACTACAGAGTGGACGCCTGACCGTTGCCATCCTGGGATGACTTTAGACCTTCTATATACCGAGTGGTTCTTCATATGGTCGAGTGACTATGCTGTGGTTGAGTGGAATTGGGGTATTCGCGTGGAACCTTCTGTCGAGTGGATTGCATTTTGGGATGATTACAGTCGATATTCTCTGTTGGTCCTTGAGTGCCTTTGACTGTAGGTCAGTGTCCTTGGGTGGGGTGTCTAGGTCAGGCCTAGGACCCTACCCTAAGTACATGTCCTCGTCATTAGCCCCCGAATGGATTGAGGTCTGAGTGGAGAAAAGGTTGAAGTTGACTCCGACTCAACTGAATGCTCCAGAGGCATCTTGTTGAAGTCTGGAAAATACACAGGAACTTTCAATCTTGCTTCAGTTGGCTCGGTCGATTCTGATAGCTTGAAGTTGCCGAGTGAATAAATGTAGTAATCCTTCGAGTGGTTTAGGACGCGAAATCTTAGACGCGATTGACTACTCCGTGATATCCGAATTACACAGGATTCAAAATTTTAGAGAAGCGCGCCGGACGGGGCATGGTGCGATAAGCGGAACGAACCGGACTGGGACGCCTCGATTTCCGCGCTGCCTTTTTCGCCACGTAACGCTCCTGCGCCTGTGATGGGATATGATTTGATTGCTGGGGGCCACTGGTCAGCCACTCGAAACCAACCTCATATGAGGCGTCGAAGCCGATGCGCGGCACAGTGCCCTCAATCGATCTCCATCCTCTCTTCTTCTCTGCCTCCTTTCTCCCTGCTCCCCACGCCCATCTTCGGCCCTCTCAAGCTCCACGCAATGATGAAGGAGAAGACCGCGGCTCTGGAGCGTGCAAAGAAGGCGTCGACAACGGCGAAGGGGAAGAAGACGGTGCGAGGCTCGTCATCGCGTTCCGCTCTGCTGCCTGGCTGTATCCAGGGGGATTGGATCCGCTCGACGATCTCGCAGGAGGACTTGGAGAATCTCGCTCACGACGGCCTGATTAAACCTGGGTCCTGGAGATTGCCTGGGGAGGAGTTTGAGCCTCAGGCGCGCGATGGTGAGTGTGTTCTCTTCACCATCCATGTCGAGCATGGTTTTTCTTTTCCTCCGCACCCGTTCTTTCGAGGGTTCTTGAACTTCCTCGGGGCTCAGATTCATCATTTCCCTCCGAACACTATCTGGTATCTTGTTGCTTTCATCTCCATGTGCGAAAACTTCTTGGGTTGTCACCCGCATTGGGGTCTCTTTAAGCATATATTCACTTGTCGGTCTCAGACAGTGAAGAAAGCTAACCCAGTCAACCAGAAAACGCACGTGATCCAAATGTGCGGGGGTCTAGGGATCCAAACGAGGGGGTAGGAGTTGCTTTCCCCTGGTGACTTTTCCTGAATTAGTTAGAGGATGGTAGTCGACCTGGTTTTACTGCAAGGATGTTCCGACTCCTGGTCAGTCGACTGGCCTCCCCCCTATCACTCTAGAGAGACTCTAGTCCCCTCTCTCACTAGTGGTAGCTCCGGAGGAGAAGGAGGAAGTGCAGATGCTGGTTGCGGCCGTTGTTGAACTGGTGAAGGGAGGAGTGACTGGGATGGGTCTGTTGGAGGTGTATCTCAGTCGACGGATCCAGCCCCTGCAAGCTCGTGACCACCCCATGTGGATGTACTCGGGCTCTGACGACACCGCTCGTACCCACCCGGAGGTGGTTGACGAGGAGAAGGTGGCCCAGTGGCTCCGGAGTGTTACTTGTAAAAAAGGATAACCCAAGGGGGGCCAGGAGGATTCTGCCATTCGACACCACCCATGCTCCTGGAGAGGTCAGATTCGCTTATCCGAGTGTTTTTACCTTTTATCTTTGTCGAGTGGTTATTCTTGAATCCGACTCATATAGACGACTTGCATCTTGTAGGTTTTCCCCAAGCTGCACTCGATGCCCAACAGGGAGGAGTTTCGGGAGGGAATCGACAGCGACAGTGAAGACAGTGACAACGGATATGCCGAAGACAGTGAAAATGAGAGCGAGGACTCAAGCAGTAGTGGTGACGAAGTCGACTCACTGCCTCGTTCCGAGCATCGATCCAAGCAGCAGGAAGACCCCACGAGGGAACAGGGCAAGGCTACCGCGCCGAGTGCCAAAGTTCCCAACTGCACTCGCACACCAACAACTGAGCCGACTGGAAAGGCTCCAAAATAGGCCAAAGTTGCTTCGCCCAAGCCTCGGAAGGCCTGCCAAGGATCAAGGTGGTTGTGCCCGTGACATCAATGTAAGCACTTATTTCGTGTATTTTTCCATGTTCTTGTGTAAACTCATTGGCTTCTTTGACCAAGTGAAATCTGGAATTTTCAGTGCTGCTTCTGCGTCTGCGACCCCCATGGATATTGACGAAGACCGTGGTGATGCGGAAACAGCAGATGCGTCCACCTCTTCAGCGGGTAAGGCTTTATGACTGATCCGTGTTCTGCTAATAGATTTTTGGGGTCGACTGAAATTTCACCATCGAGTGTTTTGCAGCACCAGCGAATATCAGTCAAATCCCTGATGATGATTGACGGGGGGATAGACCCTGGGTAGCCTCATCCACACCCTAGCAGATTTCAAGACATCGGGCCTAGCACTGCCCCTCAGTCTGACTGGTCGCAAGGCCGGCCTCCGTGGCCGGCTGGAGCCATCAGGCCGCCTCCAAGAAGGCGGTGCATCCCAGAAGGCGGCGAGTGTTGTGGAACGTAGTAATTTCAAAATTTGCCTACGATCACGCAAGATCTATCTAGGTGATGCATAGCAACGAGAGGGAGAGTGTGCCCACGTACCCTCGTAGACCAAAAGTGGAAGCATTAAGTAACGCGATTGATGTAGTCGAACGTCATCACGATCCAGCCGATCAAGTACCAAACGCATGGCACCTCCGTGATCTGCACATGTTCAGCTCGGTGATGTCCCTCGAACTCTAGATCCAGCTGAGGCCGAGGGAGAGTTCCGTCAGCACGATGGCGTGGAGACGGTGATGATGAAGTTACTGGCGCAGGGCTTCGCCTAAGCACTATGACGATATGACCGAGGTGGAAAACTATGGAGGGGGGCACCGCACACGGCTAAAGATCAACTTGTGTGTCTATGGGGTGCCCCCCTCCCCTGTATATAAAGGAGGAGAGGAGGGGGCCGGCCGGCCACAAGGGGCGCACCCAAGGGGGGAGTCCTACTGCAAGTAGGAGTAGGTTCCCCCCTTTCCTAGTCCAACTAGGAGGAGAAGGAAGGAGGGGAGGAAAGAAGGAAAGGGGGGCCGGACCCCCCTAGTCCAATTCAATTTGGGCTAGTGGGGGGGGGGGGAGGGGCCACACCTTGGCCTGCGTCCTCTCTTCCACCACTTGGCCCATGAGGCCCATTAACCCCCCGGGGGGTTCCGGTAACCCTCCAGTACTTCAGTTTTATTCGAAACTTCTCCGGAACACTTCCGTTGTCGAAATATAGCCGTTCAATATATCAACCTTTATGTCTCGACTATTTTGTGACTCCTCGTCATGTCCGTGATCTCATCCGGGACTCCGAACAACCTTCGGTACATCAAATCACAAAAACTCATAATACAAATTGTCATCGAACGTTAAGCGTGCGGATCCTACGTGTTCGAGAACTATGTAGACATGACCGAGACACGTCTCTGGTCAATAACCAATAGCGGAACCTGGTTGCTCATATTGGTTCCTACATATTCTACGAAGATCTTTCTCGGTCAAACCACATAACAACATACATTGTTCCCTTTGTCATCGGTATGTTACTTGCCTGAGATTCGATCGTCGGTATCATCATACCTAGTTCAATCTCGTTACCAGCAAGTCTCTTTACTCGTTCTGTAATACTTCATCCCGCAACTAACTCATTAGTCACAATGCTTGCAAGGCTTATAATGATGAGTATTACCGAGAGGTCCCAGAGATACCTCTTCGGAACACGGAGTGACAAATCCTAATCTTGATCTATGCCAACCCAACAAACACCTTCGGAGACACCTGTAGAGCACCTTTATAATAACCCATTTATGTTGTGTCATTTGGTAGCACATAAAGTGTTCCTCCGGTATTCGGGATTTGATAATCTCATAGTCTGAGGAACTTGTATAAGTCATGAAGAAAGGAGTAGCAATGAAACTATCACGATCATAATGCTAAGCTAACGGATGGGTCATGTCCAACACATCATTCTCCTAATGATGTGATCCCGTTCATCAAATGACAACACATGTCTATGGTTAGGAAACATAACCATCTTTTATTAATGAGCAAGTCTAGTAGAGGCATACTAGGGACAATATGTTTTGTCTATGTATTCACACATGTACTAAGTTTCCGGTTAATACAATTCTAGCATGAATAATAAAAAATTATCATGAAATAAGGAAATAAATAATAACCTTATTGTTGCCTCTAGGGCATATTTCCTTCAGCGAGGGCGCAGGACGACTCCTGCCAGGCGGCCCTTCGCCTCCTCAAAGTCTGCACCCACCTGCTACGACAAGATGGGGCGTGGCAACAGTGCCACCTGCCACCCTCGAATCCCGGAAGGAACATGGCCACAGTGCAGGCAGACCAGGCGGACACCCCTTGTCTGACACAACATTGTAGCCACGTGGCCCATGACGATGCCTACGTCAGGCAGGGCCATGCCCCCACGACGGGCGGTCGGTGAGGCCCGCAGGCGGTGGGCCCCACTAGCCCATGTATCCCCACAAGCGGCAGGGCCTGAGCAGGCGTCCTCAAGGGGAGGCCGACTCCTAGCAGGCGGCCTCCCCTCCCCTTGGAGTCTGTGCACCATTAACCACAAGTGATGGGGTGTGGCTACAGTGATCGCCCGCCAGGCGGCGGCACTGTAGTCATACCCCCCCGACCAAGCCATCATTATCAGGGGCAAGGCTACAGTGCAGCCTGGTCCCCCTGGCCCGCAGACGGCGGGCCCTACTTGTCGGCCGAGTTCACGGCAGCCGGCGGGAACCACCAGGCGGTGGGCCCCAACTGTCGGCAGAGAAGCCGGATCCCAGAGATGCTGACGACCGGGTCCCAGGACAAGCTGGATTACCATTGTACCCCTGGGGGGTAGGCTTATATAAACCCCCAGGGACACCCATGCAAAGGGTTCAGCCCGTAGATCACCTCACACCCCCATAGCTAAGGAGAAGTAGAGCTAGCTGCCTTCTTCCTCCTCTAGCCCGAACAGCTCAAGGAGCAACCTTGTATTTGCTATTGATCATAGTGATGCGGAGACCCCACAGAGCAGGATTAGGGGTGTTATCTCCATGGAGAGCCCCGAACCTGGGTAAGACCCGACGTTGTTTGAGGTCTTGCCTACTCCCGCTTCTAGTGCCCGGCAACATTCTATTAATCCCCTACATGATTAGCCACCCATTGGCATATGTCAAGGAAATACCACGACATTTGGCGCCCACTATGGGGCAAGGCGCACCGTTGTCCGGAGACACATTCTGGATAGGAACCCGTTTCCTTCCCCGTGAGTGCAGCCATCCCCGCTCGCCCGATGGCTCTTGCGCCGATGCTTTGCACGGCGTGGAAGCTGAGGGAGTCCTGGATTAAGGGGTCCTCGGACAGCCGTACTATATACTTTGGCCGGACTGTTGGACTATGAAGATACAAGATTGAAGACTTCGTCCCATGTCCGGATGGGACTCACCTTTGCGTGGAAGGCAAGCTTGGCAATTCGGATATGTAGATTTCCTTCTCTGTAACCGACTCTGTGTAACCCTAGCCACCTCCGATGTCTATATAAACTGGAGGGTTTAGTCCGTAGGACAACACCAGTCATAATCATAGGCTAGCCTCTAGGGTTTAGCCTCTACGATCTTGTGGTAGATCAACTCTTGTAATACTCATATCATCAAGATCAATCAAGTAGGAAGTAGGGTATTACCTCCATCGAGAGGGCCCAAACCTGGGTAAAACATCATGTCCCTTGCCTCCTGTTACCATTAGCCTTAGACGCACAGTTCGGGACCCCCTACCCGAGATCCGCCGGTTTTGACACCGACATTAGTGCTTTCATTGAGAGTTCCACTATGTCGTCACGGTAAGGCTTGATGGCTCCTTCAATCACCTTCAATGACGCAGTCCAAGGGGAGGTTTTCCTTCCCGGACAGATCTTCGTATTCGGCGGCTTCGTACTGCGGGCCAACTCGCTTGGCCACCTGGAGCAGATCGATAGCTACGCCCCTGGCCATCAGGTCAGGTATGGAAGCTTGAACTATACTGCCGACATCCATGGAGACTTGATCTTCGAAGGATTCGAGCCCATGTCAGGTACACCGGACAGTCGCGATGAGCATGACTTAGTCTGCCATCAGACTATGTTCGGGAGATCGCACCTGCGGCGGCCCCGGGAATCAATCCAGAACAGATCGCGCCTTCCGAGGACGGGTGGATGGACCCCGCCACGGAGGCCGTACACTTATCGGCATTGGAGTTGAACACTGATCCCACCTCTGGTGAGGATGAGGTCATCGGACCCCCGGACTCATCTCCGGCTACAGGATCTGAACCGCGTACGTCCATGCCCATCGAATCTGATTGGGCACCGGTCATGGAGTTCACCTCCGCGGATATTTTTCAGCACTCGCCCTTGAGTGATGTGCTAAACTCATTAAGGTCTCTTTCCTTGTCGAGAGATTCCGGGCCGAACTATGTCCGGCCCGAGTGGGAAGCGGACGACGAAGAAATTCGATCCCCACCCAAGCCACTGTCGATGACTTAACCGACGTGCTTGATTTCAACTCTGACGACATCGACGGTATGGATGACAATGCAGGAGAAGAATAGGAACCACCGCCTATAGGGAGCTGGATAACCACCTCATCATACGATATATATATATATATATATATATATATAGGGTAACGCTATTCTAAGCGTGAGTGTAGAATAGCTTATTCTACACCCCCTAGTAACGCTATGTACAAAATCTAGTAAAACGGTGTACAAAATGTAGTAATTCGGAAAATATTTTTTTATCATCTATGTTTGTAATTTACTACATTTTTATGAAAATTACTATATTTTACATAGTGTGTTACTATATTTTGTATGTACCGTTACTGGGGTGTAGAATAAGCTATTCTACACTCACGCTTAGTTTAGCGTTACTATATATATATATATATATATATATATATATAGCGTCATAGGCGCCGTTCCAGGCCCCGCCATAGCAAAAATAGTGATACCGGCACAAATAACAATCCGGATGGTGCCGAAGAAGAAACAATCCTGCCCAGCCAGGCTTCGAGCAGGCCGAGCAAGAGGATGGGCAAGCTACCCCTGAGGAACAGGCAATAGATGGATAATCAGAGGACGATAATTACATGCCTCTCTCCGAAGACGAAGTGAGCCTTGGCGACAAAGAATTCATCGTGCCTGAGGATCCCGTCGAGCAGGAGCGCTTCAAGGGCCGGCTTATAGGCACTGCAAAAAGCCTAAAGAAAAAGCAGCAACAGCTTCAAGCTGATCAAGATCTGCTAACTGATAGATGGACCGAGGTCCTGGCTATCGAGGAATACGGACTCGAGTGCCCTAGCAAAAGTTACCCAAAGCGCAGGTTGCTACCTACCCTCGAGGAGGAGGCTTTAAAGCCCACGCTACCAGCGCATGATGCCGCTGACCGGCCACCCCGTGGCCGCGACAAAGCGGGGTACCAGCCCGAAGTCCAGACCGCACCCCATCGCCAATCAAACGATAATACCAAGGCCTGGGGCTACACGAAAGACCTGCGAGATGTATTGGAAAACAAAGCAGGACAGTCAAGATCGATCTACGGATCACGAGGGTGCGCCACAAGACGTGACGATGACCGTCACGCCAGATACAATAAACCAAAGTCCGACCGGGCCGAATACAATAGACCAGATTCATTTGAACTACGTCGAGATGTAGCCCGGCATAGAGGTGCCGCACACCCCCTATGCTTCATTGAGGAAGTTATGGATCATGAATTCCCAGAAGGGTTTAAACCCGTAAACATTGAATTATATGTTGGCACAACAGACCCCGCAGTATGGATCGAAGATTTTCTCCTACACATCCACATGGCCCGCGGTGATGACTTACATGCCATAAAGTACCTACCACTTAAGCTCAAAGGACCGGCTCGGCATTGGCTAAATAGCCTGCCAGCAAGCTCCATTGGCAGTTGGGAGGACCTAGAAGACACATTCCTTGATAACTTCCAGAGCACTTACGTGCAACCACCGGATGCTGACGACTTAAGTCACATAACCCAACAGTCCAGAGAGTCAGCCAGGAAATTCTGGACTCGGTTCCTAACTAAGAAGAACCAAATTGTCGACTATCCGGATGCCGAAGCCTTAGCAGCTGTCGGTGTCAAAACTGGCGCATCTCGGGTAGGGGGTCCCGAACTATGCGTCTAGGCGGATGGTAATAGGAGACGAGGGACATGATGTTTTTACCCAGGTTCGGGCCCTCTCGATGGAGGTAAAACCCTACTCCTGCTTGATTGATATTGATGATATGGGTAGTACAAGAGTGGATCTACCACGAGATCAAGGAGGCTAAACCCTAGAAGCTAGCCTATGGTATGATTATTGTAATGGTTGTTCGTCCTACGGACTAAAACCCTCCGGTTTATATAGACACCGGAGAGGGCTAGGGTTACACAGAGTCGGTTACAATGGTAGGAGATCTACATATCCGTATCGCCAAGCTTGCCTTCCATGCCAAGGAAAGTCCCATCCGGACACGGGACGAAGTCTTCAATCTTGTATCTTCATAGTCTTGGAGTCTGGCCGATGATGATAGTCCGGCTATCCGGACACCCCCTAATCCAGGACTCCCTCAGTAGCCCCTGAACCAGGCTTCAATGACGATGAGTCCGGCGCGCAATATGTTTGGCATTGCAAGGCGGGTTCCTCCTCCGAATAATTCATAGAAGATTGTGAACAGGATAGTGTCCGGCTCTGCAAAATAAATTCCACATTCCACCATAGAGAGAATAATTTGTACACAAGTTCAATCTGCTGACGTATTTTGTGGCATGACGTCATACCACCACCAAGCCTTTACTTGAATCGTTTTTTATTTTACCACCTCAGCGCGTTAGTGAAGCAGTTTCCTTCGCACGTCTTGTCGAAGCAGAGATCGTGTTCCCCTTATTCCGGGATTCCCATCAATACGGACGTGGGTAACCCAACCGCGCCATTGATGGTGGCGCTTGGGAGATAAGCGAGTTTTACCAGGCCGGTGGGGACGCATAGTCTTCGTCCGCCCATATATAAGGGGATAAGGATCCACCTTTTTTACCTACGCCTTCTTCCTCCTTTGCTTATCCATCTCCGCGCACTCGAGCTCTAGCGCCCAAGTTCGCACATCTCGCCTCAACCTTCTCCAGCCATGTCCGGAGCGGGAGGCAAGTGGATGGCCTCCTCCGATACGGAGGGGCACATCGAAAAACTGTGCGGCGCCGGATACCTGTCCAGCGACATCGCACACCGGCTGCCCGACAAGGGGCATCTCATCCCCACCCCCAGGCCCCATGAGAGGGTCGTATTCCTTCCCCACTTCCTCCGCGGACTGGGCTTCCCACTTCATCCCTTCGTCCGAGGGCTCATGTACTACTACGGCCTGGACTTCCACGATCTGGCGCCAAATTTCATCCTCAACATCTCGGCGTTTATCGTCGTGTGCGAGGCCTTCCTCTGCATCCAGCCCCACTTCGGCTTGTGGCCAAAAACCTTCAACGTCAAGCCGAAGGTAGTGAAGGGCGTCCAAGCGGAGTGCGGAGGCGCCATCGTGGGAAAAATGCCCAACGTCCTCTGGCTCGAGGGCGCCTTTGTGGAAACCATCAAAGGGTGGCAATCGGGGTGGTTCTATATCACCGAACCGTGGGACTCTAAATGGGCAGCGGCCCCCGAGTTCAGATCTGGTACCCCCATGCAGCTCACCTCCTGGAAAGAGAAGGGCTTGCTATGGGGCAGTTCGGAGGAGCTGACCGGACTCCAGTCCTGTCTCCAGACCCTGGTGAACAAGAAGCTCAAGCTTGTCAACTTGATCCAGGTCATGATCGTCCGCCAGATTCTCCCCTGCCAACAACGGGCCTTCAATCTGTGGGAGTTTGATCCGGCACAGCACCGGACCCTTAGCGGGCTCTTCGACACAACGTACGAAGCTGCCTGGAGGGTGCTGTTCAAGGGCGGAGAAGCCCCCGCATCCGCAACTGAAGATCGCGGATTCAGCACGAAACGCCCGGCCGGTGTGGTAAGATATGTTATCCTTTATGGGACATTTATTTCTTTCATAGTTTGACTCTATTGAGGGATCTGAAATTCCCAATGCCTTTAATAGGACTGGCAGAGGACGTCCGGACAGGTTAACTGTCCGACTCCCCTCCCCGAAGACCCAACGGATACCCGTTTAACGGGGCTGCTAGTCCTGGCACTTTATGTGGTGCCGGAGAAGAAGGCCACGGGAACCCAAAGGAGTTCCCAGCGCCAGGTGGTATCGGACTCATTGTTCGATGGCTCCGAGGCGGACTCCTCCCCTGAAGACGAGGAGGAGAAAGAGGACTCTCCCCAGGAGGGGGGAGAGAGGAAGAGGAAGGCTTCCCCAACAGGGGCGGCCAAAGGGTCCAAGAGGGGAAGGACCCTTCCTCCGGACAGCTCCGCCAACGCCAACGTTGGCGACGAAGGGTGGCCCTCAAGGGCCAACCCTCCGGCAAGATCGTAAGTATCCGGATTCCTGAATGATTTATAATTTCTCTTTTGTGCCACATAGTGTCCTTCTAATGCCGCACACTACCTGTAGTCCGGCCGAGGATGATCTTCCCGCTTCATCAAGCGGGTCCTTGGCTCCGTCGGATGTAGATTCCGTTCCGACCGCCTCCACCCCTCGCGATGCTGAGGACGCCGAGGTGGGATCCCAAGAGGGGACCCGCCAAGAGGGGGAGGCTCCGGAGGTGCCACAGGCAACCTCCCGGACTTCGTGCCGGACTCCGCGCCGGAACCCGCAGTGGTTCCGGAGTCCGGCAGGCGGCCCCTTCATAAGAAGGGCAAGACCGTGACACCGGCAGCCTCCGTCCAACCGGAGGCGCCGGACGACTTGTTGGAGCCGCTCAACGGCGCTTCCATCGAGGAAGAACACCGCACTATCATGAGTGCGGTGATTCAGAAGGTCCAGCTCGCCAAGAGCGGGCTGACCAAAGCCTGCAACAGCCTTCTAACAGGCTTTGAGGTAAGAAGTTTTAAAATATGTAATATAATACCGCATAGACAGTAGCCCCTGATGCTCCGTTCGGTGTTCGGAAAGAAAAACCGGACTGAGGATCTAAAAAAGATATACGCAGGAGTTCTAAAAATTATGTCAATATGGGTTTGCAGGCTGCGCTGCTGACCTCTGCCGCACTGACTGTGGAGGTCGGTGCTTTGAAGCAGAACCTCGAGCGGTCCGAGAATGAGCTCGGCCTTGCCAAGAAGCAGCTCGAGGACAAAGAAGGTGATTAACCCCGTATTAAATTTGTACCTTACAGAAAAGGATTTTGGTTGCAATAGAAATGACCAGGATAACGTGGGCACTGCAGGGGCCACGAACGAGGTGGCGACCCTGAAGGAGGCCGTGTCCGCGGCCGAACGTAATGCGGCCATGGAACGAGCGGAGCGAGGGAAGCAGGAGGCGCCGGTGGCGGAGGTGCGCAAGAGCTCCAGGCTCTCATGGAAAAGCATGAGAGTTTGGAGCGCGACTCGAAGACTCGAGAGTCCGAGCTTGCCTCGGCTCTTGAGAGTGCCAAAGCCGCTAAGGCCGAGGCACATAAGGCCCTCCAGGAGATTGAGGCGGTGAAGAAAATAGCGGCGGTAAGGCATTTTTCATGCAAAGCAAGCATGTGAATGTGAATTACCTGTTACTTACCCGAATTCGGAGCTCTCCAGGAGCGATTGCAGATCTACCTCGCAGCGTGTCCTATGCCGCCGCATTCTACCGGGCTGAGGAGGGGAGTTCGACGGAGAAGGTCTTCTGGTCTCAGTATGCTGAGGCCGGACATCCGGTGCCCCTTAGCGACCAGCTGAAGCAGTTGGTCGAGCTCCACAAGGTAGCCGAGCAGGCCATGAAGGGCCTCATAGTCCGGCTGTGGCCTGAAGAGGCCATGCCTGGGAGGCTTATAACGGACGCACCGCTACTTCGGCCTCGTGCGGCGGCTGGTGGATGCGTGCCCCTGGGTGGAAGTCATCAAGCGCTCCGCCTGCATTGAAGGTGCCCGTCGGGCCCTTGCCCGTGCAAAGGTGCACTGGGGCAGGCTGGATGCTGAGAGGCTTATAACGGACGCACCGCTGGCGGGCAATGAGTATTGTACGCCCGAAATGTACTATAAGAGTGTCCTGAAGGGTGCCCGCAAGATTGCGGATGAGTGGCCCAAAGATGTAATTTTTTAGTAGACTCGCAATGTGTTATCCTGTGCGCTGAAAACTTTGTTCATATGCGCTAAGCAACGCTTATTAATTTAAAATATTACCTTCTGTGCAGCCGTTTATCAAATCTGAGAGATGGCAAGTCATCGGCTTTAGCCCCCATGCCACGAGTGCTGGGGTGTTCGGGATAAACTTGAGCGCTCTTGTTCCCATTTTTGGGTCCATCTAGGGAGGCGCTCAACACAACGAACAAGGCAACCGGACTTATAATGCTTGAACACTCTCACTTAGCCATAGAATTCTATAATTTTAAATTTCGGCGAAGCCCCAAGTGTTTGGAAGACCGAATTCGGGGCGCTATCCACGCCTGGGCCGGACACAGCCGGTTCCTCGCTCTAAGCGGCGTAAGTCTTTAGGGACTCGAAAAGACCTCTCAAACAGCGACCAGCTCTCGCCTTATCATGACGGTCAGTTTTAGCTTTCTCCACTGAGGTGCTCGCCCAGCTCAACCGGGGCGCAATCGCAGTGGTTCTCCCAGTGCTACCTTAGCCGATAGAACGGAACGTAAGGTACCAAAACATGGGAGCCGGGCAAACCCAACTATTGACCCAAGACATGATTCGGAGCCGATGCATATAATGCTATAAGTTTGGGGTGCCGCACTTGTGAAAGTGTTCGGACTTATCACACCATAATGCGGGGAACATAAGCCCCTGGTGTATTCGACCGTACCAAAGTGTACAGACGCAAGATGTCATAAATGAACATATAATAAAAAAAAGGAATGCAATTATAAACAAAAAGTGATGTATTGTTTATTCAAGGAATTCTGCTATGAGTGCAGAACGATACAAATAGTGCGGTAAGCAAGGGTTTGGACTATTAGACATGTCCCCCTCCAGGGGTAGGCTGCGGAATGATGTATTAAACAGATGTAATGCTCATAATGGAGACCACCTGAGCGTTCGTCGTAGCCATTGTCCCTCCCTGGCTGTTGCATCGTGAGTTCGGCAGATCTACTGCCGGACAGGGCCTCTGGTAAACGGAGTCCTATGGAAAAAAAAAGAAAAAAAAAGAAAGTGACACACGTGGGAGCCCCTGGTGTGGTTGAGCCGCACTCTGGGCCTATCGTGGTCATGCCCATCCCCCTATGCCCATGAAAGGGCTTGTCTTGCAATCATGCAAGGGCTGGGGTTGGGGCCGCATTGCTACGCGTGCTCGGAACATGCCAGGTGGTCTTGATGTATGTTACTCCGGGCGCGTTTAGTCATGTCCGGTCATTTAACGGTCGGACTCGAGAATTGCCTTAAGAGGCTGCTCTGTACTTCGGCCGTGAGAGCCGCTGTGTGTTCCTTCGTGCGGAGGGAGCGTTCAGTGTTTCCGTTGACCGTGATGACTCCACGAGGGCCTGGCATCTTGAGCTTGAGGTATGCATAATGCGGCACCGCGTTGAACTTTGCAAACGCGGTTCGTCCGAGCAGAGCGTGATAGCCACTGCAGAACGGGACTATGTCGAAGATTAACTCCTCGCTTCGGAAATTATCCGGGGATCTGAAGACCACTTCCAGTGTGACTGAGCCTGTACAATTGGCCTCAACACCTGGTATGACGCCTTTGAAGGTCGTCTTTGTAGGTTTAATCCTTGAGGGGTCTATGCCCATCTTGCGCACTGTATCCTGATAAAGCAGGTTCAGGCTGCTGCCGCCGTCCATCAGGACTCTAGCGAGGTGAAATTCATCGACGATTGGGTCTAAAACCAATGCGGCGAATCCGCCATGGCGGATACTGGTGGGGTGGTCCCTTCAATCGAAAGTGATCGGGCAAGAGGACCATGGGTTGAACTTCGGGGTGACTGGCTCCATCGCATATACGTCCCTAAGTGCACTCTTCTGCTCCCTCTTGGGTATGTGGGTTGCGTATATCATGTTTATTCTCCGTACTTGTGGGGGGAAACCCTTATGTCCTCTACTGTTCACCGGCCGGGTCTCCTCCTCGTCATCGCTATGCAGCCCCTTGTCATTGTTTTCGGCAATTAACTTGCCTGCCTGCTTGAATACCCAACAATCCCTGTTGGTGTGGTTAGCTGGCTTTTCGGGGGTGCCATGTATCTGGCAAGAGCGGTCGAGTATTCGGTCCAAATTGGACGGACCCGGAGTAGTTCTTTTGAATGGCTTTTTCCGCTGACCGGGTTTAGAGCCTCTGAATCCGGCATTGACTGCTGTATCCTCAGTGTTATCGCCATTAATGTGGCGTTTGTTTTTGTTGTGAGGCGACCTGCCATTGCGGTCCTTGCTGTCCGGACTGCCAGAATTTTTGCTGAGGTTGTTACTGCAAGCTAGCCAGCTGTCCTCTCCCGCACAGAAGCGGGTCATGAGTGATGTGAGGGCTGCCATGGATTTCGGCTTTTCCTGTCCTAGGTGCCGGGCCAGCCACTCGTCGTGGATGTTATGTTTGTAGGCTGCGAGGGCCTCTGCATCTGGACAATCGACGATTTGATTTTTCTTTGTGAGGAACCATGTCCAGAATTGTCTGGCCGATTCGTCTGGCTGCTGAATTATATGGCTTAGGTCATCGGCGTCTGGTAGTCGCACATATGTGCCCTGGAAGTTGTCGAGAAATGTGGCTTCCAGGTCATCCCAACACCCAATTGACTCTGCTGGCAAGCTGTTAAGCCAATGCCGAGCTGGCCTTTAAGCTTGAGTGGGAGATACTTGATGGCGTGGAGATCGTCACCGCGGGCCATATGGATATGAAGGAGATAATCTTCGATCCAAACCGCGGGGTCTGTTGTGCCATCGTAGGATTCAATGTTCATGGGTTTAAACCCTTTAGGGATTTGATGATCCATTACTTCGTCTGTGAAGCATAGTGGGTGTGCGGCGCCTCTATATTGAGCAATATCACGACGTAGCTCAAGAGAGCTTTGTCTGTTGTGTTCGGCCTGGCTGGAGTTGCTGTATCCGGCGCGACGGTAGTCGTCGTGGGTCGTGGGGCACCCACGTGATCGGTAGATAGATGTTGATTGTCTTGCCTTATCCTCCAATATATCCCGCAAGTCCGGCGCATTCCCCTGTGGCTTCGCGCTTTCGAGCGGTGCCGGGGTACGGTTCTGGCGGAGGGCCTAGATGCCTCTCTGTCGCGGCCACGAGGTGGTCGGTCTGCCGTATTGTGTGCTGGTGATGAAGGTTTGTATGCTTCCTCCTCTAGTCAGGGGAGCAACTTACGTTTTGGGTAGCTTTTGGAGGGGCGTTCGAGTTCATACTCTTCGGCCGCGAGGACCTCGGTCCATCTGTCGGCCAGTAGGTCTTGATCAGCTCGAAGCTGCTGCTGCTTTTTCTTTAGGCTGTTCGCCGTGGACATTAGCATGCGTTTAAAATGCTCTTGTTCAACGGGATCCTCGGGCACGACGAATTCGTCGTCGTTGAGGCTTGCCTCGTCTCCGGAGGGAGGCATGTAATTTTCATCCTCCTCGTCTGCCGCTCTCTCTTGAGGGCTGGCTTCCCCGTCCTCCTATGCTGAATCTTGCTGGAGGGGGTTGTCTTTGGCACTCTCTGGGGTGTTATTATCTCCGGTGCCGGAATCTCCATTCTTGCTGTGGAGGGATTTAGAGCGGCGCCACTGATGTCGGCGCTTGGGCTTTTTCTTAGAGGAATCTGCCTCCGCTGCTTCTTCGCCGTCCCCATCCTTTGGGGTGTCCACCATGTATATGTCTTATGACGAGGTGGTCTTCCAGTGCCCTGTAGGCGCTGGTTCTTGATCGTCTCCGGCATCGTCGTCCATACCGTCGATGTCTTCGGAGTCGTAGTCTAGCATGTCGGTTAGATCGTCGACAGTGGCTACAAAGTGGATGGTGGGTGGGCTTTGAATTTCTTCGTCGTCCGCATCCCAACCATCCTGACCGCAGTCCAGCCAGGGTTCTCCTGATAACGAGAGATACTTTAGCGAGTTCAGGATGTCACCAAAAGGCGAGTGCTGAAAGATGTCCGCAGCGGTGAACTCCATGATCGGCGCCCAATCGGATTCGGTTGGCAGGGGTGCAGGAGGTTCGGAGTCCGGCAAGGAGTCCGGCACCTCGGAGTCACGAGCTTTGCAAAGTACAAGGTCGGTATTCGGCTCCGTCGCCGTAGCAGTTGTAGCTCCCGAGGCGGTGTCCAGCCACCAGTCCTCGATCTGCTCGGTCGGCTCCGAACTATGGGTCAGAGCGGATTCGTGTGCGGCCTCCAAGGTACTGTCCGGCGGCAGAGCTAGATCATGCCCATCGTGACAGTGCGGCACGCTCGGCTATGGCTCGAATCCATCAAAGATCAAGTCTCCGCGGGTGTCAGCCGTGAAGTTTAGGCTTCCACATCTGACCTGATGGCCAGGGGCGCAGCTTTCGATCTGCTCCAGATGGCCAAGTGAATTTGCCCACAGTGCAAAGCAACCAAACACGAAGATCTGTCCGGGGAGAAAATTCTCACCCTGGACTGCGTTGTCGTTTGAAGAAGCCATCAAGCCTATCGGTGACGACACAGAGGAACTCTCAATGAAAGCACCAATGTCGGTGTCAAAACCGGCGGATCTCGGGTAGGGGGTCCCGAACTGTGCGTCTAGGCGGATGGTAACAGGAGACGAGGGACACGATGTTTTTACCCAGGTTCGGGCCCTCCCGATGGAGGTAAAATCCTACTCTTGCTTGATTGATATTGATGATATGGGTAGTACAAGAGTGGATCTACCACGAGATCAAGGAGTCTAAACCCTAGAAGCTAGCCTATGGTATGATTGTTGTAATGGTTGTTCGTCCTACGGACTAAAACCCACCGGTTTATATAGACACCGGAGAGGGCTAGGGTTACACAGAGTCAGTTACAATGGTAGGAGATCTACATATCCGTATCGCCAAGCTTGCCTTCCACGCCAAGGAAAGTCCCATCCAGACATGGGACGAAGTCTTCAATCTTGTATCTTTAATATTGGAGTCTGGCCGATGATGAAAGTCCGGCTATCCGGGCACCCCCTAATCCAGGACTCCCTCAGCAGCCTTCAAGCATAACATCCGTGACGAATGGCTTGCCCGACACCTCAGCCAAGAAAAGCCAAAATCCATGGCAGCCCTCACGACACTCATGACCCGCTTTTGCGCGGGTTGCTACCTCTTGAACACTACGTTGGATTTCCCCGAAGAGGAGAGGATGATGCTGGAAAGTAGCGTAAGTATTTCCCTCAGTTTTTGAGAACCAAGGCATCAATCCAGTAGGAGACCACACACAAGTCCCTCGTACCTACACAAAATGATAGCTACTCGCAACCAACGCGATTAGGGGTTGTCAATCCCTTCACGGTCACTTACGAGAGTGAGATCTTATAGAGATGATAAATAATATTTTTGGTATTTTTGATAGATAGATGCAAAGTGAAAAGTAAAAGGCAAAGTAAAAACAAAGCAAGTAAATAAGGTAATGGAGATTGATATGATGAGAATAGACCCGGGGGCCATAGGTTTCACTAGTGGCTTCTCTCAAGAGCATAGATATTCTATGGTGGGTGAACAAATTATTGTTGAGCGCTATCCAGCATGCATCTAGAGTATTAAGTTAAAAACATAGTAACGCCTTAAGCAAGATGACATGATGTAGAGGGATAAATTCATGCAATATGATAAAAACCCCATCTTGCTATCCTCGATGGCAACAATACAATACGTGCCTTGCTGCCCCTTCTGTCACTGGGAAAGGACACGGCAAGATTGAACCCAAAGCTAAGCGCATCTCCCATTGCAAGAACTATCAATCTAGTTGGCCAAACCAAAAAGGATAATTCGAAGAGACTTGCAAAGATAACTCAATCATACATAAAAGAATTCAGAGAAGATTCAAATATTTTCCATAGATAATACTGGATCATAAACCCACAATTCATCGATCTCAACAACCACACCACAAAAAGAAGATTACATCGAATAGATCTCCACGAGAGAGGGGAGAACATTGTATTGAGATCCAAAAAGAGAGAAGAAGCCATCTAGCTACTAGCTATGGACCCGAAGGTCTGAAGTAAACTACTCACACTTCATCGGAGGGGCTATCGTGTTGATGTAGAAGCCCTCCGTGGTGGATGCCCCCTCCAGCGGAGCTCCGGAACAGGCCCCAAGATGGGATCTCGTGGATATAGAAGGTTGCGGCAGTGGAATTAGGTTTTTGGCTCCTCCTCTTATCGTTTGGGGATACGTAGGTATATATAGGAGGAAGGAGTACGTCGGTCGAGCAACAGGGGGCCCACGAGGTAGGGGGCGCACCGAGGGGGGGCGCACCCTCCACCCTCGTGACCACCTCTGGCACTTCTTGGAGTAGGGTCCAAGTCTCTTGGATCACGTTCGGTGAGAAAATCACGTTCCCGAAGGTTTCATTCCGTTTGGACTCCGTTTGATATTCCGTTTCTTCAAAACACTGAAATAGGCAAAAAATAGCAATTCTGGGCTGGGTCTCCAGTTAATAGGTTAGTCCCAAAAATAATATAAAAGTGGAAAATAAAGCCCAATATAGTCCAAAACAGTAGATAAAGTAGCATGGAGCTATCAAAAATTATAGATACGTTGGAGACGTATCAAGCATCCCCAAGCTTAATTCCTGCTCGTGCTCGAGTAGGTAAATGATAAAAAAGAATTTTTGATGCGGAGTGATACTTTTGCATAATTTCAATGTAAATCTTCTTAATTGTGATATGAATATTCAGATCCGAAAGATTCAAGACAAAAGTTCATATTGACAAAAAATAATAATACTTCAAGCATACTAATCAAAGCAATGATGTCTTCTCAAAATAACATGGCAAAAGAAAGTTCATCCCTACAAAATCATATAGTTAGGCTATGCTTCATTTTCGTCACACAAAGATGTTCCCAACTTCTATACCCCCGATGACAAGCCAAGAAATTGTTTCATACTTAAATAATCTCAAACTTTTTCAACCTTCACGCAATACATGAGCGTGAGCCATGGATATAGCACTATGGGTGGAATAGAATGTGATGATGGGGACTGTGTGGAGAAGACAAAAAAGGAGAAAGTCTCACATTGACGAGGATAATCAACGGCCTATGGAGATGCCCATCAATTGATGTCAACATGAGGAGTAGGGATTGCCATGCAATGGACGCACTAGAGCTATGAATGCTCAACAAAAGAAAACTAGTGGGTGTGCATCCAACTTGCTTGCTCATGAAGACCAAGGGCATTTGAGGAAGCCCATCGTAGGAATATACAAGCCATGTTCTATAATGAAAAATTCCCACTAGTATAAAAAGACAACTTATGAGACTCACTACATGAAGAACAAGGTGCTACTTTGAAGCACAATATATGAGCCTCACTACATGAAGGACAAGGCGCTACTTTGAAGCACAAGTGTGGAAGAAGAGATAGTAGCATTGCCCTTTTTATTTATTAGGTTTTTTCTTCTTTTTTTTTTATTTTGGCCTTTCTTTTTTTTCTTTTGGCCTTTTTTTATTTTTGGCCTTTCTTTTTTCTTTTCTTTTTGGGCAATGCTCTAATAATGATGATCATCACACTTCTATTGATTACAACATAAGGATTACAACTCGAAACTTAGTACAAGATATGACTCTATATGAATGCCTCCGGCGGTGTACCGGGATGGTGCAATAAATCAAGAGTGACATGTATGAAAAATAATGCATGGTGGCTTTGCCACAAATACGATGTCAACTACATGATCATGCAATGGCAATATGACAAAAGTAATGTATGTCATGATGAAGATGATGGAAGTTGCATGGCAATATATCTCGGAATGGCTATGGAAATGCCATGATAGGTAGGTATGGTGGCTGTTTTGAGGAAGATAAAAGGAGGTTTATGTGTGATAGAGCGTATCGTATCATGGGGTTTGGATGCACCGGCGAAGTTTGCACCAACTCTCAAGGTGAGAAAGGGAAATGCATGGTACCGAAGAGGCTAGCAAAGGCGGAAAGGTGATAGTGCGTATAATCCATGGACTCAACATTAGTCAAAAGAACTCATATCTTATTACAAAAATTTAGAAGTCATCAAAAATCAAGTACTACGCGCATGCTCCTAGGGGGATATATTGGTAGGAAAAGACCATCGCTCGTCCCCGACCGCCACTCATAAGGATGCACAAGCCATGTACACTTCATGTTTCAAATTTGTTACACAACTTTAACCATACGTGCATGCTACGGGACTTGCAAACTTCAACACAAGCATTCTTTGAATTCATAATTACCCAAGTAGCATGACTTTGGTATTATCACATTGATATCTCAAAGCAATTATCAAGCATCAAACTTATCTTAGTATTCAACGCACTCAAAAGAAAGTTTAACATATCTTGAACACCCAGTATATTAACATTAAGCAAATTACCATGCTATTAACGACTCTCAAAATAATCTAAGTGAAGCATGAGAGATCAATAGTTTGTTTAAAACAAATCCACCACCGTTCTCTAAAAGATCTAAGTGAAGTACTAGAGCAAAAATTATCACGCTCAAAAGATATAAGTGAAGCACTATGAGCAAAACTATCAAGCTCAAAAAGATATAAGTGAAGCACATAGAGTATTCTAACTAATTCCAATTCATGTATGGCTCTCTCAAAAGGTGTGTACAGCAAGGATGATTGTGGTAGACTAACAATCAAAGACGCAAATAATACAAGACGCTCCAAGCAAAGCACATATCATGTGGTGAATAAAAATATAGCTCCAAGTAAATTACCGATGGAAGTGGACGAAAGAGGGGATGCCTTCCGGGGCATCCCCAAGCTTTGACTTTTTGTTGTCCTTGGAT
This sequence comes from Triticum timopheevii, assembly GCA_963921465.1. Lineage (NCBI taxonomy): Eukaryota > Viridiplantae > Streptophyta > Magnoliopsida > Poales > Poaceae > Triticum > Triticum timopheevii. The sequence goes on along the minus strand of OY997264.1, from coordinate 170,741,031 downwards.
TATCTTGGGGGTGCCATGGGCATCCCCAAGCTTAGGCTCTTGCCACTCCTTGTTCCATAATCCATCAAAAGAATTCACCCAAAACTTGAAAACTTCACAACACAAAACTCAACAGAAATCTCGTGAGCTCCGTTAGAGAAAGAAAACAACAGACTACTTCAAGGTACTGTAATGAACTCATTCTTTATTTATATTGGTGTTAAACCTACTGTATTCCAACTTCTATATGGATTATAAACTATTTTATTAGCCATAGATTCATCAAAATAAGCAAACAACACACGCAAAACAGAATCTATCAAAAACAGAACAGTCTGTAGCAATCTGTAACTAACGCAAACTTCTGGAACTCTAAAAATTCTACCAAAATAGGAAGTCCTGGACAATTTGTTTATTGAACAGCATCAAAGAGAATCAACGCAAAAGAACATTCCTGTGATTAAACAAAATTATATTCGCGCGTGCAAAGATTCTGTTTTTCAGCAGAATCAAATCAACTATTATCGTAGGTTATCCTATAGGTTCTATTTGGCACAAACACTAATTAAAACATAAAACCACATCCAAACAGAGGGTAGATGGATTATTTATTCCTAAACAGAAGCAAAAACAAAAAACACAAAATAAAATTGGGTTGCCTCCCAACAAGCGCTATCTTTTAACGCCCCTAGCTAGGCATAAAAGCAAGGATAGATCTAGGTATTGCCATCTTTGGCAGGCAATAGATAAGTGACTCTCATGATAGATTCATATGGTAATTTTATTTTATTTCTAGGTAAGTGTTCCATGCCCTTCTTTAAGGGAAATTGGAATCTAATATTCCCTTCCTTCATATCAATAATTGCACCAATCGTTCTAAGGAAAGGTCTACCAAGAATAATAGGACATGAAGGATTGCAATCTATGTCAAGAACGATAAAATCTATGGGCACATAATTCCTATTTGCAACAATAAGAACATCATTAATTCTTCCCATAGGCTTTTTAATAGTGGAATCCGCAAGATGCAAGTTTAGAGAGCAATAATCAAAATCACGGAAATCTAGCAAATCACACAAAGTTTTGGGAATAGTAGAGACGACACTAGCACCCAAATCACACAAAGCATGAAACTAATCTTTAATTTTAATTTTAATGGTAGGTTCCCACTCATGATACAGTTTTCTAGGGATAGAAACTTTCAACTCGAGTTTTCTTCATAAGATTGCATCAAAGCATCAACAATGTGTTCGGTAAAGGCCTTATTTTGACTATAAGCATGAGGAGAATCTAGCACAGATTGCAACAAGGAAATACAACCAATAAAAGAGCAATTTTCATAATTAAATTCCTTGAGATCCAAAATAGTGGGTTTAGCAACATCTAGGTTTTTATTTCTTTCAATCCCACCTTCATCAATTTCATCATCAAGATCTAGAAACTCCGAATTCTTAGAACGCCTTCTAGGTAAAGGAAGATCATATTCAGTTTCATCAAGATTCATATTGCAAAACAAAGATTTAATGGGGGACACATCAATAACTTTTAGATCTTCATCTTGATTTTCATAGGTATTCGGTTTAGCGGCCATCTTATTGACTAAGGTGGCTTGCATATCCGAAATTCCGGCGGTCAACTTTTCAAGACGAGCAATTTGGGCTCTTATACCATCAAATTCTTTAGACATATCATCGAGTTCTTTATTCATATAACTCATAAAACTCTTTTGTTCCTTAAGCTCGTTTCTAAAGAAATTATTATGCTCAAATTGCAAAACCATAAACTTTCTGACATTGCTTTCGATCTCCTCTAGCCTTTTAAGGTGAAGATCACCAAGTCTAGGTAGAGCCATTGTGATAAGCAAGCAAACTAACACACGAGCAAACAAACGGACGAGGACAAAGGCAAACAGGAAAGAGAGGAGGAGATTGGGAAAGAGAGGGCGAATAAAACGACAAGGGTGAAGTGGGGGAGAGGAAAATGAGAGGCAAATGGCAAATAATGTAATGCGAGAGATAGGATTGTGATGGGTACTTGGTATTGTTGACTTGCTTGCGTGAGCCTCCCCGGCAACGGCGCCAGAAATTCTTCTTGCTACCTCTTGAGCACTGCGTTGGATTTCCCCGAAGAGGAGAGGATGATGCAGCAAAGTAGCGTAAGTATTTCCCTCAGTTTTTGAGAACCAAGGTATCAGTCCAGTAGGAGACCATGCACAAGTCCCTCGTACCTACACAAAATGATAGCTACTCACAACCAACGCGATTAGGGGTTGTCAATCCCTTCACGGTCACTTACGAGAGTGAGATCTGATAGAGATGATAAATAATATTTTTGGTATTTTTGATAGATAGATGCAAAGTGAAAAGTAAAAGGCAAAGTAAAAACAAAGCAAGTAAATAAGGTAATGGAGATTGATATGATGAGAATAGACCCGGGGGCCATAGGTTTCACTAGTGGCTTCTCTCAAGAGCATAGATATTTTACGGTGGGTGAACAAATTACTGTTGAGCAATTGACAGAATTGAGCATAGTTATGAGTATATCTAGGTAATGATCATGTATATAGGCATCACGTCCGAGACAAGTAGATCGAAACGATTCTGCATCTACTACTATTACTCCACTCATCGACCGCTATCCAGCATGCATCTAGAGTATTAAGTTAAAAACAGAGTAACGCCTTAAGCAAGATGACATGATGTAGAGGGATAAATTCATGCAATATGATAAAAACATCTTATTATCCTCGATGGCAACAATACAATAGTGCCTTGCTGCCCCTTCTGTCACTGGGAAAGGACACCGCAACATTGAACCCAAAGCTAAGCACTTCTCCCATTGCAAGAACTACCAATCTAGTTGGCCAAACCAAAAAGGATAATTCGAAGAGACTTGCAAAGATAACTCAATCATACATAAAATAATTCAGAGAAGATTCAAATATTTTCCATAGATAATACTGGATCATAAACCCACAATTCATCGGTCTCAACAAACACACCGCAAAAAGAAGATTACATCAAATAGATCTCCATGAGAGAGGGGGAGAACATTGTATTGAGATCCAAAAATAGAGAAGAGGCCATCTAGCTACTAGCTATGGACCCGAAGGTCTGAAGTAAACTACTCACACTTCATCAGAGGGGCTATGGTGTTGATGTAGAAGCCCTCCGTGGTGGATGCCCCCTCCGGCGGAGCTCCGGAACAGGCCCCAAGATGGGATCTCGTGGATACAGAAGGTTGCGGCGGTGGAATTAGGTTTTTGGCTCCTCCTCTAATCGTTTGGGGATACATTGGTATATATAGGAGGAAGGAGTACGTCGGTGGAGCAACAGGGGGCCCACGAGGTAGGGGGCGCGCCCAGGGGGGCGCCCTCCACCCTCGTGACCGCCTCTGGCACTTCTTGGAGTAGGGTCCAAGTATCCTGGATCACGTTCGGTGAGAAAATCACGTTCCCGAAGGTTTCATTCCGTTTGGACTCCATTGGATATTCCGTTTCTTCAAAACACTGAAATAGGCAAAAAAACAGCAATTCTGGGCCGGGCCTCCGGTTAATAGGTTAGTCCCAAAAATAATATAAAAGTGGAAAATAAAGGCCAATATAGTCCAAAACAGTAGATAAAGTAGCATGGAGCAATCAAAAATTATAGATACGTTGGGGACGTATCACGGGCGAGGACAGCTGACTGGCTCGTAGCAACATTATACCCAAAAACTCCGGCGATTCAGACGCCAGAGACAGCAACGACAAGCCATGACACAATAGACATAAGCGTCGCAATAATGGTGACAACGCTGAAGACACGACAGTCAATGCCGGATTCAGAGAGCAGCAGTCCTGCCCGCGGCTTCAGCCTTGGTCAGCTCCAGCCGCTCTACATACTCGCACTCAAGGCCGGCGCGAGCCTCCGCCACGTGATGGTCGATCTCCTCCTGGATTCGGGCCTCCCGCGTGCCGACGTCGTCCTCCGCCTGGGTGACCTGGCGCTCCCTCGTTTCCAACCGCTCCAGATCGAGGTTGCGCTTGGGAGCCTCCAATGTCAGTGCTTCCTCGCGTCTCCGGAGCTCCTCCTCTTTAGCGGGCGCCCCTTTTAGCGACGCAAGGGCGGCCCGGCCCAACTCCGCCTACTGCTCCAGGGAGTTGCACCAGTCTTGGAGCTCCCACGCGCGCTCCTCCGCGGCTTCGCGTCGCCTATCTGCTTCCTGAGCCTCCTCAATGGCCCAGGCGCAGGCCTCCCGAGAAGACACCAGAGATGCCTCAGCCTTGGCATTGTCGAGATCGCGCTGATGGCGCGCGAGCCGACAGCCGCCTTCAGCTTGCACCACTCCTCAATCAGCCGCAAGCCTTCAGCTTCAAGATGCGCGTCTTCGCCCGCCAGCTCTGCGCCAAGCTGGCTCACTGCATCGGCCGCCCTCTGGAGGAGCTCTTGGCGGACAGTGCTGCGCTCCCGCGCGCGCCTGAGCACGTCGTCAACATCATCCTCCGCCATCGACACTGGCGGAGGACCCTGGAGTGGTTCACCCCCTCTCGGCAGGGGGCTGGGGGCTGGCGCCCCCACGATCACCAAGCGGGCCCCACAAGGGACCCAACCAGGCGCCGATCCACCTCCCGATGAGGACCGGAATATCGACTTCAGCCACTCGCCGCCTATGATTAGGGGAGGAGCCCGGGGCAAGCTAGTTGTGCCCAGGGAGGGCTTGCGAAGGAGGAGCGACGCGCCCACAGGTTCAAGGCGCACCGCCGGCCGGCCTACCTCTCCGGCCGAGCCCGCGCCGGGGGAGGCACGCAGACTCGGGATAATCAAGGTCGGTGATGGAGAAGAAGCCTGAGGAAGCGGCTCCTCAACTGGCTCCGCGGGCTCGTTAGAGGGGATCCTGAAAGACCATGGTCAGCAAAGGGAGCGGCAAGCAAGGAACTACAAGAAGGAGGGACTTACTCATCCATGGCGAAGTACTTCCTGTGCTTCAATGGGCGGAACGGGCGATCATCACCATTGGAAGCCGCCTTCCTCTTGCGAAGGGCCTCGAAATCTAAGCGGAACCGGCCGAAGCTCGCGACGTGAGGGCCGGCGCGCGGCATAGGAGCCGAAGCATCAGGACGGCCTATATCAAGGGCGCCGGCCTGAGAGGAGTGATCAGGTGCCCACCTTTCGGTGGCCTGCCGAGGCCTCGGGGACTTTAGCCTCGGGAGCCGCAAGTCGTGCCCCCTCATCAGCCACCACCTCGCGAGGGGCTCCATAAGCTCTGGAGGATGACGCCTCGGGAACCCCATGTGACATCAGCACCTCAACATCAGGCCCCCCAGCTCCTGCCAACGCTTGCCTCCCTGCAACGACTCCTGAGGCAAGGCCGGCGCGGGCGGCTGGGGGAAGGACCGCAGTGACCGGGTTCTCGCGTGGCCCCGCGAGGCCAGCCGGGCGCAGCCCCCATTCGTCAAAGCGGGGCATCTACCTCACGAACTCGACCCTGTTTGTGCAAAGATACAACAGAGCACCACCATGACGAACGCTGCTAGGAGAAGGGTCGCCAGTCAGAACCTCCAGCACCTTCTTCCGCGTCTCAGGCGCAAGATCCTCTTCCTGGAGCCTCATACGATCCTGACGCCCGGAGTAGAGCCTCATACGATCCTGGTCCTCTTCCTGGCGTTGGAGTGGAGCGATGCGGCGCCGGGGGAAGTCCTTCACCACCTGGGCGCCGTCACCCCGAGCTTCCTCAGCCTCTCGAAGCGATGCTAGGGGAAAGCAAGCTGGGGGCTCGTAAGCTCCACGTGACCCCAACCAGGATTGGGAATGGCAGGCAGCGCCGGGTGTGCGAGCAAGGGGCTGGGCACCCCAACGTCCACATACAGCCACCGCTCCTGGAACCCGCTCGCAGAAGGAGGGAGGCCAAAATCAATCCCCGAGGCAGCCATCTCCAGCACGGCCTGGAAGCTCACGCATCCCAAACACCGGGAAGGGTCAGACAAGCGCAGAGAGAAGAAGTGGCACAGAAGGGCAACGGAAGGAGGAATCCCCACCATGGCCTCGTAGACGAAGGCGAAGACATCAAGCAGAGTAATAGATTGGGGGCCAAGATGCATCATATGGATCTAGTAGTGGGTCAGCACTGCATTGAAGAAATCGGAAAAGGGGGGAACCAAGCCCGCCCACAAGGCGTCGGCAAAGAATCGGACCTCCGTGGCGATCCTGTCGAAGGAGGCATGGGACACGGGCCAGACTGTCGTCTTCCCGCACTCATTGAAGCTGGAGGCAAGCGCGGAGCAGACCTTCTCCAGGGCTTCCAGATTGAGTATGAGTGACTTGTCGACGACGGGAGCAGCTGTTGGAGGCGCGCTGGACGAAGGCACGAGTTTCTTTCCCTTATCCTTTTTCGTTGGCGCCATGGCAATGGAAAGGGGGAAGACCTTAAGATGGATTGGAAGCGGAAGCAGAGGCCCAAGGAGGAAAAGGGAACAAGAAGCACGCAGGCAGCAAAGGGAGGGTAACTGTGTGCGAGCCTCGTGGCCGCTTAGCCAGGCGCATAATGAGGCAGCGTGGGGAAGCCGAGGCGCCCACATCCAATCAACCGCCACGCGGTGCCCAAGGTCGCAGGCTAATGGGGCCCGCTATGCTCCGCACTTGCCCCTTCGCTTCTCCGCTAAGCCAAGTCCGAGCGCGCCTTGGGCCCGGGAGCTACTGTCGGCGTTCTGGGAACGGGGGTCCCCAGACTTTCCTGCCTGCGGCCTGCGGCGTGGCTTGAGTGGTGGCCCAGTACGGCCCATCTTCAGCAGCGCAAGACTCAAGACCCTCACGAGGGGCCAAGCCTCGCGGGGCGGACAACACAAGACTTCCTCAGGAACGGCCTGGCCAGGCAGGCTCGCGAGGAGGCGGAGAGATCAAGGCAGGGACCTCGCGAGGTGCTCATGATGCAAGCCATGATGATCAAGACCAGGCGGGCGCTAGTAGGGCGCCGGCCTGCGCAGTGTCCTTGTTTCCTCTTTGGTGCAAAGGGGTCAAGCGCAGGCATGGAGTACCGAGGCATCAGGCAAAGGTTGCCATTTTAGTGCAACGAGACCAAGACTAGCAGAGCGGCAGGATGGAGGTCACCATGGAGCCCAACACGGCGTCATCACCGGTGCCTTTGGCAGCCGAAGACCAACTTTAGTCAGGATAACTTGTACTAGATGTTCCCCTTCAAAATGGCCATTGTTGGCGCCCTTCCCGCTCAATATTTGGGAAGAGGACCAGGGCCTCTATAAATAGGACTAGCCACCACAGAGGAGGGGAGACAAACTCATCAAGTGCTCATTAGACCGAGTGGCGATCAAACTCACCCAAGCAGTTCATCGCACCAGCTCAAGAACACCTCTCGCGAGGCTGTTCATCCTTTGTACTGTTAATCATCAGCCCTAGAGGCAATCCACCACACCACACACTGGAGTAGGGTATTACACCACAATGGTGGCCCGAACCAGTATAAATCTTGTGTCCCTCGTGTTGTTCATTGTTTTAGCTTAGATTCTCGCGACACGATCGAACGTGGATCGGTAGGGGAAGATCTTCGTGCGCACCCCACAGTTTGAACCTTAAGGGTCTGTCGGAACCCAACATCCGACAGCCCGAGTTACGGATGCAATGCGCACGGGGCAGCGACGGCATATCGGATCACCCTGAAACGGCGGCCGCAGTGTAGACCTGATTGCAAAATCTGCAGGATCGAGAGTCGCTGACCAACAGAATATACCTTGTGAAATATTATTAATATGCACATCGTGAATAACTTAGAATGACTGCACCTGGTGATTTATCCGACGACTCCATACTAATGGTAGACGAGATGATTATGGACGAGGGGCGTCCTGGCCAGAGTGCCTTGAGACTACATAGGGCCAACCGATCTAAATGCACATGCTGGTTTGGCGAAGGTTCCGACACGTAGGTCGACTCGCTGGATCGACGTAGACGGAAAACATATGTATAAGCGTCAACAAAATATTCCTGCAAAACTAATACAGTACAACCAACAGGAAATATTCCGCGTGTAGCTAAGAAAGATTAAGCATGCTCTAGCCTGTAACAGTTCAGAGCTATAGCAAGGTCAAGGCAAATAAAAGAAATTGACCCAAATTGAACTAGCACCAGGTCGTCTTGATCTCTCTGAGAAGTAGTACTAATCGAGCTAGTACTAGTATTTACCAGCACATGGACTGGTGTTTGTAGCCTAGATCTCGAAGGCCGTGCTTGGAAAAGAAGTACTTAGATGCAATAACATGGTATTGTTGGCTTTGCACTTTTCAGAGAAAAGTAGCAGATGACCCGCGGCCGAACTAGGAGCTGAATTAAAAAAGAAGGAAAGGAATCTTCCTGATGTTGCTCCAACGAGATGAAGTCTGGTCGGCGGCCGAATTCATCTCGCCCCTGGTGTACTGCTCCAGACAAGAAATACTATGCGTACGTGCTTGCCCCCGGGGATCATCTCCTTATGTGACTTTATGTCCGGATGAGGCCGCCACATCGACGGATCAAATTTTAAATCGATTGCTGAAAGGTCTACACAAAAAAAATCATGCAAACTAGCAGAACAATATACAGTGCGTATTTGATATATATGTGCCGGTAACTAGAAAAATAAAACCTCATATGCTTGTTCGGGTAGCGAGGCATGGAGACCCCAGGAGAACAAAACTTTCACGTGAACTCCCAGTGGATTAGTACTATAGTAGTCAAAAGCGTTTTGGTACTCCACGTCCTTGGACTGCTCCATCTCTTCCAAGGATGATTTGACCTTCGTGAGGTAGCAGCTATGGAGGAAAAAACTTGCAAACCAGCAATCCGACCAACGGCACTGTTGCTACTTAATAAACAAAAGGAAAAGAAGAGAGATGATCATCCCTGCGCCTGTGCCGCCTGAGGAGGGAAGCTCCTGGCTTCTCGTGGCCGCTCGGGACCCGGGATCACGTGAGGCCGGCGCTAAGCCGATTTGTCTTCAGGCGCGCCGATCTGAAGGCTACGCCATGCATAGTTCCCCTGATCCCATTTGATCTCAAAATCAATCTCGGACAAGCCTGCGAAATATAATTGCAATCCGCCAACAATAATTCTCGAAGAAATCAATTCATGCGAAATGAATCTTATTGAAAAAATAGCACCTGATCATCCTCCTACGTCTTGAGCTTGCGTTGGTTTTCCTCGAAGAGGAGAGGGTGATTGTAACGCCCCGGTTTCGATGTGCCAGGTGTCTGCCAGTTATTTGCTGTTATTGCCATGCCATTTGCTTGCGTGTTGCACTTTTCCATGTCATCATATGCATTTCATATCATGTCATCATGTGCATTGCATTCGCATACGTGTTCGTCTCATGCATCCGAGCATTTTCCCCGTTGTCCGTTTTGCAATCCGGCACTCCTATGTCATCCGGCGTCCCTTTCTTCTCTCTTGTTGTGAGCGGGTATTAAACTTTCTCGGAATGGCCCGAGGTTTGCCAAGCGGCCTTGGTATAGCACCGGTAGACCGCCTGTCAAGTTTCGTGCCATTCGGAGGTCGTTTGGTACTCCAACGGTTAACCGGATAACCGTGAAAGCCCTCTTTTGTTTGCAGCCCAACACCCCTTCCAAAGTGTCCCAAAACCCATCTAAGTCTCTTCCATGCTCTCGGTCATTCGATAACGATCACGTGGCCGAAAACCGCTCCTCATTTGGACTCTCCTAGCTCCCTCTACCTATAAATATGTGGCCTCCCATGAAATTCCCGCAGTCCAACCCTAGCCCTCTCCCTCCTCGCGCCGCCAGACGCGTCCGCCCGAGCCGGACACGTCCAGCCTCCACGTCGCTCCGATGAATCGGAGGCCGCCATGTCACCGCCGCCACCTCCGCGCCCAACCAGCCGCCGCCACATCGTCCGCGCCGCCGTCCTCCTCTCTCCTCCAGCCGCGCCGGCCCGCTCGGCACGCCCCCGGCCCCCGCGGGCCCAGCCGCCGTCGCCGCCGGGCCCGAGGTCCCCGCCTCGCCCCGCCGCCGCCGGGCTCCGCCCCGAGCCTTGGCTTCCGCACCGGTCGCCGCCCCGCCGCCTCGCCGGCCTCGCCTCCCGCTCCGGCCGCCGGACCCGCCGCCTCCTCCGGCGCCGGCCGCCCTCCCCGCGCCCCGAGCCTCCTCCGCCCGGCCGCCGGCGCCTCCCCGCGCTCCGGCCGCCGCGCCCCGCCGGCCACTGGAGGCCCTCCGCCGCCTCGCGCCATGGGCGCCGGCGCCGCCCCGGCCGCCGCGGCCCCGAGCTCCCCGCCGGCCCGGCCCTCGCCGAGCGCCGCCTCGCCTCCGCGGCGCCTCCCTCACCGCCCCTCCGGCTCGCCCCGGCCGGATCCGGCGAGATCCGGCCCGGAGGAGCCTCGCCGTCGCATCCCGACCTCGCCGGAGTTGGCCTCGGATTCCGCCCGCGTTGACTTTCCCCGGGGTGAGGAAAACGTCCAAGTCCCAGATTTCTTGCATAAACATGCCATGTTCATCGCATAACATCTCTGCATCTGTAGCTCCGTTTCATGCGTGTAATATGTAAAATTGTTCGCCTCGACGAGTACTTCATTTCATTCCATTGCATCATTTTCATTTGAGCTCATCTTGATGCCCGAAATTCTGTTGGAAGAGTGCATGTTGATGTTAACCTGCTGAAACTGTTATAACTTGCTCATTTATCATTTTTGCCATGATTGATGTGTGCATCCTATGAGGTTGATGTCTACATGAATGTTGATCTATGCCATGCCATCTTTCTAGTGGTGCCAACCATGTATTTTTGTGAGTTGTGTTCTGAGTGCACCGAGCTTGTTAAGTAGGGTAGTTGTTGTTGCTGTTTTTCCTGACAGATTCTGTTATATTTTGTTGCTATGTTAACACGCCTCTACTAATCATTCTATGCATAATCTGGAGATGTTATATAAACATGTTTTGATCTACATGTCATGCTCTATCCATTCATGCCCTTGGTTGCAATTATAGCCTGCTGTATCATGTTGTAATCTTGCTCCAAACTTGCTTGAAAATGTTGCTGTCAGCCTGTTAACAATAAGTTCATGCATCCATGCATCCTATGAACTTGCTCTTGCCATTCTTAGCTTCATAAACATGTCTTCTTGCTGTTGGTTGCCTTTCCATGCCATGTATTGCTCTGTAGTGAGTGGTTCAAGCTCACGAACATGCCTACTTATTGTTGTTCCTGCCATGTTTGAATCTATAATATAACTTGCCATGTTTACATGGGTGCCATCATACTTTATGTGCCCTTTTGGCTCATGATCAGTAAGGGTCTTTTGATCTATGCTATTAGTAGATTCATGCCATGCCTTTGTTTGCCATGTTAAGTTCCTGTAACATGTTGTTTGATAGCTCTAAACATTGCAACCTGATGTTATTTCCTGTTAAGTCTGAAACTGTTATTATTTGCAATCTTTCCATGTCTTTTTGAGCATGTTCTAGATGTTTCTGGAGATAGCTCAGTGTTCATGTTTTGTTATGCTTTACCTGTACTTCATGCCCATGTCTTTTGTTATTATGTTGGGGTGCTGTAGCTTATTGTTTTGATGCTTGCAAGATGCCTAGTTGCTGTTATGGACAGATTGTTGGTATGACTTGTATAGAGTGCATGTGTTGAACCGTTGCTCCGTTTTGAGTGTGCTCTATATGGAACTTGCTTGATTTTGCATGTAGTTCCATATTACCATGTTGCATCCTTGTTTTGAGGTGTTTGCTTGATGTTTGGGTGCATTTTGCATCAATGCCATGCTTAACTTGTTTTGCTCATATCTTCTAGGCCGTAGCTCCGAATCTAATGAACTTTATATGTAACTTGACTAGAATTTCGTGTAGATCCTTTTGGTGCATCTTAACTTGCTGTTTAACAACCTGAACATAAGGTTTATTCAGTTCTGGTCCCATTTCGAAATATGCATATGAGGACTTACCGGAATTGTTATATGTTGTTCCCGGCCTCATTTAAACTTGCCTTGATGTGTTGTTCTTGTTTGCATCATCTTTTGCCATGAGTAGCTTCATGTAGCCCTGGTCATGCATCATCCTTGTTGTGCATCATGCCTTGTTCATGTGTGGTGTGTTTACCATGTTGTGTGCTTCTTCTTGTTAGTTCCCGTTTCGTTGCGATCGTGAGGATTCGTTCGTCTACGTGTGGTTCGTCTTCGTGGCTTCATCTTCTTCATGGACTCGTTCTTCTTCCTTGCGGGATTTCAGGCAAGATGACGGCTACCCTGGATCTCACTACTATCATTGCTATGCTAGTTGCTTCGTTCTATCGCTATGCTGCGCTACCTTTTACCTGTTTATGAAGCCATCCCATATTGCCATGAACCTCTAACCTTTGACACCATTCCTAGCAAACCGTTGTTTGGCTATGTTACCGCTTTTGCTCAGCCCCTCTTATAGCGTTGCTAGTTGCAGGTGAAGTTGAAGATTGCTCCATGGTGGACAGGGTTTTGTTGGGATATCACAATATCTCTTATATTATTAATGCATCTATATACTTGGTAAAGGGTGGAAGGCTCGGCCTTATGCCTGGTGTTTTGTTCCACTCTTGCCGCCCTAGTTTCTGTCATACCGGTGTTATGTTCCCGGATTTTGTGTTCCTAATGCGGTCGGGTGATTTATGGGACCCCCCTAACAGTTCGCTTTGAATAAAACTTGTCCAGCAAGGCCCAACCTTGGTTTTACCATCTGCCTCACCACCACCTACTTTTCCCTTGGGAGTAATTAACCCAAGGGTCATCTTTATTATAGCCCCCCCCCCCCGGGCCAATGCTTGTCTAAGTGTTGGTCCAAACTAGAGCACCGTGCGGGACCATCCCTTGGCAACTTGGGTTACGTCGGTACCTGTACGCTTAGCTTATCCGGTGTTGCCCTGAGAACGAGATATGTGCAGCTCCTATCGGTATTGTCGGTGCATCGGGCGCTCTTGCTGGTCTTGTTTTACCATTGTCGAAATGTCTTGTAAACCGGGATTCCGAGACTGATCGGGTCTTCCTGGGAGAAGGTCTATTCCTTCGTTGATCGCGAGAGCTTGTCATGGGCTAAGTTGGGACACCCCTGCAGGGTATAAACTTTCGAGAGCCGTGCCCGCGGTTATGTGGCAGATGGGAATTTGTTAATGTCCGGTTGTAGATAACTTGACACCAGATCCGAATTAAAACGCATCAACCGCGTGTGTAGCCGTGATGGTCTCTTCTCGGCGGAGTCCGGGAAGTGAACACGGTTTCTTGGTTATGTATGACGTAAGTAGGTGTTCAGGATCACCTCTTGATCATTACTAGTTGACGACCGTTCCTTCGTTTCTCTTCTCGCCCTCATTTGCGTTGGTTAGCCACCATATCATGCTTAGTCGCTGCTGCAGCCTCACCACTTTACCCCTTCCTTTCCCATTAAGCTTTGCTAGTCTTGATACCCATGGTAATGGGATTGCTGAGTCCTCGTGGCTCACAGATTACTACAACAACAGTTGCAGGTGCAGGTTTTTCCGATGATCATGACGCGAGAGCGATGCTTGCTTGCGTTGAGTTCTTCTTCTGCTTCTTCGATCAGGGGATAGGTTCCAGGTCGGCATCCTGGGCTAGCAGGGTGGATATTGTTTGAGTTTCTGTTTATGATTCATCCGTAGTCGGATGTTGTTCTTGTATGTTGTATTGTTGTATTCGTGTGGCATTGTATGCCTTATGTATGTATCCCCATCTATTATGTAATGTTGATGTAATGATATCCACCTTGCAAAAGCGTTTCAATATGCGGGTCTATCCTTGGTGGGACCTTCGAGTTCCTTTTGGATAGGGTCGCATATTGGGCATGGCAAGTTGGTATCAGAGCCTCGACCGACCTTAGGAGCCCCCTTGATTGATCGTGTAGTTTGGCCGTTGTTGAGTCTACAAGAAAACTGTTTTTGGAGTCTAGTTATATCGGAGAGTAGGATTTCTTTTTACTCCTCAGCCTCTTCGTCGCTCTGGTGAGAAATCTCGACGTAGGTGTTTTGAACTACTCCTCTTCCCCTTCAAATTTTTCTTTAGGATCACGTGGTTAGTTTCGTGAGTTGTCCATCCTCTTTTGATCCGGTGCATTTCTCGTCAAGTTGACTCGAGCCTCTTCATCTTTGAGTTCAATCCTCAGTTGTTTTCTTTTCCCACCCGCCCTCCCTTTTTTTTCTCCTTGGAACCGGAGTCCATAATCGAGTATCCATCCTACTCATGCGAAGTCTTTGATTTCTTTCCTCAAGGATTTCAACCGGTGTTTTCTCTTCAAGATATTCGTCGGTTCTACCTTCCAAGTTGCCTTTGTTTTTCCCGCCCTCCCACCCTCTTCTTCCCGGAGTTTGAGTCTCTTTCGACCATCAATTTCATTCGTGTGGAGCCTCTTCAGTCTTCCCTTAATTATTTCAACCGGTGAATTCTCGTCTCGTTCGCCATTCTTCATCTCTTTTTCTCTTCCGGTGGACTCAATTCAAGATTTTCGGTGTCGAACGTGTCTTTTCCCTCAGCTCAAGTGTTCTCCTTGCTCGTTCGCCTCTCGCCAGTTTATCCTTCCGGAGTGTTCAAGACATCTCAGGAGATTCGTCTGTGTTCCAATTAATTCGAGGTTGTCACCTCATTCAAATATTTCAATCATTCCGGTGCATCATCTATCGTTTCAACTATCCTTTTCAACGGTGTTTTCTTTTAGTGGGCCCTAACCCACAGGTCTTTTCCCAGGAACTCCTGACTCTTTTAATTCCCCCGGAGTTAATAACAATTCTTTTCAAGTGTGACGTAAGAATGAATTTCATCAGTCACTTGCCTTTCCAAGATCGATTTCAAATCATTTCATCGTCGGCTCAACCTCTCTGCTTTTCATTCTACCGGAGTATCTCAGTAATTTCCGTGGTGTTTCTCGTCGTCATTCTCAACTTTGAAGATCGGAGAAGAGTTTTTCCTCTAAATCTTGCCCGTTCTCTCGAAGATTCGTGGTTCTAGCTTCATATCATCCTCTCAAATTATTTCAGTTTGTCAGATATTCTTTCTTACCCATCCGGAGCATGTCAGGAGTTGTTTTTCCATTTCTTTCACCAGAGGCCATCATTCCAGTTATCGTTCTCTATTTATCCCGGTGCATCTGTCAAGTGTTCTTTAATCAGCTCATGATCTCTTTGTTCTTTTGCATCTAAATCCCCTCAAGCATATTTGCTCTTCTAATTCTTCCCGGTGATTCATTCTCTTTCATCAGCCATTTTGAATTCTTACGGTGGTTCGTTCAAGATTCTTTTTCCTTGATTATCATATTAATCCAATCGTTCTTTCAATCCTACCGGTGATTCATGAAGACCGTCTCAAGTTTGCGATATGTCACTTCTCAATCCTTTTTTCAAGAAGAATAAGTAGTATGCAAAATCCATTGCTTGTCATGAATTTAATTTGGTGAAGGATAAGCATACAATAAATCTTATTCTTATTTCATCCAAGTGAGTAATCCCTTTTCTTCGGAGTTTGTTCGTGATGAATACATTCTAGTTCCAAGTGTTTTCATCTTTTCTTTTCCGGAGTTCAGATTCCCTCGTCCATTTCGTCGGAACCACCATCTAAATCATCGCATGCTTTAATCTTATTCTTTTCGTCCTTCATTTCTATCTCATCATCCTTTTTGTTACCGGAGTTCTTCTTGGTGGTTCTTCATGATTTAATTCATTCCTCAAGAGTTCATCAAGTATCATTCCATCCTCTCAAGTTCGTTCTAATCCTCCCATTTTCAGCCGAAGTGCTACCCAAATTCTTTAAGTCTTATTCGTTTCTTTTCTCATTCTAGCCACTCCGGTTAGAACGAGTGGTTTCATAGTCTATTTGATTCCGTGAGCTTTGGATCCTCGTCATTCTCGTTTTTCCTCTCTTCTTCTCGAGTGCTATCGATTCTTTGCTTCTTCTCTTGAGTTCTTGTTTCGCCTCATCCCTTTTCCCTTCCGTCTCGGTCCTAGATCTCGGGACGAGATCCTCTCGTAGTGGTGGAGTGTTGTAACGCCCCGGTTTCGATGCGCCAGGTGTCTGCCAGTTATTTGCCGTTGTTGCCATGCCATTTGCTTGCGTGTTGCACTTTGCCATGTCATCATATGCATTTCATATCATGTCATCATGTGCATTGCATTCGCATACGTGTTCGTCTCATGCATCCGAGCATTTTCCCCGTTGTCCGTTTTGCAATCCGGCACTCCTATGTCATCCGACGTCCCTTTCTTCTCTCCTGTTGTGAGCGGGTATTAAACTTTCTCGGAATGGCCCGAGGTTTGCCAAGCGGCGTTGGTATAGCACCGGTAGACCGCCTGTCAAGTTTCGTGCCATTCGGAGGTCGTTTGGTACTCCAACGGTTAACCGGGTAACCGTGAAAGCCCTCTTTTGTTTGCAGCCCAACACCCCTTCCAAAGTGGCCCAAAACCCATCTAAGTCTCTTCCATGCTCTCGGTCGTTCGATCACGATCGCGTGGCCGAAAACCGCTCCTCATTTGGACTCTCCTAGCTCCCTCTACCTATAAATATGTGGCCTCCCCTGAAATTCCCGCAGTCCAACCCTAGCCCTCTCCCTCCTCGCGCCGCCAGACGCGTCCGCCCGCGCCGGACACGTCCAGCCTCCACGTCGCTCCAACGAATCGGAGGCCGCCACGTCAGCGCCACCGCCTCCGCGCCCAACTAGCCGCCGCCACGTCGTCTGCGCCGCCGTCCTCCTCTCTCCTCCAGCCGCGCCGGCCCGCTCGGCCCGCCCCCGGCCCCCGCGGGCCCAGCCGCCGCCGCCGCCGGGCCCGAGGCACCCGCCTCGCCCCGTCGCCGCCCCGCCGCCTCGCCGGCCTCGCCTCCCGCTCGGGCCGCCGGACCCGCCGCCTCCTCCGGCGCCGGCCGCCCTCCCCGCGCCCCGAGCCTCCTCCGCCCGGCCGCCGGCGCCTCCCCGCGCTCCGGCCGTCGCGCCCCGCCGGCCACCAGAGGCCCTCCGCCGCCTCGCGCCATGGGCGCCGGCGCCGCCCCGGCCGCCGCGGCCCCGAGCTCCCCACCGGCCCGGCCCTCGCCGAGCGCCGCCTCGCCTCCGCGGTGCCTCCCTCGCCGCCCCTCCGGCTCGCCCCGGCCGGATCCGGCGAGATCCGGCCCGGAGGAGCCTCGCCGTTGCATCCCAACCTCACCGGAGTTGGCCTCGGATTCCGCCCGCGTTGACTTTCCTCGGGGTGAGGAAAACGTCCAAGTCCCAGATTTCTTGCATAAACATGCCATGTTCATCGCATCACATCTCTGCATCTGTAGCTCCGTTTCGTGCGTGTAATATGTCAAATTGTTCGTCTCGACGTGTACTTCATTTCATTCCATTGCATAATTTTCATTTGAGCTCATCTTGATGCCCGAAATGCTGTTGGAAGAGTGCATGTTGATGTTAACCTGCTGAAACTGTTATAACTTGCTCATTTATCATTTTTGCCATGATTGATGTGTGCATCCTATGAGGTTGATGTCTACATGAATGTTGATCTATGACATGCCATCTTTCCAGTGATGCCAACCATGTATTTTTGTGAGTTGTGTGCTGAGTGCACCGAGCTTGTTAAGTAGGGTAGTTGCTGTTGCTGTTTTTCCTGACAGATTCTGTTATATTTTGTTGCTATGTTAACATGCCTCTACTAATCATTCTATGCATAATCTGGAGATGTTATATAAACATGTTTTGATCTACATGTGATGCATTCATGCCCTTGGTTGCAATTATAGCCTGCTGTATCATGTTGTAATGTTGCTCCAAACTTGCTTGAAAATGTTGCTGTCAGTCTGTTAACATTAAGTTCACTAGTTCCCATGTGTTTTCCTAGTGATCCATGCATCCTATGAACTTGCTCTTGCCATTCTTAGCTTCATAAACATGTCTTCTTGCTGTTGGTTGCCTTTCCATGCCATGTATTGCTCTGTAGTGAGTGGTTCAAGCTCACGAACATGCCTACTTATTGTTGTTCCTGCCATGTTTGAATCTATAATATAACTTGCCATGTTTACATGGGTGCCATCATATTTTATGTGCCCTTTTGGCTCATGATCAGTAAGGGTCTTTTGATCTATGCTATTAGTAGATTCATGCCATGCCTTTGTTTGCCATGTTAAGTTCCTGTAACATGTTGTTTGATAGCTCTAAACATTGCAACCTGATGTTATTTCCTGTTAAGTCTGAAACTGTTATTATTTGCAATCTTTCCATGTCTTTTTGAGCATGTTCTAGATGTTTCTGAAGATAGCTCAGTGTTCATGTTTTGTTATGCTTTACCTGTACTTCATGCCCATGTCTTTCGTTATTATGTTGGGGTGCTGTAGCTTATTGTTTTGATGCTTGCAAGATGCCTAGTTGCTGTTATGGACAGATTGTTGGTATGACTTGTATAGAGTGCATGTGTTGAACCGTTGCTCCGTTTTGAGTGTGCTCTATATGGAACTTGCTTGATTTTGCATGTAGTTCCATATTACCATGTTGCATCCTTGTTCTGAGGTGTTTGCTTGATGTTTGGGTGCATTTTGCATCAATGTCATGCTTAACTTGTTTTGCTCATATCTTCTAGGCCGTAGCTCCGAATCTAATGAACTTTATATGTAACTTGACTAGAATTTTGTGTAGATCCTTTTGGTGCATCTTAACTTGCTGTTTAACAACCTGAACATAAGGTTTATTCAGTTCTGGTCCCATTTCGAAATATGCATATGAGGACTTACCGGAATTGTTATATGTTGTTCCCGGCCTCATTTAAACTTGCCTTGATGTGTTGTTCTTGTTTGCATCATCTTTTGCCATGAGTAGCTTCATGTAGCCCTGTTCATGCATCATCCTTGTTGTGCATCATGCCTTGTTCATGTGTGGTGTGTTTACCATGTTGTGTGCTTCTTCTTGTTAGTTCCCGTTTCGTTGCGATCGTGAGGATTCGTTCGTCTACGTGTGGTTCGTCTTCGTGGCTTCATCTTCTTCATGGACTCGTTCTTCTTCCTTGCGGGATTTCAGGCAAGATGACCGCTACCCTGGATCTCACTACTATCATTGCTATGCTAGTTGCTTTGTTCTATCGCTATGCTGCGCTACCTATTACCTGTTTATCAAGCCATCCCATATTGCCATGAACCTCTAACCTTTGACACCATTCCTAGCAAACCGTTGTTTGACTATGTTACCGCTTTTGCTCAGCCCCTCTTATAGCGTTGCTAGTTGCAGGTGAAGTTGAAGATTGCTCCATGGTGGACAGGGTTTTGTTGGGATATCACAATATCTCTTATATTATTAATGCATCTATATACTTGGTAAAGGGTGGAAGGCTCGGCCTTATGCCTGGTGTTTTGTTCCACTCTTGCCGCCCTAGTTTCTGTCATACCGGTGTTATGTTCCCGGATTTTGCGTTCCTAATGCGGTCGGGTGATTTATGGGACCCCCCTAACAGTTCGCTTTGAATAAAACTTGTCCAGCAAGGCCCAACCTTGGTTTTACCATTTGCCTCACCACCACCTACTTTTCCCTTGGGAGTAATTAACCCAAGGGTCATCTTTATTATAGCCCCCCCGGGCCAATGCTTGTCTAAGTGTTGGTCCAAACTAGAGCACCGTGCGGGACCATCCCTTGGCAACTTGGGTTACGTCGGTACCTGTAAGCTTAGCTTATCCCGTGTTGCCCTGAGAACGAGATATGTGCAGCTCCTATCGGGATTGTCAGCGCATCGGGCGGTCTTGCGGTTTTGTTTTACCATTGTCGAAATGTCTTGTAAACCAGGATTCCGAGACTGATCGGGTCTTCCTGGGAGAAGGTCTATTCCTTCGTTGATCGCGAGAGCTTGTCATGGGCTAAGTTGGGACACCCCTGCAGGGTATAAACTTTCGAGAGCTGTGCCCGCGGTTATGTGGCAGATGGGAATTTGTTAATGTCCAGTTGTAGATAACTTGAAACCAGATCCGAATTAAACGCATCAACCACGTGTGTAGCCGTGATGGTCTCTTCTCGGTGGAGTCCGGGAAGTGAACACGGTTTCTGGGTTATGTTTGACGTAAGTAGGTGTTCAGGATCACCTCTTGATCATTACTAGTTGACGACCGTTCCTTTGTTTCTCTTCTCGCCCTCATTTGCGTTGGTTATCCACCATATCATGCTTAGTCGCTGCTGCAGCCACGCCACTTTACCCCTTCCTTTCCCATTAAGCTTTGCTAGTCTTGATACCCATGGTAATGGGATTGCTGAGTCCTCGTGCAGGTTTTTCCGATGATCATGAAGTGAGAGCGATGCTTGCTTGCGTTGAGTTCTTCTCCTGCTTCTTCGATCAGGGGATAGGTTCCAGGTCGGCAGCCTGGGCTAGCAGGGTGGATATTGTTTGAGTTTATGTTTATGATTCATCCGTAGTCGGATGTTGTTCTTGTATGTTGTATTGTTGTATTCGTGTGGCATTGTATGCCTTATGTATGTATCCCCATCTATTATGTAATGTTGATGTAATGATATCCGCCTAGCAAAAGCATTTCAATATGCGGGTCTATCCTTGGTGGGACCTTCGAGTTCCTTTTGGATAGGGTCGCATATTGGGCGTGATAGTGATGCAGCAAGTGTAGCGTAAGTATTTCCCTCAGTTTTGAGAACCAAGGTATCAATCCAGTAGGAGGCTCCTCAAAAGTCCCACGCACCTACACAAACAAATAGAGAACTCGCAACCAACGCAATAAAGGGGTTGTCAATCCCTTCACGACCACTTGCGAAAGTGAGATCGAATAAAGATAGTATGATAAGATAAATATATTTTTGGTATTTTATGATATAGATGCAAAAATTAAAGAAGCAAATAAAGGTAGATTGAAAGCAAATATAATAAGAGATAGACCCGGGGTCCATAGGTTTCACTAGTGGCTTCTCTCAAGATAGCATAAGTATTACGGTGGGTGAACAAATTACTGTCGAGCAATTGATAGAAAAGCACACAGTTATGAGATTATCTAGGCATGATCATGTATATCGGCATCACGTCCATAACAAGTATGCATCTACTACTATTACTCCACACGTCGACCGACTCCTACCTGCATCTAGAGTATTAAGAACAGAGTAACGCATTAAGCAAGATGGCATGATGTAGAGGGATAAACTCATGCAATATGATGTAAACCCCATCTTGTTATCCTCGATGGCAACAATGCAATACGTGCCTTGCAACCCTTTCTATCACTTGGTAAGGACACCGCAAGATTGAACCCAAAGCTAAGCACTTCTCCCATGGCAAGAAACACCAATCTAGTAGGCCAAACCAAACTGATAATTCAAAGAGACTTGCAAAGATAACTCAAGCATACATAAAAGAATTTAGAGAAGATTCAAATATTATTCATAGATAAACTTGATCATAAACCCACAATTCATCGGATCTCGACGAACACACCGCAAAAAGCGTTTACATCGAATAGATCTCCACAAGAGAGGGGAAGAACATTGTATTGAGATCCAAAAAGAGAGAAGAAGCCATCTAGCTAATAACTATGGACCCGTAGGTCTGTGGTAAACTACTCACAACTCATCGGAGGGGCAAGGATGTTGATGTAGAAGCCCTCCGTGGTCGATTGCCCCTCCGGCAGAGTGCCAGCGAAGGCTCCAAGATGAGATCTCGCGGATACAGAAGGTTACGGCGGTGGAAATTGTGTTTCGTGGTGCTCCTGGATGTTTTCGGGGTACGTAGGTATATATAGGAGGAAGAAGTACGTCGGTGGCCGCCCGAGGGGCCCACGAGACAAGGGGCGCACCCTACACGGGAGGGGGGGGGCGTCCCCCTATCTCGTGGGGCCCTCGAAAGCTTCTTGACTTCCACTCCAAGCTCTCTGGTTCACGTTCGTTCCAAAAATCATGCTCCCGAAGGTTCCATTCCGTTTGGACTCAGTTTGATATTCCTTTTCTTCGAAATACTGAAATAGGAAAAAAACAGCAATATGGGCTGGGCCTCCGATTAGTAGGTTAGTTCCAAAAATGATATAAATGTGTAAAATAAAGCCCATAAACATCCAAAAGGGGTAATATAATAGCATGGAACAATCAAAAATTATAGATATGTTGGAGACGCATCAAGCATCCCCAAGCTTAATTCCTGCTCGTCCTCGAGTAGGTAAATGATAAAAAAGGAATTTTTGATGTGGAATGCTACCTAGCATAATTCATAATGTATTTTTCTTTATTGTGGCATGAATGTTCAGATCCAAATTATTCAAAATAAAAGTTCATATTGATAAAAGAAATAGTAACACTTCAAGCATACTAATCAAAGTAATCATGTCTTCTCAAAATAGCATGGCAAAAGAAAGTTCATCCCTACAAAATCATATAGTTAGGCTATGCTTCATTTTCGTCACACAAAGATGTTCCCAACTTCTATACCCCCGATGACAAGCCAAGCAATTGTTTCATACTTAAATAATCTCAAACTTTTTCAACCTTCACGCAATACATGAGCGTGAGCCATGGATATAGCACTATGGGTGGAATAGAATATGATGATGGGGATTGTGTGGAGAAGACAAAAAAAGGAAGTCTCACATTGACGAGGATGATCAACAAGCTATGGAGATGCCCATCAATTGATGTCAAAATGAGGAGTAGGGATTGCCATGCAACGGATGCACTAGAGCTATAAATGAATGCTCAAGAAAAGGAAAACTAGTGGGTGTGCATCCAACTTGCTTGCTCAAGAAGACCTAGGGCATTTGAGGAAGCCCATCGTAGAAATATACAAGCCAAGTTCTATAATGAAAAATTCCCACTAGTATGAAAAAGACAACTTATGAGACTCACTATATGAAAATCATGGTGCTACTTTGAAGCACAATATATGAGACTCACTACATGAAGAACAAGGTGCTACTTTGAAGCACAAGTGTGGAAAAAGAGATAGTAACATTACCCTTTTTATTTTTTTTATTTTTTTTTTCTTTTTTTGGGCCTTTCTTTTTTTTTTGGCCTTTCTTCTTTTATTTTTCTTTCTTTTTTTCTTCTTTGGGCAATGTTCTAATAATGATAATCATCACACTTCTATTGATTACAACATAAAAATTACAACTCGAAACTAGAACAAGATATGACTCTATATGAATGCCTCCGGCGGTGTATCGGGATGGTGCAATGAATCAAGACTGACATGTATGAAAAATAATGCATGGTGGCTTTGCCACAAATACGATGTCAACTACATGATCATGCAATGGCAATATGACAAAAGTAAAGTATGTCATGAACGGAATGGTGGAAAGTTGCATGGCAATATATCTCGGAATGGCTATGGAAATGCCATAATAGGTAGGTATGGTGGCAATTTTGAGGAAGATATAAGGATGTTTATGTGTGATAGAGCGTATCGTATCACGGGGTTTGGATGCACCGGCAAAGTTTGCACCAACTCTCAAGGTGAGAAAGGGCAATGCACGGTACCGAAGAGGCTAGGAAAGGCGGAAAGGTAAAAGTGCGTATAATCCATGGAATCAACATTAGTCAAAAGAACTCATATACTTATTGAAAAAATTGAGAAGTCATCAAAAACCAAGTACTACGCGCATGCTCCTAGGGGGATAGATTGGTAGGAAAAGACCATCGCTCGTCCCCGACCGCCACTCATAAGGATGCACAAGCCAAGTACACTTCATGTTTCAAATTTGTTACACAACTTTAACCATACGTGCATGCTATGGGACTTGCTAACTTCAACATAAACATTCTTTAAATTCATAATCACCCAACTAGCATGACTTTAATATCACTACCTCCATATCTCAAAAAAATTATCAAGTATCAAATTGATCATAGCATCCAATTCAGTTCCTATGATAGTTTTTATTATACCCAACTTGGATGCCTACCATTCTAGGACCAACTTTAAGATCGTAGCAAATACCATGCTGTTCTAAAAGACTCTCAAAATAATATAAGTGAAGCATGAGAGACTAGCAATTTCTTCAAAATTAAGACACCACCGTGCTCTAAAAGATATAAGTGAAGCACTAGAGCAAAAACTATCAAGCTCAAAAGATATAAGTGAAGCACATAGAGTATTCTAGCAAATTCTAATCAAATAGGCTTCTCCCAAAAGGTGTGTACAGCAAGGATGATTGTGGTAAACTAAAAAGCAAAGACTAATATAAAACACGACGCTCCAAGCAAAACACATATCATGTGGCGAATAAAAATATAGCTCCAAGTAAAGTTACCAATGAACGAAGACGAAAGAGGGGATGCCTTCCCGGGGCATCCCCAAGCTTAGGCTTTTGGCTATTCTTGAATATCTTGGGGTGCCATGGGCATCCCCAAGCTTAGGCTCTTGCCACTCCTTATTCCATAGTCCATAAAAGCTTTACCCAAAACTTGAAAACTTCACAACACAAAACTCAACAGGAAATCTTATAAGCTCCGTTAGTGAAAGAAAACAAAACCACCACATAAGGTACTGCAATGAACTCATTCTTTATTTAATTTGGTGTTAAACCTACTGTATTACAACTTCTTTATGGTTCATAGACTGAATTACTACCCATAGATGCATTGAAATAAGCAAACAACACACGAAAAACAGAATCTGTCAAAAACAGAACAGTCTGTAGCAATCTGTAACTAACGCAAACTTATGGAACTCTAAAAATCCTACCAAAATAGGAAGTCATGGAAACTTTGTTTATTGAACATCAGCAAAAAGAATCAAAGCAAAATCACGTTCCTATTATTTAACAAAATTATATTCGTGCGTGCAAAGTTTCTGTTTTTCAGCAGAATCAAATCAACTATCATCGTAGGTTATCCTATAGGTTCTACTTGGCACACACACTAATTAAAAGATAAAAGCACATCTAAACAGAATGTAGATGCAACATTTATTACTAAATAGGAGCAAAAACAAAAAACATAAAGAAAATTTGGTTTGCCTCCCAACTAGCGCTATCGTTTAACGCCCCTAGCTAGGCATAAAAGCAAGGATAGATCTAACGAGTGCCATCTTTGGCACTAAATTCATCAATAGAGCGCTTGTGATCTCTAGGGATTTCTCCCCTTTTAGCAATGGCTAAACCTTTAGGAAAAAATTCAAGAAATTCGTTGGTAGCAAAAGGTTCCTTAACGATAGAGAGACAATTGGGAAGAATACTTATGGATTTGAGATCCGCATCTCCCTTACTAGAAGATTCACCCTTATTTTTAGGAACATAAATAAACTTGGCGGTTTTAGTAGAGGGTTTTGGAGTGTTTTTCCTGGGGGAAAACGCGGAACCTAAGTTTGTAATGATATCCTCAAGTTTACCAATTCTAGCAGAGTCTAGATCTATTTTTTCATTGACTATAGGTTCTTTTTCTTTAAGATTTTTCAAAGTAACTCCAACCTTAGATCCAAATTGGGTAATGTGATTATGAATCTTTTTATCCAAATATTCAATTAACTCAATAGTGGCAATTTTATTTTCGATAATATCAAGCCGTTGCATCACATGTTCTAAAGTTAAAACCGTTTCATTAACCAAAAGAGGTGGCGGGCCAAACAAATCTAACATAGCATTATAAGCATCAAACATATGGCTACTCATGAAATCACCACCAGTAGCAATGTCAAGAACACATCTATTCCAAGGGGTAATGCCCACATAAAAATTGCGAAGAAGAATGGAAGTAGCAAGCTTCCTAGTAGCTTTATATTGAGCATTGCAAATTCTATGTCAAGCATCTTTTAAACATTCTCTCTCCCTTTGCTTAAAATTGAGAATTTCTTGTTCGGGAGTGAGAATAAGGATAGGAGACTAGCCATAACGATAAGGCAAACGAGCTAACACACGGCAAGCAGAAAAAAAAGCAAGCGAAAAAGAGACGAGGAGATTGGGAAAGAGAGGGAGAATAAAACGGCAAGGGTGAAGTGGGGGAGAGGAAAACGAGAGGCAAATGGCAAATAATGTAAATGCGAGGGAGATGGGTTTGTGATGGGTACTTGATATGCCTTGACTTGAGCGAAGACCTCCCTGGCAACGGCGCCAGAAATCCTTCTTGCTACGTCTTGAGCTGGCGTTGCTTTTCCTCGAAGAGGAGAGGGTGATGCAGCAAGTGTAGCATAAGTATTTCCCTCAGTTTTGAGAACCAAGGTATCAATCCAGTAGGAGGCTCCTCAAAAGTCCAACGCACCTACACAAACAAACTGAGAACTCGCAACCAACGCAATAAAGGGGTTGTCAATCCCTTCACGGCCACTTGCGAAAGTGAGATCTAATAAAGATAGTATGATAAGATAAATATATTTTTGGTATTTTATGATATAGATGCAAAAAGTAAAGAAGCAAATAAAGGTAGATTGAAAGCAAATATGATAAGAGATAGACCCGGGGGCCATAGGTTTCACTAGTGGCTTCTCTCAAGATAGCATAAGTATTACGGTGGGTGAACAAATTACTATCGAGCAATTGATAGAAAAGCGCATAGTTATGAGATTATCTAGGCATGATCATGTATATAGACATCACGTCCATAACAAGTAGACCGACTCCTACTTGCATCTACTACTATTACTCCACACGTCGATCGACTCCTGCCTGCATCTAGAGTATTAAGTTCATAAGAACAGAGTAACGCATTAAGCAAGATGACATGATGTAGAGGGATAAACTCATGCAATATGATGTAAACCCCATCTTGTTATCCTCGATGGCAACAATACAATACATGCCTTGCAACCCTTTATGTCACTGGGTAAGGACACCGCAAGATTGAACCCAAAGCTAAGCACTTCTCCCATGGCAAGAAAGACCGATCTAGTAGGCCAAACCAAACTGATAATTCAAAGAGACGTGCAAAGATAACTCAATCATACATAAAAGAATTCAGAGAAGATTCAAATATAATTCATAGATAAACTTGATCATAAACCCACAATTCATCGGATCTCGACAAACACACCGCAAAAAGAGTTTACATCGAATAGATCTCCACAAGAGAGGGGGAGAACATTGTATTGAGATCCAAAAAGAGAGAAGAAGCCATCTAGATAATAACTATGGACCCGTAGGTCTGTGGTAAACTACTCACAACTCATCGGAGGGGCCAGGATGTTGATGTAGAAGCCCTCCATGGTCGATTTCCCCTCCGGCAAAGTGTCGGCGAAGGCTCCAAGATGAGATCTCGCGGATACAGAAGGTTACGGCGGTGGAAATTGTGTTTCGTGGTGCTCCTGGATGTTTTCGGGGTACGTAGGTATATATAGGAGGAAGAAGTACGTCGGTGGCCGCCCGAGGGGCCCACGAGACAGGGGGCACGCCCTACGGGGGGGGGGGGGGGGGGGCGGGGGGCGGCCCCCTATCTCGTGGGGCCCTCGGAAGCTTCTTGACTTACACTCCAAGCTCTCTGGATCACATTCGTTCCAAAAATCACGCTCCCGAAGGTTTCATTCCGTTTGGACTCCGTTTGATATTCCTTTTCTTCGAAATACTGAAATAGGCAAAAAAAAACAGCAATATGGGCTGGGCCTCCGGTTAGTAGGTTAGTCCCAAAAATGATATAAATGTGTAAAATAAAGCCCATAAACATCCAAAAGGGGTAATATAATAGCATCGAACAATAAAAAATTATAGATACGTTGGAGACGTATCACATCCCATCGCTCCACGACGAACGCCGAGCAGGCTCTCAATGAAAGCACCAATGTCAGTTCAATATCCGGCGTATCTTCTAGTAGGGGTCCTAAGCTAGGCGTCTTGGAGCGATGGTACATGGACACGGGGTTTTACCCAGCTTCGGGCTCTCTCGAAGAGATAATACCCCACATGCTGCTTTTGATTGTATTCATATGGCTGTAATAAAGATTACATGTATCTACCATGAGATTGTAGTATTGAATATGAGATTGTCTATTGACTAGCCTGGCCTCGGTTTATATATGCACCGTAGGCCTAGGGTTTAGAGGAGTCCTTGTCTTGGGCACCAAGTCTTGTGGAATCCTCCTTGTATGCGGCATGGGCTGTCCGAACTGGCCAAATAGTGAACCGCAAAGGGGGTCCTCGGCCCGATCCAGCTAGTCAGGAGACGACGTGATGAGTACCCCCTAGTCCAGGACACCGTTAGTGGGGCGAGCTACACAACTCCTGCGCGGGGGGGGGGGGGTGCACGAGATGCAGGCCATTGAGTACTGATACGTCTCCAACGTATCTACTTTTCCAAACACTTTTGCCTTTGTTTTGGACTCTAACTTGCATGATTTGAATGAAACTAACCCGGACTGACGCTGTTTTCAGCATAATTGCCATGGTGTTATCTTTGTGCAGAAACAAAAGTTCTCGGAATGGCCTGAAACTCCACGGGGATTATTTTTGGAGAATATAAAAAATACTGGCGAAAGAATCAAGGCCAGGGGGCCCACACCCTGTCCACGAGGGTGGGGGCGCGCCCCCTCCCCCTGGGCGTGCCCCCTGCCTCGTGGGCCCCCTGGAGGTCGACCGACCTCAATTCCAACTCTATATATTTGCTTTCACGGAGAAAAAAATCAGGGAGAAACTTTCATTGCGTTTTACGATACGGAGCCGCCGCCAAGCCCTAATCTCTCTCGGGAGGGCTGATCTGGAGTCTGTACGGGGGTCCGGAGAGGGGGACTCGTCGCCGTCGTCATCATCAACCATCCTCCATCAGCAATTTCATGATGCTCACCGCCGTGCGTGAGTAATTCCATCATAGGCTTGCTGGACGGTGATGGGTTGGATGAGATTTACCATGTAATCAAGTTAGTTTTGTTAGGGTCTGATCCCTAGTATCCACTATGTTCTGAGATTGATGTTGCTATGACTTTGCTATGCTTAATGCTTGTCACTAGGGCTCGAGTGCCATGATTTCAGATCTGAACCTATTATGTTTTCATGAATATATGTGAGTTCTTGATCCTATCTTGCAAGTCTATAGTCACCTATTATGTGTTATGATCCGACAACCCCGAACTGACAATAATCGGGATACTTCTTGGTGATGACCGTAGTTTGAGGAGTTCATGTATTCACTATGTGTTAATGCTTTGGTCCGGTACTCTATTAAAAGGAGGCCTTAATATCCCTTAGTTTCCATTAGGACCCCGCTTCCACGGGAGGGTAGGACAAAAGATGTCATGCAAGTTCTTTTCCATAAGCACGTATGATTATATTCGGAATACATGCCTACATTACAATGATGAATTGCAGCTAGTTCTGTGTTACCCTATGTTATAACGATTATATGAGGAATCACATCCGACATAATTATCCATCACTGATCCAATGCCTACGAGATTTTCACATATTGTGCTTTGCTTATTTACTTTTCCGTTGCTACTCTTACAATTACTACAAAACTGCTATCGTTACTTTTGCCACTGTTACCGTTACTATCATACTACTTTGCTACTAAATACTTTGCTGCAGATACTAAGTTATCCAGGTGTGGTTGAATTGACAACTCAGCTGCTAATACTTAAGAATATTCTTTGGCTCCCCTTGTGTCGAATCAATAAATTTGGGTTGAATACTCTACCCTCGAAAACTGTTGCGATCCCCTATACTTGTGGGTTATCAAGACTATTTTCTGGCGCTGTTGCCGGGGAGCATAGCTCTATTCTTTGAGTCACTTGGGATTTATATCTGCTGATCACTATGAGGAACTTGAAAGACGAAAGAACTAAGATTTTCCCCTCAACTACGAGGGGAGGTAAGGAACTGCCATCTAGCTCTGCACTAGATTCTCCTTCTGTTTTGAGTAAGCTTGCGACACCTAAACCTGCTACTACTATGAATTCTAATATGTCGCATGTTATTGATGATGCCACTTCTGCTATGCATGATACTTATGACGAGACTACTTCTATGCTTGATACTACTGTGCCATTAGGTGAATATCTTGATGAACAACTTGCTAGGGTTAGAGAGAATGAAATTATTGAAGATGATATTATTGAAGATAGTGATGACGAAGGTTCTCCCCCTAAGTATGAATTGCTTGTTGTTCCTGAGGGTTATGTTATGGATGAAGAAACTGCTAGAGATCTTCTTGCTTGCAATGATAGATCTGATCTTAAGAAGTTATTAGCTAAACTTAAATAGAAAACTCTGAATGCTAGAATGAAATATGACCCTGCTTTTGCTACTTCACCTATCTTTGTTACTGATAAGGATTATGAATTCTTTGTTGATCCTGAGATAATTACTTTGGTTGAATCTGATCCTTTTTATGGCAATGAATTTGAAACTGTTGTGGCACATCTTACTAAGTTAAATGATATAGCCACCCTGTTCACTAATGATGAGAAGTCTTGCTACTATTATATTCTTAAGATATTTCCATTCTCATTAAAGGGTGATGCTAAAACTTGGTTTAATTCTCTTGATCCTGGTTGTGTGCGTAGTCCCCAGGATATGGTTTATTACTTCTCTGCTAAATATTTCCCTGCTCATAAGAAACAAGCTGCCTTGAGGGAAATATATAATTTTGTGCAAATCAAAGAAGAGAGTCTCCCAAAAGCTTGGGGGAGGCTTCTCCGGTTACTTAATGCTTTGCCTGATCATCGTCTTAAGAAAAATGAAATAATTGATATCTTTTATAATGGACTAACCGATGCTTCCAAGGACCACTTGGATAGTTGTGCTGGTTGTGTTTTCAGGGAAAGAACAGTCGACCAAGCTGAATTGTTATTGAATAATATGTTAACTGATGAAAATAATTGGACTCTTCCTAAGCCAATTGAGCCAACTCCTGAGCCAATTCCTGAGCCTGTTCCTAAACCAACTCCGAAGAAAAGGGGAGTTCTATTTCTTAGTCCTGAAGATATGCAAGAGGCAAAGAAATCTATGAAAGAGAAAGGTATTAAAGCTGAAGATGTTAAGAATTTACCTCTTGTTGAAGAAATTCATGGTCTAAATTTACCACCTATCGAAGAAACACATTGTCTTGATAACCCGACACAGGTAGTAAAGGTAAATTCTCTCTACAGATATGATAAAGTTGAAATCCCGTCTACTAAGTTTCCTAGCCAATGTTTGGATGAATTTGATGACTTTATGGCTAGACAAGAAAGTTTTAATGCTTATGTTGGTAGAGAATTAAAGAGTAATGCTTACATGATTGGACGCTTGAGTGATTATATGGCTACAGTTAAAGGGAACTTAAACTCATTAGCAAATATGCTTCTATGGTTACCACTCAACCTGAACAAGTACTTAAAGCTCAAAGTGATTTGCTCGATGAATTAAATAATAAACATGACTTTGCTGTTAGAGTGGCCACTAGAACTGGTAGAATGACTCAGAAACCTTTGTATCCTGAAGGCCACACTAAGAGAATCGAGCAGGATTCTCAGAGAAATAATTTAGATGCACCTAGTCCTTCTAAAAAGAAGAAAAAGAAAAACGATAGGACTTTGCATGCTTCTAGTGAACCTGTTGTAGACACACCTGAGAATCCCAATGATATTTCTATTTTTGATGCTGAAACACAATCTGGTGATGGACATGAACCTAGAGATAATGTTAATGATAATGTTCATGTGGATGCTCAACCTAGAAATAATAATGATGTAGAGATTGAACCTGCTGGTGATCTTGATAACCCACAATCAATGAATCAACGTTATGATAAGAGAGATTTTGTTGCTAGGAAGCACGGTAAAGAACGAGAACCATGGGTTCAGAAACCCATGCCTTTTCCTCCTAAGCCATCCAAGAAAAAGGATGATGAGGATTTTGAGTGCTTTGCTGAAATGATTAGACCTATCTTCTTACGTATGCACTTAACTGATATGTTTGAAGTTAATCCTTATGCTAAATACATGAAGGATATTATTACAAATAAAAGAAAGATACCGGAAGCTGAAATTTCCACCATGCTTGCTAATTATACTTCTAAAGGTGGAATGCCAAAGAAACTTTGAGATCCAGGAGTACCAACTATACCATGCTCCATTAAAAGAAACTATGTTAAAACTGCTTTATGTGATCTTGGAGCCGGTGTTAGTGTTATGCCTCTCTCTTTATTTCGTAGACTTGAATTGAATAAGTTGACACCTACTGAAATATCTTTGCAAATGGCCGATAAATCAACTGCTATACCTGTCGGTATTTGTGAGGATGTGCCTGTTGTGGTTACAAATGTCACTATCTTAACGGACTTTGTTATTCTTGATATTCCTGAGGACGATAGTATGTCGATTATCCTTGGTAGACCCTTTTTGAACACTGCAGGGGCTGTTATTGATTGCAACAAAGTCAATGTCACTTTTCATGTTAATTGTAATGAGCATACGGTACACTTTCTGAGGAAACAACCACAAGTTCATCGCATCAATTCTATTGGAAAAATTCCAACTATCATTATTGGAGGTTTTGAATTTCCTCTTCCTACAGTCAAGAAAAAAATATGATATTCTTATTATTGGGGATGTTCATATCCCCGTTGAGGTAACCTAGTGTTATTTGAAATTTCTCCGGTTCCATGTTATTCGGAATGAGTTTGTTAACAAGACTTGATCAACCTTGTTAGTGGATTTCCTTTTGATGATCATGAGATGGATGAAACTCTTCAGTACCCTCTTTTTACTCTCTGTTATTTAGATTAAATAAAGCAAAAATTGTATTATCTGTCTGTTTTCTGAATTATCCTTGCAATAAAAAATACCCGAAAATAAAAGTTCTCCAAATGCCCTGAAAATTTAGTATGATTTTTATGGAATATTTGAGGATTCTAGGCACTGAGAACACAGCAGGGGGGCAAGCACCTGGCCACGAGGGTCCAGGGCGCGCCCCCTGCCTCGTGGGCCCATGGTCGCTCCCCTCCACTTATTCCTGCACCCACGCACTCCATGTTCCTCCCAAAAAAATCCCCATCCAGCTCAAGCACGAGTTCTAGCTCATTTTGCTGCGATTTTCCATCTCCTTGCTCAAAGCTCCATTCACAAAAGTGCTTTGGGAGATTGTTCTTTGGTATGTGACTCATCCATTGGTATAATTAGTTTTTGTTCTAGTGTTTTATTCATTGCAAATTTTTGCTGCCTAGGTGACCCTGTGCTTGAGCTTGCATGTCAAATTTTATGAGGTCCCAAGTAATTCTAATGCATGATATAGGCTCTAGGCACTTGTGGGATTAGTTGCTATCAATCTTGTTTAGTTTGATTCAATTTTATTTTGAGTTATTAAAAATTTCAGAAATTTTAAGAAAATGATGAAGAGAATTTTGAGGGGCTCTTCTAGTCAAAGCTCCAAGGATAAACAAGCTAAGGAGAAATAAAAGGCCAAGTATAATCTTCCTCGCGTAGCGGAAGTAAGGCCGTGTGAGTGGCCTTGTGATAATTTCTTGAGAGCAGCCGGGATTTATGAAGACTTTTATTCTTTGGCTGATAATGTCAGCCTCACCGACTTCCTCCACGACCGGATTGAACAGTATCTCTTACTCACCAATACTTTCATGCAAAACTTCTACTATTATCCTAAGAATTCACCTCCTTCAGTAGCTTTTCATTTATATGATGAGGCTAAGGAGATGTCATTACATAATTTTTGCGCGGTTTGCAGAATACCCTTCGAGGGTAGGTTAGATGAACCACATCGTAAAGATGTGGATGGTTTTATTGATACTATTACTGTAGGGGAATCGAGGAAGGTTTCCGATGCAAGAATAACTAGCATACATTTTCCTGTTTTACGCTACTTTGCCATATTTGCTAGTCGATGCTTAATTGGTCGCGGAAACTGTGGAAACCTTAGTGTTCCTGATATTATTATTTTGTTCCATGCTTTATTCCGTGATAACTCTTTTAGTATGGGTGTCGTTATTGCTAAATGATTAAGCCTGAACCGTACAAAGGGCCCCATCTTTGGAGTTATCTATGTTGCACGCCTTGCTAAACATTTCGAGATACCTATTAGGCATTATGAGAAAGAGGAGACACTGCTGCATCTTACCTTTTTAGATTACAGGAGCATGGTAGCGCATGAGTTTATTGTTGACAATGATGATAAGAAGCTTCTGTATAACCCGAGATTTAATAAGAAATACAATGAGATTATTACCCTGCCTGCGCCTTCTTTGTTTGATTTAACTGCAGGCCATTACCTCGTCCTGCCGACAGTTGTGTACGCACATCGAGGCTAGACATCAGCTCCAGAGCCTGAGTCGGAACCACCACTGGACCCTTATCGTCCATCATCTTATCAGTGGGATCCGGAAGAGATCGCCAGCCAGTGGTACCTTGATGACACTCCTCAGTACACCGGGGAGAGTAGCCGCTATCCATGGGCATAGACCAACTTAGGCCAAAAGCCTAAGTTTGGGGGAGTACATATTTCTCACCGACATTACATTCATGTTCACACACTTATTCTAGTCGTCGATGCTCATAATTTTTCATTGTACTATCCATGCTAGTTTAAATTCTTTTCTAGCTTTCTTCTTGTGTGTTTGATAAACCTTAAGAAAAACAAAAAAAAATAGTTAGTTTAATTTCCATGCTTGTAGTAGTAATTAAAAAGAAAACCCAAAAATATTTCTCGTTCTTCTTTTGCTTGTTGGGAACTTTCCCGTGTAAATAGTTTTATTTCTTTTCTTTCCTTTGGGGGTCGAGAGGAGAAGACCATAATGAAAATGTTTAGTGGCTCTCATATGCATGATTGTTGATTTAACCAAGAGCCCATATTACCTTGTCTTCTCCCTTGAATTGAATGCTTGCATATTCCAGCTTAGTCCAATGAACATGCACTATTATCATTATTCACACCGTTCGGTCGTGCAAGTGAAAGGCAATAATGATGATATATGATGGACTGATTGATATGAGAGAAGCTGGTATGAACTCGACCTCTCTTGTTTTTGTAAATATGATGAGTTCATCGTTCCTGATTCAGCCTATTATGAATAAACATGTTTGCAATGACAATTAGAGATTATAGTTGCTTATGCCATGCTTAATTAGCTAGGAGCTTATAATGATTTACCTTGTGTGCCAACATGCTATTAAATTGGTTGTGATGTGGTATGATAGGGTGGTATCCTCCTTTGAATGATTCGAGTGACTTGACTTGGCACATGTTCACGCATGTAGTTGAAACAAAATCAACATAGCCTTCACGATATTTATGTTCATGGTGGATTATATCCTACTCATGCTTGCACTCGGTGTTGATTAATTTTAGTGCATGTTCATGACTGTTGTCGCTCTCTCAGTTGGTCACTTCCTAGTCTTTTGCTAGCCTTCACCTGTACTAAGCGGGAATACTGCTTGTGCATCCAAACTCGATAAACTCCAAAGTTATTCCATAAGAGTCCACCATACCTTCCTATATGCGGAATTCACCTGCCGTTCCAAGTAAATTTGTATGTGCCAAACTCCAAACCTTCAAATGAAATTCTGTTTTGTATACTCAAGCAGCTCATGTTTCAACTAGGGCTGTCTGTATCTTCCATGCTAGGTGGGTTATTCTCAAGAGGAGTGGACTCTGCTCCTCATTCACGAGAAAATGGCTGGTAACCGGGATGCCCAATCCCATGATCAAAAAGATCAAAGCAAATCAAAATAATTAAACAAAACTCCCCCAGGGCTGTTGCTAGTTGGAGGCACTCGTTGTTTCGAGCAAGCCATGGATTGATGCTTGTTGGTGGTGGGGGAGTATAAACTTTACCATTCTATTTGGGAACCGCCTATAATGTATGTAGCATGGAAGATATCGAGATCTCATAGTTGTTGCATTGACAGTGAAAGTATACTGCTCAAAATGTTATTCCTCTCTATTTTAAAATCGAGCTCTAGCACCTCTACAAATCCCTGCTTCCCTCTGTGAAGGGCCTATCTATTTACTTTTATGTTGAGTCATCACCCTCTTATTAAAAAGCACCCCCTGGAGAGCACACTGTCATTTGCATTCATTACTATTAGTTTATATTGGGTATGACTTGACTGGATCTCTTTTACCATGAATTACAATGTTTAGTCAATCCTTGATCTTTAAATGTGCTCTGCATTTATGTTTTGCGGTCTCATAAAGGGCTAGCGAGATACCATCTTGTTATATCATATTATGATTGTTTTGAGAAAGTGTTTCACCCGAGTTTTATTATTATTGCTCACTAGTTGATTATGCCATTGATATGAGTAAACATGAGACCTAAGTGTTATTGTGAATATGGTTAGTTCATAATCTTTGCTGAAAACTTGAATGATGGCTTTACATATTTACAACAACAAGAGCAAACAGAGTTGGTAAAAGTTTTTCTTTATCACTTTCAGTTTGTCAACTGAATTGCTTGGGTACAAGCAAAGGTTTAAGCTTGGGGGAGTTGATACGTCTCCAACGTATCTACTTTTCCAAACACTTTTGCCCTTGTTTTGGACTCTAACTTGCATGATTTGAATGAAACTAGCCCGGACTGACGCTGTTTTCAGCAGAATTTCCATGGTGTTATCTTTGTGCAAAAACAAAAGTTCTCGGAATGACCAGAAACTCCACGGAGATAATTTTTTAAAATATAAAAATACTGGCAAAAGAATCAAGGCCAGGGGGCCCACACCCTGTCCATGAGGGTGGGGGGCATGCCCCCTGCCTCGTGGGCCCCCTGGAGGTCCACCGACCTCAACCCAACTCTATATATTTGCTTTCGTGGAGAAAAAAATCAGGGAGAAAGTTTCATCACGTTTTATGATACGGAGCCGCCGCCAAGCTCTAATCTCTCTCAAGAGGGCTGATCTGGAGTCCGTCCGAGGCTCCGGAGAGGGGGATTCATCGCCGTCATCATCATCAACCATCCTCCGTCACCAATTTCATGATGCTCACCACCGTGCGTAAGTAATTCCATCATACGCTTGCTGGACGGTGATACGTCTCCAACGTATCTATAATTTTTGATTGTTCCATGCTATTATATTACCCCTTTTGGATGTTTACGGGCTTTATTTTACATATTTATATCATTTTTGGGACTAACCTACTAACCGGAGGCCCAGCCCGTATTGCTGTTTTTTTTGCCTATTTTAGTATTTTGAAGAAAAGGAATATCAAACGGAGTCCAAACGGAATGAAACCTTCGGGAGCGTGATTTTTGGAACGAACGTGATCCGGAGAACTTGGAGTGCAAGTCAAGAAGCAAATGAGGCGGCCAGGAGATAGGAGGGTGAGCCCACCCCTCCTGGGCGCGCCCCTGTCTCCTAGGCCCCACGAGCGGCCACTGACGTACTTCTTCCTCCTATATATACCCACGTACCCTGAAAACATCTAGGGAGCCAACGAAAAACAAATTCCACCGCCGTAACCTTCTGTATCCGCGAGATCCCATCTTGGAGCCTTCGTCGGTGCTCCGCTGGAGGGGGAATCGACCATGGAGGGCTTCTACATCAACACCATAGCCCCTCCGATGAGTTGTGAGTAGTTTACCACAGACCTTCGGGTCGATAGTTATTAGCTAGATGGCTTCTTCTCTCTTTTTGGATCTCAATACAATGTTCTCCCCCTCTCTTGTGGAGATCTATTTCATGTAAACTCTTTTTGCGGTGTGTTTATCGAGATCCGATGAATTGTGGGTTTATGATCAAGTTTATCTATGAGAAATATTTGAATCTTCTCTGAATTCTTTTATGTATTATTGAGTTATCTTTGCAAGTCTCTTTGAATTATCAGTTTGGTTTGGCCTACTAGATTGATCTTTCTTGCCATGGGAGAAGTGCTTAGCTTTGGGTTCAATCTTGCGGTGTCCTTACCCAGTGACAGAAAGGGTTGCAAGGCATGTATTGTATTGTTGTCATCAAGGATAAAAATATGGGGTTTATATCATATTGCATGAGTTTATCCCTCTACATCATGTCATCTTTCTTAATGCGTTACTCTGTTCTTATGAACTTAATACTCTAGATGCATGCTGGATAGCGGTCGATGTGTGGAGTAATAGTAGTAGATGCAGGCAGGAGTCGGTCTACTTGTCACGGATGTGATGCCTATATACATGATCATGCCTAGATAATCTCATAATTATTCCCTTTTCTATCAATTGCTCGACAGTAATTTGTTCACCTACCGTAATGCTTATGCTATCTTGAGAGAAGCCACTAGTGAAACCTATGGCCCTCGGGTCTATCTTTTATCATATAATCTTTCAATCTACTTTTATTTGCATCTTTACTTTTTGCATCTATATTATAAAATACCAAAAATATATTTATCTTATCATACTATCTCTATCAGATCTCACTTTCACAAGTGGCCGTGAAGGGATTGACAACCCCTTTATTGCGTTGGTTGCGAGTTCTTTGTTTGTTTGTCTAGGTGCGTGGGACTTTTGAGGAGCCTCCTACTGTATTGATACCTTGGTTCTCAAAAATTGAGGGAAATACTTACGCTACTGTTGCTGCATCACCCTTTCCTCTTCAAGGAAAACCAACGCAAGCTCAAGACGTAGAAAGAAGGATTTCTGGCGCCGTTGCCGGGGAGGTCTTCCCTCAAGTCAAGACATACCAAGTACCCATCACAAACTCATAACCCTCGCATTTACATTATTT
Organism: Triticum timopheevii; assembly: GCA_963921465.1. Taxonomy (NCBI): domain Eukaryota; kingdom Viridiplantae; phylum Streptophyta; class Magnoliopsida; order Poales; family Poaceae; genus Triticum; species Triticum timopheevii. The sequence goes on along the minus strand of OY997264.1, from coordinate 170,702,566 downwards.
GCCATTTGCCTCTCATTTTCCTCTCCCCCACTTCACCCTTGCCGTTTTATTTGCCCTCTCTTTACCAATCTCTCTCTCTTTTCTCTTGCCTTTTTCCATTTGCTCGTGTGTTAGATCGTTTACCTTGTCGTTATGGCTAGTTCCCTTTCCGCTCCTATGTCTCCCGAGTTTGATGTTCTTCACTTCAAGCAAAGGCAAGGAGAAAACTTAAAAGATGAATGGTATAGGATGATGGAATCTTATCTCAAGTGCACCCTAGAGGTGAACTTTAGAATTCTTCTTCGCAATTTTTATGTTGGGCTAAATATGACGCATAGACAACTCTTGGATTGCATTGCCAAGGGAAATTTTATTGAAATTGATCCTAGTATTGCTCATGAGATTATAGAGGGAATAGTGGGAACACTACCTCAAAAGGGAGGATCACATACTACCCAAGAAGAAACACAAGTGTTTGGAAAGATTTGCGAAGTAACAATTTTTTTACAAAAGTCTCTTGAGCCTCTTAAAAGTGTTAGCAGAAATCTTCACCGCATGAATATGTTGATTACTCTTTGCAATAAGCGGTTGGATTCTTTAGATCTAAAAATTTCCGAGTATGAAGGGAAACGTAAAGAACCTCCCGGATTCAAGCATGACTCCGCTAAAAAACTGAAAATCAAAGATGGCACCACTTATATCTATCTTCGCTTTTATGCCTAGCTAGGGGCGTTAAACGATAGCGCTAGTTGGGAGGCAACCCAATTTTATTTGTGTTTTTTGTTTTTTTTTCTGTTTAGTAATAAATTTTGCATCTACCTTCTTTTTAGATGTTTTTAATCTTTTAATTAGTGTTTGTGCCAAGTCGAACCTATAGGATAACCTATGATGATAGTTAATTTGATTCTGCTGAAAAACAGAAACTTTGCGCGCACTAATTTAGTTTTCGTAAATCACAGAAATGTGTTTTTGCGTTGATTCTTTTTTCTTCTGATCAATAGAAAAATTATCCAGGACTTCCTATTTTGGTAGGATTTTTAGAGTTCCAGAAGTTTGCGTTAGTTACAGATTTCTACAGACTATTCTGTTTTTGACAGATTCTGTTTTTCGTGTGTTGTTTGCTTATTTTGATGCATCTATGGCTATTTTGAAGTGGTATGAACCATAGAGAACTTGGAATACAGTAGGTTTAACACCAAAGTAAATAAAGAATGAGTTCATTACAATACCTTATGTGGTGGTTTTGTTTTCTTTCACTAACGGAGCTTATAAGATTTCCTGTTGAGTTTTGTGTTGTGAAGTTTTCAAGTTTTGGGTAAAGCTTTGATGGACTATGGAATAAGGAGTGGCAAGAGCCTAAGCTTGGGGACCCATGGAACCCCAATATATTCAAGAATATCCAAAAGCCTAAGCTTGGGGATGCCCCGGGAAGGCAGCCCCTCTTTCGTCTTCGTTCATTGGTAACTCTACTTGGAGCTATATTTTTATTCGCCACATGGTATGTGTTTTGCTTGGAGCGTCGTGTATTATATTAGTCTTTGCTTTTTAGTTTACCACAATCATCCTTGCTGTACACACCTTCTGGGAGAAGCCTACTTGATTGAATTTATTAGAATGCTATGTGCTTCACTTATATCTTTTGAGCTTGATAGTTTTTGCTCTAGTGCTTCACTTATATCTTTTAGAGCACGGCGGTGGCTTAATTTTGTAGAAATTTCTAGTCTCTCATGCTTCACTTATATTATTTTGAGAGTCTTTTAGAACAACATGGTATTTGCTATGGTTATAAAATTGGTCCTAGAATGGTAGGCATCCAAGTTGGGTATAATAAAAACTATCATAGGAAGTGAATTGGATGCTATGATCAATTTGATACTTGATAATTGTTTTGAGATATGGAGGTAGTGATATTAAAGTCATGCTAGTTCGGTGATTATGAATTTAAAGAATGCTTGTGTTGAAGTTAGCAAGTCCCGTAGCATGAACGTATGGTTAAAGTTGTGTAACAAATTTGAAACATGAAGTGTACCTGTCTTGTGCATCCTTATGAGTGGCGGTCGGGGACGAGCGATGGTCTTTTCCTACCAATCTATCCCTCTAGGAGCATGTGCGTAGTGCTTGATTTTTGATGACTTCTAATTTTTTGCAATAAGTATATGAGTTCTTTTGACTAATGTTGAGTCCATGGACTATACACACTTTTATCTTTCCACCATTGCTAGCCTCTTCGGTACCGTGCATTGCCCTTTCTACCTTGAGAGTTGGTGCAAACTTCGCCGGTGCATCCAAACCCCGTGATACGATACGCTCCATCACACATAAACCTCCTTATATCTTCCTCAAAATAGCCACCATACCTACCTATTATGGCATTTCCATAGCCATTCCGAGATATATTGCCATGCAACTTTCCACCATTCCGTTCATCATCATCATCATGACATACATTACTTTTGCCATATTGCCATTGCACGATTATGTAGTTGACATCGTATTTGTGGCAAAGCCACTGTCGGTGTCAAAACCGGCGGATCTCGGGTCGGGGGTCCCGAACTGTGCGTCTAGGCGGATGGTAACAGGAGACAAGGGACACGATGTTTTTACCCAGGTTCGGGCCCTCTCGATGGAGGTAAAACCCTACTCCTGCTTGATTAATATTGATGATATGGGTAGTACAAGAGTAGATCTACCACGAGATCAAGGAGGCTAAATCCTAGAAGCTAGCCTATGTTATGATTGTTGTAATGGTTGTTCGTCCTACGGACTAAAACCCTCCGGTTTATATAGACACCGGAGAGGGCTAGGGTTACACAGAGTCGGTTACAATGGTAGGAGATCTACATATCCGTATTGCCAAGCTTGCCTTCCACGCCAAGGAAAGTCCCATCCGGACACGGGACGAAGTCTTCAATCTTGTATCCTCATAGTCTTGGAGTTCGGCCGATGATGATAGTCCGGCGCGCATATTGTCTTCGGCATTGCAAGGCGGGTTCTTCCTCCGAATAATTCATAGAAGATTGTGAACACCAGGATAGTGTCCGGCTCTGTAAAATAAATTCCACATACCACTATAGAGAGAATAATTTGTACACAAGTTCAATCTGCTGACGTATCTTGTGGTGTGATGTCACACCACTACCAAGCCCTTACTTGAATCATTTTTATTATACCACCTCAGCGCATTTAGCGAAGTGGTTTCCTTGGCATGTCTTATCGAAGCAGAGATCGTGTTCCCCTTATTCCGGGATTCCCATCAATACGGACGTGGGTAACCCAACCGCGCCATTGGTTGTGGCGCTTGGGAGGCGAGTTTTACCAGGCCGGTGGGGACGCATAGTCTTCGTCCGCCCATATATAAGGGGATGAGGATCCACCTTTTTACCTACGCCTTCTTCCTCCTTTGCCTATCCATCTCCGCGCACTCGAGCTCGAGCGCCCAAGTCCACACACCTCGCCTCAACCTTCTCCAGCCATGTCCGGAGCGGGAGGCAAGTGGATGGCCTCCTCCATTACGGAGGGGCACATCGAGAAGCTGCGCGGCGCCGGATACCTGTCCAGCAACATCGCGCACCGGCTGCCCGACGAGGGGCAGCTCATCCCCACCCCCAGGCCCCATGAGAGGGTCGTATTCCTTCCCCACTTCCTCCGTGGACTGGTCTTTCCACTTCACCCCTTCGTCCGGGGGCTCATGTACTACTACGGCCTGGACTTCCATGATCTAGCGCCAAACTTCGTCCTCAACATCACGGCGTTCATCGTCGTGTGCGAGGCCTTCCTCTGCATCCAGCCCCACTTCGGCTTGTGGCTAAAGACCTTCAATGTCAAGCCGAAGGTGGTGAAGGGCATTCAAGCGGACTGCGGAGGCGCCATGGTGGGCAAAATGCCTAACATCATCTGGCTCGAGGGTGCCTTTGTGGAGTCCATCAAAGGGTGGCAATCGGGGTGGTTCTACATCACCGAGCCGCGTGACCCTAAATGGGCAGCGGCCCCCGAGTTCAGATCTGGTACCCCCATGCAGCTCACCTCCTGTAAAGAGAAGAGCTTGCTATGGGGTAGTTCGGAGGAGCTGACCGGACTCCAGTCCTGTCGCCAGACCCTGGTGAACAAGAAGCTCAAGCTTGTCAACGTGATCCAGGTCATGCTCGTCCGCCGGATTCTCCCTGCCAGCAACAGGCTTTCAATTTGTGGGAGTTTGATCCGGCACAGCACCAGACATTGAGCGGGCTCTTCGACACGACGTACGAAGCTGCCTAGAGGGTGCTGTTCAAGGGCGGAGAAGCCCCCGCATCCGCAACTGAAGATCGCGGATTCAGCACGCAGCGCCCGGCCGGCGCGGTAAGCTATCTTATCCTTTATGGGACACTTATTTCTTTCACAGTTTGACTCTATGTGGGATCTAAAACTCCCAATGCCTTTAACAGGACTGGCAAAGGACGTCCGGACAGGTTAACTGTCCGGCTCCCCTTCCCGAAGACCCAGCGGAGACCCGTTTGACGGGGCTGCTGGCTCCGGCCCTTTACGTGGTGCCGGAGAAGAAGGCCAAGAAAAAGGCCACGGGAACCCGAAGGAGTTCCCGGCGCCAGGTGATATCAGACTCATCATCCGGTGACTCCGAGGCGGCTCCTCCCCCGAGGAGGAGGAGAAAGAGGCCTCTTCCCCAGCGGGGGGAGAGAAGAAGAGGAAGGCCTCCCCAACGGGGGTGGCCGAAGGGTCCAAGAAAGGACGGACCCTTTCTCCGGACTGCTCTGCCAATGCCGGCGACGGCGACGAGGAGTGGCCCTCAAGGGCCAAGCCCCAGGCAAGATCGTAAGTGTCCGAATTCCTAGATGATTTATATTTTCTCTTTTTGCCATATGATGTCCTTCTAATGCCGCATACAACCCGTAGTCCAGGCAAGGACGATCTTCCTGCTTCATCGAGCGGGTCCTTGGCCCCGTCGGATGTGGATTCCCTTACGACCGCCTCCACCCCTCGTGATGCTGATGACGCCGAGGTGGGATCCCAGGAGGGGACCCACCAGGATGGGGAGGCTCCGGAGGTGCCCCAGGGCAACCTCCCGGACTTCGCACCGGAACCTGCAGTGGTTCTGGAGTCCGGCAGGCGGCCCCTTCGTAAGAAGGGCAGGACTGTGACACCGGCGGCCGCCGTCCAACCGGAGGCGCCGGATAACTTGTTGGAGGCCCTCAACGGTGCTTCCATCGAAGAAGAACACCGCACTGTCATGAGTGCGGTGATTCAGAAGGTTCAGCTCGCCAAGAGCGGGCTGACCGAAGCCTGCAGCAGCCTTCTAACAGGCTTTGAGGTAAAATTTTAAGGCATGTAATATAATACCGCATAGACAGTAGCCCCTGATGCTCGGTTCGGTGTTCGGAAAGAAAAACCGGACTGAGGATCTTACAAAGATATACGCAGGAGTTCTAAAAAATATGTCAATATGGGATTGCAGGCTGCGCTGCTGACCTCTGCTGCACTGACTACGGAGGTCGATGCTTTGAAGCAGAACCTCGAGTAGTCCGAGAGCGAGCTTGGCCGTGCCAAGAAGCAGCTCGAGGACAAGGAAGGTGAGTGACACCGTATTGAATTTTTACCTTACAGAAAAGGATTTTGGTTGCAAGAGAACTAACAAGGATAACGCGGGTACTCTAGGGGCCACGAACGAGGTGGCGACCCTGAAGGAGGCCGTGTCCGCGGCCGAACATAATGCGGCCGCGGAACGAGCTGAGCGAGAGAAACAGGAGGCGCGGGTGGCCGAGGTGCAGCAAGAGCTCCAGGCTCTCGTGGAAAAGCATGAGAGTTTGGAGCGCGACTCGAAGACTTGAGACTCCGAGCTTGCATCGGCTCTCGAAAGTGCCAAAGCCGCTAAGGCCGAAGCCCATAAGGCCCTCCAGGAGATTAAGGCGGTGAAGAAAATAGCGGCGGTAAGGCATTTTTTATGCAAAGCAAGCATGTGAATGTGAATTACCTGTTACTTACCCGAATTCGGAGCTCTCCAGGAGCGTTTGTAGATCTGCCTCGCAGCGTGTCCGATGTTGCCGCATTCTACCGGGCCGAGGAGGGGAGCTCGACGGAGAAGGTCTTCTGGTCTCAGTATGCTGAGGCCGGACATCCGGTGCCCCTTAGCGACCAGCTGAAGTAGCTGGTCGAGCTCCACATGGTAGCTAAACAGGCCATGAAGGGCCTCATAGTTCGGCTGTGGCCCAAGGAGGCCATGCCTGGGAGCTACTTTGGCCTGGTGCGGCGGCCGGTGGATGCGTGTCCCTGGGTGGAAGTCGTCAAGCAGTCCGCCTGCATTGAAGGTGCCCGTTGGGCCCTTGCCCGTGCAAAAGTGCACTGGGGCAGGATGGACGCTGAGAAGCTTCTGACGGACGCGCCGCCGGCGGGCAAGGAGTATCGCACGCCCGAAATGTATTATAAGAGTGTCCTAAAGGGAGCCCGCATGATTGCGGATGAGTGCTCCAAGGATGTAATATTTGAGTAAAATCGCATTATGTTATCCTATGCGCTAAAAACTGTGTTCATATGCACTAAGCAACGCTTATTAATTTAAAATATTACCTTCTGTGCGGCCATTTATCAAATCTGAGAGATGGCAAGTCGTCGGCTTCAGCCCCCATGCCACTAGTGCTGGGGTGTTCGGGAAAACTTGAGCGCTCTTGTTCCCATGTTTGGGTCCAGCTAGGGAGGCGCTCAACACAACGAACAAGGCAACCGGACTTATAATGCTTGAACACTCTCACATAGCCATAGAATTCTATAATTTTAAATTTCGGCGAAGCCCCTAGTGTTCGGAAGACCGAGTTCGGGGCGCTATCCACGCCTGGGCCGGACAAAACCGGTTCCTCGCTCTAAGCGGCATAAGTCTTTAGGGACTCGAAATAACCTCTCGAACAGCGACCAGCTCTCGCCTTATCATGACGGTCAGTTTTAGCTTTCTCCACTGAGGCGCTCGCCCAGCTAAACTGGGGCGCAATCATAGTGGTTCTCCCGGTGCAACCTTAGCCGATAAAACAGAACGTAAGGTACCAAAACATGGGAGCCGGGCAAACCCAACTATTGACCCAAGACATGATTCGGAGCCGGTGCATATAATGCTATAAGTTCGGGGTGCCGCACTTGTGAAAGTGTTCGGACTTATCACACCATAATGCGGGGAACTTAAGCCCCTGGTGTATTCGGCCGTACCAAAGTGTACGGATGCAACATGTCATAAACGAACATATATAAGAAAGAAATGTGATTATAAGCAAAAAGCGATGCATTGTTTATTCAGAAATACTGCCATGAATGCAGAGCGATACAAATAGTGCGGTAAGCAAGGGATTGGACTATTTAACATGTCCCCCTCCAGGGGTAGGCTGCGGAATTTAAACAGATTTAATGCTCCTAACGGAGACCACCTGAGTGTTCGTCGTAGCCTTTCTCCTTCCCTGGCTGTTGCATCGTGAGTTCGGCAAGTCTACTGCCGGACAAGGCCTCTGGTGAACGGAGTCCTGTGGGTAAGAAAAAAGAAAAAGGAAAAGACCGACGTACTTGGGAGCCACTGGTGTGGTTAAACCGCACTCTGGGCCTGTCGTGGTTGTGCCCCTCCCCCTATGCCCATGGTACCTCCAGAGCGTAATGATGTACGCGAAGGACTTGTCTTGCAATTATGCAAGGGCTGGGGTTGGGGCCGCATTGCTATGCGTGCTCGAAACGTGCCAGGTGGTCTTGTTGTATGTTACTCCGAGCGCGTTTGGCCGTGTCCGGTCGCTTAACGGCCGGACTCGAAAATTGCCTTAAGAGGCTGCTATGTACTTCCGCCGCGAGAGCCACTGTGTGCTCCTCTGTTCGAAGGGAGCGTTGAGTGTTTCCGTTGACCGCGATGACTCCTCGAGGGCCTGGCATCTTGAGCTTGAGGTATGCGTAATGCGGCACCGCGTTGAACTTTGCAAACGCGGTCCGTCCGAGCAGAGCGTGATAGCCACTACGGAACGGGACTATGTCGAAGATTAACTCCTCGCTTTGGAAGTTATCCGGGGATCCGAAGACCACTTCCAGTGTGACTGAGCCTGTACAATTGGCCTCTACACCTGGTATGATGCCTTTGAAGGTCGTCTTTGTAGGTTTAATCCTTGAGGGGTCTATGCCCATCTTGCGCACTGTATCCTGATAAAGCAGGTTTAGGCTGCTACTGCCGTCCATCAGGACTCTGGTGAGGTGAAATCCATCAACGATTGGGTCTAAAACCAATGCGGCGAATCCGCCATGGCAGATACTGGTGGGGTGATCCCTTCGATCAAAAGTGATCGGGCAAGAGGACCATGGATTGAACTTCGGGGCGACTAGCTCCATCGCATATACATCCCTAAGTGCACGTTTCCGCTCCCTCTTGGGTATGTGGGTTGCGTATATCATGTTTACTGTCCGTACTTGTGGGGGGAAACCCTTCTGTCCTCTACTGTTTGGCGGCCGGGTCTCTTCCTCGTCATCGCTATGCAGCCCCTTGTCATTGTTTTCGGCAATTAACTTGCCTGCCTGCTTAAATACCCAACAATCCCTGTTGGTGTGATTAGCTGGCTTTTCGGGGGTGCCATGTATCTGGCAAGAGCGGTTGAGTATTCGGTCCAGATTGGACGGACCCGGAGTAGTTCTTTTGAATGGCTTTTTCCGCTGATCGGGTTTGGAGCCTCTGAATCCGGTGTTGACTGCCGTATCCTCAGTGTTATCGCCGTTAACGCGGCGTTTGTTTTTGTTTCGACGCGACCTGCCATTGCGGTCCTTGGTATCCGGACTGCCAGAATTTTGGCTGAGGTTGTTACTGCGGGCTAGCCAGCTATCCTCCCTCGCACAGAAGCGGGTCATGAGTGATGTGAGGGCTGCCATGGATTTCAGCTTTTCCTATCCTAGGTGCCGGGCCAGCCACTCGTCGCGGATGTTATGTTTGAAGGCTGCGAGGGCCTCTGCATCCGGACAGTCGACGATTTGATTTTTCTTTGTTAAGAAACATGTCCAAAATTGTCTGGCCGATTCGTCTGGCTGCTGAATTATATGGTTTAGGTCATCGGCGTCTGGTGGTCGCACATATGTGCCCTGGAAGTTGTCAAGGAATGCGGCCATCGTAGGATTCAATGTTCACGGGTTTAAACCCTTCAGGGATTTGATGATCCATTACTTCATCTGTTAAGCATAGTGGGTGTGCGGTGCCTCTATATTGGGAAATATCACGACGTAGCTCAAGCGAGCTTTGTCTACTGTGTTGGGCCCGGCCGGAGTTGCTGTATCCGGCGCGACGGTAGTCGTCTCGCATCGTGGGGCGCCCACGTGATCCATAGATCGATCTTGATTGTCTTGCCTTGTCCTCCAATATGTCTCGCAAGTCCGGCGCATTCCCCCGTGGCTTCATACTTTTCGAGCGGTGCCGGGGTACGGTCCTAATGGAGGGCCTAGAGGCCTCTCTGTCGCGGCCACGAGGTGGTTGGTCTGCCGTATTGTGCGCTGGTGATGAAGGTTTATATGCCTCCTCCTCTAATCGGGCGAGCCACTTGCATTTTGGGTAGCTTTTAGAGGGGCGTTCGAGTTCATACTCTTCGGCCACAAGGACTTCGGTCCATCTGTCGGCTAGCAGGTCTTGATCAGCTCGGAGCTGTTGCTGCTTTTTCTTTAGGCTGTTAGCCGTGGCCATAAGCCTGCGCTTAAAACACTCATGTTCGACGGGATCCTCGGGCACGACGAATTCGTCGTCGTTGAGGCTTGCCTCATCTCCGGAGGGAGGCATGTAATTATCATCCTCTACCTCTTCGTCTGCCGCTCTCTCGTGAGGGCTGGCTTCTCCGTCCTCCCGTGCTGAATCTTGCTGGAGGGGGTTATCTTCGGCACTCTCTGGGGTGTTATTATCTCCGGTGCCGCAATCTCCATTCTTGCTGTGGCGGGATTTAGAGCGGCGCCGCTGACGCCGGCGCTTGGGCTGTTTCTTGGGGGAATCTGCCTCCACTGCTTCTTCGCCATTCCCATCCTTTGGGATGTCCACCATGTATATGTCGTATGACGAGGTGGTCTTCCAGTGCCCCGTAGGCGCTAGTTCTTGGTCGTCTCCGGCATCGTCGTCCATGCCGTCGATGTCTTCGGAGTCGTAGTCTAGCATGTCGGTTAGATCGTCGACACTGGCTACAAAGTGGGTGGTGGGTGGGCTTTGAATTTCTTCGTCATCCGCATCCCAACCGTCCTGACCGCAGTCCGGCCAGGGCTCTCCTGATAACGAGAGATACTTTAGCGAATTTAGGATGTCGCCAAAGGGTGAGTGCTGAAAGATGTTCGCGACGGTGAACTCCATGTTCGGCGCCCAATCAGATTCGATTGGTAGGGGCGCAGGAGGTTCGGAGTCCGGCGAGGAGTCCGGAACCTCGGAGTCACGAGCTTTATAAGGGACGAGGTCAGTATTCGGCTCCATCGCCATAAAGGTTGCAGCCCCCGAGGCGGCGTCTAGCCGTCCGTCCTCGATCTGCGTGGTCGGCTTCGAATTAAGGGTCGGAGCGGACTTATGTGCGGCCTCCAGGGCACTGTCTGACGGCGAGCTAAATCATGCCCATTGTGACAGTGCGGCGCGCTCGGCTGTGGCTCGAATCCGTCGAAGATCAAGTCTCCGCGGATGTCAGCCGGGAAGTTTAGGCTTCCAAATCTGACCTGATGGCCAGGGGCGTAGCTTTCGATCTGCTCCAGATGGCCAAGCGAATTGGCCCGCAGTGCAAAGCCGCCGAACACGAAGATCTGTCCGGGGAGAAAAGTCTCACCCTGGACTGCGTTGTTGTTGATGATTGAAGGAGCCATCAAGCCTATCGGTGACGACACAGAGGAACTCTTAAAGAAAGCACCAATATCGGTGTCAAAACCAGCGGATCTCGGGTAGGGGGTCCCGAACTGTGCGTCTAGGCGGATGGTAACAGGAGACAAGGGACACGATGTTTTTACGCAGGTTCGGGCCCTCTCGATGGAGGTAAAACCCTACTCCTGCTTGATTAATATTGATGATATGGGTAGTACAAGTGTAGATCTACCACGAGATCAAGGAGGCTAAACCCTAGAAGCTAGCCTATGTTATGATTGTTGTAATGGTTGTTCGTCCTACGGACTAAAACCCTCCGGTTTATATAGACACCGGAGAGGGCTAGGGTTACACAGAGTCGGTTACAATGGTAGGAGATCTACATATCCGTATTGCCAAGCATGTCTTCCACGCCAAGGAAAGTCCCATCCGGACACGGGACGAAGTCTTCAATCTTGTATCTTCATAGTCTTGGAGTCCGGCCGATGATGATAGTCCGGCTATCCGGACACCCCCTAGTCCAGGACTCCCTCAGCCACCATGCATAATTTTTCATACATGTCACTCTTGATTCATTGCACCATCCCGGTACACTGCCGGAGGCGTTCATATAGAGTCATATTTTGTTCTAGTTTCGAGTTGTAATTCATATGTTGTAATCAATGAAAGTGTGATGATCATCACTATTAGAGCATTGCCCAAAAAAAAATAAAAAAAAAAGAAAGGCCAAAAAAAAGAAAGGCCAAAGAAAAAAAGGAAAAGAAAATAAAAAAAAGAAAAAAGAAAAAAAAAGAGAGAAAAGAAAATAAAATAAAAAGGGGCAATGTTGCTATCTCTTTTTCCACACTTGTGCTTCAAAGTAGCACCTTGTTATTCATGTAGTGAGTCTCATATATTGTGCTTCAAAGTAGCGCCTTGTTCTTCATGTTGTGAGTCTCATATATTGTGCTTCAAAGTAGCACCATGTTTTCATACAGAGAGTCTCATATGTTGTCACTTTCATATACTAGTGGGAATTATTTTCATTATAGAACTTGGCTTGTATATTCCTACGATGGGCTTCCTCAAATGCCCTAGGTCTTCGTGAGCAAGCAAGTTGGATGCACACCGACTAGTTTTCTTTTGTTGAGTATTCATTTATAGCTCTAGTGCATCCGTTGCATGGCAATCCCTACTCCTCATGTTGACATCAATTGATGGGCATCTCCATAGCCCGTTGATTATCCTCGTCAATGTGAGACTTTCTCTTTTTTTGTCTTCTCCACATAATCCCCATCATCATATTCTATTCCACCCATAGTGCCATATCCATGGCTCATGCTCATGTATTGCGTGAAGGTTGAAAAAGTTTGAGATTATTTAAGTACGAAACAATTGCTTGGCTTGTCATCGGGGGTGTAGAATTTGGGAACATCTCTGTGTGACAAAAATGAAGCATAGCCTAACTATATGATTTTGTAGGGATGAACTTTCTTTAGCCATGTTATTTTGAGAAGACATGATTGCTTTGATTAGTATGCTTGAAGTGTTACTATTTCTTTTATCAATATGAACTTTTATTTTGAATCATTTGGATTTGAACATTCATGCCACAATAAAAAAATTACATTGAGAAATATGCAAGGTAGCATTCCACATCAAAAATTCTGTTTTTATCATTTACCTACTAGAGGACGAGCAGGAATTAAGCTTGGGGATGCTTGATACGTCTCCAACGTATCTATAATTTTTGATTGTTCCATGCTATTATATTATCCCTTTTGGATGTTTATGGGCTTTATTTTACATATTTATATCATTTTTGGGACTAACCTACTAACCGGAAGCCCAGCCCGTATTACTGTTTTTTTTGCCTATTTTAGTATTTCGAAGAAAAGGAATATCAAACGGAGTCCAAAAGGAATGAAACCTTTAGGAGCGTGATTTTTGGAACGAACATGATCCGGAGAACTTGGAGTGCAAGTCAAGAAGCAAACGAGGTGGCCACGAGATAGGAGGGCGTGCCCCTATCTCCTGGGCCCTACGAGCGGCCACCGACGTACTTCTTCTCCTATATATACCCGCGTACCCCGAAAACATCCAGGGAGCCAACGAAAAACAATTTCCACCACCGTAACCTTTTGTATCCGCGAGATCCCATCTTGGAGCCTTCGCCACCGGTCCGCCGGAGGGGGAATCGACCATGGAGGGCTTCTACATCAACAACATAGCCCCTTCGATGAGTTGTGATTAGTTTACCGCAGACCTTTGGGTCCATAGTTATTAGCTAGATGGCTTCGTCTCTCTTTTTGGATCTCAATACAATGTTCTCCCCCTCTCTTGTGGAGATCTATTCGATGTGAACTCTTTTTGCGGTGTGTTTGTCGAGATCCGATGAATTGTGGGTTTATGATCAAGTTTATCTACGAGAAATATTTGAATCTTCTCTGAATTCTTTTATGTATGATTGAGTTATTTTTGCAAGTCTCTTCGAATTATCAGTTTGGTTTGGCCTACTAGATTGATCTTTCTTGCCATGGAAGAAGTGCTTAGCTTTGGGTTCAATCTTGCGGTGTCCTTACCCAGTGACAGAAAGGGTTGCAAGGCACGTATTTTATTGTTGCCATCGAGGATAAAAAGATGGGGTTTATATCATATCGCATGAGTTTATCCCTCTACATCATGTCATCTTTCTTAATGCGTTACTCTATTCTTATGAACTTAATACTCTAGATGCATGCTGGATAGCGGTCGATGTGTAGAGTAATAGTAGTAGATGTAGGCAGGAGTCGGTTTACTTGTCACGGACGTGATGCCTATATACATGAGCATGCCTAGATAATATCATAATTATTCGCTTTTCTATCAATTGCTCGACAGTAATTTGTTCACCCACCGTAATACTTATGCTATCTTGAGAGAAGCCACTATTGAAACCTATGGCCCCGGGTCAATCTTTTATCATATAAGCTTTCAATCTACTTTTATTTGCATCTTTACTTTTTGCATCTATATTATAAAATACCAAAAATAGTAGCGTAAGTATTTCCCTTCACGGCAAAAAGTAAAGATGCAAATAAAAGTAGATTGGAAGCAAATATGATAAGAGATAGACACGGGGGCCATAGGTTTCACTAGTGGCTTCTCTCAAGATAGCATAAGTATTACGGTGGGTGAACAAATTACTGTCGAGAAATTGATAGAGAAGCGAATAATTATGAGATTATCTAGGCATGATCATGTATATAGGCATCACGTCCGCAACAAGTAGACCGACTCCTGCCTGCATCTACTACTATTACTCCCCACATCGACCGACTCCTGCCTGCATCTAGAGTATTAAGATCATAAAGAACAGAGTAACGCATTAAGCAAGATGACATGATGTAGAGGGATAAACTCAAGCAATATGATATAAACCCCATCTGTTTATCCTCGATGGCAACAATACAATACGTGCCTTGCATCCCTTTCTGTCACTGGGTAAGGACACCGCAAGATTGAACCCAAAGCTAAGCACTTCTCCCATGGCAAGAAAGATCAATCTAGTAGGCCAAACCAAATAGATAATTCGAAGAGACTTGCAAAGATAACTCAATCATACATAAAAGAATTCAGAGAAGATTCAAATATTATTCATAGATAAAATTGATCATAAACCCACAATTCATTGGATCTCGACAAACCCACCGCAAAAAGAGATCACATCGAATAGATCTCCACAAGAGAGGGGGAGAACATTGTATTGAGATCCAAAAAGAGAGAAGAAGCCATCTAGCTAATAACTATGGACCCGTAGGTCTGTGGTAAACTACTCACAACTCATCGGAGGGGCAAGGATGTTGATGTAGAAGCCCTCCGTGGTCGATTCCCCTTCCAGCAGAGTGCCGGCGAAGGCTCCAAGATGAGATCTCGTGGATACAGAAGGTTACTGCGGTGGAAATTGTGTTTCGTTCCTTGATGTTTTCGGGGTACGTAGGCTTATATAGGAGGAAGAAGTATGTCGGTGGACGCCCGAGGGGCCCACGAGACAGGGGGCGCGCCCTATAGGGGGGGGGGCGCCCTCCTATCTCGTGGAGGCCTCGACTGCCTCTTGACTTGCACTCCAAGACCTCTGGATCACGTTTGTTCCAAAAATCACGCTCCCGAAGGTTTCATTCCGTTTGGACTCCGTTTGATATTCCTTTTCTTCGAAATACTGAAATAGGCAAAAAAACAGCAATACGGGCTGGTCCTCCGGTTAGTAGGTTAGTCCCAAAAATGATATAAATGTGTAATATAAAGCCCATAAACATCCAAAAGGGGTAATATAATAGCATGGAACAATCCGAAAGTATAGATACGTTGGAGATGTATCACCCACCAAGCTGCGTGACGTCCAGAAGTTCACCGGGTGCCTGGCATCCCTCAGCCGCTTCACCAGTCGGCTAGGCGAGAAGGCACTCCGTCCGTACCAGCTCATGAAGAAAACCAGTTGCTTCGAGTGGAATGACCAAGAGGACGCCGCCTTCCTCCAGCTCAAGCAGATGATGTCAACGCCGCCTATCCTGGTGGCTCCGGCTACTAAAGAGCCCATGCTCCTCTACATCGCTGCCACCAACCAAGTCATCAGCACGGTGATTGTTGTTGAGCGCCTTGAAGCCGGCAAGGCACAGTCAGTCCAAAGGCCACTGTATTACCTGAGCGAGGTCGTGTCGGCCTCCAACTAGAACTACGCCCACTACCTGAAGATGTGCTATGGCGTGTACTTTGCCGCCAAGAAGCTGAAGCAATACTTTCAAGAGCACTTCATCACGGTCGTCTGCACTGCTCCCCTGGCCGAGATCATTGGAAACAGAGATGCCTCGGGCAGGGTGTCCAACTGGGCCATTGAGCTAGCTCCTCACACTATATTCTACCAGCCCCGCACCGCCATCAAGTCCCAAGCGCTGGCCGACTTCCTCGTCGACTGGGTCGAGTCCCAGTACCTGCCGCCATCTCTGAACTCTACACATTGGCGGATGCACTTCGACGGCTCAAAGACGCGCACATGCTTGGGGGCCGGCATCGTACTCACCACTCCTAAAGGCGACAAGCTTAAGTAGCCGAGTATGAAGCGCTCATCGTCGGGCTCCGATTGGCCAAAGAAATCGGCATCCTCCGCATCCTCTGCTACGACGACTCGAACTTGGTGGTCCAGCAGTCGTCCAGTGACTGGGATGCCAAGGATGCCAACATGGCAAGCTACTGCTTCATCGTCCAGCAGATGAGCGGCCACTTTGACGGGTGCGAGTTCATCCATGTGGCACGGGCCGACAACAACGCAGAAGATCTTCTCGCCGCATTGGCTCCACCCGGCAAGCTATACCAGCCGGCGTCTCCCTCGACTACCTCTACAAGCCGTCCATCAAGACTTCAACAGAGTCCGACTCCATCTTCGTGTCGGCTGCCCCAAGAGCAGTCAGATCCGGCTCAGGGACTTCAGTAGTCGGCGCGGGGACTTCAGCGGCCGGTTCGGGGACTTCTCCAAGCAGCCCGGGGGCTGCAGCACCAGCACCCAGCCCAGCGCTCCCAGTAGGTGGCCCGAGGGCCACTGCAGACGGCCAGGGGACTTCATCAGCACCATCAGGAGCGGCCGGACCTAGCTCGCCACCTTCCAACTCGGCCCCCCTCATACCAGTCGTCGTGTTCACAGTGGTGGCGGCCCATCTTAGGCGCAGCCCATCCGCGACTATTTGGTCAACCGCATGCTGCCAACCGACCAAGTGCTAGCCAGACAGATCTAGCACAGAGCAGGCGCCTACACCATTGTCAATCAAGACCTCACAACGCAGAGTGTGACCGGCATCTATCAGCGCTGCGTAGAACCAGAGAAGGGTAGGGAGATCCTCAGAGACATCCATCAAGGCAAATGTGGCCACCACGCCGCCTCCAGGTCCGTCGTGGCCAAAGCTTTCCGCCATGGCTTCTTCTGGCCGACTGCTTTGGACGATGCCAAAGAGTTGGTCAAGAAGTGCAAAGGGTGCCAGAAGTTCAGCACCAAGCAACACCTGCCGGCCTCCTCCCTCAAGACCACCCCCATTGTTGTCGTGTGGGGTTTGGATACGGTAGGCCCGTTCAAGACAGCACGAGGTGGCATGACTCATCTGCTAGTCGCCGTGGACAAGTTCACCAAGTGGATAGAAGCAAATCCAATCAAGAAGTTGAATGGTCCGACTACTGTCACATTCATCGCCGACATCAATGTCCTATATGGCATTCCCCACAGCATCATCACCGACACGGCACAAACTTTGCCAAAGGCGCATTGGCCCGTTTCTGCGCAAATCAGGGCATTCGACTGGACTTAGCGTCCATTGCCCACCCGCAATCAAACGACCAGGTAGAGCGAGCAAACAACCTCTTCTTGTCCGGCATCAAGCCCCGCCTGATCGAGCCGCTAGAGCGGTCGGCCGACTGCTGGATTGACGAGCTGTCGGCCATCCTCTGGAGCCTTCAAACCACGCCGAACAGATCAACCGGCTTCACTCCCTTCTTCCTCGTGTACGGTGCTAAGGCTATCATCCCTACGGATATCGAGTTTGACTCGCCTCAGGTCACCATGTACACGGAGGCGAAGGCCAAAGAGGCGTGAGAAGATGGTGTTGATCTGCTGGAAGAGGCCCGACTGCTAGCATGCAGCCGGTCCGCAATCTACCAACAGAGCCTGCACTGCTACCACACACAAGAAGGTCAGGCCGCATTCTTTTCGTGAGGGCGACCTTGTGCTTTGCCTGATCCAGCGATCAGCCGGATAGCACAAGCTCGCGGCACCTTGGGAAGGCCCCTTCATCATCATCAAGGCCCTGGGCAACGACTTGTTCTACCTCATCGACGCCCAAAAACCCAGGGCGTGCAAGCGGTGCACATCCGGCGAAGAGACGGAGCGGCCATGGAATGTAAATCTACTCCGCCCGTTTTACAATTGATTCGATCGTATGTACCACGCCTACTTTTGTATTAAGTAAAAGACCTCAGGTCCCCCGAGGTACACTCGGGGGCTACCTTTTTATCTATCTATGAGTTAAGCTTATTCCATGACTTCAGTTTTTCTATTCCTGCCACGTCTGGGTTCCGGTCAGCGGGCCTGGGGGCTCGCCGCCTTGGCCTAAGTTTGCACCAGCCGAAGCCGACTAGTAGTGTGCCGATGCCAAAAAGCCCTCTCTTTGCTCTAAGTCACAGCTCGCAGCGTGACTATCCAACTAGCAGGAGCTAGAGGCCAGAACAGTCGCCAACACGAAATTCGACAAAGGAAGAATGCTAACTTAGGCCCAGTCGGCTCGCTGTCTCCCTCGTCCGGCTGCTCAATAGCCGACAGGCCGGTTTCTCGATTGATCAAGAAACACTCTACGCGGCCCAGGTAACTTGCCCATTCCGAAGAACGACCAAGTCCCTAACCCAGCCATAGACCGCAGAGCGGGTGTCCGGCTGGCAGGGAGGCGGCTATGGAAATGCGACACCGAAGAAAGCCAAAGAGAGAAAAGCAGAAATTGAACAAGAATTTAAACTTATATACATTGCAAAAGGCCCGAGGCCAGCATTCATTAAGTTTAACCTACACCCCCAGTGGGTGGAATTGCGAGCATTTAACAAAATTGTTCGAGAGACTACAAGGACAGGAAAAAGGCAAGGTAAAAAAGGCTACTTAGGCCAGAGGAGTAGCAGGCGGGTCCGAGGGGTCGGCGGAGGCAACGGTGCCGGATGGTGGACCGGCCGACTGGTTGGTCTCATCCTGGTCAGCGTCGGCGGCAGTCGACGTAGCCACCCGCGGCTCGCTGGTCAAAGCCTGATCGGGCTGAGGCTGGCCGCCCGCTCCGTCCTCAGGCACATCGTCCTCGTCCTCCTATACTCGTCGTCGCCCTCGCCCTCATCGCTGGAGGCGATTTCCTTTGCCGAGTCCTCCTCGCGTGTTGGGTCTAGCCCAAACCAGTTGGGCATCACCTCATTGTCGTCACCGTCCAGGTCGGGGATGAAGACGGTAGTGTTGGTGTAGTCCGCAAGCGCCTTCGCGCGCCGGGTGAGTTCAGTGCCCACCTCCGCCAGCTCCGGACCGGCCTCTTGCCGGAAGGTGGCCAGCTGGGTTAATCCAAGTTGGGGTACCACGCCTTGGCAAACTCGAGGGCCGTCCGAGCACCTGCCCAGGCTGCGGCGACCTTCCAGGCCTCGAAGCGGCCGACTACCACCACCAGCCAGTCGGCGGTCCAGCTAGGGGTGCATGGAACCCGGACACCTGGCTAGAGGGCGGCTAGCACTTGAGCACCAGCGCGCTGCAGGCGGCAGATCATCCGATGGGCCGGCTGCATGTAATGCCCTGGATGTAACTTTCCATAACTGTAACTCCAACTCTTGCCATTTCCGGCTATGTGTTGTGATATTTCCTTCGTGGTTGGGTTTTTGTCTTTCGTTTTGCTTTTTGTTCATGTCATGCATTTCATCTCATGTCATCATCCGCATTTCATCCGCATGTTTTCATAAAACTCGTAGCCGTTAGTAGTTGCCGCTTCTCTCCTTGGCTCCGTGGCAGGTTGTAAGACCGTTTGTCTCCGTTGACCTTTCTCAGACAAACCAGGTTCTCGTTCCCCTTTTGTTTGACCGCCTTATCTCTCTGCCAGTCATGGACCCCCCTCCTTTGCAGCCCCCTCGCGTGCACGTCTGAAACTCCCCCGAACCCGACTCGGACAGTCATCACTGTTGGGTCCGGATCATCTCCAAACACCCCTAAAATATATTTGTTTTATTTAGTGGACCCCCAGTGCCTCCTTTCCCTTCTGTTGGGCTAGCAGATTCAGCTCGACATGTCAGGACCCCGATCCCACACCAATCTAGCATGTAACACATCATATCACTTTGGGGCCTCACGCAAGGTATTCCCACGGGTGCCACCTTACCTGGCCCGAGACCGTTTGTGCCTTTTGGCTCAAGTATATGATAGTATCGCTAGCATACATATGACAGAGAACCCGTGCCGACATGACTAGTCGTAAACCCAAAGTGGCACTAACTTACAGGGACAAGCATACATGACCCAGCAACAAACGTGTCGGTCATCAGCGAGTGAATCCAGGCTGGGTTAACAGGACTCCGGAGAATCCAGGCTGTAGTAGGCTAACAGGACTCCGGTAGACACAGTGTGACATTTCCCCGAAGTGACAGACATAGGAAGGAAGAAGGACACATGCCAGCCAGCCTCAGTGTTCCGGAGTCGTAGAAAGCTACCATGGCTCAGTGGAAGCACTAGGAGACATTTCCCGGTAAGAGAGGCTACCAAGGATGAACAACTAGGTTGTCAGATACCACACATACCAAGCATTTCAAACCATACACACAATATGCTCGATATGTGCAAATACAACATGGCATCACAACATAACTCTATGATTCAAAGTATTTATTCAATAGGCTCCGAGGAGCGAGATATTACAAACATGGGTCTCATGACCCAACATTCAGAGCATACAAGTCAAAGCACATGAGGAAGCTTAACATGTCTGAGTACAGACATCTACAAATGAAAAAGGCCGAGAAGCCTGACTATCTACCAGATCCTGCCGAGGGCACAAGATCGTAGCTGAGGAAACAAGCTAAATGTCGAAGTCCATGCGACACTACTAGCAAGACTGAAGTCTCTCTGCAAAAACATAATTAATCAAGCGTGAGTACAAATGTACCCAGCAAGACTTACATCAGAACTAACTTCATATGCATCATTGTGAACAGAGGGGATGGTGGGGTTTAACTACAGCAAGCCAGCTTTAACTCGGTGGCTGTCCTGATCTGCGATTGCAAGTAACTCTTTTGAGGTGGCGTACATGAGTCCACATATTCACCATATCAATACACCACTATGGATCCGCTCCCGTCTCCCTACGAGAACGCCATCCAGAGCACTCACGCTTATCTTGCGCATTTTAGAATATCCATTTTCACTTGTCTATGAATTGTATAGGCAACCCAGAGGTCCTGTACCACGAATGCGGCTATTTGAATAGATTATTTATAACCCTGCAGGGGTGTACTTCTTCATACATGTTTCCACCACTTAGCGTCTGCACACGACATGTGTTCGGCAGACTTCAAGCAAAATCCGACGTGGGTGTAGACCACGACCTACCTAAACACTCAAGTCTCTAGTCCAGGTTTATCGCCTATCCAGGTTCCATCCGCAGGGAGTCCGGCCGAAGTTTCCACATACGGCCCCAAACGATGTGTGCAGGGTTCCCGAGACACCAAACGGGTGCCCGGTACACCGTGCCACGTGCCTACCGCGTCACAGCCCACCCCTCGGGTCAGCGCTGCGCATGGCCTCCAGCGTACTACAAACACCAGAAACTACTTGCAACTCCTGTACAGAGGACTAGGGTGGTTAAGAAGTCGAGCGGGGTCATATTTCAGGGCCCAATGCATGGTAGTAGTTGTTTCATGGATCATAAACACAGAACTCAGTTCCTGAGGACGGCTTCAATGAGACAGCCCACCATGTACTCCTATATGGCCTCTCACCGCTTCCTTTACCAAATTGTGTTCATACACTTAGCTCACACAAAGTAGGACATGTTCATCACCATTCCAATTCATCCCTGACGAATCAGACCAGGCTCAACCCTAAGCAGTAGCAAGCATGACAAACAAGCATGAATGAGTAGGCACATCAGGGCTCAAACAACTCCTACTCATGCTAGTGAGTTTCATCTATTTACTGTGGCAATGACAGGTCATGCAAAGGAGAAGGGGTTCAACTAGCACAACAAGTAACAGATGAATCGTTGTTGTCCTAATGCAGTAAAGAGAGCAGGAGCGAGAGAGTGGGATTGTATCGGAATGAACAAGGAGGTTTTGCTTGCCTGGCACTTCTGAAGATAGTATAGTTCTTCATCGGTGTCATCGAACTCATCGTCGTAACCACGTCTATCGAGAGGGGAAAAATACCGGCAAACCAGAAAGAACACAATCAATGCAATGCACAATATTATGCATGATCATAACATGTCAATATGCTGTGATTTAAGCTAATGCAACTAGCAACAGGTTAAATGAAGTTGGTTTGAATCCAAGATTCAAATTCAAACTCCATATGTGGGTATTCAAATGCCATTTGTATGATTTGTGCTAAACAGTAGTCATAAGTTGTTCTAACATGCATGAAAATGGTACAGATGGAGAGATTGGATTTTTTAATCATTTTTCATATATAATTTATTTCATTTGGAGCTATGGTTGAATTTCTATGAATTTTAGAAGTTTAGGGCATTTTCTGGAATTTCCTGAATAAGAATAAATCCAGAAAAAGATTAACTGCGTCAGCAGGTCAAACCTAACGACTGGGACCCACATGTCAGTGTAACAACTAACTAACAGAGTTAGTTAGTGTTAGGTTAGCACTAACCTAGGTTAATTAGGGCCTGGGCCCACTGGTCAATGAGTCAATCAATTAACTAAGTTAATTAGCGCTAACTAATCTAACACCTAAACTAAACAGGGGCATGGCCCACATGTCAGTGACCCTGGGGGGTCAAACCCCAGGTCAAACGAGTCAACCTCGTCGGACTTGGTCCACGACTCGTCGCCGGCGATGCCAGAGACAG
Source organism: Triticum timopheevii (assembly GCA_963921465.1). Lineage (NCBI taxonomy): Eukaryota > Viridiplantae > Streptophyta > Magnoliopsida > Poales > Poaceae > Triticum > Triticum timopheevii. The sequence goes on along the minus strand of OY997264.1, from coordinate 170,680,210 downwards.
CGGAGGTGCTCGGAATTGCTCCTCTGGCGACCAAATGACCAGCGCCTTGCATCTATGCATAGCCCAGACTCTCGCGCATCCAAAGTAACAGACGACATCACCTGGGGTGGCCGGAGTTGACGGCGGCGCGCTCTAAGGCGGCGGCCGGAGTTTGGGTGTGCACAGAAACGAGGCTACGGAGCACGGCGTGAGGTTCTGGTGGGTGTGCTCGGCTCCTGGGAGTGCACTGAGTGTAGAGACGCGCTCGGTTTGGGCGGAGGCGAACCAAAATGACGACGGCGACAAGTCCGGCGCCGGTGAGGTCTCGGTCTTGACGGAAATGAGGGCTACGATGAGCCATTAAGCATGGGGGCAGGAGGGATCGGTAGAGGAGCTCACGATGAGTCGGACTAGGGTCTCAGTGAGCTCGGGGAAGCACCATGGACGACGAACGAGCGCCGGCAATCTCCGGCGGCAGAGGAGAAAGAGGAAGATGTAGCCGGCGATGCAGGGCGTCCGGCGTCACTGGCTCCTTGTAGATGATGAAGACGACCATGCGGTTCTTCTAGGCGGGTCGACGAGGCGGGACAGTGGCTCTGGGCGCAGTGGAGGCGAACAGCGGCAACGGCGCACTCCGTTGCGTGGGAGGGAGAGAGCCATGGGAGGAGATGGGGACGAGGGAGTGAGCGAGAGAGTTCCAGGGGGTGCGTGGCGCCACCAGAGAAGGCCATGGCGTCGAGGGGGAGCGGCAAGCATGAGGTGGCCGGGGCGCACGTGCGTGCACGACGGCCACACACCCTCCTGCCCACTGGCAGGAGATGGAAGACGATAGGGAGGAGCCCCTAGTGGGCTGGGATGGCTTTGCCGAGCTGGGCTGCTACAGTGCCTGGTCAGGTGGACTTTGCCAGGTAAGTTTCCTTCTTCTTTATTATTTCATGTTTTCTAATTTTTTTCTGCAACTTGATGGCTTTATTAAAAATACTTAGGCACACTCAAAAATCATGAAACTGCTCATGCTCACTGTTGGGAATATATCCTACAGTAATCATTTCAGTTTATTATTATTTGGGCATTTAAAATATTTTATAGCATTTAACTGCCCAAATGCAAATACTATATAATTTAAATCAGTGACCCTCTATTGTCCTAGAAAAGTGTTCACCATTTTTGTCAGAGGTTCTAGACCAAGGAAAAGATGATGAACATTTTAGAAGGGCATTTTGGGTTCATTGAAAATGATTTTAGTAAACCGTAGTTGGTTTAAAGTGGAGCTGGGGGTTTTCTGTCATCCCCATTTCAACTTTCTGTGGAAAATAAACATGATGCAACACCAGAGGCTAGCACTAGGCAAACCAGAACTAGGGATGTGACACGACATGTTTTTTCTCAGTTATGGACGAATTGCTAATTATCCAGAGACTGCCAGTTTTACAGAAAACCCCTCGAGTTCATGCTTTTAATAACTAATTAACCGTGCATCATATGTAAATAATTTATATATGTAAAATTCTTAGAATTTTATCTAGTTTCATAATATGCAACTTTCATCCATGATAAAAATGTTTAACTTGCTGTTTGCATTCTTTTGCATAAATGACATGCTAAAATGATTTATTTCATAACTAAATAACCCTAGCTCCGAATTAAATAAACTATCTATGTAAATTGTCTAGAAAAATGCATAGATTAACTTGGTGCACTTATTTTTATTGTTTAACAACATTAAAATATGGTTTAGGGCAGAACAGTAGCAAATTCAAAAATATGGACATGAGGATTTTCCGGAATTGTTGTTTGTTGTTTCCGGCCTCATTTAAACTTGCCTATAGTTAGTTTACTTATGTTTCACCTCTTGCCATGTTTAACAACATTTAATATTGTCGTGTACCTAAACAAGAGAGAACTAAATAATTGATGTGTGTTTCGTCAATATGCAACTCGTTGCATATTGAACTCCACTTAATTTGTAGTATTATTTGTGCACTTTGCCATGCCATGCCTCATTAAACAGGACATGCATCATACTTGTTTTGGCATCATGCCATGCTTATGTGATGGTTGTTTAACATGTTGTTTGCTTCTTTCCGGTTGCGCTTTGTCGGTGTTCTGGGAACGGGGGTCCCCAGACTTGCCTGCCTGCAGCCTGCGGCGTGGCTCAAAGGAGGCCCAGCACAGCCCATCTTCATCAACACAAGCTCAAGACCCTTGCGAGGGGCCAAGCCTCGCGGGGCGGACGACAAGGAGCTTCCTCAAGCACGGCCTCATCAGGCTGGCTGATGAGGGGGCGGAGAGTTCAAGGCAGGGTACCTCCCGAGGTGCCCATGACGCAAGCCATGACGACCAAGGGCGCCAGCAGGCGCCAGCCCGCGCAGTGTCCTCCTTTCCTCTTTGGTGTAAAGGGAGCAAGCGCAGGAGAGAGCATCAAGCAAAGGCGTCCATTTCGGTGCAACGAGACCAAGACCAGCCCAACGGCTGGAAGGAAGTCATTGTGGAGCCCAAACCGGCGTCACCACCAGAGCCTTTGACAGGCGAGGACCAACTTTAGTCAGGATAAGTGTACCCGATGTTCCCCTTCAAAATGGCCAATTGTTGGCGCCCTTCCCGCTCAATATTTGGGAAGAAGCCTAGGGCCTTTGCCTATAAATAGGACTAGCCACCCCCAGGGTAGAGCGATCCGGATCCTCATCAAGAAACCAGTAGATAGAGCGACTGAACTCCCTCCTAGCAGTTCATCGCACCCGCCAAGAACAGACCCTCGCGAGGCTGTTCTTCCCTGTATTGTTCCTCATCAGCCCAAGAGGCAATCCACCACACCACACACTGGAGTAGGGTATTACACCACAATGGTGGCCTGAACCAGTATAAATCCTGTGTCTCTTGTGCTGTTCTGTTTAGTAGTTTAGGTCCCAGCGATTCGGCGAGGTGCGAAATGGTAGGGGGTTGAATCTCCGCGCGCACCCCAGTGTTCGAACCTCAAGGGTCTGCCGGAACCCGAAATCCAACATTTGGCGCGCCAAGTAGGGGTGCGCCGGAATCTGCCTTCCGTCGTCTCGTTCTTCCCCGACCACCGCAACCATGTCTGACGCTCGTCGGGCTCGCGCCGAGCGACGTGCCGCCCTCGCCTCTCGTGTCGCCCAGACAGCCGCCGTCGGCGGGCGCCCTCGTCGTTCCCCGTCACCTGCTGTCAACGCTGCTACCGGCCCGGCGGGGAACGAGCAGCAAGCATCGTCCCAGCATCCGTCCATGAGGCGGGACGGCCGCACCGCCACGCCCTTGCTCACCCCCGCTGGTTCTTCGTCACGCGCGCCCCGCGCGGCCATGGAGGCCCGAGCTGTGCTCATCGCGACAAACGAGCTCCTGCGCTACCGCCCCATCGACGATGTCTATGAAGAATGGCTCGACCGAGTCGCCGAGCTCGTCCGCGCCGCTGGAGGTGCCCCCGCACCGTCCTTCTCGCTGCACTGCACCCCGCCCCGCGCGGGCGATGAAGCTCCTGGGGCGCCTCAGCCGCCTCCTCCTCAAGAAGGCGCCCTAGCCTCAAGGCGCGCGGCCCCTGGGCGGAACCCGCTCCGCCAGGCGCCAGCGCAGCAAGAGCAGAGCTGCCAAGAAGTCCCTCGTGCACGAGAAGCCGCCCGAGCGCTCCCTGCTCCAACACGTCAAGACCCAGCGCTGCCCCCTGCCGCGGCGCATCGGGACCCGCAGGACCAAGCTCTCCGTCACCCAAGGCCCCCCGTGGCCACGGCGGGCTGCCGCGCTTTCACCTCCGAGCTGTGTAGCTTCGCGTGGCCCGGCAAGTTCAAGCCAGACCTGCCCCCTCGCTACGACGGCACAGCTGACCCTGCGGAGTTCCTCCAACTCTACGAGTTGGGCATCGAAGCTGCCAATGGAGACGAAAAGGTCATGGCGAACTGGTTTCCCATGGCGCTCAAGGACGGAGCCCGCACCTGGCTCCTGAATCTGGCCCCAGGCACGATCTCTTCCTGGGACGAGATGCGCACCCGCTTCATCGCCAACTTCCAGGGTACTCGCGACCGGCCACCTGCCTTGAGCGACATGCGCTGCATCAAGCAGCAGCCAGGGGAAACCCTGCAGAAGTACATCCAGCGCTTCAACAATGCTCGCCTCAAGATTCCCAGGGTAACGGAGGAGGCCATCATCTCTGCCTTCTCCGACGGCGTGCACGACGTCAAGATGAAGGAGGAGCTGGCGATGCATGAAGACTTGTGCACCTCCCTGGAGCTGTTCAACTTTGCGACCAAGTGCGCCAGGGCTGAGGAGGGGCGCCTCTCCCTCCTCGAGCTGCCTGCCGCGGACCCCAAAGAGAAGAAGCCCAAGGCCAATGACGTGAAGCGCAAGGGGGCTGCCGTGCTCGCGGCCGAGCCAGACACCAAACGGGGCAGAGATCAGCCCGAATCCTCCAAGGGCAACTGGTACTGCGTGTACCACGTCCTCCACACACACAACACCAATGAATGCCAAGAGCTCTGGGCCGTGCGCGAAGGAAGGGTCGGTAGACGTCCCGACCGCAGCGACCGGGGCTACGGCCGAGGAGGAGGAAGGAATGCAGGACGCTGGGAAGACCGCGGCCCGCGCCAGGGGTGGCGCGACCAACCTTGCGAGGACCGCTGGTAGGACCCGCCTCGCGAGGGAGGCTGGAGGGATCAGCCTCGCGAGGATCGCCCGCAAGGGAACGCAGGCCTCCCTCCGCTGTCGCCGCAGCGAAGACGGAATGAAGACCGTCATCAGGACGAGGGGGCTGGGGGCTTCCAGGAACCGCGTGCAATCGCCTGCATCCTAGGCGGAGCTCAAGCCCCAGCCTCTCAGCGCATCTCCAAGCAGTTTGCCCGCGAAGTGAATGCAGTCCTCCCCAAGCTCGAGGCCACGCGCCCTCTTAGGTGGTCGGCGTGCGCCATCACGTTCAGCTCAGCGGATCAGCTCAAGTGCGCGGCCACAGCAGGAGTCCTCCCGATGCTTTGTTCCCCAATCATCAGCAACGTGCTAGTCACCAGGACCCTCATCGACGGCGGGGCAGGGCTCAACGTCCTGTCCGTGGAAACATTCAACAATCTTCAAGTGCCTTACAGTCAGCTTCAGCCAACCAAGCCCTTCTCCGGAGTCGCCGACGGCTCCACGGTCCCGATAGGGCAGGTCCGCCTTCCTGTCACCTTCGGGGCACGCGGTAACTACGGCACCGAGCTCATTGACTTTGACGTCGCCCACATTCACCTGCCGTACAATGCCATCCTCGGGTACCCGGCACTGGCCAAGTTCATGGCCGTAACCCACCACGGCTACAATGTCCTCAAGATGCCAGGAAGCGGCGGGGTCATCACGGTGCCCTGCGAAGAGAGAGACGCAATGTGCTCCCTGGAGCGAGCCTCTCAGGCCGCATCACTGGAAGACCCAGACCGCAGCAGCAGGAGGCCTTCCGAGGCCGCACCCAAGAAGAAGAAGACGTCGACCGGCCCGACTCCTCAGGAGGCAGGCCCCTCAGGGCCCGCGCCTGGCCAGGAGGAGCCTCCTTCCATCGCATAGGGAAGCACGCCCGGCGCCCTCCTCAGGCAGGGCTCGGGGGCTCTCCCCTGGAGGGCCGCCGACCTCGCCAATGTCACGAGGGAGGCCGCTTGGGCACCACGTGGAGGCGTGCTTCGAAGCACATTTCCCTCAAGAAGGAGCACGGCAAGGAGGGCCGAACCCTCAGGAGTTCGTCAGCAAGGCCATTCAGGAGCTACAGGAGTCAAGGGTCATGAGAGGCAGCCGCCGCCTACCCGATGTGGCCCCCCATCCAGGCGAGGATGGTGGGCTGCGCGTCTGCATCGACATACCAGGGCTCAACCGAGCCGCGTCTCAAGAGCGCCTCTGGCCCTCGCGAGTGGGACGTTGCGAGGGTCCGCCCCACAGCTACGTGCGCATGCCTTACGGCTTGCTGAACGCGGCTGCTGCGCACCAGCGTCTCATGAGGGCCATTTTGGAGGCTCAAGAGGTCAGGCGTGCTGCAGCCCTGGCGGAGATGGAGATGGCCCGTGAGGAGCCGCCGGCGCCTCCGGAGCCTCCCGAGGCCCCTGGGCCTGGGGGTTCGTGAAGATTGGCTCCCGCAGCCCACCGAGTCTGCTGCACCAACACCCCTTCGTCCCGAACATCATCAAGTGACATCTTTTAAGTTTCGTTTCTGGCTGGGAGCGCCTTCAGGGCCGCATTATTCCCAGGCCGCGTGGGTCCGTCCCTGCGGCATGTATCCCTTTAATTTCATGTCCTTAGCTCACCTTATTGGGGGCATCCCTCGGGCTGCATCATCCCCAAGCCGCTCGGGCCTGTCCCAGCGGCATGTATCCTTCTTGCGTTTATCTTAGGATTATGCTTTCGATCGACCATGCTTGTTATTTGGTGCCTTTTTCTCCTGGGTGACGGAATCTTGCACGTTAAAGGGGGGGTGCCTGAGCATCGCGACTCAGGGCTCCTACCGGCTCTCCAGCCCTCACCCTCTGGTCTTGTCCATGGCATCGCGACCTGGCATGCCAGCGACGGCTGAGACCAGCCCGAGAGCCGGGACCCGAGGACGTAGAGTTTCGTCATCTAACCCAGCTTGCGCGTTAAAGGGGGGGTGCCTGAGCATCGCGACTCGGGGCTCCTACCGGCTCTCCGGCCCTCACCCTCTGGTCTTGTCCATGGCATCACGACCTGGCATGCCAGCGACGGCTGAGACCAGCCCGTGAGCCGGGACCCGAGGACGTAGAGTTTCATCATCTAATCCAGCTTGCGCATTAAAGGGGGGGTGCTTGAGCATCGCGACTCAGGGCTCCTACCGGCTCTCCGGCCCTCACCCTCTGGTCCTGTCCATGGCATCGCGACCTGGCATGCCAGCGATGGCTGAGACCAGCCCGAGAGCCAGGACCCGAGGACGTAGAGTTTCGTCATCTAACCCAGCTTGCGCGTTAAAGGGGGAGTGCCTGAGCATCGCGACTCAGGGCTCCTACCGGCTCTCCAGCCCTCACCCTCTGGTCTTGTCCATGGCATCGCGACCTGGCATGCCAGCGACGGCTGAGACCAGCCCAAGAGCCGGGACCCGAAGACGTAGAGCACCGGCGTCTCGCCAAATTTGTAGGAACACACCCCAAGATAAGGCCCAGAGCCAGGCGCAACCCGCCTTGAGGTAGGGCCTCATGAGCCTCGTGCTGGCTCACGGGTACCCCAATACACCTCGCGAGGCCTTTCACGCTCCTCCTGAGCAACTAATGGCTAACTGTCGATTGTCACGACAAGCCCTCGTTCCTTCTGTGATGAGCTTGCAGGGTCCCTCCAAGAAGCATCGATGAGCAACCTCGCAACGGCCAAAGCTAGCACCGCACCTAGAAGCATTTTTCTGACCCTCAAGATAAGTCACCCTCCGGACGCACTAAGTTATCGCAGCACCATCCCCGCACCCGATGCAATCCCGTGTTAGCAACGTCGCTCTCCTTTCTCACCGAATGATGGCTGCTTGAGCGCTAAGGGGGACCTCCTGAGCATCGCGACTCAGGGGTCTTACCGGACCTCGGGCCGCTCACCTCCTCGCCTTGACCACGGCATCGTGACCTGGCATACCAGCGACAACTGAAGCCGCCTTGGGACTGGGACCTGTCGGCACAGAGCATCAAGCCCTCGTGAGGACCGAAAGGAGGAAACTAAGCTAAAACGGAATGAGCACCTCGCACTGCTTCATAATAAGGATCATATTGACAGACAGAGCTACAAACATCTTACAAGCCCCTGTGGGGTATATTCTTGGCCCCTTGCAGGAACAAAAGGCGCGAATCCTAAGGAGTCCTAACTACAGGGGGCATCGCGGCAGATGCCATCATCAACAGTGGGCCGCCCAGCACCGACGACAACCCCATCCAGATCAGGGGTGGCGACGACCTGACGGGCCCGCCCTGCTCCGGGAGAAGCGCAGGCTCGGGGGCTCGGAGCTGTCGTCGCTCGTCTCTAGTGTCACGAAGATCTTGGCGGAGTCAATGGATCCTCCGGCGCCTCCGTCGCCTGAGGAGCGGCCAAGGGAGCGGACGGCCGGCCTCAGTCTTGTCGCAGCAGGGTCCCAACCGCCTCTCCCGGGGCAGCACTCCAGCCGACGACCCTCCGCATCGAAGACCTTGAAGGACATCACCGAAGCACCGTCGTACTCCAGATGGATCGTGAGAGCGCCCCTCGTCCTGCAGACCCGGGCAACCTCGCCCCAGCCTCGAGTCATGAAGACCTCGCCCGGGGCAACGACCGCGACCTATGCCCCGGTCGCGAGGGTACCGCAGCTGGCATGCTGCAGCCAGAGCCCCAGGGGTTCCCCCTGCCAGACGACGGAGGCGAAGAAAGGGGGAGACGAATCCAAGACTTAGGAGGCATGGCGGCGTGAAGCACGAACTCTTGGCAGGAGCCCTCGGCGTGGACTCCAGGGGGGAGGACGCACACCCTCGTGACCCGCCGGCGTCGTCGGCGGCGCCGCTCGTGGCGTTCGGCGTCGACCCCTTCGGAGCTGCCAATGTGCGCGTACAAGGGAAGAGGAAACCCTGGTGGCGGCCGCTCACACCAGGGTCTCGACGCTTCCTGGCGAGTGTCCTCGCCCGGACACCGGAGGGCAAGCCGCTTCTTCGGGGGGAGCGGATCAGGATCTTCTTGGGGAGCCTTTCCTTTCTCTTCCGCGGAGAACCGGCGGATCGGAGCCATTGCAGCAAGACGAAGCGAGAAGGAGGAGAAGCAGAAGGATAGACTGGAAGGGCGCGCGCCGTTCCGTACTTATAGCCGGCGGAGGCCAACCGTCGGCCTCCACGACCACCGGCAATCATGACCCTCTTTGCATGCAGGAACTAGTCGAATCCGAGCGGTTACCGAGGCGTCGTGGGGAAGCAGTGCCGCCCACGTCCAATCAACTGCCACGCGGTGCCCAAGGCCGCAGGCTGTTAGGGCCCGCGACGCTTCGCACTTGCCCTTTCGCCTCTCTGCTCGGCCAAGTTCGGGCACGCCATGGGCCCGGGGGCTACTGTCGGCGTTCTGGGAACGGGGGTCCCCAGACTTGCGTGCCTGCGGCCTGCGGCCTGCGGCGTGGCTGAAAGGAGGCCCAGCACAGACCATCTTCATCAATGCAATCTCAAGACCCTCGCGAGGGGCCAAGCCTCGTGGGGCAGACGACAAGGAGCTTCCTCAGGCACGGCCTCGTCAGGCTGGCTCAGGAGGGGGCAGAGAGTTCAAGGCAGGGTACCTCGCGAGGCGCCCATGACGCAAGCCATGACGACCAAGGGCGCCAGTCGGGTGCCAGCCCACGCAGTGTCCTCCTTTCCTCTTTGGTGCAAAGGGAGCAAGCGCAGGACAGAGCATCAAGCAAAGGCGTCCATTTCGGTGCAACGAGACCAAGACCAGCCCAACGGCTGGAAGGAAGTCATTGTGGAGCCCAAGCCGGCGTAACCACCAGAGCCTTTGACAGGCGAGGACCAACTTTAGTCAGGATAAGTGTATCCGATGTTCCCCTTCAAAATGGCAAATTGTTGGCGCCCTTCCCGCTCAATATTTGGGAAGAGGCCCAGAGCCTTTGCCTATAAATAGGACTAGCCACCCCCAGGGTAGAGCGATCTGGATCCTCATCAAGAAACCAGTAGATAGAGCAACTGAACTCCCTCATAGCAGTTCATCGCACCCGCTAAGAACAGACCCTCGCGAGGCTGTTCTTCCCTGTATTGTTCCTCATCAGCCCAAGAGGCAATCCACCACACCACACACTGGAGTAGGGTATTACACCACAATGGTGGCCAGAACCAGTATCAATCCTGTGTCTCTTGTGATGTTCTGTTTAGTAGTTTAGGTCCCAGCGCTTCGGCGAGGTGCGAGACGGTAGGGGGTTGAATCTCCGCGCGCACCCCAGTGTTCGAACCTCAAGGGTCTGCCGGAACCCGAAATCCGACATTTCGCTTCTCCTTGATAGTTCCGGTAATGTTGCGTTTGTGAGGATTCGTTCGACTATGTTGGTTCATCTACTTCATGGATTCGGTCTTCTTCCTAGCGGGATTTCAGGCAAGATGACCATTACCCTCGATATCACTTCTATCTTTGCTTGCTAGTTGTTTGTTCTATCTCTATGTCGCGCTTCCTACCACTTGTTTATCATGCCTCCCATATTGCCATGTCAAGCCTCTAACCCACCTTCCTAGCAAACCGTTGTTTGGTTATGTTACCGTTTTTGCTCAGCCCCCTCTTATAGCGTTGTTAGTTGCAGGTGAAGTTGAAGATTGCTCCATGTTGGAACATGAACATGTTGGGACATCACAATATCTCTTATTTTAAATTAATGCATCTATATACTTGGTAAAGGGTGGAAGGCTCGGCCTTATGCCTGGTGTTTTGTTCCACTCTTGCCTCACTAGTTTCCGTTATACCGGTGTTATGTTCCTTGATTTTGCGTTCCTTACGCGGTTGGGGTTATGGGACCCCCTTGACAGTTCACCTTGAATAAAACTCCTCCAGCAAGGCCCAACCTTGGTTTTAACATTTGCCTACCTACCACCTATAGCTTTCCCTTGGGTTCTGCAGACTCAAGGGTCATCTTTATTTTTAACCCCTCCCCCCGGGCCAGTGCTCCTTTGAGTGTTGGTATGAACCGGGCAGTCTGCGGGGCCACCTCGGGGAAACTTGAGGGATGGTTTTACTCGTAGCTTGACTCACCCGGTGTGCCCTGAGAACGAGATATGTGCATCTCCTATCAGGATTTGTTGGCACATTCGGGCCGTCTTGATGGTCTTGTTTTACCATTGTCGAAATGTCTTGTAACCGGGATTCCGAGTCTGATCAGGTTGTTCCGGGAGAAGGAATATCCTTCGTTGATCGTGAGAGCTTGTGATGGGCTAAGTTGGGACACCCCTGCAGGGTATAAACTTTTGAGAGCCATGGCCACGGTTATGTGGCAGATGGGAATTTGTTAATATCCGATTGTAGAGAAATTGACACTTGACTTAATAAAAATGCATCAACCGCGTGTGTAGCCGTGATGGCCTCTTTTCGGCGGAGTCCGGGAAGTGAACACGGTTTGGGTTATGTTTGAACGTAAGTAGTTTTAGATCACTTCTTGATCACTTCTAGCTTCACGACCATTGCGTAGCTTCTCATCTTACTCTTATTTGCATATATTATCCACCATATTTGCTTAGCGCTTGCTGCAACTCCACCTCATCACCTTATCCTACCCATAAGCTTAAATAGTCTTGATCTCGCTGGTTTTGAGATTGCTGAGTCCTTGTGACTCACAGATACTACCAAAATAGTTGCAGGTGTCGATGATACCAGTGCAGGTGATGTTACCGAACTCAAGTAGGAGTTCAACAAGGGCCTTGGTCGTTACTATGTTTTGTTTCCTGATGATCAGTAGTGGATCCCAGTTGGGACGATTAGGGGATCTAGCATTTGGGGTTATCTTCTTTTCATTTGGATTTGTCTGTAGTCAGACTATGTATGTACTCTGAATGGTGTATGAATTATTTGTTCATTGTGTGAAGTGGCGAGTGTAAGCCAACTCTATTTATCCCTTTCTTGTTCATTACATGGGACTGTGTGAAGATGGCCCTTCTTGCGACAAAACCACAATGCGGTTATGCCCTTAAGTCGTGCCTCGACACGTGGGAGATATAGCCGCATCGTGGGCGTTACAAGTTGGTAATCAGAGCCATCCCCGACTTAGGAGCCCCCTGCTTGATCGAGTCGCTGACGTTGTTGAGTCTAGAACAAAAATGTTTTGAGTCTTATGATTATATATATCGGAGAGTAGGATTCTTTTTACTCCTTAGTCCCTTCGTTGCTCTGGTGAGGCCTCCTGACGTAGATGTTTTGTCTTTCCTCTCCTTAATTTTCACTAATTTTTTTAGGTTCACGCTGGTATCTTGGGATCGTTCTGATATTCCTTGTGACGAGAAAATTGTTCGTGGTGCCTCCTGACATTTAGGGTTTGTTTCAGTGTCCCGGGGAGTTGAGCTCCGAGGTGTTGTCGTCACAATTCTATCATTGCAGTTTTGGAATACCTAAGTTCGCCGACATCGAAAATCTCTTTTATGCAGCTAGTGGTGAGATAACCTCGACGCCACCTAGTACCGGGGCCGGAGTTCGAGAGTATTGCCATAGCTCGTATAATGGATGCTTTTCGAAGGTTGAGGTACACGGTTTCTAGAGTTTTCTTGGTTATGTATTGACGGATGGATACAGCTGGATGTAGGGATTGTTTAGTTGGGTGAGATATATTGCTTCCCCTATATCCCAACACCAGATTGCATAACCAGAAAGTTTCTGGAGCTTTTAGTTGGGAATTCAAGTAGCTCCTAGAATATCTTTCTGACAGATGCATGATATGGGATTGCGTAAATCTCTATCATATGTATTTGTTCCGGCCTATTCTGCAAGCCAAATCTTTGTTTTGTTTTGAGTTGTGGTAGTTGAGTTGCTTCAAAGTCAAGTGTTTATCCATACCTTCCCTAAATGGTGTTCTCATATTTCTATGGGAGTGCTAATCCTTCTTGATCATTGAGGTTGTCATGTTAATTCTTTTCCAACCGGCGTGCTTCTCTTCAAGTGGATCCGATCATTTCAACATCCGCAAGATCAATTCTAAGTTTTCTCAAAGGTATCCATTCCAACTGCCCCAAGTTGCCTTTGTTTTCCTGCCCTCCCACCCCTTTTCTTCAAGGACTCAGATTTCTTAATCAAGTATCCTTTTATTGATGGTAAGTCTCTCCATTCTTTTCCGTCAATGTTCTTATCCGGTGATTCTCAGGAAGATACTAATGGAGCTTCAAGTTTATTATTCTTCGTTCTCTTTTCTTCTCCGGTGGATTAATTTCAAGCTTCGGTGTTGATCATATCTCTTCCTTTTGTTTCACATATCTTCCCATGTAAATTTCTTATCCAAGGCTCTCTTATTTATTCACATCTCCCAGTTCATATCCGGAGTGTTGAAGATATCTCGGAAGATTCGTGTTTCCATTCTCAATCCGTTCAAGTTATTTTGAGGTTGTTATCTCATTCAAGCCATTTAATTCAACTGGTGCAATCCCCCCTTTCAATCAATCATTCAATGGTGTATCTTAAAGTGCAACAATCCCTGGGTGGTTTTGGTAATTCCTAACAACATACAGCTCACTGAGCTAATGCTATTTCAAGATAAATATTTTAGGAAAGCTCAATGTTTGGAATGGCATGTATGAGAAACGTGGACCCCTCAAAATGCTAAGGACAAAAGTATTGGCTCAAGCTCAAAGCACAAGACTCTACATTTTTCATTTTAGTGATCCAAGATCACATTGAGTCCATAGGAAAAGCCAATACTATCAAGAGGGGGTGAGGTGTTGCTAAATTAGTTTCTTGCTCAAAGTGCTTAGTGATATGCTCCAAAAACCCTCAATACTTTCTCACATCCACATATGTCCCAAACAAAAAGTCAAACTCGGCCCCACCGAAATTTTCTATCTGGCACCACCGAGTTCAGTTGACATAGCGTCTGCCAGAAACCCTAATCTTTTCGGTCTCACCGAGATGGGATTGTAATCTCTCTATTTCCTTTCGTAACATTTTGCTTCAACTGAGATGAGCGATCGGTCCCACGGAGATTGCAATGCAAACTCTCTATTTCCCTTTCGTAACGTTTTGGTCCAACCGAGATGAGCGAATCGGTCCCACCGAGATTGCCTGACCAACTCTTTGTTTGTCTATTACCAAAATCGGTCTCACCGAGTTTGTGTAATCGGTCTCACCGAGATTACATTATGCCCTAACCCTAACGATATTGGTCGCACCGAGTTGACATATCGGTCCCACCAAAATCCCTAACGGTCACATTATGAACTAAATCAGTCTGACCGAGTTTCACGATTCGGCCCCCCCAGTTTCGTAAGTTGTGTGTAATGGTTAGATTTTGTGTGGAGGCTATATATACCCCTCCACCCACTCTTCAGTCGTGGAGAGAGCCATCAGAACATGCCTACACTTCCAACATACATTTTCTGAGAGAGAACCACCTACACTAATGTTGAGGTCAAGATATTCCATTCCTACCACATAAAATTTGATCTCTAGCCTTCCCCAAGTTGCTTTCCACTCAAATCTTCTTTCCACCAAATCCAAATCCTGTGAGAGAGAGTTGAGTGTTGGGGAGACTATCATTTGAAGCACAAGAGCAAGGAGTTCATCATCAACACACCATTTGTTACTTCTTGGAGAGTGGTGTCTCCTAGATTGGCTAGGTTTCACTTGGGAGCCTCCGTCAAGATTGTGGAGTTGAACCAAGGAGTTTGTAAGGGCAAGGAGATCGCCTACTTCGTGAAGATCTACCCGAGTGAGGCAAGTCCTTCGTGGGCGACGACCATGGTGGGATAGAAAAGGTTGCTTCTTCGTGGACCCTTCATGGGTGGAGCCCTCCGTGGACTCGTGCAACCATTACCCTTCGTGGGTTGAAGTCTCCATCAACGTGGATGTATGATAGCACCACCTATCGGAACCACGGATAAAAAATCTCCGTGTCAACATTGTGTTTGCCTCCTCAAACTCCTCCCTTTTACCTTCATATGCAATTGTTTTACATTTTGCTGCTATACTCTTAGAATTGCATGTGTAGGTTGATTGCTTGACTTGTGCTAAGTTGCTAAAATCTGCCAAGAACAAAAATTGGGAAAAGGCTAGAATTTTATTTGGTCAAGTAGTCTAATCACCACCCCCCCTCTAGACATACTTTCGATCCTACAAGTGGTATCGGAGCTTTGGTCTCCATTTGCTTTGATTTTATAGCTTTTGGTGGTCATAGCCTTGGTTTCACAACCTAGGAGAGTATGGCGTCTAGCGAGGGAAATTACCACCATAGAGGTCCTTACTTTGATGGTACAAATTTTGCTAGTTGGAAGCATAAGATGAAAAATACATATTCTTGGACATAACCCCGCCGTTTTGGCTATTGTGTGTATTGGCTTGCAAGGTAAATTCTTTGATGGGAGAGAACCGAACCGTGAAGCTACCGCGGAAGAGTTGAACATGCTGCAATACAATGCTCAAGCTTGTGATGTTCTCTTCAACTGATTGTGCCCTAAAGAATTCAACAAAATCAGCCGTCTTGAGAATGCAAAGGAAATTTGGGATAGTTTGATTGATATGCACGAAGGTACCGACTCCATCAAGGAATCCAAATTGGATGTGCTTCAAAGTCAACTTGACAAGTTCAAAATGAAGGATGGAGAAGGCGTCGCTGAAATGTACTCTAGGCTTGCTCTCATCACAAATGAGATTGTCGGTTTAGGAAGTGAAGATATGACCTTCAAATTCATCATCAAGAAGATCCTAAGAGCCTTGGATGGAAAATATGATACCGTGTGCACATTGATCTAAATGATGCCCAATTGCAAAGATCTCAAGCCAACGGAAGTCATTGGAAGAATTGTTGCTCATGAGATGTCACTCAAAGATAAGGAAGAGCTCCACAACAAGTCAAGTGGTGCTTACAAAGCCTCATGTGAAACTCCCACGTCATCAAGTGAGAAACAAACCTTCAATGAAGAATTGAGCCTAATGGTGGAGAACTTCAACAAGATCTACAAGAGTAGAAGCAAGGAAATAAGCTTCAAGTCAAGGTCATACAATGACAAAAGATCTTCTATTCATGAGCGTAATTGCTACAATTGTGGAAGACCTGGACACTATTCCAATGAGTGTACGAATCCCTACAAAAGAAGAGAAGATTCTCCAAAAAGAAGGAGTAGAAGAGAAGAATCACCATCAAGAGAAAGGAGTAGAGATGATCGTTATGAACGGAGAACATCCCGGAGAAGCAAGGATTCAGAAAGGAAGGAAAAAATCATCAAAGAGCTACACAAAACAAAGACATCAAGCTCATGTTAGTGAATGGGTGTCCGGCTCTGACTCCGACAATCACTCCGAGAGAAGCTATCACTCCGACTCCGAATATACTCAAGATGAAGGTGTTGCCAGTCTAGAACTTGTGTCAACCAACTCCTACGACATATTTGACTCACTAAATGAAGGAATTGGAAGATGCTTCATGGCTAAAGGCCCAAAGGCATCACACCCCGAGTATGTTGATTTCAATAGTGATGAAGATGACTTGTTAGGTGATGATGATTTACTTGTTGACAACTCTAGTGATGAATACTTTGATGAAACATCAATTATCAAGATAAAATGAATGACAATGATAAGGAGAAGATTGAGCGCCTAACTGAAGAACTAAACACTCTTATGTTAGCTCATGAAACTATCTTGGAAGATCATCGAGAACTTTTAAAGACTCATGAGAAGTTACGCTTTGAAAAGCTCAACCTTGAGCGATAGCATGAGTTTTTAAAGGCAATCAATGATGACCTTCGCAAGAAAAGTTCTTCTTACATTGCCAATCATTTACTCTTATCTACTTACATGCCACAAGTCAAGTCTAGTAACAAGAACAAGAAAGATTCTTCTTCTAGTAGTAACAATAATCATGCTAAATCCAATGTTGTTGCTTCTAGTAGTTCTCTTGATTCCACTAATGATTCTCTTAGCCAAGTTACATTTGAGCAAGAAAATAGCTTATTGAAGAGAATTATAGAGAAATGTGTTTACAAGAGCCTTGCCAGAAGTAAGCAATTTGAGGAGACTGTACGCAAGCAAGGAAGGCACCGGAAGAATCAAGGTGTTGGTTTTGAACGGAAGTTCAATGCCAATGGAGTTGAGTGGGAAGAAGATCAATACCTCAAGACGAAGTTTGTTCCTCAACAAGAGAAGTACAATCCTACTTCTTTCAAAGGAACACAAGCTCAAGATGATCTTCCACCACAAGACCACAAGCAAAAAGGCAAGGACAAGCTTCAAGAGGAGATTGATGCATTTGAAGAAGCTCCTAAGGCCTTGGTCAAGTGGGTCCCAAGACTACATCAAGTTCTACTTCATCAAGTACGACTATAACTCCAAGGATTCCCATCAAGACGATGTGGACCCCAGAGAAGAAGAACTAGAGAGTTCTTGAGGGTGACTCCACCAACATACTTCACTCATATCATTTTGGCAAGGACAAGTGCAATCAACTTCCACATCTTGCACTAGTTCAAGGAGTCACAAACGCTCTTGTTGGTAAGATAAGGGACAAGGTAACCTAATGCTTTCATGGACATCATCTTGTGTGTGCATCACTCTATGTCTATGGATATCCTTGTTTGTTCCTTGTGGGACTAACCCGTGTAGGTATTGAAAGTGCAACTCACTCCAATGGATTGCTCCGAATGATCTACATCAACATTGAGCATCCACATATTCAACATCTACATGAAGTCATCATCAACAAAACCCAAGGTTAGTTCATCCCTCTTAGGGGGGATATCATATCTAGGGGGAGCTTTACTCTAAGGATTGAGCTAAAGCAACTCTAATGGTGTGAACACAATAATGCTTTATGTAAAAGTGGTAACCCCACTTGTGCATAAACGATGAGTATGACCTATGATCAAATGTTCTCATTTGACTCCTAAGTCAATATACTCATATATAGATGACCTAGTCATCGCCAATTCCTTGATAGATGCTAGAGTGTTTGTGCATGCTTTGCCACATATTTCATTTGCCATTTTATTGTGTGAGCATGTTGGTTGCATATTTTACTCATTCGAGGACATCTACTTGTTGTTTTGATTGTTTGGTTTCTTTCCTTTTGCCAAGTGGATGGACAAGAATGCCTAAGAACCTTCTCTAGCTATCTATGTTTTTCTCGTCTCAAACTCTATTCATGCTACATCACAAGGTTTGATCAAGTCAGATTTGAACCACTCTGTGTGAGGAGCACTCGGAGTCCCCGATTCATCATAGACTTAAACTTCCAAAACTTCTTTGTGCATTTCGGTCTGACCGATTCATCCTTTTCGGTCATACCAAGATCACTAAGTTGATCTAGGTTTTCAATCTCGGTGCAACCGATTAGAACCTTTTGGTCACACCGAGTTGCAGTAACTGCTCGCAGTTTTGCATCTCAGTGCCACCGAGTTGTTCCACTCGGTCACACCGACAGGGTCAGGTTATATATACTGACGGGTCAAATTTTGGAAAAATTTCCGAAAATCTTCACCCGCACGTAACCTGCTCTGCCTCTTCGGGTCTTCGGATCGTCTTCTCGCCGCCAGCGACCTCCCGCCGCTGGACTCCGCCGCCGTCAACAACAATCTGCCTCGCCGTTGCCGCCGTAGCAAGTTCACCGTCGAGCTAGGGTATGAACTTGATACTTTGTGCTATTCATTAACTCCGATTCGTAGAACATTGCTTTGCCATGATTCTTGCCACGTATGAAATCATCCCATCCAGCAAAAACATCCTGTAGATTAGATTTGATTTGAAAATTTAGGGTTAGGTCTCCGCCGAACTCATCTCGGACCGACCGAATTGTTGAAATCGGTCTCACCGATTTGGCTTAGGACATTGCACATGCGATTTTCGGTCTGACTGAGAATTGCAAATCGGTGTGACCGAGTTCGATTCTCTGTGAAACCGTAGCAGTCTCAGTGCCACTGAACTGTTACTCGGTCTGACCGAGTTCACTAGTTTAGGTTCCAAAAGCTGCTTCGGTATCACCGAGTTTACAAATCGGTAGCTCCGAAATGCTTTCTGTGGAGAACTATAACTAAGTTTTGAGTCATCTGTTTTGCAAAACCTCTATACTTTGTGATGCTCATCCACTCTACCTCATCCATATCTATTCACAGGGTCTGCTGTCAGTGAGTTTGCAGAGATGTCTGATCAAAGTGATAGCCAGAACAAGTCTAAAGAGCAAGCTCAATTGAGTGAGGGCACTAGTCCCTCAAGAAGCTATGATGAGGGCAGTAGGAGCACACCCAGTAACTTGCCAAAGGCTGCTACCAGGACAAGGAAGAAGAAAACCGCAGATTCTGAAGATGAAGATTATGTGGCTGTTGAGGATGAGGCCACTTCAAGAAAAAAAGTGCTGAAAAAGGAGTATGGCACAGCTGCTGCACTAAGCCAGTAATGAAAACAAAGGCTCCAGCAAGAAGAGTTCCTATGTCAAAGGCCAGAGCATCCACTCAAGAGACTTTGGGATCTGAACCCAAAAAGGCTGTTGTAGAAGGAAAGAAGAAGGAAAGAAAGAGAGGGAGATGGTGCAAGAAAGTTGATCCAATGGCAGAATTTGAGAAGCACTCTTCTGATGAGGAAGATGAAGAGGAAGAGGATGCTACACCAGCACCCAAAGCTCAGAAACTCATGGGAGATGAAATTAAGTCAGGGGCTGCTTCTAAGCCCAAAGCTGCTCCCAAGGCTGTTGCTCCAGCTCAAAAGCCTAAACCCAAGAGGAACACCAGAAGTATTCCAGCTGAGGAGAAGAACAAGGCCCCAGTGCCTGAAGCTGCAGAAGAAGATGATTCACTTGTTTTGAGAAAACAGAAACCCAAGATCCCTGACCACAATGATGCACATCCTGTTGCAGAGAACATGAAAATCAGGAAGGATTCAGGACTGAAATTATGGGGACAGTCTGATCCATATGCTGTCAGGAGAAGAACTGCTGTTGACTACAGGTTTCACACCAAGGAACAGCAAGACTTTTATGAGACAATTTTGCTTGACAAGAAGCCTATTGTCTGTGACATGAGATGGGTTAACTGGGAGTACATCAAGGAGAATGAAGATCACTATCCAGGTGTATATGACAGCTTCAAAGCATGTGGAGTTAATGCATTTGTTGCCCAGAAGCTGACCAAGTGGAATGATGAGCTGATCATGCAGTTTTACTCCACTGCCCACTCCTACCCAGATGGGAAAATCATCTGGACATCAGAAGGTACTAGGTACCAATCCGCTGTGGAAGAATGGGCTCAGTTGATCAATGCCCCAGAAGAAAATGAAGATGACTTGGATGTTTACGCTGAAAAGAAGAAAGACCATAACACTATGGCACACATGTACAAAGAGATACCAGATGATGCTTTGGAGACTCATAAGTTTGGATCTATCCATTTCTTGTTGTCTGGTTTGCCTACCATCAACTGGATCCTAAGGCACACATTGCTACCCAAGTCAGGTGATCACAAGATGATCAGAGGACATGCTATCAATTTGCTACATTTGTTTGATGTGCATCAAAAGTTTAAAGTCACGAGTCTGATTGTGGAGACAATCAAAAGAACAGCAGCTGATCAGAAAAGATCTTGTGGGTATTCCCCACAAATTCAGGAGCTCATCAACTCCAAGATGGGCACAGGAAAATATCTATTGGATAAGGAGCACCTGCCCATCTACCCTGACTTTGAGGACAACACTGTTGTTATGAATGAGGATGAACCATCATCAGCTCAAGCACATGAGAAGAGAGAGAAGTCAAGGGAAGAGAAAGCTGAAAAGATGCCAACTGCTGAAGAAGCATCTCATGTATTCCTAAAGAGCAAGCAAGATCAGCTTGGATATCTAATTGGCTCCACCTTGAGGATTGAGAAGGGCTTGGCCACCCTGACTCAATACCAGGAGAGCTTGGAGAGGATCATTGAGCAGAAATTCTATGCTCTTGATGTCAAGGTCACTGAGATCCAAACTGCAGTTGAGCAACTTCAGGAGGAAGTGGAGGAGAAGAAGGGCAAGTCTACTACAGATGCTTTTGCTAGAGTGCCCAGAGGACAGAGATCTGCTGTAGTGCCTGTTCCAGATACTAGAGCTACTACATCTGCACCAGCAGCCACAGCTTCAGTACCACCAGCTCCAGCAGCCACTCCACCAGCTCCAGCTACATCTATAGACGCTTTCGTCCTTGGAGTCATCTCTACGCCACCTCATGAAGACCAAGCCTGAGAGACGTTTAGCACTATGCATTTTTTGAACTTTTTGGTAACTTGTTGCCAAAGGGGGAGAAAATGTATAGATCATAGGCTTCGAGAGAGAGTGTTGCTTTTTACCTCTCTTGTTTTTGGTTGAACTTCTTGATTGTGTGCTTGTGAGCTACTTGTTTACTTGTTTGATCATGTGTTTGATCATATGCTACCATTAATGCTTGTTGGATGATATTATCTCTTATATCCTTATATGATCATTCACTTTGCTTGGTGATGAGTGCATGTGTTCAATTATTATCATTTAGAGCGCTCCACCAAGATGTATGTGACATGAAAGAGTAACCCATGATCCTAACACATTGTGCATTTGCAGTCCAAAGCAATTTTTAAATAATGCACAAATTTAGGGGGAGCTCTTTCTTATCACATACTTCTCAAAGCGACGATGTTTTTCAATCTTATTATCATTTGTCGAAGCTTTGATCTATATGTTGTCATCAATTACAAAAAAGGGGGAGATTGAAAGTGCAACTATCCCTGGGTGGTTTTGGTAATTCCTAACAGCATATAGCTCATTGAGCTAATGCTATTTCAAGATAAATATTTCAGGAAAGCTCAATGTTTGGCATGGCATGGATGAGAAACATGGACCCCTCAAAATGCTAAGGACAAAAGGATTGGCTCAAGCTCAAAGCACAAGACTATACATTTTTCATTTTAGTGATCCAAGATCACATTGAGTCCATAGGAAAAGCCAATACTATCAAGAGGGGGTGAGGTGTTGCTTAATGAGTTTCTTGCTCAAAGTGCTTAGTCATACGCTCCAAAAACCCTCAACTACTCTCTCACATCCACATATGTCCCAAAACAAAAGTCAAACTCGGCCCCACCAAAACTTTCTATCCAGCGCCACCGAGCTCAGTTGACATAGCCACTGCCAGAAACCCTAGTCTTTTCGGTCTCACCGATAGGGATCTCGGTCTCACCGAGATGGGATTGTAATCTCTCTGTTTCCCTTTGTAACGTTTCCGTCCAACTGAGATGAGCGATTGGCCCCACCGAGATTGCAATGCAAACTCTCTGTTTCCCTTTTGTAACGTTTCGGTCCAACCGAGATGAGCGAATCGGTCCCACCGAGTTTGCCTGACCAACTCTATGTTTGTCTATTACCAAAATCGGTATCACCGAGTTTGTGTAATTGGTCTCACCGAGATTACGTTATGCCCTAACCCTAACGATATCGGTCCCACCGAGTTGACATATCTGTCCCACCAAAATTCCTAACGGTCACATTATGAACTAAATTGGTCTGACCGAGTTTCACGATTCGGTCCCACCGAGTTTGGTAAGTTGTGTGTAACGGTTAGATTTTGTGTGGAGGCTATATATACCCCTCCACCCACTCTTCATTCATGGAGAGATCCATCAGAACATGCCTATACTTACAACATATATTTTCTGAGAGAGAACCTCCTACACTTGTGTTGAGGTCAAGATATTCCATTCCTACCACATAAATCTTGATCTCTAGCCTTCCCCAAGTTACTTTCCACTCAAATCTTCTTTCCACCAAATCCATATCCTATGAGAGAGAGCTGAATGTTGGGAGACTATCATTTGAAGCACAAGAGCAAGGAGTTCATCATCAACACACGATTTGTTACTTCTTGGAGAGTGGTGTCTCCTAGATTGGCTAGGTGTCACTTGGGAGCCTCCGTCAAGATTATGGAGTTGAACCAAGGAGTTTGTAAGGGCAAGGAGATCACCTACTTCGTGAAGATCTACCCGAGTGAGGCAAGTCCTTCGTGGGAGAAGACCATGGTGTGATAGACAAGGTTGCTTCTTCGTGGACCCTTTGTGAGTGGAGCCCTCCATGGACTCGCGCAACCGTTACCCTTCGTGGGTTGAAGTCTCCATCAATGTGGATGTACGATAGCACCACCTATCGGAACCACGGATAAAAAATCTTCGTGTCAGCAATGCGTTTGCCTCCTCAAACTCCTCCCTTTTACCTTCATATGCAATTGTTTTACATTCCGCTATTATACTCTTAGAATTGCATGTGTAGGTTGATCGCTTGAGTTGTGCTAAGTTGCTAAAATCTTCCAAGAACTAAAATTGGGAAAAGGCTAGATTTTTATTTGGTCAAGTAGTCTAATCACCTCCCCTCTAGACATACTTTCGATCCTATAGTATCTTTTTAGTGGCCCCGAACCCACAGGTCTTTTTCTAGGATCTTATCCGACTCTTCTAATTTTTCTAGAGCCATTCCCAAATTCTTTTCGAAGTTTGACGTAAGAATGAATTTCATCAGTCAGATGTTTTCCAAGATTGATTTCAAATTATTTTTCATTGTTGGCTCAACCTCTTTGTTTTTCATTCTCCCGGAGTATCTCAACAATTGATGGTGGTACTTCTCGCCGTCATTCTCAGATTTTGGAAGACCGAAGAAGAGTTCCTCTCAAATACTTACTAGTTCTTCCAAAGATGCATAGTTCAAGCTTGATGCCATCCTCTCATAATTGTTTTCAATTGTGAGTATTATTTTAACCCATCCGGAGCATTTCATGAGTTGTTTCCATTTCTTTCCTCCGAAGGCCATCATGTCATAATTCTTCATTCTCAACGTGTAGTTATCATTCTCCAAATCTTACTAGTGCATCGTTCAAATATCCTCTAATCAGTTCATGATCTGTTCGTTCTCATGCATCTAAATCCCCTCAAGTATCTTCATTCATTTTCCAATTCTTCCCGGTGAATTTTGCCTTTGCTACTTTCATTTTCAATTCTTATGATGGTTCTTTCAACATTCCTCTTCTGTTGTTATTGTATCAATTAATTCGTTCTTTCCGAATCCTACCGGTGGTTTGTTCAAGTTTTTTCCAAGTTTGCGCTATGTCTATCCTTAATCCCTCAAGAAGAATAAGTAGTATGCCAAATCCGTTGCTTGTCATCAATTTAAATTGGTGAAGGATACGCATAACATAATTCTTATTATTGTTTCATCCAAGTGATCTAGTTTCTTCTTTCCAGAGTTGTTCATCATGTCACATTTCTCGGTTCGAGATGCTTCATCTTTTCTTTTCTGGAGTTCCAAGTTTTCCGCATTATCTCGTCGCGAAGCTCCATCTAAATCATCGCAAGGCTTCACCTTGTGTTTTCAACTTCTCTTTCTTTTTATCATCCTTTTATTACCGGAGTTCTTCATGGAGGCTCTACATGGTGGTTCGGCAAAGATTCTATTCATTCTTAAATTGTTCTTCAAGATTTCTCTCGAAGCTAAGATCCGCCAAGCTATACTCAAAAAATAAACGTGGTGCCCAACACATGTTTTTTTCTGAGGAGTTCAAGTATTCTTCTTCTTGCATTCCAAAGTGCAATTCTTTCTACCTTATCTTTTGAGGTGGTGTTATGTCATTCTTGATAGACATTCCTTCATGTTTCATGATTCACAAGTTGTCAAGAATGAGGTATTTCAAACCCATCAATCTCTTCATTGGAGTTATCTTGGTATAGATTTCACCTAAAAGGCTTCCCAAAGTAATGTTGCTAATTGTGGTGCTTATCAATGATCCAAGTTATCTCTCTATCATCTTGGTGGAAGAAGTTTTTCATCTCGTTGGTGTTATCAATTATATTACTTGTTTCCGTAGTGGCAGAATTTCGCCTCAATTTTGAGAAGCTTTCCATAAGCCCACTACAAGCTTATTCGTTTCGTTGTTGTTTTTTCCAACAACTCCGTTATAACCTTCTTGTAAGGGTGCTTTCCAAGCTCATTTGTGGCAGAAGTTGGCATTTTCTTCTCCATTCCGTTGTTCCGATGATCTATCTTCTATCCTTTCTTCCGGATGCATTGTGATGTTGCTCTCTTCACTCATCATCTCAACTTGAGGATCTTGTTCTTTTCATGCTTATCCATTTAACCGGAGTGTCGTGTCCTCTTTTCAAGTTCTTTTCATCTTATCAAGTCCTGCATCTCTTTTCAACCGGAGTGCTGTCCGAATTTGTTCTTCCTTGTTCCTTGTTTATCTCGTTTCAACCAGAGTGGTTTCAATTCCTTCTTGTCCATTGTACTCGTCATTCATAGCTTTGCAACCTCCAAGGTTCACATGGTGTTCCTTGTTTCTATTTTCTACCGCAGTGCTCTCAATTGTGTTCAACTCCGTTGTGTTCTTTCTTTCAACTTTTCAACCTCCCAAGGTTCTTTGGTTTCACTCATTGGTCGAAGAAGCAACTTAGTTTTACCTCTTCTCTTCCTCTTTCGTTTCTCTCTGGTGCCATCCTTAGATCTCGGGGCGAGATCCTCTTGTAGTGGTGGAGAGTTGTAACGCTCCGGAGATAACTTTCCATAATTGTAACTCCAACTCTTGCCATTTCCAGCTATGTGTTGTGATATTCCCTTCGTGGTTGCATTTTTGTCTTTCGTTTTGCTTTTTGTTCATGTCATGTATTTCATCTCATGTCATCATCCTCATGTTTTCATAAAACTCGTAGCCGTTAGTAGTTGCCGCTTCTCTCATTGGCTCCGTGGCATGTTGTAAGACCGTTTGTCTCCATTGAACTTTCTCAGACCAACCGGGTTCTCGTTCCCCTTTTGTTTGACCGCCTTATCTCTCTGCCAGTCATGGACCCCCCCTCCTTCGCAGCCCCCTCACGTGCGCGTCCGAAACTCCCCCGAAACCGACCCAGACAATCGTCACCGTTGGGTTCGGATCACCTCCAAACACCCCTAAAATATCTTTGTTTTATTTACTGGACCCCCAGCGCCTCCTTTCCCATCTGTTGGGCTAACAGATTCCGCCCGACACGTTTTTTCTCAGTTATGGACGATTTGCTAATTATCCAGAGACTACCAATTTTACAGAAAACCCCTCGCATTCATGCATTTATTAACTAATTAACCATGCATCATATGTAAATAATATATATATGTAAAATGCTTAGAATTTTATCTAGTTTCATAAGATGCAACTTTCATCCATGTTAAAAATGTTTAACTTGCTATTTGCATTCTTTTACATAAATGACATGCTAAAATGCTTTATTTCATAACTAAATAAACGTAGCTCCGAATTAAATAAACTATATATGTAAATTGTCTAGAAAAATGCATAGATAAACTTGGTGCACTTTGTTTTACTGTTTAACAACATTAAAATATGGTTTAGGGCAGAACAATAGCAAATTCAAAAATATGGACATGAGGATTTTCCGGAATTGTTGTTTGTTGTTTCCGGTCTCATTTAAACTTGCCTATAGTTAGTTTACTTATGTTTCACCTCTTTCCATGTTTAACAACATTTAATATTGTCGTGTACCCAAACGAGAGAGAACTAAATAATTGATGTGGTGTTTTGTCAATATGCAACTCGTTGCATATTGAGCTCCACTTAATTTGTAGTATTGTTTGTGCACTTTGCCATGCCATGCCTCATTAAACCGGACATGCATCATACTTGATTTTGCAACATGCCATGCTTATGTGATGGTTGTTTACCATGTTGTTTGCTTCTTTCGGATTGCGCTTCTCCTTGATAGTTCCGGTAACATTGCGTTTGTGAGGATTCGTTCGACTACATTGGTTCGTCTACTTCATGGATTCGGTCTTCTTCCTAGCGGGATTTCAGGCAAGAATGACCATTACCCTCGATATCACTTATATCTTTGCTTGCTAGTTGTTTCTTCTATCACTATGTCGCACTTTCTACCACTTGTTTATCATGCCTCCCATATTGCCATGTCAAGCCTTTAACCCACCTTCCTAGCAAACCGTTGTTTGGCTATGTTACCGCCTTTGCTCAGCCCCCTATTATAGCATTGTTAGTTGCAGGTGAAGTTGAAGATTGCTCCATGTTGGAACATGAACATGTTGGGATATCACAATATCTCTTATTTTAAATTAATGCATCTATATACTTGGCAAAGGGTGGAAGGCTCGACCTTATGCCTGGTGTTTTATTCCACTCTTGCCGCCCTAGTTTCCGTCATACCGGTGTTATGTTCCTTGATTTTGCCTTCCTTACGCGGTTGGGGTTATGGGACCCCCTTGACAGTTCGCCTTGAATAAAACTCCTCCAGCAAGGCCTAACCTTGGTTCTAACATTTGCCTACCTACCACCTATACCTTTCCCTTGGGTTCTGTAGACTCAAGGGTCATCTTTATTTTTGACCCCCCCCCCCGGGCAAGTGCTCCTCTGAGTGTTGGTCTGAACCGGGCAGCCTGTGGGGCCACCTCGGGGAAACTTGAGGGCTGGTTTTACTCGTAGCTTGACTCGACCAGTGAGCCCTAAGAACGAGATATGTGCAGTTCCTATCTGGATTGGCCGGCACATTCGGGCGGTCTTGCCTTTACCATTGTCGAAATGTCTTGTAACCGGGATTCCGAGTTTGATCGGGTTGTGATAACCCACAAGTGTATGAGATCAATTGTAGCCTCTTTCGATAAGTAAAAGTGTCGAACCCAATGAGGAGCTAAAGTTAGAACAAATATTCCCTCAAGTTCTATCGACCACCGATACAACTCTACGCAAGCTTAGCATTCGCTTTAGCTAAAAACAAGTATGAAACTAGAAGGACTTTGAAGGTGTTGTTGGATAGGTTTGCAATATAATAAAGAGCACGTAAATATAAACTAGGGGCCGTTTAATAAAGAAGCAATAAAGTAAATATAGCAAGTGTGGAAAAGTGGTGGTAGGAGTTGTGACATTGTCCCTAAGCAATTGACTACTTTACTAGACCGATAGCAAGTTTTATGTGGGAGAGGCATAAGCTAACATACTTTCTCTTCTTGGATCATATGCACTTATGATTGGAACCCTAGCAAGCATCCGCAACTACTAAAGATCATTAAGGTAAAACCCAACAATAGCATTAAAGTATCAAGTCCCCTTTATCCCATACGCCACAACCCCCTTACTCGGGTTTATGCTTCTATCACTCAAGCAACCCACTATAAGCTAATCATGAACATATTGCAACACCCTACAGCGGGAATCCCTCATGCTTGCGCGACACGGAGGGAACAATAGGATAGCAACATAACCACAAGCAAATTAAACCAATCATAGCAATTCACCAATCACCGGTAGGACAACGAAAATCTACTCAGACATCATAGGATGGCAACACATCATTGGATAATATGAAGCATAAAGCATCATGTTCAAGTAGAGGGTACAGCCGGTTGCAGGAGAGTGGACCACTGAATATAGATGGGGGAAGGTGATGGAGATGTTGGTGAAGATGGCGGAGGTGTTGGTGTAGATCGCGGTGATGATGATGGCCCCCGGCGACGCTTCGGCGCCACCGGAAGCGAGGGAGAGAGAGCCCACCTTCTTCTTCTTCTTCCTTAACCTTCTCCCTAGATGGGAGAAGGGTTTTCCCTCTGGTCCATGGTCTCCATGGCGTGGGAGGGGCGAGAGCCCCTCCGAGATTGGATCTGTCTCTCTGTTTCTGCGTTCCAAGATTCTACCCTTTCACCGTTTCTTTTATATCCGGAGATCCGTAACTCCGATTGGGTTGAAACCTTCGCCCAGATTTTTCTCCGAAAAATAGATTTCTTGAAGCCAAAGAAGAGCAGTAACCGCCTTACTGGTGCCCACGAGGGTGAGGGACGCGCCTGCCCACCTGGGGTGCCCCCCTGCCTCGTGGCCCTCTCGGGCACCATCTCGCGTTGATTTTTGTTCCCAAAAATCATAAATATTCCAAAAATATTCCCTGTCCATTTTTATCCCTTTTGGACTCCGTTTGATATGGGGTTTCTGCGAAACATAAAACATGCAACAAATAGGAACTGACACTAGGCACTGGATCAATATGTTAGTCCCAAAAATAGTATAAAAAGTTGCCAAAAGTATATGAAAGTTGAATAATATTGACATGGAACAATCAAAAATTATAGATACGACGGAGACGTATCAGCATCCCCAAGCTTAATTCCTGCTCGTCCTCGAGTAGGTAAATGATAAAAAAGATAATTTTTGATGTGGAATGCGACCTAGCATAATCTTGATCATGTAATCTAATCATGGCATGAATATTAAGACACGGGTGATTCAAGGCAATAGACTATCATTTGACATAAAAACAATAATACTTTGGGCATCCCAACAAACAATCATGCCTTTCAAAATATCAAAGCTAAAGAATGCTATCCCTACAAAATCATATAGTCTTGTATGCTCCCTTTTCTTAACACAAGGTACCCCTCATGCTCATCCCGGTGTCAGCCAAGCAATTGGTTCATACTTCTTAACGCGCTTCAGCTTTTTCAACCTTCACGCAATACATG
This sequence comes from Triticum timopheevii, assembly GCA_963921465.1. Lineage (NCBI taxonomy): Eukaryota > Viridiplantae > Streptophyta > Magnoliopsida > Poales > Poaceae > Triticum > Triticum timopheevii. Next base: position 170,651,146 of record OY997264.1, on the reverse strand, counting down.
AGTGCAAGCCATGGATATAGCACTATAGGTGGAATAGAGTATGACGGTGGAGGTTGTGTGGAGAAGACAAAAAGGGAGAAAGTCTCACATTGACGCGGCTAATCAATGGGCTATGGAGATGCCCATCAATTGATGTCAATGCGAGGAGTCGGGATTGCCATGCAACGGATGCACTAGAGCTATAAGTGTATGAAAGCTTAAACTCAAACTAAGTGGGTGTGCATCCAACTTGCTTGCTCATGAAGACCTCGGGCATTTGAGGAAGCCCATCATTGGAATATACAAGCCAAGTTCTATAATGAAAAATCCCCACTAGTATATGAAGGTGACAGCATAGGAGACTCTCTCTATGAAGAACATGGTGCTACTTTGAAGCACAAGTGTGGTAAAAGGATAGTAACATTGCCCTTTCTCTCTTTTTCTCTCATTTTTATTTTTTTATTTTTTGGTGGGCTTCTTTGGCCTCTTTTATTTTCCATAAAGTCCGGAGACTCATCCCGACAATGCTCTAATAATGATGATCATCACACTTTATTTACTTACAACTCAATATTACAACTCGATATCTAGAACAAAGATATGACTCTATATGAATGCTTCCGGCGGTGTACCGGGATGTGCAATGATCTAGCGTAGCAATGATATCAAAAAACGGACAAGCCATGGAAACATCATGCTAGCTATCTTATGATCATGCAAAGCAATATGACAATGAATGCTCAAGTCATGTATATGATGATGATGGAAGTTGCATGGCAATATATCTCAGAATGGCTATAGAAATGCCATGATAGGTAGGTATGGTGGCTCCTTTGAGGAAGATATAATGAGGCTTATGTGTGATATAGTGTATCATATCACGGGGTTTGGATGCGCCGGTGAAGTTTGCACCAACTCTCGAGGTGAGAAAGGGCAATGCACGGTACCGAAGAGGCTAGTAATGATGGAAGGGTGAGAGTGCGTATAATCCATGGACTCACATCAGTCATAAAGAACTCATATACTTATTGCAAAAGTTTATTATCCCTCGAAGCAAAGTACTACTATACATGCTCCTAGGGGGGAGGTTGGTAGGAGTTAAGCATCGCGCGCCCCCGACCTTCACGCAAAGATAAACAATCAAAATACAATGCGTGCCAATTTGGTTACATAGTTAGGAGACCATATGTGCATGCTTCGGTAATCAAAAACTTTAACACCAATATCCTTACTAAACACAACCATTTACTGGAACCTCCCACATATTATCATCTCTATATCGCAAAACTATTGCAAGGAATCAAACATATCATATTCAGTGATCCACAAGTTTTATGTAGGATTTTGTGACTAACCATGTGAATGACCAATTCCTGTCTTCTCTCTAAATAGATATGAGTGAAGCAAGAGATTTTAATTCTTTCTACAAAAGATATGCTCACGCTCTAACAAATATAAATGAAGCAAAAGAGCATTCTACAAATGGCGGTTTTTTATGTGAAGAGAAACAGGCAATCCAAACTTCAAATAATATAAGTGAAGCACATGAAGCATTCTATAAAGCCATACTCGAAAGAATTAAGTAAGGTGCAAATAGAATTCTATAAATCATACAAGGACTATCTCATACCAGCATGGTGCATAAAAGAAAAGTCAAAACTAAATGCAAAAGACGGTCCAAGACTTGCACATATCGCATGAACGAAACGAATCTGAAAACATACCGATACTTGTTGAAGAAAGAGGGGATGCCTTCTGGGGCATCCCCAAGCTTAGACGCTTGAGTTTCCTTGAATATTTACTTGGGTTTCCTTGGTAATCCCCAAGCTTGAGCTCTTGCCTCTCTTCCTTTTCCTCATATCGAGACCTCCTCGATCAAACACTTCATCCACACAAAACTTCAACAGAAAACTCGGTAAGATCCGTTAGTATAATAAAGCAAATCACTACTCTAACTACTGTTGCAAACCAATTCATATTTTTTTTTGCATTGTGTCTACTGTAATATAACTTTTCCATGGCTTAATGCACTGATAGAAATTGATAGTTTCATCAAAACAAGCAAACTATGCATCAAAAACAGAATCTGTCAAAAACAGAACAGTCTGTAGAAATCTGGACATTCACCATACTTCTGGTACCCCAAAAATTATGCCAAAATTAGGAAAAATAAGTAATTTGTACAGAAAGACAGTGCAAGAAGAATCAGAACCATTTGACGTTCCAGTAAAAAAGGTAAAATCATACACTACAGCCAAAGTTTCTGTCCTGCACCGCACAAACCAACAAGCATTGTAAACATCCTAAAGGCAAACCTAGGAACATTATTTTTATAAAACAATGAAATTGTACAAGGGGATAATTATTTTTGACGAAAAGTTTCTGTAATTAAGATTCACCAATTTTCCGTGAGCATGAACAAAGTTCAAGGAGCTCTCCCACTTCAACAATGCTTGTCTCTCTTAGTTTCACTTTCCTTTTTGAAAAGTTTTAGGTTCCCCTCTTTATTTTATTTTTTGTTTTTAAACAATATAAAGGCACTCAACAGAAATAAATGACTCTCTAAAACTTCCGAGTTATCTCCCTGGCAGCGCTTTCTTTAAAGCCATTAAGCTAGGCATATAGTGCTCAAGTAATGGATCCATCCGGATCCCAAGGTATATCAAAGCAAATTTTAATTAACAATGATTTGCAATTTAGTAGTGAGTACAAAGTAACATATTGTTGGAAATATGCCCTAGAGGCAATAATAAAATGGTTATTATTATATTTCCTCGTTCATGATAATTGTCTATTATTCATGCTATAATTGTGTTATCCGGAAATCATAATACATGTGTGAATACATAGACCACAACATGTCCCTAGTGAGCCTCTAGTTGACTAGCTCGTTTATCAATAAATGGTCACGGTTTCCTAACCATGGACATTGGATGTCATTGATAACGGGATCACATCATTGGGAGAATGATGTGATGGACAAGACCCAATCCTAAGCATAGCACAAGATCGTGTAGTTCATTTGCTAGAGCTTTTCCAATGTCAAGTATCATTTCCTTAGACCATGAGATCGTGTAACTCCCGGATGTCGTAGGAGTGCTTTGGGTGTACCAAACGTCACAACGTAACTGGGTGGCTATAAAGGTATACTACAGGTATCTCCGAAAGTGTCTGTTGGGTTGACACGGATCGAGACTGGGATTTGTCACTCCGTATGACAGAGAGGTATCTCTGGGCCCACTCGGTAATGCATCATCATAATGAGCTCAAAGTGACTAAGTGGTTGGTCACGGGTTCATGCATTACAGTACGAGTAAAGTGACTTGCCGGTAACGAGATTGAACGAGGTACTGGGATACCGATGATCGAATCTCGGGCAAGTACGTACCGATTGACAAAGGGAATTGTATACGGGATTACTTGAATCCTCGACATTATGATTCATTCAATGAGATCATCGTGGAACATGTGGAAGCCAACATGGGTATCCAGATCCCGCTGTTGGTTATTGGCCGAAGAGTCGTCTCGGTCATGTCTGCATGTCTCCCGAACCCGTAGGGTCTACACACTTAAGGTTCGGTGACGCTAGGGTTGTAGAGATACTAGTATGCGGTAACCCGAAAGTTGTTTGGAGTCCCGGATGAGATCCTGAACGTCACGAGAAGTTCTGGAATGGTCCGGAGGTGAAGAATTATATATAGGAAGTCCAGTTTCGACCATCGGGAAAGTTTCGGGGGTCACCGGTATTGTACCGGGACCCTTCCAGTGGTGGGGGGGCGCCCCACTTGACTTGGGGGGCAAGTCCCCCCCTTGGCCGCCCCCCCCCCCCCTTGAGATGGAATCTCTAGGGGGCCGGTGCCCCCACAGGGCCCCTGTATAAAGAGGGGAGAGGGAGGGCTGTGCACCCCTGCTCCTGGCGCCTCCCTCTCCCTCCGCAACACCTCTCCCTCTCGTAGAGCTTGGCAAAGCCCTACGGAGATCGCCGCTACTTCCACCACCACGCCGTCGTGCTGCTGGATCTCCATCAACCTCTCCCTCCCCCTTGCTAGATCAAGAAGGAGGAGACGTCTTCCCCAACCATACGTGTGTTGAACACGGAGGTGCCGTCCGTTTGGCACTAGGATCTTCGGTGATTTGGATCACGACGAGTACGACTCCCTAAACCCCGTTCTCTTGAACGCTTCCGCGCGTGATCTACAAGGGTATGTAGATGCACTCCTCTCTCTCGTTGCTAGATGACTCCATAGATTGATCTTGGTGAAGCGTAGAAATTTTTTATTTTCTGCAACGTTCCCCAATAGTGGTATCAGAGCTAGGTCTATGCGTAGTTTCTACGCACGAGTAGAACACAAACTTGTTGTGGGCGTAGATGTTGTCAATTTTCTTGCCACTACTAGTCTTATCTTGTTTCGGCGGCATTGTGGGATGAAGCGGCCCGGACCGACCTTACACGTACGCTTACGTGAGCAGGTTCCACCGACTGACATGCACTAGTTGCATAAGGTGGCTAGCGAGTGTCTGTCTCTCCCACTTTAGTTGGATCGGATTCGATGAAAAGGGTCCTTATGAAGGGTAAATAGAAATTGGCATATCACGTTGTGGTTTTACATAGGTAAGAAACGTTCTTGCTAGAAACCTATAGAAGCCACGTAAAAACATGCAACAACAATTAGAGGACGTCTAACTTGCTTTTGCAGCATATGCCTTGTGATGTGATATGGCCAAAAGGATGTGATGAATGAAATATATGTGATGTATGAGATTGATCATGTTCTTGTAATAGGAATCATGACTTGCATGTCGATGAGTATGACAACTGGCAGGAGCCATAGGAGTTGTCTTTATTTTTTGTATGACCTGCGTGTCATTGAATAACGCCATGTAAATTACTTTACTTTATTGCTAAACACGTTAGCCATAGAAGTAGAAGTAATTGTTGGTGTGACAACTTCATGAAGACACTATGATGGAGATCATGATGATGGAGATCATGGTGTCATGCTGGTGACGAAGATGATCATGGTGCCCCGAAGATGGAGATCAAAGGAGCAATATGATATTGGCCATATCATGTCACTATTTGATTGCATGTGATGTTTATCATGTTTTGCTTCTTATTTGCTTAGTATGACGGTAGTAAATAAGATGATCCCTTATAATAATTTCAAGAAAGTGTTCCCCCTAATAGTGCGCCGTTGCGAAAGTTCGTTGTTTCGAAGCACCACGTGATGGTCGGGTGTGATAGATTCTAAAGTTCACATACAACGGGTGTAAGACAGATTTACACATGCAAAACACTTAGGTTGACTTGACGAGCCTAGCATGTACAGACATGGCCTCGGAACACAAGAGACCGAAAGGTCAAACATGAGTCGTATGGAAGATACAATCAACATGAAGATGTTCACCGATGATGACTAGTCCGTCTCACGTGATGATAGGACACGATCTAGTTGAGTCAGATCATGTATCACTTAGATGACTAGAGGGATGTCTAATATGAGTGGGAGTTCATTAAATAATTTGATTAGATGAACATAATTATCATGAACTTAGTCTAAAAACCTTTGCAAAATGTCTTGTAGATCAAATGGCCAACGCACATGTCAACCTCAACTTCAATGCGTTCCTAGAGAAAACCAAGCTGAAAGATGATGGCAGCAACTATTCGGACTGGGTCCGGAACCTGAGGATCATCCTCATAGCTGCCAAGAAAGCATATGTCCTAGAAGGACCGCTAGGTGAAGCACCCATCCCAGAGAACCAAGACGTTATGAACGCTTGGCAGTCACGTGCTGATGATTACTCCCTTGTTCAGTGCGGCATGCTTTACAGCTTAGAACCGGGGCTCCAAAAGTGTTTTGAGCAACACGGAGCATATGAGATGTTCGAAGAGCTGAAAATGGTTTTCCAAGCTCATGCCCGGGTCGAGAGATATGAAGTCTCCGACAAGTTCTACAGTTGTAAGATGGAGGAAAATAGTTCTGTCAGTGAGCACATACTCAAAATGTTTGGTTTGCATAACCGCTTGTCCCAGTTGGACATCAACCTCCCGGACGAGGCGGTCATTGACAGAATCCTTCAGTCACTCCCACCTAGCTACAAGAGCTTTGTGATGAACTACAATATGCAGGGGATGGTGAAAACTATTCCTAAAGTATTTTCAATGCTGAAATCAGCAGAGGTGGAAATCAAAAAGGAACATCAAGTGTTGATGGTCAATAAAACCACCAGTTTCAAGAAAGGCAAGGGTAAGAAGAACGTCAAGAAGGACGGTAAGGGAGTTGCCGGGAAGAAGCCAAAGAATGGACCCAAACCTGAGACTGAGTGCTTTTATTGCAAGGGAAAGGGGCACTGGAAGCGGAACTGCCCCAAATACTTAGCGGACAAGAAGGCCGGCAACACCAAAGGTATATGTGATATACATGTAATTGATGTGTACCTTACCAGTACTCGTAGTAGCTCCTGGGTATTTGATACCGGTGTGGTCGCTCATATTTGTAACTCAAAACAGGAGCTGTGGAATAAGCGGAGACTGGCGAAGGACGAGGTGACGATGCGCGTCGGGAATGGTTCCAAGGTCGATGTGATCGCCGTCGGCACGCTACCTCTACATTTACCTATGGGATTAGTTTTAAACCTCAATAACTATTATTTAGTGCCAGCTTTGAGCATGAACATTGTATCTGGATCTCGTTTAATACGAGATGGCTACTCATTTAAATCAGAGAATAATGGTTGTTCTATTTATATGAGAGATATGTTTTATGGTCATGCCCCGCTGGTCAATGGTTTATTCTTAATGAATCTCGAACGTGATGTTACACATATTCATAGTGTGAATACCAAAAGATGTAAAGTTGATAACGATAGTCCCACATACATGTGGCACTGCCGCTTTGGTCACATTGGTGTCAAACGCATGAAGAAGCTCCATGCTGATGGAATTTTGGAGTCTCTTGATCACGGATCATTTGACACACACGAACCATGCCTTATGGGCAAAATGACCAAGACTTCGTTCTCCGGAACAATGGGGCGAGCAACCAACTTATTGGAAATCATACATACTGATGTGTGCGGTCCAATGAGCATTGAGGCTCGTGGAGGATATCGTTATGTTCTCACTCTCACTGACGACTTGAGTAGATATGGGTATGTCTACTTGATGAAACACAAGTCTGAGACCTTTGAAAAGTTCAAGGAATTTCAGAATGAGGTAGAGAATCAACGTGACCGAAAGATAAAGTTCTTATGATCAGATCGTGGGGGAGAATATTTAAGTCACGAATTTGGTACGCACTTAAGGAAATGTGGAATCGTTTCACAACTCACGCCGCCTAGAACACCTCAGCGTAACGGTGTGTCCGAACGTCGTAATCGCACTCTATTGGATATGGTGCGATCTATGATGTCACTCACCGATTTACCGCTATCATTTTGGGGATACGCTCTAGAGACAGCTACATTCACTTTTAAATAGGGCACCGTCTAAATCCGTTGAGACGACACCGTATGAATTATGGTTTGGGAAGAAACCTAAGCTGTCGTTTCTAAAAGTTTGGGCATGCGATGCTTATGTCAAGAAACATCAACCTGAAAAGCTCGAACCCAAGTCGGAAAAATGCGTCTTCATAGGATACCCTAAGGAAACCATTGGGTATACCTTCTACCTCAGATCCGAAGGCAAGATCTTTGTTGCCAAGAATGGGTCCTCTCTGGTGAAAGAGTTTCTCTCGAAAGAAGTAAGTGGGAGGAAAGTGGAACTTGATGAAGTACTACCTCTTGAACCTGAAAGTAGCGCAGCTCAGGAAGATGTTCCTGTGGTGCCTACACTGACTAGAGAGGAAACTAATGATGATGATCAAGGTACTTCGGATCAAGTTACTACTGAACTTCGTAGGTCCACGAGGACACGTTCCACACCAGAGTGGTATGGCAACCCTGTCCTAGAAATCATGTAGTTAGACAACGGTGAACCTTTGAACTATGAAGAAGCAATGGCGGGCCCAGATTCCAACAAATGCCTTGAAGCCATGCAATCCGAGATAGGATCCATGTATGAAAACAAAGTGTGGACTTTGACAGACTTGCCCGATGATCGGCGAGCGATAGAAAACAAATGGATCTTTAAGAAGAAGACGGACGCGGATGGTAATGTTACCATCTATAAAGCTCGACTTGTCGCTAAGGATTATCGACAAGTTCAAGGGGTTGACTACGATGAGACTTTCTCTCCCGTAGCAATGCTGAAGTCCGTATGAATCATGTTAGCAATTGCCGCATACTATGATTATGATATATGGCAAATGGACGTCAAAACGGCATTCCTTAATGGCCATCTTAAGGAAGAACTGTATATGATGCAGCCGAAAGGTTTTTTCGATCCTAAGAATGCTAACAAGGTATGCAAGCTCCAGCGCTCCATCTATGGGCTGGTGCAAGCATCTCGGAGTTGGAACATTCGCTTTAATGAAATGATCAAAGCGTTTGGGTTTATGCAGACTTATGGAGAAGCCTGCGTTTAGAAGAAAGTGAGTGGGAGCTCTGTAGCATTTCTCATATTATATGTGGATGACATACTTTTGATGGGAAATGATATAGAACTTTTGGACATCATTAAGGCCTACTTGAATAAGTGTTTTTCAATGAAGGACCTTGGAGAAGCTGCTTACATATTAGGCAACAAGATCTATAGAGATAGATCGAGACGCCTCATAGGTCTTTCACAAAGCACATACCTTGATAATATATTGAAGAAGTTCAATTTGGATCAGTCCAAGAAGGGGTTCTTTCCTGTGTTGCAAGGTGTGAAATTGAGCTCGGCTCAATGTCCGACCATGGCAGAAGATAGAGAAAAGATGAGTGTCGTCCCCTATGCCTCAGCCATAGGGTCTATCATGTATGCCATGCTGTGTACCAGACCTGATGTAAACCTTGCCGTAAGTTTGGTAGGAAGGTACCAAAGTAATCCCGGCATGGAACACTGGACAGCGGTCAAGAATATCCTGAAGTACCTAAAAAGGACTAAGGATATGTTTCTCGTATATGGAGGTGACGAAGAGCTCATCGTAAAGGGTTATGTCGACGCTATCTTCTACACAGATCTGGATGACTCTAAGTCACAAACTGGATACGTGTATTTTTTGAATGGTGGGGCAGTAACCTGGTGCAGTTGCAAGCAAAGCGTCATTGCGGGATCTACATGTGAAGCGGACTACATGGCAGCCTCGGAGGTAGCGCATGAAGCAATCTGGATGAAGGAGTTCATCACCGACCTAGGAGTCATACCCAATGCGTCGCGGCCAATCACCCTCTTCTGTGACAACACTGGAGCTATTGCCCTTGCCAAGGAGCCCAGGTTTCACAAGAAGACTAGGCACATCAAGCGTCGCTTCAACTCCATTCGTGAAAATGTTCAAGATGGAGACATAGATATTTGCAAAGTGCATACGGATCTGAATGTCGTAGATCCATTGACTAAACCTCTTCCGCGAGCAAAACATGATCAACACCAGAACTCTATGGGTGTTCGATTCATCACAATGTAGCTAGATTATTGACTGTAGTGCAAGTGGGAGACTGTTGGAAATATGCCCTAGAGGCAATAATAAAATGGTTATTATTATATTTCCTCGTTCATGATAATTGTCTATGATTCATGCTATAATTGTGTTATCCGGAAATCGTAATACATATGTGAATACATAGACCACAACATGTCCCTAGCGAGCCTCTAGTTGACTAGCTCATTTATCAATAGATGGTCATGGTTTCCTGACCATTGACATTGGATGTCATTGATAACGGGATCACATCATTGGGAGAATGATGTGATGGACAAGACCCAATCCTAAGCATATCACAAGATCGTGTAGTTCATTTGCAAGAGCTTTTCCAATGTCAAGTATCATTTCCTTAGACCATGAGATCGTGTAACTCCCGGATGCCGTAGGAGTGCTTTGGGTGTACCAAACGTCACAACGTAACTGGGTGGCTATAAAGGTATACTACAGGTATCTCCGAAAGTGTCTGTTGGGTTGACACGGATCGAGACTGGGATTTGCCACTCCGTATGACGAAGAGGTATCTCTGGGCCCACTCGGTAATGCATCATCATAATGAGCTCAAAGTGACTAAGTGGTCGGTCACGGGATCATGCATTACGGTACGAGTAAAGTGACTTGTCAGTAACGAGATTGAACGAGGTATTGGGATACCGACGATCGAATCTCGGGCAAGTAACGTACCGATTGACAAAGGGAATTGTATACGGGATTACTTGAATCCTCGACATCGTGGTTCATTCGATGAGATCAACGTGGAACATGTGGGAGCCAACATGGGTATCCAGATCCCGCTGTTGGTTATTGGCCGGAGAGTCATCTCGGTCATGTCTGCATGTCTCCCGAACCCGTAGGGTCTACACACTTAAGGTTCGGTGACATTAGGGTTGTAGAGATACTAGTTTGCGATAACCCGAAAGTTGTTCGGAGTCTCGGATGAGATCCCGGACGTCACGAGGAGTTCCGGAATGGTCCGGAGGTGAAGAATTTTATATAGGAAGTCCAGTTTCGGCCATCGAGAAAGTTTCGGGGATCACCGGTATTGTACCAGGACCACCGGAAGGGTCCCGGGGGTCCACCGGTGGGGCCACATATCCCGGAGGGCCCCATGGGCTGAAGTGGGGAAGGGAACCAGCCCCTGGTGGGCTGGTGCGCCCCCTTGGGCCTCCCCTGCGCCTAGGGTTGGAAACCCTAGGGGTGGGGGGCGCCCCACTTGACTTGGGGGGCAAGTCCCCCCCTTGGCCGCCCCCCCCCCCCCTTGAGATGGGATCTCTAGGGGGCCGGCGCCCCCCCAGGGCCCCTATATAAAGAGGGGGAGAGGGAGGGCTGCGCACCCCTGCTCCTGGTGCCTCCCTCTCCCTCCACAACACATCTCCCTCTTGTAGAGCTTGGCGAAGCCCTGCCGAGATCGCCGCTACTTCCACCACCACGCCGTCGTGCTGTTGGATCTCCATCAACCTCTCCCTCCCCCTTGCTGGATCAAGAAGGAGGAGACGTCTTCCCCAACCATTCGTGTGTTGAACACGGAGGTGTCGTCCGTTCGGCACTAGGATCTTCGGTGATTTGGATCACGACGAGTACGACTCCCTCAACCCTGTTCTCTTGAACGCTTCTGCGCGTGATCTACAAGGGTATGTAGATGCACTCCTCTCTCTCTCGTTGCTAGATGACTCCATATATTGATCTTGGTGAAGCGTAGAAATTTTTTATTTTCTGCAATGTTCCCCAACACATATACCTATGCTGGATCTCTTCCTATGCATCGGCATGTCATAAAAGAACAATTCATGCACACATAGTAAAGGCCAATGCATAGTGTAAACAGTTTCTTGCAATCTTATCATATTGGAAACATAGAGAGGTGGAGATATAGTTCCTCTGTCATAATAATTGCAACACTACTAGGAAAAGGCCTGCTAGTGGCGCACCAGTTTTGCCTACTAATGGCGCACTACTGGTGCACCACTAGCACCACGCAATTAGAATTAAATACTAATGGCACACCCCTGGTGCGCCATTAGTATCTGGTATACTAATGGTGCACCACGCAGTGCGCCATTAGTATAGCCCACCGTGCGCCATTAGTATGCCTCCCAGGGGGCCATATTTACCCATGTGCTTTGGCATACTAATGGCGCACTTGGGGGTGATGCGCCATTAGTATCCTTTCTGCAGTGCGCCATTAATGTGCTGAGTGGTGCGCCATTAGTATGAATATTAGGGATTTTTTTTCTTTTCTGATATTTGCACAGGTTACAAAATATATTATTGGACAGAATATAGACAGCACCACACAACAACATTAGATTCATCGAATACAATAGAAGATTAGTCTCCGAATACGATTCATCATATTAGTCTCCGAATTCAAAAGACTGAACAAAGATAGAACATTACAAGTCTCGAGACCGCGAGTAGCGAGTTTTTCTTCACATTACAAGTCGATATCGATCATCTAAACTACCATCACATAGAAGAGAGTTGCGGGCATCACGATGAGCATCATCGTGATGAAACTGGTCTTCATCCGGTTCCTCCAACGCTCCCTCCTCTCTCCCGCTAGATAGCGCGCGTATCTAGATTCTGCCTCCGCCCTAGTGGTGTATCCTTTGTAACTGTTACCGCTGAAACGATGAACCTGTCTCCGACACTCCTCCCAGTCGTCGTAAACTCCGGGAACCTTACCCTTGTACACGACATACGACGGCATCTCTATGCACTAGCTAAACGAAACGTTAGTAGCAATTCACAGACAATACATAAGCAATATATAAGTATGCAACAAAAGGATCAGAAGAGAAAAGCAAGACATTAATAGCACGATTCATGGTCCTACTAATAAATAGCATCGATTACATCTAAGTTGAACGACTGTCCAAACCAAAGAGACATACAAGTTCATTAAAGTTTAATTACAACATGAGCTAATCGATGTTTTTGAACTACACATAGCATCACTACTTTCGACTTGACTCAGGGACTGGAGCATGGATGAAGCCGCCATCTCTCGTGATGGTCATGAAGTCATGGGCGTTGTCAGCCTGCATTTGTAGCGTTGTGTCTATACCACTGTTGGACGGTTGATATCTGACGTAGAACTGCCCCGAGGTATGAAGGACATCTTGATGGATAATTTCTGCAAACTCCGACTGGATGCAAAAGAATTCTTTTCTGATGTCCGCATCCTAGATTGCCGACAAGCTTGCGTCCCAATCTTTGAGATTATCTGGTAGCAGAAGGTGATTATGGTCCCGTACGATCGCCCGCATGTGATGGAGGGCGTAGTAGGCATCCTTCTGACCGCCAGGCGGCTGCTTGACGTAGGGGAACATCGTATTGTGAGTCAACACGTGCTTGCTGTACCTACGAACTGGCCTCTTAAAGGTGCCTCCAGATGTGGCGTAGCTGGGGAGAGCATCATCAAGAACTTTCTTGATATTTGTGTAGTCTATCTTGGACTCACGGTCCGGGTCGAAATACGTGGCCATGGAATATTTCGGGCTTAAGAGGATGAGTGTGCAATGTGTGTCACTGCACAAAACACGGAATGTTAGAGAAAAAATAATGATCGAAATCTAAGAAATCATATGTTACGGGGCGGTGAGGGGATGACTTACTCGGGAAAGTAAGGCACGAGGAAGTTATCCTTATCTGGGTTTGCCAGAATGATGCCTTTGAGGTGTGAACTCGTGACTTGCTAGTCCCCAGTGCTGCCCAAGATCTTGGCACGCATGTAGAAGGGGTCGACTATCACGATGTCCGGGGTCTTGTCTCTAATGATCCGCATCTCCATACTCAGCAAAAACAGCCGAACGAAGGTGTAGTGCAGCGGATGAAGGTTAAACATAGCGAAGATGTCATCAAACCGCAGGACGATCATACCCCCGATGGTGCTATCCACAAAGCCCTTGCCCTCTGGCACCTTGGCCACGAAAACCGGGTATGCCACATCATTCTGGGAGAGACGCCGCTTCTCCAAAGAAAGAACACTGTCATGCAGACTCCGCATAGCACCGGTTGCAGCATTGAGCATATTTGTCGGTAGCATCGCCTACCCGCCACATGCACCCTCCTCGAGATATCCTTAGGTGAAGGTGGCCCGTCCTGAGCATGGATCGTACTCGGTGCCGGCTGGCTCGCACCAGCAACCTTGTTAGTCTTCGTTTCCGTCCCTTCTTCTTGATCTGCTGTAATGGGATCGAGTTCTGCTCACATACCTCCTTCTTGAGCGTGTTGGGGCTGATAATATTTCGCACCTCGGCTATCTGAGGCTCGGTGAAGGCGGTAGCTGGAGGCATCTCCTGAGAACTGAACGCCAGACGATGCCTGTTGTAATTGGGTTTCTCCGCGGTACCAGCTAGATCGCGGTCGTCTTTTTCAAGGTTGGGTTCTTGAGAAGGAGGCCCGCGGAATTCGTCGCCGTACCAATGTTCGGCAAAGTACTTATCGACGTTGGTAAATGTACCGTCGTCGTTGTCGTCGTCGTCCGGATCCTGTGCCATATGCATGTCCGGATCCTATGCCATAGGGATGTCCGGCATGTTCGGTAGCATTGCGGCGTTCTTGCCATGGCTTGGCGCCGGCACGACTGGCGGTCTTGTCTGTGGGGTGGTGTCCCCCGCCCCCAAATGAATCTGGCTCTTCGGCCAAAGCAGGGGCCAGCTTACGCGGTGTTGAGGGTCATCACATCATCTTCGTCGGCCCCAGCGGGTCGAATCGGAGGTAACAACTCATCGCAGCCTGGCAGCACCCGAACCAGTTCAACCCTATACACGGTGGGTGGCATCGGATTACCGTGGAACACGTGGTTGCCCGGTTGAACGATTCTGCCCTTGGCGACATCGACCAACTCGCCGCCTACGAAGTGCAGGAGAGTGCACGGAACATCGGCGGCGCTCTACGAAAACATGTAGGGCGTCAAGGATGCCCAGTCAAAGGCAAGGAGATGAAGTCATCGGCCGAGAGGCTTAGTTACCGTGATGTCGGTCGGCATACACCCTGGTGCATTAAGCTCCAATGCCTGTGTCGGCACCAGAGACACGAATACCGCCTCCGCCGGAGACACCAATGGCGCTGCCTGTGCGTTTTGCGAGTTGCTGGCCAAGAAGCTGGGAACCGGGGGCGGCCCCTGTTGGCCGCTCGCAATCCATGTCGTCAGCCCCTGAATCAAGGTAGGCACCATGGCAGTGAGCGTTGTTCCCAGTTGTTGTTGCACTTGCTCTTGGACAATCTCCGGAATCCGCGCCACTTGTGCCTTGAGTTCTTAACCTCGTGCGACTGGCTTTCCGAGCTGGTCTTTCTCTCCTTTCGTCCACCAGCGGTATAGTATGACAAACATTTCGTGGACAAGCCTTTGCCGGCCACACAACTAGCTGACGACGGCTTACTGAGCTTATCCTTGTTTTTCATTACGTTCAACGCCCTATTTAAAGGGGTGTCGAAAGGGGAGCTCTGAGACGACCCCGCACTACTGCTTTCAGTCTCCTACGGAAGGAACATGAACCATTTAGAAATATTGGGGAATTAATTAGAATGCAACCATATGGAGCTAATTACGCGGGGGTGTATTCCTTACCAGAACAAGCTCAAGCGCCCTGGTCTTCGGATCCGTGGTAAGCTCCTTTGTTACCGGGTCCTCCTTGTATCGGGCCCTGACAAAGTTCCCGGTCTGCTTGTCACAGTATTTCTTGAAGCGGGGCGGTAGGCCTTACTCGGCACGCTCCGCGTCCTCCTTGTCCCATATAGGCTCCGCCACTCTGTAACCACCGGGACCGAGTTGGTGGACCCCTAAGTTCAACTGCCGCATTTCTTTCCCCCACTAACTTGATTCGGAGGTTGCGCTGCTCTCGCACTTGATCCTGAACTCCTTCGCTGGTCGAAGGAGTTTTCGCCTTGATCTTCTCATAACTATCACCTTTGTCAATCATTCCCTTCAAAGTGCTTCTCCAAGTAGACAGGGCCGTGCTCATCCTCGTGAGGGCGGCACTGTTCACTTTATTCCCTGAGAGGCGTGTGTTTGCAAAGTCAGTGGGGAACTTGTATCGTTCATGCAGCTTCGTGAAGAGGAGGCTGCGCAAATTCCCTCGGCCCTTATGCCTTAGGTTCTCAGTGTTGATCAAGACGGTGCTCCGGAGAATGCACCCGAGCTGAACCGAGTACCCCTTGACTAATTCTTTGGGTGCCGTTGGATGCCCGTCGAAGTTCACTTCAGTAAATTCCTCCTTGACGGTGTCGAGCACGTTCGGGCGCTGGTCCTTCCGTTGCCTCTTCAGTTGGCTGCCATCTATGCGTGCGCCGCCATCATCAGTGGTGGAATCCTCGGCGGCACCATCAGTGGTGTCATCCTCGACGCCACTAGGGGTTGTTTAGTCAGGATCGGTGTCTTCCGCGGCGTCCTCATAGCGGTGAGGTTCTTCCTCCATCTCCTGGGACAGCTCCCAGAATTGCTTGCCACCCGAACTGCCGGCCTCATCATTGTGGGCCATGTTTCGCTCTAAATAGGAAAAAAGTTTGGTCAAAAAGTTGGTTATTATCAAGGAACAAGATCATGGTCTCATCATTTAGGGTTTGTCGACACCGAGGCATCCTAAAAGCTAAGCTTTTATCATTTAGGGTTTGTCGATGCTGAGGCACCCTAAAAGCCTAAGCGTACATCATTTCGGTTTTTATCGACGCCGAGGCACCCTAAAAGCCAAGCTTTTATAATTTAGGGTTTGTCAACGCCGAGGCACCCTAAAAGCTAAGCTGGGAAGGAGAATTCTAAGTTAGGCCTCATCACTTGGCTCTATTGCCACCTATGGTTTAATGCAGCAAGAATAAAGGGGCAGTTGATCCTACTTAATTAAGTACTAAGACCCTGGCCTATGCATTAGTCACAAGTACCCCATATGTCCTATTTTTAGCAAAGTCATGCTAAAATTCACGGAAAATTTCAACATGACCTTTGCTGAAAATAGGACATATGGAGTACCCAAATTTGCCGGAATGGAAGTTAATCGACATTCCAGCAAACTCAAGGGCCTCTTGGGGTACCTGCAAAATCATCACGACACGATGGTCGGAGACAAAACCCAGCAAACTAGCAAAGTTACTGACGTGTTTACAGAAATTGTTTTCTGTAAAAGATGATCATCATCTTTACAAGTCTTTCTCAATGTGATCACAAGTAATTCAGAGGCATCACAAGTAATTCAGAGCATCACAAGGCATTAGTAGTTCAGTACATGAACAAGTTATGTACTGTATTTCATTGTGGAGTGATATACAGTATGTTACAGCAAAGAAACAGCTTAATCGATGCCTCAGCTTATCAACAGTCATTACTTGTCAAATACAGAAGAAGGAACAATTTATTTGTGACATAGTTACAAATGATGACAGAATAAAGCAACACCCTGCACTAGCCTAAAAACAAGTGAAGTTTCACCCATATAAGAAGAAATGAATTCTAGTCACATTGACACTCCTGGTTTTAGTGTGGGGGGAGGCTTAGCAATGGCGCACCACCTAGCGGTGCACCATTAGTGTGCCTAACTGAATTAACTGAATTTTCAGTAACCGAATAAACTGAATTTTCAAAACTGCAAGAAGCCATTTAAAATGTGTCCCTCCCCAACTAGAAATGTGTTGGTAATCCTAAGACTAATAGTTTGTTGTGCAGTACATCTACAGTGATGCCCTGTCCATTTGTCCCTCCCCAACTAGATACTAGAGTAGCACTGTTGATGCCATGTTCTTGCTGAACTTTATGACAGTATATACAACAACTTATCCTCTTAAGCCAAAACAACTTTGTAAAAGCCAGATGCAACTTGTTGAGCTAATTTTTTTAGATGACCCATAAGACAAACTGAAAATAGTTGTTGTTGCTGAACTAATCTGACCACTATAACCTGTTCATCATTTAGCCATAGTTGTTGTTGCTGCTACAATTTCAACAAGCAACATGCCTAAATCTAGTGCTTGTTTGACTTTACTGAATTACCAACACATGGCACACAACAAATTTATATTTTCTACAAAAGCATCATCAGGTACACTTCAACATGTGCTAGCAGCAACAAATGGTCAATATTCATTCTTATTTATGGTCAATATTTATAACCTATCAACAAATGGCAAGAATATGAGTAATCTACTGCAGTTTGATCTACTGCAAATAATCTATTGCAATTTGATCTATTACATAAACATGGTTGATCTTCATTTTGCATAAACCTGGTTGAGTATTACAGAGCAGTTGACAGCAAATTGACCTGGTTGGAATTCATACAGCAACAGTAACAGTTAACTGAACTTCTTTTGCATGCATTTATCACTCCAGAAAACTTTCAGTAACAAGTGAGAAGCATCTGCATTTTCTTAGTGAACTTTTGAGTGCATTCATCACTTGTTGGAGTATGCTACAGCTTCTGCAATCACAAACTCCTTTAGTTTACATCTCAGTTTTAGCTAACACTACATTTTCAGTGAAGGAGTCATAACTGAATAACAGGCACTATAGTTTCTCTACAGTATTGGAACACTGAACATTTTCAGTTAACTATAGCAAGAAAAACTTCCAAAAACTAGCAGATCTCCAGGAATGCCAAGAGTACTACTCAATGAATTTGGTGGCATCAAACTAAATTTTCACTATAATATGTTCATCATTTAGCAGCAGTTTACAACCTTTGTCCTGGATTATTTCTCTACCTTCGTATCCACTGACTGAATTTCCTCTACAGCTTGACAACCAGTGTAAACTACTGTACTGAGAATGGCAAATTCAAACTCACAGCAACAAATTGAACAGTGAGTAATCCTGAAGATTCTTCTCTTGCAAACCCCCAACCCTAGCTACTTAATTCTCCAACCCCGTTTCCTAGTCCAAAATTCTCCAACCCCCAACCCTAGAACACATCAGAAGGAAATCAAGAGGGGGAAGAGGGGGAAGCGGCTCGGGTGCTCACTGGGGAGGTCGAGGGTGACTTGGGGTAGCCGGAGCTAATCGAGGCGGCGCGAATTCGGCGTCGAGCGGTGGCGATGGTGGCCAAGGCGGAGGAAATCGGCGGGCGTCGAAGGGATGGCTCGAGGGCGCCCGAGCTCGTCCGGGTCCTCCTAGTCGAAGAGGAAGACGGCAGCGGTCCTCCTGGGCAGGCCGTGCAGTGTTGGACAGCGAGCACGAGGTTGACGCAGGAGGGGCCGCGGGGGGAGGGGGCGCTTGGGCGGGAGGACGTCGAGGGCGCGCGCGCGGGCGGAGGGGGGGCGACGAAGGAGGCGGCGCTCGGCTTGGGGAGGGGGCGTTGGGGCGGTGGTGGTCGGCTGCGGCGGGGGCAACGAGCACGGCCGGGGACGGCGAGCACTGGGGCGATGGTGGTCGGTGGTGGTCGGGCGCGGGTGAGATGAGGCAGGGGAGGGATTAGAGAGAAATGTGAGAGATTGGGGATTTTAGTGTGGGGGGAGGCTTAGCAATGGCGCACCACCTAGCGGTGCACCATTAGTATGTTTTTTTAGATAGCAATGGCGCACCGCCGAGCGGTGCGCCATTAGTAATCTTTTTTTTAGATAGCAATGGCGCACCACCCAGCGGTGCGCCATAAGCAACTTTTTTTCCATAGCAATGGCGCACCAGCCAGAGGTGCACCATAAGTAATTTATTTTATTATTATTTTTTGTTGCATCTAATATTTTTTTAGAAAATGAATATGAATATGAAACAGTAATAATTTTTTATAAAAATAGTAATAATTTTTAAAAAATATCATCAAATTTGTTATTTGAAAATATTTATGAATATGAAAAAATATCATCAAATTTATTATTTGAAAATATCATCAAATTTATTATTTGAAAATATCATCAAATTTGTTTTTTTTTGGATTTTTAGTTGCATTCATTTGTGACGGTGGAGCGGGGGAGGGTGCGGGGGTTCGGCGGCGGCGGCGGAGCGGGGGAGGGTGCGGTGGGTCATCGGCGGCGGTGGAGCTGGGGAGAGGGTGCGGGGGGTGCTCGGCGGCGAGGGGGATCTAGCGAGGTGGGATAGCGATCGAGATGGAGGGGGATCGAGATCGAGTGTCCTCATGAATATTCAATATTTTTTCATATTGAATATGAAAAAAAATCATCAAATTTGAAAAAATATTCATGAATTCAAAAAGTGCCCATGAAATTTAAATATATTCATGAGTTCAAAAAGTGCCCATGAAATACAATCGAGAAATGAAGGCTACAATTTAAATACAATCGATCTTAGCTAGCTATCTGTTCACAATCTTCTTGCCCTTATTTTTTGTAAATGGAGTTCTTCTCTTGAACGGACGTCCTTTAGGTAGGGTGGTCCTTCTTCTCCTTGTGGTGTATGCTGATACTTCATCGTCGTCGTCATGTTCCATCATCGGGTCGTCGTACTTGTCGAAGTCTTGCTCATTGGCGACTCCATCCATTCCGATGATCTTCCTTTTGCCTCTCCTCGCGACAACACGACTGGGCTTTGACGAGTCGGTAGTGAAGAAGCATTGGTCCACTTGGGAAGCCAGTACCCATGGCTCATTTTTCGCGGTGACGTTTGTGCCCGCGGTCTTGGATTTGGCTTCGGGTATAACCATGGTGGTGAAATACCGGTCTTATTTTATGACGCTCTTGGCCCATCTGACATGGAACATCGGGACCTTCTCTCTAGCGTAGCTCAGCTCCCAGATCTTCTTGATCCTTACGTAGTATCTGTCCTTGTCGTTACCAGTGTAGGATTCCGTTATTACCCCAGACTTCTGATAACCATCACTCTTCATGTCCTTTCCCTCGGTGTAGAATGTGTAGCCGTTGATATCGTACGCCTCATACGTATCAGGTTGTGCTCGACGCCCTGTGACAAGGCAAATATGAGTTGTTCTTCCGCGGAAGAATCCTCAGGTAAAGGGTACGACAGAAGCTTCTGTTTGAACCAACGCGTGAAACATGAGTTGTGCTCTTTGATTATATCTCCGTCCATCCTCTGTTGGCCTCGGTCATTGTACGTCTTCTCAATAAAGGTTTTGTGCTCTACCACCCAAGGATCGACCATGTCTATTTGTTGTAGCGTGACTAGGTTTGCTCTTTCAAAGTTGGCAAGTCAACCCTCAAAGTCGACATGCATTTGGCGGCGACCCTCACGGTGACCCCATCCAGCGAGCCTGTGGAGGTGCATGTTGACGGGCAGACCAACGGGGTTGTTGATGCCTAGATAATTCGTGCAGTAGGAGATTCACTCTTCGGTCAGAAAGCCCCTGACTATGCTTCCCTCTGGACGTGACATGTTGCGAACTTATCCTTTGATGACACCATTCATCCTTTCGAATGGCATCATGCTGTGTAGGAACGTCAACCCGAGTTGGATGATATCCTCCACAATATGGACCAGCAGATGCACCATAACGTTGAAGAATGCGGGCGGGAAGTACATCTCAAGCTCGCATAGTATCACCACGATCTCTTCTTGTAGCCTTCTGAGTTGCCTCACGCCAACCGACTTCCGAGAGATGACGTTGAAAAAGTTGCATAGGCCAAATAGCATTTCACGGACGTGCGCGCCCATGATCCCATGGATTGCAACTGGAAGTATCTGCTTCATCAGCACGTGACAGTCGTGAGACTTCATCTTGCTGAACTTCTGCTTTGCTAAGTCTAGGTATCTGCTTATCTTCCCCGCGTAACCGTAAGGAAGTTTTACTCCTACAAGGCAGGTGAAAAACTGATCGGTGTCCTCCTGACTTAGAGTGAAGCACGCGGGAGGGAAGTCATTTCCGGTCTTCTTGGCCTTTTTGCCTTTGCGACGACTTTCCGTGTCCTGCTTCGCCTCATCATCATCATTAGCGTGAAGCTCCTCCCTGATGCCCATTGATTTCAAGTCTGCCCTTGCTTTCGGCACATCTTTGGTACTCTCTGGCATGTTGAGCAGGGTACCAAGCAGACTCTCGCACACGTTCTTCGTGATATGCATGACAGCAAGGCTATGAGGCACACGATGGATCTTCCAGTATGGCAAGTCCCAGAAAACAGACCTCATTTTCCATACCTTCAGCAGCGGCTCTGGCGCCTTTCGCTTCTTTCCCGGCTCTGGCGCCTTTCGCTTGTTTCCCGACAGTGGGAAATCTTTCCAATTTTTCAACAGCTCGTCTATTTCCTCGCTGCTCCTCGTACGCGGGCGTTTTCGGGGTTCGGTTTCACCATTGAACAGATCCTTGCGTTTTCTCCACGGGTCATCGTCACGAAGACACCTTTGATGTCCCATGAACACGGTTTTCGAAGACCCAGGATCTCTATCTAGCTGGCGATACGTTGTGTCATCCATGCACCTGACGCATCCAGAAAATCCGTGGACCACCTGCCCCGCGACATATCCGTAACCGAGATAGTCATGCACCGTCATGAGCAGTGCGGCTCTCATAGGGTAATATTCTTTCTTTGCGGCGTCCCACGTATTGGCTGGCGTTTTCCACAACATGTCTAGCTCCTCTTTCAGCAGCCCCAGATACAGATTGATGTTGTTCCCTGGTTGTTTCGGCCCTTCAATTAGCATACTCATGTGAATGTACTTCCTCTTAATGCACAACCAGGGGGAAGGTTGTACATCCACACAAACACAGGCCAGGTGCTATGTGTGCTTCTCTGGCTGCCAAACAGATTGACTCCATCGGTGCTCATGCCCAGCACGATGTTCCTCGGATCCTTCCCAAATTCTGGGTGTTCGAAGTTCAACGCTTGCCACTGGCTCCCATCCTTAGGGTGACTCAGCATCTTGTCTTTTTTATTTATCTCCGGATCATTTGCATCATCTTCTCGCTTCTTCTCCTCCCTATCCGCGTGCCAATGCAGGAGCTTTGCTACCTTAGGGTCCGTGAAACACCGCTGCAGACGAGGAGTGATCGGAAAGTACCACACCACTTTTCGAGGAGCTTTCTTCCTCTTCTTGAATTGAGTGATGCCACACACCGGACATATGGTAGAGTCCGCGAGCTCGTCCCGATAAGTGATGCAATTGTTCATGCACACATGGTATTTCACGTGCGGTAAATCCAGAGGACACACGATATTCTTCGCCTCCTCAAAACTGGTGGGCACTTGTTCCCCTTGGGAAGACGTTCGTGCCAGAATGACATGTTCTCGTCGAAGCATGCATCGGTCATTTTGTGTTTTACCTTCATCTCCAGAGCCATGAGTGTTACTTTCAGGCGGGTATCCTCGGGCCTGCATCCTTCATACAATGGAGTAACCGCGTCTATCTCCAGTTGATCCAGCTTGGCTTTCTCTCGGGCGGCAGCTCTTGCGTTATCCGTCTACTTGAGAAGCAGCTCTTGAATATGAGGATCCTGCACCCAGCCCATCGATGGTCCATCGTCGTCTGCTCCGGCATCTTCATCTTCATGATCATGCCCTTCGTCTTGATCTTCCTCATCATCATGTCCTGCATCTTCTACATGATGACTGTGTACAGCATCACCATCGTGATCATGTCCTGGAGATTCTTCGTCTTCTCGCTCGCCCGAGCCGCAGTGGTTGTCTTGCTGCACTTCCTCATTTCTTGCCCAGCCCCCATGAACGACTTCATAGTCATCTTCATCACCTTGCCACCGATAGCCATCCATGAAACCACGCAAGAGCAGGTGGTCTCGCACCTGCCCGGAATCCGGGTCCGCAATAAGGCTCTTCAGCTTGCATCTTCGACACGGACATCTTATCTCCTTCTCGTTCTTTTGAAGCATCTCGGCCTTCCGGAGCTCAAAAACCTATTCACGATGCCTTCAGTCATCGTGCGGACCATCGTCGCCTGCGGGGTAGAGCAAAACGATATTTTAGAACCAAGAAAAAATTTGGCATGACTTTGCCTAAAAATAGGACCAAAAAGAATGCATAGTGCAAAAATTCTCGCCGAAACGGAAATGAATCAACATTCCGGCAAAATATTGGCAACTATCACATTTCAAATACCGGTACCTGCAAACACAAACATATTAGCAACACCACAAACATATGCAACACCACAAACATACAGAGATCTAGCTAGGCCATAAAAAGTGCATGTGCACGTTGTTGGAGGGAGAAAAAAGTAGATCTACAACATAAAGATAGCTTTCCCCTTACTTACCTATCAAAAAAGGTAATTTAACCACTTAATTTGGATGAATCTATGGTGCAAATGAGGTGAGGAGGAGGAGGTAGCCGAGACAAGCTTGGAGGAGGAGGTGGAGAGAATGAAGTGGGGAAAGTGAGTGGGTAGATGTGGCTGTCCAAAATATCTAGCTGGTCCTAGGTTACTAATGGCGCACCACCTACAAATGCGCCATTAGTAACCCTGGTTACTAATGGCGCACCAGCTGGTGGTGCGCCATTAGTAGTTTTGCAAAAAAAATAGTAGTGGCGCAATGTGTGTCTGGTGCGCCATTACTAGTTAAAACTAGTAATGGCGCACTCTTACCTGGTGCACCCTTAGTATTTTTGGAAAAATAATAAAAAAACAATTTGTTACTAGTGGCGCACTATGTGGCTGGTGCGCCATTACTAGTTAAAACTAGTAATGGCGCATTGTGCCGTGGTGCACCATTAGTATTTTTGGAAAAAAAATTGTTACTAGTGGCGCACCGTGTGTCTGGTGCATCATTAGTGTCTTTCACACTAATGGCGCACCAACACATGGTGCGCCACTGCTATATAGTAGTGGCGCACCACATGTCTGGTCCGCCATTAGTAGCCATATCATCTATAGCCCTTTTCCTAGTAGTGCAAGTAGGAGTAGCAAGCACATGCACATTACATCTATCAAAATCATCATGTGTAGTAGTAAAACACAACCCATCAATGTAATCCTTAATAAGAACACACTTCTCCGATATAGTGTAGTCGGGAGAATTCAAGAAGATAATAGGACTATTATGCATGGGTGCAATAGCAACAATTTCATGTTTAACATAAGGAACTATAGCAAGTTCATCTCCATAAGCATAATTCATATTGGAATCTTGGCCACAAGCATAGCAAGCATCATCAAAAAGGGATATTTCAAGAGAATCAACGGGATCATAACAATCATCATAGCAGCGATGGGAAATTAAATAAGGTATGAGTTGAAGAGTTACTCTCATTAGAAGGTGGGCACGGGTAGCTAATCCGCTCTTCCTCCTTTTGTTCTTCGCTCTCCTCATAATCTTTTTCATCCAATGAGCTCACGGTTTCATCAATTTCTTCTTCCATAGACTCCTGCAAAATATTATTCTCTTCTTGGACAGCGAAGGAGTCCTAAATATATGGTTTAACACAGGCATTAGAAGCATAATTATCATAACAATATTTAAATATGGCAAAAATTTCAATCGAAGAAGCAATTTCATAAGCACCCTTAAAAGCAAAAAATTCTTCAATTTGTTGAACATCATAGTAATTATGAACACCCTTAGCATACGAAGATTCGATTCCATTATCACTAAACTCACATTGGCAGGGAAGGTGTTTCTTAGGGTTTTCAGAACAACAAGTAAAATTATATATTTCACATAAATTCCAAGCATAGCATTGCAAACAATGAATTTGATCCAGTAAAAGTTTCCCTTTTTCAGATATACGGTGTCGCATGTAACAAGCATGATTATCTAAAGATTTTCCCTCAACTAAGCTAGTTGGGGTTTCAGCACGAGCACAAAGGGATCGAAGATGATCCAAGTAAAAAGCTTCAGGAGTGTGATAGATTTTGAGTGGTTCTCCAACCACTGGTGTAGTAGGTACAACTAATTTTTTGGTATTTTGCGTTTCCTACCCATACCTAAAGATACAAAACAACTAATAATAGCAAATAAAAATTACTTAGTGATAAAGCAAACAAGCATACACGAGAATATTCACCCCATGCTATGACTCCCCAGCAATGGCGCCAGAAAAAGGTCTTGATAACCCACAAGTGTAGGGGATCAATTGTAGCCTCTTTCGATAAGTAAGAGTGTCGAACCCAACAAGGAGCTAAAGGTAGAACAAATATTCCCTCAAGTTCTATCGACCACCGATACAACTCTACGCAAGCTTACCGTTCGCTTTACCTAAAACAAGTATGAAACTAGAAGGACTTTGAAGGTGTTGTTGGATAGGTTTGCAAGATAATAAAGAGCACGTAAATATAAACTAGGGGTTGTTTAATAAAGAAGCAATAAAGTAAATATAGCGAGTGTGGAAAAGTGGTGGTAGGAGTTGTGAAATTGTCCCTAAGCAATTGACTACTTTACTAGACCGATAGCAGGTTTTATGTAGGAGAGGCATAAGCTAACATACTTTCTCTTCTTGGATCATATGCACTTATGATTGGAAGTCTAGCAAGCATCCGCAACTACTAAAGATCATTAAGGTAAAACCCAACCATAGCATTAAAGTATCAAGTCCCCTTTATCCCATACGCCACAACCCCCTTACTCGGGATTATGCTTCTGTCACTTAAACAACCCACTATAAGCGAATCATGAACATATTGCAACACCCTACAGCGGGAATCCCTCATGCTTGCGCGACATCGATGGCACAATAGGATAGCAACATAACAACAAGCAAATTAAACCAATCATAGCAATTCACCAATCATCGGTAGGACAACGAAAATTTGCTCAGACATCGTAGGGTGGCAACACATCATTGGATAATAATATGAAGCATAAAGCACCATGTTCAAGTAGAGGGTACAACGGGTTGCGGGAGAGTGGACCGCTGAATATAGATGGTGGAAGGTGATGGAGATGTTGGTGAAGATGGCGGAGGTGTTGGTGTAGATGGCGGTGATGATGATGGCCCCCGGCGGCATTCCGGCGCCACCGGAAGCGAGGGGGAGAGAGTCCCCCTTCTTCTTCTTCTTCCT
Source organism: Triticum timopheevii (assembly GCA_963921465.1). Lineage (NCBI taxonomy): Eukaryota > Viridiplantae > Streptophyta > Magnoliopsida > Poales > Poaceae > Triticum > Triticum timopheevii. The sequence continues at coordinate 170,624,758 of OY997264.1, read as the reverse complement.
TGACCTTCTCCCTAGATGGGAGAAGGGTTTTCCCTCGGGACCATGGTCTCCATGGCATGGGAGGGGCGAGAGCCCCTCCGAGATTGGATCTGTCTCTCTGGCCCTTTCTGTTTCTGCGTTCCCAGATTCTGCCCTTTCACTGTTTCTTATATATCCGGAGATCCGTAACTCCGACTGGGTTGAAACCTTCGCCCAGATTTTTGTCTGAAAATTAGCTTTCGTGAGGCCAAAGAAGAGTAGTAACCACCTTACGGGGTGCCCACGAGGGTCAAGGGCGCTCCTGCCCCCCTGGGGCGCGCCCCTGCCTCATGCCCCCCTCGGGCACCGTCTCGCGTTGATTTTTCTTCCCAAAAATCATAAATATTCCAAAAATATTCTCTGTTCGTTTTTATCCCTTTTGGACTCCGTTTGATATGGGGTTTCTGCGAAACATAAAACATGCAACAAACAGGAACTGGCACTGGGCACTGGATCAATATGTTAGTCCCAAAAACAGTATAAAAAGTTGCCAAAAGTATATGAAAGTTGAATAATATTGGCATGGAACAATCAAAAATTATAGATACAACGGAGACGTATCAGGTTGTTTCGGGAGAAGGAATATCCTTCATTGATCATGAGACCTTGTGATGGGCTAAGTTGGGACACCCCTGCAGGGTATAAACTTTTGAGAGCCATGCCCGCGGTTATGTGGCAGATGGGAATTTGTTAATATCTGGTTGTAGAGAACTTGACACTTGACTTAATTAAAATGCATCAACCGCGTGTGTAGCCGTGATGGCCTCTTTTCGGCGGAGTCCGGGAAGTGAACACGGTTTGGGTTATGTTTGAACGTAAGTAGTTTCAGGATCACTTCTTGATCACTTCTAGCTTCACGACTGTTGTGTAGCTTCTTGATACGTCTCCAACGTATCTATAATTTATGAAGCATTCATGCTATTTTATTATCTTTTTTGAATGATTACGGGCTTTATTATACACTTTTATATTACTTTTGGGACTAACCTATTTACCGGAGGCCCAGCCCATATTGCTATTTTATTGTCTGTTTCAGTATTTCAAAGAAAAGGAATATCAAACGGAGTCCAAACGGAATGAAACCTTCGGCAGCGTGATTTTTGGGAAGATTATGACCCAGGAGACTTCAAGTTGAAGTAAAGGGAGCATCGAGGAAGCCACGAGATAGGGGGCGCGCCCACCCCCCTAGGCGCGCCCTACCCTCTCGTGGGCCCCTCGAGACTCCCCCGACCGACTTCTTTCGCCTATATAAGCCTACGTAGCCTAAAAACATCAAGACAGAAGATAGATCGGGAGTTCCGCCGCCACAAGCCTCTGTAGCCACCAACAACCTCTCGGGAGCCCGTTCTGGCACACTGCCGGAGGGGGAACCCATCACCGGTGGCCATCTTCATCACCCCGGCGCTCTCCATGACGAGGAGGGAGTAGTTCACCCTCGGGGCTGAGCGTATGTACCAGTAGCTATGTGTTTGATCTCTCTCTCTCTCTCTCTCGTGTTCTCTCTATGGCACGATCTTGATGTATCGCGAGCTTTGCTATTATAGTTGGATCTTATGATGTTTCTCCCCCCCTCTACTCCCTTGTAATGGATTGAGTTTTCCCTTTGAAGTTATCTTATCGGATTGAGTCTTTAATGATTTGAGAACACTTGATGTATGTCTTGCCGTGTTTATCTGTGGTGACAATGGGATTTCATGTGCCACTTGATGTATGTTTTGGTGACCAACTTTCGGGTTCCGCCCATGAACCAATGCATAGGGCTTGGCACACGTTTTCGTCTTGACTCTCTGGTAGAAACTTTGGGGCACTCTTTCAAGTACTTTGTGTTGGTTGAATAGATGAATCTGAGATTGTGTGATGCATATCGTATAATCATGCCCACGGATACTTGAGGTGACAATGGAGTATCTAGCTGACATTAGGGTTTTGGTTGATTTGTGTCTTAAGGTGTTATTCTAGTACGAACTCTTGAATAGATCGATCCGAAAGAATAACTTTGAGGTGGTTTCGTACCCTACCATAATCTCTTCGTTTGTTCTCCGCTATAAGTGGCTTTGGAGTGACTCTTTGTTGCATGTTGAGGGATTGTTATATGATCTATCTATGTTAGTATTATTGAGAGAACTTGCACTAGTGAAAGTATGAACCCTAGGCCTTGTTTCCTACCATTGCAATACCATTTACACTCACTTCTATCATTAGTTACCTTGCTGTTTTTATATTTTCAGATTACAAAAACCTTTATCTACTATCCATATTGCACTTGTATCACCATCTCTTTGCTGAACTAGTGCATCTATACAATTTACCATTGTATTGGGTGTGTTGGGGACACAAGAGACTCTTTGTTATTTGGTTGTAGGGTTTCTTGAGAGAGACCATCTTCATCCTACGCCTCTCATGGATTGATAAACCTTAGGTCATCCACTTGAGGGAAATTTGCTACTGTCCTATAAACCTATGCACTTGCAGGCCCAACAACGTCTACAAGAAGAAGGTTGTGTAGCCGACATCAAGCTCTTTTCTGGCGCAGTTGCCGGGGAGGTGAGTGCTTCAAGGTATATATTTAGATCTTGCAATCGAATCTTTTTGTTTCTTATTTTATCACTAGTTTAGTTTATAAAAGAAAACTACAAAAAATGGAGTTAAGTTTTTCTCATACGCTTTATATTTTTAATATCTTTCGTGAGTATGATGGAAAGAAAAATTGTGCTCAAGTGCTAGAAGAAGAATGCATTAAAATGCTTGGTACTAAATCTTTGAATGGTGAGCATGATTGCAATGTTGTTAGTACTAAATCTTTGAATGATGAGTATGATGGAAATGTATCTTATAAGCATGTTGATTTTTGTGGAGTAGAATGGGTTTGCATGGACACACCAAATAGAGAAAATAGATATTTCAAGAGGCATAAGTATTTAGAAACTAAAGGGTTGCAAGAAAGGCTAGATAAGAGTGCTGAGAATTTAAGATATCTTTACCATTGTGAACTTTGCAATGAACGTGATCATTTACATCTCCAATGCAAATTGTTTCATGATTAAATCGTGTCCAAAAATTGTGATGATTTGATCTCCCTTGCTCATTACAATGAACTTAGTTTGCTTTTGGGTTATGAAGAATTGAAACGTGCAACTAAGCTTATTCCAAAATTTAATCTTGAGCATTTCCTTGATATTGATTTAGAGGAGATTTATTTGTTTTGTGCGGTGAATTGCATTGAAAATCCTTATATTGCCAATCACCTAAAGAAAAGAAAGCAATTAGAAGATGAAGAGAATACTAATGAAAGGGAAGAGACTTCCCAATCTCCTCCTATTATTTCTTATGATGAATCAGGTAACGAGGAGGAGCTTTCTATTCAACCAATCTCATCAATAAGGAGCTCAAAGTGGAAGGTTGAACCCACACATAATGTGAATAAGAAAAAGAAAAGAAGGAACAACAAAGGTAGAAAGGTATCCCTCCCAAATGATGTTGCTCCTACTACTCATTGTGATGATGATAATTGCTATACTATTGGTGCTATCCATATTTATAATAATGAGAGTGATTATGCTTATGATATGAAAGGGCCCAAGCTTGGGGAAGCTATGTTTAATGAGGATGAAATATTTGAGAATATATTTGCTGAAATTAATGTTTGTCCCAACCTTGGGGATGCTATGTTTAACGAAGATGATATTTTTTGTCCCCCAAGTTTTGATATGCAAAGTTGTTATGATGATAGCATGCCTCTTCCCTATGATGATTATATTGATGAAAGTGGGTTTGGAAGAGTGTCAACTTTAGGAAGTAGTGATCCCACTATTTTGGAGGATGTTGAATTTTATTGTGATGAATACAAAAGTGGATTTGGAAGAGTGTCAACTTTATTTAGTGATTCCACTATCTTGGGAGAGGTTTCAATCGATTATGATGATTATTGTGATGAAACTTATGCTATAAAAAGTAGTGATGATTATATTTATAAATCTTGTCATGATTATGATTACCCTTTTTCTGAACATTACTCTTTTAATGTGGAAACAATTTTTAGTGTTCAAGTCTCTTATGATACTCCCACTATTCCGAATGAGAAGAATTTTGCTTATGTGGAGAGTAGTAAAAATTCTATACTTGTAGATCATGAAAAGAATGCTTTAGGTGCTGGGTATATTGTTGAATTCATTCATGATGCTACTGAAAATTATTATGAGAGCAATATATGCTTGTAGCAATAGTATCAAGTTCCCTCTCTATGTGCTTAAAATTTTGAAGCTATGCTTGTTTTACCTTCCTATACTAGTTGATTATTGTTTTCATAAGTTGTTTGCTCACAATATCCCTATGCATAGGAAGTGGGTTGGGCTTAAATGTGCTAGTCATATGCTTCATGATGCTCCCGCTACGTTTCAATTCTTATCTTTTATGTGAGCATCATTGTCATCATCATGCCTAGCTAGAAAGGCATTAAAGAAAAGCGCTTGTCGGGAGACAACCCAATATTTATCCTTACTGTTTTTATGTGTTCACATGATTATGCTACTGTATTAATCATGTTTTATTGCTTTTGTTTCAATAAAGTGCCAAGTAACACCTTTAGGATAGCTTACGGTGATAGTTGTGTTGATCCTGCTGAAAATCAGAAACTTTTGCATCCAATAAATTAGTTTTGTTAATTTACAGAGACGTGCTTCTTGTCTGATTATTTTTTCTCTGGATTGGTACAAGAATTGCTTAGGACTTCCTAATTTGGTAGGATTTTTGGATTGCCAGAAGTATACGTCTGATACAGATTACTACAAACTGTTCTGTTTTTGACAGATTCTGTTTTCTATGTGTTGTTTGCTTATTTTGATGAATCTATGAGTAGTATCAGAGGGTATGAACCACAAAGAAGTTGGAATACAGTAGATATTACACCAATATGAATTTAGAATGAGTTCATTACAGTACCTAAGTGGTTGTTTTATTCTCTTATACTAATGGAGCTTACGAGTTTTCTGTTGAGTTTTGTGTTGTGAAGTTTTCAAGTTGTGGGTAAGGATTCGATGGACTATGGAATAAGGAGTGGCAAGAGCCTAAGATTGGGGATGCCCAAGGCACCCCAAGGTAATATTCAAGGACAACCAAGAGCCTAAGCTTGGGGATGCCCCGGAAGGCATCCCCTCTTTCGTCTTCGTCCATCGGTAACCTTACTTGGAGCTATATTTTTATTCACCACAGATATGTGTTTTGCTTGGAGCGTCATTTTCTCTTGTTAGTATTTTCTTTTTGTTATTTATAATAATGTTTTGCATCTATATTTTCAATAAAAATGTCAAGGATAACCTTTACCATGCTTATTTTGCTAGTATACATGTTGCTGTTGAAAATAGAAAGTTTACCGCTGTTGCAAAAATTCCCAAGAAAAGTCAGAGCATGATATAATGTTGAAACTTTTTGCATAATGAGCTATGATAAATTTCATACAGTGGGAATTTTATTTCATAATTTTTGGAGTTAGGGAAGTATTGATACTCTTGCATTCTTTACAGACTATACTGTTTTGGCAGATTCCTGTTATGTTTGCATTGTTTGCATATGTTTGCTTGTTTAATGATTCTATTTTGGATAGGAGTATTAAATATGCAGAGGCATTTAGTATGAAATGTTGAATAATAATTTTAGTGATTTGTTACATTAGAAAATGATAAGGTTTTGCATTCGTTTATACTAACCTATCTCACAAGTTCTTGTTGAGTTTGTTGTGGATGAAGCTTTTGATAAAAAGACAAACCATGATATGAGAGGAATTAAGGAGACACAAAAGTTCAAGCTTGGGGATACCCAAGGCACCCCAAGATAATATTCCAAGAAGTCTCAAGTATCTAAGCTTGGGGATGCCCCGGTTGGCATCCCACCTTTCTTCTTCAACAACTATCGGTTAGTATCGGTTGAACCTAAGTTTTTGCTCTTCACATGAGTTGTGCTATCCTTGCAATGTCATTTTATTTTGTTTTGCTTGCTGTTTGAATACAATACCAAGATCAGAAATTCTTAAATTAGAGAGAGTCTTCACATAGTTACATAATTATTTAGCTACTCATTGATCTTCACTTATATCTTTTTCGAGTAGTTTGTCATTTACTCGTGTGCTTCACTTATATCCTATGAGTAAATTGTTGAATGAGTTGAATGTCATCAATCTGAAATTATATATGCCTCACTTGCTTATCCCATGGGGAGTATTGACTTCACATCTAAGAGGTAGAGGTTGTAAATTTAATTAAGGTTAGCAAGCATTGTATTGGTCATTTGAACAATTCATGAAAGAATATTGAAGCAAGAGAGATTTCATATATAAATACACTATCCTAGACATATTTTATAATTGGGAGCACTCATTAAGTATGACATGCTAAAGAGTTGATGTTGGACAAGGAAGACAGTGTAATGGGTTATGTTTTCGCACATCTCAGTTAAAGTATATTGTTATGGATCATTCAAACATGTTGAGCTTGCCTTTACCCCTCATGATAGCCAAAATTCCTTGCACCAAGTAGAGATACTACTTGTGCTTCCAAATATCCTTAAACCCAGTTTTGCCATGAGAGTCCACCATACCTACCTATGGATTGAGTAAGATCCTTCAAGTAAGTTGTCATTAGTGCAAGCAATAAAAATTGTTCTCTAAATATGTATGATCTTTTGGTGTGAAGAAAATAGCTTTATACGATCTTGTTATGGAAGCAATAAAAGCGACGGACTGCATAATAAAGGTCCATACACAAGTGGCAATATAAAGTGACGTTCATTCGCATTAAGATTTTGTGCATCCAACCCTAAAAGCGCATGACAACCTCTGCTTCCCTCTGCGAAGGGCCTATCTTTTACTTTATGTCTTTTACTTTATGCAAGAGTCAAGGTGATCTTCACCTTTCCCTTTTTCATTTTATCCTTTGGCAAGCACCTCATGCTGGGAAAATCCTGATATATATATCCAATTGGATGTAAGTTAGCATGAACTATTATTGTTGACATCACCCAAAGGTGAATACGTTGGGAGGCAACACTATAAGCCCCTATCTTTCTCAGTGTCCGATTGAAACTCCATAACCATTAGTATTGCGTGAGTGTTAGCAAGTGTAGAAGACTATATGATAGTTGAGTATGTGGAGTTTGTTATTCCAGAAAATAAGATGAATTGCAATTGTTTGATGACTGAGAATGAAGTTTGCTAGTTTTCAAGAAAGTTTATGGTCTATGATTTGACATGTGAATTGCTTGTTACTTTATCGTGAGAAGTTTTATGAGATGAACTACTGTTATGACATATTATCATGCTAGAAAAGGTGATTGAAATTATCATTAATCAAACTTGTGCACCTTCTAGCATTCACACTTCATAAATTCTTTCTTTTATCATTTACCTACTCGAGGACAAGCAGGAATTAAGCTTGGGGATGCTGATACGTCTCCAACGTATCTATAATTTATGAAGCATTCATGCTATTTTATTATATGTTTTGAAAGATTACGGGCTTTATTATACACTTTTATATTACTTCTGAGACTAACCTATTAACCGGAGGCCCAACCCATATTGCTGTTTTATTGCCTGTTTCAGTATTTCGAAGAAAAGGAATATCAAACGGAGTCCAAACGGAATGAAACCTTCGGCAGCGTGATTTTGGGAAGATTATGACCCAGGAGACTTCGAGTTGAAGTAAAGGGAGCATCGAGGAAGCCACGAGATAGGGTGGGCGCACCCTACCCTCTCGTGGGCCCCTCGAGGCTCCCCCGACCGACTTCTTTCGCCTATATAAGCCTACGTACCCTAAAACAACAAGACAGAAGATAGATCGAGAGTTCCGCCACTGCAATCCTCCGTAGCCACCAAAAACCTCTCGGGAGCCTGTTCCGGCACCCTGCCGGAGGGGGAACCCATCACCGGTGGCCATCTTCATCATCCCGGCGCTCTCCATGATGAGGAGGGAGTAGTTCACCCTCGGGGATGAGGGTATGTACCAGTAGCTATGTGTTTGATCTCTCTCTCTCGTGTTCTCTCTACGGCATGATCTTGATGTATCGCGAGCTTTGCTATTATAGTTGGATCTTATGATGTTTCTCCCCCCCCCCCTCTACTCTCTTTTAATGGATTGAGTTTTCCCTTTGAAGTTATCTTATCGGATTGAGTCTTTAATGATTTGAGAACACTTGATGTATGTCTTGCCGTGTTTATCTGTGGTGACAATGGGATTTCACGTGCCACTTGATGTATGTTTTGGTGACCAACTTGTGGGTTCCGCCAATGAACCTATGAATAGGGGTTGGCACACGTTTTCGTCTTGACTCTCTAGTACAAACTTTGGGGCACTCTTTGAAGTACTTTGTGTTGGTTGAATAGATGAATCTGAGATTGTGTGATGCATATCGTAGAATCATGCCACGGATACTTGAGGTGACAATGGAGTATCTAGGTGACATTAGGGTTTTGGTTGATTTGTGTCTTAAGGTGTTATTCTAGTACAAACTCTTGAATAGATCAATCTGAAAGAATAACTTTGAGGTGGTTTCGTACCCTACCATAATCTCTTCGTTTGTTCTCCTCTATTAGTGGCTTTGGAGTGACTCTTTGTTGCATGTTGAGGGATTGTTATATGATCTATCTATGCTATTATTGTTGAGAGAACTTGCACTAGTGAAAGTATGAACCCTAGGCCTTGTTTCCTACCATTGCAATACCATTTACGCTCATTTTTATCATTAGTTACCTTGCTGTTTTTATATTTTCAGATTACAAAAACCTTTATTTGCTATACATATTGCACTTGTATCACCATCTCTTTGCCGAACTAGTGCACCCATACAATTACCATTGTATTGGGTGTGTTGGGGACGCAGGAGACTCTTTGTTATTTGGTTGCAGGGTTGCTTGAGAGAGACCATCTTCATCCTACGCCTCCCACGGATTGATAAATCTTAGGTCATCCACTTGAGGGAAATTTGCTACTGTCCTACAAACCTGTGCACTTGCAGGCCCAACAACGTCTACAAGAAGAAGGATGTGTAGTAGACATCACTTCTCATCTTACTCTTATTTGCGTATGTTAGCCACCATATTTGCTTAGCGCTTGCTGCAACTCCACCTCATCACCTTATCCTACCCATAAGCTTAAATAGTCTTGATCTCGCGGGTTTTGAGATTGCTGAGTCCTTGTGACTCACAGATACTACCAAAATAGTTGCAGGTGCCGATGATACCAGTGCAAGTGATGTTACCAAACTCAAGTGTGAGTTCGACGAGGAACTTGGTCGTTACTATGTTTCGTTTCCTGATGATCAGTAGTGGAGCCCAGTTGGGACGATCAGGGGATCTAGCATTTGGGATTATCTTCTTTTCATTTGGATTTGTCCGTAGTTGGACTATGTGTGTACTCTGAATGATGTATGAATTATATGTTCATTATGTGAAGTGGCGATTGTAAGCCAACTCTATTTATCCCTTTATTGTTCATTACATGGGATTGTGTGAAGATGGCCCTTCTTGCGACAAAACCACAATGCGGTTATGCCTATAAGTCATGCCTCGACACGTGGGAGCTATAGCCGCATCATGGGCGTTACACTGCAGGCGTGTCTTGACGGCCAAGAGCTGCTCGCCGAGGCTGCGGCGCGTTGGGCCTGATGTCCGCGCCCGCTGCCCTTCACGCTTGCGCCGTGCCTCGATGACCTGGGTGACGGAGACGGAGTAGCCCAGGAAGTACTCTGTGAAGGAAGAAGATCAAAGTATGAGAAGACAGAAGACGGCTTTCGCAGCAGTCAGCGGCCGCTCAAAAAGAAAAAAAATAACTTACCATCGATCATGTCCTCGATCTTCTCGTAGCCGTCGTTCAAGAACTTCTCCTTCTCGGCCCAGTTCGAGCATTGGGTCTCGAACTCGGCCTTGAGGAGGTCCTCGCCGTCCTTCAGCTTCTGGAACTCCGCCTTGTGCCGCTTCGCCTGGTTCGCTAGCTCCTTGGTTACGCGCCCGCACTCCTGCACCGCCTGGTTGTGCTCCAGCTCCTTGGCGCGAAGCTCAGTTTCGGCCTCGCCCAAGTGCTGCTATACTGCAGCAGCCGCCTCTGCAAAGATAAAAAAGAATACATCAGCATCAACAAGAAAAAAGAAGAAGGCAGTTGCTGGAAGATCCGGCCCGACTGCTCAACAGTCGGTGTCGGTGTCAAAACCGAAAGGATCTCAGGTAGTGGGTCCCGAACTGTGCGTCTAAGGCTGATGGTAACAGAAGGCGGGGGACACAATGTTTACCCAGGTTCGGGCTCTCTCTATGGAGGTAATACCCTACTTCCTTGTTGATTGATCTTGATGAATATGAGTATTACAAGAGTTTATCTACCACGAGATCATAATGGCTAAACCCTAGAAGTCTAGCCTATGATTATGATTGTTGTTTATGGACTAAACCCTTCGGTTTATATAGACACCAGAGGGGGCTAGGGTTACACAAAGTCGGTTACATAGAAAGGAATCTACATATCCGAATCGCCAAGCTTTCCTTCCAGGCAAAGGAGAGTCCCATCCGGACATGGAAAAGTCTTCTGTCTTGTATCTTCATAGCCCAATAGTCCGGCCCATGTATATAGTCCGGCTGTCTGAGGACCCCTTAATCGAGGACTCCCTCAGTAGCCCCCGAACCAGACTTCAATGACGATGAGTCTGGCGCGCAAATTGTCTTCGGCATTGCAAGGCGGGTTCCTTCTCCGAATACTTCTAAGTACCTGACTTAAAGAGCAGTATCCGGCTTTTCATTTAATGTCGCGCTCATCGGCTTCTGCACCTTCATGATTTCAGCTTCCACGTGTCGAGCGAATACGAGAGGTCGAGGCATTTTTGCACTTACCACCCTGACCATACAAGAAAGTCATCTATTTAAAGAGATGGGGATCCTCAGATCTAACCCACACCAAGCGCGGAATCCTCAGCGCTTGCCAGCAGAAACCACCCCAACATGGCTAGCGCTCCCAGCTCTTCCTCCGCCCTCACGGCCCCAAACAAGTTGATTGGGAAAAGTGTTCCGTCTCCCACAACCAACTGGTGAAGCTGCAGACACAGGGATTCCCCCCCCCCCCCCATAGATCTAGTCCCCGTTCAAGCCGGATTGGCTTCCTTCGACGGTGGGGAGCAGGCGAAGAAGTTCATCAACCCATCCAGGGGGGAAAGAGTATGCTTTGTTCCCTACTTGTTCAGAGGCATCGGCTTTCCAATCCATCCGTTCCTCCAAGGGCTTCTGGAGTACTATGGCCTCCAACTGCACAACTTTACTCCTGCCTCTATCCTGCACATTGCGGGTTACATTGCTCTTTGTGAGCTATTTCTGGGTTGCGAGCCTCATTTTGAGTTATGGAAGAAGCTATTTTGCCTCATCGCTCGTAATCAAGAGGGATCAATATTTCAAGTGGGCAGAGCCGAGATATGGCGCATCGCCGGGACCGGATGCTTTTCCAGCATGCCGAAGAAGGCATCTGAAGAGTGGCCTTCTGAATGGTTCTATGTTGAGGACGTATCCCTTCCCGACCCAGTACGAATGGGTCTACCTGAATTTTCAAGTGCTCCATTGAAGAAACGACTCAGCTGGCATCCCCGGAGCCTCAAGGAGGAAGATAGCACAGAAGTCCACCAATTGATGAGCAAGATAAAGACGCTCTCTCGGTCTGGATTGTCAATTGTCGAGGTTATGGCGATATCCATAATGCGAGGGGTTCAACCACTCCAATACCAAGGGCGTCCTATGTGGCACTTCAATGGAGAAGATGATGCCACCCGCCGCGGTTGGAAGGGTCCGGATACTCCCGCTGCTTTGGCAAAAATATTGTCCCGATTATACAAAGGGGAGAAAGAGGAGTTCATCCGCATTAGCCCAGAGATGGATTTTCATGTACAACCCTCCCAGCTGGGTGAGTTACCATCCCACTACTCTACTCCATTTACTCCCTGAGTCCTTTTTCGTAAACATTAATCCATCCATTTGTAACAGGAATGGCAGAAAATCACCAAGGAGATCCACAGCCCCGCACCACAACCAGAGGACCATAACCGGCCCTTGACCCCGGATTCGAAGAGGACCCGGATATATTCGTGGAGCCCGGGGAAGGGATGTTCTACCAGGCGAGCTGTGATGGCACAGAAGTGGACATCATTGCTGACTACCCCGGCCTTCTCGCTGCATCGCATGTAAGTAATCAGGAGATTTATCCTTTGAAAGAATTTCCTCATTCCACCTCACTCACCGCACTATCTCGTGCTCAAAAGGGGACGCGATCGGCATGCCACGCTGCACCAGAGGCAACTCGCAAGAAAGTGGCGCCTACGCTGGGCAGGCCTTCGAAGAGGAAGGAAAATAGAAACATGGTCGAGCCTTCAATAAAGTGGTATGGTTTTAAATATGCTCCCTGGCTATCACCTTGGAGTATGACGCTATCCATTGTGTCTTATCAGGAAAAACATTCGCCGGACTATGTCCGGGGTCCTGCCGGTCATGCCTCCATTAGTCAGATCCCGAACCCGGTCTCAAGGACTAAGGCTAACACGGAGGTAACACCGGATTGTCCTTCTGTCGAGGATTCGGATAAGGTATCCGTCACAAATTCGGAAGTGGAAAGTGCCATGCATCATCGGCGCGGGCAGGCCGCTCTTCGTGACCCCGAGTTTTCGGAAGAGGCTTTCAATGCCTTCAACTCGGGTGATGCATACATCCGAGCTGCTCGAGATGGGCTCGCCAGAGCCACTGACCAGTATTTGAAGGATATGCGGGTAAGTTCACACTTGCACAATTCTGATAATTATATACCAGTACCCCCCGAGACTTCAAGCAGTTTGAAGCAACTGATTTGAGGATCATTGTATACCCAGGTGCTCAAAGAGATGAACAACCTGTTGGCTCAAGAGCTGGAGAAGTGACAGACCCAGCTAGCCACTGCTACCGCCAAACTGGAGAAATCCAAGAAGGCAGAGTCTGGTAATGATACCTTCCATCGAGAAAACATAAGCATATACCATGATTATTAATGCGGGTGCATTTCTTATGGCATTGTCGTTAGATCATCTGGGAGAGGTACCGGAAGCCGCACCGGCAGGAGATCCAGGAGCTCAAAGGCAACTGGCTGCGGGTGAGCTAAACTGATGCGGGTTTGGGAGGAGAAAAACAAACTCCAAGATTCCCTCACCAAGCTGGGCGAAGAGCTAAAAGATGTGTGGGCCCAGCTGGCTGACTCCGTGGAGGAGAATAAGAAGCTGCGAGGCGGCATATTTAGTATGTGTTTAAACTAACCCCTGCATAATTCAGCTAGGAAATAAACTGACAAAATTATGTTTGTAGGTATACTGACGGGCCGCCCCGAAGAGGAGGTGTCCGGATCGTCGAGCGATCTGCTACAAGAGCTGTCGCAAATGCACGAGAGAGCTCGGCAGGCGATGTAGAGCATTACCAAGGCCTTATGGCCATCCGACTCCCCTCCAGGAAGTATGGAGGGTCTTGTGCAGCTATTCAAGGGAGCATGGCGGCGCTTTTGATTATGGAAGATATCGGCCTGCCGGGAAGGTGCGCGAGAGGCCTGGGCCATGGTGTGAACTCGGTATACCAAGCTTGACCCGAATCACATGGCCCGGGTCGGACCTTTAGGGCCAAATGGAAAAGAAATCCCTGGTAGTTTGGTATATGACTAGGATTGTAGGCTAGATAGCCTGTTGGATGGCATAGAGGAAGAAGTTTTTGAGTCCAAGTGACTATGTACTTCAATTGGCAAATTTGTCCCTAGCCGGATTGTAAAACGATTGTCTTGGCAGACCTTTTCGCTTCGACCTCTGTACCCGAAGGTGCGGAGTGTTTCCGAATACCCGCTTGGTAAGATATACCGGGGTACGCGTGGAAACTAGGCGTAGGGGTCATAGTTGCTTAAACAGACAAGTATCCGGCTAGCTATGTTATACTACATTTTTTATCATAAGAAACATCTTCCGAAGAGAATAGTTCCGTTAAGGGTTCCTTTCCCTGGGCCAGCATGCGTTAACCGTGCATGTCCGAACTGTGTTTGAAAAAACCACAGCATACATATCATCTAGGGGTTCAAAATGTGACAAGTAAAAACATCTTTAGTCCGCCGACCGAATATTCCCTTAAGAACGCTAGCTTTCGGCTTCACCCAGTCTGAGGTACACATCCGGATGACCCGGCAGTAACAATCGCAGAGGTGCTCCCTTTATGCCCTAGCCGAACTAACGGGAATGTAGGGCATAAGCATAGGAGCCAGGCAACCCAGCTTGGCCAAAACTTAAGTCATATCGATGCATATAATGGCGAAGAAAAGGTACATATGAGGAAAAGACACACATGTAGTGAGCTTGATGCTCAGAGTATAATAATAATAATAATAATAATAATAATAATAATAATAATAATAATAATAATAATAATAATAATAAGCTTCTGTACGAGAAGCCCCCAGGTATAATTGGCGTACATATTTTAGAATGTGTGCGTCGAAGGTGCATGGTTTAACCACACAAAATCTTTAAGGCTTAAAAAGAAAGAAAAATGTGAAAAGAGAGGAAAATAAATACTGGAAACAAAAATGGGTAAAGGAGACGAACGAAGAGTCCGGCGTTAGGCATAGAATCTTCGGAGTCTGGCTGCGTTCCATGGGTTCGGCTCTAGGCGATTATCTGATGCATCACACAGGTGATACGCTCCTCCGATGAGAACTTCGTCAATGATGAAGGGACCCTCCCACTTGGGCTTGAGTTTGTCCTTTTTCTTTTCCGGCAAGCGTAGGACGAGTTCACCAACATTATAAGTCTTGGCCCGTACTTCTCTGCTTTGATATCTGCGGGCCTGTTGTTGATAGAATGCAGAACGGGCTTTTGCAACGCCGTGCTCCTCTTCCAGGGCATCTAGGCTGTCCTGCCAATCAAGCTCGGCCTCTCTCTCTCTTCATACAAGTGCACTCGAGGTGAGTCATGAATAATGTCACAGGGTAACATAGCCTCTGTGTCGTACACCATGAAAAAAGGTGTATATCCGGTAGAATGATTGGGCGTGGTCCGCAGCCCCCAGAGTACGGAGTCAAGCTCCTCGACCCAGTGCTTGTCTGATTCTTTCAAAGACCGCACTAGGCTGGGTTTAATGCCGCTCATAATAATACCATTGGCTCGTTCGACTTGACCGTTGGTTTGTGGGTGATAGACGGAAGCATAATCGAGCTTAATGCCTAGATTAGCACATCGGGTTTTTACCTCATCGGCTGTGAAATTGGAGTCGTTGTCAGTGATGATGTTGTGTGGAACACCATAACGGTGCACAACACTAGATATAAAGTCTATCACTGGTCCAGCTTTGGCCGTTTTAACTGGTTTGGCTTCTATCCACTTAGTGAATTTATCCACCATGACCAGCAAGTATTTTTTCTTATGGCTTCCTCCTTTAAGGGGTTCGACCATATCAAGCCCCTAGACCGCAAAAGGCCAAGTAATGGGGATTGCTTGTAGAGCGGTGGGTGGCATATGGCTTTGGTTGGCGAAAAGCTGGCATCCGACGCAATGTTGGAAAAGGTCCTGTGCGTCTGCTCGGGCCATTGGCTAGTAGAAACCTGTATGGAAGGCCTTGCTTACAAGGGCCCGAGCCGCGGTGTGGTGACCGCCGAGACCGGCATGAATTTCAGCCAAGAGCTGCCGCCCTTCTTCCTTGGAGATACATCTTTGAAGTACTCCGGTAGCGCTTTTCTTGTAGAGTTCTCCCTTGTGAACTTTGTAGGCTTTAGAGCGCCGCACAATGCAGCGCACCTCATTCATATCCTCAGGGAGTTCTCGCCTATTAAGGTAGGCCAAGAAGGGTTCAGTCCATGGGGCGATGACTGCCATGATTAAATGGGCCAACGGTGTAATTTTGGTGGCTGAGCCCCCGATGATGTCAGTGTGTTCAGAGTCTCGGGTTGTAGTCAGATCTGGATTGGCGTTGTCGCTCTCTCCTTATCGAAGTAATGGATGGCTTGAAAAGCCTTTCCAAAAAGATGTTAGGTGGGATGGGGTCATGCTTGGCGCTGATGCGAGCAAAGACATCCGCCGCTTGGTTACTTTCTCGAGACACATGGTGAAACTCGAGCCCCTCGAACCGAGCCGACATTTTGAGAACGGCATTACGGTAAGCCACCATCTTCAGATCTTTGGCATCGAAATCTCCATTTATTTAAGATATTGCAAGGTTTGAATGCCCGCGCACTTCCAGGCATTGTATGCCCATGGAGACAGCCATCCGAAGACCATGCAATAAGGCTTCATATTCGGATGCATTATTGGAGTCCGTGAATAATATTTCGAGGACGTACTGAATGGTATCTCCAATAGGGGATGTTAGGACAACGCCTGACCCTAGGTCTGCCAGCATTTTGGAGCCGTCGAAGTGCATGACCCAGTTGGAATATGTGTCGTACTCTTTAGGGAGTTTGACCTCTTCCATTTGGCGACGAAGTCGGCCAGTACTTGAGATTTAATGGCCCGACGCAGTTTGTATGATATGTCGAATGGGAGGAGCTCAATGGCCCACTTGGCAATCTAGCCCGTAGCGTCGCGGTTGTTTATTATGTAGTTGAGTGGTACTTCAGAGGCCACTGTTATTGAGCACTCTTGAAAGTAGTGTCATAGCTTCCGGGATGCCATGAAGACCGCGTATGCTATTTTTTGGTAATGAGGGTACCGGGATTTTGCATGGTGTGAGGATGGTGGACACGTAGTATACCGGCTTCTGAAGCGGGAATTTGTGTCCGTCCTCCTCTCGTTCAACGATGAGCACCGCGCTTACGACTTGGTGTGTGACCGATATGTATAATAACATGGGTTCGCTGATGTTCGGCGCGGCTAGGATTGGGTTGCTTGCTAGAAGAGCCTTTATTTCTTCTAGTCCAGCCGTTGTCGCGTCCGTCCACTCGAAGTGATCGGTGCGTCGGAGAAGGCGATAGAGTGGAAACGCCTTTTCTCCTAGTCTGGAGATAAAGCGGCTTAAAGCTGCCACACAGCCAGATAGTTTTTGGACTTGTTTAAGGTCTGTTGGTGTAGCCAACTGTGACAAAGCTCGGATTTTAGCTAGGTTTGCCTCAATTCCTCTATTGGAAACGATGAAGCCCAGAAGTTTTCCAGCGGGAATGCCGAAAACACACTTTTCCGGATTGAGATTGATGTCATATGTTCAGAGGTTGTTGAATGTGAGACGCAAATCATCTATTAAGGACTCGACGTGTCTGGTTTTGATGACTACGTCATCCACATATGCTTCAACTGTCTTGCCGATCTATTTCTCCAGGCATGTTTGAATCATGCGTCGATAGGTGGCACCGACGTTTTTGAGCCCGAAAGGCATAGTCTTGAAGCAGAAAGGCCTGTATGGGGTGATAAATGTCGTTGCGGCTTGATCGGATTCCTTCATCTTAATTTGACGGTATCCAGAGTATGCGTCGAGGAAACACAATGAGTCGTGTCCTGCGGTAGCGTCGATAATCAGATCGATGCGGGGGAGGAGGAAGGGATCCTTAGGGCAGGCCTTGTTAAGGTCTTTGAAATCGACACATTGGCGCCAGGATTTATCCTTCTTTGGTACCATTACCAGGTTTGCTAGCCAGTCTGGGTGTTTTATCTCTCTGATGAATCCGGCCTCGAGTAACTTGGCTAGATCCTCCCCCATGGCATGTCGTTTGGGTTTGGAAAAGCGCCGTAATGTTTGCTTGACCAGCTTATATCCCTTCAGTATGTTTAGGCTATGTTCGGCCAGCCTGCGTGGGATCCCTGGCATATCAGAAGGGTGCCAGGCGAATATGTCCCAGTTTTCATCTAGGAACGCCCGCAGTGCGGCTTTCGACCATGGGGACCAGCTGTGCCCTGATGGATGTTGTCTTCGTGGAGTCCGTTGGGTGGACATGGAATTTGATTATTTCGTCTGCTGGTTTAAAGGAGGTGGATTTTGGTCGCTTATCGAGGATCATGTCGTCCCTATCCATCGTGGAGCACAACGCGGTTAATTCTTCGGCCGCGAGGGCTTCAGACAATGCTTCGAGGGCCAAGGCTGCGGTTTTGTTTTCGGCATGGAGTGCTATGTCCGGATCGCTGGCAAGAGTGATGATTCCATTGGGCCCGGGCATCTTGAGCTTCATGTACCCATAATGGGGTATAGCTTGGAAGCTTGCAAATGCATATCGCCCTAGCAAGGCGTGATATCCACTATTGAAAGGGGCCAATTGAAAGGTTATCTCTTCGGATCGATAATTCTCCGGTGTGTCGAATACCACATCGAGTGTGATTTTTCCCGCACATCGCGCCTCCCGATTGGGAATAATTCCTCGGAAGGTCGTACTACTTTGCTCAATGCGGCTCCTATCTATTTCCATTTTTTTGAGAGTTTCCTCGTAAATGAGGTTTAGTCCGCTGCCGCCATCCATTAGCACTTTGGTAAGCTGAAAGCCGTCCACTATCAGACTGAGGACCAATGCGGCTGGTGCCCAGACTGTTCTAAATTTTGGTTCGTCACTGGCATTGAAAGTTATGGCCATGTCGTTCCAGGGGTTTATTGCTGCAACTTGGCAAACTTCGGTGAGGTCGCGGAGTGCCCTTTTGCGCCTATTGTTTGAGGTGAAAGTCTTGAAGACTGTCAATACTGTAGGGTTGTTTTCTTCCGTGGGATGTTGCTCTGCGGTATTTTTGGTGAGGAGATCCTCGCCGCTCTTGGCCACGTGCCGGAGTATGCAACATGCTCTAAGGCTGTGGGTTGGTACAGTATCCAGTGTTGTGTGTATTTTGCATGGCCTATTGAGCCATCCCTCCAGAACGGTTTCACGCCCCGTAATGGGCTTTGACTTTTTTGTTCTTGGATCAGGCGACCGGTGAGGGTGCATCCTTTTTGTCCGGATGAGGGGTTTAGTGGAAACCGGTCGCTCCCAAGAGGTTGCTTGAGTTTTCCAGGCGCTTTCCATTGCGCAGTACTTCTGTACTATGGTTGCCAAATCAGCGAAGTGCGATACGTGATGGTGGTTGATTGCATTGAGGATTCCCTTGTCCGTGCAATTTTTGCAGAATAATGAGATTGCGTCTTCATCGCGACAGTCTTTGATCCTGTCCTTGACAAGGCGGAATCTGGCCCAAAAGTGATGGACCGTTTCCTGGGACTGCTGTCTGATATGGATAAGATTGATTGTATCTGGGTTGGTGGGTTGTTTTAAATCTGAACCCTGACCCAATCTGGGATCCTGAGTTTGAGAAACTTCTGAGCTTAACAGTTCGTGCTCCGGGATATCAGCAAATTTTTCAGGCCAACAGACCGACTCTAGGTTCGGCGTACGGGGCATGTCTTCCCGTGGGCGGGTGTCCGGCTCTGTGAGCTCGGCAATCCGAACGTAGTTCGTCCTCGATATAGAGGAAGAGTTGTTGTGTTGATCCTCCACTACCGCTATCTGATGGGTGTTCGGTGGAGATTATATTTCTCTCTGTTCAGGTTTAAGCCCAATCCGATCATAGTCTGTAGCGACTCCCAAGGCGGCGATGCGATCTAGGAGTTCGTTTAAAGATAACAACTCCATTGGATCCATCCCCTTAGAATATTCTGAATTGATGCAGAGGCGATTTTCGATGACCCAAGAAGTCATCGTCGGCGCGACGGCCGAACGGGCGGTCATAGTGAAGCCGTCCAGTGGAGGGTTTGGCCTAAGGCCAGGGCTCCTCTGGAGGTGATGTTGTCCTTGATGAAAAGGCGAGCCATCAATCCTGTCTTCAACGTCACAGCGGAACTCTCAATGAAAGCACCAATGTCGGTGTCAAAACAGGCGGATCTCGGGTAGGGGGTCCCGAACTGTGCATCTAAGGCTGATGGTAACAGGAGGCGGGGGACACAATGTTTACCCAGGTTCGAGCCCTTTCTATGGAGGTAATAACCTACTTCCTGCTTGATTGATCTTGATGAATATGATTATTACAAGAGTTGATCTACCACGAGATCGTAATGGCTAAACCCTAGAAGTCGAGCCAATGATTATGATTGTTGTTTATGGACTAAACCCTCCGGTTTATATAGACACCGGAGGGGGCTAGGGTTACACAAAGTCAGTTACAGAGAAAGGAATCTACATATCCGAACCATCAAGCTTGCCTTCCACGCAAAGGAGAGTCCCATCCGGACACGGGAGAAGTCTTCTGTCTTGTATCTTCATAGCCCAACAGTCTGGCCCATGTATATAGTCCGGCTGTCCGAGGACCCCCTAATCCAGGACTCCCTTAGTCGGCCCCAATCTTGGGGGCTACACCCAGCGGGTGCGCTGACGCGCCCCCGTGAGAAGAAAGGCGGAAGGCTTACTTCGGCTCTCGTTCAAGTCACGGGCCTGCCTGGCCAGCTCCTTGACGTGGGAGTTAAAGGCGGCCACGCGGAGGTTGTGGTAATCCCGCAGCAAAGACAAAGGAAGAAAAGAAAACAAGTTAGCACTTGCTACCCCTTGAGCACTGCGTTGGTTTTCCATGGAAGAGGAAAGGGTGATGCAGCAAAGTAGCGTAAGTATTTCCCTCAGTTTTTGGGAACCAAGGTATCAATCTAGTAGGAGGCTCCTCAAAAGTTTGACGCACCTACACAAACAAACAAGAACCTCACAACCAATGCGATAAAGGGGTTGTCAATCCCTTCACGGAAACTTGCAAAAGTGAGATCTGATAGAGATAATATGATAAGATAAATATTTTTGGTATTTTTATGATATAGATTGGAAAGTAAAGATGCAAATAAAAGATAGATGGAAAACTTATATGATAAAAGATAGACCCGGGGGCCATAGGTTTCACTAGTGGCTTCTCTCAAGATAGCATAAGTATTACGGTGGGTGAACAAATTACTGTCGAGCAATTGATAGAAAAGTGCATCGTTATGAGATTATCTAGGCATGATCATGTATATAGGCATCACGTCCGCAACAAGTAGATCGAAACGATTCTGCATCTACTACTATTACTCCACGCATCGACCGACTCCTGCTGCATCTAGAGTATTAAGTTCATGAAGAACAGAGTAACGCATTAAGAAAGATGACATGATGTAGAGGGATAAACTCAAGCAATATGATATAAACCCCATCTTTCTATCCTCGATGGAACAATACAATACATGCCTTGCTGCCCCTGCTGTCACTGGGAAAGGACACCGCAAGATTGAACCCAAAGCAAAGCACTTCTCCCATTGCAAGAAAGATCAATCTAGTAGGCCAAACCAAACTGATAATTCGAAGAGACTTGCAAAGATAACCAATCACACATAAAAGAATTCAGAGAAGATTCAATTATTTCTCATAGGTAAACTTGATCATAAACCCACAATTCATCGGATCTCGACAAACACACCGCAAAAAGAGTTACATCGAATAGATCTCCAAGAAGATCGAGGAGAACTTTGTATTGAGATTCAAAGAGAGAGAAGAAGCCATCTAGCTAATAACTATGGACCCGAAGGTCTGTGGTAAACTACTCACAACTCATCGGAGAGGCCTTGGAGATAATGTAGAGGCCCTCCATGGTCGATTACCCCTCCGGCGAAGCGCCGGCGAAGGTTCCAAGATGGGATCTCATGGATACAGAAGGTTGTGGTGGTGGAATTAGGTTTTCGTGGTGCTCCCCGATGTTTTCAGGGTACGGGAATATATATAGGCGAAGGAGGTAGGTCGGTTGAGCCACGAGGGGCCACGAGGGTGGGGGGCACACCCACCCCCCTAGGGCGTGCCGGGCACCCTCGTAGCCGCCTCGTCTGTTGCTTGACGTCCACTCCAAGTCTCCTGGATTGCGTTTGTTCCAAAAAGATCGCTCCCGAAGGTTTCATTCCGTTTGGACTCCGTTTGATATTCCTTTTCTTCGAAACACTGAAATAGCCAAAAAAAATAGCAATTAGGGCTGGGCCTTCGGTTAGTAGGTTAGTCCCAAAAATAATATAAAAGTGTAAAGTAAAGCCCATAAACATCCAAAATGGGTAATATAATAGCATGGAACAATCAAAAATTACAGATACATTGGAGGCGTATCAAGCATCCCCAAGCTTAATTCCTGCTCGTCCTCGAGTAGGTAAATGATAAAAACAGAATTTTTGATGTGGAATGCTACCTAGCATAATTCTCAATGTAATTTTCTTTATTGTGGCATGAATGTTCAGATCCAAATGATTCAAAATAAAAGTTCATATTGACATAAAAACAATAATACTTTAAGCATACTAACAAAGCAATCATGTCTTCTCAAAATAACATGGCTAAAGAAAGCTATCCCTACAAAACCGTATAGTCTGGCTATGCTCTATCTTCATCACACAAAGTAGTTAATAATGCACAACACCGATGACAAGCCAAGCAATTGTTTCATACTTTAGTATTGTCAAACTTTTTCAACTTTCACGCAATACATGAGCGTGAGCCATGGATATAGCACTATATGTGGAATAGAATGGTGGTTGTGGAGAAGACAAAAAAGGAGAAGATAGTCTCACATCAACTAGGTGTATCAACAGGCTATGGAGATGCCCATTAATAGGTATCAATGTGAGAAAGTAGGGATTGCCATGCAACGGATGCACTAGAGCTATAAATGAATGAAAGCTCAACAAAAGAAACTAAGTGGGTGTGCATCCAACTTGCTTGCTCACGAAGACCTAGGGCATTTTGAGGAAGCCCATCATTGGAATATACAAGCCAAGTTCTATAATTAAAAATTCCCACTAGTATATGAAAGTGACAACATAGGAGACTCTCTATCATGAAGATCATGGTGCTACTTTGAAGCAAAAGTGTGGAAAAACATAGTAGCATTGTCCCTTCTCTATTTTTCTCTCACTTTTTCTTTCTCTTTTTTCTTTATCTTTTTTTTTCTTTTTTTCTTTTTTTCTTTGGCCTTTCTCCTTTTTTTATTTGGCCTTTCTCTCTTTTTTTTTCATAAAGTCCGAAGTCTCATCCCGACTTGTGGGGGAATCATAGTCTCCATCATCCTTTCCTCACTTGGGACAATGCTCTAATAATGAAGATCATCACACTTTTATTTACTTACAACTCAAGATTACAACTCTATACTTAGAACAAAAATATGACTCTATATGAATGCCTCCGTCGGTGTACCGGGATATGCAATGAATCAAGAGTGACATGTATGAAAGAATGATGAAGGTGGCTTTGCCACAAATTGAAAGTGCGTTATATCGACTAGAGGGGGGTGAATAGGCGATTTTTATGAAATTCTTCACTGAGGAATTTGCCGGTGAGGAAATTCCTTAGCGAAGAACTACTAGCAGCGGAATATGTACTCAGAGGTAAACATAACAGGATACACACATAGTCAGCATGATGAAATGAAGACTAAGAACAGAGTACGGGAAGCGTAAACACAGGATAACAAGATGAAGACAAACAGACTGAAGAAATTGAACTGAGGAATTTGTGAAAGTCTTCAGTCAAAGTCTTCAAGCACAGATATGAACAACATGCAACATAGAATGAGGAAATGGAAGAGTTGAGGAAATAGAACCAGTCAGTTGGTGAAGACAATGATTTGGTAAACCAGTTCCAACTGCTGTCTCAGTTGTACGTCTGGTTGGAGCGGCTGAGTATTTAAACTCGAGGACACACAGTCCCGGACACCCAGTCTCTGAGCCGCAACTCAGGACACCCAGTCCTCACCGTATTCTCCTTGAACTAAGACCACGCAGGCCTCGTCCAATCACTCGTGGTAAGTCTTCAGGTGACTTCCAAACCTTCACAGACTTGGTCACTCGGCGATCCACAATTCCTCTTGGATGCTCTAGACCTTGACGCCTAACCGTCTGGAAGAAGCACAGTCTTCAAAGGTAACAAGCGTCGGATCCACGCAGGATCAATTTCTTCAGTGATGCTCAATCACTTGGGGTTTTGTGGGTTTGGTTTTGGGATTTTCCTCACTTGATGATTTTCTCTCAAAGTCCTCGGAGGATGGGTTGCTCTCAAATGACAAGTGTCAAGTTCTCTCGAAGCAGCCAACCAACTAGTGGTTGTAGGGGGCGGCTATTTATAGCCTGGGGAGCAGCCCGACATGATAAGACATAAATGCCCTTCAATGATATGACCGTTAGGTGGATAAGATATTTTGGTCCGCCGGCGCGCAGCACAGCAACAGTCGGAAATTTGACTCTCAAAGTCCTCAGGGCTATCATGTTCCTCACTGTGTAGGCAATTCGCACTGGCGAATTCCTAACTCCTGAGCAAAGTCCTCAGTGAACAGAAGAACTGCGTCTCTGTCACTGATGAATTTGACTGAACTGTATGAGATTTCCAATGGCTTCACTCGAAGGGATTGGTAGGTGTAGGATTTTGAGTTGAGCATCACATGGAAATTTTTCCTTAGTATTTCCTCGACCCCCTTTAATAGTACGGTGTTTCCTATGACTCAAGAAAGAGAAAATGAAACTACGAAAACAAGAGTCTTCACACTTCATATTCCTCGAATGAATATCAAGTCTTCATGGTCACACCAATTTCTTCACTTTCAAAGTCTTCAGAAAGTCTTTAGAATATCAAAGTCTTCAGTTGAAGAACTTCATTTTTAGGGGTCGACTTTCTCTGTAAATATCAAACTCCTCATAGACTTATAGACCTGTGTACACTCACAAACGCATCAGTTACTTAACCTATAAGTCTTCAATACACCAAAATCACTAAGGGGCACTAGATGCACTTACAATCTCCCCCTTTTTGGTGATTGATGACAACATAGGTTAAGTTTTCAACGGGGATAAACATATGAAGTGTAAATACTGACATTGAGGAATTTGATTGCAAGATATAGAAGAACTCCCCCTGAATATGTGTATAATGAGGAATTTGCTTTTGAGGCAATGCACATTTGAAGAATTGAATCATGGAGATCTCCCCCTATATCTTGTAATTCATACACGCATTTGATATATATACTATGAAGAATTTGAAATGCATGATGAAATATGGTGCCTGATGAGATTCAGCATGCGTGCAATAGTATTGACTAGGAATAAGCATGCGGAACATCAAAAGTTTCAGAGCTCAAATATCACATTCAGAGCTTAGTGCTTCAAAAGCATCAGAGCATAACACGTATCAAAATCAGAGCATCAAACGTATCGAAGCACGATCAAGAGTATCAGAGCATAGTGCAAAGTCAGCACAATGCACCGTTCAAAAGTATCAGGGCACCATCGGATTTAAGATTACAACTCGATCCAATAAAAGTTTCGGAAGAACGAGAGTTGTAACTTAATAAAAACTCCCATAGTATAAACCCGCTTGAAGACTAACTCAGATTTCTCCCCCTTTGTCATCAAATGACCAAAAGGATCGAAACTGAGGACTAACGCCCCTGAAGATATTCAAGTTGATAGAGGAGCGCCAGCGTTGTCGGGGTTGTTTGTTGAAGTAGGGCCTGCCGCAGTGTCGTCCAAATCTTCATATTCATCAGTTTCACGCGATGAAGAATAAGAGCTGGCCACCAGATCAGGAACTTTGACTCTCTTGAATTTCTTCGGAGGTGGTGCAGACCAGTCAAAAGCTTCCTGAAGACCCATAGTCTTCAATTCTTCCGCGGAATATACATGATTAAGAACAGCCCAGGTGCGGTTGAGGGTTTCATGAAGGTAGTACTGGTTTTTCTTCACTGCATTATGCGTTGAGGTCATGTTGTGAAGAATTGCAGCAAATTGGCGCTTCACCCATTTCAGATTGCGTTCAACCTTCTGATGAAGACTGAGGAGTAAATCACGATCAGTCATCACCCTGGGTGCAGTTGCTTGAGGCTGTTGCTTGGTTGAGGTATTTGCGGCAGTGTCATGCGTTGCAGAATCGTCATTGGTGGAGTAAGATGCAGCCTTGCGAAATTGACCATCCAATGGACGAGTGCCTTCATCAATTACAGCTGCTGCCTTGCCCTTGTCATCAGATGATGAAACTGGTCGCTTGAGTACTTCAATGGGAGGCAAGTAGCTGCCATGATTCAGAGTGTCAGCCTTGTAGTTCAGTGAAGATCTTGCCCTTATGAATCTCATGATCTAAGGCGCATATGGCTTCAGCTCAAAAGGTGACATTGCAACATTTGCCAGAGTCCTCATGAAGAAATCATGGAAGTTGACAGGAACACCATGAATGATATTGAAAAGCATGGTCTTCATGATGCCTACGACATCTTCTTCATTTGAGTCGTGGCCTTTTATGGGACTCATTGTCTTCATCAAGATTCTATAAACAGTCCGAGGCACATATAGCAAATCCTTGACGAGGAATTTGGTTCGAGGGGCTTGACCTGGCTTCAGCGGCTTCATAAGCACTTGCATAAAGTGATCAGATAATTCACGGTCATCGTAGATGCAATGTGCAGATTCATGGGGAGGATCAAGAGGAAGGACACAAAGCAATTCAGTTGCTGGTGCCTTGTAGTGAGTATTCTCTGTCATCCAATCCAATACCCATGAGTTGATGTCTTCAGCATCTCCGGTGATGTGCAGGGTGGCATAGAACTGAAGAATGAGTTCTTCATTCCAGTCACATATATCAGTGCAGAAATTCAGCAGCCCTGCATCGTGAAGAACACGGAGTACTGGTTCGCAGCACGGTAGTGATTCCATATCCACATGAGGAATATGCTCATGGTCGAAGATCTTGTCCTTGTCAAATAGCACTAAGGAATAGAAGTTTGCTTGTGTTGGAGTCCAGAAGCGTCTTTTCCTCATTCGAGCAGAGTCATATGGATTATAAGCAGTGAAGAACACGTGCTCAGAAAAGAAGTCTTCAGCCTTGAATTTTTGCTTGTTTGAGAACGGATTCTTTGGCTTGGGCAAAGGAATATCTGTGATTTGCAGCACAACCTCAGGAATCGCGATCTCAGGTTGTTCAGACTGAGGAATTTCTGGTTCCTCTCCTTGTGTAGTTTGAGGATCAGTAGTGGGTTCTTCAGCGCTAGTGGCTGGAATTTCTTCATTAACAGATGAAGTGGGATGAGTTTCTTCAGAGCCCATTTGAACAGTTGTAGCCGAGGACAGAGGAACTTGTTGAAGCGGAGTGAAGAGAGGAGTATTGGGATGCTGACTTTCCCAAAAGTCATCGTTCATCACTGGTGTAGTGCACCCAATATCCACGTCTTCGTCTTCTTTTTCAATTTCCTCAACACCTGCCTCTTCAGCTGTGAACTGAGGCACGGGTGAGGAACCAACTGGGGTTGAAGGGAAAGCTTCCACTTCAAATTCTTCATCAAGCTGTTCTGAGGTAGCAATAGATTGATTTTCTTCATCAAATCCGCTTGGGATCTTGTAATCTTCTCCATAAGGAACAATCTCCTTGGACGACATGGAGGAAATGGGAATGGCATCAATAGGATTTTCAATCGAGCTGGTCATTGGCTTCATTTTCTTCGCAGGCGAAGAATTTGACGCAACTGATGCCTTCCTCTTCTTCACTGCAGCTCGTTCTGCAGCCTTTGTCTTCTTCACTTCATATGCAGAAGGAAGAATTGGAGATGGTGTTGGTGCAGGAGGAGCTGAGGATTGTGGTACAGTTTCTTCAGGCGCAACTGGTGCAGTTGCCCTGTTTCCTTCAGATTCTTCAGGCGCACCACTAGTGGATGCCCTAGGAATTTCTTCAGCAGCTGGAATGGAGTCATCAGCCCTGGAACTTGTGTTCTCATCAGCACGCTAAAAGTCATCAGCAGTGCTGCCATGTTCTTCAGCAGGCTGAGCAGAGTCTTCAGCCTGAGGATTTTCATGTTGCGATGGGGCTGCAACAGTTGTCATTTTCTTCGTCAGATTGACGAATCTCACCTTGGCTCCTTGCCAATCAGCATTGTAAGCTTCGAAATCCTTGCTGAGGGCTTGGATTTCAGATTGAGCTTTGAGAGGTTCTTCAGGAGTCAAGTTGACTAAGATCTTCCTCAGAAGCTTCTCCTTTCTAGCTTTTGCTCTCTTCAATTCACGAGCCTTTTCAAACTTCCATTTTGTAAGTGCATCTAGTGCCCCTTAGTGATTTTGGTGTATTGAAGACTTATAGGTTAAGTAACTGATGCGTTTGTAAGTGTACACAGGTCTATAAGTCTATGAGGAGTTTGATATTTACAGAGAAAGTCGACCCCTAAAAATGAAGTTCTTCGACTGAAGACTTTGATATTCTGAAGACTTTCTGAAGACTTTGAAAGTGAAGAAATTGGTGTGACCATGAAGACTTGATATTCATTCGAGGAATATGAAGCATGAAGACTTTTGTTTTCGTAGTTTCATTTTCTCTTTCTTGAGTCATAAGAAACACCGTACTGTTACAGGGGGTCGAGGAAATACTAAGGAAAAATTTCCATGTGATGCTCAACTCAAAATCCTACACCTATCAATCCCTTCGAGTGAAGCCATTGGAAATCTCATACAGTTCAGTCAAATTCTTCAGTGACAGAGACGCAGTTCTTCTGGTCACTGATGACTTTGCTCTGACTGAGGAGTTAGGAATTCGCCAGTGCGAATTGCCTACACAGTGAGGAACATGATAGCCCTGAGGACTTTGAAAGTCAAATTTCCGACCGTTGCTGTGCTGCGCGCCGGCGGACCAAAATATCTTATCCACCTAACGGTCATATCATTGAAGGGCATTTATGTCTTATCATGTCGGGCTGCTCCCTAGGCTATAAATAGCCGCCCCCTACAACCACTAGTTGGTTGGCTGCTCCGAGAGAACTTGACACTTGTCATTTGAGAGCAACCCATCCTCCGAGGACTTTGAGAGAAAATCATCAAGTGAGGAAAATCCCAAAACCAAACCCACAAAACCCCAAGTGATTGAGCATCACTGAAGAAATTGATCCTGCGTGGATCCGACGCTTGTTACCTTTGAAGACTGTGCTTCTTCTAGACGGTTAGGCGTCAAGGTCTAGAGCATCCAAGAGGAATTGTGGATCGCCGAGTGACCAAGTCTGTGAAGGTTTGGAAGTCACCTGAAGACTTACCACGAGTGATTGGACGAGGCCTGCGTGGTCTTAGTTCAAGGAGAATACGGTGAGGACTGGGTGTCCTGAGTTGCGGCTCAGAGACTGGGTGTCCGGGACTGTGTGTCCTCGAGTTTAAATACTCAGCCGCTCCAACCAGACGTACAACTGAGACAGTAGTTGGAACTGGTTTACCAAATCATTGTCTTCACCAACTGACTGGTTCTATTTCCTCAACTCATCCATTCCTCATGCTGTGTTGCATGTTCTTCATATCTGTGCTTGAAGACTTTGACTGAAGACTTTCACAAATTCCTCAGTTCAATTTCTTCAGTATGTTTGTCTTCATCTTGTTATCCTGTGTTTACGCTTCCTGTACTCTGTTCTAGTCTTCATTTCATCATGCTGACTATGTGTGTAATCTGTTATGTTTACCTCTGAGTACTTATTCCGCTGCAAATAGTTCTTCGCTAAGGAATTTCCTCACCGGCAAATTCCTCAGTGAAGAATTTCATAAAAATCGCCTATTCACCCCCCCCTCTAGTCGATATAACGCACTTTCAATTGGTATCAGAGCAAGGTACTCCCTTGTTCTGTGTGATTTTGGTTTAACCACCTGGAGTTCTAGTTATGTCGACCGCAGGTATGATCAAGGTCTCGGCTGGGTGTCCTAACTTTGATGGAACGGACTACCCCTACTGGAAGAACAAGATGTGAATGCATCTTGAGGCAATTGATAATGATCTCTCGTATGTTGTGGAAAATGGTGTCCCCGCTGTCACTGAAACACTGACCGCTACTGATGTGAAGAGATTCAAACAACTTGACTCTCAAGTGAAGAATATCATCTGTGGCCATCTGAGCAAAGGACAGTATGGAAGAGTGAGTGCTTTGGAAACTGCCAAGCTAATCTGGGATAGGCTGTCCAAAGTAAATGAAGGAGTCTCAACTCAGCGTGACTCTCGAGTTGATGTTCTTCGGAATCTCTTCAACCGCTTCAAAAGACTCGACAACGAAAATGTCCAATAAACCTTCGATCGCCTCACTGAGATTTCAAATGAGCTTCAAGCCCTCGGTGCCACTGACATCACTGATCATGAAGTTGTGAAGAAACTGCTAAGATCTCTTGATTCCTCATTTGATACTCTGGGACTGATGATACAAGAGCGTGCTGACTACAAGTCACTTGATCCTGCTGATATCCTCGAAAGGCTTAACACTCACGAGTTCCAGCTTGCTGAAAAGAGAGACCTCTATGGCTCAAACTATGGCAAACCACGTGCCCTGAAGGCTAAGGTTGTGTCTGACTCTGAATGTGAGGATTCTGGTAGTAGCCTTGGTGATCCTGAAGAACTGAGCCAGGATCTAGCTCTCCTTGTGAAGAAATTCCAGAAGTTCACAAGACATGGTTGCTTTGGAAAACCCTCAAGAGGAAGTGATTCTTCATCCAGTGACTACAAGAGAAGACTTTGCCACAAATGCAAGAAGCCTGGTCACTATATTCAAGATTGTCCTTAGTGGGAAAAGGAAATGAAGAAGAAGAAATACAAGGACTACAGTTCTGATGAAATGAAGAATAAGAAGAAATCATCAAAATCTTCGTCTTCAAAACCATCAAAGTCTTCATCTCACAAGAAGGGCAGCTCCAAGAAAGCTCGGGCATTCATTGGCAAGGAAATGGACTCTGAAGCTGAATCTGAGGAAAATGATGAAGAGGAGGAGTCTGAAGAATCTGAGTCTGGTGTGGCGAGTCTAGCCGTTGCTACTGCTTTCGTCAGCAAGTCCATCTTCAACACTGAAGAAACTGATTCCACCAACAAGCCTGATGAAGATAATGATGGCTACGCTCCCACCTATTGCTTCATGGCAAAAGCAGCTAAGGTACTCAAATACAACTCCTCCGATTCTAGTGAAAATGAATTTGATGAGGATCTTAAGCCTAGCTACTCTAAACTTGCTAAAATTGATGTGAAACAACAACGGGCTCTTGAAAAGGTTCAAAACATGCTAGATAAAAGTGATGATATGTTGGGTGAAGAAATGGATCGCACTAAAGCCCTGACTGAAAATCTTCATAGACTTCAATCTAAGTATGATAACCTTCAAGGTCATCATAACTCCCTCTTGTCTGATCATGAGAAACTTTCTTATGAATTTCTTCAAGAAAAGCAAGACAATGAGAAGCTTTCTCTTGAAGCTATTCAAAGAAAGGCAGATCTTGATAAGCTAAGAGTATGTTATGAAGATCTTCAGAAGGAGCGCGATTCATTACTAGCTCAACAAATCAGCGCTTCTCAGGAAGAATTTGTTCCTCCATGTTTAAAGTGCATTGAACGTGAATCTGCTAATTCTTCACTTGAATGTTCAAATGCTTCAACTGTTACAAATTCTTCATCTGCCTCTGCTATCGCTAATTCCTCATCTGAGGACATTGCTAGTATCACTGACAATGCAGGGCTGAAGGAATTGTACATGACAGGCATGTACAAAAGCCTCAAAGGGCATCAAACACTTTGTGATGTGCTCAAAAAGCAGATCCTCAACCGAAACCCTAGGAAAGAGGGTATTGCCTTTGAGAGGAAAGTGAATGCCGATGGAACATATTGGAAACCTGAGCAGTATCCCAAAACCTCATGGGTTGCTGCAAAGGGACCTCCAGTTGATCCATCTAACTTATCTGGCTTTACATGTGAATCTCCTCATTCTTCTGATGAGTCATTTGACTCCAACTATAAACTGTTCAAAGATCAGAATGGTGAAGTATTTGCTAGATATGTTGGCACTAACTGCAAGAACGGTTCCCCTATGAAGAAAATCTGGGTTCCCAAAAGCTGTGTTGAAAGTCTTCAGGTGAATGTCCTCATGACACCACCAGTGAAGAACAGGAACCCCAGATCAAATTCTTCATATGGACCAAATTCTTCATATGGATCCAAATCCTCACATGTACCAAATTCTTCACAAGGATCAAATTCCTCAACTGGATCAAAGTCCTCATATGATTATCATCGTGCTAACAAATCTGTCTCGCAGGGTAAAGCTAAGGGCTATGAATATGTGCATTATTCTTCAAACCACTATGGTCATAAGTCCTCGAAGAATTACTCTGCTTATTCATATGCTTACCCTAACCCCTCCTATGCTAAACGAAATGGTTTGGCATCTTTGCCACCTTTCTCACATGGTGCTCGCAGGATGATGAACTCTTTGCCACCCCTCTAGATGTGGGTGGTGAAGAAAAAGAACTAATCTCTTCTGCAGGGTCAGGTCTCCAGACGTGCTCGAACGTCTGAAGAATTTGCTGGGGACCTGACAAAATGCCTGAAAGGACGCAGGCGAATCATGATGAAATGAACCTTCATTTCACACGTCCTCATACTGCTATATCTGCTTACTGCTTGATGAAATTCATCTGATGAACTTGATATCATATTCTTCACTGATGAAGCATATGAGATTGTAAGTTACACTAATTCATCTGCAGGATGATCAACCCAAAACCACTGAATGGGTCCTCGATAGTGGATGTACAAATCACATGACTGGTGACAAGAATCTATTGATGGATGCTCCTTTATCACCGTCACCTCTGAAGCATATCATATTTGCTGACAAAGGCAAAAGTCAGGTATTGGGTCTTGGTAAGGTTGCTATCTCTAAGGATAAGCACATGGACAAAGTCATGCTTGTTGAATCCTTAGGATACAATCTCATGTCAGTCTCAATGCTTTGTGATCTTGATATGGTTGTTGTCTTTGGCAAATATCGCTGTGTTGTGATTATGGAAGCTGACAATTCCAAAGTATTCGAAGGCTTTAGGAGAGGAGATCTGTATATTGTTGATTTCTCTACAGGACCACAACCAGCCATGTGTCTACTTGCAAAAGCTTCAGAAGGATGGCTATGGCATCGACGACTTGGTCATGCAGGCATGAGGAATTTGAACACGCTTGCGAAGAAGAAGCATGTCATTGGCATTGAGAATGTCAAATTCCTCAAGGATCACTTATGCGGAGCATGTGAAGCCGGAAAAATGACCAAGGCCAAGCATCCAGCGAAGACTATCATGACCACTACCCGTCCATTCGAATTGCTTCACATGGACCTCTTCGGACCTAATCATTATTCAGCAGTCACTAATGATGCATCTCTATATGGTTTTGTCATTGTTGATGATTATTCTCGATATACATGGGTACACATTGTTACTTACAAACATGAAGTGCAGGAAGTCTTCAAACGATTTTCCTCGAGGGCTTCAACCAACTTTGGTGAGAAGATCAAGCATATCAGAAGTGACAATGGAACTGAGTTCAAGAATTCTGGTCTTGATGCCTATCTTGATGAACTTGGTATTACTCATGAATTATTTGCTCCTTATACTCCTCAGCAAAATGGCGTCGTGGAGCGCAAGAACAGAACTCTTGTTGAGATGGCTCGCACTATGCTTGATGAATACAAAACGCCTCAGCGTTTTTGGATTGATGCAATTGATACTGCCTGCCACATCATCAACAGAGTATATCTTCACAAATTCTTCAAGAAGACTGCATATGAACTCCTCGCTGACAAGAAACCCAATGTGAGTTATTTCAAAGTTTTCGGTGCTAAATGTTGGATTAGAGATCCTCACCACAACTCTAAATTTGCACCGAAAGCACATGAAGGTTTTATGCTTGGTTACGGAAAGGACTCGCACACCTACAGAGTCTTCAACATTGTTCTTCACAGGATTGTTGACACTGTAGATGTGCGGTTCGATGAAACTAATGGCTCGCAAAGAGAGCACCTACCTTCTGTGTTAGATGAACCAGCACCTGAGGATGCTATCAAGCACAAGGCAATTGAGGATGTCATTCCTACTGAAGAATCTGGTGAAGAATCCATTCTTGTTAATGAAGAACGTCGAGCTGATGCACCTGAAGAACATGATGAGGAAATTGGTGCTGAAGAAAATGCTGATCAAAATCCTCAGCGACAACCAACTCATCCACGCGTTGCAAAAGAAGTGCAAGTGGAGAAGATCATCAATGACATCAGCGCACCAGGTCCTCTCACCCGCTCAAAAGCCTCACACTTATCTAACTTTTGTGGGCACTATGCTTTTGTCTCTATCTCAGAGCCCACTAAGGTAGATGAAGCATTTCTGGAGCCGGAGTGGATTCAGGCTATGCAAGAAGAATTACATCAGTTCGAGCTGAACAATGTCTGGGAATTGGTCAATCTCCCAGATCCTCGCAAGCATAATATCATTGGCACAAAGTGGATCTATCGCAACAAGCAAGATGAAAATGGCCTTGTGGTGAGGAATAAGGCACGACTAGTAGCTCAAGGCTACACACAGGTTGAAGGAATTGATTTCGATGAAACTTTTGCACCTGTTGCTAGACTTGAGGCTATTCGCATTTTACTTGCCTATGCTAACCATCATGATATCATCTTATATCAAATGGATGTGAAAAGTGCATTCCTCAATGGTAAGCTTGAGGAAGAAGTATATGTTGCTCAACCCCCAGGTTTTGAAGATCCCAAGAATCCTGACAAAGTCTTCAGACTCAATAAGGCCCTCTATGGCCTCAAGCAAGCCCCTCGGGCGTGGTATGACACACTGAAGGAATTCTTCGTGAAGAATGGCTTCACACCCGGTTCACTTGACCCTACTCTATTTACTAAATCATATGATGGTGAACTGTTTGTGTGCCAAATATATGTTGATGATATTATCTTTGGCTGTACTAACCAACGATATAGTGATGAATTTGCCTATATGATGAGTGAAGAATATCAAATGTCTATGATGGGAGAGTTGAAATTCTTCTTAGGTCTTCAAATTCGTCAGCAGCGCAATGGCATATTCATATGTCAGGAGAAATACCTCAAAGATGTACTGAGGAAATTCGGCATGCAAGATTGCAAAGGCGTCAAAATTCCTATGCCCACAAATGGCCATCTATGCACTGATGAAAATGGTACTGACTTCGATCACAAGGTATATCGCTCCATGATTGGTTCTTTATTGTACTTATGTGCATCTAGGCCAGATATAATGCTTAGTGTTTGCATGTGTGCCCGATTTCAAGCTGCACCGAAGGAATCACACCATAAGGCTGTGAAGCATATTCTTCGATATCTAGCTCACACACCAACACTAGGATTATGGTACCCCAAGGGCTCTGCTTTTGATCTCATTGGATATTCTGACTCTGACTATGCTGGTGATCGTGTGGACCGCAAGTCAACATCTGGCACTTGTCATTTCCTCGGACGATCTTTGGTCTGTTGGTCCTCGAAGAAACAGAACTGTGTATCACTATCTACTGCTGAAGCTGAATACATTGCTGCTGGCTCATGCTGTGCTCAACTGCTTTGGATGAAGCAAACCCTCAAGGACTATGGCGTCAACGTGAAGAATGTGCCTCTCCTCTGCGACAATGAGAGTGCCATCAAGATTGCTCACAACCCAGTTCAGCACTCGAAGACTAAGCACATCCAGATTCGTCATCATTTTCTTCGTGATCATGTGTTTAAGGGTGACATCTCCATCGAGCATGTGAAGACTAAAGAACAGCTGGCTGATATCTTCACCAAGCCCTTGGATGAGAAGAGATTTAGCAAGTTGCGGTGTGAGCTAAATATCTTAGAATCTTCGAATGTTCTTTGAAAAGGACATACATCCTAACCCTTATGCATAATTGATGACTTAGATGTGCAACACATGAAGAAACGTTGTTCCTCAATCAATGAGGAATAACACTCTAAGTGTGAAGAAATCAATGAAGAATTTGATTCTCAGAACCCTACGACAATTGTACGCGGTGTCTGAAATCATCATTCTTATACGGTGGGCTACGCCACCACAAAAGTT
Organism: Triticum timopheevii; assembly: GCA_963921465.1. NCBI lineage: Eukaryota > Viridiplantae > Streptophyta > Magnoliopsida > Poales > Poaceae > Triticum > Triticum timopheevii. Next base: position 170,588,916 of record OY997264.1, on the reverse strand, counting down.
GAAAATCTTCAATTTGAGTTTTTCCTCATTTTTGAAATTCCTCAGTTTTTCAAATTCTTCAACTTTGCAAAATTTTCAGCATTTCTGTCGTCTTTCTTCGTTGGCTATATATATATATATATATATATATATATATATATATATATATATATATATATATATATATGAGTTTATGTCCTCTACAGCATTCACTTATTGCTAATTCTTCAAGTTCCGATTTCTGCTAAGTGAATGTGATCGGACCCTTCCCCTCTATGCTATACTCAATCCAATCTATTCACAAATTCTTCATGTGCGTTCTGATTGAAACTCGTTCAAAGTCTTCACTGGTCCTTGACAGCTGAAGAAATTGCGAACGACACTTTTAAACAAATCCTATCCAAAATTTTCGGTTTTACCGCTCAAACCGTTCCGCATCCCACGATGTATTAGTTTAATCACCCACGATCTTACACGATCTCATCTGCACAGTACGTGGGTGACACACGTCGCGTGAAGGAGAAAGGGCAGGGGCATGTTCGTCCAAAATCTTCGGGCAAACAGTTTTTCACCGTGGCTATAAATACCCCTTTCCCCTCCTCACTTCATTTACTCCGCTCGATCGCTGTCTCTCGCTCGAGCTCCCCTCAAACCCTAGCGCCGCCGCTACTCCATCGCCGCCGGTGAGGAAAAGCTTCACTGCCTCGACCTCATCGCCGTCGTACTCGCGCCGGTCGCGGAAATCTTCACTCCGCCGCCGCTGTAGCTGTCTTCCTCTGCCAAGTTAGGGCGTGGGAGATCTAACGTGACGAACTTCACTACAGTTCATCTCTGTTCGTCGTGTTCTTCAGTTCGGGTAATTAAAAGTCACTTTTATTACTCGCATTGATTCTCAAATCTTTCTGAAAATCTTCAAAGGTGTTTTTACTCTTCAAAATCTTCACATATGAACACCTCACACACTATATGTTCTTGATTTATCTCCCTAAGCATTCATTTCTTCAAGATTCCTCAATTGTGCAGATTTTCAATCTGCACAACTCTGGAACCTAAGACGAAACGCTTAGTGAAGTTCCTCAAGGCTCAACTAGTCAAATTCCTCAAAACTTGCTTCTTTTGAAAAATCTTCTGAGAACGCATATGACCTCTCCAAATTCCTCGCACCTACACTCTGTTCACAGGTACTCATGTCCACTGCTGAATCACTAGGTTCTCATCAACTTAACTCATTTGCAGCGTTCCTTGAAGAAAAACTGCATACTTCTTCAGAGTGCTCTATTGTTCAAATTCCTCACCGGAAGAAAATGGCAGAAGGCAAGAGACCACAGAAGGGAGGAAAGAAACCGGAAGTCATGACTGCCTTTGAGATTCCTGAGGAAATATACAAAGACTACTGCACACCTGATGAATCCAAATTTGGCAAGGAGACCAAAAATCAGCGCAAAGTGCGCATTCAGAGGATAGAAAGAAGATGGGCACGAGAATGGCGAGAATACCGCTATGTCACTCCTAAGTACATGAGGAAATTCGCTTTGAACCCTCCATGCCCAAGAGCTCCTTTGGCACCTGGCCAAATCGCAGATCCCACTAGCATCAAGAGTGGTGAAGACTTTCCTCAAGAATGGTCCAAGCGCCAAGCCAAATTGGCAAGACAGGCCAAGGAGGCAGTGAGGAAATTCAATGAGGATTCTGCTGCTGCTGACGCTGCTGAGCCCTTGGTCAAGCCGAGGATATCAATGCCAAAGAAGCCTGCGTGCAAGCCAAGTGCTTCACCGTCAGCGCCCTCACGGCCCAGTTCCTCAGCCGCGCCCTCACGGCAAATTCCTCAGACTGCTGCTGCTCATGCAAAATCCTCAGCAGCTCCCTCCAAGTCCTCAACACCTGTGCATCTGGCTACTTGTCAAAGGACTCAGGGTTTCTCAATTGCTTCTGGTGTTTCAGCAAGTTCCTCAGCTGCACCAATGTCCTCAACAGGCCCCACTCTGCTGAAGACAAAAGCAACTGCTGGACGCGGTCCTCGGCCAAGTCCAAAGAAGAAACAGGTTGCATTCAACGTTCCCTCTGATGATGAAGCCTCTGATGAAGAACTTGAAGAAATCATCAGAGACAGACTGACCAAGGCCACTAGAGCCAAAAGAACAAGTGTGCCTCTACTTTTGGATCCGAAGAAGATCCTTGACTTCATTGACCTATGGCATCAGGATCCACACACTCCTCTTCCGGATCTGCCACTGACTCCTGGTCAAAGTCATATGCTGAACCATTTCATCTCTGAAGAGAAATGGAAATTTGAAAAGGCTCGTGAATTGAAGAGAGCAAAAGCGAGAAAGGAGAAGCTTCTGAAGAAAAACATCATCAACTTGACTCCTGAAGAACTTCTTAAAGCTCAATCAGAAATCCAAGCACTCAGCAAGGATGTTGATGCTTACAATGCTGACTGGCAAGGAGCCAAGGTGAGATTCGTCACTCTGACGAAGAAAATGTCAACTGTTGCAGCTCCATCGCAACAAGAAAATCCTCAGGCTGAAGAATCTGCTCATCCTGCTGAAGAACATGCCAGCACTGCTGATGACTTTCAGCGTGCTGATGAAAACACAAGTTCCAGGGTTGATGACTCCATTCCAGCTGCTGAAGAAATTCCCAGGGCATCCCCTAGTGGTGCGCCTGAAGAATCTGAAGGAAACAGGGCAACTGCACCAGTTGTGCCTGAAGAAACTGTACCACAATCCTCAGCTCCACCTGCGCCAACACCAACTCCAATTCTTCCTTCTGCTTATGAAGTGAAGAAGACAAAGGCTGCAGAACGAGCTGCAGTGAAGAAAAGGAAGGCATCAGCTGCGTCAAATTCTTCGGCTGCGAAGAAAATGAAGCCAATGACCAGCTCGATTGAAAATCCTATCGATGCCATTCCCATTTCCTCCATGTCATCCAAGGAAATTGTTCCCTTTGGAGAAGAATACACGATCCCAAGTGGATCAGATGAAGAAAATCAATCTGTTGCTACTTCAGAACAGCTTGATGAAGAAATTGAAGTGGAAGCTTTCCCTTCAACTCCTCTTGCTTCCTCACCCGTGCCTCAGTTCACAGCTGAAGAGGCAGGTGTTGAGGAAATTGCAAAAGAAGATGAAGACGTGGATATTGGGTGCACTACACCTGTGATGAACGATGACTTTTGGGAAAGTCAGCACCCCAATACTCCTCTCTTCACTCCGCTTCAACAAGTTCCTCAGTCACCAGCTACTACTGTTCAAATGGGCTCTGAAGAAACTCATCCCACATCGTCTGTCAACGAAGAGATTCCAGCCACTAGCGCTGAAGAACCCACTGCTGATCCTCAAACTGCACAAGGAGAGGAACCAGAAATTCCTCAGCCTGAAGAACCTGAGCTCGCGATTCCAGAGGTTGTGCTGCAAATCACTGATATTCCTCTGCCCAAGCCAAAGAATCCGTTCTCAAGCAAGCAGAAATTCAAGGCTGAAGACTTCTTTTCTGAGCACGTATTCTTCACTACTTACAATCCTTATGACTCTGCTCGAATGAGGAAAAGACGCTTCTGGACTCCAACTCAAGCAAACTTCTATTCCTCAGTGCTATTTGACAAGGACAAGATCTTCGACCATGAGCATATTCCTCATGTGGACATGGAATCACTGCCGTGCTTCGAACCAGTACTCCGTGTTCTTCACGATGCAGGGCTGCTGAATTTCTGCACTGATATATGTGACTGGAATGAAGAACTCATTCTTCAGTTCTATGCCACCCTGCACATCACCGGAGATGCTGAAGACATCAACTCATGGGTTCTGGATTGGATGACTGAAAATACTCACTACAAGGCACCAGCAACTGAATTGCTTCATGTCCTTCCTCTTGATCCTCCCCATGAATCTACTCGTTGCCTCTACAATGAACGTGAGCTGTCTGATCACTTTATGCAAGTGCTTATGAAGCCATTGAAGCCAGGCCAAGCCCCTCGAACCAAATTCCTCGTCAAGGATTTGCTGTATGTGCCTCGGACTGTGTATAGAATCTTGACGAAGACAATGAGTCCAATCAAAGGCCACGACTCAAATGACGAAGACGTCGTTGGCATCATGAAGAACATGCTTTTCAATATCATTCATGGCGTTCCAGTCAACTTCCATGATTTCTTCATGAGGACTCTGGCCAATATTGCAATGTCACCTTTTGAGCTGAAGCCATATGCGCCTTGGATCATGAGATTCATAAGGACAAGATCTTCACTGAACTACAAGGCTGACACTCTGAACCATGGCAGCTTCCTGCCGCCCATTGAAGTCCTTAAGCGACCAATTTCATCATCTGATGACAAGGGCAAGGCAGCAGCTGTAATTGATGAAGGCACTCGTCCATTGGATGGTCAGTTTCGCAAGGCTGCATCTTACTCCACCAATGACGATTCTGCTACGCATGATACTGCCGCAAATACCTCAACCAAGCAACAACCTCAAGCCACAGCACCCAGGGTGATGACTGATCGTGAGTTACTCCTCAGTCTTCATCAGAAGGTTGATCGCAATCAGAAATGGGTCAAGCGCCAATTTGCTGCAATTCTACACAATATGACCTCAATGCATAATGCAGTGAAGAAAAACCAGTACTACCTTCATGAAACCCTCAACCGCACCTGGGCTGTTCTGAATCATGTCTATTCCGCGGAAGAATTGAAGACTATGGGTCTTCAGGAAGCTTATGACTGGTCTGCACCACCTCCGAAGAAATTCAAGAGAGTCAAAGTTCCTGATTTGGTGGCCAGCTCTTATTCTTCATCGTGCGAAACTGATGAATATGAAGATTTGGACGACACTGCGGCAGGCCCTACTTCAACAACCAACCCCGACAATGCTAGCGCTCCTCCATCGACTTGAATGTCTTCAGGGGCGTTAGTCCTCAGTTTCGATCCTTTTGGTCATTTGATGACAAAGGGGGAGAAATCTGAGTTAGTCTTCAAGCGGGTTTATACTATGGGCGTTTTTTATTAAGTTACAACTCTTGTTCTTCCGAAACTTTTATTGGATCGAGTTGTAATCCTAAATCCGATGGTGCCCTGATACTTTTGAACGGTGCATTGTGCTGACTTTGCACTGTGCTCTGATACTCTTGATCGTGCTTCTGATGCTCTGATTTTGATACGTATTATGGTCTGATGTTTTTAAAGCACTAAGCTCTGAATGTGATATTTGAGCTCTGATACTTTTGATGTGCTATTCTGCATGCTTATTCCTCGTTAAATATCATTGCACGCATGCTGAGTCTCATCAGGCACCATATTTCATCATGCATTTCAAATTCTTCATAGTATATATATCAAATGCGTGTATGAATTACAAGATATAGGGGGAGTTCTCCATGATTCAATTCTTCAAATGTGCACTGCCTCAAAAGCAAATTCCTCATTATGCACATATTCAGGGGGAGTTCTTCTATATCTTGCAATCAAATTCCTCAATATTAGTATTTACACTTCATATGTTTATCCCCGTTGAAAACTTAACCTATGTTGTCATCAATCACCAAAAAGGGGGAGATTGTAAGTGCATCTAGTGCCCCTTAGTGATTTTGGTGTATTGAAGACTTATAGGTTAAGTAACTGATGCGTTTGTGAGTGTACACAGGTCTATAAGTCTATGAGGAGTTTGATATTTACAGAGAAAGTCGACCCCTAAAAATGAAGTTCTTTGACTGAAGACTTTGATATTCTGAAGACTTTCTGAAGACTTTGAAAGTGAAGAAATTGGTGTGACCATGAAGACTTGATATTCATTCGAGGAATATGAAGCGTGAAGACTTTTGTTTTCGTAGTTTTATTTTCTCTTTCTTGAGTCATAAGAAACAACGTACTATTAAAGGGGGTCGAGGAAATACTAAGAAAAATTTCCATGTGATGCTCAACTCAAAATCCTACACCTACCAATCCCTTCGAGTGAAGCCATTGGAAATCTCATACAGTTCAGTCAAATTCTTCAGTGACAGAGACGCAGTCCTTCTGGTCACTGATGACTTTGCTCTGACTGAGGAGTTAGGAATTCGCCAGTGCGAATTGCCTACACAGTGAGGAACATGATAGCCCTGAGGACTTTGAAAGTCAAATTTCCGACCGTTGCTGTGCTGCGCGCCGGCGGACCAAAATATCTTATCCACCTAACGGTCATATCATTGAAGGGCATTTATGTCTTATCATGTCGGGCTGCTCCCAAGGCTATAAATAGCCGCCCCCTACAACCACTAGTTGGTTGGCTGCTCCGAGAGAACTTGATACTTGTCATTTGAGAGCAACCCATCCTCCGAGGACTTTGAGCGAAAATCATCAAGTGAGGAATATCCCAAAACCAAACCCACAAAACCCCAAGTGATTGAGCATCACTGAAGAAATTGATCCTGCGTGGATCCGACGCTTGTTACCTTTGAAGACTGTGCTTCTTCCAGACGGTTAGGCGTCAAGGTCTAGAGCATCCAAGAGGAATTGTGGATCGCCGAGTGACCAAGTCTGTGAAGGTTTGGAAGTCACCTGAAGACTTACCACGAGTGATTGGACGAGGCCTGCGTGGTCTTAGTTCAAGGAGAATACGGTGAGGACTGGGTGTCCTGAGTTGCGGCTCAGAGACTGGGTGTCCGGGACTGCGTGTCCTCGAGTTTAAATACTCAGCCGCTCCAACCAGACGTACAACTGAGACAGCAGTTGGAACTGGTTTACCAAATCATTGTCTTCACCAACTGACTGGTTCTATTTCCTCAACTCATCCATTTCCTCATTCTGTGTTGCATGTTGTTCATATCTGTGCTTGAAGACTTTGACTGAAGACTTTCACAAATTCCTCAGTTCAATTTCTTCAGTATGTTTGTCTTCATCTTGTTATCCTGTGTTTACGATTCCTGTACTCTGTTCTAGTCTTCATTTCATCATGCTGACTATGTGTGTAATCTGTTATGTTTACCTCTGAGTACTTATTCCGCTGCAAATAGTTCTTCGCTAAGGAATTTCCTCACCGGCAAATTCCTCAGTGAAGAATTTCATAAAAATCGCCTATTCACCCCCCCTCTAGTCGATATAACGCACTTTCACATTTCTCTTCAGCGATGAAATGGTTAAGCATATGACTTTGACCAGGAGTCAGTGGCAGATCCGGAATGGGAGTGTTTGGATCCTGATGCCATAGGTCAATGAAGTCAAGGATCTTCTTCGGATCCAAAAGCAGAGGCACACCTGTTCTTTTGGCTCTAGCGGCCTTGGTCAGTCTGTCTCTGATGATTTCTTCAAGTTCTTCATCAGAAGCTTCATCATCAGAAGGCACATTGAATGCAACCTGTTTCTTCTTTGGACTTGGCCGAGGACCACGTCCAGCTGTTGCCTTTGTCTTTAGCAGAGTGGGGCCTGTTGAGGACATTGGTGCAGCTGAGGAACTTGCTGAGACACCAGAAGCAATTGAGAAACCCTGAGTCCTTTGACAAGTGGCCAGATGCACAGGCGTTGAGGACTTAGAAGGAGCTGCTGAGGATTTTGCATGAGCAGCAGCAGTCTGAGGAATTTGCCGTGAGGGCGCGGCTGAGGAACTGGGCCATGAGGGCGCTGACGGTGAAGCACTTGGCTTGCGAGCAGGCTTCTTAGGCATTGATTTCCTCGGCTTGACCGAGGGCTCAGCAGCGGCAGCAGCAGCAGAATCCTCATTGAATTTCCTCACTGCCTCCTTGGCCTGTCTTGCCAATTTGGCTTGACGCCTGGACCATTCTTCAGGAAAGTCTTCACCACTCTTGATGCTAGTGGGATCAGCGATTTGGCCAGGTGCCAGAGGAGCTCTTGGGCATGGAGGGTTCAAAGCGAATTTCCTCATGTACTTGGGAGTGACATAGTGGTATTCTCTCCATTCTCGTGCCCATCTTCTTTCTATCCTCTGTATGCGCACTTTGCGCTGATTTTTGGTCTCCTTGCCAAACTTGGATTCATCAGGTGTGCAGTAGTCTTTGTATATTTCCTCAGGAATCTCAAAGGCAGTCATGACTTCCTGTTTCTTTCCTCCCTTCTGAGGTCTCTTGCCTTCTGCCATTTTCTTCAGGTGAGGAATTTGAACAATAGAGCACTCTGAAGAAGTATGCAGTTTTTCTTCGAGGAACGCTGCAAATGAGTTAAGTTGATGAGAACCTAGTGATTCAGCAGCGGACATGAGTACCTGTGAACAGAGTGTAGGTGCGAGGAATTTGGAGAGGTCATATGCGTTCTCAGAAGATTTTCCAAAAGGAACAAGTTTTGAGGAATTTGACCAGTTGAGCCTTGAGGAATTTCACTAAGCGTTTCGTCTTAGGTTCCAGAGTTGTACAGATTGAAAATCCGCACAATTGAGGAATCTTGAAGAAATGAATGCTTAGAGAGATCAATCAAGAGCATATAGTGTGTGAGGTGTTCATATGTGAAGATTTGAAGAGCAAAAACACCTTTGAAGATTTTCAGAAAGATTCGAGAATCAACACAAGTAATAAAAGTGACTTTTAATTACCCGAAATGAAGAACACAACGAACAGAGATGAACTGTAGTGAAGTTCGTCACGTTAGATCTCCCACGCCCTAACTTGGCAGAGGGAGACGGCTACGACGGCGGCAGAGTGAAGATTTCCGCGGCCGGCGCGAGTACGACGGCGATGAGGTCGAGGCAGTGAAGCTTTTCCTCACCGGCGGCGATGGAGTAGTGGCGGCGCTAGGGTTTGAGGAGAGCTCGAGCGAGAGACAGCGATCGAGCAGAGTAAATGAAGTGAGGAGGGTAGAGGGGTATTTATAGCCACGGTGAAAAACTGTTCTCCCAAAGATTTTGGGACGAACGTGCCCCTGCCCTTTCTCCTTCACGCGACATGTGTCACCCACGTACTGTGCAGATGAGATCGTGTAAGATCGTGGGTGATTAAACTAATACATCGTGGGATGTGGAACGGTTTGAGCGGCAAAACCGAAAACTTGGATAAGATTTGTTTAAAAGATTCGTACGCAATTTCTTCAGCTGTCAAGGACCAGTGAAGACTTTGAACGAGTTTCAATCAGAACGCACATGAATAATTTGTGAATAGATTGGATTGAGTATAGCATAGAGGGGGAAGGGTCCGATCAGATTCACTTAGCAGAAATCGCAACTTGAAGAAATAGCAATAAGTGAATGCTGTAGAGGACATAAACTCATATATATATATATATATATATATATATATATATATATATATATATATATATATATATATATAGCCAATGAAGAAAAACGACGGAAACATTGAAGATTTTGCAAAGTTGAAGAATTTGAAAAACTGAGGAATTTCAAAAACGAGGAAAAACTCAAATTGAAGATTTTCAACTTTTGTGGTGGCATAGCCCACCGTATAAGAATGATGATTTCAGACACCGCGTACAATTGTCGTAGGGTTCTGAGAATCAAATTCTTCATTAATTTATTCACACTTAGAGTGTTATTCTTCATTGATTGAAGAAAAACGTTTCTTCATGTGTTGCACATCTAAGTCATCAATTATGTATAAGGGTTAGGATGTGTGTCCTTTTCAAAGAACATTCGAAGATTCTAAGATATTTAGCTCACACCGCAACTTGCTAAATCTCTTCTCATCCAAGGGCTTGGTGAAGATATCAGCTAGCTGTTCTTCAGTCTTCACATGCTCGATGGAGATATCGCCCTTCAGCACATGATCACGAAGAAAATGATGACGAATCTGGATGTGCTTAGTCTTCGAGTGCTGAACTGGGTTGTGAGCAATCTTGATGGCACTCTCATTGTCGCAGAGGAGAGGCACATTCTTCACGTTGACGCCATAGTCCTTGAGGGTTTGCTTCATCCAAATCAGTTGAGCACAGCATGAGCCAGCAGCAATGTATTCAGCTTCAGCAGTAGACAGTGATACACAGTTCTGTTTCTTTGAGGACCAACAGACCAAAGATCGTCCGAGGAAATGACAAGTGCCAGATGTTGACTTGCGGTCCACACGATCACCAGCATAGTCAGAGTCAGAACACCCAATGATATCAAAAGCAGAGCCCTTGGGGTACCATAATCCTAGTGTTGGTGTGTGAGCTAGATATCGAAGAATATGCTTCACAGCCTTATGGTGTGATTCCTTCGGTGAAGCTTGAAATCGGGCACACATGCAAACACTAAGCATTATATCTGACCTAGATGCACATAAGTACAATAAAGAACCAATCATGGAGCGGTATAACTTGTGATTGAAATCAATACCATTTTCATCAGTGCATAGATGGCCATTTGTGGGCATAGGAATTTTGACGCCTTTGCAATCTTGCATGCCGAATTTCCTCAGTACATCTTTGAGGTATTTCTCCTGAGATATGAATATGCCATTCCGCTGCTGACGAATTTGAAGACATAAGAAGAATTTCAACTCTCCCATCATAGACATTTGATATTCTTCACTCATCATATAGGCAAATTCATCACTATATCGTTGGTTAGTACAGCCAAAGATAATATCATCAACATATATTTGGCACACAAACAGTTCACCATCATATGATTTAGTAAATAGAGTAGGGTCAAGTGAACCGGGTGTGAAGCCATTCTTCACGAAGAATTCCTTCAGTGTGTCATACCACGCCCGAGGGGCTTGCTTGAGGCCATAGAGGGCCTTATTGAGTCTGAAGACTTTGTCAGGATTCTTGGGATCTTCAAAACCTGGGGGTTGAGCAACATATACTTCTTCCTCAAGCTTACCATTGAGGAATGCACTTTTCACATCCATTTGATATAAGATGATATCATGATGGTTAGCATAGGCAAGTAAAATGCGAATAGCCTCAAGTCTAGCAACAGGTGCAAAAGTTTCATCGAAATCAATTCCTTCAACCTGTGTGTAGCCTTGAGCTACTAGTCGTGCCTTATTCCTCACCACAAGGCCATTTTCATCTTGCTTGTTGCGATAGATCCACTTTGTGCCAATGATATTATGCTTGCGAGGATCTGGGCGATTGACCAATTCCCAGACATTGTTCAACTCGAACTGATGTAATTCTTCTTGCATAGCCTGAATCCACTCCGGCTCTAGAAATGCTTCATCTACCTTAGTGGGCTCTGAGATAGAGACAAAAGCATAGTGCCCACAAAAGTTAGATAAGTGTGAGGCTTTTGAGCGGGTGAGAGGACCTGGTGCGCTGATGTCATCGATGATCTTCTCCACTTGCACTTCTTTTGCAACGCGTGGATGAGTTGGTTGTTGCTGAGGAATTTGATCAGCATTTTCTTCAGCACCATTTTCCTCATCATGTTCTTCAGGTGCATCAGCTCGACATTCTTCACGAACAGGAATGAATTCTTCAGTAGATTCTTCAGTAGGAATGACATCCTCAGTTGCCTTGAGCTTGATAGCATCCTCAGGTGCTGGTTCATCTAACACAGAAGGTAGGTGCTCTCTTTGCGAGCCATTAGTTTCATCGAACCGCACATCTACAGTGTCAATAATCTTGTGAAGAACAATGTTGAAGACTCTGTAGGTGTGCGAGTCCTTTCCGTAACCAAGCATAAAACCTTCATGTGCTTTCGGTGCAAATTTAGAGTTGTGGTGAGGATCTCTAATCCAACATTTAGCACCGAAGACTTTGAAATAACTCACATTTGGTTTCTTGTCAGTGAGGAGTTCATAGGCAGTCTTCTTGAAGAATTTGTGAAGATATACTCTGTTGATGATGTGGCAGGAAGTATCAATTGCATCAATCCAGAAACGCTGAGGCGTTTTGTATTCATCAAGCATAGTGCAAGCCATCTCAACAAGAGTTCTGTTCTTGCGCTCCACGACGCCATTCTGCTGAGGAGTATAGGGAGCAGATAATTCATGAGTGATACCAAGTTCATCAAGATAGGCATCAAGACCAGAATTCTTGAACTCAGTGCCATTGTCACTTCTGATGTGCTTGATCTTCACACCAAAGTTGGTTGAAGACCTTGAGGAAAATCGTTTGAAGACTTCCTGCACTTCATGTTTGTAAGTAACAATGTGTACCCATGTGTATCGAGAATAATCATCAACAATGACAAAACCATATAGAGATGCATCATTAGTGACTGCTGAATAATGATTCGGTCCGAAGAGGTCCATGTGAAGCAATTCGAATGGACGGGTAGTGGTCATGATAGTCTTCGCTGGGTGCTTGGCCTTGGTCATTTTTCCGGCTTCACATGCTCCGCATAAGTGATCCTTGAGGAATTTGACATTCTCAATGCCAATGGCATGCTTCTTCTTTGCAAGCGTGTTCAAATTCCTCATGCCTGCATGACCAAGTCGTCAATGCCATAGCCAGCCTTCTGAAGCTTTTGCAAGTAGACACATGGCTGGTTGTGGTCCTGTAGAGAAATCAACAATATACAGGTCTCCTCTCCTAAAGCCTTCGAAGACTTTGGAATTGTCAGCTTCCATAATCACAACACAGCGATACTTGCCAAAGACAACAACCATATCAAGATCACAAAGCATTGAGACTGACATGAGATTGTATCCTAAGGACTCAACAAGCATGACTTTGTCCATGTGCTTATCCTTAGAGATAGCAACCTTACCAAGACCCAATACCTGACTTTTGCCTTTGTCAGCAAATATGATATGCTTCAGAGGTGACGGTGATAAAGGAGCATCCATCAATAGATTCTTGTCACCAGTCATGTGATTTGTACATCCACTATCGAGGACCCATTCAGTGGTTTTGGGTTGATCATCCTGCAGATGAATTAGTATAACTTACAATCTCATATGCTTCATCAGTGAAGAATATGATATCAAGTTCATCAGATGAATTTTATCAAGCAGTAAACAGGTATAGCAGTATGAGGACGTGTGAAATGAAAGATCATTTCATCATGATTCGCCTGCGTCCTTTCAGGCATTTTGTCAGGTCCCCAGCAAATTCTTCAGACGTTAGAGCACGTCTGGAGACCTGACCCTGCAGAAGAGATTAGTTCTTTATCTTCACCACCCACATTTGGAGGGGTGGCAAAGAATTCATCATCCTGCGAGCACCATGTGAGAAAGGAGGCAAAGATGCCAAACCATTTCGCTTAGCATGAGAGAGGTTAGGGTATGCATATGAATAAGCAGAGTAATTCTTCGAGGACTTATGAACATAATGGTTTGAAGAATAATGCACACATTCATAGCCCTTAGCTTTGCCCTGCGAGACAGATTTGTTAGCACAATGATACTCATGTGAGGACTTTGATCCAGTTGAGGAATTTGATCCTCGTGAAGAATTTGGTCCATATGAGGATTTGGATCCATATGAAGAGTTTGATCTGGGGTTCCTGTTCTTCACAGGTGGTGTCATGAGGACATTCACCTGAAGACTTTCAACACAACTTTTGGGTACCCAGATTTTCTTCATAGGGGAACCGTTCCTGCAGTTAGTGCCAACATATCTACCAAATACTTCACCATTCTGATTTTTGAAAAGTTTATAGTTGGAGTCAAATGACTCATCAGAAGAATGAGGAGATTCACATGTAAAGCCAGACAAGTTAGATGGATCAACTGGAGGTCCCTTTGCAGCAACCCATGAGGTTTTGGGATACTGCTCAGGCTTCCAATATGTTCCATCGGCGTTGAGTTTCCTCTCAAAGGCAATACCCTCTTTCCTTGGGTTTCTGTTGAGGATCTGCTTTTTGAGCACATCACAAAGTGTCTGATGCCCTTTGAGGCTTTTGTACATGCCTGTCATGTACAATTCCTTCAGCCCTGCATCGTCAGTGATACTAGCAATGTCCTCAGATGAGGAATTAGTGATAGCAGAGGCAGATGAAGAATTTGTAACAGTTGAAGCATTTGAACATTCAGGTGAAGAATTTGCAGATTCACGTTCAATGCACTTTAAGCATGGAGGAACAAATTCTTCCTGAGAAGCGCTGATTTGTTGAGCTAGTAATGAATCGCGCTCCTTCTGAAGATCTTCATAACACACTCTTAGCTTTTCAAGATCTGCCTTTCTTTGAATAGCTTCAAGAGAAAGCTTCTCATTGTCTTGCTTTTCTTGAAGAAATTCATAAGAAAGTTTCTCATGATCAGACAAGAGAGAGTTATGATGACCTTGAAGATTATCATACTTAGACTGAAGTCTCTGAAGATTTTCAGTCAGGGCTTTAGTGCGATCCATTTCTTCACCCAACATATCATCACTTTTATCTAGCATGTTTTGAACCTTCTCAAGAGCCCGTTGTTGTTTCACAGCAATTTTAGCAAGTTTAGAGTAGCTAGGTTTAAGATCCTCATCAGATTCATTTTCAATAGAATCAGAGGAGTTGTATTTGAGTACCTTAGCTCCTTTTGCCATGAAGCAATAGGTGGGAGCGTAGCCATCATTATCTTCAGTATGCTTGTTGGTGGAGTCAGTTTCTTCAGTGTTGAAGATGGACTTGCTGACAAAAGCAGTAGCAACGGCCAGACTCGCCACACCAGACTCAGATTCTTCAGACTCCTCCTCTTCATCATTTTCCTCAGATTCAGCTTCAGAGTCCATTTCCTTGCCAATGAATGCCCGAGCTTTCTTGGAGCTGCCCTTCTTGTGAGATGAAGACTTTGATGGTTTTCAAGACGAAGATTTTGATGATTTCTTCTTCTTCTTCATATCATCAGAACTGTAGTCCTTGTATTTCTTCTTCTTCATTTCCTTTTCCCACTAAGGACAATCTTGAATATAGTGACCAGGCTTCTTGCATTTGTGGCAAAGTCTTCTCTTGTAGTCACTGGATGAAGAATCATTTCCTCTTGAGGATTTTCCAAAACGACCACGTCATGTGAACTTCTGGAATTTCTTCACAAGGAGAGCTAGATCCTGGCTCAGTTCTTCAGGATCACCAAGGCTACTACCAGAATCGTCACATTCAGAGTCAGACACAACCTTAGCCTTCAGGGCACGTGGTTTGCCATAGTTTGAGCCATAGAGATCTCTCTTTTCAGCAAGCTGGAACTCGTGAGTGTTAAGCCTTTCGAGGATATCAGCAGGATCAAGAGACTTATAGTCAGCACGCTCTTGTATCATCAGTCCCAGAGTATCAAATGAGGAATCAAGCGATCTTAGCAGTTTCTTCACAACTTCATGGTCAGTGATGTCAGTGGCACCGAGGGCTTGAAGCTCATTTGAGATGTCAGTGAGGCGATCGAAGGTTTGTTGGACATTTTCGTTGTCGAGTCTTTTGAAGCGGTTGAAGAGATTCCGAAGAACATCAACTCGAGAGTCACGCTGAGTTGAGACTCCTTCATTTACTTTGGACAGCCTATCCCAGATAAGCTTAGCAGTTTCCAAAGCACTCACTCTTCCATACTGTCCTTTGCTCAGATGGCCACAGATGACATTCTTCGCTTGAGAGTCGAGTTGTTTGAATCTCTTCACATCGGTAGCGGTCAGTGTTTCAGTGACAGCGGGGACACCATTTTCCACAACATACCAGAGATCATTATCAATTGCCTCAAGATGCATTCGCATCTTGTTCTTCCAGTAGGGGTAGTCCGTTCCATCAAAGGTAGGACACCCAGCCGAGACCTTGATCATACCTGCGGTCGACATAACTAGAACTCCAGGTGGTTAAACCAAAATCACACAGAACAAGGGAGTACCTTGCTCTGATACCAATTGAAAGTGCGTTATATCGACTAGAGGGGGGGTGAATAGGCGATTTTTATGAAATTCTTCACTGAGGAATTTGCCGGTGAGGAAATTCCTTAGCGAGGAACTACTAGGAGCGGAATATGTACTCAGAGGTAAACATAACAGGATACACACATAGTCAGCATGATGAAATGAAGACTAAGAACAGAGTACGGGAAGCGTAAACACAGGACAACAAGATGAAGACAAACAGACTGAAGAAATTGAACTGAGGAATTTGTGAAAGTCTTCAGTCAAAGTCTTCAAGCACAGATATGAACAACATGCAACACAGAATGAGGAAATGGAAGAGTTGAGGAAATAGAACCAGTCAGTTGGTGAAGACAATGATTTGGTAAACCAGTTCCAACTGCTGTCTCAGTTGTACGTCTGGTTGGAGCGGCTGAGTATTTAAACTCGAGGACACATAGTCCCGGACACCCAGTCTCTGAGCCGCAACTCAGGACACCCAGTCCTCACCGTATTCTCCTTGAACTAAGACCACGCAGGCCTCGTCCAATCACTCGTGGTAAGTCTTCAGGTGACTTCCAAACCTTCACAGACTTGGTCACTCGGCGATCCACAATTCCTCTTGGATGCTCTAGACCTTGACGCCTAACCGTCTGGAAGAAGCACAGTCTTCAAAGGTAACAAGCGGCGGATCCACGTAGGATCAATTTCTTCAGTGATGCTCAATCACTTGGGGTTTTGTGGGTTTGGTTTTGGGATTTTCCTCACTTGATGATTTTCGCTCAAAGTCCTCGGAGGATGGGTTGCTCTCAAATGACAAGTGTCAAGTTCTCTCGGAGCAGCCAACCAACTAGTGGTTGTAGGGGGCGGCTATTTATAGCCTGGGGAGCAGCCCAACATGATAAGACATAAATGCCCTTCAATGATATGACCGTTAGGTGGATAAGATATTTTGGTCCGCCGGCGCGCAGCACAGCAACAGTCGGAAATTTGACTCTCAAAGTCCTCAGGGCTATCATTTCCTCACTGTGTAGGCAATTCGCACTGGCGAATTCCTAACTCCTGAGCAAAGTCCTCAGTGAACAGAAGAAGTGCGTCTCTGTCACTGATGAATTTGACTGAACTGTATGAGATTTCCAATGGCTTCACTCGAAGGGATTGGTAGGTGTAGGATTTTGAGTTGAGCATCACATGGAAATTTTTCTTAGTATTTCCTCGACCCCCTTTAATAGTACGTTGTTTCTTATGACTCAAGAAAGAGAAAATAAAACTACGAAAACAAAAGTCTTCACGCTTCATATTCCTCGAATGAATATCAAGTCTTCATGGTCACACCAATTTCTTCACTTTCAAAGTCTTCAGAAAGTCTTCAGAATATCAAAGTCTTCAGTCAAAGAACTTCATTTTTAGGGGTCGACTTTCTCTGTAAATATCAAACTCCCCATAGACTTATAGACCTATGTACACTCACAAACGCATCAGTTACTTAACCTATAAGTCTTCAATACACCAAAATCACTAAGGGGCACTAGATGCACTTACACAAATACAATGTCAACTACATGATCATGCAAAGAGAAATATGACAATGATGATGCGTGTCATAATAAACGGAACGGTGGAAAGTTGCATGGAAATATATCTCGGAATGTCTATGGAAATGCCATAATAGGTAGGTATGGTGTCTGTTTTGAGTAAGGTATATGGTGGGTGTATGGTACCAGCGCAAGTTGCATGGCACAAGAGAGGCTAGCAATGGTGGAAGCGTGAGAGTGCGTATAATCCATGGACTCAACATTAGTCATAAAGAACTCATATACTTATTGTAAAAATCTACAAGTCATTGAAAACAAAGTACTACGCGCATGCTCCTAGGAGGATAGATTGGTAGGAAAAGACCATCGCTCGTCCCCGACCGCCACTATAAGGAAGACAACCAATAAATAAATTGTGCTCCAACTTCATCACAAAGCGGTTCAAGATACGTGCATGCTACGGGAATCACAAACTTTAACACAAGTATTATTAAAATTCATAATTACTCCACTAGCATGACTCTAATATCACCATCCTCATATCTGAAAACAATTATCAAGCATCAAATTGATCATAGCATCCCATTCACTTTCTATGATAGTTTTTATTATACCCAACTTGGATGCCCATCATTCTAGGACCAATTTTATAATCACAGCAAATACCATGTTGTTCTATAAGACTCACAAAATAATATAAGTGAAGCATGAGAGATCAACAATTTCTACAAAATTAAACCACCGCCGTGCTCTAAAAGATATAAGTGAAGCACTAGAGCAAAACCATCTAGCTCAAAAGATATAAGTGAAGCGCATAGAGTATTCTAATAAATTTCAAATCAAGTGTGTCTCTCCCAAAAGGTGAGTACAGCAAGGATGATTGTGGTAAACTATAAATCAAAGACTAATATCATACAAGACGCTCCAAGCAAAACAGATAGCATGTGGTGAATAAAAATATAGCTCCAAGTAAAGTTACCAATAAATGAAGACGACAGAGGGGATGCCTTCCGGGGCATCCCCAAGGTAAGGCTTTTGGTTGTCTTTAAATATCTTGGGGTGCCATGGGCATCCTCAAGCTTAGGCTCTTGCCACTCCTTATTCCGTAATCCATCAAATCTTTACCCAAAACTTGAAAACTTCACAACACAAAACTCAACAAGAAATCTCATAAGCTCCATTAGTGCAAGAAAGAAAAACCACCACATAAGGTACTGTAATGAACTCATTATTTATTTATATTGGTGTTAAACACACTGTATTCCAACTTCTCTATGGTTCATACCCCCCGATACTAGCCATAGATGCATCAAAATAAGCAAACAACACACAAAAAACAGAATCTGTCAAAAACAAAACAGTCTGTAGCAATCTGTAACTTTTGAATACTTATGGAACTCTAAAACTCCTACCAAAATAGGAAGTCCTGTGAAATTTGTCTATTGATCTACTGCAAAAATAATCAACGCAAAATCATGTTTCTGTGATTTATAAAAATTATTCTCATGCATGCAAAAGTTTCTATTTTCAGAAGAATCAAATTAACTATCCCCGTAGGTTATCCTATAGGTTCTACTTGGCACAAACACTAATTAAAACATAAAACCACATGTAAACAGAAGCTAGATGAATTATTTATTACTAAACATAAGCAAAAAAGCAAGAAACAAAGATAAAATTGGGTTGCCTCCCAACAAGCGCTATCGTTTAACGCCCCTAGCTAGGCGTAAAGCGAGAATAGATCTATGTATTGCCATCTTTGGCATTCAATTCATAAGTGGCTCGCATGATAGATTCACAAGGTAATTTGACTTTCTTTCTTGGAAAGTGTTCCATGCCTTTCCTTTATGGAAATTGGAATCTATTATTCCCTTCCTTCATTTCAATAATTGCACCAATCGTTCTAAGGAAAGGTCTACCAAGAATAATAGGACATGAAAGATTGCAATCTATATCAAGAACGATAAAATCTACGGGCACATAATTCCTATTTACAACAATAATAGCATCAATGATCCTTCCCATAGGTTTCTTAATGGTGGAATCCGCAAGGTGCAAGTTTAAAGAGCAATCATCAAAATCATGGAAACCTAGCACATCACATAAAGTTTTCGGAATCGTGGAAACACTAGCACCCAAATCACATAAAGCATAGCATTCATGATCTTTAATTTTAATTTTTATAGTAGGTTCTCACTCATCATAAAGTTTTCTAGGTATAGAAACTTCCAATTCAAGTTTTTCGTCATAAGATTGCATCAAGGCATCAACAATATTTTTGGTAAAAGCTTTATTTTGACTATAAGCATGAGGAGAATTCAACACGGATTGCAACAAGGAAATACAATCTATTAAAGAACAATTATCATAATTAAATTCCTTGAAATCCATAATAGTGGGCTCAATGCTAGTTAAAGTTTTGACCTCTCCAATCCCACTTCTATCAGATTTAGCATCAAGATCTAAAAACTCCGAATCATTGGGACGCCTTTTAACTAAAGTTGACTCATCTCCAGTCCCATCATTATCAAGATTCATATTTCAAAACAAAGATATAATAGGGAACTCATCTTCATCATCATTGTGTTGATCCCTATCTATGTAATCGATTCCGTGAGCTATATATAATAAAGATTAGTTTTGAGTCGAGGGCTTTGCTATCTTGATATGATCCTGAGGGAATAAAAGAAAGAGAAAGAATAAAAAGAAATAAAAAGATCATATTGATCTTATGGAGAGTAATGACTTCACGTATAAAGAGTATGATGAATAAAAGTTGTTGAGAGTTGACAAACATAGTTTTGGTCATCGTTGCAATTAATAGGAAGTAATAAAGAAAGAGAAGTTTTCACATATAAATATACTATCTTGGACATCATCTATGATTGTGAGCACTCATTAAAATATGACATGCTAAAAAGTTGATGTTGGACAAGGAAGACAATGTAATGGGTTATGTTTTCTTATATCCGAAATAAATTATATTGTCATGGATCGTCCAACATATTGAGCTTGCCTTTCCCCCTCATGCTAGCTAAATTCTCTGCACCAAGTAGAGATACTACTTGTGCTTCCAAATATCCTCAAACCCAGTTTTGCCATGAGAGTCCACCATATCTACTAATGGATTGAGTAAGATCCTTCAAGTAAGTTGTCATTGTTTCAAGCAATAAAAATTGCTCTCTAAATATGTATGATTTATTAGTGTGGAGAAAATATGATTTATACGAGCTTGTGATATGGAAGAAATAAAAGCGACGGACTGCATAATAAAGGTCCCTATCACAAGTGGCAATATAAAGTGATGTTCTTTTGCATTAAGATTGTGTGCATCCAACCACAAAAGCATATGACAATCTCTTCTTCCCTCTGCGAGGGGCCTATCTTTTATTTTTGTCTTCTACCTTATACAAGAGTCATGGTGATCTTCACCTTTCCTTTTTATAGTTTACCCTTTGGCAAGAACTATGTGTTGGAAAGATCATGATATATATACCCGATTGGATGTAGGTTTTCATAAAGTATTATTGTTGACACAAGCAAAGTAGCCCGCTTGATGCGCAGGCTAGAACTTTAGAAAGTTTAATATTGAGAACATATTATTTGGTTTATCTAAAGAAAAATTGGGGACTAATGTGATGAGAACATAGTTTTGTCCACACTTCATTGATTTAAGACATGTTTAGTCAAGAGAATAAGGGGTCATGAAATTTGGTTGTATACATGTTCCTAACCTTGTGATGCCAATTAGAAGTTCGTGTTACACTGGTGACTATGGTCATTTTTGTTGAAATATTTATGAGATCTAAGCTTCTTCTATAAAACCCAAATCCACAAGAGAGAAAATCAATGCTTGATATTATGCACCATGTACAAAACTAAAACTTCAGATATCATAAATCTCAATTCAAAGCCACATTAACTACATATTTATGTGGACCATCACTGCAACATTTTCAAATGTTTTTTTACTTTCTGCTTTTAGTTGCTCTTCTGTACAGTTGAACTTGGTTTCTGGGTGGTAATAAAAGACTGTGGGGCTTTGCCATGCAGTAGGTAGTAAAAAATATATTTTCAAATGATTTTCTTGTGACCAGTATCAACAATGCATTTATTGTTTATGTGTTAAGGTTTGAAATACCAAAAGGTAGGAATTGTGCCTATAAAATTTGAAAGGTCGAGAACCTAAGAATATTCTTTACTATTACTTATTTTCCTCAAATCACATAAGCCTAATAGAAAGACAACTAATTTATTAGTTCATGACATACACTCGTCAACAACTTATTCAAAGGTAAATGCCTTGCAATACTTACTCGCACGTTTGCATATACTTGTCATTTTCTCACAATTCTCATTGGTATAATATATGTGCGGGATATTACATATTTCCAAAGTACAAAAAACCTCTCCCCTGACTGAAAAAATGCCCGCCATTTCCGCAATTGCCCGTTATAGCCCTGCAAAATCATTAGTCTCTGCTTTAAAACGTTGCTTAAGATTTCTCTTTCGTTAAACATAGAGCAAGTAGTTTTTACTGGTTTCACGCAATGCCTCAGAATATATGCTAAAAAGTTGTAAGATTGATATATTGAGTTTCTAGTTGTAAATGCGTGCAACCGTAATTTCCACCAATTATGTTTGTCCGTGCCTTTTAGTTGACCGTAAACATCTTAGAACTTCGAATATGAGTTAAGATGAATTTAGGGTGCAGTTATATAATATATGTCCACTAAAATCGCAATGGTACCTATGTTTTTATTTCATGAACACTTAATAGAGTTAAGGTAAGACAATTTTAGAAGACACCAAGCTTGTCTCACGCCTGAATCACAAGCAAAGAAAAAGTTGGCTCTTCACTTTCCTCTGACCATTGTGCACAACGCGACGGCATCAGGGGTCCCACCAAGCTGAACACTCACTTTCCCCTTTCTCCAGTCTTGTGTTCTTGTCTTCTCGGGAGCTCCCATGAGGGAAGCCGGTCCAGCTTTGATCCACCGCATGTGAGGACTGATCTGATGCTCCCCTCATTTCCTTCTTCATCGTCCTCACCTGCACGCACCCCACGTCAAGGGTAAGTGGTACGGCCACGCTGTGGCTTTCTAAAACAGCTGGTTTGGATCCCCCCGTGCCTCGTGGTCGTGGATCTCTCGGGCCAGTGAACGGCGATGGAGGGGTTGCAGGTCCCGAATAGCCGTTGCGCGAGGGAGGAGGCGAGCTCGTCGAAGTCGATTGTTGTTGCAGTCGGCGTCCATGGAGGCGATGAGGGTGTCGATCTCGTCCCCCGTAGCTAGCTTGGATCCTGCGCGAGTGTGAGGTTTCATGAAGGCATTGTCATCCACAAGCGCCGAACCGGACGCGTCGTTGTTGTCCCAAAGTGAGACATCTTATCACGCTGTCTTCATTCTTGATAGCTGCAGCCCGGCTCTGGCGTTGCATTCTTCCACCTGTAGGTCCCTCCTTCTCCCTTCCCCTTTTCTGATTTTTTGTGCGATTGCACCAGTATAATCTGCACCATTTATGTATTTTGTGTTGTTGCAGATCACCGGCAACCGAACGAGAGAGGAAGGGAGGAAGAGAGGTGGAAGACTGAAACTTGCGCTGCGAACTGCCGAGCAGCTTTTCGGGGTTTCTGTTATTAGGCTAGCTCACCAACGAGCTGCTGAAAAAGAGGGAGAAATGGTCGCCCACGAACGAGCCTACAGATCGCGCCATCCCACGATGCTCGTCGTGATCGAACCCTACATGCTCGCCACGATCTGCGTGATCCATGCCATCCCATGGCGCTGCATCGGGCGAGCTACAAAGCCGCTACCAACTAACCTGAAAACTACTGCATCTGTACGTGCACACACACACGCTGACAGACTGAATTTTATTCAGCTAACTAACTGAACTAACTGAACTTCTGAACATTCTGGTGCAGCTGATTACCTGACAAATCACCCCCTAATCTGCTGCACCTGAGTGACCCCAAGCCTGCTTCGTAGCTCACTGAACTGAGTCCTGCCCAGTGACTTGGTGAGAACATCTGCGACTTGATCACCCGTTCGTACATGCTCAACATCCACTCTACCCAGCTCAACACACTCTCGAATATAATGATACCTTAGATCAATATGTTTGCTCCGCTCATGATGGACTGGGTTTTTGCTGAGCTCAATGGCTGACTTGTTGTCGATCTTCAGCCTCACTTTCTGAACATCTTCGCCGAGCATCTCTGCTAGCAACCTGCTCAACCACACAGCCTGGGTAGCAGCCGTTGCTCCTGCTATATACTCTGCCTCGCACGATGACAGTGCTACTATCTTCTGCTTCTGTGAAGACCAAGTAACCACGCTCGATCCAAGGAAGAAAACAACTCCGGTGGTGCTCTTGCGATCATTGATATCTCCAGCATGATCACTGTCGCTGAAGCCCACCAACACTTCCCTTTCCCCTTTTCTAAAAATGCATCCGTAGCCAAGAGTGCCTTTGATGTACCGCAGAATCTGCTTCACTGCGACCCAGTGCTCTTTGCCTGGTGATTCCATGAATCTGCTGACAATCCCCACTGCATACGCGATATCAGGTCTGGTATTCACCAGATATCTCAAGCTCCCGATCACACTGTGATACTCTGCTGCGTCCTGAACTTGTCCACTGTTTTTCTTCAGTTTCAGGCGATTTTCCATGGGCGTGCTGCAAGAGTTGCAGTCAGTCATTCCTGCTTCCTCCAAGATCTTTGCCGCATAGCTTGACTGACACACTGTGATCCCATCAGCTTCTTGTTTCACCTCGATTCCCAGGTAATAACTGAGGAGACCCAGATCAGTCATCTGAAAGAGTTCCTGCATCTGTTTCTTGAAGTGTTCAATGGCTGCCTCCTCTGTGCCTGTGATTATCAGATCATCCACATACACCCCAACCAGCAAGAAACCATCCTTGTCCTCCCGCCTATACAATGCATGATCGAGCTGGCACCGTTTGAAACCTAGTGCATGGAGTGTGATGTCCAGCTTTGCATTCCATGCGCGAGGAGCCTGACGAAGACCATACACTGCCTTCTGCAGCTTGAGCACGCAGTGTGTGTTGTTGCTGTCGACAAAACCTGCAGGCTGGTGAACATACACCTCTTCCTGGAGATCTCCATTGAGGAATGCGGAGCGCACATCCATGTGATGTACACCCCAGCTCCGATGAGCCGCCACGGCCAGTAGTAGCCGCACTGTCTCCAGACGAGCGACAGGTGCGAAAACTTCATCAAAATCCACACCCTGCCGCTGTGCATATCCCTTCGCGACCAAACGAGCCTTGTGCTTTATGATCTTACCGTCTGGATCGCGCTTGACCTTGAAGACCCACTTCAATCCAATGGCGCGGTGACCGGCGGGCAGCGTGGCAGGAATCCAAGTGTCGTTGGAACGGATCGACTCCATCTCCGCCTCCATCGCGCTGCGCCAAGCAGGTTCGTCCAGGGCCTCCTGGACAGACGCGGGCTCCTCTGCTGCAGAGAGACAGAGCCCGCTGTACTCCAGAGTGCTCGCCGGCGCGTGGTCGATGACGTACTCCATTGATTTCCAGCGGACGGGCACCCCCTCAGTGTCGAAATCCTCGCCAGTGGGTGGAGTTACCCACCCGTCATCTGAGTCGTAGGGGTTGGCCGGTGTGGACGGGCTTGGGTCTGCCGAGGCCGACGTGCTCGACGCGCTCGGCGTGTCTGCGGTGGTTCCGCCAGACGAGGGCGTCCGCAAAGTGCTTGGAGTAAGCGGCGAAGCTGGCGCAGTTGGTGTCGTGGGCGTTCCAGGTGGCGATGCCGGCTCCGGGGACACGGAGTAGGTCGTGGTTGTGGGCGCGCCCGCGTCCGAGTACACGACGGTGAACTGCTGAGCGCGCTCCGATTCGCCACCGTCCTTACTCCAGTCCCACCGCCGGTCTTCTTCGAAGCGCACATCGCGGGTGATGTACAGACGCTTGCCGACCGGGTCATACACCCGATAGCCCTTGGTGCCCGCCTCGTAGCCCAGGAAGATGCCAGGCCGCGACCTGTCCGCCAGTTTTGTTCCGCCGGGGCCGACGAGTTTGACGTGTGCAACACAGCCGAAAGTGCGGAAGTAGTCGACCGTCGGCTTCTTCTTCCGCCACGCCTCGTAGGGTGTCATGCCCTGGAGGCTCCTTGTCGGTGATCGGTTGAGGATGTGCACCGCCGTACACACTGCCTCGCCCCAGAACGTGCTCGGCACCCCCATGCCTTTCATGAGGCTACGGGCCATCTCGACCACAGACTGGTTGCGACGCTCGACGACCCCATTTTGCTGTGGGGAGTACGGCGTCGTCGTGTTCCTCAGGATCCCGAGCTCCTCACAGTACGCGGTGAACTCGTTCGAGTTGAACTCGCCGCCACGGTCGGTGCGGAACGCCCTGAGCTTCGCACCACACTGTGTCTCCGCGGCTGCCTTGATCTTTCTGAAGAACTTGAACGCCTCGTCCTTGCTCCTGAGCACTTCCAGCCACATGTATCTGCTGTGATCATCAACAATGAGCAGGAAATATTTGTTACCGGACGTAGTCGCCGGCGTGATGGGGCCGCAGAGGTCGCCGTGGACAAGCTCGAGCCCCTGCGCCGCGCGATATCCAGACGCGCGCGGGAACGGCGTGCGGTGCATCTTTCCGAGCGTGCATCCTTCGCAGAACTGCTCGACGTGCTGGATCGTCGGCATGCCGTGCACCATCCCCTTCGCGCCCAGGTCATGCAGCGCACGGAAATGGAGGTGTCCGAAGCGTCCATGCCATCTCCACGCTTCGTCCCCTCCATGCGCCAGGAGACACACGGGCGCAGCCAAGTTCAGAGCCACGGCGTAGAGCCGGTTGCTTGTCCGCTGCACCCGCGCCAGCAGAACGCGCTGCCTGTCGTAGAGACAGAGCACGCCATCCTCGATCACGGACTTGCATCCGTGCTCGTCGAGCTGCCCGAGGCTTACAATGCTCGTCCGCAGTTGGGGAATGAAGTACACATCCGAGAGCGCGCGGTGCTCTCCGTTCTTGCAGGAGAACGTCACTACGCCGCGCCCGCAGATCTGTACGACGGAGCCGTCGCCGAAACGCACCGTGCCACGAACGGATTCGTCCACCTGCGACAGCATGTCAAGACGTCCCGTCATGTGATTGCTAGCACCAGTATCCAAGTACCAGCGGTCGTCATTGGTGGCGACGGGCACCACGCGAGCTTCATTGAGGAAGATGTCCGTGACGTGCTCGCGTATGCCGCCCACCATGCTCGTTGCGCTCTCCACCGCGCAGGTGGCGAGGAGCAAGCCAGGCTGCTCAACCTCCACCTGTGCGACATTCGCCTGCTGATCCTGCTGCTCGCGCTGCTCCCGCTCCTTCTTGCGGCACTCCTTCGCCCAGTGGCCTGGTATGCCACAGTAGCGGCAGTTTCCCTTCCGCTTGGGTGTCGCCGGCCCGCCGTTGCCGCGGCCAGTGCTCTGGCCACGACCGCCCCCGCCGTGGAAGTTCTTTGGCTAGCCGTTTCCGCGTCCACGCCCTGCACTGGAGCCTGAGGACGCGCTGTTCTGATCGAGCAGTTTCTCATGCGCATGCCACTGATCGATGGTGTACAGCAGCTGCGCCCCGGGCGCCGGTGTCTCCTCGCGCTCGCGCTCCTCGACGACGAGAAGCCGGCCGCAGAGTTCCTCGAGGGAGAGTTGCCTGGTATCGACAAGTGACTCGATCGCCACGGCCATCTCTCTGTACGGGCGCGGCACGGTGCGGAGCACCTTGAGGACAGCTTTGTGCTCGTCCACGGGGTCGCCGAGCGCCTGCAGCTCGTCGATGATGGTCCTGAGTCGCATGACATACGACTCGATCCCCTCGCCGTCCTTGTATCGGAGCGCCTCATACTCCGAGCGGCGAGTCTGCGCCTTGGCCTCGCGCACGCGCTCGACGCCGACGCGCATGGTCTTCAGGGTATCCCACGCTTCCTTGGCTGTGGCCTTGGCGCCCAGGATCCGCATGAGCTCCGGTGGCACCCCCCTTGAGGAGGGCGATCATGGCGCGCCGGTCGTCGCGATCCGAGCCTTGCCCCGTTTCCACCACGCGCCAGAGATCATCAGCCTGCAACTGCAGTTTAGTGATCATCGCCCAGTCGGAGTAGTTCGTGCGCGTGAGCATCATCGAGGGCCCGCCGCCGCCGCCGCTGTGCACGACGCGCTCAACGACGCGCACCCCCGAGCTCTCCTCGGTAGAGAGACGGGCCAGGGATGTACCAAGCGCCGCGGCCTCCGCCTTGGCCTGTTCTTCCTCGAGCTCCTTCTTCGCCTTCTCTTCGTCACTGCCGGCCATCTCTCCGACGGATCAAACACCGCCGGCGCCCAGGATGGATCGAACACCACCGAGGCTCTGATGCCACTTGTTGTTGCAGATCACCGGCAACCGAACGAGAGAGGAAGGGAGGAAGAGAGGTGGAAGACTGAAACTTGCGCTGCGAACTGCCGAGCAGCTTTTCGGGGTTTCTGTTATTAGGCTAGCTCACCAACGAGCTGCTGAAAAAGAGGGAGAAATGGTCGCCCACGAACGAGCCTACAGATCGCGCCATCCCACGATGCTCGTCGTGATCGAACCCTACATGCTCGCCACGATCTGCGTGATCCATGCCATCCCATGGCGCTGCATCGGGCGAGCTACAAAGCCGCTACCAACTAACCTGAAAACTACTGCATCTGTACGTGCACACACACACGCTGACAGACTGAATTTTATTCAGCTAACTAACTGAACTAACTGAACTTCTGAACATTCTGGTGCAGCTGATTACCTGACATTTTGTGCTCCTACATATTGTCTGATGTTGATTTTCATCAGATTGACTTCTGGTCCATCAACTACATGATCATTGTAAGTTATACATGCCAAACATAACTAAGGGCATAATGTTTTTTTTTGACACATAAACCTCCTCTTTATTAAGTTGCTACAATAGTAGCATCAGAGACAATCAACTGCAAGACTTCCCTGGGGGGGGGGGGGGGGATACAACCATACATGAGGGGTGGAGAACTTAGCAAGCCTAGCTAATCATGGGCTACACGATTGTTGTCTCTACAGCAGTGTTCATAACTAAGGGCATAATGTTAACAGAAAATTGCATTGTAGCTCGAGCTCTGTGGTACCTGCTATCATGACCGTCCATTTCCGCGTTGTGATCTGTGCAGCTAGGAGAACCACGAGCTGGCATCTGACTACTCCAGAGTCATTAGCAGGAGTTGACCAGCCCCCTCTTTTGGCAACTTCTCCCCACACAACACATGCTGATGCTTCATTCAAGATTCCAAATGCATGACGTGTGAGCAGTAGAGAGAGGAATAATAAGAAAATGAAAGAGAGAACAGAGAATGAAGTGGGAGGAGAGAAAACGCCCAATCTCTGGCGTGTAGCAGTGGAGAGAGAGAGGTTGTCAGAGAGCAGAAATGGATGGAGAGAGAGAGAATGAGACGTGTGAGAGCTGAGAGAGAGAAAACGTGGCTGTGATGGAGAAATCAAAGGAGAAACAGTGCCAAAGAGAGAGGACGTGAGGTGACAGGAGGTGGACACTGCTGCTACAGTAAGCATGCATAGGTTTTTTGTCCATATGTCTTGCAAATCACATTGCAGCAGCAGCTATGGTTCAGATCTCGGGGAAAGGGAATCTAATGTGAACGGTATAGATAACAGGTACCGTGTAGCTCGACCTTCAAGAAACCACACTCTAATGTTAATTTGTTTATGTCCCTCCACTTTTTTTTCGGGCTTGTGACCGGCATCGGCGTTAGCCCCCTACCCCCATTAATATTCAGCATACTTAAGAAATACTCCATCCGTTCCTAAATATAAGTCTTTGTAGAGATTCCACTATGAACCACATACGGATGTAAATAGATGCATTTAGAGTGTAGATTCACTCATTTTGCTCCGTATCTAATCAATAGTGGAATTTCTACAAAGACTTATTTAGGAACGGAGGAAGTAGTTATTTTATTTGGGCTTCACTATAGTTTTAATAATTCCCAAAGATAAACTGACATTTGCAATAACTGAATAGGAAAATTGATCTGGTTGCATTATACATATAAAACATAATGATGCATGGGCACTCACTATTGGCCTGTACTGTATAATAAGATTCAAATATCAGGTATCACATAATATAGATTGTTGATACTAATTGATATTATTGAGCTATTTCCATCAAATGTTGATGCATGTTTCAATGCTTTGAACAAACAGATGAAACTATCAAAAATGTATTTCATATTTTACATCCTACAGAGTAGGAAACTGGCAACATAATGAGAAGAAAAGAATGAATATAGGAAGAAGCGGAAATTATGTTGATACATGCACTTAAATGAGTCTTCCTTCTGGTTATTTTCTTGCTTCATTGGCATTGCGACCGGATGATTAAGACTATGCCCAATCATGATGCTTGAAAATTCTGGGCTGAGTAATCATATCCTTGTGATAGCCGTTTAAGACATCCTCAAGACGCAGCGACTTCTTTAAGCGACCGTTTGTTTACATCAATTTGTGAAATAAACCTATGATGGTTGACCAAGAAAAGTTAGATTATGTAGTGTCAAGAAAATCGTCTGAAGCAGCAACTATTAGGCAGTTAATTGGTCTCACCATTTGACACTAAATATCCTGCAGAGTCTGGATGTTGCCGGGATTAATTGACTTGCTGCCCAGGAGCGCTGAACTTAGCTTCATCCTACTTCTTGTAGGACATTGTAGTAAACAGATTAACTTAATCACCTAAGACATACAGTGGCATTTGTTATGGTACGGTGCACCTGCTGCTGGTACTCGTTTGTCCAGTCTAGAGCATACATCCTCATGTAGGAGACACAATGGGGTGCTCTCCGAGCAGGAATGTCCGAGGCAAGCCACTGGCACCGGGTTGCTGACTCCTGCTGCTCTCATTCTAGTTCGAGCTACAGATCATGAATCATGAGGAAGCAATATACATGTCAAGTTGTTAACTTCTCAGAGCATGTATATTAGTATGGACTGCACTATAGACATATCCTACAATAGGTTGTCTTTTCGGTTCTCTGCATAGACTTTTGATTGGATGAAACATTAAGTATCTATTGATTGGCACTAATTATTATGTGTTCTCTATGGCCATTGCTTGTTAGATACAGTATAATATTGTCCTTCATCCCTGTGTTAATTTCTTGCTCGTGCAAAATTTCATTGTTAATTCTTAGCATCGCACAGCAAAAAGGAGAAACAAATATTTGAAGCATGGAGCAAAGAAAAATCCTAAATCAATGTATGCAGCAACCATCATGATTATTTAAGCACCTTTGCAATCCCAAACTCCACATTTTCTGATATGCAAGCAAGGATCGAGGCCAGGTGATGAAAATTGAAGATGGATTTGAAAGGGAAGACGCCTACAGAAGCAGTAGTATGGATTCACGGAATCAATGTCAACTAATCATACATGGAGACGTAGACATTTGTGGGAAAACATACCTGGCAATGGAATTGATGGAACAGTGGAAACTTTCCACTCATCCCATGGCGAGGATGCATGATCGACATGGCAAAGGAACGAAGCGTTCACGGCGGCGGCGAGAGGGATGGAGAGCCACGTCCCCTGATTGATCCCTTTTTCTGATCCGTGTTTTTTGGGTACCTTTGTGAGATACAAGAGTCGTGGAGAAAAGCTTAGGGCATAGTGGGTAATTTCTAGGTGTTACTAAATTGTTTCTAAGATCTAACGATTGTGGTTATCTCTCCTAATAAATTAAGGGCGGATGTTTCTAATTTTTGTGAGATTTTCTAGCTTAATTACTTTGTTTTTTTTACGTGGGCGAGATAACTTATTAAGGGCATTGGTGGGTAATTTTCATTTTTTTTCAATCCATTGGTTGTGCTCGTCTAATCGGTTTCAATTGACGGGCAGATGTTTCTAATTATTATGGGATTTTCTAGGTAATTCTCATTTTTCTGGTTACCCCGTAAAGCACTTTTTATATATAAGTAGATTATTACTACCAACAAAATTCACATCCATAGATTCATTATTATTCTCAATCAAAGTAGACAAAGGCATATCATTGGGATCAATAGGAGCACTCTTAGTAGCAAACAATTTCATAAGTTCATCCATCTTTCCACTCAAAACATTAATTTCTTCTATAGCATGTACTTTTTTACTAGTAGATCTTTCGGTGTGCCATTGAGAATAATTAACCATAATGTTATCAAGGAGTTTAGTAGCTTCTCCTAACGTAATTTCCATAAAAGTGCCTCCCGCGGCCGAATCTAAAAGATTTCTAGAAGCAAAATTCAATCCGGCATAAAAATTTTGTATGATCATCCATAAGTTCAAACCATGAGTAGGGCAATTGTGAATCATTAATTTCATTATTTCCCAAGATTGGGCAACATGCTCATGACCAAGTTGTTTAAAATTCATAATGTCGTTTCTACGAGAGGTGATCTTAGTGGGAGGAAAATACTTAGAGATAAAAGCATCTTTGCACTTATTCCATGAATCATTATTATTTTTGGGCAAAGACGAAAACCAAGTTTTAGCATGATCTCTAAGTGAAAACAGAAATAAATTCAATTTAACAATATCATTATTTGTATCTTTCTTCTTTTGCATATCACACAAATCAACAAAGTAGTTTAGATGAATAGCGGCATCTTCGCTAGGAAGGCCGGAGAATTGATCTTTCATAACAAGATTCAACAAAGCAGCATTGATTTCACAAGATTCAGCATCATTAAGAGGAGCAATCGGAGTGCTAAGGAAATCATTATTATTGGTATTGGAAAAGTCACACAATTTGGTATTATCTTGAGCCATCGTGACGAGCAATCCAACACACAAGCAAACAAGAGGCAAGCAAAAGAGAGAGGAGAACGGGAAAGAGAGGGCAAATAAAACGGCAAGGGTGAAGTGGTGGAGAGGAAAACGAGAGGCAAATAGCAAATAATGTAATGCGAGGGAGATGAGTTTGTGATGGGTACTTGGTATGTCTTGACTTGAGGGAAGGCCTCCTCGGCAACGGCGCCAGAAATCCTTCTTGCTACCTCTTGAGCATTGCGTTGGTTTTCCCTTGAAGAGGAAAGGGTGATGCAGCAAAGTAGAGTAAGTATTTCCCTCAGCTTTTGAGAACCAAGGTATCAATCCAGTAGGAGGCTTCTCAAAAGTCCCACGCACCTACACAAACAAACAAGAACCTCGCAACCAACGCGATAAAGGGGTTGTCAATCCCTTCACAGAAACTTGCAAAAGTGAGATCTGATAGAGATAATATGATAAGATAATTATTTTTGGTATTTTTATGATATAGATTGGAAAGTAAATATGCAAATAAAAGATTGATGGAAAACTTATACGATAAAAGATAGACCTGGGGGCCATAGATTTCACTAGTGGCTTCTCTCAAGATAGCATAAGTATTACGGTGGGTGAACAAATTACTGTCGAGCAATTGATAGAAAAGTGCATAGTTATGATATTATCTAGGCATGATCATGTATATAGGCATCACGTCCGCAACAAATAGATCGAAATAATTTTGCATCTACTACTATTACTCCACACATCGACCGACTCCTTCTGCATCTAGAGTATTAAGTTCATGAAGAATAGAGTAACACATTAAGAAAGATGACATGATGTAGAGGGATAAACTCAAGCAATATGATATAAACCCCATCTTTTTATCCTCGATGGCAACAATACAATACGTGCCTTGCTGCCCCTGCTGTCACTGGGAAAGGACACCGCAAGATTGAACCCAAAGCTAAGCACTTCTCCCATTGCAAGAAAGATCAATCTAGTAGGCCAAACCAAACTGATAATTCGAAGAGACTTGCAAAGATAACCAATCACACATAAAAGAATTCAGAGAAGATTCAATTATTTCTCATAGATAAACTTGATCATAAACCCACAATTCATCGGATCTCGACAAACACACCGCAAAAAGAGTTACATCGAATAGATCTCCAAGAAGATCAGGGAGAACTTTGTATTGAGATTCAAAGAGAGAGAAGAAGCCATCTAGCTAATAACTATGGACCCGAAGGTCTGTGGTAAACTACTCACAACTCATCGGAGAGGCCTTGGAGATGATGTAGAGGCCCTCCATGGTCGATTCCCCCTCCGGCGGAGCGCCGGCGAAGGCTCCAAGATGGGATCTCATGGATACAGAAGGTTGCGGCAGTGGAATTAGGTTTTCGTGGTGCTCCCCGATGTTTTTAGGGTACGAGAGTATATATAGGCGAAGGAGGTAGGTCGGTTGAGCCACGAGGGGCCCACAAGGGTGGGGGCATGCCCACCCCCCTAGGGCGTGCCGGGAACCCTCGTGGTCGCCTCGTCTGTTGCTTGACATCCACTCAAAGTCTCCTGGATTGCGTTTGTTCCAAAAAGATCGCTCCCGAAGGTTTCATTCCGTTTGGACTCCGTTTGATATTCCTTTTCTTCAAAACACTGAAATAGCCAAAAAAAGAGCAATTCCAGCTGGGCCTCCGGTTAGTAGGTTAGTCCAAAAAATGATATAAAAGTGTAAAATAAAGCCCATAAACATCCAAAACGGGTAATATAATAGCATGGAACAATCAAAAATTATAGATGCGTTGGAGACGTATCAGCACTCGGAACTCACCATAAAGTTCTGAGCCGCCTGCTCTAAAGCCGGCCCAGAACTCGGGGGCTACACCTAGTGGGTGTGCTGGCGTGCCCCCATGGAAGATTGTGAGAGGACAATGACAAAAAACAAGCGCGTACCCCAATGACCGATCATGTTGTCAGGAACTCATGCACGCATTTCTGGAGGGCTGCGCCTTGGGCACCAAGCTGGGTCTGGACGTCCTGCACCGACACGTTCAGGATGCCGCCACCACCACCAGACGCCCAGTCCACTATGTTTGCACTGGTGGCCTAAATATCGTGCGCCGTCGAGCTGGTGGCTCCGACCTCCATCAGCCGCGGCGCCGAGCTTGCCTTCGCCGGGCGCTGGCACGTGGGAGCATGGACCGTGGGAAGCAGACCCACCGTCAACCCGCCATCAGACGGTGCCGCTTGTGGCCCCTCAGGCTGGCTGCCCTACGCGTCGCCAGTCGGCACGGGCGGAACCACCTCTTCCCCAAGACCGAGGCCGCCTCCTTTCCTCTTCAAGGCCGGCTGGATGATGCCGGCCCCGCCAGTCGATGGGCCCGGAGGCCTGACAGCGGGATACCTCCGCCTTCTGCGCCCTGGTGGTCGTGTCTGTCTGCTCCTTCTTCACCGCTTCGGCCTGCGCCTAGGCCGCGGCATCGACCTCAGCCTGCACCGCCTTGGCCGCCTCCTCCCGCTCCTCGCACGCCTCCCGCGCGTTCCTCTCTGTGGCCTCCTAGAGGGCGACGAGCGGGTCCGCGTGGCGAGGGACAGCAGAGCTGTTGGCCGCCCCAACCACCGAAGCAGCCGGGGCTCGCAAGAGGGATAGCAGAGTCCTGTTCAAGGGAGCATGAAAGACCATTGAAGAAATCGCAAGGAAAAGCAAGAAGAAGCAAGTGAAAAGCAACGACAGGAAAGTCAGAAACACTTATGCAAATACCACTGGGCGTGGCTTTGAGGTCCTCTGGAACTAGGCCACCCTCGCGGCAGCCTCTTGCCACTTGGTCGCAGCGGTCGAGGACTTCGGCTACTTGGGTCGGCTGCCGTATAGCCCGCCCTCAGCTCAGCATTTTGACTCGCCGGCTGCCGCAGTCGGCGCAGCCGAGGAGCCGGCGCCCGCCTTGTCGATGTGGTGGCCGCGGCGTGGCTTGTTGTCTTCCGCGTCGTTGTCCGGCCACTCCCCCACGCCGCCTCCGGAGAAGTCGCCTGCTTCCCCTCTGCCACCGCCTGTGGCGTCGTCCTCCTCCATGGCGGCCGCCCCCAAGTCGAGGTCACCCACATCACTTACTGACCGCTCCGGCAAGAACTGCTCGCCCGGGGCCAGCACGCCGATGGCCGTCTGGCCTGGGAAGTACTGCACCATGGATGACTGCTCAGGCGGCAATAAGAACTCGGACCATGAAAGAGAAAAAGAAAGAACAAAGGGCTGACCGTAGGTGGCGGATGATCCCGGCTGTACGGCGGCTTGTTGAACCGCCACTCCGACTTCGACAGCTTGCAGTCAAAGATGTGGTTCACCAGCTGGACAACCTCCGCGATCGGCATCTCCTTGGTGGACATCCGGGACGGATCCCGGCACCCACTCATGTCGCTGATGATGTGGGGCCGGCCTTGGAGAGGCAGCACCCGGCACTCCACGAAGGAGGCTAGCAGGTCGGAGGCCTTGAGGCCCTCCGAGTCCAGCATCACCTGGAGCCTGGTGAGGGCGCTGGCGGAGGGGACCGATAGGGACTTCGACTTGAAGCTCCAGTTGGCACGGGGCTCGACAGGTGGGCCGGCCGTGTAAGCTGGCAAGTTGATGTAGTTCCACATCGAATGGAGGTTCTCGGCATAGAAGTAGGACCTTTGCCACAGTTCGGCCGATTGCAGCAGGGCGATGGCTGGGAAGCAAGCCCCGCCCTTGGTCCCGGAGAGGCGCACCATGACGCAGGCTCCACACTCCACCGCCTTGCTCTTGGCGGCGGTGCCGAGCTTGAGGTAGAAGAGCTCCGCCCACAGCTCGAGTGTGGGCAGGGTGCCGAGGTAGCCCTCGCAAAGAGTGATTAAGGCGAAGAGTAGAACCACCATGTTCGGCGTGAGGTGGTGGGGCTGCACTCCGTAGAACTGCAAGAACAAGCGGAAGAACCCGCTCACCGGAAGGCCGAAGCCGCAAAGGAAATGCAACTGGAACACGACGCGCTCGTCGACCTCCGGCGCCGGAGAGAACTCCCTGGCAGGGGGGATGCGCACCTTGACGTTGGAATGGTGAGGAATGATACGACCATTTTGCATCATGCTTTTATATCGATATTTATTGCAATATGGGCTGTTACTACACATTATGTCACAATACTTATGCATTTTCTATCTTATTTTACAAGGTTTACATGAAGAGGGAGAATGTTGGCAGCTGGATTTTGGGCTGGAAAAGGAGCAAAATATTAGAGACCTATTCTGCACAACTCCAAAAGTCCTGAAATTCCACGAAAGTCAGTTCTGGAATATATTAAAAATATTGAGCGAAGAAAGCACCAGAGGGGGGCCACCCACTGTTCACGAGGGTGGGGGCGCGCCCTACCCCCTGAGCACGCCCCCTGCCTCTGGGCCACCTGGAAGCCCCCCGATGCCCATCTTCTGGTATAAGGTGTCTTTTGCCCTGAAACAAAATCAGAAGGAAGCTTTTGGGACGAAGCACCGCCGTCTCGAGGCGGAACCTTGGCAGAACCAATCTAGGGCTCTGGCGGAGCTGTTCTACCGGGGAAACATCCCTCTGGGAGGGGGAAATTGTCACCATCGTCATCACCATCGATCCTCTCATCGGGAGGGGGTCAATCTCCATCAACATCTTCACCAGCACCATCTCCTCTCAAACCCTAGTTCATCTTTTGTATCCAATCTTTGACTCAAAACCTCAGATTGGTACCTGTGGGTTGCTAGTAGTGTTGATTACTCCTTGTAGTTGATGCTAGTTGGTTTATTCAGTGGAAGATCATATGTTCAGATCCTTTATGCATATTAATACCCCTATTATTATGAACATGAATATGATTTGTGAGTAGTTATGTTTGTTCCCGAGGACATGGGAGAAGTCTTGTTATAAGTAGTCATGTGAATTTGGTATTCGTTCGATATTTTGATGAGATGTATGTTGTCTCTCCTCTAGTGGTGTTATGTGAACGTCGACTACATGACACTTCACCATTATTTGGGACTAGGGGAACGCATTGGGAAGTAATAAATAGATGATGTATTGCTAGAGTGACAGAAGCTTAAACCCTAGTTTATGCGTTGCTTCATAAGGGGTTGATTTGGATCCATATGTTTCATGTTATGGTTAGATTTACCTTAATTCTTCTTTCGTAGTCGCGGATGCTTGCGAGTGGGGTTAATCATAAGTGGGATGCTTGTCCAAGGAAGGGCAGTTCCCAAGCACCGGTCCACCCACATATCAAATTATCAAAGTACCGAACGTGAATCATATGAGCATGATGAAAACTAGCTTGACGATAATTCCCATGTGTCCTCGAGGGCGCTTTCCTTTATATAAGAGTTTGTCCAGGCTTGTCCTTTGCTACAAACAGGATTGGGCCACCTTTCTACACCTTAGTTACTTTTATTACTTGTTACCCGTTACAAATTACCTTACCACAAAACTATATGTTACCGATAATTTCAGTGCTTGCAGAGAATACCTCACTGAAAACTGCTTGTCATTTCCTTGTGCTCCTTGTTGGGTTCGACACTCTTACTTATTGAAAGGACTATGATAGATCCCCTATACTTGTGGGTCATCAAGACTCTTTTCTGGCACCTTTGACAGGGAGTGAAGCGCCTTTGGTAGGTCGAATCTGGTAAGGAAAAAATTTATATAGTGTGCTGAAATTTATTGTCACTTGTTACTATGGAAAATAATCCTTTGAGGGGCTCGTTCTGGGTATCTTCACCCCGACCAGTAGAGCAAAGAGTTGCTCCTTAACCTACCGAACCTACTAAAAATGTTTACTTTGAAATTCCTTCAGGCATGATAGAGAAACTGCTAGCTAATCCTTTTACAGGAGATGGACCATTACATCCCAATATGCACCTAATCTATGTGGATGAAGTTTGTGGATTATTTAATCTTGCAGGTATGCCTGAGGATGTTATCAAGAAGAAGCTCTTCCCTTTATCTTTGAAGGGCAAGGCATTGACATGGTTTAGGCTACGTGATGATATTGGATCGTGGAACTACAACCGATTGAAATTAGAATTTCATCAGAAGTTTTATCCTATGCATCTGGTTCATTGTGATCATAATTATATATATAATTTTTGGACTCGCGAAGGAGGAAGTATCGCTCAAGCATGGGGGAGGCTTAATTCAATGCTATATTCACGCCCCAATCATGAGCTCTCAAGAGAAATTATTATTCAAAAAATTTATGCTCGGCTTTCTCTCAATAATCGCTCCATGCTCGATACTTCTTGTGCTTGTTCTTTTATGATGAAGACTATTGAATTCAGATGGGATTTATTGGAAAGTATTAAACGCAACTCCGAAGATTGGGAACTTGACGAAGCTAAGGAGTCAGGTATAACACCTAAGTTTGATTGTGTTAAATCTTTTATGGATACCGATGCTTTTCGTGAATTTAGCACTAAATATGGACTTGACTCTGAGATAGTAGCTTCTTTTTGTGAATCATTTGCTACTCATGTTGATCTCCCTAAGGAGAAGTGGTTTAAATATCATCCTCCCATTGAAGTAAAAGAAGTAGAACCTATTAAATTTAAATAAAATACTATCACTTATAATGTCGATCCTATTGTTCCTACTGCTTATATTGAGAAACCACCTTTCCCTATTAGAATAAAGGATCATGCTAAAGCTTCAACTGTGGTTCGTAAGAGTAATGCTAGAACACCTACACCCTCTGAGCAAATTAAAGTTGAACCTAGTATTGCTATGGTTAAGGATCTCTTGGTCAATAATATTGATGGGCATGTTATTTACTTCTGTGATGAAGCTGCTAGAATTGCTAGACCCGATACTAAAAATAAATATAGACCTGTTGTTGGCATGCCTGTTGTTTCTGTTAAAATAGGAGATCATTTTTATCATGGCTTATGTGATATGGGTGCTAGTGCGAGTGCAATATCTCATTTCTTATACAAAGAAATTATGCATGATATTGCACCTGCTGAGATAGAAGATATTGATGTTACAATTAAGCTTGCCAATAGAGATACTATTTCACCAATTGGGATTGTCAGAGATGTTGAAGTCTTGTGTGGGAAAGTTAAATATCCTACTGATTTTCTTGTTCTTGGTTCCCTGCAAGATGAATTTTGTCCCATTATATTTGGTAGACCCTTCTTGAATACTGTTAATGCTAAGATACACTGTGAAAAATATATTGTTACTGTTGGTTTAGGGGATATGTCTCATGATTTTAATTTTGCTAAATTTCGTAGACAACCCCATGATAAAGAATTTCCTAGTAAAGATGAAATTATTGGTCTTGCTTCTATTTCTGAGCCTCCTAATGATCCTTT
Source organism: Triticum timopheevii (assembly GCA_963921465.1). NCBI lineage: Eukaryota > Viridiplantae > Streptophyta > Magnoliopsida > Poales > Poaceae > Triticum > Triticum timopheevii. The sequence continues at coordinate 170,549,630 of OY997264.1, read as the reverse complement.
AGAACAATATTTACTAGACCATGAAAATGATATGTTCATGACTGAAAGAAGGGAAATAGATGAACTATTCTTTAAACAGGGACCCATTTTGAAACGAAACTTGCCTGTTGAAATCCTAGGGGATCCCCCTCCACCCAAGGGTGATCCCGTGTTTGAGCTTAAACCTTTACCTGATACTCTCAAATATGCTTATCTTGATGAAAAGAAGATATACCTTGTTATTATTAGTGCTAACCTTTCAGAGCAAGAAGAAGATAAATTATTGAAAACTCTTAAGATCTTAAGGGCGTTAGCCCCACTCTATGCCAGCACAAAATAAAATTGGAGATAGACTCTAAACCACTTGCTGATCACCAATGATGGTTAAACCCTATGATGAAAGAAGTGGTAAGAAATGAAATAATAAAGCTTCTGGAGGCAGGTATAATTTATCATGTTGCTGATAGTCAGTGGGTAAGTCCCATCCATTATGTCCCTAAGAAGGGAGGTATTACTGTTGTTCCTAATGATAAAGATGAATTGATCCCACAAAGAATTATTACAGGATATAGAATGGTAATTGATTTCCACAAATGGAATAAAGCTACTAGAAAAGATCATTACCCTCTGCCTTTTATTGATCAAATGCTAGAAAGATTATCCAAACATACACATTTTTGCTTTCTAGATGGTTATTCTGGTTTCTCTCAAATACCTGTGTCAAAAGAGGATCATGATAAGACCACTTTTACTTGCCCTTTCGCTACCTTTGCTTATAGACGTATGCCTTTTGGTTTATGCAATGCACCTGCTACCTTTCAAAGATGTATGACTGCTATATTCTCTGACTTTTGTGAAAATATTGTTGAGGTTTTCATGGATGATTTCTCCGTGTATGGAACTTCTTTTGATGATTGCTTAAGCAACCTTGATCGAGTTTTGCAGAGATGCGAATAAAGTAATCTTGTCTTGAATTGGGAGAAGTGCCACTTTATGGTTAATGAAGGTATTGTCTTGGGGCATAAAATTTCTGAAAGAGGTATTGAAGTTGACAAAGCTAAAGTTGATGCTATTGAAACTATGTCGTGTCCTAAGGACATCAAAGGTATAAGAAGTTTCCTTGGTCATGCCGGTTTTTATAGGAGGTTCGTTAAAGACTTCTCAAAAATTTCTAGGCCTCTGACTAATCTATTACAAAAAGATGTTCCTTTTATCTTTGATGATGATTGCGTAGAAGCATTTGAAATACTTAAGAAAGCCTTGATTTCTGCACCTATTGTTCAGCCTCCGGATTGGAATTTGCCCTTTGAAATCATGTGTGATACTAGTGACTATGCTGTAGGTGTTGTTCTAGGACAAATAGTTGATAAGAAATTAAATGTTATCCAATATGCTAGTAAAACTCTAGACAGTGCCCAGAGAAATTAGGCTACTACAGAAAAATAATTTTTAGCAGTTGTATTTGCTTGTGATAAGTTCAGACCTTATATTGTTCATTCCAAAGTAACTATTCACACTAATCATGCTGCTATTAAATACCTTATGGAAAAGAAAGATGCTAAGCCTAGACTTATTAGATGGGTTCTCTTGCTACAAGAATTTGATTTACATATTATTGATAGAAAGGGAGCTGGGAACCCCGTTGCAGACAACTTGTCTAGGTTAGAGAATGTACTTTATGACCCACTACCTATTGATGATAGCTTTCCTGATAAACAATTGGCTATCATAAATGCTTCTCGTACTACTCCATGGTATGCTGATTATGCTAATTATATTGTTGCTAAATTTATACCACCTAGTTTCACATACTAGCAAAAGAAAAAGTTTTTCTATGATTTAAGACATTACTTCTGGGATGACCCACACCTTTATAAAGAAGGAGTAGATGGTGTTATTAGACACTGTGTACCTAAGCATGAACAGGAACAAATCCTGTCGGCGTTCTAGGAACGGGGTCCCCAGACTTGCCTGCCTGCGGCCTGCAGCGTGGCTCAACCAGTGGCCCAGTACGGCCCATCTTCATCAACCAACACTCAAGACCCTCGCGAGGGGCCAAGCCTCGCGGGGCGGACGATGCAAGGCCTCCTCAGGGGCGGCCTCACCAGGCAGGCTCGCAAGGAGGCGGAGAGATCAAGGCAAGGGGTAGCTCGTGAGGTGCCCATGATGCAAGGCATGACGACCACGGCCAGGCGGGCGCCAGCACGCGCAGTGTCCTCGTTTCCTCTTTGGTGCAAAGGGGGCAAGCGCAGGCGCGGAGTACCGAGGCATCAGGCAAAGGTTTCCATATCGGTGCAATGAGACCAAGACCAGCAGGACGGCAGGACGGAGGTCACCGTGGAGCCCAAGATGGCATCATCACCTATGCCTTTGGCAGGCGAAGTCCACCTTTAGTCAGGATAGCTTGCACTAGTTGTCCCCTTTTAAATTGGTCGTTGTTGGATCCCTTCCCGCTCAATATTTGGGAAGAGGACCAGGGCCTCTATAAAGAGGGCTAGCCACCACAGTAGAAGGGCATCTGATCTAGAGACGGATCGATTCCTCCCCAAGCCCACCACCAAGCACAAGAACACCTCTCCTCGCGAGGCTGTTCTTCCCTTGTATTGTTCATCATCAGCCCAAGGGGCAATCCACCACACAACACACAGGAGTAGGGTATTACACCACAACGGTGGCCCGATCCTGTATAAATCTTGTGTCTCTTGTGTTGTTCATCGATCTAGCTTAGAAATCACGGCGAGGCTAAGGGAGTGTTTCGGTAGGGAGAGATCTTCGTGCGCACCCCAGTGTTCGAACCTTAAGGGTTTTGCAGGAACCCGATATCCGACATTTGGCACGCCAGGTAGGGGTGCGCCGGAGTTCTCCTTCCGCCGATCTACGTTCCACTGCTTCGTCGCATCCATGTCCGGCGACACGACGACCAACGCCGACCACTGGGCAGTGTTGCCAGCCCGTGCCACGCCGCCTACCCAAGGTGACCTCAACCCCGCGCCCCAGGCAGCCCGTGCACCACAGAACGCTGTGGGGCACGGGCGACGTGGTCAAGCACTGCCTGCCCTTACTCCGTGGCAGGTGCGATGAGGCGCAAGGGCCTCAAGCCACGCCGCGGCCACAGCGTCGCACACCCGACGGGAGCAAGCGAACATGAGGGTCGCGCTCACTGTGGCTCGGGAGTTGCTGCGGTGCAGGTTGCAGGAGAGCGGCCGAGACATGCTGCTGGAGCGCGTTGCCCAGCTCCTGGACGCCGCAGCTTCGGGGGCACCTCCCTTCTGTTTCTAGCTTCCAACCCAGGCCCTGGTTGGATCACGCGGCGGGCCTCTCCGCCCACGCACCCTCAAGTGCGCCCCAAGGCTTCATCGACACCAGCTCAACCATCGGCACCGGGCGTCAGGCTACACCAGCACCACCTCCGATGAGCGAGGGCATGTGCATCGCCGCCTACGACCCGGGCGTGCCGCTGCCTCACCATCCTCAAGACGGCGCGCTAGGCCAGGCCACATGGAGCGCAGGGCACTACAGAGAAGTCTTCGAGGCGGCGGCCTCGGAAGCTTACGTGCCCCGCATGGTGGATCGAGAGTTCGTGCTGGAAGACGACCCTAGCTCGTTCCGCGGATCAGGCTGGGAGGAAGAGACGCCAGAGGCCGAGCCTTTTCAGGGGCCTCAAGGAAGCCTCACCAACCGCACTGGCAGCAGCAGCTACCAGGTACCGCTAATTCCTCAAGAGCAAGCTTATGCTAACCATGGGTCGTAGGAGGTTCAGGTCGCTACAGCGGACGGCTGCCCCAGCTCAGCAGCCACCCTTCCGCCGGGAAGAGTGCACTGGGGGCTGCAGGAGAGGGGCCGGGAGCCAGGCCCCTCCCCACGGCCCACGGAGCAAGGTATCCCACAGAGGTAGGCCCTCTATCGGGGAGGTGCTAAAAAGCCTACCCCCGGCAGAGGACCCGTGGTCGCCGAGGGCGTCGCTGGTGTCCCGTTTACCCCATTGGTGTCGTCCTTGGTCTCCGGCCGCCGTCAATGGTGGTCGAGGGTGGCACAAGGCGGGGCCCTCGTCTGGCGACATGAAGCAAGACCCGGTTCCTGTGAAGAAGGCCCAGTGCCTGTGAAGCTCGCCGCCCGTGACACTCTCACGTAATACTGAGTTGGGGCTGTACATGCCCCGCAGTCTCCGGAGAGCCACCCTCGGGCCTCGGGGGCTCCCTCCCACGCCCAGTGGTAGCACTTAGCTCCGCACTGGTGAGAAGACGTCAAAGACTAGACTAGGTGCCGGACGCAGCCTTTTGCTTTTTGCCTCCCTTTCTGTGGTCAAGCTTCCTTACTTTGGATTTAAGTTGAAATTGAATGTGCATTTGCGTGTGCGGGGGGTGTCTCGTCTGATTTCTTGTGTTCTAGTTTCTGTCCTGGTTTGGAGTTTGCACTAGCTGCCTCCCCCTCGCGAGCCTCTCGCGGGAGGGGCTGGGCGAAGCACACGTGCGCTGCGCGCATGCTGTACCACGGCCGGCACTCACTCTCACGAGGCCCTAACGACCTGGTCAACAGGCCCCTCAGGGGACCCTCGGGGGCTCACAGCTTCGCGAGTCTATTCAGGATTTGTCCCGGCTAAAGGTAAACCACAACAACAAGCTCACTGCAGGGCCCGTAGAATCATGTAGGCGCATGTTCAGCATCATTCCTAAAAGCATATGGACGGCAATCTTTTTACATGAGGGGCTTCCCCTCCCAAAATTCTCTTACAACCTTCAGGGCGGTGCCCGCGCTTTTGTATGCAGGATAAACAACAGGGAAACACGGGATCAATCAGACATGTCGCTCACCGCATCCTCCTGGTCACCTCCAGACACCTCGCTGGCGCCCGCTGTCATTGTCACTGGCATCACCATCACCATCACTGGCGCCACCATCACCGCCATCGACCACATCGCCACCATCCACCGCTACTACCACCCCGTCATCGTCGGAAGCAAAGGCCCTAACAAGCGCGTCCACGTTGTCCTCCACCCACCGCGCTAGGTTGCCCCGGATGGCCTCGGGCACTGGGGCGATAGCAGTGTCAAAGTCAAAATGGGGGTCGGTGTTCTGAAGATGGCTGAAGACACGGGAGAATGCACGTCCAAGCAGGCTGCAGCTCCTCCCCTCAACCAGCTAGTTAGCTCTCTCGGAGCGGTTTTCCAAGCACGTCACCATGTCAGTGAAGAAACAGAGCTGGCTGGCATAGTTGGTCGCTTGAGGATGCGGGGCATTCTCATCACAGATGTTGCCCAGGGCTGCGTTGGCCCTGTTCCTAAGGCTCTGGAGCATGGGGTCGTGCATGTGCTCCAACGTCTGCCATTGAAGTATTTCCTCTTTGTTCTTCTGCACGATGGACTCGGCGTCGACAACCCGCTGTTGAAGAGGAGGCAGCTCGGCATGGGCGGAGGCCAGCTCAGTCTGTGCCGAGACCAGGCCAGCTGCGACAGCCTCCGTGCGCCGCTCCGCTTCAGTCAGTTTGGACCTAAGGGCGGCAGTCCTGCCCGCAGCTTCGGCTTCAACCATCTTCAGCTTCAAGTCATACCTGCTCGCAAGATTTGCGCGAGCCTCTGCCACGCAGCGGTCGACCTCCTCCTGGATTCGAGCCTCGCGCGCGCCAACATTACCTCCGCCTGGGTAACCTGGCGCTCCCTCATCTCCAACTGCTCCAGATCAAGATTGTGATCAACGACCTCCAGCGTCAGCGCTTCCTCATGCATGTGGAGCTCCTCCTCCTCGATAGGCGTCCCCTTCAGCGATGCAAGGGCGGCCTGATGCAGCTCCACTTGCTGCTGTCGGCGTTCTGGGAACGGGGGTACCTAGACTTGCCTGCCTGCGGCCTGCGGCGTGGCTCAATGAGTGGCCCAGTACGGCCCATCTACATCAACACATGCTCAAGACCCTCGCGAGGGGCCAAGCCTCGCGGGGCGGACGACGGGAGGCTTCCTCAGGCATGGCCTCGCCAGGCTGGCTCACGAGCAGGCGGAGAGATCAAGGCGGGGTACCTCACGAGGTGCCCGTGATGCAAGCCATGACGACCAAGGCGCAGGCGGGCGCCAGGCGGGCGCCGGCCTGTGCAGAGTCCTTGTTTCCCCTTTGGTGCAAAGGGGGCAAGCTCAAGCAAAGGCAACCATTTCGGTGCAACAAGACCAAGACCAGCAGGACGGCAGGACGGAGGTCATCGTGGAGCCCAAGCCAGCGTCATCATCAGGGCCTTTTGCAGGCGAGGACCAACTTTAGTCAGGATAAGTGTACTAGATGTTCCCCTTCAAAATGGCCAATTGTTGGCGCCCTTCCCGCTCAATATTTGGGAAGAGGCCCGGGGCCTTCGCCTATAAATAGGACTAGCCACCCCCTGGGTAGGGCATCTGGATCTGATCGGATCGACACCCAAGAAAGAGAGAGAGAGGCGACTGAACTCCCCAAGGAGTTCATCGCACGAACCAAGAACCGACCCTTGCGAGGTTGTTCTTCCCTTGTAATGTTCCTCATCAGCCCAGAGGCAGTCCACACACCACAAACTAGAGTAGGGTATTACACCACAATGGTGGCCTGAACCAGTATAAATCTTGTGTCCCTTGTGTTGTTCTCCGAGTAGTTTAGATCTTTGCGAGGCGGTGAAACATGGGTAGGCTGAGGGTGTGATCTCCGCACGCACCCCAGTGTTCAAACCTCAAGGGTCTGCCGGAACCCGAAATCCGACATTTGGCGCGCCAGGTAGGGGTGTGCCGCAATCTGCCTTCCGTCGCCTCGTGTTTTCACCGCACAACCCGTCCATGCCGGACGCACGTCGCGCCCGCGCCGAGCGCCGGGACGCTCTCGCCGCTCGCGTCGCCCAGACGGCCCCCGTCAGCGGGCGTCCCCGTCGTTCCCCATCGCTTGCCGTCAACGCCGCCATCGGCCCAGCGGGGAACGAACAGCAGGCGTCGTCCCTGCATCCATCGGTGCAGCGAGAAGGCCGCACCGCCACTCCGTCGCTGACTCCGGCCGGCTCCTCGTCCCACGCCCATCGCGCTCCTGCGGACGCGCACGCCGCGCTGCTCCTGGCGCGGGAGCTCCTGCACTACCATCCCGTCGACGACCTCTACGACAAGTGGCTCGCCCGCATCATTGAGCTCGTCAGCGCCGCTGGGGGCTCCCCTGCCCCGTTCTTCTCGTTGCACCGCTCACCGCCCTGCGCAGGCGACGAAGCTCCGGGGGCGCCTCAACCACCCCCACCTCAAGAGGGCACCTTAGCTCCAAGGCGCATGGCCCCTGGGCGGAACCCACTCCGTCCGGCGCCAGCACAACAAGAGAAGAGCTGCCAGGAGATCCCTCATCCCTAAGAAGCCGCCCGTGTGCTCCCCACACCGGCTCGGCACGAGCACGCACCTGCTCCAGCGCATCAAGACCCCGCGATGTGCCTGGCCGCAGCGCACAGAGACCTGCAAGGTCAAGCTCTCCGTCACCAAAGGGCTCCCGTGGCCACCGCAGGCTGCCATGCCTTCTCCGCCGAGCTGCGCAGCTTGGCCTGGCCGGGCAAGTTCAAGCCAGACCTGCCCCCACGCTACGACGGCACGGCTGACCCTGTTGAGTTCCTCCAGCTCTACGAGCTGGGCATCGAAGCTGCCAACGGAGACGAGAAGGTCATGGCGAACTGGTTCCCCATGGCGCTTAAGGACGGCGCCCGCACCTGGCTCTTGAACCTGGCTCCTGGCACGATATCCTCCTGGGACGAGATGCGCACCCAATTCATCGCCAACTTCCAAGGCACTCGCGACCGGCCCCCGGCCATGAGCGACTTGCGCCGCATCAAGCAGCAACCGGGGGAGACCCTGCAGAAGTTCATCCAGTGCTTCAACAACGCTCGCCTTAAGATCCCCAAGGTGTTTGAGGAGGTCATCATCTCGGCCTTCTCCGACAGTGTGCGTGACGTCAAGATGAAGGAGGAGCTCGTGATCCATGAAGACTTGTGCACCTCCCAGGAGCTGTTCAATCTGGCGACCAAGTATGCAAGGGCTGAGGAAGGGCGCCTGCACCTCCTCAAGCTGCCAGCTACTGACCCAGAAGAGAAGAAGCCCAAGACCAAAGACGTGAAGCGCAAGGGGGCTGCCGTGCTTGCAGCAGAGCCAGACACCAAGCGAGGCAGGGATCAGCCTGAGTCATCCAAGGGCAGCCGGTACTGCGTGTACCACGACCTCCACACCCACAACTCCAACGAATGCCAAGAGCTCAGAGCTGTGCGAGACGTGCGCGCCGGCCGACGCCCCGAGCGTAGCGCCAGGGGCTATGGCCGAGGAGGAGGAAGAGGTGGAGGACGATGGGAAGACCGTGGCCCACGCCAAGGGTGGCGTGACCGACCTCGCGAGGACCGCTGGCAAGACCAGCCTCATGAGGGAGGTTGGAGGGACCCACCTCGCGAGGGGGGGCTGGAGAGGCCAGCCTCGTGAGGATCGCCCACAAGGCAATGCAGGCCTCCCTCCTCTGCCACCACAGCCAAGAAGGAATGAAGACCATCACCAGGACGAGGGGCTGGAGGCTTCCAGGAGCCACGCGCAATCGCCTGCATCTTGGGCGGAGCGCAAACCCCAGCCTCTCAGCGCATCTTCAAGCAGTTTGCCCGCGAAGTGAATGCAGTCCTCCCCAAGCTTGTGGCCACACGCCCTCTCAGGTAGTCATCGTGCGCTATCACGTTCAGCTCAGCGGATCAGCTCAAGTGCGCGGCCACAGCAGGAGTTCTCCCGATGCTTTGCTCCCCGATCATCAGCAATGTGCAAGTCACCAGGACCCTCATCGATGGTGGAGCAGGGCTCAATGTCCTATCCGTCGAAACGTTCAACAATCTCCAAGTGCCATACAATCAGCTACAGCCAACCAAGCCCTTCTCGGGAGTCACCGATGGTTCCACGATTCCGATCGGGCAGGTCCGCCTTCCTGTTACCTTCGGGAACCGCAACAACTACCGCACGGAGCTCATCGACTTTGACGTCTCTCACATCCGCCTGCCATACAACGCCATCCTCGGGTACCCAGCCCTGGCCAAGTTCATGGTTGTGACCCATCACTGCTACAATGTCCTCAAGATGCCAGGAAGCGGCGGAGTCATCACGATGCCTTGTGAGGAGAGAGACATTGTGTGTTCCCTGGAACGTGCCTTCCAGGCCGCATCAATTGAAAACCCAGCTCACAGGAACGGGAGGCCTCCCGAGGCTACTCCTAAGAAGAAGAAGACATCGCCTGGTCTGACCCCTCGGGAGGCAGGCCGCTCAGGGCCGCACCCGTTCAGGGGCACCTCCTTCTGTCGCATAGGAAGGCGCGCCCGGCACCCTCCTCGAGCAAGGCTTGGGGGCTCTCTTTTGGAGGGCCATCGACTTTGCTAAGATTATGAGGGAGGCGCTCGGGCACCACTTGGAGGCGTGCTTCAACGCACGTTTCCCTCAGGAGGAAGCAAGGCAAGGAGGGCCAAACCCTCAGGAGTTCATGAGCGAGATCATTCAGGAGTTTCAGGAGTCAAGAGTCATGAGTGGCAGCCGCCGTTTGCCCGCCGTAGCTCCCCATCCAGGCGAGGATGGTGTGCTGCGCGTCTGCATCGACATACCAGGACTCAACCGAGCCGCCTCTTAGGAGCGCCTCTGGCCCTCACGCGTGGGGCGCTGCAAAGGCCCACCTCACAGCTATGTTCGCATGCCTTATGGCCTGCCGAACGCGGCTGCGGCACGTCAGCACCTCATGAGGAGCATCTTGGAGGCTCAGGCAGTCGGGCATTCCGCAGTCCTGGCGGAGATGGAGATTGTCCGCGAGGAGCCGCCAGCGCCCCCGGAGCCTCCCGAGGCCCCTGGGCCTGGGGGCTCGTGAAGATCGTCTCCCGCAGCACACGCCGTCCGCTACTTCAGCATCCCTTCATCTTCAGCATCATCAGGTGACATCCTTCGAGTTTCATTTTCAGCTGGGAGCGCCCCCCCCCCCAGGGCTGCATCATTCCTAGGCCGCGTGGGTCCGTCCCTGCGGCATGTATCCCCTTTAGTTCATGTTTTTAGCTTACTTTATTGGGGGCGCCCCTCGGGCCACACCATCCCCAAGGACGCTTGGGCCCGACCTAGCGGTGATCGTTTCTTTCTGCGTCTATCTAAATGGATTTGCTTCTTCATGGCTAACGTGCTTGACCTAATCGCCCGCTCGATTGACACCAACTAATGGAGCTGCTCCCTCACGGCACGATGCTTGCGCATGGGTCTGTCCCTGCAACGTCGACAAACCTGGACGGCCAAGCTCTGGCCGCGGCAACCCCGCAGGGCGCCACCTCACCAAGCCTTCAGTGCCTCGTCGCCCTCCTAGAGCAACCAATAGCTGGCCAGCAGTTGTAGCGGCAAACCCCCGTTTTTCTCATGATGAACTCGCAGGATCGTTTTAAGGAGCAGCGCCCAGCGAGGCCTCCGCGGCGTCTCCTTCGCTCTTGTTCACGCGAATCGCTTGCACGTTAAAGGTGGGGTACCTGAGCATCGCGACTCATGGGCTCTTACCGGCCCTCCAGCCCTCACCCTCTGGCCTTGTCCACGGCATCGCGACCTGGCATACCAGCGACGGCTGAGCCCCGCTCGAGGGCCGGGACCTGAGGACGTAGAGCACGAAGGGGAGCAAAGACGAGAGGGAAGAGGCACGTGGGGAACCTCGCCAGGCAACTCCTCGGCTGCCGACGCGCGGGCCCCAAGCCGCGGCAAGGAGTGGTTCCTGACCCCCGAGATAAGTCATCCTCCGGAATCACTAGCTGTCACAGCGCCGACCTCGCACCTAATGCAGTCCCGTTTCTAGCGACGTCGCACTCCATTCTCACTAAGTGATGGCTGCTTGAGCGCTAAAGGGGACCTCCTGAGCATCGCGCCTCAGGGGCTCTTACTGGACCCCGGGCCGCTCACCTCCTGGCCTTGACCACGACATCGCGACCTGGCATACCAGCGACGGCTGAAGCCTGCCTTGGGACCGGGACCTGTCAGCGCAGAGCGTCAAGTCCTCGCGAGGTTTGAAAGGAGGAACTAACCTAAGACGGGATGAGCACCCCTCACCACTTCATGATAAGGATCATATTAACAAACGGAACTACAAGCACCTTACAAACCCCCGCGGGGTGTGTTCTTCGATTCCTCGCAGGGAACAAAAGGAGCAGATCCTTAGGAGTGCTAACTACGCGCACCACGCAAGAGACGCCATCATCGACAGTGGGCCGTCAGCCACCAGTGCCAACCCCATACAGATCAGTCGCGGCGGCGGCCGAACGAGCCCGCCCTGCTCTGGGAGCGATGCAAGCTCGGGGGCTCGTAGCTACCGTCGCTCGTCTCCGGGGTCGCGAGGAGCTCGGCGGAGTCGCTGGATCCTCCGACACCTCTGCTGCCTGAGGAGCTGCTGGGGAAGCGGTTGACGCGCCTAGTCCTCACCGCAGTAGGATCCCGGCCGTCTTCCTCAGGGCAACACTCTAGTCGGCGTCCCTCCGCGTCGAAGACCTTGAAAACATCAGGGAGGCGCCATCGCACTCGAGGTGGATTGCGAGGGCGCCACCCGTCCTGCCGACCCGGGCGATCTCGCCCCAGCCATGGGTCAGGTAGACCCTGCCCGGAGCGACGACCTCAACCTCCGCTTCGGTCGCAGGGGCACTACAGCCGGCATGCTGCAACCAAAGCTCGATAGGACCCCTCGGCGGGACCTCGAAGGCGAAGGAAGGAGGGAGGCGAATCTAGGACTGAGGAGGCGTGGCGGCGTGAAGCACGAGCTCGCGAGCGGAGCCTGTGGCGTGAACCCCAGGAGGAACGACGCGCACCGCCGTGATCCGCCGGCAGCGACGGAGCCTCTGGCGACGCTGCTCGGCGCCATCATCTTCAAGGCCCTTGATCCGGGCGTACAAGGGCAGTGGGAATCCCGGCGGCGGCCGCTCGAACCATGGCCTCGACACCTCCTGCCAAGCACCTCCTTCCCCGTGGCATGAGACGAGCCGTTTCTTCGGAGGAAGCGGGACAGGACTCTCTCAGGGGGCCTTCCCTTTCTCTTCGGCGGAAAATCGATAGATCGGTGCCATTGGCGAAGGGAGGAGCAAGGACGAAGAGGAAAACGAAGAGTAGCGGGAAGAGATGGATTGGAAGGGATCGCGCCGTTCCGTACATATAGCCGAGGGAGGCCAACCGTCGACCTCCACGATCACAGTTAATCATGACCCGTTTTGCATGCAGGGACTTGTCAAATCGTGCAGTTGCCGAGGCGTCATGGGGGAGCCAGGACGCCACGTCCAATCAACCACCACGCGGCGCCCAAGGCCGTAGGCTATTGGGGCCCGCGGCGCTTCGCACTTGCCTCTTCGCTTCTCTACTAAGCCAAGTCCAAGTGCGCCTTGGGCCCGGGGGCTACTGTTGGCGTTCTGGGAATGGGGGTACCCAGACTTGCCTGCCTGCGGCCTGCGGCGTGGCTCAAGGAGTGGCCCAGTACGGCCCATCTACATCAACACATGCTCAAGACCCTCGCGAGGGGCCAAGCCTCGCGGGGTGGACGATAGGAGGCTTCCTCAGGCACGGCCTCGTCAGGCTGGCTCACGAGGAGGCGGAGAGATCAAGGTGGGGTACCTCACGAGGTGCCCGTGACGCAAGCCATGACGACCAAGGCGCAGGTGGGCGCCAGGCGGGCGCCGGCCTGTGCAGAGTCCTTGTTTCCCCTTTGGTGCAAAGGGGGCAAGCGCAGGCGAGGGTATCAAGCAAAGGCAACCATTTCGGTGCAACAAGACCAAGACCAGCAGGACGGCAGGACGGAGGTCATCATGGAGCCCAAGCCAGCGTCATCGTCAGGGTCTTTTGCAGGTGAGGACCAACTTTAGTCAGGATAAGTGTACTAGATGTTCCCCTTCAAAATGGCCAATTGTTGGCGCTTTTGGGAAGAGGCCCGGGGCCTTCGCCTATAAATAGGACTAGCCACCCTCTGGGTAGGGCATCTGGATCTGATCGGATCGACACCCAAGAAAGAGAAAGAGAGAGGCGCGACTGAACTCTCCAAGGAGTTCATCGCACCAACCAAGAACAGACCCTCACGAGGCTGTTCTTCCCTTGTACTGTTCCTCATTAGCCCCAGAGGCAATCCACACACCACAGACTGGAGTAGGGTATTACACCACAATGGTGGCCTGAACCAGTATAAATCTTGTGTCCCTTGTGTTGTTCTCTGAGTAGTTTAGATCCTTGCGAGGCGGTGACACATGGGTAGGCTGAGGGTGTGATATCTGCGCGCATCCCAGTGTTCGAACCTCAAGGGTCTGCCGGAACCCGAAATCCGATAGCTGTTCCAGGGAGGCTCTCCAGGCTTGGAGCTCCCATGCGTGCTTCTCCGCGATCTCGCGACGCTAATCTGCTTCCCGAGCCTCCTCCAGAGCCCGGGAGCAGGCCTCTCGTGAGGCTGCAAGGGACGCCTCAGCCTTCGCGTTATCAAGCTCGCGCTGGTGCGCGCGAGGTTGATGGCCACCTGCAGCTTGCGTCGCTCCTCAATCAGACGTAGGCCCTCAGCTTCAAGGCGCGCTTTCACATCCACAAGCTCTCCACCAAGCTGGCCCATCGCGTCCATCGCCTTCCGGAGGAACTCGTGGCGGACGACGCTTCGCTTGCGTGCAAGCTTGAGCATGTTGTTGATGTCGTCCTCCGCCGCCGATGCTGTCGGTGGGCCGTGAAGCGGTTCGCCCCCTCTCGGCAGGGGGCTAGGGGCTGGCACCCCCACGATCGCTAGCCGGGCCCCGCAAGGGACCCGGACCGGTGCAGGCTCATCCCTTGAAGAAGAGCCAAGGATCGACGCCAACCATTCGCCATCCACGACCAGAGGAGGAACCCTGGGCAAGCTGATTGCTCTCCAGGAAGGGTTGTGAAGCCAAGGCGGCAAGGGCACAGGCTCAAGACACCCTGTGGCCAGGCTTGCTTCTCTGGCTGACCCCGCGTTAGGGGCAGCATGCAGGCTCAGGACGCTCAAGGCCAGCGATGAAGTCAAGGCCAGAGGAGGTTGCTTCTTGGGAGACTCCACACGCTTGGCAGGAGGGATCTTGAAGAGTCATATTCAGGAAAGGGAGCAGCGATTAAAGAATTACAAGAATGAGGTACTCACTCGTGTATGGCGAAGTACTTCCTATGCTTCAGCGGTCGAAAGGTGCGACCACTGCAACTCGAAGACTCCTTCCTCTTGCGGAGTGCGGCAAAGTCCACTCAGAACCGATCCAGGCGCTCAACGTGAGGACCAGCGCGTGGCGCGGATGGAGAAGCACCCAGGCGGCCAACCTCAGGAGCGCCAAACTGGGAGGAGCAATCAGGCACCACCCCCCGATGGCCTGCCGAGGCCTCAGGAGCTTCGGCCTCAGGAGCCGTGAGCTGCATTGCCCCATCGACAATCGCCTCAGGGCGGGCTTCACGAGCTCCGGAGGATGGCGCTTCAGGAACCCCGTGCGGCGTTGGCGCCACGACACCCGAGCCTCGAGCCTCAGGCAATGCTTACCTCCCTGCGCCCACTCTTGGGGCAAGATCGGTGCTAGCGGCGAGGAAAGGAGCCACGGCGACGGGATTCTCGCGAGGCCCCGCAAGGCCGACCAGACGCAACCCCCATTCATCGAAGAGAGGCATCTGTCCCATGAACTCAGCCATGTTCGAGCAGAGATACAGCAGGCTACCCCCGTGCCACATATCGCCGAGCGAGAGGTCACCAGTCAAGACCTCAAGCACTGTCCTCAGTGTTTCAGGTGCAAGTTCCGTCTCCTGAAGCCTCATGCGGTCCCGGTCACCGGTCAGGGCCCACATCGGTCGGGAGTGGCGCTGGAGAGGAGCAATGCAACATTGGAGAAACTCCTTCACCACCCGGGGCGCTGTCGTGCTGAGATCTCTCAACCTCCTCAGTCGGTACCAGACGAAGGAGAGCCGAGGGCTCACGAGTCGCTCGTGGCCCCAGCCGGGGTTGGGGACAGCAGGCAACGATGGAGGCGAGAGCATAGGGCTGAGCACTCCAACATCCACATACAGCCACCATGTCAAGAACCCACTCATGGACGGCGGGAGGTCAAAATCAATCCCTGAGGCGGCCATCTCTGCCACGGCCTGGAAGCTCATGCACCCCGAGCACTGCGAGGGGTCGGTCAGGCGCAGCGAGAAGAAGTGGCGCAAGAGGGCGACGGAAGGAGCAATGCCCACCATGGCTTCGCAAACAAAGGCGAAGACGGCAAGAAGGGTAACTGATTTGGGATCAAGATGCATCATATGGATCTGATAATGGGAGAGCACTGCATTGAAGAAGGCGGAGAAAGGGGGAACCAGGCCAGCCCACAGGGCGACGATGAAGAACCGAACCTCAGTGATTATCCTGTCAATGGAGGTGTGGGACGCAGGCTAGGCCATCGTCTTTCCATACTCGTTGAAGTTGGAAGCAAGCACAGGGCAGACCTTGCCCAGGGCCTCCAGGTTGAGCACCAGCGACCGGCCGACGGCGAGCTCGATTGTCGGGGACGAATTGGTTGAAGGCAGAGGCTTCTTTCCCTTCTCCTTGCTAGTTGGCGCCATGGCGATGGTGGGGGCGGAGCTCAAGTCAGATTCGGAGCGGAAGCAGAGATTCAAGGAAGGAAGGGGAATAGGAAGCACGCTGCCAGCGAGGAGGAAATAACTATGTAAGGCGCCGTGGCCGCCTAGCCAGGTGGATATTGGGGCAGCGTGGGGAAGTGGAGACGCCCACGTCCAATCGGTCGCCACGCGGCGACCGTGGCCGCAGGCTGTTGGGGCCCACGGCGCTCCGCACTTGCCCTTTCGCTTCGCTGCTAAGCCAAGTGCGAGCGCGGCTTGGGCCCCGGGGCTACTGTCGATGTTCTGGGAACGGGGGTCCCCAGACTTGCCTGCTTGCGGCCTGCATCGTGGCTCAACCAGTGGCCCAATATGGCCCATCTTTATCAACCAACACTCAACATCCTCACGAGGGGCCAAGCCTCGCGGGGAGGACGACGCAAGGCCTCCTCAGGGGCGGCCTCACCAGGCAGGCTCGCGAGGAGGCGGAGAGATCAAGGCAAGGGGTACCTCATGAGGTGCCCATGACGCAAGCCATGACGACCAAGGCCAGGCAGGCGCTGCTACGTCTTGAGCTTGCGTTGGTTTTCCTCAAAGAGGAGAGGGTGATGCAGCAAGTGTAGCGTAAGTATTTCCCTCAGTTTTGAGAACCAAGGTATCAATCCAGTAGGAGGCTCCTCAAAAGTCCCACGCATCTACAAAAACAAACTGAGAACTCGCAAAAAGTAAATATGCAAATAAAAGTAGATTGAAAGCAAATATGATAAGAGATAGACACGGGGGCCATAGGTTTCACTAGAGGCTTCTCTCAAGATAGCATAAGTATTACGGTGGGTGAACAAATTACTATCGAGCAATTGATAGAAAAGCGCATAGTTATGAGATTATCTAGGCATGATCATGTATATAGGCATCACGTCCATAACAAGTAGACCGACTCCTGCCTGCATCTACTACTATTACTCCACACATCGACCGACTCATGCCTGCATCTAGAGTATTAAGTTCATAAGAAAAGAGTAACGCATTAAGCAAGATGACATGATGTAGAGGGATAAACTCATGCAATATGATATAAACCCCATCTTGTTATCCTCTATGGCAACAATACAATACGTGCCTTGCAACCCTTTCTGTCACTGGGTAAGGACATCGCAAGATTGAACCCAAAGCTAAGCACTTCTCCCATGGCAAGAAAGACCAATCTAGTAGGCCAAACCAAACTGATAATTTGAAGAGACTTGCAAAGATAACTCAATCATACATAAAAGAATTCAGAGAAGATTCAAATATTATTCATAGATAAACTTGATCATAAACCCACAATTCATCGGATCTCGACAAACACACCGCAAAAAGAGTTTACATCGAATAGATCTCCACAAGAGAGGGGGAGAACATTGTATTGAGATCCAAAAAGAGAGAAGAAGCCATCTAGCTAATAACTATGGACCCGTAGGTCTGTGGTAAACTACTCACAACTCATCGGAGGGGCAAGGATGTTGATGTAGTGGCCCTCCATGGTCGATTCCCTCTCCGGCAGAGTGCCGGCGAAGGCTCAAAGATGAGATCTCGCGGATACAGAAGGTTACGGCGGTGGAAATTGTGTTTCGTGGTGCTCCTGGATGTTTTCGGGGTACGTAGGTATATATAGGAGGAAGAAGTACGTCGGTGGCCGCCCGAGGGGCCCACGAGACAGCGGGCGTGCCCTACGGGGGGGGGGGGGGGGCCTCCTATCTCGTGGCTTCCTTGGAAGCTTCTTGGCTTGCACTCGAAGCTCTCCCGATCACGTTCGTTCCAAAAATCACGCTCCCAAAGGTTTCATTCCGTTTGGACTCCGTTTGATATTCCTTTTCTTCGAAATACTGAAATAGGCAAAAAAACAGCAATATGGGTTGGGCCTCCGGTTAGTAGGTTAGTCCGAAAAATTGATATAAATGTGTAATATAAAGCCCATAAACTTCCAAAAGGGGTAATGTAATAGCATGGAACAATCAAAAATTATAGATACGTTGGAGACGTATCAGGCGCCAGGCGGGCGCCAGCCCACGCAATGTCCTCGTTTCCTCTTTGGTGCAAAGGGGGCAAGCGCAGTTGCGGAGTACCGAGGCATCAGGCAAAGGTTTCCATATCGGTGCAACGAGACCAAGACCAGCAGGATGGCAGGACGGAGGTCATCGTGGAGCCCAAGACGGCGTCATCACCAGTGCCTTTGGCAGCCGAAGACCACCTTTAGTCAGGATAGCTTGTAATAGTTGTCCCCTTTCGAAATGGCCATTGTTGGATCTCTTCCCGCTCAATATTTGGGAAGAGGACCAGGGCCTCTATAAATAGGGCTAGCCACCACAGTAGGAGGGCATCTAATCTAGAGATGGATTGATTCCTCCCCAAGCTCACCACCAAGCACAAGAACACCTCTCCTCGTGAGGTTGTTCTTCCCTTGTATTGTTCATCATCAGCCCAAGAGGCAATCCACCACACCACACACAGGAGTAGGGTATTACACCACAACAGTGGCCCGAACCTGTATGAATATTGTGTCTCTTGTGTTGTTCATCGATCTAGCTTAGAAATCACGGCGAGGCTAAGGGCGTGTCTCGATAGGAAGAGATCTTCGTGCGCAGCCCAGTGTTCGAACCTTAAGGGTTTTGCCGAAACCCAATATCCGACAAATCCTAGGCAAGTGTCACTCCGAGGCATATGGAGGACATCGCACTGGGGATAGAACTGCATATAAGGTATTGCAATTCGGTTTTTATTGGCCTACTCTTTTCAAAGATGCCCGTAAGTTTGTCTTGTCTTGTGATGAATGCCAAAGAATTGGTAATATTAGTAGATGTCAAGAAATGCCTATGAACTATTCACTTGTTATTGAACCATTTGATGTTTGGGGTTTTGATTATATGGGACCATTTCCTTCCTCTAATGGGTATACACATATTTTAGTTGCTGTTGATTACGTTACTAAGTGGGTAGAAGCTATTCCAACTAGTAGTGCTGATCATAACACTTCTATTAAGATGCTTAAAGAAGTTATTTTCCAAGGTTTGGAGTCCCTAGATATTTAATGACTGATGGTGGTTCACATTTTATTCATGGTGCTTTTCGTAAAATGCTTGCTAAGTATGATGTTAATTATAGAATTGCATCTCCATACCATCTGCAGTCTAGTGGTCAAGTAGAATTGAGTAATAGAGAGCTTAAATTAATTTTGTAAAAGACTGTTAATAGATCTAGAAAGAATTGGTCCAAGGAACTTGATGATGCATTATGGGCCTATAGAACTGCATATAAAAATCCTATGGGTATGTCTCCGTATAAAATGGTTTATGGAAAAGCATGTCACTTACCTCTCGAACTAGAACATAAGGCATATTGGGCCATTAAAGAGATCAATTATGATTTCAAACTTGCCGGTGAGAAGAGGCTATTTGACATTAACTCACTTGATGAATGGAGAACCCAGGCCTATGAGAATGCCAAACTGTTTAAAGAAAAAGTTAAAAGATGGCATGACAAAAGGATACAAAAGCGTGAGTTTAATGTAGGTGATTATGTTTTGCTATACAACTCTCATTTAAGATTTTTTGCAGGAAAACTTCTCTCTAAATGGGAAGGTCCTTACATTACCGAGGAGGTCTATCGTTCTGGTGCCATAAAAATCAACAAATTCGAAGGCACGAATCCGAAGGTGGTGAACGGTCAAAGAATCAAACATTATATCTCAGGTAATCCCATAAATGTTGAAACCAATGTTATTGACACTGTAACCCCGGAGGAGTATATAAGGGACACTTTCCAGAACGTTTCAGACTCCGAAAAGGAATAGGTATGTGTACGGTAAGTAAACCGACTCCAAAAACGTTCTAATAGCAATTTTTCTCCGTTTTCGAATATTTAAGAAAATAGGAAAATAAGAAGTAGTCCGGAAAGGACACGAGGCATCCACGAGGGTGGAGGGCGCGCCCTACCCCCTGGGCATGCCCCTGCCTCGTTGGCACCTCGTGTGCCCTCCGGACTCTATTTTCTTGCACAATACTTCTTTTGGTCGGTAAAAATTCATTATATAATCTCCGAATGTTTTGACCATCGTACAACGACGAAATCCTCTGTTTCTTGTTTTTGAGTTGTTTCTGCCGCAGATTAGAGCAATATGTCGTCCCCCTCCTCCAACAATGTGGGCGACGATGCTTGGCTAATGGAGATAGAGACGAAGCGAGAAGAAATTGGGGAAATCAAGGAAGGTGACAAGATCAAGGAGGTCGCAAAGGAGCAAGTCCCGGCAGTAGAAGAAGAGGGCTTCTATCAACCTTACTACAATCATCTCACCCCAACTGATATTGAAGCTTTCAAGATGATTGAGTTAGCTTGCATACAAAATAAGTATCTCACACGTGAAAATATTTTGTTGCAAGAGCATATCACCGCACTCAAGGGCATTATCTGCAAGTTGGAGGATCTCCTACGCTCGATGTGCGACACCCCGTCATCAACAACTCCATCACCACCACCTCCAAAGAAAGAGATATAATCACATGGGTATGGGCACTCCCCTTGGCAACTGCCAAGCTTGGGGGAGGTTCCTCGGTATCATACTTCTATCTTTACCGTTTTTATTAGTTCGATCCTTTTGGTTATATCTTGATCTGGTAGAATCAAGTTTAGTATGATCTAGCTTTGAGTTTTTGTGTTGATCCTTATCTATGTAATCGATTCCGTGAGCTATATATAATAAAGATTAGTTTTGAGTCGAGGGCTTTGCTATCTTGCTATGATCCTGAGGGAATAAAAGAAAGAGAAAGAATAAAAAGATCATATTGATCTTATGGAGAGTAATGACTTCACGTATAAAGAGTATGATGAATAAAAGTTGTTGAGAGTTGACAAACATAGTTTTGGTCATCGTTGCAATTAATAGGAAGTAATAAAGAAAGAGAAGTTTTCACATATAAATATACTATCTTGGACATCTTCTATGATTGTGAGCACTCATTAAAATATGACATGCTAAAAAGTTGATGTTGGACAAGGAAGACAATGTAATGGGTTATGTTTTCTTATATCCGAAATAAATTATATTGTCATGGATCGTCCAACATATTGAGCTTGCCTTTCCCCCTCATGCTAGCTAAATTCTCTGCACCAAGTAGAGATACTACTTGTGCTTCCAAATATCCTCAAACCCAGTTTTGCCATGAGAGTCCACCATATCTACTAATGGATTGAGTAAGATCCTTCAAGTAAGTTGTCATTGTTTCAAGCAATAAAAATTGCTCTCTAAATATGTATGATTTATTAGTGTGGAGAAAATATGATTTATACGAGCTTGTGATATGGAAGAAATAAAAGCGACGGACTGCATAATAAAGGTCCCTATCACAAGTGGCAATATAAAGTGATGTTCTTTTGCATTAAGATTGTGTGCATCCAACCACAAAAGCATATGACAACCTCTTCTTCCCTCTGCGAGGGGCCTATCTTTTATTTTTGTCTTCTACTTTATACAAGAGTCATGGTGATCTTCATCTTTCCTTTTTATAGTTTACCCTTTGGCAAGAACTATGTGTTGGAAAGATCATGATATATATACCCGATTGGATGTAGGTTTTCATAAAGTATTATTGTTGACACTAGCAAAGTGGCCCGCTTGATGCGCGGGCTAGAACTTTAGAAAGTTTAATATTGAGAACATATTATTTGGTTTATCTAAAGAAAAATTGGGGACTAATGTGATGAGAACATAGTTTTGTCCACACTTCATTGATTTAAGACATGTTTAGTCAAGAGAATAAGGGGTCATGAAATTTGGTTGTATACATGTTCCTAACCTTGTGATGCCAATTAGAAGTTCGTGTTACACTGGTGACTATGGTCATTTTTGTTGAAATATTTATGAGATCTAAGCTTCTTCTATAAAACCCAAATCCACAAGAGAGAAAATCAATGCTTGATATTATGCACCATGTACAAAACTAAAACTTCAGATATCATAAATCTCAATTCAAAGCCACATTAACTACATATTTATGTGGACCATCACTGCAACATTTTCAAATGTTTTTTTACTTTCTGCTTTTAGTTGCTCTTCTGTACAGTTGAACTTGGTTTCTGGGTGGTAATAAAAGACTGTGGGGCTTTGCCATGCAGTAGGTAGTAAAAAGTATATTTTCAAATGATTTTCTTGTGACCAGTATCAACAATGCATTTATTGTTTATGTGTTAAGGTTTGAAATAGCAAAAGGTAGGAATTGTGCCTATAAAATTTGAAAGGTCGAGAACCTAAGAATATTCTTTACTATTACTTATTTTCCTCAAATCACATAAGCCTAATAGAAAGACAACTAATTTATTAGTTCATGACATACACTCGTCAACAACTTATTCAAAGGTAAATGCCTTGCAATACTTACTCGCACGTTTGCATATACTTGTCATTTTCTCACAATTCTCATTGGTATAATATATGTGCGGGATATTACATATTTCCAAAGTACAAAAATCCTCTCCCCTGACTGAAAAAATGCCCGCCATTTCCGCAATTGCCCGTTATAGCCCTGCAAAATAATTAGTCTCTGCTTTAAAACGTTGCTTAAGATTTCTCTTTCGTTAAACATAGAGCAAGTAGTTTTTACTGGTTTCACGCAATGCCTCAGAATATATGCTAAAAAGTTGTAAGATTGATATATTGAGTTTCTAGTTGTAAATGCGTGCAACCGTAATTTCCACCAATTATGTTTGTCCGTGCCTTTTAGTTGACCGTAAACATCTTAGAACTTCGCATATGAGTTAAGATGAATTTAGGGTGCAGTTATATAATATATGTCCACTAAAATCGCAATGGTACCTATGTTTTTATTTCATGAACACTTAATAGAGTTAAGGTAAGACAATTTTAGAAGACACCAAGCTTGTCTCACGCCTGAATCACAAGCAAAGAAAAAGTTGGCTCTTCACTTTCCTCTGACCATTGTGCACAACGCGACGGCATCAGGGGTCCCACCAAGCTGAACACTCACTTTCCCCTTTCTCCAGTCTTGTGTTCTTGTCTTCTCGGGAGCTCCCATGAGGGAAGCCGGTCCAGCTTTGATCCACCGCATGTGAGGACTGATCTGATGCTCCCCTCATTTCCTTCTTCATCGTCCTCACCTGCACGCACCCCACGTCAAGGGTAAGTGGTACGGCCACGCTGTGGCTTTCTAAAACAGCTGGTTTGGATCCCCCCGTGCCTCGTGGTCGTGGATCTCTCGGGCCAGTGAACGGCGATGGAGGGGTTGCAGGTCCCGAATAGCCGTTGCGCGAGGGAGGAGGCGAGCTCGTCGAAGTCGATTGTCGTTGCAGTCGGCGTCCATGGAGGCGATGAGGGTGTCGATCTCGTCCCCCGTAGCTAGCTTGGATCCTGTGCGAGTGTGAGGTTTCATTCAAGGCATTGTCATCCACAAGCGCCGAACCGGACGCGTCGTTGTTGTCCCAAAGTGAGACATCTTATCACGCTGTCTTCATTCTTGATAGCTGCAGCCCGGCTCTGGCGTTGCATTCTTCCACCTGCAGGTCCCTCCTTCTCCCTTCCCCTTTTCTGATTTTTTGTGCGATTGCACCAGTATAATCTGCACCATTTATGTATTTTGTGCTCCTACATATTGTCTGATGTTGATTTTCATCAGATTGACTTCTGGTCCATCAACTACATGATCATTGTAAGTTATACATGCCAAACATAACTAAGGGCATAATGTTTTTTTGACACATAAACCTCCTCTTTATTAAGTTGCTACAATAGTAGCATCAGAGACAATCAACTGCAAGACTTCCCTCGGGGGGATACAACCATACATGAGGGGTGGAGAACTTACACTACTAGGGAAAAGCCTATACACAGAATCTTATCTGCAGCGCGCTTCAAAATACCACGTTACTGCTACTTAGCAGCAGCGCGTGTCGGCCAAACGCGCTACTGACTTGGAAGTAGCAGTAGCGCGTTTGAGGCATACAGCGCTACTGCTATAGTTGCCATGACCTTGGCCCCCCGCTAGCTATAGCAGTAGCGCGTTATACTGTAGAGCGCTACTGCTACTTGCGTTAGCTATAGCGCTTTTTGCCAAACGCGCTACAACTATCCCTACCTTATCCCCACGGGAGGACCGGCCCTTCACACTCACACTCTCACTCTCGCCCGCGACAACCGTCGTCGTCCGTCGCTGCCGCCGCCGTTCGTCCGCCGCCGAGGTACTCCCCTCCTTCCGTCCCTCCTCCATCCTCCTCGCACATCCTCCCCTCCGCCTGCGGCCGCCCCTCCATCCTCCGCCGCCGCCCTCCTCCATCCGCCTGCGGCCGCCCCTCCTCCCTCCTCCGCCGGCAGCCCGCCTCCCACCGCCCTCGACCTCGCCGCCCCTAGCTACCTCTCCGTCGCCCCCCACCCCCTGCCACTAGTTAGTACTAGATTTAGTAGTAGATGTTAATTCAGGGTTAGCTAGTACTAGATGTTAATTTAGTAGTAGTAGATGTTAATTTAGCTTAGTTAGTACTAGATTTTTAGTAGTAGTAGTGGTAGTTGAACTACTTTAGTTGTAGTTGAACTAGTTTAGTAAGTAAATTAATAAACTAGTTGAACTAGTTGAATTAACAGAACTAATCTATTTTTAGTAAGATAATTAATATAACTAGTTGAACTACTTTATTTTTAGAAAGAACTAGTTTTTTCTATTTATAGTAAGTTTATATTTAGTAAGAACTAGTTGAATCAATAAAACTAGTTGAACATGTTTTGTTGCAAGTGATAACTTATATGGTTTCAGGTGACCTCCGTCGTCCCCGTCACCGACCCCCTCCGACAACCCCGCCGTCATCCCAGTCACCGACGTACCCCCTCCGACATCGAGGTGAGACCAGCCAAATATCCTTGTATATTTTGTGTTGTTGCTCAAATAGGATATGTGGTTGCCCAAGTGGCCGTTCATGTTCAGTTTACATCTCCGAGTGGCCTATGTTTTGTCGGAGTGTTGATTAATTTCCGTTCCGGCAAATTTCAGGCGCTCGATATGTCCTTTTTTAGCAAAGGTCATGCCGGATTTTGTCGTGAATTCTGACATGACTTGTGCTAGAATATGTACAAGTTTAATATTTGAATTATGATTGTAGGAAATGTCGTACTCGGACGACGACGGTCTCCCGGGGGAGTGTAGCTGGTGCCACGACGATCGAGGTATGTGCGACAGGTTCGTTCGGCTGGACGACGATCGCCGCTTCAGCATTAAGCTCGAGGAGACCTGCGATGTTCATACGGTACGCAACGACGACAATAGTTTTTTTCTCCATTAAGCATGACTTCAACTATTTCAACGTCTAATTTTCATATTTTACAATTTGACTAGCTTATCCCATGCCATGCAAGACGCTATGTCTTGGAGAGGATGGGTTTTGAAGACCATGAAAATTTTGAAACAAAGAAAATACACCTAAGGACCCATCATGATATGGATTTTGAAGTAAATCTGTATAATGCTCAGAGCGTAACCCATTTTGTTTGCCAAAATTGGGAAGCACTTTGCAAAATGTATGGTTTTGATGAGGGTATGATTATCACCATGGATCTTGGTGATCCTGACAGCGAGGAAGACAATATGGACATTTGGGTCCTTGTTGATACGCTGCTGATTGTACCGCTATGTGAGTTTATCAAACATAGTTATTAACTAATTTATATTCTTTATTTCAAAATAGTTGATAGCTTATTTCCATTGACAGCTTATTTTGATTCTTCAAAGACTGTGCGGAAGATGGTAGATAAAACCCACTACACCGAAGGCACCCAATTAACATATAAGGAGAAAAATCATCTGATCGCATTTTGTACTCTTCTTGAGAATTACAATGCCTATTATCGAACTCCTCCAAATTATGGTGAATACGTGCCACTAGTGCATGTGTTGAACAACGATAACTTCTCTGGAGATACCCTGGTAAGATTTTTTACTATTACGACATTCGTGCATTTTTTGCATACTTCTAAAACTAGTACATCATTGCTAACTACAAAGTTATTATTATGTTTTTCAACAGAAACTCCCGATGGATTGTGTGCCTCATCTGATGTGTCTGCATGGTCGCCTCTCAGTTCTGAACATACTGCCAGGTAAATCTAGGGAGCTCACCTGTGCATATCGGATTTCTAAAAACCATGAACACATGATCATCAGAGAATGGAAGAAATGTATGGACATTCGCAAGGAGGTTCTTGGAAGTAACATTCAGCGAAAGGCAAGAATGGGAGACAGGCTAATCTCCATTCTCCATAATGGAGAGTCAGGGGCTATCTTGTTTTTTGTTATTTTACCTTAGAAAATGTAGTAGGTCTTAATCGAATGTAATAGGTCCTATCAGGTACAATATGTTTATTATGTGGTAATGTGTTAGAGTTGATAATGATGATCTTGAGGAGGTGTTATGTGATGTCAATGATGGAAACGATGATATTGAGGAGGTGTTATATGACAATGATGTATTATGATGCTAAGTTGTTAATGATATGATGATGATGATGATATTATTATATCATTAGGTGAAAGAACCGCGGATTAGTTTCAAGTGGATGGACATCCACTTGAAACTAGTCCACGGTTCTTTCACCCCGTGATGTAATAACTCATTATGATGTAAAAACAATCTCTAAATTCCTGTTGTATGAAAACTTGTGTAAAGGTGTATGAATACAACATGAAATAGAAAAGAAATAAAATACTAAATAGTAGTAGTAGCGCGGGTTAGGAGAAGCGCTACTACTAATTAACAGTAGCGATGTAATAAAGAACCGCTGCTAGTAAGTCAATTTAGCAGTAGCGTGCGTCAAGCCGCGCTATTGCTAAGCATTAGCTATAGCGCCTTATCAGTAGCGCTTGTGCCCGCGCTACTGATAGGCCCAAAACCCACGCTGCTGCTAGGCTTTTCCCTAGTAGTGTTAGCAAGCCTAGCTAATCATGGGCTACACGATTGTTGTCTCTACAGCAGTGTTCATAACTAAGGGCATAATGTTAATTTGTTTATGTCCCTCCACTTTTTTTCGGGCTTGTGACCGGCATCGGCGTTAGCCCCCCTACCCCCATTAATATTCAGCATACTTAAGAAATACTCCATCCGTTCCTAAATATAAGTCTTTGTAGAGATTCCACTATGAACCACATACGGATGTATATAGATGCATTTAGAGTGTAGATTCACTCATTTTGCTCCGTATCTAATCAATAGTGGAATTTCTACAAAGACTTATTTAGGAACGGAGGAAGTAGTTATTTTATTTGGGCTTCACTATAGTTTTAATAATTCCCAAAGATAATGACATTTGCAATAACTGAATAGGAAAATTGATCTGGTTGCATTATACATATAAAACATAATGATGCATGGGCACTCACTATTGGCCTGTACTGTATAATAAGATTCAAATATCAGGTATCACATAATATAGATTGTTGATACTAATTGATATTATTGAGCTATTTCCATCAAATGTTGATGCATGTTTCCAATGCTTTGAACAAACAGATGAAACTATCAAAAAATGTATTTCATATTTTACATCCTACAGAGTAGGAAACTGGCAACATAATGAGAAGAAAAGAATGAATATAGGAAGAAGCGGAAATTATGTTGATACATGCACTTAAATGAGTCTTCCTTCTGGTTATTTTCTTGCTTCATTGGCATTGCGACCGGATGATTAAGACTATGCCCAATCATGATGCTTGAAAATTCTGGGCTGAGTAATCATATCCTTGTGATAGTCGTTTAAGACATCCTCAAGACGCAGCGACTTCTTTAAGCGACCGTTTGTTTACATCAATTTTTGAAATAAACCTATGATGGTTGACCAAGAAAAGATAGATTATGTAGTGTCAAGAAAATCGTCTGAAGCAGCAACTATTAGGCAGTTAATTGGTCTCACCATTTGACACTAAATATCCTGCAGAGTCTGGATGTTGCCGGGATTAATTGACTTGCTGCCCAGGAGCGCTGAACTTAGCTTCATCCTACTTCTTGCAGGACATTGTAGTAAACAGATTAACTTAATCACCTAAGACATACAGTGGCATTTGTTATGGTACGGTGCACCTACTGCTGGTACTCGTTTGTCCAGTCTAGAGCATACATCCTCATGTAGGAGACACAATGGGGTGCTCTCCGAGCAGGAATGTCTGAGGCAAGCCACTGGCACCGGGTTGCTGACTCCTGCTGCTCTCATTCTAGTTCGAGCTACAGATCATGAATCATGAGGAAGCAATATACATGTCAAGTTGTTAACTTCTCAGAGCATGTATATTAGTATGGACTGCACTATAGACATATCCTACAATAGGTTGTCTTTTCGGTTCTCTGCATAGACTTTTGATTGGATGAAACATTAAGTATCTATTGATTGGCACTAATTATTATGTGTTCTCTATGGCCATTGCTTGTTAGATACAGTATAATATTGTCCTTCATCCCTGTGTTAATTTCTTGCTCGTGCAAAATTTCATTGTTAATTCTTAGCATCGCACAGCAAAAAGGAGAAACAAATATTTGAAGCATGGAGCAAAGAAAAATCCTAAATCAATGTATGCAGCAACCATCATGATTATTTAAGCACCTTTGCAATCCCAAACTCCACATTTTCTGATATGCAAGCAAGGATCGAGGCCAGGTGATGAAAATTGAAGATGGATTTAAAAGGGAAGACGCCTATAGAAGCAGTAGTATGGATTCACGGAATCAATGTCAACTAATCATACATGGAGACGTAGACATTTGTGGGAAAACATACCTGGCAATGGAATTGATGGAATAGTGGAAACTTTCCACTCATCCCATGGCGACGATGCATGATCGACATGGCAAAGGAACGAAGCGTTCACGGCGGCGGCGAGAGGGATGGAGAGCCACGTCCCCTGATTGATCCCTTTTTCTGATCCGTGTTTTTTTGGGTACCTTTGTGAGATACAAGAGGCATGGAGAAAAGCTTAGGGCATAGTGGGTAATTTCTAGGTGTTACTAAATTGTTTCTAAGATCTAACGATTGTGGTTATCTCTCCTAATAAATTAAGGGCAGATGTTTCTAATTTTTGTGAGATTTTCTAGCTTAATTACTTTGTTTTTTTTTTACGTGGGCGAGATAACTTATTAAGGGCATTGGTGGGTAATTTTCATTTTTTTTAATCCATTGGTTGTGCTCGTCTAATCGGTTTCAATTGACGGGCAGATGTTTCTAATTATTATGGGATTTTCTAGGTAATTCTCTTTTTTCTGGTTACCCCGTAAAGCACTTTTTATATATAAATAGATTACCCTTTAGGTAAAAGGTTGAGAGGCGAAACTATAAGCCTCTATCTTTCTCTGTGTCCGATTAAAACTTCATACCCATAAGTATTGCGTGAGTATTAGCAATTATGAAAGATTAAATGATAGTTGAGTATGTGGACTTGCTGAGAAGCTCTTATATTGGCTCTTTCGATGTTATGGTAAACTGCAATTGCTTTAATGACTGAGATTATAGTTTGCTAGTTTTCAATGAAGTTTTTGATTCATACTTGACAGTGTGAATAGATTGTTACTTTAAGCATAAGAATTCATATGATGATATATATGTTGCTATTCTAAGAATGATCATGATGCCCTCATGTCCGTATTTTTTTTTATCGACTACTCTATCTCTAAACATGTTGACATATTTTTCGATATCGGCTTCCGCTTGATGACAAGCGAGGTCTAAGCTTGGGGGAGTTGATACGTCCATTTTGCATCATGCTTTTATATCGATATTTATTGCAATATGGGCTGTTACTACACATTATGTCACAATACTTATGCCTTTTCTCTCTTATTTTACAAGGTTTACATGAAAAGGGAGAATGCCGGCAGCTGGATTCTAGGCTGGAAACGGTGCCACCTGCCACCCCGAATATTAGAGACCTATTCTGCACAACTCCAAAAGTCCTGAAACTCCACGAAAGTCGGTTTTGGAGTATATTAAAAGTATTGAGCGAAAAAAGCACCAGAGGGGGCCACCCACTGTCCACGAGGGTGGGGGCGCGCCCTACCCCCCTGGGCGCGTCCCCTGCCTTGTGGGCCACCTGGAAGCCCCCCGATGCCCATCTTCTGGTATAAGGTGTCCTTTGCCCTTGAAAAAATCAGAAGGAAACTTTCGGGATGAAGCACCGCCGTCTCGAGGCGGAACCTTGGCGGAACCAATCTAGGACACCGGCGGAGCTGTTCTGCCTGGGAAACATCCCTCCGGGAGAGGGAAATCGTCGCCACCGTCATCACCATCAATCCTCTCATCGGGAGGGGGTCAATCTCCATCAATATCTTCACCAGCACCATGTCCTCTCAAACCCTAGTTCATCTCTTGTATCCGATCTTTGTCTTAAAACCTCAGATTGGTACATGTGGGTTGCTAGTAGTGTTGTACTCCTTGAAGTTGATGCTAGTTGGTTTATCTGGTGGAAGATCATATGTTCAGATCCTTTATGCATATTAATACCCCTCTGATTATGAACATGAATATGATTTGTGAGTAGTTACGTTTGTTCCTAAGGATATGGGAGAAGTCTTGTTATAAGTAGTCATGTGAATTTGGTATTCGTTCGATATTTTGATGAGATGTATGTTGTCTCTCCTCTAGTGGTGTTATGTGAACGTCCATGACATGACACTTCACCATTATTTGGGCCTAGGGTAAGGCATTGGGAAGTAATAAGTAGATGATGGGTTGCTAGAGTGACAGAAGCTTAAACCCTAGTTTATGCATTGCTTCGTAAGGGGCTGATTTGGATCCATATGTTTCATGCTATGGTTAGGTTTGCCTAAATTATTCTTCCGTAGTTGCAGATGCTTGCGAGAGGGGTTGATCATAAGTGGGATGCTTGTCCAAGGAAGGGCAGTACCCAAGCACCGGTCCACCCACATGTCAAACTATCAAAGTAACGAACGCGAATCATATGAGCATGATGAAAACTAGCTTGAAGTTAATTCCCATGTGTCCTCGGGAGCGTTTTACTTTATATAAGAGTTTGTCCAGGCTTGTCCTTTGCTACAAAAAGGATTGGGCCACCTTGCTGCACCTTAGTCACTTTTATTACTTGTTACCCGTTACAAATTACCCACAAAACTATCTGTTACCGATAATTTC
Organism: Triticum timopheevii; assembly: GCA_963921465.1. Lineage (NCBI taxonomy): Eukaryota > Viridiplantae > Streptophyta > Magnoliopsida > Poales > Poaceae > Triticum > Triticum timopheevii. The sequence continues at coordinate 170,518,967 of OY997264.1, read as the reverse complement.
AGTGCTTGCAGAGAATATCTTACTGAAAACCGCTTGTCATTTCCTTCTACTCCTCATTGGGTTCGACACTCTTACTTATCGAAAGAACTACGATAGATCCCATATACTTGTGGGTCATCAAGGAAGGCATCGCGTCTGACGAAGGAACTGGATGTGATCCTCGTGGACGATGGAGCCGTCCCAGTTGCCGGCGCGGCCGCTGAGCGCCATGGGCGCTGTGCTCGGCAGTGGCGCGGGGCGACGGCGACAGAGAGAATCTCGATGACGGCAAGTCACAGCTGCGCTCCGGCGAGCGAATAAGACGCAATGATAGTAGACAGATGAGGCAAAGAGGGAGGAGGGCGCGCGTGCGTTCTGCCGCCCCCTCCTCCCCCTACTTACAGCCACGCGGTGGCGGAGCCGAGGGGGCAGGATTTGGGGGGGGGGGCGAGATTAACTGCGCCCACTCCCCCCACGACCCCACGACTTTCGCACCTTTAAGGCATGTATTAACCGCCCTGGGAAGCACAACCGACCACCTCGACCGCAGCGGATCTGCGCGCGTGCCGAGGCCCTGTAGTGGTGGCCACGGGCCTGCGGCGACGTCTCATTGCGTGCATGGGCTGGCAGGCCAACCTGGCCGGCAGGTGCCGCGTGGTGGGCGGGTAGCGGGCGGCGAGCCCGTTGCCCAGCCGGCATGCGACCTGGCGCCCACCACGACTATTCGAATTCTGCCAGGCGGCCACAACCACGTCCGGGTCCTGGCGCCCGACTCCTCCCAGGCGGACGGAGGATAGGGCGGAAGGCCACTTAAGAGGGAAACTGCTGAGGTTCTTCGGCTGCCCAAACCCGTAGAACCTCACCAGCTTCGGGGACTACTGACGGGGTGATAAATCCTGGGTAGCCTCATCCACACCCTAGCAGATTTCAAGACATCAGGGCTGGCACAACCCCTCAGTCTGACTGGTCGCAAGGCCGGCCTCCGCGGCCGGCTAGAGCCATCAGGCCGCCTCCCAGAAGGCGGCACGTCCCAGAGGGCGGCGAGGGCGCAGGCCGGCTCCTATCAGGCGGCCCTTCGCCTCCTCAAAGTTTGCACCCACCTGCTACGACAAGATGGGGCGTGGCAACGGTGCCACCTGCCACCCCGAATCCCGGAAGGAACGTGGCCACGGTGCAGGCGTACCAGGAGGACACCCCTCGCCTGACACAACACTGTAGCCACGTGGCCCATGATGAAGCCTCCGTTAGGCAGGGCCATGTCCCCATGACGGGCGACCGGTGAGGCCTGCAGGCGGCGGGGCCCACCAGCCCATGTATCCCTAGAAGATGGCAAGGCCTGAGCAGGCGGCCTCAAAGGGAGGCCGACTCCTAGTAGGCGGCCGCCCCTCCCCTTGTAGTTTGTGCACCATTAACCAGAGGTGACGGGGTGTGGCTACAGTGATCGCACGCCATGCGACGGCACTGTAGCCATGCGCCCCCGACCAAGCCATCGTCATCAGAGGCAAGGCTACAGTGCAGCCTGGTCCCCCTGGCCCGCAGACAGCGGCCCTACTTGTCGGCCGAGTTCACAACAGCCAGCGGGACCCACCAGGCGGCGGGCCCCAGCTGTCGACAAAGAAGCTGGAGCCCAGAGATGCTGACGGCCGGGTCCCAGGACCAGCCGGATTACCATTGTACCCCTGGGGGGGTAGTCCTATATAAACCCCCCAGGGACACCCATGCAACGGGTTCAACCCGTAGATCACCTCACACCCCATAGCTAAGGAGAAGTAGAGCTAGCTGCCTTCTTCCTCCTCTAGCCCGAATAGCTCAAGGAGCAACCTTGTATTTGTTATTGATCATAGTGATGCGGAGACCCCGCAGAGCAGGATTAGGGGTGTTATCTCCATGGAGAGCCCCGAACCTAGGTAAGACCTGGCGTCGTTTGAGGTCTTGCCTACTACCGCTTCTAGAGCCCGGCAACGTTCTATTGACCCCCTACATGATTAGCCACCCGTTGGCATATGTCGAGGAAATACCACGACAATGATGATGAGGATGAGCCTCCGAAGAATACTGGGGGAGAAGTCAAACTCTAAACAAGAGGGTGCCAGGGTCCAGAACGTCTCGCTCGTCTTCTGAGCCTGTGATCCAGCCGGTCAGTGATCCAGCACGGGCTTCTGTCTCCTTTTCAATTCCTCTGTCGACTGACCGGCCTTCAGTGTCGACTGCTCAAGCTCAAGAGCCCACTACGCAAGTCCAAGCTCCTACTCCACCAATCCAGACACCTGCCCCGACATCTCGCATGTTTGCTGCCTATCCCGTCCCAGAGGATCAAGTAGGAGCTGCGAAGGAGGCCATGATCCAGGCAGGGCTAATGATGGAGCGACTGAAGGTGGTGTATGACACCAGCAATGCCGCATACAACGCCAGCTATGCTCTTCAAGCCAATGTCCACGTAAGTGGAATTGTAAGTTAATTTCCGATTGATTTCTCTGTCTTGGCTTTTGCTCTGTTCAGACACACTCTCTGCAAATGGCTGCTTTATTATTCGTAAGATGTCCATGCATCAAACTTGAATTTTGCAACTTGTGCTTGTTCACCCAGTTGGTGTTTTATCTCCATAGTGTATCTTCTTCACTTGAGTTGACCAGGTCATGCCGAGTGAAAAACTTTTGGTCCAGTGGGGGCACGCTAAGTGCACCCACTCGGTGTAGTCCCCGAGACTGCCATCGAATGTTTGATTCGGCGGGGGTCTTATCAAAATATTTGCTTGTAGCACTTCCACTCGACCTAGACGGGTGTTGTCGAGTGGGAACTAGAACCAGTGGGGGCACGCAAAGTGCACCCACTGGGTGTAGTCCCCGAGACCACGGTCGACTGCGGGCAGTCAGCGGTGGTCTAAGAACCAATGTTGTTTTTTTTACTCCTTCCACTCCAGTTGGGCTGACCATGCTAAGTGGGAAATGAAACCAGTGGGGGCACGCTAAGTGCACCCACTAGGCGTAGTCCCCGAGACTGTTGTTGGATGTTTGATTCAGCAGCAGTCTTAGAATTCTTCTGCTATGTAATTCATTCATGTATCTTTCCATTCGGAGGTAACTGTCGACTAACTTGTCCAGTTGTTGATTGCAGAAGTCTTGTGAGCTTGGGGCCCAATATGCCACTGTGGAGCAGGAGAAGACCAATCTTAAGCTCGAGCTAGAACTATCTAAGGAGAACGTGAAGAAAGCCCAAGACGAAGTAGCAATCATGGGAGGTAACCACTCGCTAACTGCATGCCTTCTCATTTTCCCTGTCTATCCTTTGAACCAAGTGATTTCACTCGAACAGATGTGCGTAGTGAAAATCATCGGCTTCAAGCACGTCTAAGTAATGTTATTTCTTTAGACAAAATGAAGCAGGCCCTGGAGCAAAAGGATCTTGACCTTGTTGCGGCATAGAGGACAACTCGCGAGAAGAGCTTGCCGACCGGAAGTTTGCTTCAGTCGGAAAGTTGGAAGATGAGAACGCCAAGCTGAAGAGTGTTGTTGACGAAGCAAAGAAGGAAACCGTGCAACTGAAGGATGAACAAGTGGCTCTGACCAAGAAGAGGGATGAACTAGAAGCTTATCTGAGTGCTCTCGCCCAAAAGATGTTTCTGAAGCTTGAAGGTATTCCTCTTCGGTCGACTGAAGAACTTTCATGCCATGTTGCCGTCGATTCACTAACTTTCCCTGTTTGCAGAATTCTGTCAGAACTTCGAGGAGGAAACCGGGCGGATCAAGACTGGACTGGACCCCATCAACTCCCCTGTCAAAGATGAGACTGCCATGAACGTGCTACGATTGGAAGCTCGACTTATGAATGTCTTGGACTACATCACCGGCCTGAAAACCACGATGCCTCGGGTTGACAAGGAGCTCTGGCCACAGGTTGTGCAACAGAATGACCTCGAGTCTCTAATGACTCGACTCAACAGCATCCTTGACCGAGTGCAGGAGTGGAAGAAGTCAGCTGTGCGCTATGGTGCTGATGTCACTTTATCCCTCGTCCGTGTTCACTGTAGGGACGTCAAGGAAGAGAAGCTGAAGGATCTGCAAGTAGCTAACACCAAGAAGCTTCAATTTTGATCCTTCATGGAGACCTTCATCGATGCAGCCACTCGCATCACAGATGGCATTGACTTGGATTCATTTGTCGAGCCAGCCAGCCCTCCTCCTGGCGAGTGAGAAACTTGATGACTTAATTTGCCTCGGAATGCCGAGTGGATTTTGTAACCGTTAAAACTCCTTCGAGCCTGATGCTCGAGTACTTACGTTCGCGACGTTGAATTTTGCTGGAGCAATCCGAACTTGGTTGCTTTATTCAAATGCAGTTGATTCGTTTCCACTGTTCTTTGGATTTTCTTGGTTTGAATGAATCTGGGATCACAATTGTTCTTCCAAGTGAGAGGGTTGTTTCTCACTTGGAGTCGACATTGTACTTGTGGCACAACTCAGAGTGCATTCCAACGTTGTACTTATGGCGCAGCTCAATGTTGTACTTGTGGTGCAGCTCAGAGCGTGCCTTGAAGTGCTTTTAACTTAGGCGAGCATGGGGTCGTAGCTAAGCCCCTGAGTGACAGGATCGCTCTTCACTCGGAGTGTTTATGCAACTTAGGCGAGTACGGGATCGCAGCTAAGCCTCCGAGTGAGAGGATCTCTCTTCACTCGGAGTGTTTTTGAAACTTAGGCGAGTACGTGATCGCAGCTAAGCCCCCGAGTGAGAGGATCGCTCTTCACTCGGAGTGTTTTAGAAACTTAGGCGAGTACGAGATCGCAGCTAAGCCCCCGAGTGAGAGGATCGCTCTTCACTCGGAGTGTTTTTGAAACTTAGGCGAGTACGGGATCGCACCTAAGCCTCCGAGTGCGAGGATCGCTCTTCACTCAGAGTGTTTTTGAAACTTAGGCGAGTACGGGATCGCAGCTAAGCCCCCGAGTGAGAGGATCGCTCTTCACTCGGAGTTTTGGAACTTAGGTGAGTACGAGATCACAGCTAAGCCCCCGAGTGAGAGGATCGCTCTTCACTCGGAGTATTTTTGAAATTAGGCGAATCGGGTTCGCGGCTAAGCCCCCGAGTGAGAGGATTGCTCTTCACTCGGAGTGTTTTTGAACTTAGGCGAATCCGGTTCGCGGCTAAGCCACCCACTTGGGGATTTGAACACAAGTATATGCGAAAAAACAATCAGTTTGCGACTACGGAAGTGATGTCTTTGATAAACAATCTGAAAAGTACTTCTTATTACATCTCATCCATCCGGGTGAACTTAGGTATAAAAATGATGGAGTAGATCTGCATTCCAACCATGCAGCTCGTCCTTCCTCTTGGTCATGTTGTAAAGGTGATACACATCATCATGAAGTACGTTGGTGACGATCAAGGGGCCTTCCCACGCAGGGGCTAGCTTGTGAGGGCGTTGCTGATCCACTCGGAGCACAAGATCTCCCTCCTGGAATGCTCGACCTCTGACATTTCGCGCATGGAATCGACGAAGATCTTGCAGATAAATGGTCTACCAGATCAAAGACATCTCTCTCTCCTCTTCCAGAAGGTCAACAACGTCCTGACGTGCTTGTTTAGCTTCGGCTTCTGAGAAGAGTACCACTTGAGGCGCATTGTGGAGTAAGTCACACGGAAGCACTGCTTCAGCTCCATATACCATGAAGAAAGGAGTTCGACCAGTCGACCGGTTAGGGGTCGTCCTTAGTCCCCACAGAACATAGGGCAGCTCCGTCACCCAAGTGTCTGCTGCATGCTTGAGGTCGCGCATTAATCTGGGTTTCGATCCCTGTAAGATCAAACCATTGGCTCTTTCTACTTGTCCATTCGACTGCGGATGTGCTACGGATGCGTAGTCGACCCGAGTGCCTTGGGAAGCACAGAAAGCTCTGAATTCATCGGAATCAAAGTTCGACCCGTTATCTGTGATGATGTTGTGCGGAACTCCATATCTGAATATCAACTCTCTGATGAAAGTGATGGTTGTGCTTGAGTCAAGGTTCTTGATGGGTTTAGCTTCAATCCACTTAGTGAACTTGTTGACTGCCACGAGCAGACGGGTGAAGCCACTTCTGCCAGTCCTCAAGGGCCCAACCATGTCGAGTACCCAAACAGAAAATGGCCAGATGAGTGGGATAGTCTTCAAGGCTGATGTAGGTTTGTGAGACATGTTTGAGTAAAACTAGCATCCTTCACACTTCTCGACCATCTCCTTAGCCATTTCGTTTGCTCGCGGCCAATAGAATCCCGCCTGGTATGCTTTGGCCGCGATGGTCCGAGAGGACGCATGGTGACCACAGGTCCCCGAGTAAATCTCATTTAGGATCAGTCGACCCTCTTCTGGAGTAATGCACCGTTGAGCTACGCCAGTCACACTTTCTCTGTAAAGTTGATCACCTTTCACCGTGAAGGCTTTGGATCTGCGAACGATCTGCCGAGCTTCATCTTCATCCTCTAGGAGCTCTCGCCTAAGAAGATATGCAATGTACGACACTGTCCAGTCGGGGATGATCACCAAAACTTCCATGATTAGGTCCACAACTGCTGGGACTTCAACTTCAGTCGGATTAGTTGAACTTATCGGTTGTGGGGGCTCCTCTGTATAGGGATCTTCTTGAACTGACAGGGTGTGGAGATGCTCCAAGAACACATTATTGGGAATAGGCTTCCGAGTGGAGCCTATTTTAGCCAGATCATCAGCAGCTTGATTCTTTATTCGGGGTATGTGGTGGAGCTCTAACACTTCAAACTTCTTTTCTAACTTCCTCACTGCATTGCAGTATCCTGTCATGGCCAAGCTCCTGATATCCCATTCTTTCATCACTTGATTCACTACTAGATCTGAGTCGCCGTAGACCATTAGGCGACGGACGCCGAGTGAAATGGCCATACGCAACCCATACAAAAGTGCTTCGTACTCAGCTTCATTGTTGGAAGAATCAAAGTGAACATGCAACACATAACTAAGCTTGTCACCTCTTGGAGATACCAGGACTACTCCAGCACCAAAACCATTCAACATCTTGGATCTGTCAAAGAACATGGTCTAGTGTTCCGAGTGGACTTGAGTCGGTTGCTGTTGCTCAATCCACTCGGCCAAGAAATCTGCAATTGCCTGAGACTTGATAGCCTTCTTTGCTTCGAACTTGATATCAAAAGGAAGGAGTCCAATGGCCCACTTAGCCACTTGACCAGTTACATCTCGATTGTTCAAAATTTCCGACAATGGGGCGTCACTAACAACTGAAACCGAGTGATCTGCGAAGTAGTGTGCAACTTTCTTCGTTGTCATGTAGATTCCATAGACAAGCTTCTGGTAATGTGGATACCTTTGCTTGTAAGGAGTCAAAACTTCATAAATGTAACACACTGGGCGTTGAACCTTATAGGCTTTGCCTTCTTCCTCCCGCTCGATTGTGAGCACTGTACTGACAACCTGTCCAGTGGCTGCAATATACAACAACAGAGGCTCCTTGCTGACTGGAGCAACAAGCACCCACTGGGTGTTTACAACAACAGAGCCTCCTTGCTGATTGGAGCAGCAAGCACCGACTGGGTGGAAATCGGGGCTTTGAGCTCTACAAACGCTTCTTCAGCTTCAGGAGTCCACTCGAATGTATCAGGCTTTTTCATCAATCGATAAAGAGGCAATGCCTTTTCACCAAGGCGGGAAATGAATCGACTGAGAGCATCCAAACAACCCGTAAGCTTCTGAACATCATGAACGCACACAGGGCGTTTCATTCGGACGATTGCTCCAATATTTTCTGGGTTCGCGTCGATTCCTCGTTCGGAAACAAGAAAACCGAGCAACTCCCCCCCCCCCTGGAACTCCGAATGTGCACTTAGATGGATTCGGCTTGATGTCATATCTTCTCAGGTCGGCAAAGGATTCAGCAAGGTCAGTCAACAGGTCAGAACTCTTGCGTGACTTGACCATGATATCATCCATGTATGCTTCCACGTTCCGACTGATTTGAGTGAGCAGGCACTTATGTATCATGTGCATGAACATGGATCCAACATTCTTCAGACCAAAAGGCATGGTAACATAGCAAAAACACCCGAATGGGGTGATGAAGGTTGTTTTTATTTCGTCAGGCCCATACAGACGGATCTGATGGTACCCAGAATATGCATCCAAGAAAGATAAGCGCTCGCACCCCGCTTTCAAGTCAACTATCTGATCGATGCGGGGGAGAGGAAAATGATCTTTCAGGCAGGCCCAATTGATATGCTTGAAATCAATACACATACGAAGTGAATCATCTTTCTTCGGGACCATGACGATGTTGGCAAGCCACTCGGAGTGGTAAATCTCGCGGATGAACTCAGCAGCCAAGAGTCGAGCCACCTCCTCACCAATCGCCTTTCTCTTCTCAACGGCAGACCGTCGAAGTTGCTCTTTGACTGGTTTTGCTTTTGGGTCGACACACAAACGGTGCTCAGTCAGCCCCCGGGGTACACCTGGCATGTCAGAAGGTTTCCATACGAAGACGTCCCAGTTCTCGCGGAGGAACTGGATGAGCGCAGCTTCCTATTTGTTGTCGAGTGTTGTTGTTATGTGAGTCGGAGCTGCATTAGGGTCTTCTGGGTGGATATGAACAGGCTTGGTCTCCCGACCGACTAAAATGCAGATTCTGAAGTAGGCTTCTTGGACCGCAGTAAATCACTTGGATATGTGGTTTTCTGATACTCCTGCATCTCTACGGCTGCCATCTGTTCATCTGCAATCTTGCAGCCCTTCTGAAGGCATTCTTCTGCTCTCTATTTATTTCCTATAACTGTGATCATGCCTTTGCGACCGGGCATCTTCAACTTGAGATATACGTAACATGGTCGAGCCATGAAACAAGCATACGCAGTCCTGCCCAGAATGGCGTGATAAGCACTCTGGAAATCTACTACCTCAAATGTCAACTTTTCCTTGCGGTAATTCTTGGAATCACTGAAAACCACATCAAGAGTAATCTACCCAAGTGACTTTGCCTTTTTCCCAGGAATGACATCGTGGAACTGCATGTTGCTCTCACTAAGCTTGCACATCGGAATGCCCATCCCTTCCAGGGTCTCAGCGTATAGAATGTTCAACTCACTTCCGCCATCCATAAGGACCTTGGTCAGTCGGGTTCCCCCAACGACTGGGTCGACCACTAGCGCTTGCTGCCCAGGGGTAGCAACGTGCGCCGGGTGATCTAACTGGTAGAATGTAATGGGAGTCTTCGACCACTTGAAATACGTCGGAGTTGCTGGACAACCATATTCACTTCTCTGTTAATGACTTTGAGTCGACTTTTGCTTTCCACATCAGCAAAAAACATCAAGGTGGCATTGACCTGAGGGTAACCATCCTTTTCCTCTCTCTCATCTTCCTTATCAGATTCTTTGTCATTGGGCTGATTCTCTCGGAAGCTCTGAATCAGGAGTCGGCATTGCCGAGTGGTATGCTTGGGTTGAATCAGGTTACCTTCCTCATCTTTCTTCGTGTGTATGTAACACGGCAAATCCAGGACGTCCTGTCCTAACTGATCTTTCACCTTCTTAGGTTTCCACTACAGTTTCAGTTTCCCTTTGAACTTTTCACCTCCTGCATTCAGGACCGCAACCTCAGCAGGACCTATAAGTTCAGGTTTACGCTTCTGCTTCGGACTGGAATTCCCAGCTCCGGAGTCCTGGACGACTATTTTCCCTTTGCCGCGGTGGAGTCGGTCCTCCTCTTCACCATTGGCGTACCGAGTGGCTATCTCCATCATTCTGGTCAGAGTCATATCTCTGGACCGATCGAACTTCAGGGTAAGCTCTCTATACTTGACGCCCTCTTTGAAGGCGCAAACCGCCTGGGGATCTGACACATTTTCCACCGTATGATGAAGGATGGTCTATATCTGGATGAAATCTCACAAAGTCTCATTCGGTTTCTGAACACAGTGTTGCAATTCAGTTAGCCCAGCAGGTCGCTTGCAAGTGCCCTCGAATGTTTTGATGAACACTCAAGCGAAATCATCCCAGCAGAAAATACTCCCAGGGGCTAACTGTGTCAACCAAGCTCTGGCCGACCCCTCAAGCATCAAGGGGAGGTGTTTCATAGCTACATCATCATTGCCACCACTGATATACACAACCACTTGGTAGTCTTCCAGTCAGGTGTCTGGCTTCGATTCTCCAGTGAACTTACTCATGCCCGCTGCCAATCTGAAGTTTGGAGGGATCTCAGCTGGTCGAATGGCCATACTAAAACATTCGGGCCCAGAAATGAATGCTCTGTTCCTAGTCGGATGATCTCTGTCTTGCCATTCTCTATTTGCTCAGCCTCTGTCGACCATACCTTGCACAAGGAGTGATCGCGCATCAAATCCCGGCTCACTTGGGTCAACTGGGGCTCTCCGCTCATCACCATACGGGTGCCTATCATTATAACGCCGGGGCATGTATGATCTGCCCCTCGGAGGGGGCGTAAGCACTTGACGGTGGTCATCACGGGAACCCTAACGATCAAACTGTCTATGGCCCCGCTCCAGGTACTGGTCCTGGCGGGGACCACGATCTTAGCGACGCTTGGGTGACCTTAGACTATGTGTCGACTGAACTGTGTCTGCAACCACTAATCTGCTACGAATTATGTTGCGCAACTGGGAAACAGCATAATTCTGTTCCCCAGCGGCCTTAAGTAATGCACGGATCTGCTCTAAACCTCTACCAGCTTCTGAACGCGACGGCTGAATTGACTTTGCTATACGTGCTGTTGCTGCAACATTTGAATCGGAGTTCGGTATACCTAAGTTTTAGGCGGAAACAACCGTCTGGCCCGTCGACTGGATTCGGGAATCCGCTGACGGGCCCGCTCGTCGAGTGCCTTCTGCAGATTGTCCAGGCGCGTACGCTCAGCCAAGGTGGCAAAGCACGCAGCCTCCAAGGCCCGAGCCTCGGGGGTCTCCCCAACGATGGGGGTCTGGAGCGCCTGAATGTTGCGTCGATGCAACTCTTCCCTCTGCTCCGTCGTGAGGGCCACGGGGACGTACTCCTCATTCCTTTGTGATGGGCCAGCACCGCCATCGGCACCACCGTTGCAGCGAAATACGGGCGGGCTGTGCTGGGAAGCGACCACGAGAACTTCTACCATTGGGTCATCGCTTTCGCACTCGGAGAGGGAATCCGAGTGACCAGTCGGCAGATCAAATAGACCATAAAGAGATTCGTCGGGCTCGATCGCCGCGACTTGGAGGGTGGTCGACTGGCAAGCCACCGCATGCTTCACCCACCGCTGGAGCCGCGAACGGCCGGACCGCTTGCGATGGCGACAGCAGGGAGCGATGATGTCACCAAGGCCGATTGATACTTGGTCGGCGGTTGTTGAAGAAGAACGCCGCAAGCACTCACACGGAAGTGCGTCGCCCCGCGGATGGGGAGGGCCTCGATGTAGAGGGGAGCTTCTTGAAGCCAGGCGGAGTCATCGGTGATGAAAACAAGCACACCGATGCAGATTTCGTGGCCTAATGCCAAACCACCGCCAGAAACCATGTTGTCAGAGAACAAAATCTGTAACCTCACCGGAAGTCGCTTAGACGCCTGCCCGATGGTGGGCGCCAACTGTCGTGGGAGTAAGTCTGACAGTAAGAATAGGGGGTACGTATGAGTAGGCAAGGTCCTAGCTATGATGAGGTTGTACACGTAAGTTTACGAGTTCAGGCCCCTCTCGGAGGAAGTAAAAGCCCTACGTCTCGGTGCCCTGAGGCTATGTCAACTGGATATGCGTGAATGTTTACAGGGGATGCGAACCCTTGTGCCAGAGGAGGAGGGTGTCTTATATAGAGTGCGCTAGGACCCTCTCTGACCTCCGTTACACAGGGTTCAATGTGAGTTAAGATGGGGCCTTACTGGTAACGCCTGCCATAAATGACCATTAAGACTACAGAGTGAATGCCTGACCGTTGCCATCCTGGGATGACTTTAGATCTTCTGTACACTGAGTGGTTCTTCATATGGTCGAGTGACTATGTTGTGGTCGAGTGGAATTTGGGTATCCGAGTGGAACCTTCTGTCGAGTGGATTGCATTTCAGGATGATTCTAGTCGGTATTCTCTGTTGGTCCTTGAGTGCCTTTGACTGTAGGTCAGTGTCCTTGGGTGGGGTGTCTAGGTCAGGCCTAGGACCCTACCCTAGGTACATGTCCTCGTCACCCTTATAATCACAAACTATAAAACTAGGATACGGGTTGGAAAAAATGCATTTTAAGGGTTCATTTTAGCTACGGTCGAACAGATATTGTAAAACAAACTGTAAAACTAGGATAAAGAGCTCCATCCTCATGTTTGGCCGCTGCCGCCCCTTCCCCCAGCCGGCCGCGCCTGCCATGCCCAACCCCGTCGGCTGCGCCCCGTCGCCCGTCGGCTACGCCCCGTCACCCGCCCGCCGCGCGCCATCACCATGCCGGCCACGACCCATCGTCTCCATCGTACCTGCCTTTCTCTATTACCATCCGCACCGGCCGAGCCGTGCCCCTTTGCCTGCCACGCTGGGAGGATTCCAGTGGCTAGGATGAGGTCATGGGAGGCCATGGCGATGTTGACTCGTCCAATTCGAACCGGCGGCAATTGATTGCGGTGTCTAGCGGCCTTTTCTGGTGTGTGGTGATGAATTCTGGCGAGTTTAGGGCGGATTCCGGCAAACTCCGCGGCGGCGTGTTTGCTCTGATGAGGTTTGACCCGTATACAGGGCCCCTTAGGTTCGGCCTTCGAACCTCCAAATACAAGGGTTTCGGGTGTGCATTTTTGGTGGCCCTTAAAAAAATTATGGGTTGGACCACTTTTACGGTTTCTGTTCTAGACACTTTTTTCGACCAAAACAGTAAAACGCAAAAATTATAAGGGTTTGACCTCTTAGAGCATCTCTAGCAGACCCCACAAAAAGCCACGACCCGCAAAATAACCGCCAAAATGTTGGTCGGCGTGGAAAATCCTGCCCGAACAGACCTCGCAAACGCGGCCGGCCCGCAAAAGATTTTTAGGGGCGCGACATAATCTTGACCCCAACCCGCAAATACGCCCCCCCCCCCCCCCGGCCCGTCGGTGCCATGAATATAGCGGGAGCGGTTGGTGGAGAGGACATTTCAGCCCGCGCTTTTCCCCACCTACCACCTCCCCTCTCCCCCTCACCCTGCCATCAGGCCGCCGCCCATGATTTTGGTGAAAGTAGCCGGCGGGATCACGCTGAAAGGCCGCCACATGCATGAGGTTGCCCTCCGCCTGCCCCCTCCTGCGTCGGTGGACCAGAAAGCTGCAGATTAGTGGCCCTTCTTTGCGGGCGGCCGGATTTGGCTTTTTCGGCCGCCGGTGGCTGCGCCAAGCGATGGAATGGTCGAGGAGCATGTCGCGCAGCCCCGGCAAAGTCCCATCGCCGCATGCAGGTACGGGTTCGTCCTGTCGCTACCGCAGACAGTTTTCAGGCATGGATTCGGCCGTCCATCCACCAGGATCGGCGCTCGCGTAGAGGCTCTGTGGATCGCCGATGTCGCTCATACAGTGTGACGACTGCACGCGGATAGTGATGCGGCTAACTTCGGGCACGCCGAAGCACCTCGGATGGGTGTTCTTCAAATGTGAAAACAATGGGGTACGTGTTGTTTTCATTCAACTTTGGCACCGCATTCTTTGGTTCAATTGCGATAGCTCATTTCGAACATCATCATGTGCATAGGAAGATGGATGCTCATTTTGGTTTTGGGAAGGCGAATACATTGATTTATTGATAGAAATAAACTTAATAGACATTGGTGCACTCCTTAGTAGAATCGAAGGCAATGAAGCGGCTGCATGTGCAACTAGAGGGGAAGCAACGTCTACTTCTTTAGAACCAAAGAAGAAGAATGAAGAATGCAAAATCAAGAATCCACAAATCAACAATGAATGATGGAGAAGATATTGGTCCAACTAGTGGGAGCAGTTATGGAAGTTGAAAATCTTCTGAAATGCATAATTGTGGTTCTTGTTTTCTTTGGTCTTGCTATTTAGCAAAGATTTGGTGATGTCCTATGTATTCAATGTTGTTGAAAAAGAAAAAAATGCATTATCTTGTGTCAAATTGAGGTGCAAATTTAGGATTTGCGGGCCTGCGGGAGCGGCGCCAGACCAAACCCCGCAAAGCCGACCCGCAAAAGAGCATATTCTGCAAATATCCTTTTATACGGGTCCGTTTTGCGGGGTCTGCCTCTGCGGCCGTCCGCGCCGGCCCGCAAAGCCGTTTTTCCGCGAACTTCAAACGCGTTTTGTGGGTCGGGATTTTGCGGAGTCTGCTAGAGATGCTCTTATACGGGGTCTACTAGCGATGCTCTTAGGGTCCTTAAAAATTCTCATAAAACTGGTTTTATGGTATGACCATAAAATCTAGGGGAAGTAGTCTGAGAGCTACTTTTATCAGTTCCCCTAAACTTCTTGCACTAAGACTATTTTTCTTTTATTTTAAATTAAACCAAAATACATAATCCCCTAGGACCCGCCAGTCAGTGAGACATGTGACGGTCGTCGGCGAGTGGTGGCTCGAGGCGGCGGGCGACGGCGCCGACACGGGATGGCTGCCTATGAGGGACGGTGCGGGAGGCGATGTTCCGGCGAGGTTTCAATAGGGTGGGCGGTGAAGTTTCAGGCCATTACGACCCCACAGAAGGTTTACGTGAAGTCGGTCTTCCCGTAAATTTAGAGGAAGAAAGGGCCAATTTTGCGGGGTCCTCTGAAGTTATGGCCACTTTACAGGAACGGTTGGAGAGAATTTTTTCCCCCAACTTCCTGTAAATGACGGTTATTTTAGAGATAGGGAAGTTGTCGGAGATGCTCTTGCAGAACAAACTTCTAATTTCGCCTTGAGTGACATACTTTTCCATGTACTGTATATACATATAGATAGTTACATTGATGGCAATTTTTAGTATATATTGATGGTACCTCCACATAATTTAGGATCACAACTTTTTATCTGGTTAGGTATGCTTCATACACATGTCAATTTTTAGTTGAATGAATATGGGAATCAAGATTATTTTTTCCAGATTTTAATTGTTCTTTTTAATGGCGAACGTTAGGCGCCGGTGAACCGGCCGAAATTTGGGCTGGTCGCCGCACGGGCCTTCGATTTGAGGCCCAACGCCGTTGGATTCTCTCCCTCCCCCCCGATTCATCTACTTCCTTATGCGTGGGAAAAATCTCTCTCCTCTGCAAGCTCACCGCGCACCCCCCTCTCCGCCTTGCGCTCCTGACAAGGCTCGAAGACCACAGTCGTCCTCGGCAGCCCATGTTGCCGGATGAAGCTTTTCTGTCGCAGCTTGCACAAAATCAAAGGCGGGTGCCCAGTAACAAAACATGCTACCGGTTGAAGCTTTTCTGCCGCCCGTTGAAGCTATCGACGATGCCGGTTCCAGCCCCGGGTGTCCGTTGTCTCCAGCACCGGCAATTCTCAATTATAGCACGCTAGCGTCGTCTCCAGCACCTCCACCCCCGTGCCTATCTTCTCCAGCGCCACAAGTGCTGGTTGTAGCAAAACTCGTCTAGGTGCATTATCTTCGGGGCGAGGGGCTGCAATAGTGTCCAGCTTACGACTGCGAGATGTTGAGTGTTGTCCCGCGAGAGGAGAGAAGGATGGGTAATGTGAAAGGAGAGAAGGATGGGGAACGTGAAATGAGTGGCTAGAGGTGGAAGACGCACTAGAGGATAAGGAAAAAGCTTGGCGGCGGGTGGACCCATGGAAGATGTGGCTGACTTAGTTACAAGAAGAGACAGCGCGAGCAAGCGTGTCTGACCGGCCGAAGTTCAGCTGGTCAACCGGATATAAATGGTTCCCTTTTTGGTGAACGTTAGGCGCCAGCGGACAGGCCAAAATTTGGGCCGGTCGCCATTAGATTCTCTGCCCTCACCCCGATTCATCTTCTTCCTTACACGTGGAAAAAAAATCCTCTCCTCTGCTAGCTCACCGCGCACCCCCCTCTCCGCCTTGCGCTCCTCACAAGGCCCGAAGATCGCCGTCGTCCTCGGCAGCCAGCCGTTGAAGCTCGTGGTCGCCACTATCGCCGTTGGAAGCTTGCGCAGGCCGCCATAGCGAACACCGTCACGTTTGATGTTTCTCCCCTGCATCCCTTCATTCATCAAGTGCGTGCGCCAAATCATCCTCCCCATCGAAGCACCGCCTTTAGCAGTTCCAGCATCGGTGGAGCCGGCACCCAGCAATAAATCATCCTCGTCTCTCTGGTCACTGCCTCACCATGGCCAACGCAGCAAAACCGAACGCCGGTTGTATTGTAGGTTCCGGTTGCAGCCCACCATGATCCATCTGCCATAGTCACAAAACACAACTTCTGTTGATTGAATAAAAAAGAAACATCAGTTCCAACTTCGTTCAGTAATGGTTCCAGCATCCCCATCACGAAGTTGCAACTCTTTTCACCATCGTTGTAGCAGCAAAAATCACTATTGGTTGAAGCTTCTGAGGCCGATTGAAGGTTTTCTGTTGTAGCTTGCAAATACAAGGTGTTGGGGAACATAGTAATTTCAAAAAAATCCTACGATCATGCAAGATCTATCTAGGTGATGCATAGCAACGAGAGGGGAGAGTGTGTCCACGTACCCTCATAGACCGAAAGTGGAAGCATTTAGTTAACGCGGTTGATGTAGTTGAACATCTTCATGATCCAACCGATCTAAGCACCGAACATACGGCACCTCCATGTTCAACACACGTTCAGCTCGATGACGTCCCTCATACTCTTGATCCAGTTGAGGCCGAGGGAGAGTTTCGTCAGCATGACGGCGTGGCGATGGTGATGATGAAGTTACTGGCGCATGGCTTCGCCTAAGCACTACAACGATATGACCAAGGTGTGTAACTATGGAGGGGGCACCGCACACAGCTAAAAGATCAACTTGTGTGTCTTTGGAGTTCCCCCTGCCCACGTATATAAAGGAGAGAGGGAGAGAGGCCGACCTCCTAGGGGCGCGCCGAGTGTAGGGAGTCCTACTAGGACTCCCAAGTCCTAGTAGGATTCCCTTTACTTTTCGGAGTAGCGAAGAAGGAAAGGAGGGAGAGGGAGAAGGAAAGGGGGGCCGCGCCCCCACCCCTTGTCCAATTCGGTTTGGGCAGGGGGGAGGCACGCGCCACCTCGTGGCCCTTCTTCCCTCTCTCCACTAAAGCCCAATAAGGCCCATTAACTTCCCGCGGTGAATTCCTGTAACTCTCCGGTACTCCGAAAAATACCTGAATCACTCGGAACCTTTCCGATGTCCGAATATAGCATTCCAATATATGAATTTTTACATATCGACCATTTTGAGACTCCTCGTCACGTCCATGATCTCATCCGGGACTCCGAACAAACTTCGGTCATCAAAACACATAACTCATAATACAAATCGTCATCAAACGTTAAGCGTGCCGACCCTACGGGTTCGAGAACTATGTAGACATGACCGAGACACATCTCCGGTCAATAACCAATAGTGGAACCTGGATGCTCATATTGGCTCCTACATATTCTACGAAGATCTTTATCGGTCAAACTGCATAACAACATACGTTGTTCCCTTTGTCATCGGTATGTTACTTGCCCGAGATTCGATCGTCGGTATCATCATACCTAGTTCAATCTTGTTACTGGCAAGTCTCTTTACTCGTTTCGTAATGCTTCATCCTACAATTAACTCATTAGTCACATAGCTTGCAAGGCTTATAGTGATGAGCATTACCGAGAGGGCCCAGAGATACCTCTGCGAAACACGGAGTGACGAATCCTAATCTCGATCCATGCCAACTCAATAAACACCTTCGGGGACACCTGTAGAGCATCTTTATAATCACCCATTTAAGTTGTGATGTTTGATAGCACACAAGGTGTTCCTGCGGTATTCGGGAGTTGCATAATCTCATAGTCTGAGGAACATGTATAAGTCATGAAGAAAGCAGTAGCAATGAAACTGTAACGACCATAATGCTAAGCTAATGGATGGGTCATGTC
This sequence comes from Triticum timopheevii, assembly GCA_963921465.1. Lineage (NCBI taxonomy): Eukaryota > Viridiplantae > Streptophyta > Magnoliopsida > Poales > Poaceae > Triticum > Triticum timopheevii. The sequence goes on along the minus strand of OY997264.1, from coordinate 170,500,999 downwards.
CATCACATCATTCTCCTAATGATGTGATCTTGTTCATCAAATGACAACACATGTCTATGGTTAGGAAACATAACCATCTTTGATTAACGAGCTAGTCAAGTAGAGGCATACTAGGGACAATATGTTTTGTCTATGTATTCACACATGTACTAAGTTTCTGGTTAATACAATTCTAGCATGAATAATAAACATTTATCATGAAATAAGGAAATAAATAATAACTTTATTATTGCCTCTAGGGCATATTTCCTTCAGTCTCCCACTTGCACCATAGTCAATAATCTAGTTCACATCGCCATGTGATTTAACAACAATAGTTCACATCGTCATGTGACCAACACCAAAAGGGTTTACTAGAGTCAATAATCTAATTCACATCGCTATGTGATTAACACTCAAAGAGTACTAAGGTGTGATCATGTTTTGCTCATGAGAGAAGTTTAGTCAACGGGTCTGACACATTCAGAGCCGTATGTATTTTGCAAATATTTTATGTCTACAATGCTCTGCATGGAGCTATTCTAGCTAATTGCTCCCACTTTCAATATGAATCCAGATTGAGACTTAGAGTCATCTGGATCGATGTAAAAGCTTGCATCGATGTAACTCTTTACGACGAACTCTTTATCACCCCCATCACCGAGAAACATTTCCTTAGTCCTCACTAAGGATAATTTTGACTATTGTCCAGTGATCTACTCTTAGATCACTATTGTACCCCCTTGCCAAACTCATGGCAAGATACACAATAGGTCTGGTACACAGCACAGTATACTTTATAGAACCTATGACTGTGGCATAGGGAATGACTTTCATTCTCTTTCTATCTTCTGCCGTGGTCGGTCTTTGAGTCTTACTCGATTTTACACCTTGTAATACAGACAAGAACTCCTTCTTTGACTGATCCATTTTGAACTCTTTCAAGAACTTTTCAAGGTATGTATTCATTCAAAAATATTATCAAGCATCTTGACTTATCTCTATAACTCTTAATGCCCAATATATAAGCAGCTTCACCGAGGTCTTTCTTTGAAAATCTCCTTTCAAACTCTCCTTTATGCTTTCCAGAAAATTCTACATTATTTCCGATCTACAATATGTCAATCGCATATACTTATCAGAAAGGCTGTAGTGTTCCCACTCACTTTCTTGTAAATACAGGCTTCTCCAAAAGTCTGTATAAAACCATATGCATTGATCACACTATCAAAGCATAGAGGCTTGCACTAGTCCATAAATGGATCACTGGAGCTTGCACACTTTGTTAGCACCGTTTTGGATCGACAAAACCTCCTGGTTGAATCATATACAACTCTTCTTCTAGAAATCCATTCAGGAATGCAGTTTTGACATCCATCTGCTAAATTTCATAATCATAAAATGTGGCAATTGCTAACATGATTCGGACAGACTTAAGTATTGCTACGGGTGAGAAAGTCTCATCATAGTCAACTCCTTAAACTTGTCGAAAACCTTTTGCAACAAGTCGATCTTGAAGATACATTTATGGACCTTTTGTAACACTACTATCAGTGTCCGTCTTCCTCTTGAAGATACATTTATTTAATATGGCTTACTAATCATCGGGCAAGTCCACCAAAGTCCACACATTGTTCTCATACATGGATCCCATCTCAGATTTCATGGCCTCAAGCCATTTTGCGGAATCTAGGCTCATCATCGCTTCCTCATAGTTTGTAGGTTCATACTGTACCACTCTGGTGTGGACTGTACTCTGGTTGACCTACGAGGTTCGGTAGTAATTTGATCTAAAGTTTCATGATCATCATTGTTAGCTTCCTCACTAATTGGTGTAGGAATCACTGGAACTAATTTCTGTGATGAACTACTTTCCAATTCGGGAGAGGGTACAGTTACCTCATCAAGTTCTACTTTCCTCCCACTCACTTCTTTTGAGAGAAACTCCTTCTCTAGAAAGGATCCATTCTTAGCAACGATCTTGCTTTTGGATTTGTGATAGAAGGTGTACCCAACAGTTTCATTTGGGTATCCTATGAAAACGCATTTCTCTGATTTGGGTTTGAGCTTATCAGGTTGAAGCTTTTTAACATAAGCATCACAGCCCCAAACTTTAAGAAACAACAACTTTGGTTTCTTGCCAAACCATTGTTCATAAGGCATCATCTCAACGGATTTTGATGGTGCCCTATTTAAAGTGAATGCAGCTGTCTCTAATGCATAACCCCAAAAACGATAGTGGTAAATCGGTAAGAGACATCATAGATTGCACCATATCAAATAAAGTGTGGTTACAACGTTCGGACACACCATTACTATGGTGTTCCAGGTGGCGTGAGCTGTGAAACTATTCCACATTGTTTTAAATGAAGGCCAAACTCGTAACTCAGATATTCTCCTCCACGATTACATCGTAGAAACTTTTATTTTCTTGTTACGATGATTCTCCACTTCACTTTAAAATTCTTTGAACTTTTCAAATGTTTCAGACTTGTGTTTCCTTAAGTAGATATACCCATATCTGCTTAAATCATCTGTGAAGGTCAGAAAATGACGATACCCGCCACGAGCTTCAACACTCATTGGACTGCATACATCGGTATGTATTATTTCCAATAAGTCACCATCTCGTTCCAATGTTCCGGAGAACGGAGTTTTAGTCATCTTGCCCATAAGGCACGGTTCACGATTATCAAATGATTCATAATCAAGTGATTCCAAAAGTCCATCTTTATAGAGTTTCTTCATGCACTTTACACCGATATGACCCAAACGGCAGTGCCATAAATAAGTTGCACTATCATTATCAACTTTGCATCTTTTGGCATCAATATTATGAATATGTGTATTACCACGATCGAGATTCAATAAACCATCAACATTGGGTGTATGACCATAGAAGGTTTTATTCATGTAAACAAAATAACAATGTTGGATATCGGGTTCCGCCAAAACCCTTAAGGTTCGAACACTAGGGTGCGCACGAAGATTTCCTCCTACCGGAACACGCCCTTGCTACGTCTTGAGCTTGCGTTGGTTTTCTTTGAAGAGGAAAGGGTGATGCAGCAATAGTAGTGTAAGTATTTCCCTCATTTTTTGAGAACCAAGGTATCAATCCAGTAGGAGGCTCCTCAAAAGTCCCACGCACCTACACAAACAAACAAAGAACTCGCAACCAACGCAATAAAGGGGTTTTCAATCCCTTCACGGCCACTTGCAAAAGTGAGATCTGATAGAGATAGTATGATAAGATAAATATATTTTTGCTATTTTATAATACAGATTGGAAAAGTAAAGATGCAAATAAAAGTAGATTGAAAGCCTATATGATAAGAGATAGACCCGGGGGCCATAGGTTTCACTAGTGGCTTCTCTCAAGATAGCATAAGTATTACGGTGGGTGAACAAATTACTGTCGAGCAATTGATAGAAAAACGAATAATTATGAGATTATCTAGGCATGATCATGTATATAAGCATTACGTCCGTGACAAGTAGACCGACTCCTACCTGCATCTACTACTATTACTCCACACATCGACCGCTATCCATCATGCATCTAGAGTAATAAGTTCATAAGAACAGAGTAACGCATTAAGAAAGATGACATGATGTAGAGGGATAAACTCATGCAATATGATATAAACCCCATCTTTTTATCCTTGCTGGCAACAATACAATACGTGCCTTGCAGCCCCTATTGTCACTGGGTAAGGACACCGCAAGATTGAACCCAAAGCTAAGCACTTCTCCCATTGCAAGAAAGATCAATCTAGTAGGCCAAACCAAACTGATAATTCGAAGAGACTTGCAAAGACAAGTCATACATAAAAGAATTCAGAGGAGATTCAAATCTTTCTCATAGATAAACTTGATCATAAACCCACAATTCATTGAATCTCGACAAACACACCGCAAAAAGAGTTACATCGAATAGATCTCCACAAGAGAGGGGGAGAACATGGTATTGAGATCCAAAAAGAGAGAAGAAGCCATCTAGCTAATAACTATGGACCCGAAGGTTTGTGGTAAACTACTCACAACTCATCGGAGGGGCTATGGTGTTGATGTAGAAGCCCTCCGTGGTCGATTCCCCCCCCCCCCCCCGGCGGAGCACCGGCGAAGGCTCCAAGATGGGATCTCGCGGATACAGAAGGTTACGGCGGTGGAATTTTTTTTTGTTGGCTCCCTGGATGTTTTCGGGGTACGTGGGTATATATAGGAGGAAGAAGTAGGTCGGTGGCCGCCCGAGGGGCCCATGAGATAGGGGGCGCCCTGTAGGGGTGGGCACACCCTCCACCCTCGTGGCCGCCTCGGCTGCTTCTTGGATTGCACCCCAAGTCCTCTGGATCACGTTTGTTCCAAAAATCACGCTCTCGAAGGTTTCATTCCGTTTGGACTCCGTTTGATATTCCTTTTGTCACGCCCAATATGCGACCCTATCCAAAAGGAACTCGAAGGTCCCACCAAGGATAGACCCGCATATTGAAACACTTTTGCAAGGTGGATATCATTACATCAACATTACATAATAGATGGGGATACATACAAGAGGCATACAATGCCACACGAATACAACAATACATCATACATAAGATCAACATCCGAACTACGGATGAAACACAACCAGAAACTCAAACGACATCCACCCTGCTAAGCCAGGCTGCCGACCTGGAACCTATCCCCTGATCGAAGAAGAAGCAGAAGTAGAACTCCAAAACAAGCAAACATCGCTCTCGCATCATGATCATCGGAAAACCTATACCTGCAACTTTTGTTGTAGTAATCTGTGAGCCACGAGGACTCAACAATCCCATTACCATGGGTATCAAGACTAGCAAAGCTTAATGGGAAAGGAAGGGGTACAGTGGTGAGGTTGCCACAGCGACTAAGCATATATGGTGGCTATCATACGCAAATGAAAGCGAGAAGAGAAGCAAAGGAACGGCCGTCAACTAGCAATGATCAAGTGGTGATCCTGAACTCCTACTTACATCAAACATAACACAGAAACCGTGTTCACTTCCCGGACTCCGCCGAGAAGAGACCATCATGGCTACACACGCGGTTGATGCATTTTAATTCGGATCAGGTGTCAAGTTATCTACAATCGGACATTAACAAATTCCCATCTGCCACATAACCGCGGGCACGGCTCTCGAAAGTTTATAACCTGCAGGGGTGTCCCAACTTAGCCCATGATAAGCTCTCGCGATCAACGAAGGATATTCCTTCTCCCAGGAAGGCCCGGTCAGTCTCGGAATCCCGGTTTACAAGACATTTCGACAATGGTAAAACAAGACCAGCAAGACCGCCCGATGCGCCGACATCCCGATAGGAGCTGCACATATCTCGTTCTCAGGGCAACACCGGATAAGCTAAGCGTACAGGTACCGACGAATCCAAGTTGCCAAGGAATGATCCCGCACGGTGCTCTAGTTTGGACCAACACTTAGACAAGCATTGGCCCGGGGGGGCTAATAATAAAGATGACCCTTGGGTTAATTACTCCCAAGGGAAAAGTAGGTGGTGGTGAGGCAAATGGTAAAACCAAGGTTGGGCCTTGCTGGACAAGTTTTATTCAAAGCGAACTGTCAGGGGGGTCCCATAAATCACCCGACCGCGTAAGGAACGCAAAATCCGGGAACATAATACCAGTATGACGAAAACTAGGGCGGCAAGAGTGGAACAAAACACCAGGCATAAGGCCGAGCCTTCCACCATTTACCAAGTATATAGATGCATTAATAATATAAGAGATATTGTGATATCCCAACATAACCCTGTCCACCAAGGGGCAATCTTCAACTTCACCTGCAACTAGCAATGCTATAAGAGGGGCTGAGCAAAGCGGTAACATAGCCAAACAACGGTTTGCTAGGAATGGTGTCAAAGGTTAGAGGTTCATGGCAATTTGGGAGGCTTGAAGAGCAAATGATAGGTAACGCAGCATAGCGATAGAACGAAGCAACTAGCATAGCAATGATAGTAGTGAGATCCAGGGTAGCGGTCATCTTGCCTGAAATCCCGATAGGAAGAAGAACGAGTCCATGAAGAAGATGAAGCCACGAAGACGAACCACACGTAGACGAACGAATCCTCACGATCGCAACGAAACGGGAACTATCGAGAAGAAGCACACAACATAGTGAACACACCACACATGAACAAGACATGATGCACAACAAGTATGATGCATGACAAAGCTACATGAAGCTACTCATGGCAAGAGATGATGCAAACAAGAACAACACATCAAGGCAAGTTTAAATGAGGCCGGGAACAACATATAACAATTCCGGTAAGTCCTCATATGCATATTTCGAAATTGGTCCAGAACTGAATAAACCTTATGTTCAAGTAGTTAAACAGCAAGTTAAGATGCACCAAGATGATCTACACGAAATTCTAGTCAAGTTACATATAAAGTTCATTAGATTCGGAGCTACGGCCTAGAGGATATGAGCAAAACAAGTTAAACATGGCATTGATGCAAAATGCACCCAAACATCAAGCAAACACACCAAAACAAGGATGCAACATGATAATATGAAACTACATGCAAAATCAAGTAAGTTTCATATAGAGCACACTCAAAACGGAGCAACGGTGCAACACATACACTCTATACAAGACATAACAACAATCTGTCCAAAACAGCAACTAGGCATATTGCAAGCATCAAAACAATAAGCTACAGCACCCCAACATAAAAACAAAAGGCATGAGCATGAAGTACTGGTAAATCATAACAAGACATGAACACTGAGCTATCTCCAGAAACAAATAGAACATGCTCAAAAGGACATGGAAAGATTGCAAATAATAACAGTTTCAGACTTTGCAGAAATAACATCAGGTTGCAATGTTTAGAGCTATCAAACAACATGTTACAGGAACTTATCATGGCAAACAAAGGCATGGCATGAATCTACTAATAGCATAGATCAAAAGTCCCTTACTGACCATGAGCCCAAAAGGCACACAAAATATGATGGCACACATGTAAACATGGCAAGTTATATTACAGATTCAAACATGGCAGGAACAACAATAAGTAGGCATGTTGGTGAGCTTGAACCACTCACTACAGAGCAATACATGGCATTGCAAGGCAACCAACAGTAATAAGACATGTTTGTGAAGCTAAGCATGGCAAGAGCAAGTTCATAGGGTGCATGGATCACTAGCAAACAATCATGGAAACATTGAACTTAAAGTTAACAGGCTGACAGCAACATTTTCAAGCAACTTTGGAGCAAGATAACAGCAAGCTACAGCAACCTATAAATGCAACCAGGGGCATGGATGGAGAGAGGATGACATGTAGATCAAAACATGTTTATAGAACATCTCCAGATTATGCACACAATGACTTGTAGGAGCAGGTTTACATAGCAACAAAATATAACAGAATCTGCCAGGAAAACAGCAACAGCAAGTGCCCTACTTAACAAGCTCGATACACTCAGCACACAACTCACAAAAATACATGGTTGACACCTCTAGAAAGATGGAATAGCATAGATCAAAACACATGAAGACATCAACCTCATAGGATGCACACATCAATCATGGCAAAAATGACAAATGAGCAAGTTATAACAGTTTCAGCAGGTTAACATCAACATGCACTCTTCCAACAGCATTTCGGGCATCAAGATGAGCTCAAATGAAAATTATGCAATGGAATGAAATGAAGTACTCGTCAAGGCGAACAATTTGTCATATTACACGCACAAAACGGAGCTACGGATGCAGAGATACAATGCGATGAACAGAGCAACATATTATGACAATTTCGGGACTTAGCAGATTACGAGGGAGGAGAGAAGTCAACCTCTCCGAGATCTAGATACGGCGCGGAAATCGAGGCAGGGCCGGGCTCGTCGGAGACGGGGCCGGAGGTGGCCGGGGAGGCACGGGGAGGGGCTGGCCCGGCCAGATCCGGCCGGATCCGGCGCGGCGGCGGCGGAGGACGGCGGCGCTGGCGGCGGATGCGCGAGGCGGCGGCGCTCCGCGCCGGAGGCGGACGCCTACGGGCGGAGGGCGGTGGCAGCCGGCCGGCTCGGGCGCGGAGCCGGGGCGGCGCCGGCGGGGCTTGGCGGAGCGCCACAGCGGCGAGGAGGCGGGCCTGGCGGTGGCGGAGCTCCGGCCGGGGGCGGGCGGCGGAGCGCGCGACCTCCGGCGGGAGGCGGACGGCGGCGCGGGCAGGCGGGCGAGCCCGGCGGCGGCGGCGGAGGCGGGCCCCGCGGGCCCGGCGTGGGCTCGCGGGCCGGCGGCAGCGGGGACGACGCAGAGGGCGACGTGGCGCGTTGCGGTTGGTCGAGGGCGAGGGCGGACATGTCCGGGCGCGGGCGGACGTGTCCGGTGGCGGCGGGGGCGATTTGATCTAGGGTTTTGATCCGAAAAATGGAGGAGGAGGACGTTTTTATAGGTAGAGGGAGCTAGGAGAGTCCAAATGAGGAGCGGTTTTCGGCCACGTGATCGTGATCGAACAACCGAGAGCATAGAGGGGAGTTTGCTGGGTTTTGTGCCACTTTGGAAGGGTTGTTGGGCTGTAACAAAAGAGGGCTTTACGGTTACCCGGTTAACCGTTGAAGTACCAAACGACCTCCAAATGGCACGAAACTTGACAGGCGGTCTACCGGTGCTATACCAAGGCCGCTTGGCAAACCTCAGGCTATTCCGAGAAAGTTTAACACCCGCTCACAACGAGAGACAAAAGGGGGACGCCGGGGAACATAGGAGTGCCGGATTGCAAAACGGACAACGGGGGAAAAGCTCGGATGCATGAGATGAACACGTATGCAAAATGAAATGCACATGATGACATGATATGAAATGCAGATGATGACATGGCAAAGTGCAACACGCAAGCACATGACATGGCAATGATGACGAATAACTGGCGGACACTTGGCGCATCGAATCTAGGGCGTTACAACACTCCTCCACTAACAAGAGATCTCGTCCCGAGATCTTAGGACCGAGACGGAAGGGAAAAGGGATAAGATGAAACAAGAACTCAAGAGAAGAAGCAAAGAATTGAGAATCCTCGAGAAGAAGAGAGGAACGACGAGAATGACGAGAATCCAAAGTTCACGGAATCAGATTGACTATGAAACCACTCGTTCTAACCGGAGTGGTTAGAATGAGAAAAGAAACGAATAATACTGAAAGGATTTAGGAAGCACTCCGGCTGAAAATGGAAGGATTAGAACATGAACTTCACAAGATGGGATGACACTTGATGAACTCATGAAGAATGAATTAAATCATGAAGAACCACCGTGAAGAACTCCGGTAACAAAAGAATGACGAGATAAAATTGAAGGATGAAAGAAGTAGATTAAAGCCTTGCGGTGATTTAGATGGAGGTTCCGACGAAATGGCCGAGGAAAATTTAAACTCCGGAAAAGAAAAGATGAAAAGGCTTGGAACTAGAATTCATTCATCACGAACAAACTCTGAAGGAAGGGATTACTCAGTTGAGGAAATAAGAATAAGATTTATTGTATGCTTATCCTTCATTAGATTAAATTGATGACAAGCAATGGATTTTGCATACTACTTATTCTTCTTGAAAAGGATTGAGAAGTGACATATCGCAAACTTGAGAAGGTCTTCATGAATCACCGGTAGGATTGAAAAGAACGAAAGGATTAAAATGATAAGCAAGGAAAAAGAATCTTGAATGAATCACCATTAGAATTCGGAAATGTCTGGCGAAAGAGAATGAATCACCGGGAAGAATTAGAAGAACCAATATGCTAGAGGGAATTTAGATGCAAAAGAACAAAGAGATCGCGAACTGATTGAAGAATACTTGAACGAAGCACCAAAAGAATATTGAGATAACGAAAGGGCACGGATATAGAATAATTGGAGATCGAATCTGAAAAACTTAGAACGAAGAAATCTTCCGAAAAGATGACCTCCGAATGATCGAGAGAGAAAGCAACTCCTGAAATGCTCCGGATGGATGAAAAGAATTTGCATGACTAGAAACAATTTGATAGGATAACATCGAGCTAGCACCGCGAATCTCCGGGGAACGGACAAGATTTAGAGGAAAAACTCTTCTTCGGTCTTCAGATGGCGACGGAAAACAACACCAAAATTACTGAGATACTCCGTGAGAATGAAAAAGCGAAGAGGTTGAGCCAATAATGAAAATGATTTGAAAACGATCTTGGAAAAGGCATGTGACTGATGAAATTCATTCTTACGTCACACTTGAAAAGAAATGAGAAATAACTCCGGGGAATCAGAAGAGTCAGGTAAGATCCTGGGAAAAAGACCTGTGGGTTAGGGCCCACTGAAGAGAAAAACACCGTTGAAAAGGATTGTTGAACAGATAGGTGATGCACCGGAACAATAGAATTATTTGAATGAGGTGACAACCTCGAATTAATTCAAACACAGACAAATCTCCTAAGATATCTTGAACACTCCGGAAGGATAAACTGGCGAGAGGCAAACGAGCAAAGGGAAATATTTGAGCCGAGGAAAAGAATATGGTCAACACCGAATACTTGAATTGAATCCACCGGAAAAGAAAGGGATGAAGAATGACGAACGAGACGAGAAATCACCGGTTGAAATAATTAAGGGAAGACTGAAGAGGCTCCGTACGAATGAAATAGATGGTCGAGAGAGACTCAGACTCCGGGAAGAAAAGGGGAGGGAGGGCGGGAAAACAAAGGCAACTGGAAGGGAGAACTGATGAATAACTTGAAGAGAAAATACCAGTTGAAATCATTGAGGAAAGAAGGCAAAGACTTTGCTCGAGTAGGATGGATACTCGATTACGGACTCTGGTTCCGAGAGGAAGAAGGGTGGGCGGGTGGGAAAAGAAAACAACTAAGGATTGATCTCGCAAAAGACAAAGAGGTTCGAATCAGCTTGACGAGAAATGCGTCGGACAAAAGAGGATGGACAACGAACGAAAACTAACCGCGTGAACCTAAAGAAAAAATTTGAAGGGGAAGAGGAATAGTTCAAAACACCTACGTCAAGATTCCTCACCAGAGCAACGAAGGGGCTGAGGAGTAAAAAGAATTCCTACTCTCCGATATAACTAGACTCAGAAATTAGTTTTCTTCTAGACTCGACAACGGCCAAACTACACGATCAATCAAGGGGGGCTCCCAAGGTCGGTCGAGGCTCTGATACCAACTTGTCACGCCCAATATGCGACCCTATCCAAAAGGAACTCAAAGGTCCCACCAAGGATAGACCCGCATATTGAAACGCTTTTGCAAGGTGGATATCATTACATCAACATTACATAATAGATGGGGATACATACAAGAGGCATACAATGCCACATGAATACAACAATACATCATACATAAGATCAACATCCGAACTACGGATGAAACACAAACAGAAACTCAAACGACATCCACCCTGCTAGCCCAGGCTGCCGACCTGGAACCTATCCCCTGATCGAAGAAGAAGCAGAAGTAGAACTCCAAAACAAGCAAACATCGCTCTCGCGTCATGATCATCGGAAAACCTGTACCTGCAACTGTTGTTGTAGTAATCTGTGAGCCACGAGGACTCAGCAATCCCATTACCATGGGTATCAAGACTAGCAAAGCTTAATGGGAAAGGAAGGGGTAAAGTGGTGAGGTTGCCGCAGCGACTAAGCATATATGGTGGCTACCATACGCAAATGAGAGCGAGAAGAGAAGCAAAGGAACGGCCGTCAACTAGCAATGATCAAGAGGTGATCCTGAACTCCTACTTACGTCAAACATAACACAAAAACCGTGCACACTTCCCGGACTCCGCCGAGAAGAGACCATCACGGCTACACACGCGGTTGATGCATTTTAATTCGGATCAGGTGTCAAGTTATCTACAACCGGACATTAACAAATTCCCATCTGCCACATAACCACGGGCACGGCTCTCGAAAGTTTATAACCTGCAGGGGTGTCCCAACTTAGCCCATGATAAGCTCTCGCGATCAACGAAGGATATTCCTTCTCCCAAGAAGGCCAGCCAATAATGAAAATGACATAACACCGGTATGACGGAAACTAGGGCGGCAAGAGTGGAACAAAACACCAGGCATAAAGCCGAGCCTTCCACCCTTTACCAAGTATATAGATGCATTAATAATATAAGAGATATTGTGATATCCCAACATAACCCTGTCCACCAAGGGGCAATCTTCAACTTCACCTGCAACTAGCAACGCTATAAGAGGGGCTGAGCAAAGCGGTAACATAGCCAAACAACGGTTTGCTAGGAATGGTGTCAAAGGTTAGAGGTTCATGGCAATTTGGGAGGCTTGAAGAGCAAATGATAGGTAACTCAGCATAGCGATAGAACGAAGCAACTAGCATAGCAATGATAGTAGTGAGATCCAGGGTAGCGGTCATCTTGCCTGAAATCCCGCTAGGAAGAAGAACGAGTCCATGAAGAAGATGAAGCCACGAAGACGAACCACACGTAGACGAACGAATCCTCACGATCGCAACGAAACGGGAACTATCGAGAAGAAGCACACAACATAGTAAACACACCACACATGAACAAGACATGATGAACAACAAGTATGATGCATGACAAAGCTACATGAAGCTACTCATGGCAAGAGATGATGCAAACAAGAACAACACATCAAGGCAAGTTTAAATGAGGCCGGGAACAACATATTACAATTCCGGTAAGTCCTCATATGCATATTTCAAAATTGGTCCAGAACTGAATAAACCTTATGTTCAAGTAGTTAAACAGCAAGTTAAGATGCACCAAGATGATCTACACAAAATTCTAGTCAAGTTACATATAAAGTTCATTAGATTCGGAGCTACGGCCTAGAGGATATGAGCAAAACAAGTTAAACATGGCATTGATGCAAAATGCACCCAAACATCAAGCAAACACACCAAAACAAGGATGCAACATGATAATATGAAACTACATGCAAAATCAAGTAAGTTTCATATAGAGCACACTCAAAACGGAGCAACGGTGCAACACATACACTCTATACAAGCAACGGTGCTTACGGATGATTGCTTCGTGTACGAGTTTCACTTTGCCCCTCAACCAACTGGTGGTCTCTGTCAAATCAGCGTCCTGCAATGGTACGGCAGTTGGGCCTCTCTCTCCCAGATTTGGGTTCTGATTGATGACTTGCCTGCTGGTCTTCGTTTGTCTGCCTTTCTCATGGCTTTTGGGGTTTTGATTGGGAAGCCCATGGAGGTGGATGAGGATTCCTTGAACAAGGTTGGCCCTGCTAGGATGAAGGTTTGGTGTGTGGATCCTGAGCGTGTGCATGGCTCGATTGATATCTTCCCCTCCCCCAATGGTATCAGACTTCGGGTGCGGGTGGAGGGGACGACTGCTTTTTAGGCTCCATGTAACACCCTCGATGCGGCTATATCTCCCACGTGTCGAAGCACGACTTAGAGGCATAACCGCATTGAAAACAATGTCGCAAGTGAGGTAATCTTCACACAACCCACGTAATACATAAGGGAAAGAGATACATAGTTGGCTTACAATCGCCACTTCACACAATTATATGAATAAAGCATTACATCATCCAGATACAATCAAGGTCCGACTACGGAACCAAAATAAAAGAAGAACCCCAAAAGCGACAAAGGTCCCCGATCGACCCCAACTGGGCTCCACTACTGATCAACTGGAACGAAACAACACAAAGGGCAAGATCTTCATCGAGCTCCTACTTGAGCTTGGTTGCGTCACCTGCTCGGTAACATAGGCACCTGCAAACTGGTTTTGGAAGTATCTGGTGAGTCACGAGGACTCAGCAATCCCATTACCATGGGTATCAAGACTAGCAAAGCTTAATGGGAAAGGAAGGGGTAAAGTGGTGAGGTTGCAGCAGCGACTAAGCATATATGGTGGCTAACCAACGCAAATAAGAGCGAGAAGAGAGCAAGCGGAACGGTCGTGAAATTAGCAATGATCAAGAGGTGATCCTGAACTCCTACTTACGTCAGTCATAACACAGAAACCGTGTTCACTTCCCGGACTCCGCCGAGAAGAGACCATCACGGCTACACACGCGGTTGATGTGTTTTAATTCGGATCTGGTGTCAAATTATCTACAACCGGACATTAACAAATTCCCATCTGCCACATAACCGCGGGCACGGCTCTCGAAAGTTTATACCCTGCAGGGGTGTCCCAACTTAGCCCATGACAAGCTCTCGCGATCAACGAAGGAATAGACCTTCTCCCAGGAAGACCCGATCAGTCTCGGAATCCCGGTACATCAAGACATTTTGACAATGGTAAAACAAGACCAGCAAAGCCGCCCGATGCGCCGACAATCCCGATAGGAGCTGCACATATCTCGTTCTCAGGGCAACACCGGATGAGACTAGCTACGATTAAAACCAGACTTCGAGTTTCCCCGAGGTGGCCCCGCAGGCAGCTCGGTTCGGACCAGCACTTAGACAAGCACTGGCCCGGGGGGGCTAAAATAAAGATGACCCTCGAGAGAGCGACTCCCAAGGGAAAAGTATAGGTGGAGGTGAGGCAAATGGTAAAACCAAGGTTGGGCCTTGCTGGACAAGTTTTATTCAAAGCGAACTGTCAGGGGGGTCCCATAAATCACCCGACCGCGTTAGGAACGCAAAATCCGGGAACATAACACCGGTATGACGGAAACTAGGGCGGCAAGAGTGGAAAAAAACACCAGGCATAAGGCCGATCCTTCCGCCCTTTACCAAGTATATAGATGCATTAATAATATAAGAGATATTGTGATATCCCAACAAAAATCCTGTCCACCATGGAGAAATCTTCAACATCACCTGCAACTAGCAATGCTATAAGAGGGGCTGAGCAAAGCGGTAACATAGCCAAACAACGGTTTGCTAGGAATGGTGTCAAAGGTTAGAGGTTCATGGCAATATGGGATGGCTTGATAAACAGGTAATAGGTAGCGCAGCATAGCGATAGAACGAAGCAACTAGCATAGCAATGATAGTAGTGAGATCCAGGGTAGTGGTCATCTTGCCTGAAATCCCGCAAGGAAGAAGAACGAGTCCATGAAGAAGATGAAACCACGAAGACGAACCACACGTAGACAAACGAATCCTCACGATCGCAACGAAACGGGAACTATCGAGAAAGAGCACACAACATAGTAAACACACCACACATGAACAAGACATGATGCACAACAAGCATGATGCATGACAAAACTAGATGAAGCTACTCATGGCAAGAGAAGATGCATACAAGAGCAACACATCAAGGCAAGTTTAAATGAGACCGGAAACAACATATAACAATTCCGGTAAATTTCGAAATGGGTCCAGAACTGATTAAACATTATGTTCAAGTTGTTAAACAGCAAGTTAAGATGCACCACGATGAACTACACGAAATTCTAGTCAAGTTACATATAAAGTTCATTAGATTCGGAGCTACGGACTAGAAGATATGAGCAAAACAAGTTAAGCATGGCATTGATGCAAAATGCACCCAAACATCAAGAAAACACACCAAAACAAGGATGCAACATGATAATATGAAGCTACATGCAAAATCAAGCAAGTTTCATATAGAACACACTCAAAACGGAGCAACGGTACAACACCCACACACTATACAAGTCATAGCCACAATCTGTCCAAAACAGCAACTAGGCATATTGCAAGCATCAAAACAATAAGCTACAGCACCCCAACATAAAAACAAAAGGCATGAGCATGAAGTACTGGTAAAGCATAACAAGACATGAACACTGAGCTATCTCCAGAAACAACTAGAACATGCTCAAAAGGACATGGAAAGATTGCAAATAATAACAGTTTCAGACTTTGCAGAAATAACATCAGGTTGCAATGTTTAGAGCTATCAAACAACATGTTACAGGAACTTATCATGGCAAACAAAGGCATGGCATGAATCTACTAATAGCATAGATCAAAAGTCCCTTACTGACCATGAGCCCAAAAGGCACACAAAATATGATGGCACACATGTAAACATGGCAAGTTATATTACAGATTCAAACATGGCAGGAACAACAATAAGTAGGCATGTTGGTGAGCTTGAACCACTCACTACAGAGCAATACATGGCATGGCAAGGCAACCAACAGTAAGAAGACATGTTTGTGAAGCTAAGCATGGCAAGAGCAAGTTCATAGGGTGCATGGATCACTAGCAAACAATCATGGAAACATTGAACTTAAAGTTAACAGGCTGACAGCAACATTTTCAAGCAACTTTGGAGCAAGATAACAGCAAGCTACAGCAACCTATAAATGCAACCAGGGACATGGATGGATAGAGGATGACATGTAGATCAAAACATGTTTATAGAACATCTCCAGATTATGCACACAATGACTTGTAGGAGCAGGTTTACATAGCAACAAAATATAACAGAATCTGCCAGGAAAACAGCAACAGCAAGTGCCCTACTTAACAAGCTCGATACACTCAGCACACAACTCACAAAAATACATGGTTGACACCTCTAGAAAGATGGCATAGCATAGATCAAAACACATGAAGACATCAACCTCATAGGATGCACACATCAATCATGGCAAAAATGACAAATGAGCAAGTTATAACAGTTTCAGCAGGTTAACATCAACATGGACTCTTCCAACAGCATTTCGGGCATCAAGATGAGC
Source organism: Triticum timopheevii (assembly GCA_963921465.1). NCBI lineage: Eukaryota > Viridiplantae > Streptophyta > Magnoliopsida > Poales > Poaceae > Triticum > Triticum timopheevii. Next base: position 170,484,366 of record OY997264.1, on the reverse strand, counting down.
TCAAATGAAAATTATGCAATGGAATGAAATGAAGTACTCGTCGAGGCGAACAATTTTACATATTACACGCACAAAACGGAGCTACGGATGCAGAGATACAATGCGATGAACAGAGCAACATATTATGACAATTTCGGGACTTGGCAGATTACGAGGGAGGAGAGAAGTCAACCTCTCCGAGATCTGGATACGGCGCGGAAATCGAGGCAGGGCCGGGCTCGCCGGAGACGGGGCCGGAGGTGGCCGGGGAGGCACGGGGAGGGGCTGGCCCGGCTGGATCCGGCGCGGCGGCGGCGGAGGACGGCGGCGCTAGCGGCGGACGCGCGAGGCGGCGGCGCTCCGCGGCGGAGGCGGACGCCTGCGGGCGGACGGCAGCGGCGGCCGGCCGGCTCGGGCGCGCGGCCGGGGCGGCGCCGGCGGGGCTTGGCGGAGCGCCACAGCGGCGAGGAGGCAGGCCTGGCGGCGGCAGAGCTCCGGCCTGGGGCGGGCGGCGGAGCGCGCGACCACCGGCGGGAGGCGGACGGCGGCGCGGGCAGGCGGGCGAGCCCGGCGGCGGCGGCGGAGGCGGGCCCCGCAGGCCCAGCGCGGGCTCGCGGGCCGGCGCCGGCAGGGACGACGCAAAGGGCGACGTGGCGCGCTGCGGTTGGGCGAGGGCGAGGGTGGACATGTCCGGGCCCGGGCGGACGTGTCCGGTGGCGGCGGGGGCGATTTGATCTAGGGTTTTGATCCGAAAAATGGAGGAGGAGGACGTTTTTATAGGTAGAGGGAGCTAGGAGAGTCCAAATGAGGAGCGGTCTTCGGCCACGCGATCGTGATCGAACGACCGAGAGCATAGAGGGGAGTTTGCTGGGTTTTGGGCCACTTTGGAAGGGGTGTTTGGCTGCAACAAAAGAGGGCTTTACGGTTACCCGGTTAACCGTTGGAGTACCAAACGACCTCCAAATGGCACGAAACTTGACAGGCGGTCTACCGGTGCTATACCAAGGCCGCTTGGCAAACCTCAGGCCATTCCGAGAAAGTTTAACACCCACTCACAACGAGAGACAAAAGGGGGACGCCGGGGAACATAGGAGTGCCGGATTGCAAAACGGACAACGGGGAAAAAGCTCGGATGCATGAGATGAACACGTATGCAAAATGAAATGCACATGATGAAATGATATGAAATGTAGATGATGACATGGCAAAGTGCAACACGCAAGCACATGACATGGCAACGATGACGAATAACTGGCGGACACCTGGCGCATCGAATCCGGGGCGTTACACCTTTTCTTCGAAATACTGAAATAGGCAAAAAACAGCAATACGGGCTGGGCCTCCGGTTAGTAGGTTAGTCCCAAAAATGATATAAATGTGTAAAATAAAGCCCATAAACATCCAAAACAGGTAATATAATAGCATGGAACAATAAAAAATTATAGATACGTTGGAGACGTATCAAGCATCCCCAAGCTTAATTCCTGCTCGTCCTCGAGTAGGTAAATGATAAAAACAGAATTTTTGATGTGGAATGCTACCTAGCATAATTCTCAATGTAATTTTCTTTATTGTGGCATGAATGTTCAGATCCAAATGATTCAAAATAAAAGTTCATATTGACATAAGAAATAGTAATAATTCAAGCATACTAATAAAAGCAATCATGTCTTCTCAAATAACATGGCTACAGAAAGTTCATCCCTACAAAATCATATAGTTAGGCTATGCTTCATTTTCGTCACACAAAAATGCTCCCAAATTCTACACCCCCGATGACAAGCCAAGCAATTGTTTCGTACGTAAATAATCTCAAACTTTTTCAACTTTCACGCAGTACATGAGCGTGAGCCATGGATATATCACTATGGGTGGAATAGAATATGATGATGGGGATTGTGTGGAGAAGACAAAAAAAGGAGAAAGTCTCACATTGACAAGGATAATCAACGGGCTATGGAGATGCCCCTCAATTGATGTCAACATGAGGAGTAGGGATTGCCATGCAACAGATGCACTAGAGCTATAAATGAATGAAAGCTCAACAAAAGAAACTAAGTGGGTGTGCATCCAACTTGCTTGCTCCCGAAGACCTAGGGCATTTTGAGGAAGCCCATCGTAGGAATATACAAGCCAAGTTCTATAATAAAAAATTCCCACTAGTATATGAAAGTAACAACATATGAGACTCTCTACATGAAGAACATGGTGCTACTTTGAAGCACAAGTGTGGAAAAAGAGATAGTAACATTGCCCCCTTTTATTTATTTTCCTTTTTTTTCTTTTTCTTTTTTTTGGCCTTTCCTTTTTTTGGCATTTCTTTTTTTTTCTTTTTTCTTTGGCCTTTCCTTTTTTTTCTTTTTGGGGACAATGCTCTAATAGTGATGATCATCACACTTTTATTGATTTACAACACATGAATTACAACTCAAAACTAGAACAAGATATGACTCTATATGAATGCCTCCGGCAGTGTACCGGGATGGTGCAATGAATCAAGAGTGACATGTATGAAAATTATGCATGGTGGCTTTGCCACAAATACGATGTGAACTACATGATCATGCAATGGCAATATGACAAAAGTAATGTGTGTCATGATGATAAACAGAACGGTGGAAAGTTACATGGCAATATATCTCGGAATGGCTATGGAAATGCCATAATAGGTAGGTATGGTGGCTGTTATGAGGAAGATATAAGGAGGTTTATGTGTGATAGAGCATATCAGATCATGAGGTTTGGATGCACCGGTGAAGTTTGCACCAACTCTCAAGGTGAGAAAGGGCAATGCACGGTCCGAAGAGGCTAGCAATGATCGAAAGGTAAAAGTGCGTATAATCTATGGACTCAACATTAGTCAAAAGAACTCCTATACTTATTGCAAAAATTTAGAAGTCATCAAAAACCAAGCGCTACGTGCATGCTCCTAGAGGGGTAGATTGGTAGGAAAAGACCATCGCTCGTCCCCAACCGCCACTCATAAGGATGCACAATTCAAGGACACCTCATGTTTCAAATTTGTTACACAACTTTAACCATACATGCATGCTACGGGACTTGCTAACTTCAACGCAAGCATACTTTAAATTCATAATCACCCAACTAGCATGACTTTAATATCACTACCTCCATATCTCAAAACAATTATCAAGTATCAAATTGATCATAGCATCCAATTCACTTCCTATGATAGTTTTTATTATACCCAACTTGGATGCCTACCATTCTAGGACCAATTTTATAACCATAGCAAATACCATGCTGTTCTAAGAGACTCTCAAAATAATATAAGTGAAGCATGAGAGACTAGCAATTTCTACAAAATTAAGCCACCGCCGTGCTCTAAAAGATATAAGTGATGCACTAGAGCAAAAACTATCTAGCTCAAAAGATATAAGTGAAGCACATAGAGTATTTTAATGAATTTCAATCAAGTGGGCTTCTCCCAAAAGGTGTGTACAGCAAGTATGATTGTGGAAAACTAAAAAGCAAATACTAATATCATACACGACGCTCCAAGCAAAATACATATCATGTGGCGAATAAAAATATAGCTCCAAGTAAAGTTACCAATGAACGAAGACGAAAGAGGGGATGCCTTCCGGAGGCATCCCCAAGCTTAGGTTTTTGGCTATTCTTGAATATCTTGGGGTGCCATGGGCATCCCCAAGCTTAGGCTCTTGCCACTACTTATTCCATAGTCCATCAAATCTTTACCCAAAACTTGAAAACTTCACAACACAAAACTCAACAGGAAATCTCATAAGCTCCGTTAGTGAAAGAAAGCAAAACCACCACATAAGGTACTGTAATGAACTCATTATTTATTTATATTGGTGTTAAACCTACTGTATTTCAAGTTCTCTATGGTTCATACCACTTAATACAAGCCATAGATGCATCAAAATAAGCAAACAACACACAAAAAACAGAATCTGTCAAAAACAGAACAGTCTGTAGTAATCTGTAACTAACGCAAACTTATGGAACTCTAAAACTCCTACCAAAATAGGAAGTCCTGAAAATTTTGTCTATTGATCTAAATCAAAAAGAATCAACGCAAAAATATGTTTCAGTGATTTAACAAAACTAATTTTGTGCACGCAAAGTTTCTGTTTTTCAGCAGAATCAAATTAACTATCACCATAGGTTATCCTATAGGTTCTACTTGGCACAAACACTAATTAAAACATAAAAACACATCTAAGCAGAAGGTGGATGCAAAATTTATGGACAACGCTAACGCCCACACGTGTGGTAGGAGCGAAACCCGCCAACACGCCCTATAACACACAGACTGCGCCACGTCACCGCATGCATGCATGTGAGAATCTTTTTGGATTTTCAGTTTTAAAAATGTTTTATCTCTTAAACAAAAAATCCGATTGAAGATCCGTTTTCACCATTAAATCCCTCGCGGCGAGATCTTCGAAACTAGATCCCATATTGATATGTTTCGACGAAAAAAAATTCGGTTAAAAGTTGCCATGTCTATTCCACATGAATTGCCATGGTGTTTACACTGAAGTTGCCATGATATATTTCAGCTATTTTCTTCTACATTTAAAAGTAAATTTAAATATTTATAAAATGGGGAATTAAGAAACTAGACTTGCCATGAACCATAAACTAAAATTGCCATGATACATGCACTTAAAATTGCCATGGTTCATACAAAAATTAATTTTTATAGTCAAAGTACTGGAGTTGCCATCATCAAAATACTAAAAGTGCCATGCTCTATAAACGGAAATTGCCACATGGCAACTTTACTCTAAGCCCTAAGGCAACTGCAGTATAAACATCATGGCAACTTTTGGGCAAATTTTTTTTTGTCGAAACATATCAACATGGGGTCTAGTTTTGAAGATCTCGTAGAGACGGATTTAATGGTGAAAACCGATTTTTAATTTGATTTTTTAATTAGGAGATAAAACATTTTTAAGCCGAAAACCAAAAAGATTCCTGCTGATGTCATCTGTTCACATGTGGCAAAATAAGTGGTAAAGGAGGCGTGTGGGCGATGTGCAAGATGGCACACGTGTGGGCGTTAGTTTTTTCGAAATTTATTACTAAACAGAAACAAAAACAAAAAACACAAATAAAATTGGGTTGCCTCCCAACTAGCGCTATCGTTTAACGCCCCTAGCTAGGCATAAAAGCGAAGATAGATCTAAGTAGTGTCATCTTTGGAGCTCAATTCATAAGTAGCTCGCATGATAGATTCATAAGGTAATTTAATTTTCTTTCTTGGAAAGTGCTCCATGCCTTTCCTTAATGGAAATTGGAATCTAATATTCCCTTCCTTCATATCAATAATCGCGCCAATCGTTCTAAGGAAAGGTCTACCAAGAATAATAGGGCAAGAAAGATTGCAATCTATATCAAGAACGATAAAATCTACCGGCACCAAATTTCTATTTGCAACAATGAGAACATCATTGATCCTTCCCATTGGCTTTTTAATGGTGGAATCCGCAAGGTGCAAATTTAAAGAGCAATCATCAAGATCATGGAAACCTAGAATATCACATAAAGTTTTCGGAATCATGGAAACACTAGCACCCAAATCACACAAAGCATAACACTCATGATCTTTAGTTTTAATCTTTATAGTAGGTTCCCACTCATCATTAAGTTTTCTAGGTATAGAAACTTCCAAATTAAGTTTTTCATCATAAGATTGCATCAAGGCATCAACGATATGTTTGGTAAAAGCTTTATTTTGACTATAAGCATGAGGAGAATTAACAACGGATTGCAACAAGGAAATACAACCTTCTAAAGAACAATTATCATAATCAAATTCCTTGAAATCCGAGATAGTGGGTTCAATGCTATTTAAAGTCATGACCTCTCCGATCCCACTTTTACCAATTTAGCATCAAGATCTAAAAACTCCGAATTATTGGGACGCCTTCTAACTAAAGTTGACTCATCTCCAGTCCCATTATTATTAAGATTCATATTGCAAAACAAAGATCTAATAGGAGACACATCAATAACTTTAAGATCTTCATCATTATTTTCATTGAAACTAGAAGAACACGCTTTTACAAAGCAATCTTTCTTAGCACGCAATCTAGCGGTTCTTTCTTTGCACTCATCAATGGAAATTCTCATTGCTTTGAGAGACTTATTGAAATCATGCTAAGGAGGAGCAGATCTAAGTTTAAGAGAATCAACATCAAGTGAAAGTCTATCAATGTTCCTAGCCAAATCATCAACTTTGAGCAATTTTTCTTCAAGGCATTAAAATTCTTTTGAGAGATCATAAATTCTTTCACACTATTCTCAAAATCAGAGGGCATCTTATTAAAATTACCATAAGAATTATTGTAGGAATTTCCATAATTATTAGGGGAATTACTAGGGAATGGTCTAGGATTAAAGTTTCCTCTATAAGCATTGTTTCCAAAACTATTCCTACCAACAAAATTCACATCCATAGATTCATTATTATTCTCAATCAAAGTAGACAAAGGCATATCATTGGGATCAAAAGGAGCACTCTTAGTAGCAAATAATTTCATAAGTTCATCCATCTTTCCACAAAAAACATTGATTTCTTCTATAGCATGCACATTTTTACAAGTAGATCTTTCGGTGTGCCATTGAGAATAATCAGCCATAATATTATAAAGAAGTTTTGTAGCATCTCCTAACGTGATTTCCATAAACGTGCCTCCCGCGGCCGAATCTAAAAGATTTCTAGAAGCAAAGTTCAAACCGGCATAGAAATTTTGTATGATCATCCATAAGTTCAAACCATGAGTAGGGCAATTGCGAATCATCAATTTCATTCTTTCCCAAGATTGGGCAACATGCTCATGGTCTAGTTGTTTAAAATTCATAATATCGTTCCTAAGAGTGATGATCTTAGCGGGAGGAAAATACTTAGAGATAAAAGCATCTTTGCACTTGTTCCAAGAATCAATACTATTTTTAGGCAAAGACGAAAACCAAACTTTAGCATGATCTCTAACTGAAAACAGAAATAACTTCAATTTAACAATATCATTATCTGTATCTTTCTTCTTTTGCATATCATACAAATCAACAAAGTTGTTTAGATAGGTAGCGGCATCTTCACTAGGAAGGCCGGCGAATTGATCTTTCATAACAAGATTCAGCAAATCAGTATTTGTCGGATTTCGGGTTCCGACAGACCCTTGAGGTTCGAACTCTGGGGTGCGCACGAAGATCTTTCCCCTGCCAACTCACGTCTCGAAGCCTCGCAAGGAATCTAGGCTAGAAAGAAGAACACACAAGGGACATGAGGTTTATACTGGTTCAGGCCACCATTGTGGTATAATACCCTACTCCAGTGTGTGGTGTGGTGGATTGCCTCAGGGGCTGGTGATGAACAATACAAGGGGAGAACAGCCTCGCGAGGTGCTGTTCTTGAGCTGGTGCGATGAACTGCTTGGGTGAGTCCAGTCGCCTCTCTCTCTCTAGCCTACCCCCAATCTGGATCCCTTACTCTGTGGTGGCTAGCTCTATTTACAGAGGGAGGCCCTGGGCCTCTTCCCAAATAATGAGCGGGAAGGGCGCCAACAATTGGCGATTTTGAAGGGGAACATCTAGTACACTTATCCTGACTAAAGTTGGTCTTCGACTGCCAAAGACTCTAACGGTGACGTCGTTCTGGGCCCCACGGTGACCTCCATCCTGCCGCTCCGCTGGTCTTGGTCTTGTTGCACCAAAACGATAACCTTTGCCTGATGCCTTGGCCTGTGCTTGCCCCCTTTGCACCGAAGGGGAAACGAGGACACTGCGCAGGCCGGCGCCCGCCTGGTCTCGATCCTCATGGCTTGCGTCATGGGCACCTCGCGAGGTACCCTGCCTTCGTCTGGCGCCACTTCTAGAGTTTGAGGGCGCTCGATGTGACAGCGCCCAAGGTGGTGAAGGAGTTCCTCCAACATCGCATTGCTCCTCTCTAGCACCACTCCCGTCGGATGTGGGCCTTTGCGGGGCACAGAGACCACATGCGGCTCCAGGAGGAGGATCTGGCACCTGAAGTGCTGAGGACGGTGCTCAGGGTCCTGACTGGCGATCCTTCTCCAGGCAGCCTTTGACATGATGCTGCCCTCTTGTATCTTTGCTCGGGCAAGGACGATTTTGTGAGGCAGATGCCCAGCTTTGATGAGTGGGGGTTGCATCCAGTTGGCCTCACGGGACCCCGCAAGAACCCAGTTGTGTGGTTGCTCTTCCGGTTGCCCACGGCGGTCCTGCCTCAGGCGATGGAGCGGGGAGACGAGAACCGTCGTGAGCTAAAGGGGCCGATGTCGAGATGCTGATGCCGCGCGGAGCCCCGAAGGCGGCATCCCCCGAAGCCCTTCCTGGAGCAGTGGCAGGCGTGGAGTTGCGGCCTACGGCTCCTGAGGCCGGGGCTTCCGAGGCCCCGGCCGTCCCTCGCGAGGCGGCGCCTGGCGGCGTCCCCCAGGCCGGTTCCCTCGGTGCTGATCACCTTGACGCCTCCTCCATGCCACAGGCCGACCCTTGCGCCGAGTGCTTAGGTCGGTTCCGTGTAGACTTCGAGGCCCTCCGCAAGAGGAAGGAGGCCTTGGGTGGAGACGATCGCCCTTGCCGCCTGTTAAAGCGCAGGAAGTACTTTGCCATGGACGAGTAAGTCCTCTTCTCTCTCTTCTCCTTTACCTCACTGTTCTTGCAGCTGATCGCGGCCTTTCAGGGCCCTTCCTGCCGAATTCGCGGAGACGGCCAAGGAGCCATCCCCCTAAGCTTTGACTTCACCGCTGACCCTGGGCGCGCCGAGCTTGAGCAGCGCCCCTGCCGCTGGGCCGGTTGGAGAAGTGGTCCGTCCGCTGGGCACCTCGAGCCTGTGCGCCTGCTGTCCTCCCTTCAGGAGCTCTCCTGGGGCATAGCTAGCTTGCCCCATGCTCCTTCCCTGATCGTGGATGGTGACTAGCTGAGGTCAGTCTTGAGTTCCTCCTCTGGGGACGGACCGGCGCCAGGCCGGATTCCTGGTGAGGTCCGTCCGGCGATTGCTGGGGCGCCAGCCCCCAGTCCCGCGCCGAGAGGGGGCGTGCCGCCTCAGGGCCCTCCGCATACACCAGTGGTAGAGGGTGACGCGAAAGACGTGCTCAGGCGCGCTCGGGAGCGTCGCGCCCTTCGTCAAGAGTTCCTCCAGGGAGCAGCGGACGCGGTGAGCCGGATCGGCGCGGAGCTTGCTAGCGAGGATGCGCGCCTTGAGGCCGAAGGCCTGCGCCTCGCTGAGGAGAGGCGCAAGCTGAAGGTAGCCGTCGCCCTTGCACGTCATCAGCGTGACCTTGACAACGCGAAGGCCGAAGCGTCGCTGGCGGCCTCGTGGGAGGCCTGATCCCAAGCCGTCGAGGAGGCCCGGGAAGCAGACCGACGTCGCAAGGATGCAGAGGAGCGCGCGTGGGAGCTCCAAGCCTGGAGCAACTCTCCGGAGCAGCAAGTGGAACTGCGCCAGGTGGCCCTTGTGTCGCTGAAGGGGGCTTCCATCGACCAGGCGGAGCTCCTGAAGCGCGAGGAGGCGTTGACGCTGGAGGCCGTCGAGCGCAACCTTGACCTTGAGAGGTTGGAGATGAGGGAGCGCCTGGTGACTCAGGCGGAGGATGACATCGCCGTGCGGGAAACCCGAGTCCAAGAAGAGGTCGACCGCCGCGTGTCGTAAGCTCGCTCGGATCTTGAGCGCGAATACGAAGTGATGTTGGAGTTGATCAGGGCCGGAGCTGAGGCTAGGACCACGGCCCTCAGGGCCAAACTGGCTGAAGTAACACGGGGTGCGGACTCCTCCGCATCCGCCCTTGGCGCGGCGCAGGCGGAGCTGGCCTCTTCCCGCGCCGAGTTGCTTCTTCTCCAACAGAGGGTTGACGGCGCCGAGGCCATCGCACGGCGGAATGAGAACGAGATCCGTCAGCGGCGGATTCTGGAGCACGAGCATGCCCCCATGCTCCGAACGCTTAGGGAAAGGGCTAACACGACCTTGGGCAACATCTGCGAGGCTGCCGCCGAGGAGCCGCATGAGACCAACTACGTCGGCAACCTCCAGTTCTTCACTGACATGGTGACGCATCTGGAGAACCGCTCTAAGAGGTCTCGTTGGCTTGTCGAGGAGAGGAGCCGAGCCTTGCTTGGGTGTGCCTTCTCCCGTGTCTTCAGCTATCTATAGGATAGGGACCCCCACTTCGATTTCGATGCCGCCATCGCACCTGTGCCCATAGCCATCCGGGGCGACCTGGCGCAATGGGTGGAGGACAACGTGGACGCCCTCGTCAGGGCCTTCGCATCTGATGATGATGGCGTGATCGTGGCCGCCAATGAAGGCGGCGTTGTGGACGAGCCTGGCGCTGACGGAGGTGATGGCGGTGGCGGTGATGATGTCAATGACGCCAGCGATGCCTCCGGAGGCGCCCCGGAAGACACGGTGAGTGATATGTCCAATTGATCGTGTGTTGCCGCAGTTTACCCTGCATGAAGAAGGTTTGGGCTCGGCCCTGAAGATTGTAAGAGCATTTTGGGAGGGGGAGCCCCTCATGTAAAGGTTTGCAATCGGTATCCTTGTAAGCATAACGCCGCGTGTGAGCTTATGCCGGGCTACTGGCCTGGTGATGGGTCAGCTGACTTGTTTACCTTTTGACCCCGACGAGTCCCGAGCGGGCCTGTGGGGGCCGCAGCGCCTCAAGTGTCTTCTGGGTGAACCCATTGATCCTGCGAAGAGAACCCCCAGAGAGGGTGCGGCAACAGCGATCGTAGACGTGCTTGGCCCGGCTCGGCTCGCAAGGGGCTCGCGAGGGGAGGCAGCTGACGCTAACTTTGGACGCAAAGCCGAAACCAGAACACGAGAGATTGCTCGAACGAGACTAAACACCCCTTCCCCAAACACACGCAAGTCTCAAGCTCAAATCCAACTTAAATTCGAATTGAAGAACCTTGACAACAGAAGAAAAGGCAAAAAGGCAAAAAGCCGCATCCGACACCTAGTCCAGTCTTCGACGTCTTCTCACCAGCGCGGAGCTAAGTGCTGCCACTGGGCGTGGGCGGGAGCCCTCGAGGCCCGAGGGCGGCTCTCCGGAGACTCCGGGGCGTGTACAGCCCCACTCATTATTACGTGAGAGTGTCATGGGCGGCGAGCTTCACAGGCACTGGGCCTTCTTCACAGGTACCGGCCTTGCTTCATATCGCCAGATGAGGGCCCCGCCTTGCGCCACACTCTACCGCCATTGACGGTGACCGGCGACCAAGGACGACGCCAACGGGGTAGAGCGGTCGCCAGCGGTTCCCCCGACGACCATGGGTCCTCTGCCGGGGGCAGGCCCTGAGGCACCTCCCCGGCAGAGGGCCTACCTCCTGAGAACGCCTTGCTCCGAGCGCCTGGGGGGCGAACCCGGATCTCGGCCCCTCTCCTGCAGCCCCCGGTGCCCTCCTCCTGATGGGTAGGAGGCTGCAGCATTGGGGCAGCCATCTGCTGCGGCGACCTGTACCTCCTGTGACCCATGGTTAGCATAAGCTTGCTATTGAGGAATTAGCGGTACCCGATAGTTGCTGCCACCAGTGCGGTTGTCGAGGCTCCCTTGGGGTTCCTGAAAGAGCTCAGCTTCTAGTGTCTTCTCGCCCCAGCCTAGCCCGAGGAACGAGCCATGGTGTTCTTCCAGTGCGCACTCTTGATCCACCATGTGTGGCACATAAGCTTCTGGGGCCACCGCCCCGTGGGCCTCGCCGTAGTGCCCCATATGCCATGCAGTCCGGCTCGGAGCGCTGTCTTGGGGGTGGTGGTGTGGTGGCCCCCCAAGGCCGAAGGCCGTGGCGTGCACTCCTTCGCCGGCCAGAGATGGGACCAGCGTGACTTGTCGCTCGGTGCTGAGGGCAGGGTTGGCGTTGAGTAGGCCCTGGAGTCCACTCGGGGTTGCGTGGGCGCGTATGGGGCCGCCATACGGCCCGCCTGGATCTGGGGTGGTAGCTGGACGCAAAAAGGAGGTGCTCCCGAGGCGGTGGTGTCCAGGAGCTCGGCCACTCGCTCTAACAACACGTCGCGGCCGCCCTCCAGCAGCCGGCACCATAGCAGCTCTCGGGCCACCGTGAGCAAGGCCCTTGAGTTCGCCTTCTCCCATTGAGTGTGCGGCGATGTGGCCGCGGCGTGGCTTGAGGCTCTTGCTGCTGACCGCACCTGCCGCGGTGTGAGGGCAGGCGGCATTTGGCTGCGTCGCCCCCGCCCCGCAGCGCCCTGCAAAGCGTGAGCTGCCTGAGGCGCAAGGTTGAGGTCGCCCTGGGCCGGCGGCATGGCATGGGCGGGCCATGCCGCCCAGCGGTCGGCGTTGGCAGTCGGGCCGCTTAACATCAGAACGGCGAGGCGACGGAACACGAGGCGGCGGACGAAGGATTCTGGCGCACCCCTACCTGGCGCGCCAAATGTCAGATTTCGGGTTCCGGCAGACCCTTGAGGTTCGAACTCTGGGGTGCGCACGAAGATCTTTCCCCTAACAACTCACGTCTCGAAGCCTCGCAAGGAATCTAGGCTAGAAAGAAGAACACACAAGGGACACGAGGTTTATACTGGTTCAGGCCACCATTGTGGTGTAATACCCTACTCCAGTGTGTGGTGTGGTGGATTGCCTCAGGGGCTGGTGATGATCAATACAAGGGGAGAGCTGGTGCGATGAACTGCTTGGGTGAGTTTAGTCGCCTCTCTCTCTCTAGCCTACCCCCAATCTGGATCCCTGACTCTGTGGTGGCTAGCTCTATTTATAGAGGGAGGCCCTGGGCCTCTTCCCAAATAATGAGCGGGAAGGGCGCCAACAATTGGCCATTTTGAAGGGGGACATCTAGTACACTTATCCTGACTAAAGTTGGTATTCGACTGCCAAAGACTCTGACGGTGACGCCGTTCTGGGCCCCACGGTGACCTCCATCCTGCCGCTCCACTGGTCTTAGTCTTGTTGCACCAAAACGGTAACATTTGCCTGATGCGTTGGTTTTCCTTGAAGAGGAAAGGGTGATGCAGCAACAGTAGCATAAGTATTTCCCTCAGTTTTTGAGAACCAATGTATCAATCCAGTAGGAGGCTCCTCAAAAGTCCCACGCACCTACACAAACAAACAAAGAACTCGCAACCAACGCAATAAAGGGGTCGTTGGTTTTCCTTGAAGAGGAAAGGGTGATGCAGCAATAGTAGCGTAAGTATTTCCCTCAGTTTTTGAGAACCAAGGTATCAATCCAGTAGGAGGCTCCTCAAAAGTCCCACGCACCTACACAAACAAACAAAGAACTCGCAACCAAAGCAATAAAGGGGTTCTCAATCCATTCACGGCCACTTGCAAAAGTGAGATCTTATAGAGATAGTATGATAAGATAAATATATTTTTGGTATTTTATAATATAGATTGGAAAAGTAAAGATGCAAATAAAAGTAGATTGAAAGCTTATATGATAAGAGATAGACCCGGGGGCCATAGGTTTCACTAGTGGCTTCTCTCAAGATAGCATAAGTATTACGGTGGGTGAACAAATTACTGTCGAGCAATTGATAGAAAAGCGAATAATTATGAGATTATCTAGGCATGATCATGTATATAGGCACCACGTCTGTGACAAGTAGACCGACTCCTGCCTGCATCTACTACTATTACTCCACACATCGACCGCTATCCAGCTTGCATCTAGAGTATTAAGTTCACAGGAACAGAGTAACACATTAAGAAAGATGACATGATGTAGAGGGATAAACTCATGCAATATGATATAAACCCCATCTTTTTATCCTAGATGGAAACAATACAATACGTGCCTTGCAACCCCTATTATCACTGGGTAAGGACACCGCCAGATTGAACCCAAAGCTAAGCACTTCTCCCATTGCAAGAAAGATCAATCTAGTAGGCCAAACCAAACTGATAATTTGAAGAGACTTGCAAAGATAACTCAATCATACATAAAAGAATTCAGAGGAGATTCAAATATTTCCCATGGATAAACTTGATCATAAACCCACAATTCATCGGATCTCGACAAATACACCGCAAAAAGAGTTACGTCGAATAGATCTCCACAAGAGAGGGGGAGAACATGGTATTGAGATCCAAAAAGAGAGACGAAGCCATCTAGCTAATAACTATGGACCCGAAGGTCTGTGGTAAACTACTCACAACTCATCGGAGGGGCTATGGTGTTGATGTAGAAGCCCTTCATGGTTGATTCCCCTCTGGCGGAGCGCTGGCAAAGGCTCCAAGATGGGATATCGCGGATACAGAAGGTTACGGCACTGGAAACTATTTTTCGTTGGCTCCCTGGATGTTTTCGGGGTACGTGGGTATATATAGGAGGAAGAAGTAGGTCGGTGGCCGCCCGAGGGGCCCCCGAGATAGGGGGACGCACCTTGTAGGGGTGGGCGCGCCCTCCACCCTCGTGGCCACCTTGGCTGCTTCTTGGCTTGCACTCCAAGTCCTCTGGATCATGTTTGTTCCAAAAATCACGCTCCCGAAGGTTTCATTTCGTTTGGACTCCGTTTGATATTCCTTTTCTTCGAAATACTGAAATATGCACAAAAAAACATCAATACGGGTTGGGCCTCCGGTTAGTAGGTTAGTCCCAAAAATGATATAAATGTGTAAAATAAAGCCCATAAACATCCAAAACAGGTAATATAATAACATGGAACAATCAAAAATTATAGATACGTTGGAGACGTATCAGCCCTCAACCTCGTCGTGATCTCTAAGCTAGCACGATGAACTCACAACACAAGGGACACAAGATTTATACAGGTTCAGGCCACCGTTGTGGTGTAATACCCTACTCCTGTGTGTGGTGGTGGATTGCCTCTTGGGCTGGTGATGAACAGTACAAGGGAAGAACAGCCTCGTGAGGAGGGGTGTTCTTGAGCTGGGGAGGTGTTCTGCTTGGGCAGGATCCGGTCCGTCTCCAGATTAGATGCCCCTCCTAATGTGGTGGCTAGCCCTATTTATAGAGGCCTTGGTCCTCTCCCCAAATATTGAGCAGGAAGGGATCCAACAACGGCCATTTTGAAAGGGGACAACTAGTACATGCTATCCTGACTAAAGGTGGTCTTCGCCTGCCAAAGGCGCTGGTGGTGACGCCGTCTTGGGCTCCATGGTGACCTCCGTCCTGCCGTCCTACTAGTCTTGGTCTTGTTCCACAGATATGGAAACATTTGCCTGATGCCTCGGTACTCCGCGCCTGCGCTTGCCCACTTTGCACCAAAGGGGAAACAAGGACACTTCACTGACTGGCACCCGCCTGGCGTTGGTCGTCATGGCTTGCGTCATGGGCACCTCGCGAGGTACCCCTTGCCTTTATCTCTCCGCCTCCTCGCGAGCCTACCTGGTGAGGCCACTCCTGAGGAGGCCTTGTGTCGTCTGCCCCGTGGGGCTTGGCCCCTCGCGAGGGTCTTGAGTGTTGGGTTGATGAAGACGGGCCGTACTAGGCCGCTGGTTGAGCCACGCCGTAGGCCGCAGGCAGGCAAGTCTGGGGACCCCCATTCCTAGAACGTCAACAGTAGCCCCCGGGCCCAAGGCGCGCTCGGGCTTGGCTTAGCGGCAAAGCCAAAGGGCAAGTGCGAAGCGCCACGGGCCCCACAGCCTACAGCCTTGGTCGATGTGTGGCGACTGATTAGACGTGGGCGTCTCCGCTTCCCCATGCTACCTCGGCAACTGCCCAATTTGACGAGTCCCTGCCGCATGCAAAAAAGGGTCGTCATTACCTGCGATCGTGGAGGCCGACGGTTGGCCTCCCTTGGGCTATAAATGAGGAGGAGCAAAAGCCCCCCGTCGCCCATCTCTTCCCATTCCGCTCGCTTCTCCTCCCTTGCTTCATTGCTTGCAGTGTCCCTCATGGCGCCCGTGAAGAGGTTTTCGGCCGCAGAGAAGGGGAAGACTCGCCAGGAAGGGCCTGGCTCTCCTCCGCCCAAGCGCGGCCGCGGTCGTCCTTGCAAGCATCCCGCGACCACTACTGTGGCTTCCCGTGGTTGCGGTGGTGGCCCTTCACGCGGTGGTGGCCGCCCATGTCGAGGCAGCCCGGTTGGTGGGGGAAGGCGTGCCACGGCTGCGCGGCCTCCCCGCCGCGCTTCCACTCAGCGGAGGTGCTGCCGGAGTTCGTCGTGTGGTCGGATAACCCGGTCGGCAACTGGCTTCAGCTTCCTCGTTCCTTCGTCGGCGAGCTGTCGGCCGCTGGCCCAGGCGGGCTTTGGCTGCAGGCGGACGGCTGCTGCAGCAGGGCCTCCTGGGTCGCGGTAGAGATATTCGTCGCCGGCAACGCAGCCCTGGCCCGGGGCTGGCAGATGTTTGCCCACGCACGTGGTCTGGGCAGACGGTGCACCCTCCACTTCAAGTATGACGGTGATGCAACCCTCTACGTGAGGGTGTTCAGAGAAGATGGCCACCGTGTTGGGTGCTGCCCTGAAGACAACGATGGCGACGAGGTGATGGATCTTGCCGACGGTTGTGACGAGGGTGAAGGCGAACCCGCTCCCGGTGGCGACCGCAGCTCGTCAAGCTTCAGCGGCTCCTCTTCCGGCGACAGCTCCTCCAGCGGTGGCTACGATCAACCACCACGCCGTCGTGCCCGCCTCGAGGGCGGCGGCGGGTTGTCCCGTCACTGCGCTCTGGTGAAGTGCGAGGCGGAGTCTGACTGAGCTCAGGAGGACGCCGCGGATCCCTTCTTGCGAGCTGTTGCAAGGCGCGTGCCGCTTTTGTTTTGTTTTCCTTCTTTTCCTGCATCGAGAGAGAGACGTATGGGGCCCCGTGGGGGCGTGCAACAAACTATGGTTCCCTAGTTATCGTGTTGCATTTATTGTTCTTGTGCTGTGTTATGATGTCGTTGTTATACGTCTGCGCGTAGGAACAACTTAGCTTGGCATGTTTGAAGTAGTTTCCGCCTCGCGAGGTGCCTTCTTCAGGCCTCGTCGGGCGTCTTAAGAGCTGCAAAAAATTTGTTCGCAGAATCATTTCTGAACCTTGGTCGCGAGGGTTGCCAGCCATGGCCGGCGCTTTGTGTCACGATGCCCGAGGGGCACGGACTGGGAGGGGTGCTCCCGCTGCGAACTCAAACGAGAGAGCCTCACAAAAATCAAGAGAGGAAGGGCTCACGAGGGCACCCGCGCAGCCCCCTTGCGAGGCTTGCGAGAGAGAGAGCGAGTCAGACAAAGAGCTGAAAACAGAAAACGAGGGCAGAAGATGACGGACAAAACCGGGAAAGAACACCAGAAGCAACTTTAATCAAGGTTCAAACAAGGAAGAGCGAGCCAATTGCGGAAAGCAAATGAAAAGCTGCGTCCATCACCTAGTCTAGTCTTCGATGTCTTCTCACCAGCACGGAGCTAAGTGCTGCCACTGGGCGTGGGCGGGAGCCCCTGAGGCCCAAGGGCGGCACTCCGGAGACTCCGGGGCATGTACAGCCCCACTCATTATTACGTGAGAGTGTCACGGGCGGCGAGCTTCACAGGCACTAGGCCTTCTTCACAGGCATCGGGCCTTTCTTTGGGCGGCGAGCTTCACAGGCACTGGGCCTTTCCTCGTGCGGCGAGCTTCACAGGCACCGGGCCTTCTTCACAGGCACTGGGCCTTTCTTCAGGGGTAAAACTTCCGGAGGTGCTAGATGTTCCAGGCGTTCGGGATGGGCACCCTATCCTAAGTCTCCAGGCGCGCGGCGCCAGGCCTGGAGACATGGACAACCTTGAACGGGCCCTCCCACATGGGTGAAAGCTTATGCAGCCCTTCCCTGGAGAGCACCCGCCTGAGTACGAGGTCACCTACCTCGAGCGTCCTGGGGCGGATGTTGCAACAGTGATACCGCCGCAGCGCCTGCTGGTATCTTGCCACCCGTAGCGTGGCTTCACGCTGGCGTTCCTCCCCCAGCACGAGGTCCATCCCCCGCATGGCATCCTGTTGCACCTCATCAAATGCCAGGATCCACACGGAGCAACGCCTGACCTCGTGAGGGAGAACCGCTTCTTCTCCGTAGACGAGAAAGAACGGGGTCTTGCCAGTTGGCTTGGTGGCGGTAGTGCGGATGGACCACAGCACGGACTGGAGCTCGTCGTACCAGCCCCTGCTGCAGGCCTCCAGCTTCTTCTTGAAGGTCCTGGTCTTGAGGCCCCTCAGGACCTCCGCGTTGGCGCGTTCGGCCTGGCCGTTACTCCGGGGGTGCGCCACCGAAGCGTAGCATATCTGCGTTCCAAGGTTAGCACAATACGTTTTGAAGAGATTGCTGGTGAACTGTGAACCGTTGTCGGTGATGATGCGGTTAGGGACCCCAAACCGGCTCACAAGGCCCTTGATGAACTTGACCGCAGAACCGGCTGGGATGGTGCGGGCAGCTTCCACCTCTGCCCACTTGGTGAACTTGTCGATGGCGACATAGAGGTAGAGGTAGCCCCCAGGCGCTCGAGGGAACGGGCCCAAGATATCCAGCCCCCAGACCACGAACGGCCATGAGAGCGGGATGGTCTGCAGGCCCTG
The DNA here is from genome assembly GCA_963921465.1 of Triticum timopheevii. Taxonomy (NCBI): domain Eukaryota; kingdom Viridiplantae; phylum Streptophyta; class Magnoliopsida; order Poales; family Poaceae; genus Triticum; species Triticum timopheevii. The sequence continues at coordinate 170,465,926 of OY997264.1, read as the reverse complement.
AGATGGCTGATGGATCTGCTTGGCGTGGAATTGGCAGGCTTCACAGGACTTCACCAGCTTGGTCGCGTCGTTGAGTGTTGTAGGCCAGTAGAACCCACTGCGAAACGCCTTGCCAACGAGGGTCCGTGACGACGAGTGGTGTCCGCAATCTCCACCGTGTATGTCGGCTAGCAGCTCCTTCCCCTGTTTCTTGGAGATGCAATGTAGGGAAACGTCATTTGGCCGCTTCCGGTATAACTCACCGTCTTGGATGCAGTACGTCGTGGCTTGCCGGGCCACGCGTTCTGCGTCCTCTTCCTTCTATGGCAGCGTCCCTTGCATCAGGTAGTCCTTGAATTCCATGGTCCAGCATCCCTCCTGAGGCTCCAGCGCCAAGAGTAGGCGGGCTCCTGAGGACGGGCCACAGGCCGGGGCTCCTGTGGCAGGTGGCTGAGGGAGCTTTCCCCAAGGCTGTGCCGTGCTCGAAAGTGACGGTGTCGTCGACGGCTTAAAAAGTCGTTCCTCGAAAATGCCAGGCTCCTGAGGCAGCCGTCTAGACGCCCTCCTAGCGATGTCATCAGCCTCTTGGTTGGTGCCACGGGGCACATGATGTAATTCCAGCCCCCAGAATTACTTCTCCATCTTGCGTACTTCCGCAAGATATGCTTCCATGTGCTCGTCCTTTGGCTCATACACCTTGTTGGAGAAGTTGATGAGGAGTTGTGAATCGCCCTTGATGACGAGGCGCTTCACTCCCAGTGTCGTTGCAGCTTTCAGGCCTGCTATGAGGCCCTCATATTCTGCTATGTTGTTGGAGACCTTCTCGCCCTGCTGGAAACAGAGTTGTACAGCGTAGTAGAGCTTGTCCTGAGTGGGGGATATAAGCACTGCTCCAGCCCCCCGCCCTGCCACAAGAATGCACCATCGAATTACATGACCCGGCCATCTGATGCCTCACTTCCTGGGGAGAGAGACCGATCCTCGCCCGCCTTGAGCCCTAGCACCTCTGTCCATTCTGCCACAAAATCAGCAAGCGCGGCTCCCTTGATGACCCTGGTTGTGCTGAACTCCAACTAAAACGCCTGCAGCTCGATGTTCCATTCGGCGACCCTTCCAGCAGAGTTGTGGCTCCTGAGTACCATTTCCAATGGGCAGGCCGAGACGACCTTGATGGGGTGACCTTGAAAGTTGTGCCGCAGATTACGCGAGGCCACCAAGAGCGCGAGTAGAAGCTTCTGAGGCGTGGGGTATCGTGCCCTTGCATCCCGCAACACCGTACTGACGAAGTACACCGAATGCTCGACGAGGGTGGATATGCTGTCGTGGCCTGTGGCTTCCGGAGGTCGAGGCGTTTCCCGAGACGATGGAGCCCCCAGCGCCTGGTCGCTTGGTGCGGACTCTTCAGCCCTGGGGGCGCCTTCCTACTGAGATCGGTCCCCTGTTGCCGTTGTCGTGGTCCTCGCGAGGCCTTCTTGGATGGACATGACACGGCCTTAGCTTGGCGTTCCTCCTGAACCGCCACCAGGGTTGTGCTGACGGAGTAGGGAATGGCGGCGAGGTAGAGCACCAGGGACTCGACAGGGCGTGGTGCCACCATCACCGGAGGGCTGGTCAGATATTTCTTGAGGTCTTGAAACGCTCGGTCGGCCTCCTGTTTCCACTCAAACGGGCCCTTCTTCTTCATCAGCTTGAAGAACGGCAGGGCACGCTCCCCCAGCTTGGAGATGAAGCGTCCTAACATAGTCACGCGACCGGTGAGCTTCTTCATTTATTTGAGGGTGTCTTCGATTGCCTTGACCTTCTCCGGGTTGGCCTCAATCCCCCTGTGGGGCACGGGGAAACCTAGTAGCTTGCCGAAAGGGACGCCGAACACGCACTTCTCCGGGTTGAGTCGTAGGTCCACCTGGCATAGGCTCGCGAAGGTCTCCTCCAAATCCTGGATCAAGGTCCTTGCCTCCCGAGATTTCACCACAATGTCGTCGACATAAGCCTGGCATTTTTCCCGAGCTACCGGCCTAAGGCAATGTGCATTAGCCGCTGGAAGGTCGCGCCCACTTTGCACAACCCGAACGGCATGCAAGTGTAGCAGTACACTCCACATGGGGTCAGGAAGGCTGTCTTCTCCACGTCTTCCACCGCCATCTTGATTTCGTGATAACCCGAAATCGCATCCAGGAAACACAGCAGGTCACATCGGTGGTGCAGTCGAAAATCTGGTCAATGCGGGGGAGCGGGAATGGATCTTGAGGGCAGGCCTTGTTGAGGTTGGTGAAGTCGACGCACATGCGCTCCATTCCTCCCTTGTTTGGCACGACAACGAGGTTTGCCGGCCATTCGAGGTAGAGAACCTCGCGAATAACGCCTGCTGCCTCTAGATTGTGGGTTTCCTAGACGATGAAGGCCTGCTTATTGGCGGACTGCCGCCATGCTTTCTGCTTCACGGGGCATACATTGGGGCACACATTCAGATGATGCTCAATCACCTCCCTTGGGACCCCCGCTAGCTGCTTGGGTTCCCATGCGAACACCTCCTTGTTCGAGCGCAAGAACTTCACCAGTGCCTCCTCTTGGTCGGGGTCGAGGTTGGCACCTATGGTGAAGGTGGATCTCGAGGACCCGTCTTCCTCAACTGGCACCTGCTTGGTCTCCGCCTTGTCCTGAGTGAACAACTGCTTCTTTTTGGTTGGTGCAGCCCCCTTGGCCTTGGGGGTGTTCGCGCCGGTGGGCTGCGCCACCGCGGCGGCCTTGAGGGCCAGCTTGAGCACCAACAGAGCCTCCTTGGTATGTCCAGCTACGATGAGGACGCCGCTGCTCCCAGGCATCTTCATGAGGTTGTAGGCCGGATGGGTTGCTGCCATGAACTGAGCCAAGGCAGGGTATCCGAGGATGGCGTTGTATGGGAGGCCGATGTGGGCGATGTTGAAGTCGACCAGCTCCGTCCGGTAGTTGTTGTGGGTGCCAAAGGTTGCAGGAAGGTGGATCTGCCCCAGGGAACTGGAGGAACCGCCTCCGACGCCCGAGAAAGGCTTGCTGGGTCGGAGTCGTTCCAGTGGTACATGGAGGAGGATGAAGGCCTCCACAGAGAGCACGCTGAGGCCGGCGCCGCCGTCGATGAGGGTTTTGGTGACGGCCACCTGGCAGATGGTGGGCGTGCAGAGCATTGGGAGCATGTCGGAGCAGGCGGTGTTGATGGGGTGATCGTCCGACTTGAAGGTCAGGTCGGCCTTGGGTGCCACCCAACCCGGGGGAGCTCCTTGCCGCGCGAGGGCGGCGTCGATCTGACGAAAGAATGGCTTGGCGTGGCGGTCGGAGGGTGGCGCCTACGAGCCGCCCAGGAGAGCTGCAATGACCGGGGGCGCCGATGCCGCGTAGTGGGCGAGTAAGAGGTCGCGCAGTTCCTCCCAGGAGGCCACAGAAGATGCCGGCAGGTTGAACAGCCAAGCGCGCAGGACGCCCGTGAGGGCCATGGGAAGCTAGTTTGCCATGACCTTGTCGTCGCCTCCGGCCTTGAGGACGGCCTCTTCGTATGCAGCAGGAAAACTAGCGGGTCTGTCGTGCCGTTGTAGCGTGGCGACATCTCTGGCTTGAACTTGTGCAGCCACTGCACCTGCCGCAAGGCGGGGGCCAAGGCTCGGAGCCCCCTGGCCCCGGTGCGGGCGCCGGCCGCCGGAGCCGGAGGCACGATGCCCACCATGAGGGCGAAGTGCGGTGTTGATGGAGATCAGGTCGACGGAAGGAAGAGCTCCGGCGCACCCCTACCTGGCGCGCAAAATGTCGGATATCAGGTTTTGGCAAAACCCTTAAGGTTCAAACACTAGGGTACGCACGAAGATTTCCTCCTACCGAAACACGCCCTCAACCTCGCCGCGATCTCTAAGCTAGCACGATGAACTCACAGCACAAGGGACAAAAGATTTATACAGGTTCGGGCCACCGTTGTGGTGTAATACCCTACTCCTATGTGTGGTGGTGGATTGCCTCTTGGGCTGGTGATGAACAGTACAAGGGAAGAACAGCCTCGTGAGGAGGGGTGTTCTTGAGCTGGGAAGGTGTTCTGCTTGGGCAGGATCTGGTCCGTCTCCAGATCAGATGCCCCTCCTACTATGGTGGCTAGCCCTATTTATAGAGGCCCTGGTCCTCTCCCCAAATATTGAGCAGGAAGGGATCAAACAACGGCCATTTTGAAAGGGGACAACTAGTACAGGCTATCCTGACTAAAGGTGGTCTTCGTCTGCCAAAGGCGCTGGTGGTGACGCCGTCTTGGGCTCCATGGTGACCTCCATCCTGCCGTCCTGCTAGTCTTGGTCTTGTTGCACCGATATGGAAACCTTTGCCTGATGCCTCGGTACTCCGCGCCTGCGCTTGCCCCCTTTGCACCAAAGGGTAAACGAGGACACTGCGCCGCCTGGCGCCCGCCTGGCCTTCGTCGTCATGGCTTGCGTCATGGGCACCTCGCGAGGTACCCCTTGCCTTGATCTCTCCGCCTCCTCGCGAGCCTGCCTGGTGAGGCCACTCCTGAGGAGGCCTTGTGTCGTCCGCCCCATGAGGCTTGGCCCCTCACGAGGGTCTTGAGTGTTGGGTTGATGAAGACGGGCCGTATTGGGCCGCTGGTTGAGCCAGGCCGCAGGCAGGCAAGTCTAGGGACCCCCGTTCCCAGAACGCCGACAAACAATTATTCTCTGTCTTAAATGAATAACCGTATTGCAATAAACATGATCTAATCATATTCATGCTCAACGCAAACACCAAATAACATTTATTTAGGTTCAACACTAATTCTGAAAGTATAGGGAGTGTACGATGATGATCATATCAGTCTTGGAAGCACTTCCAACATACATCATCACTTCATCCTTAACTAGTATTTATTCTGTAACTCTTGTTTCGAGTTACTAATCGTAGCGACCTAACAAGCATTGAATACCCAGGGGCTATTATGAACACTAGCAAGGTAGACATCGATAACCTGTATATCAAATATACCTTTGTTCACTTTGCCATCCCTCTTTTTCACCAAATATTTGGGGCAGTTCCGCTTCTAGTGAACATTTCCTTTGCAGTAGAAGCACTCAGTTTCAGCCTTTGGGGTCTAGCTTTGGGCTTCTTCCCGGGAGTGACAACTTTCTTGCCATTCTACTTGAAGTTCTCTTTCTTTCCCTTTGCCCTTTTCTTGAAACTAGTGATCTTCTTTAATCATCAACACTTGATGCTCTTTCTTGATTTCTACCTTCATCGATTTCAGCATCACAAAGAGCTCGGGAATCGTTTTCGTCATCCCTTGCATACTATAGTTCATCACGAAGTTCCAGTAACTTGGCGATGGTGACTAGAGAACTCTGTCAATCACTATCTTATCTGGAAGATTAACTCCCACTTGATTCAAATGATTTTAGTACCCAGACATTCTGAGCACATGCTCACTAGTTGAGCAACTCCCCTCCATTTTTTAGGCAATGTACTTGTCGGAGGTCTCGTACCTCTTGACACGGGCATGAGTCTGAAATACAAATTTCAGCTCTTGGAACATCTCATATGCTCCGTGACGTTTCAAAAATGTTTTTGAAGTCCCGGTTCTAAGTCATAAAAGCATGGTGCACTAAGCTATCAAGTAGTCATCATATTGCGCTAGCCAAACGTTCATAAGGTCTGCATCTGCTCCTACAATAGGTCTGTCACCTAGCGGTGCATCAAGGACATAATTCTTCTGTGCAGCTATCGGATTTCGGGTTCCAGCAGACCCTTGAGGTTCGAACTCTAGGGTGCGCATGAAGATCTTTCCCCTACCAACTCACGTCTCGAAGCCTCGCAAGGAATCTAGGCTAGAAAGAAGAACACACAAGGGACACGAGGTTTATACTGGTTCAGGCCACCATTGTGGTGTAATACCCTACTCCAGTGTGTTGTGTGGTGGGTTGCCTCAGGGGCTGGTGATGAACAATACAAGGGGAGAACAGCCTCGCGAGGGGCTGTTCTTGAGCTGGTGCGATGAACTTCTTGGGTGAGTTCAGTCGCCTCTCTCTCTCTCTCTAGCCTACCAAAACTCTCTCCTCCTACTCTGTGGTGGATAGCCCTATTTATATAGGGAGGCCCTGGGCCTCTTCCCAAATATTGAGTGGGAAGGGCGCCAACAATTGGCCATTTTGAAGGGGAACATCTAGTACACTTATCCTGACTAAAGTTGGTCTTTGACTGCAAAAGACTCTGGTGGTGACGCCATCCTGGGCTCCATGGTGCCCTCCATCCTGCCGCTCCACTGGTCTTGGTCTTGTCGCACCAAAACAGTAACCTTTGCCTGATGCCTTGGCCTGTGCTTGCCCTCTTTGCACCGCAGGGGAAACAAGGACACTGCGCAGGCCGGTGCCCGCCTGGCGCCCGCGTGGTCTCGATCGTCATGGCTTGCATCATGGGCACCTCGCGAGGTACCCTGCCTTGATCTCTCCGCCCCCTCGCGAGCCCGCCTGATGAGGCTACTCCTGAGGAAGCTTCCTGTCGTCCGCCCCGCGAGGCTTGGCCCCTCACGAGGGTCTTGAGCTTGAGCTGATGAAGTTGGGTTGCACTGGGCCCCCACTTGAGCCACCCCTGTTCCCAGAACGCCGACAGTAGCCCCCGGGCCCAAGGCGCGCCCGGACTTGGCTTAGCAGAGAAGCGAAGGGGCAAGTGCGAAGCGCCGCGGGCCCTAATAGCCTGCGGCCTCGAGTGCCGCGTGGCGATTGATTGGACGTGGGCGTCCCCGCTTCCCCACGATGCCTCGGCAACCGCATGACTTGACAAGTCCCTGCATGCAAAAATGGGTCATGATTACCTACGATCATGGAGGCCGACGGTTGGCCTCCTCCGACTATAAGTACGGAATGGCGCAAACCCTTCCAGTTCATCTCTCCCTGCTCCGCCTCTTCTTCTTCAACTCTCCCCCTTGACTCGTCGCGCCCCATGGCGCCCACGAAGAGGTTTTCGGTCGCGGAGAAGGGGAAGGCCCGCCGGGAGGGGCCTGACTCTCCTCCAGCTAAGCGCGGCCGGGGCCGCCCCCACAAGCATCCTGCAACTCCCGCGAAGATGACCCGAGGCCTCGGCGGAGACCGCTTGATTGGTTGGGGAGATGTGTCGTGGATGCGCGGCCTCCCCGCCCTCGATTCCATTCTGCGGAGGTGCTGCCGGAGTTCGTCGTCTGGTCGGAGGATCCGGTCGGTACTTGGCTTCAGCTCCCTCGCTTCTTCGCCGGTGAGCTACCAGCTGGTGCCACGAGCGGGCTCTGGCTCCAGGTGGATGGCTGCTGCAGCAGGGCCTCTTGGGTGGCGGTGGAAGTTTCCGTTGTCGGGAGCGTGGCGTTGACCCGCGACTGGCAGACGTTCGCCCGCGTGTGTGGTCTTGGCCAGCGATGCACTCTCCACTTCAAGTTCGACGGTGATACCACCCTCTTCGTGAGGGTGTTCGAAGGAGACGGCCGCCGTGTTGGGTGCTACCCCGAAGGTGACAACGACGGTCGTCCACTCATCCTTGGCGACGGCAGCGGCGAAGGCGAGGTCGAGCGTGCGCTCGTCGGCGCCCGCTGCTCTTCAAGCTTCGGCGACTCTCCTTTCGATGGCAGCTCCTCCAGCGGCGGTCGTGACCAGCCACCGTGCCGCCGTGCTCGCTTCGAAGGGGAAGGTGGATCGTCCCACCGCCACGCCCAGGTGAAGCGTGAAGAGGAGATCGCCTGAGCTCCGGGAGATGACGCAAATCTTCTTCTTCGTGCTGTAGACGGTCGGGCCGCGCCTATTTTGCCTTATCTACGTAGAGAGAGAAGCATGGAGCCCCGTGGGGTCGTGCTAGACTATCGCTTTTAATTATCATGTTGTTCCTTCTATCTTTGTGCCATGCTATGGTGTTGCATGTTCATGCGTAGGAACAACTTAGCTCGGCAGGAGGGACTTGTTGCGGTGCCAGCCTCGGGAGGCTTCGGCCGGAGGCCTGGTCTCGAGTCTTCGAGGCCTGCAAGGGGAAACTTGTCGGAGGGTTAGGTTTCAGCCCCCGGCCGCGGGGGTGGCAAGCTTGAGCCCGTTGTTCGCGCCGTGATGCCCGGGGGCATTGACTGGGAGGAGTGCTCCCGCTGCAAACCTAGGCCGGGGAACCTCGTGAACTAAACCAGGCGACGCTCGCGAGGCTGCCCGCGCAGCCTCCCTCGCGAGGGTCACAAAAGGAAAGCAGGTTCAAGCGAAAGGCAAGGACGGAAAACACGGGCTAGGCACCGCACAACATTGAAAGCAACTCCAATTAAAACTTCAAATAAAGAAGAACTAACCAACTACAGAAAGCAAATGAAAAGCCGCGTCTGGCACCTAGTCTAGTCTTCGACGTCTTCTCACCAGCGCGGAGCTAAGTGCTGCCACTGGGCGTGGGCGGGAGCCCCCGAGGCCCAGGGGCGGCACTCCGGAGACTCCGGGGCGTGTACAGCCCCACTCATTATTACGTGAGAGTGTCATAGGCGGCGAGCTTCACAGGCATTGGCCTTCTTCACAGGCACCGGGCCTTTTCCCAAAAAGCGGCAAGCTTCACAGGCATTGACCTTCTTCACAGGCACCGGGCCTTTTCCCAAAAGGCGGCAAGCTTCACAGGCATTGGCCTTCTTCACAGGCTCCGGGCCTTTTCCATGGGCACTGGGCCTCGCTCAGGGGTAGAACCTCCGGAGATGTTGAATGTTCCACGTGTTCGGGATGGGCACCTCCTCCTGGGTCTCCAAGCGCGCGGAGCCGGGCCTGGAAACATGAACAACCTTGAATGGGCCCTCCCACATGGGAGAGAGCTTGTGCAGCCCCTTCCTGGAGGGGACCCGTCTGAGCACGAGGTCCCCTACCTCAAGAGTTCTGGGGAGGATGTTGCGGCAGTGGTATCGTCGCAGCGCCTGTTGATATCTTGCCACCCGCAGCGTGGCCTCTCGACGGTGTTCCTCCCCCAGCACGAGATCCATCCCCCGCATGGCGTCCTGCTGCGCCTCATCGAACGCCAGGACCCACGCGGAACGACGCCTGACCTCGTGAGGGAGGACGGCCTCAGCTCCATAGACGAGGAAGAACGGGGTCTCGCCAGTCGGCTTGGTCGCGGTCGTGCGGATAGACCGCAGCACAGACTGGAGCTCGTCATACCAGCCCCTGCCGCAGGCCTCCAGCTTCTTCTTGAAGGCCCTGGTTTTGAGGGCCCTCAGGACCTCCGCATTGGCTCACTCAGCCTGGCCGTTGCTCCGGGGGTGTGCTACCGAAGCATAGCATATCTGCGTTCCAAGGTTAGGACAGTATGTTTTGAAGAGATTGCTGGTGAATTGCGAACCGTTGTAGGTGATGATGCAGTTAGGCACCCCGAATCGGCTCACGAGGCCCCTGATGAACTTGACTGCAGAGCCCGCTGGGATGGTGCGGACAGCTTCCACCTCGTCCCACTTGGTGAATTTGTCCACGACAACGTAGAGGTAGCGGTAGCCCCCTGGCGCCCGAGGGAACGGGCCCAGAATGTCCAGCCCCCAAACCGCGAACGGCCACGAGAGGGGTATGGTCTGCAAGCACCCTGCCGGCTGATGGATCTGCTTGGCGTGGAACTGGCAGGCCTCACAAGCTTTCACCAGCTCGACGGCGTCGTTGAGTGTTGTGGGCCAGTAGAATCCGCTGCGGAACGCCTTGCCAATGAGGGTTCGTGATGATGAGTGGTGCCCATAGTCTCCATCGTGTATGTCTGCCAGCAGCTCCTTCCCCTGCTCTCTGGAAATGCAACGTAAGTACACGTCGTTTGGTCTCTTCCGGTAGAGCTCTCTGTCCTTGATGCAGTAGGCCGTGGCCTGCCGCGCCACACGCTCTGCGTCCTCCTCCTTCTCCAGCAGGGTCCCTTGCGTCAAGTAGTCCTTGAACTCTGCAGTCCAACATCCTTCCTGAGGTTCCAAAGCCAGGAGCAGACGTGCCCCTGAGGCCGGGCCACAGGCCGGGGCTCCCGAGGCAGGCGGCCGAGGCAGCTCCTCCCTAGGTTGTGCCGTGCTTGATAGTGATGGTGCCGCCGAGGGTTTGAAGAGTCGCTCCTCGAAGACACCAGGCTCCTGAGGCAGCCGCCTGGATGCCCTCTTGGCGATGTCATCAGCCTCTTGATTGGTGCCGCGAGGCACATGCTGCAACTCCAGCCCCCAGAACTGTTTCTCCATCCTGCAAACCTCCGCGAGGTAGGCTTCCATGTGCTCGTCCTTCGGCTCGTATACTTTGTTGGAGAAGTTGACGAGGAGTTGTGAATCGCCCTTGATGATGAGGCACTTTACTCCCAAGGCGACTGCAGCTTTCAAGCCTGCTATCAGGCCTTCGTATTCTGCTATGTTGTTGAAGACCTTTTCTCCATGCTGGAAGCAGAGTTGCACGGCGTAGTAGAGCTTGTCCTTAGTAGGAGATATGAGCACTACGCCAGCCCCCGCACCATGTCGGGAGAATGCCCCGTCGAAGTACATGACCCAGCCGTCCGATGCCTCGCTTCCCGGGGAAAGCGACCGGTCCTCGCCTGCCTTGAGGCCCGGTGCCTCTGCCCATTCTGCCACGAAATCTGCAAGTGCGGCTCCCTTGATGACTCTGGTCGTGCTGAATTCTAGCTGAAATGCTTGCAGTTCGATGTTCCATTCAGCGGCTCTTCCAGCTGAATTGGGGCTCCTGGGTACCCTTTCCAAGGGGTATGCTGAGGCGACCTTGATGGGATGGCCTTCGAAGTAGTGCCGCAGCTTGCGTGAAGCTACCAACAGCTCGAGGAGGAGTTTTTTGGGCATGGGGTACCGCGCCCTTGCGTCCTGCAGCATCGTGCTGACGAAGTACACAGGGTGCTCGACGAGGTTGAGGGTGCTGTGGCAGCTCGCTCCCTCCGGAGGTTGGAGCGCCTCCTGAGACGACGGAGCCCCTAGCGCTTGGTCGCTTGGAGAGGCCTCCTCCGCTCCGGGTGCGCCCCCCTGCTGAGGTTGATCCTTTTTGGCTACGGTCGTGGTCTTCGTGAGGCTTTCTTGGCTTTGCTCTGCTTCGGCGGGGACGGCGGCTGTGGCCTTGGTCCGGCGCTCCTCCCAAACCACCACCAGGGCTGAGCTGGCTGAGTAGGGGGTGGTTGCAAGGTAGAGCACCAGGGGCTCCCGAGGGCGCGGAGCCACCATCACCGGAGGGCTGGTGAGGTACCTCTTGAGATCTTGGAATTCCTTGTCGGCTTCTTCAGTCCATTCGAAGGGGCCCTTCTTCTCCATCAGCTTGAAGAAGGGCAGTGCTCGCTTCCCCAACTTGGAGATGAAACGTCCTAGCGCGGTTACACGCCCGGTGAGCTTCTGCATTTCTCTGAGGGTCTTCGGCAGGCTCATGTCTTCAACTGCCTTGACCTTCTCTAGGTTGGCCTCGATGCCCCGGTGAGACACGAGGAAGCCCAGGAGCTTAACCGAGGGGACTCCAAACACGCACTTCTCCGGGTTGAGCCACAGGTCCACTTCATTGAGGCTTGCGAAGGTTTCTTCCAGGTCCTATATCAGGGTTTTGCCTCCCGAGACTTCACCACAATGTCATCGACGTAAGCTTCAGCGTTCCTCCCGAGCTGCCGGCCCAAGGCGATGTGCATCAGTCGCTAAAAGGTCGCGCCTGCATTGCGCAACCCAAATGGCATGCAGGTATAGCAGTATACTCCACATGGGGACAGGAAGATTGTTTTCTCCATGTCTTCTACCGCCATCTTGATCTGGTGATAGCCCGAGAAGGCATCCAGGAAGCACAATAGGTCACACTCAGCGGTAGAGTCGACGATCTGGTCGATGCGAGGGAGCGGGAACGGATCCTGTGGGCAGGCCTTGTTTGAGGTTGGTGAAGTCGACACACATGCATTCCTTTCCTCCCTTTTTTGGCACGACAACAGGGTTGGCCAACCAATCAGGGTAGCGGACCTCGCTTATGACTCCTGCTGCCTCTAACTTGCGGGTTTCTTGGACGATGAAGGCCTGTTTTTCAGTGGACTGCCGCCATGCCTTCTGCTTCACGAGGCGCACGTTGGGGCACATGTTGAGATGATGTTCAATTACATCTCTTGGGACCCCTGCCAGCTGACTAGGCTCCCATGCAAACACCTTCTTGTTTGCGCGCAGGAACCTGACCAGGGCCTCCTCCTGCTCAGGCTCAAGGTTGGCGCCTATGGTGAAGGTGGCACCAGTGGATCCATCCTCGTTGACCGGTACCTGCTTGGTCTCCGCCTTGTCTTGGCTGAATAGCTGCTTCTTTTTAGCCGGCGCAGCCCCCTTGGGCTCGAGGACATCTGTGCTGGCGGGCTGCGCCACCACGGCCACCTTGAAAGCAAGCTTGAGCGCCTGCCGCGCATCCCTTGTGTCCCCGGACACGGTAAGGACGCCGCTGCTCCCGGGCATCTTCATGAGGTTGTACGCCGGGTGAGTCGCTGCCATGAACTGGGCCAAGGCTGGGTAGCCGAGGATGGCGTTGTACGGGAGGCCCATGGGGGCGATGTCGAAGTCGATCAGCTCTGTGCGGAAGTTGTCGTGGGTGCCGAAGGTCACCGGGAGGCGGATCTATCCCAAGGAGCCAGTGGAACCGCCTCCGACGCCCGAGAAGGGCCTGCTGGGTTGAAGCCGCTCTAGCGGCATGTGGAGGAGGCTGAAGGCCTCCACCGAGAGCACGTTGAGGCCGGCACCACCGTCGATGAGGGTCCTGGTGACGGTCACTTCGCAGATGGTGGGGGTGCATAGCATCGGGAGCGCGCCCGAACCGGCGGGGTTGAAGGGGTGATCGTCCGTGTTGAAGGTCAGATCGGCCTTGGGCGCCACCCAGCCCGGGGGGGCTTCTTGGCGCTTGAAGGCAGCGCCAATCTGGCGGGTGAATGGCTTGACGTGGCGGCTCGAAGGTGGTGCTTGTGAGCTGCCCAGGAGAGCTGCGACGACTGGGAGCACCGGCGCAGCGTAGTGGGCGAGGAAGAGGTCACGCAGCTCCTCCCAGGAGGCCACAGAAGTCGTCGGCAGGTGGAGCAGCCACATGCACGGAACGCCGGTGAGGGCCATGGGAAACCAGTTAGCCATGATCCTGTCGTCGCCCCCGGCCTTGAGGACGGCCTCCTCGTATGCCAGCAGGAAAGCCAGCGGATCCGTCGCGCCGTTGTAGCGCGGCGGCATCTCTGGCTTGAACTTGCGCGGCCACTGCACCTGCCGCAAGGCGGGGGTCAAGGCTCGGAGCCCCCTATCCCCAGTGCTGGCATCGGCAGCCGGAGCTGGCAGCGCGCTGTCCGCCATGAGGGCGAAGCGCGGTGTCGATGGAGAGCGGGTCGATAGAAGAGAGAGCTTCGGCACACCCCTACCTGGCGCGCCAAATGTCGGATTTCGGGTCCGGCAGACCCTTGAGGTTCAAACTCTGGGGTGCGCAAGAAGATCTTTCCCCTACCAACTCACGTCTCGAAGCCTCGCAAGGAATCTAGGCTAGAAAGAAGAACACACAAGGGACACGAGGTTTATACTGGTTCAGGCCACCATTGTGGTGTAATACCCTACTCCAGTGTGTGGTGTGGTGGGTTGCCTCAGGGGCTGGTGATGAACAATACAAGGGGAGAACAGCCTCGTGAGGGGCTGTTCTTGAGCTGGTGCGATGAACTACTTGGGTGAGTTCAGTCGCCTCTCTCTCTCTCTAGCCTACCAAAACTCTCTCCTCCTACTCTGTGGTGGCTAGCCCTATTTATAGAGGGAGGCCCTAGGCCTCTTCCCAAATATTGAGCGGGAAGGGCGCCAACAATTGGCCATTTTGAAGGGGAACATCTAGTACACTTATCATGACTAAAGTTGGTCTTCGACTGCCAAAGACTCTGGTGGTGACGCCGTCCTGGGCTCCACGGTGACCTCCATCCTGCCGCTCCGCGGGTCTTAGTCTTGTCGCACCGAAACGGTAACCTTTGCCTAATGCCTTGGCCTGTGCTTGCCCCTTTGCATCGAAGGGGAAACAAGGACACTGCGCAGGCCGGCGCCCGCCTGGTCTCGATCGTCATGGCTTGCGTCACGGGCACCTCGCGAGGTAACCTGCCTTGATCTCTCCACCCCCTCGCGAGCCCGCCTGATGAGGCTGCTCCTGAGGAAGCTTCCTATTGTCCGTCCCGCGAGGCTTGGCCCCTCGCGAGGGTCTTGAGCTTGAGCTGATGAAGCTGGGCAGCACTGGGCCCCCACTTGAGCCACGCCGCGGGCCGCAGGCAAGCAAGTCTAGGGACCCCCGTTCCCAGAACGCCGACAGCAGCAATGAGGATACACCTCAAATCACGGACCCAGTCTGCATCATTGCTACTATAATCTTTCAACTTAGTTTTCTCTAGGAACATATAAAAAACATAGGGAAGCTATAATGCGAGCTATTGATTTACAACATAATATGCAAAATACTATCAGGACTAAGTTCACGATAAATTAAAGTTCAATTAATCATATTGAAGGAAATATGCCATAGAGGCAATAATAAAGTTATTATTTATTTCCTTATTTCATGATAAATGTTTATTATTCATGCTAGAATCGTATTAACCGGAAACATAATACATGTGTGAATATATAGACAAACAGAGTGTCACTAGTATGCCTCTACCAGACTAGCTTGTTAATCAAAGATGGTTAAGTTTCCTAACCATAGACAAAGGAGTTGTCATTTGATTAACAAGGTCACATCATTAGTTGAATGATCTGATTGACATGACCCATTCCATTAGCTTAGCACCCGATCGTTTAGTATGTTGCTATTGCTTTTATCCATGACTTATACATGTTCCTATAACTATGAGATTATGCAACTCCCGTTTGCCGGAGGAACACTTTGGGTACTACCAAACGTCACAACGTAACTGGGTGATTATAAAGGAGTACTACAGGTGTCTCCAAAGGCAGATGTTGGGTTGGCGTATTTCGAGATTAGGATTTGTCACTCCGATTGTCGGAGAGGTATCTCTGGGCCCTCTCGGTAATACACATCACTTAAGCCTTGCAAGGATTACAACTAATGAGTTAGTTGCGAGATGATGTATTACGGAACGAGTAAAGAGACTTGCCGGTAACGAGATTGAACTAGGTATTGGATACCGACGATCGAATCTCGGGCAAGTAACATACCGATGACAAAGGGAACAAACGTATGTTGTTATGCGGTCTGACCGATAAAGATCTTCATAGAATATGTAGGAGCCAATATGGGCATCCAGGTCCCGCTATTGGTTATTGACCGGAGACGTGTCTCAGTCATGTCTACATTGTTCTCGAACCGTAGGGTCCGCACGCTTAAGGTTTTGATGACAGTTATATTATGAGTTTATGAGTTTTGATGTACCGAAGGAGTTCGGAGTCCCAGATGAGATCGGGGACATGACGAGGAGTCTCGAAATGGTCGAGACGTAAAGATCGATATATTGGACGACTATATTCGGAGTTTGGAAAGGTTCCGAGTCATTCGGGTATTTATCGGAGTACCGGAGAGTTACGGGAATTCGCCGGGGAGAAGTATTGGGCCTTATGGGCCATACGGGAAAGAGAGAGGGGCTGCCCTAGGCAGGCCGCGCGCCCCCCCTTGCCCTAGTCCGAATTGGGCTAGGGGGAGGGGCCGCACCCCCTCCTTCCTTCCCTTCTCTCTTCCCCTTCCTAGTCTCCTACTCCTAATACATGGAAGGATCCCTAGTTGGACTAGGAAAGGGGGAATCCTACTCCCGGTGGGAGTAGGACTCCCCTATGGCGTGCCTCCTCCCTAGGCCGGCCTCCTCCTCCCTCCCTCCTTTATATACGGGGGCAGGGGGCACCCCATGGACACACAAGTTGATCCTTGAGATCGTTCCTTAGCCGTGTGCGGTGCCCCCCTCCACCATAATCCACCTCGGTCATATCGTAGCGGTGCTTAGGCGAAGCCCTGCGTCGATAGAACATCAAGATCGTCACCACGCCGTCGTGCTGACGGAACTCTCTCTCCCCGGAGCTTTGCTGGATCGGAGCCCGAGGAGCGTCACCGAGCTGTACGTGTGTCAAGAACTCGGAGGCGCCAGAGTAACGGCACTGGGATTGGTTGGATCGCGAGGAGAACGTACGACTACTTCCTCTACGTTGTGATCGCTTCCGCTTCGGTCTACGAGGGTACGTAGACAACACTCTCCCCTCTCGTTGCTATGCATCACCATGATCTTGCGTGTGCGTAGGAAAATTTTTGAAATTACTACGTTCCCCAACAGTGGCATCCGAGCCAGGTTTTTATGGTTTGATGTTTTGCACGAGTAGAACACAAGTGAGTTGTGGACGATACAAGTCATACTGCCTACCAGCATGTCATACTTTGGTTCAGCGGTATTGTTGGATGAAGCGGCCCGGACCGACATTACGCGTACGCTTACGCGAGACTGGTTCTACCGCCGTGCTTTGCACAAAGGTGGCTAGCGGGTGTCAGTTTCTCCAACTTTAGTTGAACCGAGTGTGGCTACGCCTGGTCCTTGAGAAGGTTAAAACGGAGTCTATTTGACGAAGTATCGTTGTGGTTTTGATGCGTAGGTGAGATTGGTTCTTGCTTTAGCCCGTAGCAGCCACGTAAAATTTGCAACAACAAAGTAGAGGACGTCTAACTTGTTTTTGCAGGGCATGTTGTGATGTGATATGGCCAAGACGTGATGCTACATTTTATTGTATGAGATAATCATGTTTTGTAACCTAAGTTATCGGCAACTGGCAGGAGCCATATGGTTGTCGCTTTATTGTATGAAATACAAACGCCCTGTAATTGCTTTACTTTATCACTAAGCGGTAGCGATAGTCGTAGAAGCAATAGATGGCGTAAACGACAACGATGCTACGATGGAGATCAAGGTGTCGCGCCGGTGACGATGGTGATCACGACGGTGCTTCGAAGATGTAGGAGCCAACGTAGTTTGTCGCAGAAACCGGTTTCTGAGACATCTACACCAAATAGTGAGGAAGTTGATGATGTTGATCATGAAACTTCAGATCAAGTTACTACAGAACCTCGTAGATCAAACAGAGTAAGATCCGCACCAGAGTGGTACGGTAATCCTGTTCTGGAAGTCATGCTACTAGATCATGATGAACCTACGAACTATGAAGAAGCGATGGTGAGCCCAGATTCCGCAAAATGGCTTGAGGCCATGAAATCTGAGATGGGATCCATGTATGAAAACAAAGTATGGACTTTGGTTGACTTGCCCGAGGGTCGGCAAGCAATAGAAAACAAGTGGATCTTCAAGAAGAAGACTGACGCTGACGGTAATGTTACTGTCTACAAAGCTCGACTTGTCGCAAAGGGTTTTCGACAAGTTCAAGGGATTGACTACGATGAGACCTTCTCACCCGTAGCGATGCTTAAGTCTGTCCGAATCATGTTAGCAATTGCCGCATTTTATGATTATGAAATTTGGCAAATGGATGTAAAGACTGCATTCCTGAATGGATTTCTGGAAGAAGAGTTGTATATGATGCAACCAGAAGGTTTTATCGATCCAAAGGGAGCTAACAAAGTATGCAAGCTCCAGCGATCCATTTATGGACTGGTGCAAGCATCTCGGAGTTGGAATAAACGCTTTGATAGTGTGATCAAAGCATTTGGGTTCATACAGACTTTTGGAGAAGCCTGTATTTACAAGAAAGTGAGTGGGAGCTCTGTAGCATTTCTGATATTATATGTAGATGACATATTACTGATCGGAAATGATATAGAATTTCTGGATAGCATAAAGGGATACTTGAATAAGAGTTTTTCAATGAAAGACCTCGGTGAAGCTGCTTACATATTGGGCATCAAAATCTATAGAGATAGATCAAGACGTTTAATTGGACTTTCACAAAGCACATACCTTGACAAAATTTTGAAGAAGTTCAAAATGGATCAAGCAAAGAAAGGGTTCTTGCCTGTGTTACAAGGTGTGAAGTTGAGTAAGACTCAATGCCCGACCACTGCAGAAGATAGAGAGAAAATGAAAGATGTTCCCTATGCTTCAGCCATAGGCTCTATCATGTATGCAATGCTGTGTACCAGACCTGATGTGTGCCTTGCTATAAGCTTAGCAGGGAGGTACCAAAGTAATCCAGGAGTGGATCACTGGACAGCGGTCAAGAACATCCTGAAATACCTGAAAAGGACTAAGGATATGTTTCTCGTATATGGAGGTGACAAAGAGCTCATCGTAAACGGTTACGTTGATGCAAGCTTTGACACTGATCCGGACGATTCTAAATCACAGACCGGATACGTATTTACACTAAACGGAGGAGCTGTCAGTTGGTGCAGTTCTAAACAAAGCGTCGTAGTGGGATCTACATGTGAAGCAGAGTACATAGCAGCTTCGGAAGCAGCTAATGAAGGAGTCTGGATGAAGGAGTTCATATCCGATCTAGGTGTCATACCTAGTGCATCGGGTCCAATGAAAATCTTCTGTGACAATACTGGAGCAATTGCCTTAGCAAAGGAATCCAGATTTCACAAGAGGACCAAGCACATCAAGAGACGCTTCAATTCCATCCGGGATTTAGTCCAGGTGGGAGACATAGAGATTTGCAAGATACATACGGATCTAAATGTAGCAGACCCATTGACTAAGCCTCTTCCACGAGCAAAACATGATCAACACCAAGACTCCATGGGTGTTAGAATCATTACTATGTAATCTAGATTATTGACTCTAGTGCAAGTGGGAGACTGAAGGAAATATGCCCTAGAGGCAATAATAAAGTTATTATTTATTTCCTTATTTCATGATAAATGTTTATCATTCATGCTAGAATTGTATTAACCGGAAACATGATACATGTGTGAATGCATAGACAAACAACATGTCACTAGTATGCCTCTACTAGACTAGCTTGTTAATCAAAGATGGTTATGTTTCCTAACCATGAACAAAGAGTTGTTATTTGATTAACAAGGTCACATCATTAGTTGAATGATCTGATTGACATGACCCATTCCATTAGCTTAGCACACGATCGTTTAGTATGTTGCTACTGCTTTTATCCATGACTTATACACGTTCCTATAACTATGAGATTATGCAACTCCCGTTTACCGGAGGAACACTTTGGGTACTACCAAACATCACAACGTAACTGGGTGATTATAAAGGAGTACTACAGGTGTCTCCAAAGGCAGATGTTGGGTTGGCGTATTTCGAGATTAGGTTTTGTCACTCCGATTGTCGGAGAGGTATCTCTGGGCCCTCTCGGTAATACACATCACTTAAGCCTTGCAAGCATTACAACTAATAAGTTAGCTGTGAGATGATGTATTATGGAACGAGTAAAGAGACTTGCCGGTAACGAGATTGAACTAGGTATTGGATACCGACGATCGAATCTCGGGCAAGTAACATACCGATGACAAAGGGAACAACGTATGTTGTTATGCGGTCTGACCGATAAAGATCTTCGTAGAATATGTAGGAGCCAATATGGGCATCCAGGTCCCGCTATTGGTTATTGACCGGAGACGTGTCTCGGTCATGTCTACATTGTTCTCGAACCGTAGGGTCCGCACGCTTAAGGTTTCGATGACGGTTATATTATGAGTTTGTGTATTTTGATGTACCGAAGAAGTTCGGAGTCCCGGATGTGATCATGGACATGACGAGGAGTCTCGAAATGGTCGAGACATAAAGATTGATATATTGGAAGCCTATATTTGGAGTTCGGAATGGTTCCGGGTAAAATCGGGATTTTACCGGAACACCGGGGGGTTACCGGAACCCTCCCGGGGGTTATTGGGCCTTAGTGGGCCATGAGGGAGAAGAGGAAGGGCCGGCCAGGGCAGGCCGCGTGCCCCCTCCCCCCCTAGTCCGAATAGGACAAGGAGAGGGGGGCGGCGCCCCCCCTTCCCTCTTTCCCTCCCCCCAATCCTAATCCAACTAGGAAAGGGGGGGGAGTCCTACTCCCGGTGGGAGTAGGACTCCTCCGGCGCGCCTCCTCCAAGGGCCGGCCGCACCCCCCCTTGCTCCTTTATATACGGGGGCAGGGGGCACCCTAGAACACACAAGTTGATCTACGGATCGTTCCTTAGCCGTGTGCGGTGCCCCCCTCCACCATATTCCACCTCGGTCATATCGTCGCAAAGTTTAGGCGAAGCCCTGCGCCGGTAGAACATCAAGATCGTCACCACGCCGTCGTGCTGACGGAACTCTCCCTCCCCGAAGCTCTACTGGATTGGAGCCCGAGGAGCGTCATCGAGCTGTACGTGTGTCAAGAACTCGGGGGCGCCGGAGTAACGGCGCTAGGATCGGTTGGATCGCGAGGAGATCGTACGACTACTTCCTCTACGTTGTGATCGCTTCCGCTTCGGTCTACGAGGGTACGTAGACAACACCCTCCCCTCTCGTTGCTATGCATCACCATGATCTTACGTGTGCGTAGGAAAATTTTTGAAATTACTACGTTCCCAACAAGGGGGCACCCCATGGACACACAAGTTGATCCTTGAGATCGTTCCTTAGCCGTGTGCGGTGCCCCCCTCCACCATAATCCACCTTGGTCATATCGTAGCGGTGCTTAGGCGAAGCCCTGCATCGATAGAACATCAAGATCATCACCACGCCGTCGTGCTGACGGAACTCTCTCTCCCCGGAGCTTTGCTGGATCGGAGCCCGAGGAGCGTCACCGAGCTGTACGTGTGTCAAGAACTCGGAGGCGCCGGAGTAACGGCGCTGGGATCGGTTGGATCGCGAGGAGAACGTACGACTACTTCCTCTACGTTGTGATCGCTTCCGCTTCGGTCTACGAGGGTACGTAGACAACACTCTCCCCTCTCGTTGCTATGCATCACCATGATCTTGCGTGTGCGTAGGAATTTTTTTTGAAATTACTACGTTCCCCAACACATATTACTTAAGAACTCCCACTTAGATAGACATCCCTCTAGTCATCTAAATGATCACATGATCCAAATCAACTAAACCATGTCCGATCATCACGTGAGATGGAGTAGTTTTCAATGGTGAACATCATTATGTTGATCATATCTACTATATGATTCACGCTCGACCTTTCGGTCTCCAGTGTTCTGAGGCCATATCTGCATATGCTAGGCTCGTCAAGTTTAACCCGAGTATTCTGCGTGTGCAAAAATGGTATGCACCCGTTGTATGTGAACATAGAGCTTATCACACCCGATCATCACGTGGTGTCTCGGCACGACGACTGTAGCAACGGTGCATACTTAGGGAGAACACTTGTACCTTGAAATTTAGTAAGGGGTCATCTTATAATGCTACCGCCGTACTAAGCAAAATAAGATGCATAAAAGATAAACATCACATGCAATCAAAATATCTGACATGATATGGCCATCATCATCTTGTGCTCATGATCTTCATCACCGAAGAATCGTCATGATCTCCATCGTCACCGGCGTGACACCTTGATCTCCATCGTAGCATCATTGTCGTCTCGCCAACGATTGTTACTACGACTATCGCTACCGCTTAGTGATAAAGTAAAACAATTACATGAGATTTCATTGCATACAATAAAGCGACAACCATATGGCTCCTGCCAGTTGCCGATAACTCTGTTACAAAACATGATCATCTCATACAACAATTTATATCACATCATGCCTTGACCATATCACATCACAGCAAGCCTTGCAAAAACAAGTTAGATGTCCTCTATTTTGTTGTTGCAAGTTTTACGTGGCTGCTACGGGCTTCTAGCAAGAACCGTTCTTACCTACGCATCAAAACCACAACGATTTTCATCAAGTGTGTTGTTTTAACCTTCAACAAGGACCGGTTGTAGTCAAACTCGATTCAACTAAAGTTGGAGAAACAGACACCCGCCAGCCACCTTTGTGCAAAAGCACGTCGGTAGAACCAGTCTCATGAATGCGGTCATGTAATGTCGCTCCAGGCCGCTTCATCCAACAATACCGCTGAATCAAAGTAAGGCGTTGGTGGTAAGCAGTATTACTATATATTGCCAACAACTCTTTGTGTTCTACTCATGCATATAACATCTACGCATAGAACTGGCTCGGATGCCACTGTTGGGGAACGTAGTAATTTCAAAAAAAATCCTACGATCACGCAAGATCTATCTAGTTGATGCATAGCAACGAGAGGGGAGAGTGTGTCCACGTACCCTCGTAGACCGAAAGCGGAAGCGTTTAGTTAACGTGGTTGATGTAGTCGAACATCTTCGCGATCCAACCGATCTAAGCACCTAACGTACGGCACCTCCTCGTTCAGCACACGTTCAGCTCGATGACGTCCCTCGTACTCTTGATCCAGTTGAGGCCGAGGGAGAGTTTCGTCAGCACGACGGCGTGGCGACGGTGATGATGAAGTTACCGGCGCAGGGCTTCGCTTAAGCACTACGACGATATGACCGAGGTGTGTAACTGTGGAGGGGGCACCGCACACGGCTAAAAGATCAACTTGTGTGTCATTGGGGTGCCCCCTGCCCACATATATAAAGGAGGGAGGGAGAGAGGCCGGCCCTCCTAGGGGCGCGCCAAGTGTAGGGAGTCCTACTAGGACTCCCAAGTCCTAGTAGGATTCCCTTCCTTTTCGGAGTAGGGAAGAAGGAAAGGAGGGAGAGGGAGAAGGAAAGGGGGTCGGGCCCCCACCCCTTGTCCAATTCAGTTTGGGAAGGGGGGAGGCACGCGCCACCTCGTGGCCCTTCTTCCCTCTCTCCACTAAAGCCCAATAAGGCCCATTAACTTCCCGTGGCGAATTCCCGTAACTCTCCGGTACTCCGAAAAATACCTGAATCACTCGGAACCTTTTTGATGTCCGAAGATAACCTTCCAATATATGAATCTTTACGTCTCAACCACTTCGAGACTCCTCGTCACGTCTGTGTTCTCATCCGGGACTTCGAACAAACTTCGGTCATCAAAACACATAACTCATAATACAAATCGTCATCGAACATTAAGCGTGCGGACCCTACGGGTTCGAGAAACTATGTAGACATGACCGAGACACCTCTCCGGTCAATAACCAATAGCGGAACCTGGATGCTCATATTGGCTCCTACATATTCTACGAAGATCTTTATCGGTCAAACCGCATAACAACATACGTTGTTCCCTTTGTCATCGGTATGTTACTTGCCCGAGATTCGATCGTCGGTATCATCATACCTAGTTCAATCTCGTTACTGACAAGTCTCTTTACTCGTTCCATAATGCTTCATCATGCAACTAACTCATTAGTCACATTGCTTGCAAGGCTTATAATGATGAGCATTACCGAGAGGGCCCAGAGATACCTCTCTGAAACACGAAGTGACAAATCCTAATCTCGATCTATGTCAACCCAATAAACACCTTCAGAGACACCTGTAGAGCATCTTTATAATCAACCATTTATGTTGTAACGTTTGAGCACACAAGGTGTTCCTCCGGTATTCGGGAGTTGCATAATCTTATAGTCTGAGGAACATGTATAAATCATGAAGAAAGCAGTAGCAATGAAACTGTAACGATCATAATGCTAAGCTAAGGGATGGGTCATCTCCATCACATCATTCTCATAATGATGTGATCCCATTCATCAAATGACAACACATGTCTATGGTTAGGAAACATAACCATCTTCGATTAACGAGCTAGTCAAGTAGAGGCATACTAGGGACAATATGTTTTGTCTATGTATTCACACATGTACTAAGTTTTCGGTTAATACAATTCTAGCATGAATAATAAATATTTATCATGAAATAAGGAAATAAATAATAACTTTATTATTGCCTCTAGAGCATATTTTTTCACAAGGCGCTGGTCAAAGCAACAAATCGTGTTGCGGATGAAGCTTTTCTGAAGTAGGTTGCAGCTTTTCTGTCGCAGCTTGCACAAAAGCAAAGGCGGTTTCCCAGTAACAAAACACGCTGCCAGTTGAATCTTTTCTGTCGCCCGATAAAGCTATCGGCGATGCCAGTTGTATCATCTGCACAGGCATGTTCCAGCCCCGGATGTCCGTCGTCTCCAGTGCCGGCAATTGTCGATTGTAGCACGCTAGCATCGTCTCCAGCACCTCCACCCCCGTGCCTATCTTCTCCAGCGCCACAAGTGTTGGTTGTAGCAAAACTCGTCCGGGTGCGTTGTCTTCGGGGCGAGCGGCTGCAGCGGTGTCCAGCTCGACGACTGCGAGATGCTGAGTGCTGTCCCGCGGGAGGAGAGAAGGATGGGGAACGTGAAAGGAGAGAAGGATGGGGAACGTGAAATGAGTGGCTGGAGGTGGAAGACGCACTGGAGGATAAGGAAAAGGCTTGGCGGCGGGTGGACCCATGAAAGACGTGGCTGACTTAGATATGAGAAGAGACAGCGCGAGCGAGCGAGTCTGACCGGCCGAAGTTCGGCCGGTCGACCGGATATAAGCGTTTCCCTTATTTTAATTCATAATATATTACTAGATTCTGGCTGTAGGAGCTATAACGGGTATGTCCCGTTTTGGCCTCGAGATCATCACTTCATCAGGCACGTTACCTTGCTCGCTAGGATCGCTAAGATTTGCTCACTACAACGGTCTTCGCGTCGCGCAGAGCCGTTTTGACGTCGTACGCGCTTGTGTGTCGCGTGCTTGCTTTGGATCGTTGGATGATTGATGCCGGCTGCCGTTCACGGAAAAAAACATTCCTGGGCTGACGTTCGCTCTTATGAGTATCCAAAAACTAAATCTCACATGGAATTTGAATTACGAAATTTTAGAGACAGAAAACATTTATTTCTCAAACAATATTCAAAGTTTCAGACTTGTCTCTGCATAGAATGTCACTTGAACTGGGGGAGGAGAAAGACTACTACCAGAATTCACTCCAGGCAATAGAAACGTTGCCCATACCAGTCGACATACTTCCAAAGAGGCCGTGTCGCGCTTCCGAAGCTTGCTTGGCCTTGCAGGACGCTCTCCCTGTGCATGACCAGATGCGTGTAAACAAAAGTAGCACAGGCAACGGTGCGCCACGCTTTGCGGCGGAAGTTGTACGCGTCGATGCGGCCGTTGGCCTGCTTGAGGCGCAAGACCTCCTCGCCCTCCTCGCCATCCTCCACCGTCTCTATCTGGTTGGTCTCGAAGAAGGTCCGCAGGTCGAATCCTTCCCACGTGACCAAGCTGATCCTTTCCTTGAGCCGCCACCGCCAGCTCCCTCGGGGACCGCAGGGGTAGTCTTCGAGCACCCACACCTCCATCCATGCCTCCATCATGCTGGAGAACTGCTCGACGGAGAAGAGGCAGAGCTTCCCGCCTGGCAGCACGCTGATCCGCGTCGTCATTAGATAGAATGGTCGTCCATGGCGTTCTGGTGTCTCCATCGACCAGAACTTCTCACGCGTCGTGTCCAACGCGAGCAGCCGAACCGTCGACGTTCCCGACCCAATGGACTCTACCAGCCAATGCAGGTTGTCGTGTAGCCTAACGCACCGAGGGCTTCTGTTCATAATGATCCTTGCAGGCGCCGCATCTGCATCTGCAGAGGTCTCCTGGACGCGAAGCTCACGCCACACGGCATCGCCGACCCTTAGAATCCGGAAGATAGTCGTGCGGATAATATGGCAGGGACCGTGATCAGTTTCGCCGGAAGCATGCAGGAGGTGGAAGCGCCTTGTCTCCGGGTGCGCGTAGCCGCCGATGATGCAGCCCTCGCGAGACGGCGGACCAACGGTTGCGCAGGCCATGGTGAGGGGGTTCCAGAGCACATACTGACGGATGTGGAAGCCGTTGCCATAACTAGGATGAGGTGGCCATTCGATTCCCAGAAAATAATAAGGATGACGTTGCCATTCGCTGCGCTGTAGGCACACCACCCCGTCCCAGGAGCCCATGACCGACGTTAACAAAGGCGATGTGAAGCAGAGGGCGCGGGGGAACGGCGTTCTCTGCGGGCCGAAGCCGGTGAAGTCGAAGACGATCACTCTGTTCACAGAGCGACACTGAATTTCGACGCCGTGGCGTTCGATTTTGTGTTCAGCCGTGATCGTGGCGACGGCGGTCGGCCGACTGGAGTGGACGCGGTCGAAGATCGGGTGGGATATGGCGGAGCGCCAGGCCCTGCACACGGCGCGGCAACCGGCGATGTAACGGGCCGGCAGGCGGACGAGGATCTCCACGACCACGTCGTCCGGCAGATGCGGGACGGTGGTGTCCATGGTGAAGGCGGATGAAGATAGGTCGTATCGGAAGGGAGAATCGGGAGTTTGAGCTGTCTTTCGATGCCACGATTTTAGTAAATCAGTTTTGCCTAAGCACGATTCGTTGTAGCTAAATGAGATATACAACAACCGCAAACAACCCCGAAGGCAAACTGATTTCCTAAAATCTAGAGATTCTTTTTTTGCGGAGGTAAAATCTAGAGATTCGAACAACCCTGCACAAAGAAGGCTCAAACCCTACGTGTCCAGGCCTCCAGGGTACAAGGTACAAACACCCCATCCTCCTTCCAGTACGACCCCCATCCGCCGTTTACCATGGACGCCCTCCCGCATCTACCGGACGACGTGCTCGTGGAGATCCTCATCCGCCTGCCGGCCCGTTACATCGCCGGCTGCCGCGCCGTGTGCAGGGCCTGGCGCTCCGCCATACCCCACCCGAACTTCGACCGCGCCCACGCCAGACGCCCGACCGCTGTCGCCAAGGTTGCGGCTCACGGCGAGTTCTACTGCTATGGTCTCGAAGGTAACTGGTCGTTACTGCATCGTCTACGTACCAGAGTCATCGTCTTCGACTTCATCCGCATCGGCCGGCAGAGAACGCCGTTCCCCCGCGCCCTCTGGTTTCCATCGGCCTTGTCTACGATGGTCATGGGCTCCTGGGACGGCGTGGTGTGCCTACAGCGCGGCGAATGGCCACCCCGTCCTCTTGATCGCACCCACCTCCACGTCCATCAGTATGTGCTCTGGAACCCCCTCACCATGGCCTGCGCAACCGTTGGTCCTCCGCCGGCTCGCGAGGGCTGTATCTTCGGCGGCTACGCGCACCCGGAGACGAGGCGTTTCCACCTCCTGCACGCTTCCGGGACTGGCCGGTGTTTCCTTCTAAGGGTCGGCGATGCCGTCTGGCGTGAGATCTCCTTCCTGGAGGAGGAGATCTCTGCACACGCAGATGCGGCGCCTCCGAGTTTCCTAACTATGAGCAGACACCCTCACAGCTGCTTCGTTAGGCTACACGACAACCTGCACTGGCTGGTACAGTTCATGGGACCGGAAACGTCGTCGCCGCCGCGGCTGCTCGCGTTCGACACGACGCGTGAGAAGTTCTGGTGGATGGAGACACCAGAACGCCATGGACGACCATTCTGTGTGATGACGACGCGGATCAGCGCGCTGCCATGCGGGAAGCTCGGCGTCTTCTCCGTCGATCTGTGCTCCCGCGCGATGGAGTTGTGGGTGCTCGACGGCTACTCCGGCGGTCCCCGAGCCCGAGGGAGCTGGCGGCTCAAGGAAAGGATCAGCCTGATCAACTGGGACGGGTCCGACCTGTCGTGCACGTTATTGACGACGGACAGCCAGCTGGAGGCGGTGGAGGATGCTGAGGAGGGCGAGGAGCTCCTGCTCAAGCAGTTGGACGGCCGAATCGACGCGTACAACATCCGTCGCAAAGGGTGGCGCCCTATGGACAGGGCTACATTTGTGGCGGGCGAGTATATGGTCATGCACAGGGAGAGCGTTTTGCAAGACCAAGCAAGCTTCGGAAACGCAGCACGGCCTCTTCGTAAGTATGTCGACTGGCATGGACAACGTTTCTATTGCCTTTAGCTAGGCCCTGTTTGGATTGGCGTTTCCATTTCAGATACACCCGTCGTTTTTGTATCCAGCCGGAAATAGCTCTTGGCCAGTAAGTTACACCTGTATTCAATTACATCGATTCCAACTTTCCAAGCGCAGCCTTACTGCCTTAGTGGATTCTGCTAGTCTTTTCTTCTGCAGTTCAAGTGGCATTATATGCAGAGACAATAGACAAGTCTGAAACTTTGAAATTTGGTTCAGTTAAATTCATGTACTTATTTGAGAAAGAAATGTTTTATGTCTCTCAAATTCATGCAAAGTTTACTCTTTATCCCTCAGTTTCAAAACCGGAAATCTGGACCGCCTGAACTTTTCAATTCAGTTAAATTCATTCCCCTGTGACCCAAAGAGGCTTTCTCGATGACATGAAATAGCATCTACCGCATTCGACAGCATTCAACCGATTTAGGCATTCGACCGCATCCGCGTGTCTGTATCTATCAGCATGAACATAATTAAAACATGCACCAATATATAGATGTGGACGTCCTGCATCTCTAATCTAATTATGTGAAGATAACTAATCGTGAATAATTTTATAATTCACATCTCATCTGAGATTTAGTTTTTGGACGCTCATAACGAGCGAAAACCAGCCCAGAAGTGTATTTTGAGTGAACGCCGGCTGGCATCGATCATCCAGCGATCCAAGCGAGCGTGGGACACCCGAGCGCGTACAACATCAGAACGGCCCCATGCGATGCCAAGACTTTTGCCAGTGAGCGAACACGCTAACACACCTGCATGATCGCGAGGCCGAGAGGGTCAGACTCATATAGCTCTTCCAGCCAGAACCTTGTGCTATATTATCAACTTCGGAAAACAAAAATCAATTAAAATCGGGAAGAAAAAAGATCCTGAGTCCCATATTCTTTCGGCAAATTTGATAATTTGCCACCCCTTACCTCCCCCTTTCATAATTTGCCCCCCCCCCCCCCCCCTAGAATGACAGGTGGGGCCCGGGCCCACCCGTCATTGAGACAATGGGTGGCAAATTGTGAAAGGGGGAAGTAAGGGGTGGCAAATTATCAAATCGCCCTATTCTTTCAGCTAAAAATAGCCGTGTCTATGAGAAAGCAAACCTAACCAGATAAAAAGTCGTCAACATATACTAAAATTTGCCATCAAAACAACTATCTAACATTATACACATGAAAAAGCATGGTACTCATGGTAAAATTAGAAGTTTGTTCTCTAGCTCATGGCAAAAAATTATAGGCAGATGACAAATTTAGAAAAAAAAAATGGTGTTTCTAAATCATGGCAAATGTAGGGATTTTGTCCTCTAAAGCATGGAAAATTTTAGAAAATGTTAATATTAGTGATCTAAACGATCTTATATTTCTTTACAGAGGGAGTATAAAACTATTTTTCATGAATGAAGGCAAGGTTAGAGAAAAAAATGTCGCATGGAAAATTTAGACAATTATTTTCCTAAATCGTGGCAAATTGGGAAAACTTGTAACGGTGACATGGCAATGTTTGAAGATTTGTGTTTTATAAGGCATAGCAGTTTGTAGGAAAAGATATAATGGTCACATGGCAAATATAGTTGTACACCAAGGCAAGTAATATTGTTTGTAATATAAAATCTGGAAAATCATGGAAACATGGCAAATTTTGAAAGAGAAAAATGGTGTACACATCATGACACTTTGGAAAATTTTGTTTTCTAAGACATGGAAATTTTAGAAAAAGTTTGCATAGATTACATGGAAAATTTAGAATGTTTTTGTTTCCATTCATGATGGCAAAATCTGAAATTGTTGTGCTTTTCACATGGCAAAGTTTAGTTTTTTCGAATATGATGGCAAATTTAGAAAATGTGTGTGATGTTCACATGGAAAATTCAAAAACAATTGCTATATAGACCATGGCAATGAACCTGATAGTAATCATAGCTTAATCGTTTAAGTTGCCATTTTATGCGAACCAACATGTGGTTGGATGGTTAGAGCACTCTAGCAGACCGCGTAAAAAGCCGACCCACATATGGTGTTTACAGTTCGACCTCGAACAGTTTTGCGGGTCGAAATCGTGCACGGTAGAGTAGACCCCGTATATGAAATTGTATAATTTAAAAAAAAACATACGCGGGAGAAATTGCAACCACACTAGTTCATCACATACTACATGATCATACACTAGTTCATCATATACTACATGACCATACATACTACATTGTAACACTACTACTAGGGGGGTGGAGGATCTCGCGGCAGCGAGGCTGAGGTCGATCTACCAAAATGGACAAGCTCGCGAACGAGGACGATGCGGTGGAGGACCTCAGTCCTCCTCGTCGGAGCCACCACTCGTCGTCCTTGTCCTTCATGGTAAGGTTGGCTGCGACCGCCTGCTTGAGGATGAGGTCGTCGAGCTCCTCGTCGTGGCGTCGGTGCTCCGCCTCCTCGCGCAAGCTTTGTTCGGCAATGGCGGCCGCGACCGCGTCGACATCGACCACAAAATCTTCGGGCTCGACGACGCCTCAGTGCTCGATCTCCTCCGGCTCCTGCTTGACGGCGACGACCTCGATCTCCTCCAGCTCCTCCGACCACTCCCTCTTCACGGGGAGAAGCGTCGCGCCGGAACGGCCCCTCGCGGCGGAGGAAGAGCCCGCGGCCGAGAAAGAGTCCGCGGCCGAGGAGAGCGACCGGAGGAACCCGTGTCGGCGGTCGTACTCCTCCGTCTCGCGGCGGAGGAGCGATGCCGGTGGCTCGAGGCCTTGGTTGGTCCACTTCTTGGCCGCGCGCTTCCTTGCGCCGTCCGCGCGGACACACCGCTCGTGCGGGGTCGCCGCCCCTGCCGGAGCTGCGGCCGGAGCTCCACATACGGCCCCACATGGCGGCTGGAGGCGGAAGCGGGCTCACTGGCGGCGAGAAATGTGAGGGAGGGGGTGGGGAATTGCGGCGAAACGCGACGGTAGGGGGGGTGTAGGGTTTCGACCCATATATGCCCCGCAAAACCGTAGATATACTGCTTCGGGGGGAGGTTTCGGGCCGCGGTAAAAATTTTACGGGCCGGACGAGTATACGGGCTCTGTTCTGGTAAGAAAATTGGACTGAACCCGTATACTCGCCGGAATTTTGCGGGTTCGCGAGATATACGAGATTTGCTAAAGTTGCTCTTAGAGGGACAGTGGTATCCCAGCCCACCAGGGTTCAAGTCCTGGTGCTCGCATTATTCCTGGATTTATTTCAGGATTTTCGGCCATGCGCTTTCAGTGGAAGGAGACGTTCCCGTCGACGACCAGGCGCCTACGGTGACTTCGTAAATCTCAAGATGATATGCCGACTCAGTCTCTCGGAGCTGCTCATAGGGGTAGGCTGTGCGTGTGTGCGTTCATAGGGGTTAGTGTATGCGTGTACGTATGAGGATCTTTATTGCCACTAATTGATATGTTATGATGGGTCTTTTTTTGACCGATCACTACTCGTGATGACATGGGAGCATATGCTCCTGGATTTTAAAATATGTTTTAAACATATTTTAAAATGTCACAAAATTCTGAGAAAATTGTTTCGCGTACATCTCACATTCTACGTGCATACAAACTCGTTTCGTGGAAAACCAGCAACTTTTATGTCACATGCAAAAAAAGACAAAAATTAGTGTTAAAAAAGGCTTTTCATGAGACATTTTTTTATCTTATTTACACAAGAACATATAAAATGTCAGTTTTTTTATAAAACTTGGCGTGCACAAATACTATGTTGAGATGTGCGCGTCAAATTTGTGTTCGGAATATTTTGACATTTTGAAATATATATTTTGATGGCAGGAGCATATGCTCCCATGTGCCAGAGTGAATCACAACACTTGTTTTCGAATGTGAGTTACCGGATTGGCAAACAAATCGTCATATGTACGATTTGTTTACGTCAAGGCTCGTACCCCCACACCCCAAACCAAATCCACTCGCAGAAAATTCATGGCATCTGGCGGGAAGGAATTCAGTAGACGTATTATGCCAATTTGCTACCCAAATTCATATGCTCCGCTTCGGTGATACAAACAACTGTATCGCAGCAATTATAGTTTTTGTTAGTGCTTCATTTGCAAACTGATAATCATATAGACCAGATAAAAAATGGCCATGCAAATCCAGAGAAAAGGCCAAACAAAACATAAACCTAACATTAGGTTATATCTTCAATGTCTACAATGTGCATTCACAAGGATTCAAATGCAAGTTACTGGAGCAAATCAGACAAGCTCCATGAAGACTTGCTCGGAAACGTTTCATGTTGGACAGTAAGTTGTCAACCGGCAGCTTACTCCACCTCTTCCAAGAAATCCTTGATCTCCGCTGGAGTTAGAACTCTGCATTTTTGTACGATTTGTGTTACTAGTAGAATATAGACATGAATTTGTACTCTAATCGAACAGACCTATAATGGCAGTTACAACCAATAGAACGGGAGCATAGAAGCACAAACATATTAACATTGCATCTGATAATTATGTTGAAAACAGCATAATTGACTTTGTATACATACTTGAATTCACGGTCAGCTCGAATAACTCCAATTTCAATGTTGTTGGCAGAGATTTGACCTTCATATCTGCGAGTCCAAAAACAGTCAGTACTCAATATAGATACCAAATTGGCGACATACGTCATCACTAGAAAAATGTAGCTACCCTTCTTTCAGAGTCAAAATTGCAGTGTGGATGGCATCATCAAGCTCCATATCTTCTGTGTATCTATAAGTAAAAGTTATGTCAGTTAAATCATATGATCATCATGGAAAAAGGAAGAGATAAAAAGAACCTTGGCGACATACATGCTGCTTGTATTAATGAACGGATGGAAGATTAAACAGCATATAATGCAATTTATTATGATCATCGGATTAAAAAAAAACACTGAAGCCTTAACAGTGACGAATACTAGTGCTAGGATAGATAGATCCTCCATCTACCTTTTCTCAAGAAAAGTCTTTGCATTTGACACATTTTTTCCCATAGCTGATGCTTTCCAGGAGAAGTAAGATCCTGATGGGTCAACCTAAAGAAACAATCAACAATCAGAAATCCAGCATTTTTATTAGCTTTTACCATAACAATATATGACGGGTGAAATATCAGTCGTAAGTAGATGAGTGGTAAACCCAACAATACACATCTGGTGCCTTATTATCAAGAGGCGACTGAATCTGGAATAGTGGGAAGGAAAATAGCAAGGTCTCTATCATGTAGCTCTTTGCACATACCTGATACAACTGCGGGCCATTGTCATCATAACCAGCAATCAACAGTGATACACCAAATGGTCTTACGCCACTGCAGGAATAAGGTTATGAGTATAACACTGTTACATGGTATGTATAAGGAGTAAAATATAGTACTGGTTTCTAACATGATGATGCAGGCCTTAATAAGTATAAATTTCTATAACATTTGCAAAAAAAAGTATACATTTCTATAAAGTTTGAACTGAACGTTTGGCTGTCATACGCAAAAATGCTTGGGTTATCGGTCATCAGGGAGTGGAGATTAATTGGCGAATGGACCGATTAACTGAATCACTTGCTAGTTTTTCCAGGGACACACCAGCATATATACCTAGATTATTCTACTTCAAGGAGTTCTCACACTCCTGTGAGGAAACGACGGAGAGATCAGCAGTGGAGGCAACGTCCCGGCAATTGGGGAGACCTTAAGGCGGACACGAAATGCAGACTCCAGCGTCTACGGATGGAATGCAGTGGTGAGGGTGCTGTGTCTGTGTGTGTGTGTGTGTGTGTGTGGGGGGGGGGGGGGGGGGGGGGGGGTCCCTGCCAGCGTCCGGCCGAATCGACCAGGCAGGGGAGCGGGGAACATGCCCCAAATTTCCAAGCCTAGTCGAATTTGGGGTTCGCACTCTAAATATTTTGGCCTGCATAGCCCCCCCCCCCCCCCCCCCCCCTCCCACAAAAAAAACTTATTAGTTGATATAAAGCAAGTGAGTAATCTAGCATGTATAATTAGTATATATGGAAAATTCAATATATTTCAACTTTTTAACGCGATAGCACGGTAGTAGGGCCCACCAGGAATCCTAGGATCCTGAACTGCGACATTACCATATCCACCAGCATATATGTATGTGGCCCCACAGTCATCTACTTTAAGCGACTAAACGTGAGCCGTCTGATTAAAATGATCGAACGGTCCATAGGCTTTGCTATATTGGTACTACTATATATAGAACTTATCAAGCAACTTGTTTTTCTTATAGCAATTTGGGTATAGCAAATGCATGACTGATTTTAACAATTTAACTTCATTACTACTCCCTCCGTTCGGAATTACTTGTCTCGAAAATGGATGTATCTAGAACTAAAATACATCTCGATACATCCATTTCTGCGACAAGTAATTCCGAACGGAGGGAGTAGTATAATAAAAAAAAGGTGTAGAGCATAGTAACATACCCAGATTGAGTGAACTCCTGCATAACAGCAGCAGTCTCTCGGACAAGCTGGGTAACAGGGATGGTTTCCTGCATTTCGAAATGAAAAATAATCAGAAAAAATATTTACATGGGAAATAATAACAGAACATGGGTACAGGTGACCCGCACATTATCCATAGCAATTTATTTAAATGACGTTTTTACCAAATGTGGAAGTTTTTTTTAAGTCAAAACCAAACACTCACGAATATACCTTGTACAACCGATAATACTGCTGTGCCTGCTTCCGACTTTTTCTGACAAGAACACGAAAATCTGGACCCATCCCACTGAAAACAATGAGTAGGTAAGTGCACAGACATGCAACAAGCGACACTTGGGAGATTGGAAGACACACCAAATGTCAGTAACATCGATTGGAAACTGTATTGATGGAGCCACATTGGCAAGCTCAGAGATACAATAAACAATTGGGGAAAAATGTGGTTATTCTGATTGCTTAGCTGTTGGCGGTTAGCACTACAAGTCTAGCTGTTGATCTCCAGTGTGCACTTCCATGGTCAAGGAATGCTCTAGGTTAATAAGTCACACCAATGAGTTGACCCTTTTCACATAGTTTGCATGGTAATAACAAACAGAAATTTTCTATTACCTTCTTGCACAGTCATCATGTTGCCTAAAAAGGGTGGGTTATTCATGCGATCTCTAAGATACTTTACACTGATTGATCTTAACCAGCTGGTTCCTTGCATACGCTACATGGGTATTTTAAATTTTGCCTTTTCAGGTGAAACACTCAAAGGCAGGAAGCCAGGAACCTTTCAGATAAATTGTTCAATTTATCCTTCCATATATACATACACCAGCTCATCAGTGATGGAAGTGGGGAAAACATGTAACAGCGCACACAGCAAGACTGGCTCAAACATAATTGAAACTCAAGAACATTAACCAGTATAACATTTTATTGGGGTAGGGTAATACAGCAACAGAAGTAAATATGGTTACAATAGTTGAAATGAAATTTCTCCAAGATAGGAAAATGAATTATAAAATTAAGCAACACTAGAAAAAAATACCTGTAGACAACTCCGATATTTGGAGTTAACGACTGAATCTTTTGCACCTAAAAATTTGCAGAAACAGATTAATTAACATTTTTTTAGATAACAACAAACGATGAAAAGTAGAGAACAAATCGAAACTGGATAATGGTACACTTACAGATGTTTCGTCCACTAAAATAGAAGGCAGTTTCTTCTCAGTGGCGATAACTACACCATTGGCAGCTACAAACATGACACATATCTCAGAAAGGGAAGTGAAAAGGTTGTACTTATGACCATGACCGTGTATGATAGATAGAATAGAACAGTGAAAAAACTGATAAAATGCACGCCATACGTATGAAGCTAAAATTCATTCAGTCAATTAGTTTATAAAAGAAGGTAGTATATTGATGCTAACTCATAGCTGTATAAAGAATGACAGCAAACATTAAGTTCTCTCTCGTGAATAGAAAAACTTGGCAAAAAAAAAAACAAGAGATTGCCTTTTAACTTCCACAACACAAACACGACTGCTTGATATGCTGAAAAGCAAACGAACTGGTATGCTGGAAAAGAAGATACTAATAATGTGCAATTTTTGCACCTTTTTGTCATGAATATACGGTTCTAAATCCCACAGGGCCTCGGTGAATAGACATAAGGCCGGTCTAGCAGTAAGCAAAAATAATTGAACAACTCTTAGGTCGATATAAATCCAACTTTGCAGAGAACGTGCTCTAACAGTTTCCATGGAACATCCAAATACAAGGTGGAAAGAACTCCAAACTTTACAATGGACATGCTACGAAATAAGTAGTTCACAGATAACATCCAAATACTTCAGAAAACATGTCAAACCAAACACCAACTTCGTACTCATAAGCAGAATGTAGCATAATACAACTTAAAATGAACATGATCTGCAAACCCGTTGAGATCAAGAAACCAGTAAGGCGTGTGTCTATCAAATGCATTGAATTATTAGCTCTAGTGGTATATCAGTCTTCGTAGACATCAATAAGCTCACCTAAAATCCCAAGTCCTATACATCACTCTCTCAAACTTAGTCTAAAATAACAAAACTTCCGCAGCATAAGACCACTAATAGGAAAAACTAGGGGGCACGATTACTGCACAGAACGCACCTTTGATGCCAAGGGAGGTTTGGCCTGATCCGACCGCTGTGAGCGCATGTTCGATCTGCACCAGCTTCCCCGATGGGCTGAACGAAATCAGGGGGAAAGTCAGATATTCATTGCACCTTTAGTGCAGATACAAATAAGCAAGCCAAGCACATTATCTATCCAACATGGAGATGAACAACAAGCCACACTAAATATAGGTGCAGAGCAGAAGCGATAATGCCGAGGGCCAGGAGGGAGAACCATCACGGGAGAACGAGGATCCCGATGTCTCGTTCACCCAGCTTTGGGCGAACGATCGAAATAGAAGAAAAGGAAGACGAAGCAGGAGCACCCGGTGGAGACAGCACTGGAGCATAGCAACATTAGAAAACAAGGGAGCAAGGACCCGCAGCCACGACGGCGAGACAGCCTTCCACCGCTGTCCGCTGATCTGTAAGGGCCGGAGCGGCCAGCGCCGGATCTGAACAGGAAAGGCGCAGGAAGCCAGCACGGAGACGCCATCGGCCGGACAGCGGGGGTTACGGAGGAGATGCTTCTGGGAGAGCTCGCTCATGGAGGCGGCGCAACTTCGCCCGCCCTGGGACGGCGCGGGACGAGCACGGAGATGGCGAGCCGAGGTCGAGGAAAACAGAGAAGGGGGAAAGGCCGAGGAGAGAGAGGAGAGAGAGCAAACCTGAAGGTGGTGAGGGAGAAGGAGTACTGGCTGTCGCCCATGGCTACCTCGTCGGCGTCTTCGGGTTGTTGTGGGCGGAGATCGGATGGGACGAACAAGACGGCTGCTGAAGGAAAGAGAAGAGAGGACCTAAACTGTAGATACACACAGAAAAAGAAAAGGTTAACTGTACCTGGCGAACGTTCGCTGTAAGGGTGGCAAGCGAACCATTGCTTGCAGATTTTAGGGCATGCACAATTATTGACATGATAGTCTTATCTTACATCTTGTATGTAATTTAGAGATGACAATAAAACATGTATACAATGGGTTATTTCTCAGCCTTATCTAAGATAACTAGCTATTCCTAAAATTATGGTGACACATATTGGGCTAAGAGATCATCTCTTATAAATAAGATAAGACAAAGTCTTTTCTTATGGATTCTCTCTCCTCTACCTCAGCAATTATCCTACGTGGCACACTTAAGATGTAAAACGAGATCAAACCACGGCAGTTTTTAAACAAAAACTATCTTACCAGAAAAAACTGCCACCTCTCCCACTCTCTCACAACTAAAACTATCAGGGAACCGTTCGCAAATAACACCCTCCCTGGCAAACGTCCGTCGGCTAAGGGTGTTCAAAGAAAAGGAGAGATTCGGGTCTAACATTCCTCTCTCTAACTTAAAAAACGAGTTTTCCCTTGAGCCGAACTTTGAGCGGGGTTGGCTACTTCGCTTCTTACGGCCCGTCCGGTATCTTAAGAGCATCTACAACCACGACTAGCAAAATACGGGCCCCCAAACATTTGGACAGTGACCCGACCATCACGCAAAAAAATGATTCCACAAACCAATTACCTCAAATTGAAATCATCAAATCCATACAATTATATGCAACGTACAACTAGGATAAATTTATGTTGGTGACCGTCCTTGTTGGTCTGGTCGTGTCCATGTCCACGGCCAGTTGAGCCCCTTGGAGTGAAGGTGCGGTTGCCGGCAAGATAAAGTAGGACATGGGACACGGACCGGCTCATGGAACTCGAGGCGCCGTCGTGTCCCATGCCCTACTCTTCCTCGTTGGAATCTCCAGTTTGTGTGTCACTGGTGGACGTAAGATCGATGATGGAAGTGGCAAGGGCGGACGGGCCCGGGGCGTGCGACTCCGCCTCCGCGGCCTTGACCGAAAGAGCTTCCGCGGCCATCCCGCTTGGTGCCTTGCACAACGGGCACGCCCCGTGTCCGCAGCGTGCAACTCCGCCTCCACGACCATCTGCGCTCAGTGCCTTGCATGCGGACATGCCTCGCATCCGCAGCGTGCTTCCCATACACCACGTCGGCGTTTACCTCCGGCTCGGAGCCCGACCTCACGAGGATGGCGCGCCACCGAGTGGGTCATATCGGGGTTCGAGCGCCAGACGAACTGCACCGCGTCCAGCGAGGCAGGGGTACATCACCTCCTGGGCAGTGATGGGGCAGGCTGCCCGCGTGTCTGGGGCAGATATGGGGCGTCTGGTTGTAGATGCTCTAAATCTATATCATCTTTATATTTGTTAACATAAGGAGTAATAACTTATTAAAAATCCTCTGTGCCATACAGGGGTGTCATATTTGTTCTCCAATGACTGTACTATCCTTTCAGTCATTTTTTCGCCCAACTCCCATGTCGCCTTCTTTCGCGACCGGGTGACTGGCGCGGCTTGAACTACGTCGGTATTTACCAAAAGAGGAAGGGATGATGCAACACAGCTATAGTAGGTATTTCCCTCAGTGATAAGACCAAGGTTATCAAACCAGTAGGAGAACCACGCAACACTACGTGAACGGCACCTGCACACAAATAACAAATACTCGCAACCCGACGTATTAAAGGGGTTGTCAATCCCTTTCGGGCAACGGCGCCAAAAATTGGCAAGTAGACGGGATAAAAATTGTAGTAGATTGATAGATGCAAATAAAAGCAAATAAAATTCGGCGAGGTATTTTTGTATTTTGGTTTAGTAGATCTAAAAATAAAAGCAAATAAAAATAGACCGCGAAGGCAAATATAATAAAGAAGAGACCCGGGGGGCGTAGATTTCACTAGTGGCTTCCCTCGAGAAAAATAGCAAACGGTGGGTAAACAAATTACTGTTGGGCAGTTGATAGAACTTCAAATAATCATGATGATATCAAGGCAATGATCATCATATAGGCATCATGTCCAAGATTAGTATACCGACTCCTGCCTGCATCTACTACTATTACTCCACACATCGACTGTTATCCAGCATGCATCTAGTTGTAACGTCTGGATAATTAAGCTACAGTGAACCTCCGCTAATGATGCCACGTCACCTCAGTTACTGCTGCTAATCCCTCGAAAGATTCAAAAACCGGTTCAAAATTCAAATTCCAAATATGGCATACAATAAAAGTTTTCAAACATCGAAACAAAAATGTTCGGGGTGAACCAATTATTGCATAGATAATTTTGGTGGAGAAACCAAACCTTGATAAAATGTTTAAGGGCTCTAAAATAATTAAAACAGTAGTGAAAACAATTAAACAAATGCCTATTGAATTTTATAAAAATATTAAAACTATTTTATTATGGGTCAAGATTTAATCTAACAGTAGATTGTTTATAAATACAAATTTAGGTACTAGTTATAATTTTTGTAAATATAAAAATAAAAGAAACTAGAAATAAAACAGTACAAGAAAAAAAAAAGAGGAAAACAGAAAACAGGACACCCCCCCGCTGGGCCAAGTGGCCCAGCTGGCCTCAGCCTCCCGAACGGGCTGGCCCACCCCACGGCCCAGCCGCCCCCCCCCCCCCCACACACACTCACTTAACCCCCCAAGCGACCGAAACCCTAATCCCCCCCCACTCGCCCCACTCCCTCCCCCGGTTCCCCTGGATCGGGATCGATCCCCACCTCTCCCCTCGCCTCCCTCACGCTTCCCCACGATCCAACCTGGATCGGGGCCGACTGCGCCGCCCGTCGCCGCGCTGACCCCGCCGCCACCTAGCGCCGTCGCCGGTGCCCGCCCCCTCATCCCTCCACCCCGCATGGATCCGGTCGGGGCAGCCGACGCCCCCGACGCCCCGCACCTTGCCGCTCGCCTACGATGGACCACCCCGTCGCCGACCGTCGCCGCTGCCTCGTCCTCCTCGCCGGTCCTCCCCGACCGCCGTCACGCCCGCTGCCAGTGCCCTACAGTCCCCCCCCCCCCCCGTGAGCTCCCTCCTCTCCCTTCTCCGTCACCGGCGCCGTATCCCCCCCCCCCCCGTTACGCCGTTGCCGCCCCACCGTGGGCCGCACGCACCGGCCGCGCCCTGGGCACGCGCGACCCCAACCGCGCCGGACCGTCCCGCCCCCGTCTCCTCCTTCCCCCACGCTCGTCGCGCTCACCGTGGCCCTCGCGCCCGTGGCCGCGCCCTCTCCCCCCAGGTCGCCTCGCCTCCAACCCCGGCCTCCTCTCCCTCCGGCGACGCTGGCCCCGTGCTCCCCCTCCTCGGCCAGCGCCCCTGCGCCCATCCCTGCCGTCGCCCGCTCCCGTTCCGGGTCGGCGCCCCATGGCCCCGTGCCTCGGTGCGCCTCGTCTCCGCCCTTCCCCCTGCTGCCCGCGCCCGCCGCCTGCTG
Organism: Triticum timopheevii; assembly: GCA_963921465.1. Classification (NCBI taxonomy): domain Eukaryota; kingdom Viridiplantae; phylum Streptophyta; class Magnoliopsida; order Poales; family Poaceae; genus Triticum; species Triticum timopheevii. The sequence goes on along the minus strand of OY997264.1, from coordinate 170,425,340 downwards.
TGCGTGCCCGCACGCAACCACCCCGGCGCCGGCCACAACGCCCGCACACCCGCGCCAGCCTTCCCCGGCTGAGCCCCGCTGTGGCCTCCGTCGGCCGCCCCGCTGGATCCAGCGGCACCACGCGGGTCCGTTCCCTCGGGCATGCGCCCGTGAGCCCCTGCGCCCGAACGCCCATCGCCCGTTAAGGCCCTGGGCCACTTACATGCGGGCCCCAACGCCCAGAACGTTTTATAAAATAAAAGAGTTAAAAAAATAATAATTAAATAAATAATAATAATTAAATTAATTAATTAAGGAATTAATTAAGTTAATTAATCATAATTGGATTAACCTAATTAACTAATTAGTTTAATTAAACAGTGGTTAGATTAGTTAAACACTAATTAGGCTAATCAGTTAATGACCAGTGGGACCCACACGTCAGCGACCCAGTCAACACCTCTGTTGACTGTTGATGTCATGCTGACGTCATGTTGACGTCAGCAAACACTGTTCTGGATAATGTTGAATTTAAATAATTAAATAAATCCTAAAAATGAATTAAATCTTTTAAAATTAATATAAAATAAACCGTAACTCGGATGAAAATACTTTCTACATGAAAGTTGCTCAGAACGACGAGACGAATCCGGATACGTCGTCCGTTCGTCCGCCACACACCCCTAACCTATCGAACTCGCAACTTTCCCCCTCTGGCTCCTCTGCCTGAAAACACGAAACACCGGGGATATTTTCCCGGATGTTTCCCCCCTTAACCGGTACCACCTCATACCACGTTAGGGCACGCCTAGCATCGTTACTTGTCTTGTCATGCATCGATATGCATCTGTTTACATGGTATTCATTGTTTCTTCCCCCTCTTCTCTCCGGTAGACTACGAGACCGACCCTGCTGCTGCCAAGTTCGACTACGGAGTTGACGACCCCTCTCTCTTGCCAGAGCAACCAGGCAAGCCCCCCCTTGATCACCAGATATCGCCTATTCTCCTCTATACTGCTTGCATTAGAGTAGTGTAGCATGTTACTGCTTTCCGTTGATCCTATTCTGATGCATAGCCTGACATTGTTGCTACATCTGTTGATACCTTACCTGCAATCCTAAATGCTTAGTATAGGATGCTAGTTTATCATCATTGGCCCTACATTCTTGTCAGTCTGCCTTGCTATACTATTGGGCCGTGATCACTCGGGAGGTGATCACGGGTATATACTATACATACATACATACTACAGATGGTGACTAAAGTCGGGTCCGCTCGAAGAGTACCCGCGAGTGATTCACGGATTGGGGGCTGAAAGGACCTTTGTCCCGACGGCCCTCTGTGTGGATCTTTGTGGCGGAGCGACAGGGCAGGTTGAGACCGCCTAGGAGAGAGGTGGGCCTGGCCCTGTTCGGCGTTCGCGGATATTTAACACGCTTAACGAGATCTTGGTATTTGATCTGAGTTGGCTACGAGCCTATACGCACTAACCATCTACGTGGGAGTAGTTATGGGTATCCCGGCGTCGTGGTATCAGCCGAAGCACTTCAGACGTCAGCGACGGAGCGGCGCGCGCCGGATTGGACTGGAACGCCACTAGGCTAGGTCTGCTTCCGGCCGCCCACGCAACGTGCAGGTGTGCTCAGGGCGATGGGCCCAGACCCCTGCGCGCTTAGGTTTAGACCGGCGTGCTGGCCTCTCTGTTTTGCCTAGGTGGGGCTGCGACGTGTTGATCTTCCGAGGCCGGGCATGACCCAGGAAAGTGTGTCCGGCCAAATGGGATCAAGCGTGTTGGGTAAGTTGGTGCACCCCTGCAGGGAAGTTAATCTATTCGAATAGCCGTGATCTTCGGTAACAGGACGACTTGGAGTTGTACCTTGACCTTATGACAACTAGAACCGGATACTTAATAAAACACACCCTTCCAAGTGCCAGATATAACCCGGTGATCGCTCTCTAACAGGGCGACGAGGAGAGGATCGCCGGGTAGGATTATGCTATGCGATGCTACTGGAGATGCTACTTGGAGTTGCTACTTGGAGATGCTAGTTGGAGGACTTCAGACTACCCTCTTCTACTTGTTGCAAGACGACGGTGACCAGAAGCGTAGTCTTCGATAAGACTAGCTATCCCCCTCTTATTCTGCCATTCTGCAGTGCAGTCCACTGATATGGCCTCCTTACGCATATACCCATGCATATGTAGTGTAGTTCCTTGCTTGCGAGTACTTTGGATGAGTACTCACGGTTGCTTTCTTCCCCCTTTTCCCCCCCTTTCCTTTCTCTCTGGTTGTCGCAACCAGATGCTGGAGCCCAGGAGCCAGACGACATCGTCGATGACGACTACTACACTGGAGGTGCCTACTACTACGTGCAGCCCGCTGACGTCGACCAGGAGTAGTTTAGGAGGATCCCAGGCAGGAGGCCTGCGCCTCTTTCGATCTGTATCCCAGTTTGTGCTATCCTTCTTAAGGCAAACTTGTTTAACTTATGTCTGTACTCAGATATTGTTGCTTCCGCTGACTCGTCTATGATCGAGCACTTGTATTCGAGCCCTCGAGGCCCCTGGCTTGTATTATGATGCTTGTATGACTTATTTTATTTGTAGAGTCGTGTTGTGATATCTTCCCGTGAGTCCCTGATCTTGATCGTACACATTTGCGTGCATGATTAGTGTACGATTGAATCGGGGGCGTCACACTAGTGTATTAAGTTCATCGAGAAATGGAGTAATGCAATAAGAATGATGACATGATGTAGACAACATCTATTTATGTAGAAATATACCCCATCTTTTTATCCTTAATAGCAACGATACATACGTGTCGTTTCCCCTTCTATCACTGGATCAAGCACCGTAAGATCGAACCCATCACAAAGCACCTCTTCCCATTGCAAGATAAATAGATCAAGTTGGCCAAACAAAACCCAAAAATCGGAGAAGAAATACGAGGCTATAAGCAATCATGCATATAAGAGATCAAAGAAGACTCAAATAACTTTCATGGATAAAAACATAGATCTGATCAGAAACTCAAAGTTCATCGGATCCCAACAAACACACCGCAAAAAGAGTTACATCAAATAGATCTCCAAGGTAGCATTGTATTGAGAATCAAAAGAGAGAGAGAGGAAGCCATCTAGCTACTAACTACAGACCCGTAGTGAAGGAAATATGCCCTAGAGGCAATAATAAAGTTGTTATTTATATTTCCTTATATCATGATAAATGTCTATTGTTCATGCTAGAATTGTATTAACAGGAAACTTGATACATATGTGGATACATGGACAAAACATAGTGTCCCTAGTAAGCCTCTACTAGACTAGCTCGTTAATCAAATATGGTTAAGTTTCCTAACCATAGACATGTGTTGTCATTTGATGAATGGGATCACATCATTAGGAGAATGATGTGATGGACAAGACCCATCCGTTAGCTTAGCATAATGATCGCTAAGTTTTATTGCTATTGCTTTCTTCATGACTTATACATATTCCTTTGACTATGAGATTATGCAACTCCCGAATACCAGAGGAATGCCTTATGTGCTATCAAACGTCACAAGTAACTGGGTGATTATAAAGATGCTCTACAGGTATCTCCGAAGGTGTTTTGTTGGATTGACATAGATCGAGATTAGGATTTTTCACTCCGAGTATCGGATAGGTATCTCTCGGCCCTCTTGGTAATGCACATCATAATAAGCCTTGCAAGCAATGTGATTAATCAGTTAGTTGCGGGATGATGCATTACGGAACAAGTAAAGAGACTTGCCAGCAACGAGATTGAACTAGGTATGGAGATACTGATGATCGAATCCCGGGCAAGTAACATACCGATGACAAAGGGAATAATGTATGTTGTCATAGCGGTTCAACCGATAAAGATCTTCATAGAATATTGGAAGCCAATATGAGCATCCAGGTTCCCCTATTGTTTATTGACCATAGAGGAGTCTCGGTCATGTCTACATAGTTCTCGAACCCGTAGGGTCCGCACGCCTAACGTTCGATGACGATTTGTATTATATGAGTTACGTGATTTGGTGACCGAATGTTGTTCGGAGTCCTAGATGAGATCACGGACATGATGAGGAGTCTCTAAATGGTCAAGAGGTAAAGATTGATATATTGGATGAAAGTATTCGAACACCAAAGTGTTCTGGAATGTATCGGGTACATATCGGAGTACCACGGGGGTTACCGGAACCCCCCGGGGGAAGATATGGGCCATATGGGTCTTAGAAGGAAGCACACCAGCCCACATAGGACTGGTGCCCTCCCCCCTCCCAAGGAAGGAGGCCGAATTGGATTAGAAGGAAGGGGTGGTACCCCCCTCTTTCCTCCCCCCTCTCTTCCCTTCTCCCCCTTTCGGTAAAAGGAAAGGGGGAGGCCGACTTGGACTAGGAGCCCAAGTAGGATTCCTCCTACTTGGGCGTGCCTAGGGCTGCCTCTCTTCCCCTTCATCCTTTATATACGTGAGTAGGGGGCGCCTAGAACACACATCAAACATTGTTAGCCGTGTGCGGCGCCCCCTCCACAGTTTACGCCTCCGGTCATATTCACGTAGTGCTTAAGCGAAGCCCTACGCGGATCACTTCACCATCACCGTCACCACACCATCGTGCTGACAGAACTCTCCCTCGACACTTTGCTGGATCAAGAGTTCGAGGGACGTCATTGAGCTGAACATGTGTAGAACTTGGATGTGTCATGTGTTCGGTACTTGAACAGTCGGAACGAGAATAAGTTCGACTACATCAACCGTGTTAACAAACGCTTCCGCTTTCAGTCCATGAGGGCACGTGGACATACTCTCCCCCTCTCGTTGCTATGCATCTCCTAGATAGATCTTGCATGAGCGTAGGATTTTTTTTGAAATTACATGCTACGTTCCCCAACAGTGGCATCCGAGCCAGGCCTATGCGTAGATGATATGCACGAGTAGAACACAAAGAGTTGTGGGCGGTGATAGTCATACTGCTTACCACCAATGTCTTATTTTGATTCCGCGGTATTGTTGGATGAAGCGGCCCAGACGTTCATGAGACCGGTTCCACCGACAGACATGCAACTAGTTTTGCATAAAGGTGGCTGGCGGGTGTCTGCTTCTCCAACTTTAGTTGAATCGAATTTGACTACGGCCGATCCTTGTTGAAGGTTAAAACAGCAAACTTGATGAAACATCATTGTGGTTTTGATGCGTAGGTAAGAACGATTCTTACTAGAAGCCCGTAGCAGCCACGTAAAACTTGCAACAACAAAGTAGAGGATGTCTAACTTGTTTTTGCAGGGCATGTTGTGATGTGATATGGTCAAGACATGATGAGATATACGTTATTGTATGAGATGATCATGTTTTCTAAAAGTTATCGACAACTGGCAGGAGGCTTATGGTTGTCGCTTTATTGTATGAATTGCAAATGCCATGTAATTGCTTTACTTTATCACTATGCGGTAGCGATAGTTGTAGAAGCAATAGTTGGCGAGACGACAACGATGCTACGATGGAGATCAAGGTGTCAAGCCGGTGACGATGGAGATCATGATGGTGCTTTGGAGATGGAGATCAAAGGCACAAGATGATGATGTCCATATCATGTCACTTATTTTGATTGCATGTGATGTTTATCTTTTATGCATCTTATTTTGCTTAGTACGGTGGTAGCATTATAAGATGATCCCTTACTAAAATTTCAAGGTATAAGTGTTCTCGCTGAGTATGCACCGTTGCGACAGTTCGTCGTGCTGAGACACCACGTGATGATCGGGTGTGATAAGCTCTACGTTCACATACAATGGGTGCAAGACAGTTTTGCACATGCGGAATACTAGGGTTAAACTTGACAAGCCTAGCATGTACAGACATGGACTCGGAACACTGGAGACCGAAAGGTCGAGCGTGAATCATATAGTAGATATGATCAACATAGAGATGTTCACCATTGAAAACTACTCCATCTCACGTGATGATCGGACATGGTTTAGTTGATTTGGATCACATGATCATTTAGATGACTCGAGGGATGTCTAACTAAGTGGGAGTTCTTAAGTAATATGATTAATTGAACTTAATTTATCATGAACTTAGTCCTGATAGTTTTTGCATATCTATGTTGTAAATCAATGGCTCGTGCTACCATTCCCTTGAATTTTAATGCGTTCCTAGAGAAAGCTAAGTTGAAAGATGATGATAGTAACTACACGGACTGGGTCTGTAACTTGAGGATTATCCTCATTATTGCACGGAAGAATTATGTCCTTGATGCACCGCTAGGTGACAAGCCCCTCCCGGTAATGTAGACGCTTTGAATGTCTGGCAGACGCGGTCTGATGACTACTCTATAGTTCAGTGTGCCATGCTCTACGGCTTAGAATCGGGACTTCAAAGACGTTTTGAACGTCATGGACCATATGAGATGTTCCAGGAGTTGAAGTTAATATTTCAAGCAAATGCCCGAGTTGAGAGATATGAAGTTTCCAACAAGTTCTATAGCTGCAAGATGGAGGAGAACAATTCTGTCAGTGAACACATACTCAGAATGTCTGGGTATCATAACCACTTGACTCAGCTAGGAGTTAATCTTCCAATTGATAGTGTTACTGACAGAGTTCTTCAATCACTGCCATCAAGCTACAAAAGCTTCATGATGAACTATAATATGCAAGGGATGGATAAGACTATTCCCGAGCTCTTTGCTATGCTCAAAGCTGCGGAGGTAGAAATCAAGAAAGAACATCAAGTGTTGATGGTTAACAAAGACCACTAGTTTCAAGAAAAAGGGTAAGGTAAAGAAGGGGAACTTCAAGAAGAATGATGATACGTCTCCAACGTATCTACTTTTCCAAACACTTTTGCCCTTGTTTTGGACTCTAACTTGCATGATTTGAATGAAACTAACCCAGACTGACGCTATTTTCAGAAGAACTGCCATGATGTTGTTTTATGTGTAGAAAAGAAAAGTTCTCGGAATGTCCTGAAAATCCACGGAGGCACTTTTTGGAATTAATAAGAATTTCTGGGCGAAAGAAATACACCAGGGGGCCCAGGGCCTGTCCACGAGACAGGGGGGGCGCCCCCCCTATAGGGCGTGCCCCCTATCTCGTGGGCCCCCTGGACCTCCACCGACCTCAACTCCAACTCCATATATTCACATTCGGGGAGAAAAAAATCAGGGAGAAAGTTTCATCGCGTTTTACGACATGGAGCCGCTGCCAATCCCTAATCTCTCTCGGGAGGGCTGATCTGGAGTCCGTTCGGGGCTCCGGAGAGGGGGATTCGTCGCTGTCGTCATCATCAACCATCCTCCATCACCAATTTCATGATGCTCACCGCCATGCGTGAGTAATTCCATCGTAGGCTTGCTGGACGGTGATGGGTTGGATGAGATTTACCGTGTAATCAAGTTAGTTTTGTTAGGGTTTGATCCCTAGTATCCAGTATGTTCCGAGATTGATGTTGCTATGACTTTGCCATGCTTAATGCTTGTCACTAGGGCCCGAGTGCCATGATTTCAGATCTGAACCTATTATGTTTTCATGAATATATGTGTGTTCTTGATCCTATCTTGCAAGTCTATAGTCACCTATTATGTGTTATGATCCGACAACCCCGAAGTGACAATAATCGGGATACTTCTCGGTGATGACCGTAGTTTGAGGAGTTCATGTATTCACTATGTGCTAATGCTTTGTTCCGGTTCTCTATTAAAAGGAGGCCTTAATATCCCTGAGTTTCCGCTAGGACCCCACTGCCACGGGAGGGTAGGACAAAAGATGTCATGCAAGTTCTTTTCCATAAGCACGTATGACTATTTACGCAATACATGCCTATATTACATTGATGAACTGGAGCTAGTTCTGTGTCACCCTATGTTATGGCTATTACATGAGGAATCGCATCCGGCATAATTATCCATCACTGATCCATTGCCTACGAGCTTTTCATATATTGTTCTTCGCTTATTTACTTTTCCGTTGCTACTATTACAACTACTACAAAAACCCAAAAACATTTATCTTTACTTTTGCTACTGTTACCTTTATTATCATACTACTTTGCTACTAAATACTTTGCTGTAGATACTAAGTTATCCAGGTGTGGTTGAATTGACAACTCAACTGCTAATACTCAAGAATATTCTTTGGCTCCCCTTGTGTCGAATCAATAAATTTGGGTTGACTTTACCCTCGAAAGCTGTTGCGATCCCCTACACTTGTGGGTTATCAAGACTAATTTCTGGCGCCGTTGCCGGGGAGCATAGCTCTATTCTCTGAGTCACTTGGGATTTATATCTGTTGATCACTATGAAGAACTTGAAAGACGATCGAACTACTATTTTGCCCGTAACTACAAGGGGAGGTAAGGAACTGCCATCTAGCTCTGCACTAGACTCTCCTTCTGTTATTAGTAAGCTTGCGACACCTAAACCTGCTACTGCTATGAATTCTGATATGTCGCATGTTATTGATGATGCCACTTCTGCTATGCATGATGAAACTACTTCTGTGCGTAATACTACTTTGCCATTAGGTGAATTTCTTGATGAACAACTTGCTAGAGTTAGGGGGAATGAAATTACTGAAGAACCTATTATTGATGATAGTGATGATGAAGGTTCTCCCAATGATTATGTATTGCCTATTGTTCCTAAGGGTTATGTTATGAATGAAGAAGCTGCTAGGGAAATCTTTGCTTGCAATGATAGATATGATCTTAAAAAATTATTAGCTAAATGGAAGCAACGGTCTCTTAATGCTAGAATGAAACCTGACCCTGCTTTTGCCACTTCACCTATCTGTGTTACTGATAAGGATTATGAATTCTCTGTTGATCCTGAAATTATTACTTTAGTTGAATCTGATCCTTTTTATGGCCTTAAATCTGAAACTGTTGTGGCACATCTTACCAAGTTGAATGATATAGCTACCGTGTTTACTAATGATGAGAAGTCTCGCTATTTTTATATCCTTAAGATATTTCCGTTCTCATTAAAGGGAGATGCTAAGACTTGGTATAATTCTCTTGCTCCTGGTTGTGTGCGTAGTCCCCAGGATATGATTTATTACTTCTCTGCTAAATATTTCCCTGCTCATAAGAAACAAGCTGCCTTGCGGGAAATATATAATTTTGTGCAAATCAAAGAAGAGAGTCTCCCACAAGCTTGGGGGAGGCTTCTCCAGTTACTTAATGCTTTGCCTGATCATCCTCTCAAGAAAAATGAAATACTTGATATCTTTTATAATGGACTAACCGATGCTTCCAAGGACTACTTGGATAGTTGTGCTGGTTGTGTTTTCAGGGAAAGAACAGTCAACGAAGCTGAAATACTATTGAATAATATGTTGACTAATGAAAATAATTGGACTCTTCCCGAGCCAATTCCTGAAGTAATTCCTGAACCAATTGAGCCAACTCCCGAGCCTATTCCTAAACCCACTCCAAAGAAGAGAGGTGTTTTATTTCTCAGTCCTGAAGATATGCAAGAGGCAAAGAAATCAATGAAAGAAAAAGGTATTAAAGCTGACGATGTTAAGAATTTACCTCCTATTGAAGAAATACATGGTCTTAATATACCACCTGTTGAAGAACCATATTGTCTTGATAACCCGACCCAAGTAGTAAAGGTAAATTCTCTCTATAGATATGATAAAGTTGAAATCCCCTCTACTAAATTTCATAGCCCATGCTTAGATGAATTTGATGATTTTATGGCTAGACAAGAAAGTTTTAATGCTTACGTTGGTAGAGAGTTAAAGAATAATGCTTTCGAGATAGGACGTGTGGGCGATAATATAGCTAGAGTTAAAGATGAACTCAAACTCGTTAGCAAGTATGCTTCTATGGTTGCTACTCAAGCTGAGCAAGTACTTAAAGTTCAAAACGATTTGCTTGAGGAATTAAATAATAAAAATGACTTTGCTGTTAGAGTGGCTACTAGAACTGGTAGAATGACTCAGGAACCTTTGTATCCTGAAGGCCACCCTAAGAGAATCGAGCAAGATTCTCAGAGAAACAATTTAGAGGCATCTAGTTCTTCTAAAAAGAAGAAAAAGAAAAACGATAGGACTTTGCATGCTTCTAGTGAACCTACTGTAGACACACCTAAGAATCCCAATGATATTTCTATCTATGATGCTGAAACACAATCAGGTGATGAACATGAACCTAGTGATAATGTTAATGATAATGTTCATGTTGATGCTCAACCTAGCAAAAACAACGATGTAAAGATTGAACCTGCTGTTGATCTTGATAACCCACAATCAAAGAATCAACGTTATGATAAGAGAGATTTTGTTGCTAGGAAGCACGGTAAAGAAAGAGAACCATGGGTTCAGAAACGCATGCCCTTTCCTCCTAAACCGTCCAAGTCAAAGGATGATGAGGCTTTTGAGCGCTTTGCTGAAATGATTAGACCTATTTTCTTACGTATGCGCTTAACTGATATGCTTAAAGTAAATCCTTATGCTAAGTATATGAAGGATATCATTACAAACAAAAGAAAGATACCGGAAGCTGAAATTTCCACCATGCTTGCTAATTACACTTTTAAGGGTGGAATACCTAAGAAACTTGGAGATTCGGGTGTGCCAACTATACCATGCTCCATTAAAAGAAATCATGTTAGAACTGCTTTATGTGATCTTGGAGCCGGTGTTAGTGTTATGCCTCTCTCTTTATATCGTAGACTTGAATTGAATAAGTTGACACCTACTGAAATATCTTTACAAATGGCTGATAAATCAACTGCTATACCTGTCGGTATTTGTGAGGATGTACCTGTTGTAGTTGCAAATGTCACTATCTTAACGGACTTTGTTATTCTTGATATTCTCGAGGACGATAGTATATCTATTATCCTTGCTAGACCTTTTCTTAATACTGTAGGGGCTGTTATTGATTGCAACAAAGGCAATGTCACTTTTCATGTTAATGGTAATGAGCATACGGTACACTTTCCGAGGAAACAATCTCAAGTTCATAGTATCAATTCTATTGGAAAAGTTCCAACTATTATTATTAGAGGTTTTGAATTTCCTCTCCCTACTGTCAAGAAAAAGTATGATATTCTTATCGTTGGGGATTTTCATATCCCCATTGATGTAACTTAGTGTTATTCGAAATTTCTCCGGTTCCGTGTTATTCGGAATGAGTTTGTTGACAAGACTTGATCAACCTTGTTAGTGGATTCATTTTGATGATCACGAGATGGATGAAACTAGAAGGCACAACCTTCTATACCCACTTTTTACTTTCTGTTATTTAGAATAAATAAAGCAAAAATAGTATTATCCGTCTGTTTTCTGAATTATCCGTGCATTAAAAAATAGTCCGAAAATAAAAGTGCTCCAAATGCCCTGCAAATTTAGTATGATTTTTTCTGGAATATTTGAGGATTTTAGGCACTGAAAACACTGCAGGAGGGGCAAGCACCAGGCCACGAGATGACGAGAGTGGAGGGCGCCCCCCCCCTATAGGGCGCGCCCCCCTGTCTCGTGGGCCCCTGGTGGCCCCCCGCCACTTATGCCAGCACCCACACACTTCATCTTCTACCCAAAAAATCCCCATCCAGCTCAAGCACGAGTTCTAGCTCGTTTTGCTGCGATTTTCGATCTCCTTGCTCAAAGATCCATTCACAAAACTGCTTTGGGAGATTGTTGCTTGGTATGTGACTCCTCCATTGGTCCAATTAGTTTTTGTTCTAGTGCTTTATTCATTGCAAATTTTTGCTGCATAGGTGTCCATGTTCTTCAGCTTGCATGTTAAATTTATGACGTCCCAAGCAATTCCAATGCATGATATAGGCTCTAGGCACTTGTAGGAGTAGTTGCTACCAATCTTGTCTAGTTTTATTCACTTTTATTTTGAAGTTACTAAAATTTCAGAATTTTTTTTAGAAAATTTTAAGGAGGTTTTTGAAGGGCTCTTCTAGCCAAAGCTCTCAGGAAAAACAAGCCAAAGAGAAGGGAAAAGCCAAGTATAATCTCCCTCGCTTAGCGGAAGTACGGTCGTGTGAATGGCCATGTGAGGATTTCTTGAAAGAAGCGAGAATTCATGAAGATTTTTATGCTTTGATCGAGACTGCATGCCTCACCGGTTTCATCAACGACCGGATCGATCAGTATCTCTTACTCACCAATACTTTCATGCAGAACTTTTATTATTATCCTAAGAAGTCACCGCGTGCAGTATCATTTCATTTATATGATGAATTCAAAGAAATGTCTTTACGTAATTTCTGCGCGGTGTGTAGGATACCCTATGAGGGAGAATTAGAGAAACCCCATCGTGAAGATGTGGGTGGCTTTGTTAATACAATAGTTGTAGAGGAGCCAAAGAAGGGCTCCGAGGCAAAAGTCTCTAGCATACACTTTCATGTTTTACGCTACTTTGCCATATTTGCTAGTAGATGCTTGATTGGTCATGGAAATAGTGGAAACTTGAGTGTTCCTGATATTATCATTCTTCAACATGCCTTGCTTGGAGATAATACTTTTAGTATGGGTGCCGTCGTTGCTAAATAGCTAGCCCTGAATCGTACAAAAGGCCCCATATTTGGAGGTATCTATGATGCACGTTTTGCTAAATATTTTCAGATACCCATTAGGAACCATGAGAAGGAGGAGATAAAATTGCCTCCTCACATTTTAGATTACAAGAGCATGGTAGCACACAAGTTTATTGTTGACAATGAAGATAAGATGCTCTTGTATAAACTTAGATTTACTAAGAAGCACATTGAGATTATTATTTTGCCTGCGCCTCTGTTGTTTAATTTGCTTGCAGAAAATTTTCTTGTCACACCAGAAGCGGTGAACAATCATCGAGCCCAAGCGTTTACTCCAGAACCTGAATCTGAGCCAGAACCTGAGCTGGACCCTTATCGTGCATCATCTGTCCAGTGGGATCCGGAGATGACCAGCCAGTGGTATCCTGGTTATACCTCCCATTACACCGGGGAGAGTAGCGGCGGTCCTTGGTATTAGACCAACTTAGGCCAAAAGCCTAAGCTTGGGGGAGTACGTATTTCTCACCGACTTTACATTCATGTTCACACACTAGTCGTCGGTGCTCATACTCTTTCATTGTATTATCCATGTTAGTTTAATTTTCTTTTTCTAGTTTTCTTCTTGTGTGTTTGATAAACTTTAAGAAAAAACCCAAAAAATTAGTTAGTTTAAAATTCTATGCTTGTAGTAGAAATTAAAATGAAATCCCAAAAAGATTTCTAGTTCTTCTTCTTACTTGTTGGGAGCTTTCCCGTGTAAATAGTTTTATTTTCTTTTCTTTCTTTTGGGGGTCGAGAAGACTATATTGAAAATGCTTAGTGGCTCTTATATGGATGATTGTTTATTTAACTTAGAGCCCATATTGCCTTGTCTTCTCTTTTGAGTTGAATGCTTGCAGATTCCAGCTTAGTCCAATGCACGTGCACTATTATTATTATACACATCGTTCGGTTGTGCAAGTGAAAGGCAATAATGACGATATATGATGAACTTATTGAGATGAGAAAAGCTGGTACGAACTCGACCTCTCTTGTTTTTGTAAATATGATGAGTTCATCGTTTCTGATTCAGCTTATTATGAAGTAAACATATTTGCAATGACATTTAGAGATTATAGTTGTTTGTGCCATGCTTGATTAGCTATGAGTTACAATGGTTTACCTTGCGTGCCAACATGCTATTAGAATGGTTATGATGTGGTATGATGGGATGGTATCCTCCTTTGAATGAATTGAGTGACTCGACTTGGCACATGTTCACGCATGTAGTTGAATCAAATCAACATAGCCTTCATGATATTTATGTTCATGGTGGATTATATCCTACTCATGCTTGTATCCGGTGTGAATTAATTTCAATGCATGTTTATGACTGTTGTCACTCTCTCAATTGGTCGCTTCCCAGTCTTTTGCTAGCCTTCACCTGTACTAAGCGGAAATACTGCTTGTGCATCCAAACTCCATAAACCCCAAAGTTGTTCCATATGAGTCCATTATACCTTCCTATATGCGGTTTTATCTGCCGTTCCAAGTAAATTTGTATGTGCCAAACTCCAAACCTTCAAATGAAATTCTGTTTTGTATGCTCGAGCAGCTCATGTTACAACTAGGGCTGCCTATATCTTCCATGCTAGGTGGGTTATTCTCAAGAGGAGTGGACTCCGCTCCTCATTCATGAGAAAGGGCCGGTAACCGGGATGCCCAGTCCCATGATGCAAAAAGATCAAAGCAAATCAAAATAATTAAACAAAACTCCCCCAGGGCTGTTGTTAGTTGGAGGCACTCGTTGTTTCGAGCAAGCCATGGATTGATGCCTGTTGGTGGTTGGGGGAGTATAAACCTTTAACATTCTGTTTGGGAACTGCCTGTAATGCATGTAGTATGGAAGATACATCCATCTCATAGTTGTTGCGTTGACAGTGAAAGTATGCCGCTCAAAATGTTATTCAATCTCTATTTTAAAATCGAGCTCTGGCACCTCTACAAATCCCTACTTCCCTCTACGAAGGGCCTATCTATTTACTTTTATGTTGAGTCATCACCCTTCTTATTGAAAAGCACCCGCTGGAGAGCACACTGTCATTTGCATTCATTACTATTGGTTTATATTGGGTATGACTTGACTGGATCTCTTTTACCATGAATTACAATGTTTAGTCAGTCCTTGATCTTTAAAGGTGCTCTGCATTTATGTTTTGCGGTCTCAGAAAGGGCTAGCGAGATACCATTTTGTTATATCATGTTATGATTATTTTGAGAAAGTGTTGTCATTCAAGTTTTATTATTATGGCTCGCTAGCTGATTATGTTATTGATATGAGTAATTGTGAGACCTAAGTGTTATTGTGAGTATGGTTAGTTTATAGTATTTGCTGAAACTTGAATGCTGGCTTTTGATGTTTACAACAACAAGAGCAAACAGAGTTTGTAAAAGTTTTTCTGTATCACTTTCTGTTTATCAACTGAATTGCTTGAGGACAAGCAAAGGTTTAAGCTTGGGGGAGTTGATACGTCTCCAACATATCTACTTTTCCAAACACTTTTGCCCTTGTTTTGGACTCTAACTTGCATGATTTGAATGAAACTAACCCGGACTGACGCTGTTTTCAGCAGAACTGCCATGATGTCGTTTTATGTGTAGAAAAGAAAAGTTCTCGGAATGTCCTGAAAATTCATGGAGGCACTTTTTGGAATTAATAAGAATTTCTGGGCGAAAGAAATACACAAGGGGGCCCAGGGCCTATCCACGAGACAGGGGGCGCCCCCCCCTGTAGGGCGCGCCCCTCTATCTCGTGGACCCCTGGACCTCCACCGACCTCAACTCCAACTCCATATATTCACGTTCGGGGAGAAAAAAATCAGGGAGAAAGTTTCATCGCATTTTACGACACGGAGCCGCCGCCAAGCCCTAATCTCTCTCGGGAGGGCTGATCTGGAGTCCATTCGGGGCTCCGGAGAGGGGAATTCGTCGCCATCGTCATCATCAACCATCCTCCATCACCAATTTCATGATGATCACCGCCGTGCGTGAGTAATTCCATCGTAAGCTTGCTGGACGGTGATGGATTGGATGAGATTTACCATGTAATCAAGTTAGTTTTGTTAGGGTTTGATCCCTAGTATCCACTATGTTCTGAGATTGATATTGCTATGACTTTGCTATGCTTAATGCTTGCCACTAGGGCCCGAGTGCCATGATTTCAGATCTGAACCTATTATGTTTTCATGAATATATGTGTGTTCTTGATCCTATCTTGCAAGTCTATAGTCACCTATTATGTGTTATGATCCGACAACCCCGAAGTGACAATAATCGGGATACTTCTTGGTGATGACCGTAGTTTGAGGAGTTCATATATTCACTATGTGCTAATGCTTTGTTCCGGTTCTCTATTAAAAGGAGGCCTTAATATCCCTTAGTTTCCTAGGACCCCGCTACCACAGGAGGGTAGGACAAAAGATGTCATGCAAGTTCTTTTCCATAAGCACGTATGACTATTTACGCAATACATTCCTACATTACATTGATGAACTGGAGCTAGTTCTGTGTCACCCTATGTTATAGTTATTACATGAGGAATCGCATCCGGCATAATTATCCATCACTGATCCATTCCCTACGAGCTTTTCATATATTGTTCTTCGCTTATTTACTTTTCCGTTGCTACTGTTACAACTACTACAAAAACCCAAAAACATTTATCTTTACTTTTGCTACTGTTACCTTTATTATCATACTACTTTGCTACTAAATACTTTGCTGCAGATACTAAGTTATCCAGGTGTGGTTGAATTGACAACTCAACTGCTAATACTCAAGAATATTCTTTAGCTCCCCTTGTGTCGAATCAATAAATTTGGGTTGAATACTTTACCCTCGATAGTTGTTGCGATCCCCTACACTTGTGGGTTATCAAATGACAAACAAGTTGTCACTCCCGGGAAGAAGCCCAAGTCTGGACCCAAGCCTAAAACTGAGTGCTTCTACTGCAAAGGGACTGGTCACTAGAAGCGGAACTGCCCCAAGTATTTGGCGGATAAGAAGGATGGCAAAGTGAACACAGGTATATGTGATATGCATGTTATTGATGTGTACCTTACTAATGCTCGTAGTAGCGCCTGGGTATTTGATACTGGTTCTGTTGCTCATATTTGCAACTCGAAACATGGGCTACGGATTAAACAAAGATTGGCTAAGGATGAGGTGACAATGCGCGTCGGGAATGGTTCCAAGGTCGATGTGATCGCTGTCGGCACGCTACCTCTATATCTACCTTTGGGATTAGTTTTAGACCTAAATAATTGTTATTTGGTGCTAGCGTTGAGCATGAACATCATATCTGGATCTTAATTGGTGCGAGACGGTTATTCATTTAAATCAGAGAATAAAGGTTGTTCTATTTATATGAGTAATATCTTTTATGGTCATGCACCCTTGAAGAGTGGTCTATTTTTTGTTGAATATCGATCGTGGTGATATACATATTCATAATATTAATGCCAAAAGATGCAAAACTGATAATGATAGTGCAACATATTTGTGGAACTGCCGTTTAGGTCATATTGGTGTAAAGCGCATGGAGAAACTCCATGCGGATGGACTTTTGGAATCACTTGATTATGAATCATTTGATGCTTGTGAACCATGCCTCATGGGCAAGATGACTAATACTCCATTCTCCAGAACAATGGAGTGAGCAACTGACTTATTGGAAATAATACATACCGATGTATGTGGTCCGATGAGTGTTGAGGCTCGCGGCGGGTATCGTTATTTTCTGACCTTCATAGATGATTTGAGCAGATATGGGTATATCTACTTAATGAAACATAAGTTTGAAACATTTGAAAAGTTCAAAGAATTTCAGAGTGAAGTGGAGAATCATCGTAACAAGGAAAAAAAGTTTCTATGATCTGATCGCGGAGGCGAATATTTGAGTTATGAGTTTGGCCTTCATTTAAAACAATGTGGAATAGTTTCACAACTCACGCCACCTAGAACATCACAGCAAAACGGTGTGTCCGAACGTCGTAACCGTACTTTATTAGATATGATGCGATCTATGATGTCTCTTACCGATTTACCAATATCGTTTTGGGGTTATGCATTAGAGACAGCTGCATTCACTTTAAGTAGGGCACCATCTAAATCCGTTGAGACGACACCGTATGAACTGTGGTTTGGCAAGAAACCTAAGTTGTCGTTTCTTAAAGTTTGGGGTTGTGATGCTTTTTTGAAAAAGCTTCAACCTGATAAGCTCGAACCCAAATCAAAGAAGTGCGTCTTCATAGGATACCCAAAAGAAACTGTTGGGTACACCTTCTATCACAGATCCGAAGGCAAGATCTTTGTTGCTAAGAATGGATCCTTTCTAGAGAAGGAGTTTCTCTCGAAAGAAGTGAGTGGGAGGAAAGTAGAACTTGATGAGGTAATTGTACCTTCTCTTGAATTGGAAAGTAGCTCATAACAGAAAACCGTTCCCGTGATGCCTACACGAACTAGTTAGGAAGCTAATGATAATGATCATGAAACTTTGGATCAAGTTGCTACCAAACCTCGTAGGTTAACCAGAGCAAGTTCCACACCAGAGTGGTACGGTAACCCATTTCTGGAAGTCATGTTACTAGACCATGACGAACCTACGAACTATGAGGAAGCGGTGATGAGCCAAAATTCTGCAAAATGGCTTGAGACCATAAAATCTGAGATGGGATCCATGTATGAGAACAAAGTATGGACTTTGGTGGACTTGCTCGATGATCGACAAGCCATAGAGAATAAATGGATCTTCTTGAAGAAGATTGACGCCGATGGTAATGTTACTGTCTACAAAGGTTGACTTATCACGAAAGGTCTTTGACAAGTTCAAGGAGTTGACTACGATGAGACCTTCTCACCCGTAGCGATGCTTAAGTCTGTCTGAATCATGTTAGCAATTGCCGCATTTTATGATTATGAAATCTGGCAAATGGACGTTAGAACTACATTCCGTAATGGATTTCTTAAAGAAGAGTTGTATATGATGCAACCAAAAGGTTTTGTCGATCCTAAAGGTGCTAACAAAGTGTGCAAGCTCCAGCGATCCATTTATGGATTGGTGCAAGCATCTCGGAGTTGGAATATATGCTTTGATGAGGTGATCAAATCATATGGTTTTATACAGACTTTTGGAGAAGCATGTATTTACAAGAAAGTGAGTGGGAGCTCTGTAGCATTTCTAATATTATATGTGGATGACATATTGTTGATTGGAAATGGTATAGAATTTCTGGATAGCATAAAAGGATACTTGAATAAAAGTTTTTCAATGACAGACCTCGATGAAGCTACTTATATATTGGGCATCAAGATCTATAGAGATAGATCAAAACGCTTAATTGGACTTTCACAAAGCACATACCTTGATAAAGTTTTGAAGAAGTTCAAAATGGATCAGTCAAAGAAATGGTTCTTTCCTGTGTTACAAGGTGTGAAGTTGAATCAGACTCAATGCCCGACCACTGCGGAAGATAGAGAGAAAATGAAAGTCATTCCCTATGCCTCAGCCATAGGTTCTATCATGTATGCTATGTTGTGTACCAGACCTGATGTGTGCCATGCTATAAGTCTAGCAGGGAGGTACCAAAGTAATCCAGGAGTGGATCACTAGACAGCGGGCAAGAACATCCTGAAGTACCTGAAAAGGACTAAGGATGTGTTTCTCGTTTATGGATGACAAAGAGCTCGTCGTAAATGGTTACGTCGATGCTAGCTTTGACACTGATCCGGATGACTCTAAGTCACAAACCGGATACATATTTATATTGAATGGTGGACCTGGCAGTTGGTGCAGTTCCAAGCAAAGCATCATGGCGGGATCTACGTGTGAAGCAGAGTACATAGCTGCTTCGGAAGCAGCGAATGAAGGAATCTGGATGAAGGAGTTCATATCCGATCTAGGTGTAATACCTAGTGCATCGGGTCCAATGAAAATATTTTGTGACAATACTGGAGCAATTGCCTTGGCAAAGGATTCCAGATTCCACAAAATAACCAAACACATAAAGAGATGGTTCAACTCCATCCATGATCAAGTCAAGGAGGGAGACTTAAAGATTTGCAAAATACATACAGATCTTAATGTGGCAGACCCATTGACTAAGCCTCTTCCACGAGCAAAACATGATCTGCACCAAGATTCCATGGGTGTTAGAATCATTAGATTGTAATCTAGATTATTGACTCTAGTGCAAGTGGGAGACTGAGGGAAATATGCTCTAGAGGCAATAATAAATTTGTTATTTGTATTTCCTTATATCGTGATAAATGTCTATTATTCATGCTATAATTGTATTAACCGGGAAATTGATACATGTGTGGATACATGGACAAAACACAGTGTCCCTAGTAAACCTCTACTAGACTAGCTCGTTAATCAGAGATGGTTAAGTTTCCTAACCATAGACATGTGTTGTCATTTGATGAATGGGATCATATCATTAGGAGAATGATGTGATGGACAAAACCCATCCGTTAACTTAGCATAATGATCATTAAGTTTTATTGTTATTGCTTTCTTCATGACTTATACATATTCCTTTGACTATGAGATTATGTAACTCCCGGATACCAGAGGAATGCCTTGTGCACTATCAAACATCACAACATAACTGGGTGATTATAAAGATGCTCTATAAGTATCTCTGAAGGTGTTTTGTTGGGTTGGCATAGATTGAGATTAGATTTGTCACTCCGAGTATCGGAGAGGTATCTTTGGGCCCTCTCGGTAATGCACATCATAATAAGCCTTGCAAGCAATGTGACTAATAAGTTAGTTGCAGGATGATGCATTATGGAACGAGTAAAGAGACTTGTCGATAACGAGATTGAACTAGGTATGGAGATACCGACAATCGAATCTCGGGCAAGTAACATATCAATGACAAAGGGAATAACGTATGTTGTCATAGCAGCTCGACCAATAAAGATCTTCATAGAATATGTGGGAGCCAATATGAGCATCCAGGTTCTGCTATTAGCTATTGACCGGAGAGGAGTCTCGGTCATGTCTACATAGTTCTCGAACCCGTAGGGTCCGCATGCTTAACGTTCGATGACGATTTGTATTATGAGTTATGTGATCTGGTGACTGAATGTTGTTCAGAGTCTCGGATGAGATCACTGACATGACGGGGAGTCTCAAAATGGTTGAGAGGTAAAGAGTGATATATTGGATGATAGTATTTAGACACTGGAAGTGTTCCTAAATGTATTGGGTACATATATATCAGAGTACCGGGGGGTTATTGGAAACCCCCGGGGGGAGATATGGGCCATATGGGCCTTAGAAGGAAGCACACCAGCCCACATAGGGCTGGCGCCCCCTTCCAAGGAAGGAGGCCGAATTGGATTAGGAGGAGGGGGCGGCGCCCCCCTCTTTCCTTCTCCCCCCTCTCTTCCCTTCCCCCCCTTCCGGTAAAAGGAAAGGGGGCAGGCCGACTTGGACTAGGAGCCCAAGTAGGATTCCTCCTACTTGGGTGGGCCTAGGGCTGCCTCTCTCCCCCTCCCTCCTTTATATACATGGGAAGGGGGCGCCTAGAACACACATCAAACATTGTTAGCCATGTGCGGTGTCGTGGTACTAAATCTGACAGTAAGAGTAGGGGGGTACATATGAGGAGGCAAGGCCCTAGCTACGACGAGGTTGTACACACGAGTTTACGAGTTCAGGCCCCTCTCGGAGGAGGTAAAAGCCCTATGTCTCAGTGCCCTAAGGCGGTCAACTGGAATATGAGTGTATGTGTTACAGAGAGTGCGAACCCTTGTACAAGAGGAGGGGGTGGCTTATATAGAGTGCGCCAGGACCCCAGCTGAGGGAGTCCTGGACTAGGGGGTGTCCGGATAGCCGAACTATCATCTTTGGCCGGACTCCTAGACTATGAAGATACAAGATTGAAGACTTCGTCCCGTGTCCGGATGGGACTTTCCTTGGCGTGGAAGGCAAGCTTGGCGATCGGATATGAAGATCTCCTACCATTGTAACCGACTCTGTGTAACCCTAGCCCTCTCCGGTGTCTATATAAACCGGAGGGTTTTAGTCCGTAGGACGAACAACAATCATACCATAGTCTAGCTTCTAGGGTTTAGCCTCTCTGATCTCGTGGTAGATCTACTCTTGTACTACCCATATCATCAATATTAATCAAGCAGGAGTAGGGTTTTACCTCCACCGAGAGGGCCCGAACCTGGGTAAAAACATCGTGTCCCTTGTCTCCTGTTACCATCCGCCTAGACACACAGTTCGGGACCCCCTACCCGAGATCCGCCGGTTTTGACGCCGACATTGGTGCTTTCATTGAGAGTTCCTCTCTGTCGTCACCTTTAGGCCCGATGGCTCCTTCAATTATCAACAATGATGCGGTCCAGGGTGAGACTTTTCTCCCCGGACAGATCTTCGTATTCGGCGGCTTTGCACTGCGGGCCAACTCGCTTGGCCATCTGGAGCAGATTGAAAGCTACGCCCCTGGCCATCAGGTCAGATTTGGAAGTTTGAACTATACGGCTGACGTCCGCGGAGACTTTATCTTCGACGGGTTCGAGCCACAGCCAAGCGCGCCACACTGTCACGATGAGCATGATCTAGCTCTGCTGCCGGACAGTGCCCTGGAGGCTGCACAAGTGTCCGCTCCGACCCTTAGCTCGGAGCCGACTGCGCCAATCGAGGACGGGTGGCTGGACACCACCTCGGGGGCTGCTACCTCTATGGTGATAGAGCCGAATACCAACCCTGTCCTTTGTGAAGCTCGTGACTCCAAGGTGCCGGACTCCTCTCCGGACTCCGAACCTCCCGTGCCCCGGCCAATCAAATCCGATGGGGCGCCGGTTATGGAGTTCACTGCCGCGGACATCTTTCAGCATTCGCCCTTTGGCGACATCCTAAATTCACTAAAGTCTCTCTCTTTATCAGGAGAGCCCTGGCCGGACTATGATCAGGAAGGTTGGGATGCGGACGACGAAGAAATTCAACGCCCACCCACCACCCACTTTGTAGCCACTGTCGATGATTTAACCGACATGCTCGACTTTGACTCCGAAGACATCGACGGTATGGACGACGATGTCGGAGACAACCAAGAACCAGCGCCTACAGGGTACTGGAAGGCCACCTCAACTCACGACATATATATGGTGGATACACCTAAAGGAAGCGATAACGGGGAACAGCGGGACGCTGTGAAGGATAATTCCCTCGAAAAGCAGTCAAAACGGCGACGTAAGCGCCGCTCAAAGTCCCGCCTCGACAAAGACAGCACCCATACAGACCCAGCCATAGAGCAGGGCGAACCGGTGGACGACGAACATGCCCTTGAGCAACCATCCGAACAGGATAACTTGGATAAACAATCCGTCCCCGGCGAAGATAATAGTCCGGACGATCTCACGCCGGACACATCGTTGGAGTAGAAGAACCTCCACAAAAGGCTCGTCGCCACTGCACGTAGTCTGAAGAAGCAGAAGCGGAAGCTCAAAACAGCAGAAGACGCACTCAGAATGAGAAGGAGCAAAGTACTCAAGACCGCAGACAAATACGACGATAGTCACCAAACAAAGAGCTACCCGAAGCGCAAACTACTGCCCGAATTTGACGAGGAGGTCGTAGAGCCCCCACAATCAAAGAACAAAGAGGCCGCCCGGTCGGATAGATGACCACACGGCAAACATAGAGCGGCAAGCGGCACTGCACACAAGCCGGCACGGGATCCGCATAAGGATCCGCACCAAAAGGATGGCCCGGTCAGGTCTATCTATGGGCCAAGAAAGCAAGCTCTAGAAAGCAATACAACACGCGAGTATTCGAACATCACGGCACACCCAAATACAGGGGCGCCGCACACCCCCTATGTTTCACCGATGAGGTGCTGGAACATGAATTTCCAGCGGGATTCAAGCCCGTAAACATAGAGGTATACGACGGAACAACAGACCCTGGAGTTTGGATTGAGGATTACATCCTGCACATACAAATGGCTAGAGGAGATGACCTCCACGCCATAAAATACTTACCCCTCAAGCTCAAAGGGCCAGCCCGGCATTGGCTCAAAAGCCTCCCAGAAAATACCATTGGAAGTTGGGAAGAGCTCGAGGATGCGTTTCGGGCACATTTTCAGGGGACTTATGTCCGCCCTCTGAATGCAGACGATTTAAGTCACATAACTCAATAGCCCGGAGAGTCAGCCCGTAAATTCTGGAACATGTTCCTCACCAAAAAGAACCAAATAGTCGACTGTCCGGACGCCGAAGCTTTAGCAGCTTTCAAACATAACATCCGAGACGAATGGCTCGCCAGACACCCCGGCCAGGAAAAGCCAAGAACAATGGCCGCACTAACAAGCCTCATGACCCGCTTTTGCGCGGGAGAGGATAGCTGGCTGGCAAGATGCAGCACCAGTGACCCAAGTACATCCGAGGTCAGGGATGGAAATGGGAAACCACGACGCAGCAAGGACCAGCGCCGGACCAAGGGAAACATTCCGAAGAGCACGACAGTCAACACCGGATTCAAAAGCTCTCGGCAGAACAACAAAAAACTGCCTCTTAAGGACAACAGCGACGAGCTATCCAACCTAAACAAAATCTTGGACAAGATATGCCAAATCCACAGTACTCCCGGGAAGCCTACAAACCATACCCACAGAGATTGTTGGGTCTTCAAACAGTCCGGCCGACTAAACGCCGAACACAAGGGGCTCGACACACCAAGTGAGGACGATGACAAACCCCACAAGCAGAGCACCGGAAAACAAAAGAATTTCCCACAAGAGATCAAAACAGTAAACTCACTTCAAGTGACAACAGGGAAAAATAGAGCGGCGCCCATTGAAATACGCGCCGCACGGTCCACCCCAGCGGAGTCCCGACACTGGATGACAAAACCAATCACTTCCGACCATCAGGATTACTCTGGAAGTATCTGGAACGCAGGATGGACTGCTTTGATATTAGATCCTATAATCGACGGACTACAATTTACACAAGTCCTAATGGACGGCGACAGTGATCTAAACCTGCTATATCAGGACACAATCCGCAGAATGGGGATAGACCCAACCAAAATTCACCATAGCAACACTTCCTTTAAAGGAGTGATGCCAGGCCCATATGCCCATTGTACGGGCTCTCTACCACTAGAAGTTGTGTTCGGCTCATCCGACAACTTCCGTCGCGAAAAGTTAGTCTTCCACATCGCCCCATTTAAAAGTAGCTATCAAGCACTATTGGGACGCAAAGCTTTCGCCCGCTTTAACGCAATACCGCATTACGCATCTCTTACACTTAAAATGCCCGGTCCACGCGGCATTATCTCATTAAAGGGAAACTTCGAGTGTTCCTCAAATACGAAAGAACGTGAGACTGCCTTGACAGCCACACACTAATCCGGCTTTGCTGATCAAAGCACCTAAACAGGTCATTCAGACCCCGGACACGGTTAGGCGAGTCCGGTATAAATAAACAAGGGGCTTACTAGCCGCGTACCCCCTTACAAGGGGCTCCACGCATGTACAACAAGAGACAATAAAGCTCAATTTTATTCATTTTTTGAATCATACTCTGTTTATTTTAAAATACATTTTTCGCACGATCTTTTTTTTTCAACTAAGTTCTTCTCTTTTACAGATGAACACCGTGCTACACCGGTCCAAGATACGGCACAATGGAGACACAGGCGCAGACGTGCAGTAGGGACCCGTTGCAAGGATTCTTTTCAGATTAAGACCCTGCGTAAACCTTTTTTACTGTCTCCTATTGATACACATCCCCCGGTTTCTTGCTATAACCGAGGAGGAGGCTGGCGTTTTGGCATCGGCCGCGTCAGAAATTCTTGCGCGTACCTGGACACTAGGGGCTTAGGGCATTGTTCCGCCCGTTTTCATAAAGACCAAATACCTTAGGGAGTGTTCGGCGTCTCGAGTTAGGCCTTATATGCATCAGCTCCGAATCATGTCTTTGGTCAAATGTTGGGTTTGGCCGGCTCCTGTGTTTTGCTGCCTTACGTTCCGCTCTATTGGCTAACGCGGCACCAGGAGAACTACTGCGATTGTGCCCCGGTTCGGCCGGGTGAGCACCTCAGTAGAGAAAGCCGAAAACTGACTGTCATGATATAGCGTGAGACTGGCCAACCACTCGATGACCCACCGGAATGTTTAGAATTCCTCCGCATTAACGAAGGACCGTTTCCCGGTCAGGCACATACGCGCCCCAAATTCGGTAGAGCGCGGTGCCCCTAGGGGCTATATAGTAGCCCCACCATCGAACTCCTATGGCTAAGTGAAAGTGATAAAGCATTATAGTCCGGTTGCCTAGTTTGCTACGCTATCACCTCCTTCACAGGACCAAGACGTTGGATTAAGTGTGAAAATGCGCTTTTTTGCAAACACCCACGCACATAGGCTGAAGCCGAAGACTGCCATCTTTCAGGTTATATACACATATACATTAACGGCCGCACAGGAGGTATTTCAATACTTGAATGCACAAGTATAAAAAGCCTTTATATTACATTGAAACATCGTTTCACAAATCATACATGTCATTAGAACATAATATCCTTCGAGCACTGCATCTCTATTAAACAAGCGCCCGACAGGACTTCCTCAAAATAGTGCTCAGCAGGTACTCGACTTCTGTCCGAATCCTGGGATGCAACGTCGGTGGCCTTCATCTCCGCCCAGCATGTCTTGACACGGGCAAGAGCCATCCGCGCACCCTCTATGCATGCTGACCGCTTCATTGCACCAATATGCGGCACCGCACCAAGGAACTGCTGCACCAAGCCAAAATAACTCTTCGGCTCAGGCCTGCCCGGCCACAAATGAGTCACGACATCCTTCATGGCTAGTCCGGACAACCTATTCATCTCAGCCCATTCGGCCAAACGATCGGTCAATGGAAGCGGACGCTCTGGACTATGGAACTGCGACCAAAAAAGCTCTTTCATTCTGTGATCCTTCTGGCCCCGGAAGTGTGCGACCGCGTCTGCGGCACTCGCCGCCAAATCCAGATAAGCATCCTCCACACCCCAAAGTGGCCCAACTGAGCATACTTAGGATCCGTAAATTTCCTCTGCAGCAGAAAAGGCTTTCCAGCCGTAATATCTTCGGCCTGACGAAGCTCCTCTTTCATAGCTCTCATCGCAGAGCGAGCATCCTTGGCTTCAACGGTGGCCTTCTTCAGGTCCTCTTGCTCCGCTCGACGTTCTTTTTCAAGAAACTCGCAGCGGTCGGTAGCATTCTTCAACTTCCCGGCCATCTCGGCCATTTCCTCCCTGCTTCGGCAGTGAGCAGCCTGTTCGGCTTTTAGCTCTTCGGCCGCCCTCAAGGCAGCCGCATCACTTTTCCTGGCTTGCTCCTTGACTCGGGCTAGCTCCGCCCGAAGGTTCTCCATAGCAGCGGCACCATCTGCACAAAGCATACATGTTGTAAGGCATGGGCATCAAGCTCCCTTACCAGGTGTCCGCGGAGAACTTGCATACCTTGTGACTCGTCAAGCCGCTTATTGACAAGCGCGATATCCACATCAGCCACGTCAAGTTGCCGCTTCAGTTCGGCAAATTGATCAGTCTGGCTGGCCACCGGACGCTCCGCCACCTATATAGGAAAGGCGACATCTTACAACTGAGATTATGATCCTCGGCGCGCTGTCACTTTTGACAACGTACCGAGTCTCAGGGGCTACTATCTATACAGGGTGCATTCTATATGCAAAACTGTCACAAGGTACACCATTTTTGCGTACCTCAAACCCCGTCAGTAAACATCTGACGGCTTCATGCAATCCGCTCTCAGCGGATGAAATCCTTTCAATCACTGCACCCATTAATGCACGGTGATCTTCTGAGATAGACGCTCACCCGAGCACATCCTTCAGCTCCTCCGACCGTACACTAGCTGGTGCCGGACCTTCCGGCCCCGCCGGACTCGGGGAAACCCTCCGCGACGACACCTCAGAGTCGTCCGCCCCGCATGGACGGTGCGGCAGATGGAGGCGTTTCGCTCTCCATCATCTCCGGACGAAGATCCCCCGAAGATGAGCTCTGCTGAGAAGGGCTGAGATCCGAACTACAAGGTAAAATTTCAGTCATCTTCCGAAATAAAAACAGGGACGTTCCTTATTACAAAACTCCCCTTTCTACTTACGGCTTGCTGGAGGGCTGATTCCCTTGGTGAAATAATGCGGCCGGGGCTTCTCATGGCGCAGGACCCTCTGGTGAAGATTTCTTCCCCCGCTTTGAGGCCTTGGCCTCCGGATCTTCAGAAGCGGTCCTCTTCTCCCCCTAGAGGGAGGGACTCTTGATCCCCCCTATCTTGAAAGCCTCCTTCGCGGAGGCAGTAGCCTCCCTGTTCCCCCCTTCGCCCTCTTCCAAAGGCGCAACCTCCAGCATCTTGGTTAACACAGGATCCGGCGTGGTCTCGGGGAGAGGGGCCGGACACCTTATTAATTTTGCTTTCGCTATCCACTCCTGTTCAAAGGACAGCTCTTTAAAGGGCAAGTTTATGATAAATGTACGGATAGCGTGTCCGGGCACAGGACTACTTACTTGAGTATCCGGGCGATTGCAGCTCAGACCTGCGTCCTCGGTCAAGTCCGGACACATCTCTTGTGATCCGAAGAACAGTTTATACATCTCCACGGGCGTTGCGCCCATGAAGTGTTGGAGAGCTCGTGGTCCCTCCGGATTAAATTCCCACAAGCGGAGGGGGCGACGTTTGTAGGGCAGAAGGCGCCGAATCAGCATAACCTGTGCCACTACGACCAGATTGATCTCTCTCTTGGAGGTCTCGAATACGGCCCTGCAGCAGAGGAACGTCCTTGGACGGTCCCCAGTCGAGCCCTTTGTTGACCCATGACGCCAGCCGCTGTGGAGGACCCGAGCGGAAGGCAGGTGGCACTACCCATTTGGTGCCCCTGGGAGCGGTGATGTAAAACCACTCCTGTTGCCACAAAACAAGCTCCTCTTGAAAAGAGCCCTCGGGCCATGGAGCATCAACATTTTTGCTTATAACAACCCCTCCGCACTCTGTCTGCTGCCCCTTGATCATCTTCGACTCCACTTTGAGGGTCTTGAGCCACAATCCGAAGTGAGGGGTAATGCGAAGGAAGGCTTTGCATACGACAATGAACGACGAGATGTGGAGGATGGACTCCGGATCCAAGTCATGGAATTCCAGTCCATAATAAAACATGAGCCCCCTCACGAAGGGGTCCGTCGGGAAGCCTAAACCCCGAAGGAAGTGAGACACGAACACCACGCTCTCAACAGGCTCGGGAGTAGGAATACCTGCCCTTGGGCAGGCAGCTTATGCGAAATTTCACCGGTTAGATACCTGGTGTCTCTCAGCTTTAGCACGTCTTCTTCCGTGACGGAAGAAGGCATCCACCGACCTTGCAGGTCGGAGCTGGACATTGTCGAAGGTCCGAAGCGCCTGAATCTGGAGCTTTGGGTGTTGGAACTCGAGGCGAGGGGCGGATTCGATTGAGATTGAAAGAAAGGAGCAGGCCTTGGTCTCGTTATAAAGAGTATAAAGAGGTTGAATACCAAGAGCCCTCCCCGTGGCCGTTTGGGACTCGCCTTCGATAGAGGGGGCATGCCAACGGGCACGGTTGGGTTACCCACGCCCGTATTGATGAGAATCCCGGAATAAGGGGACACGATCCTCTGCTTTGACAAGACGTGCCAAGGAAACCGCTTCGCTAAACGCGCTGAGGTGGAACAGTAAAAATGATTCGAATAAAGGCCTGGCCATGGTGTGATGTCACGCCACGGAATGCGTCAGCAGATTGAACTTGTGTAAATATTTATGTGGAATTTATTTTGCAGAGCCGGACACTATCCTGGTGTTCAAAATCTTCTATGAAGTATTCGGAGGAGGAACCCGCCTTGCAATGCCGAAGACAATATGCGCGCTGGACTCATCGTCATTGAAGCCTGGTTCAGGGGCTACTGAGGGAGTCCTGGACTAGGGGGTGTCCGGATAGCCAAACTATCATCTTTGGCCGGACTCCTAGACTATGAAGATACAAGATTGAAGACTTCGTCCCGTGTCCGGATGGGACTTTCCTTGGCGTGGAAGGCAAGCTTGGCGATACGGATATGTAGATCTCCTACCATTGTAACCGACTCTGTGTAACCCTAGCCCTCTCCGGTGTCTATATAAACCGGAGGGTTTTAGTCCGTAGGACGAACAACAATCATACCATAGGCTAGCTTCTAGGGTTTAGCCTCTCTGATCTCGTGGTAGATCTACTCTTGTACTACCCATATCATCAATATTAATCAAGCAGGAGTAGGGTTTTACCTCCACCGAGAGGGCCCGAACCTAGGTAAAAACATCGTGTCCCTTGTCTCCTGTTACCATCCGCCTAGACGCACAGTTCGGGACCCCCTACCCGAGATCCGCCGGTTTTGACACCGACACCAGCCATCCCCCGTTACAGGGTTCAATGTACATTAAGACAAGGCGTTACTGGTAACGCCAGCTATAAAGAGCTATTAATGATCTTTAAGACTACATAGTGAACGTCTGACCGTTGCCATCCTGAGCGACTCTAGGTCTTCTGCACTCTGAGTGGTTTCTTGTGCTTCGTAGGCATTTTTCCTGAGTCTCGGAATCATGCTGAAACTTTAACTTTATTTTAGTCGCCTTGATCGATTCAGAGGTCGTCAAGTGAACTATATTGACAACTTCGAGTGTTGGTATGGTACGAAATCTTCGGCGCAATTGGTTACTCTGCGATTCCTGGATCTCATGGGATTCGAAACTTTGGGGAAGCGCGCGAGACAGAGCACGGCAGTAAATAGGGTGGATAGACAGGGGTGCCTTGATTCTTGCTCCACCTTTTTCGCCACGTATCGGGCGTGCAACTGTTACGAGATTTGACCGGATTGCTTGGGCCCACAAGTCAGCCACTCGGAAGCAGGCCGATGCATTTGCATAGTGCACCTTATTCCCCTTCTTCCTCCTTTGCTTCCCTGCTGCGTCCTCCTCCACTCTTGAAGCCGCTGCTCCGCCCGCGCGCAGTTCGCCGCAATGGGAAAGGACAAGATGGCGGCCCTGGAGCGTGCGAAGAAGGCGACAATGACGGCAAAGGGCAAGAAGACGTGTCGGGGTTCATCGTCGAGGTCTGGATCGCCTCCTGGTTGGATCCAGGGGGACTGGATTCGGTCCATGATCCAGAAAGAAGATTTGGAGGATCTGAGTGCGGGCTTGATTGCTGACGGGTCTTGGAGGTTGCCAGGGAATGAGACCGAGCCTCAGCCGCAGGAGGGTGAGTGCGTCCTCCTCACAACTCATGTTGACCGTGGTTTCACTCTGCCTCTGCATCCTTTTTTCCGAGGTTTCCTGAACTTCTTTGGTGCCCAACTTCATCATTTCTCTCCCAACACTATCACATATCTCATTGCATATGTCTCTTTGTGTGAAAACTTCTTGGGTTGTCGTCCGCATAGGGGTTTATTGAAACACATCTTTAAATGCCATTCCCAAACTGTGAAGAAGGCAAATCCGACTGGCGGAAGGACGCACATGATCCAAATGTGTGGGGGTTTAGGGATTCAGATGAGGGTTAGGAGCACTTTTCCTCCTATGACTCTTCCCGAGTCGGTTAGGGGGTGGTAATAGACCTGGTTCTATTGCCAAGATGTTCTGACCCCTGGTAAGTCGACTGGCCTTCCCCCCTTCACAACGGATCGAGTCCGCCAACCCTCTTCATTGACCATGACTTCAGCAGAGAAAGTAGAGGTGTCCATGCTAGCCGAGCGGGTAGTTCAATAGGTCCGTGACGGTGTGACTGGCATGGTTTTTTTGGAGGTGTTTCTCAATCGACACATCCAGCCCCTCCAAGCTCGCGATCATCCAATGTGGATGTACTCGGGCACCAATGACACCGCTCGAGTCCACCCAGAGGAGGTCGCCGAGGAGACGGTGGCACAGTGGCTGCGGGGCATCACTAGAAACGAAGACAACCCCAGGGGGTCTAGAAGAGTTGTTCCATTCGACGCCGAAAATGAGCCAGACAAGGTCTGACTTTTGTTACCGAGTGTCTTTTCATTCTGATTTGCAACCATCCTTGAATCTGATTGATGCTTGTTTAACTCATTGCCTTGCAGATTTATACTCAGATGTACTCGATGCCAAATGGGGAGCAAGTCCAGGAGGGAACGGAGAGCGCTGATGAGAGTGCCGACTGGCAATCCCTCGACGATGATGAGGAGGACAGTGATGACTCGGACGGTAGTGAAAAGTCGACTCACCACCTTGCTCAGAACACCGATCCAAACAGTCTCAAGACCCTGCAGGTGGGCATACCAAGGCAGCTCCTCCAAGCAAACAAGTGCAAAAACGCACTCGAAATTCATCTCCGGAACCGTCTGAAAAGGCTGCCAAGCAGCCCAAGGTCGTCCCCTCAAAGCCTCGGAAGGCCCTGCCCAAGATCAAGATGGACGTTCCCTTCGCTTCTGCGTAAGTGTTTTGTTTTTCTTTATATTATCGTCGACCCATTCTCCTGCTTGACCGAGTGGGTTCTGAATCTTTCAGTGCTGCGACTTCTGGGACCTCCATGGGCATTGACAAGGATCAAGATGATGAGGAGACTGAAGATGCTGCCACTTCCAAAGCGGGTATAATTCTACAATCTTATGCTCATTTTGTCGGTTGAACTGTCGGTCGATTCAACTCTTATGGTCGAGTCTTGTGCAGCACCACAAGATGTCATTGAACTTCCAGATGAAGACGAAGACGTGCCCCACGAGACCACGGGATGAAAGGCAGGACTTCGAGCAGGAGGGCGCCTGCCAGCAAGGTACCTCAATCGACATCAGCGCCAGAAAAAGTGATCCAGCAATCCGGAGATCCAATTCGGGCTTCTGTTTCTTTTGCTGATCCTGTGTCGACTGATCGTCCTTCGGTGTTGACCGTTCAAGTCCTTGCTCCATCCGTGCAACTCCATGCCTCAGATCCTTTGATTGCTTTGACCGTTCCACCAACTCCGCTCTTTGTTGCCCACCATGTCCCAGAGGACCCGGTGAGCGCTGCTAAGGAAGCTATGCATCAAGAAGGCTTTGTGATGGATCAAATGAAGGTGGTGCATGAGGCTAGCAAGGCTGCCTACGATGCCATCTATGCTCTTCAGACCAATGTCAAGGTGAGTTGATTTCCAACTGATCTTTCAGCTTGATCTTTGCTCTGTTACGATATGGTATTTGGAAACTGCTGCTTTATTATCCATAAGATGTCTGTGGATGAGCGTTTTGAAACCTTTTATGTGCATCTATCATGAGTCTGCACTTTATATCCATTCACCCACTGGGTGCTTTAACTTTTGCTGAATAGTTCTTCCACTCGAGCCGGCCAGGTCGTGTTGAGTGTATCTTTGAATCAGTGGGGGCACGCAGAGTGCACCCACTGGGTGTAGTCCCCGATACCGCCATCGAATGTTTGATTTCGCGGGGGTCTTTATCAAATGTCTCTTTATAGTTCTTTCACTCAGTCGGGACAGATCATGCCGAGTGGGACCCAGACCAGTGGGTGCACGCTGACTGGGTGTATGCTACGTCTTGAGCTTGCGTTGGTTTTCCTTGAAGAGGAAAGGGTGATGCAGCAATAGTAGCGTAAGTATTTCCCTTAGTTTTTGAGAACCAAGGTATCAATCCAGTAGGAGGCTCCTCAAAAGTCCCACGCACCTACACAAACAAACAAAGAACTCGCAACCAACACAATAAAGGGGTTGTCAGTCCCTTCACGGCCACTCGCAAAAGTGAGATCTGATAGAGATAGTATGATAAGATAAATATATTTTTGGTATTTTATAATATAGATTGGAAAAGTAAAGATGCAAATAAAAGTAGATTGAAAGCTTATATGATAAAAGATAGACCCGGGGGCCATAGGTTTCACTAGTGGCTTCTCTCAAGATAGCATAAGTATTACGGTGGGTGAACAAATTAATGTCGAGCAATTGATATAAAAGCGAATAATTATGAGATTATCTAGGCATGATCATGTATATAGGCATCACGTCCGCAACAAGTAGACCGACTCCTGCCTGCATCTACTACTATTACTCCACACATCGACCGCTATCCAGCATGCATCTAGAGTATTAAGTTCATAAGAATAGAGTAACGCATTAAGAAAGATGACATGATGTAGAGGGATAAACTCATGCAATATGATATACACCTCATCTTTTTATCCTCGATGGCAACAATACAATACGTGCCTTGCCGCCCCTGCTGTCACTGGGAAAAGACACCGCAAGATTGAACCCAAAGCTAAGCACTTCTCCCATTGCAAGAAAGATCAATCTAGTAGGCCAAACCAAACTGATAATTCGAAGAGACTTGCAAAGATAACTCAATCATACATAAAAGAATTCAGAGGAGATTCAAATATTTCTCATAGATAAACTTGATCATAAACCCACAATTCATCGGATCTCGACAAACACACCGCAAAAAGAGTTACATCAAATAGATCTCCACAAGAGAGGGGGAGAACATGGTATTGAGATCCAAAAAGAGAGAAGAAGCCATCTAGCTAATAACTATGGACCCGAAGGTCTGTGGTAAACTACTCACAACTCATCGGAGGGGCTATGGTGTTGATGTAGAAGCCCTCCATGGTCGATTCCCCCTTCGGCGGAGTGCCGGCGAAGGCTCCAAGATGGGATCTCGTGGATACAGAAGGTTACATCGGTGGAACTAGGTTTTCGTGGCTTGTTCTGATGTTCTCGGGGTACGTGGATATATATAGGAGGAAGAATTAGGTCGGTGGCCGCCTGAGGGGCCCAGGAGATAGGGGCGCACCCTGTAGGGGTGGGCGCGCCCTCCACCCTCGTGGCCGCCTCGGCTGCCTCTTGACTTGCACTCCAAGTCCTCTGGATCACGTTCGTTCCAAAAATCACGCTCCCGAAGGTTTCATTGCATTTGGGCTCCGTTTGATATTCCTTTTCTTCGAAATACTGAAATAGGCAAAAAAACAGTAATACGACCTGGGCCTCCGGTTAGTAGGTTAGTCCCAAAAATGATATAAATGTGTAAAGTAAAGCCCATAAACATCCAAAACAGGTAATATAATAGCATGGAACAAACAAAAATTATAGATACGTTGGAGACGTATCAAGCATGCCCAAGCCTAATTCCTGCTCGTCCTCGAGTAGGTAAATGATAAAAACAGGATTTTTGATGTGAAATGCTACCTAGTATAATTCTCAATGTAATTTTCTTTATTGTGGCATGAATGTTCAAATCCAAATAAAAGTTCATATTGATATAAGAAATAGTAATACTTCAAGCATACTAATCAAGCAATCATGTCTTCTCAAAATAACATGGCTAAAGAAAGTTATCCCTACAAAATCATATAGTCTGGCTGTTGCTCTATCTTCATCACACAAAGTATTTAATCATGCACAACCCCGATGACAATCCAAGCAATTGTTTCATACTTTAGTAATCTCAAACTTTTTCAACTTTCACGCAATACATGAGCGTGAGCCATGTACATAGCACTATATGTGGAATAGAATGGTGGTTGTGGAGAAGACAAAAAAGGAGAAGATAGTCTCACATCAACTAGGCGTATCAACGGGCTATGGAGATGCCCATTAATAGATATCAATGTGAGTGAGTAGGGATTGCCATGCAACGGATGCACTAGAGCTATAAATGTACGAAAGCTCAACAAAAGAAACTAAGTGGGTGTGCATCCAACTCGCTTGCTCACGAAGACCTAGGGCATTTTGAGGAAGCCCATCATTGGAATATACAAGCCAAGTTCTATAATGAAAAATTCCCACTAGTATATGAAAGTGACAACATAGGAGACTCTCTATCATGAAGATCATGGTGCTACTTTGAAGCACAAGTGTGGTAAAAAGGATAGTAGCATTGTCCCTTCTCTCTTTTTCTCTCATTTTTTCTTTTCTCTTTTTTTTTTCTTTTGGGCCTTTCTTTTTTGGCCTTTGTCTTTTTTTTTCTTTAGTCCGAAGTCTCATCCCGACTTGTGGGGGAATCATAGTCTCCATCATCCTTTTCTCACTGGGACAATGCTCTAATAATGAAGATCATCACACTTTTATTTACTTACAACTCAAGAATTACAACTCAATACTTAGAACAAGATATGACTCTATATGAATGCCTCCGGCGGTGTACCGGGATATGCAATAAATCAAGAGCGACATGTATGAAAATTATGAAGGTGGCCTTGCCACAAGTACGATGTCAACTACATGATCATGCAAAGAGCAATATGACAATGATGATGCGTGTCATATAAACGGAACGATGGAAAGTTGCATGGCAATATATCTCGAATTGGCTATGGAAATGCCATAATAGGTAGGTATGGTGGCTGTTTTGAGGAAGGTATATGGTGGGTGTATGGTACTGGCGAAAGTTGCACGACACAAGAGAGGCTAGTAATGGTGGAAGGGTGAGAGTGCGTATAATCCATGGACTCAACATTAGTCAAAAGAACTCATATACTTATTGCAAAAATTTATAAGTCATCAAAAACAAAGTATTACGCGCATGCTCCTAGGGGGATAGATTGGTAGGAAAAGACCATCGCTCGTCCCCGACAGCCACTCATAAGGAAGACAATCAATAAATAAAATTATGCTCCAACTTCATCACAAAGCGGTTCACCATACGTGCATGCTACGGGAATCACAAACTTCAACACAAGCATTATTTAAATTCATAATCACCCAACTAGCATGACTTTAATATCACTACCTCCATATCTCAAAACAATTATCAAGTATCAAATTTATCATAGCATCCAATTCACTTTCTATGATTGTTTTTATTATACCCAACTTGGATGCCTACCATTCTAGGACCAATTTTATAACCATAGCAAATACCATGCTGTTCTAAAAGACTCTCAAAATAATATAAGTGAAGCATGAGAGACTAGCAATTTCTACAAAATTAAGCCACCGCCATGCTCTAAAAGATATAAGTGAAATACTAGAGCAAAAACTATCAAGCTCAAAAGATATAAGTGAAGCACATAGAGTATTCTAGTAAATTCTAATCAATTGGGCTTCTCCAAAAAGGTGTGTAAAGCAAGAATGATTGTGGTAAACTAAAAAGCAAAAACTAATATCATACACGACACTCCAAGCAAAACACATATCATGTGGCGAATAAAAATATAGCTCCAAGTAAAGTTACCAATGAACAAAGACGAAAGAGGGGATGCCTTCCGGGGGCATCCCCAAGCTTAGGCTTTTGGATATTCTTGAATATATTGGGGTGCCATGGGCATCCCCAAGCTTAGGCTCTTGCCCCTCCTTATTCCATAGTCGATCAAATCTTTACCCAAAACTTGAAAACTTCACAGCACAAAACTCAACAGGAAATCTCATAAGCTCCGTTAGTGAAAGAAAGAAAAATCACCACATAAGGTACTGTAATGAACTCATTCTTTATTTATATTGGTGTTAAACCTACTGTATTTCAAGTTCTCTGTGGTTCATACCACTTAATACTAGCCACAAATGCATCAAAATAAGCAAACAACACACAAAAAACAGAATCTGTCAAAAACAGAACAGTCTGTAGCAATCTGTAACACACGAATACTTCTAGAACTTTAAAAATCCTAGAAAAATAGTAAGTCCTGGGCAATTTGTCTATTGATCTACAGAAAAAATAATCAACGCAAAAGCACATTTCTGTGATTTAACAAAACTAATTTCGTGCGCGCAAAGTTTCTATTTTTCAGCAGAATCAAATTAGCTATCACCATAGGTTATCCTATAGGTCCTACTTGGCACAAACACTAATTAAAACATAAAAACACATCTAAACATAAGGTAGATGCAAAATTTATTACTAAACAGAAACAAAAACAAAAACACAAATAAAATTGGGTTGCCTCCCAACTAGCGCTATCGTTTAACGCCCCTAGCTAGGCATAAAAGCGAAGATAGATCTAAGTAGTGCCATCTTTGGCACTCAATTCATAAGTAGCCCGCATGATAGATTCATAAGGTAATTTAATTTTCTTTCTTGTTTCTAGGTATATAAACTTCCAAATTTAGTTTTTCATTATAAGATTGTATCAAGGCATCAATGATATGTTTGGTAAAAGCTTTATTTTGACTATAAGCATGAGGAGAATTCACAACGGATTGCAACAAGGAAATACAACCTTCTAAAGAACAATTATCATAATCAAATTCCTTGAAATCCAAAATAGTGGATTCAATGCTATTTAAAGTCTTGACCTCCCCAATCCCACTTTTACCAAATTTAGCATCAAGATCTAAAAACTCCGAATTATTGGGACGCCTTTTAAATAAAGTTGACTCATCTCCAGTCCCATCATTATTAAGATTCATATTTCAAAACAAAGATCTAATAGGGGACACATCAATAACTTTAAGATCTTCATCATTATTTTCATGGAAACTAGAAGAACACGCTTTTACAAAGCAATCATTTTTAGCACGCAATCTAGCGGTTCTTTCTTTGCACTCATCAATGAACACTCGAATTGCTTTGAGAGACTCATTGATATCATGCTTAGGAGAAGTAGATCTAAGTTTCAAAGAATCAACATCAAGCGAGAGTCTATCAACGTTCCTAGCCAAATCATCAACTTTGAGCAATTTTTCTTCAAGCAAGGCATTAAAATTCTTTTGAGAGATCATAAATTCTTTCACACTATTCTCAAAATCAGAGGGCATCTTATTAAAATTACCATAAGAATTATTGTAGGAACTTCCATAATTATTAGAGGAATTACTAGGGAATGGTCTAGGATTAAAGTTTCCTCTATAAGCATTGTTTCCAGAACTATTCCTACCAACAAAATTCACATCCATAGATACATTATTTTTCTCAATCAAACTAGACAAATGCATATCATTGGGATCAATAGGAGCACTCTTAGTAGCAAACAATTTTATAAGTTCATCCATCTTCCCACTCAAAACATTAATTTCTTCTATAGCGTGCACTTTTTTACTAGTAGATCTTTCGGTGTGCCATTGAGAATAATTAGCCATAATATTATCAAGGAGTTTTGTAGCATCTCCTAAATTGATTTCCATAAACGTGCCTCCCGCGGCCGAATCTAAAAGATTTCTAGAAGCAAAATTTAATCCGGCATAAAAAAATAGTATGATCATCCATAAATTCAAACCATGTGTAGGGAAATTGCGAATCGTCAATTTCATTCTTTCCCAAGATTGGGAGACATGCTCATGATCAAGTTGTTTAAAATTCATAATATTGTTCCTAAGAGTGATGATCTTAGCGGGAGGGAAATATTTAGAGCTAAAAGCATCTTTGCACTTGTTCCAAGAATCAATACTAATTTTTGGCAAAGACAAAAACAAAACTTTAGCACAATCTCTAAGTGAAAACGGAAATAACTTCAATTTAACAATATCATTATCCGTATCTTTCTTCTTTTTCATATCACACAAATCAACAAAGTTGTTTAGATGGGTAGCGGCATCTTCACTAGGAAGGCCGGCGAATTGATCTTTCATAACAAGATTCAGCAAAGCAGTATTGATTTCACAAGACTCAACATCATTAAGAGGAGCAATCGGAGTACTAAGGAAATCATTATTATTGGTATTGGAGAAATCACACAATTTGGTATTATCTTGCGCCATGGCGACAAGTAATCCGCACACAAGCAAACAGAAAAAGGCAAGCGAAAGAGAGAGGAGATTGGGAAAGAGAGGGCGAATAAAACGATAAGGGTGAAGTGGGGGAGAGGAAAACGAGAGGCAAATGGCAAATAATGTAAATGCGAGGGAGATGAGTTTGTGATGGGTACTTGGTATGTCTTGACTTGAGCGAAGACCTCCCCGGCAACGGCGCCAGAAATCCTTCTTGCTACATATTGAGCTTGCGTTGGTTTTCCTTGAAGAGGAAAGGGTGATGCAGCAATAGTAGCGTAAGTATTTCCCTCAGTTTTTGAGAACCAAGGTATCAATCCAGTAGGAGGCTCCTCAAAAGTCCCACGCACCTACACAAACAAACAAAGAACTCACAAACAACGCAATAAAGGGGTTGTCAGTCCCTTCACGGCCACTTGCAAAAGTGAGATCTGATAGAGATAGTATGATAAGATAAATATATTTTTGGTATTTTATAATATAGATTGGAAAAGTAAAGATGCAATAAAAAGTATATTGAAAGCTTATATGATAAAAGATAGACCCGGGGGCCATAGGTTTCACTAGTGGCTTCTCTCAAGATAGCATAAGTATTACGGTGGGTGAACAAATTACTGTCGAGCAATTGATAGAAAAGCGAATAATTATGAGATTATCTAGGCATGATCATGTATATAGGCATCACGTCCGCAACAAGTAGACCGACTCCTGCCTGCATCTACTACTATTACTCCACACATCGACCGCTTGTAATAGCCTGGCTTATTAGGGATGATAGACTACTCATATCAATAAGGAATTCCTTCTTTTCCGGGATCCCATTCGGACAGAACTCCAAAGTTAAGCGTGCTCAGCTTGGAGTAGTTTCAGGATGGGTGACCGACCGGGAAGTTGCTCCCGGGTGCGCACGAGTGAGGACAAAGTGCGCAGAAAAGACTAGTATTGATCTGTGGGGCCAGTCTAGATCCCGCCAGGAGTAACGACCACCGGCGGGTGTGTCCGGGGCATTACAAGTTGGTATCAGAGCCGACCCTCGCGGTTACACGGATGGTTGCGGACAGGTGCGCGGTCATGTTGTTCATGACGTTTGTGACCCGTCGTGGCACACGGCATGGCACATGTACCGGACTGGATGCACAGACGGTTGTGCCAAGAGGGAACGTTCCTGTGGCCCGACGAGGACGTCGGTTCCTCTGAGTGGGGGTGTATGTAATAGCCTGGCTTATTAGGGATGATAGACTACTCATATCAATAAGGAATTCCTTCTTTTCCGGGATCCCATTCGGACAGAACTCCAAAGTTAAGCGTGCTCAGCTTGGAGTAGTTTCAGGATGGGTGACCGACTGGGAAGTTGCTCCCGGGTGCGCACGAGTGAGGACAAAGTGCGCAGAAAAGACTAGTATTGATCTATGGGGCCAGTCTAGATCCCGCCAGGAGTAACGACCACCGGCGGGTGTGTCCGGGGCGTTACACCGCTATCCAGCATGCATCTAGAGTATTAAGTTCATAAGAACAGAGTAACACATTAAGAAAGATGACATGATGTAGAGGGATAAACTCATGCAATATGATATAAACCCCATCTTTTTATCCTTGATGGCAACAATACAATACATGCCTTGCTGCCCCTGCTGTCACTGTTAAAGGACACCGCAAGATTGAACCCAAAGCTAAGCACTTCTCCCATTGCAAGAAAGATCAATCTAGTAGGCCAAACCAAACTGATAATTCGAAGAGACTTGCAAAGATAACTCAATCGTACATAAAAGAATTCAGAGGAGATTCAAATATTTCTCACAGATAAACTTGATCATAAACCCACAATTCATCGGATCTCGACAAACACACCGCAAAAAGAGTTACATCGAATAGATCTCCACAAGAGAGGCGGAGAACATGGTATTGAGATCCAAAGAGAGAAGAAGCCATCTAGCTAATAACTATGGACCCGAAGGTCTGTGGTAAACTACTCACAACTCATCGGAGGGGCTATGGTGTTGATGTAGATGCCCTCCATGGTCGATTCCCCTCCGGCGGAGTGCCGGCAAAGGCTCCAAGATGGGATCTCACGGATACATAAGGTTACGGCGGTGGAACTAGGTTTTCGTGGCTTGTTCGAATGTTCTCGGGGTACGTGGATATATATAGGAGGAAGAAGTAGGTCGGTGGCTGAGGGAGTCCTGGATTAAGGGGTATCCGGACAGCTGGACTATATATTTTGGCCGGACTGTTGGACCGTGAAGATACAAGACTCAAGACTTTGTCCCGTGTCCGGATGGGACTCTCCTTTGCGTGGGAGACAAGCTTGGAGATCCGGATATTAGATTTCCTTCTTTGTAACCGACTCTGTGTAAACCCTAGCCCCCTCCGGTGTCTATATAAACCGGAGGGTTTAGTCCGTAGAGACACAATCAAAACAATCATAATCATCATAGGCTAGCTTCTAGGCTTTAGCCTCTACGATCTCGTGGTAGATCAACTCTTGTAATACTCATATCATCAAGATCAATCAAGCAGGAAGTAGGGTTTTACCTCCACCGAGAGGGCCCGAACCTGGGTAAAACATCGTGTCCCTTGCCTCCTGTTACAATTAGCCTTAGACGCACAGATCGGGACCCCCTACCCAAGATCCGCCGGTTTTGACACCGACATTGGTGCTTTCATTGAGAGTTCCTCTGTGTCGTCGCTGCAAGGCTCGATGGCTCCTTCAATCATCAACAACAATGTGGTCCGAGGTGAGACTTTTCTCCCCGGACAGATCTTCGTGTTCGGCGGCTTCGCACTACGGGCCAATTCGCTTGGCCATCTGGAGCACATTGACAGCTACGCCCCTGGCCATCAGGTCAGGTTCGGAAACTTGACCTACACGGCCAATATCCGCGGAGACTTGATCTTCGACGGATTCGGGCCTACACCAGGAGCGCCGAACAGTCACGACGAGCACAGCTTAGACCTGTTGTCGGACAATACTCGGGATATTGCACCGGCAGGAGCTCCGTACCTAAATCCGGGGCAGATCGCATCGTCCGAGGATGGGTGGATGAACCCCGCCCCGGAGGCCGCACACTCATCGGCGGTAGAGCCGAGCATAGACTCCACCCCCGAGGAAGCCTGTGACTCCGGACCCCCGGACTCATGTCCAGCTGTAGGCTCCAGTCCGCGCACCCCCGAGCCCGCCGAATCTGGTTGGGCTCCGGTAATGGAGTTCACCGCTACGGATATCTTCCAGCACTCGTCCTTTTGCGACATGCTGAACTCGTTAAAGTCTCTCTCTTTGTCAGGAGACTCTTGGCCGAACTATGTCCGGTTCGAGTGG
The DNA here is from genome assembly GCA_963921465.1 of Triticum timopheevii. NCBI lineage: Eukaryota > Viridiplantae > Streptophyta > Magnoliopsida > Poales > Poaceae > Triticum > Triticum timopheevii. The sequence goes on along the minus strand of OY997264.1, from coordinate 170,382,842 downwards.
TAAGCAGGCGACGAGGGAATTCATTGCCCACCCACCACCCACTTCATTGCCACGGTCAATGATTTGACCGACGTGCTTGACTTTGACTCCGAAGACATCGATGATGTGGACGACGATGTAGGATAAGAACAGGAACCACCGCCCACGGGGCGCTGGACAACCACCTCCTCATATGATATATATATATATATATATATATATATATATATATATATATATATATATATGGTGGACACTCCGAAAGAAACCAATGGCGATGAGGCAATGGAGGATAACCCCTCAAGGAAAGAAGCAAAGTATGGGCATCATCAGCGCCGCTCCAAGCCCCGCCACAAAAATACCGGCATAGGAGTCAAAAACAATCCGGATGATGCCAAAGATGAATACAATCCCGATCAGCCTGCCTTCGAGCAGGCCAGACAGGCGACAGACGGATACTTGGAGGAGGACAACTACATGCCCCCTCTGAAGGCGAGGTGAGCCTCGGCGACGATGAATTCAGCGTGCCTGAGGATCCCGCAGAGCAAGTTCGCTTTAAGCGACGGCTTATGGCCACGGCGAAAAGCCTGAAAAAGAAGCAAACAGCAGCTCAAAGCTGACCAAGATTTGCTCACAGATAGATGGGCCAAGGTCCTGGCAACCGCCCCACCAAGGGGTACACAAAGCACAATTCGCTGCCTCAACCTAAGAAGGAGGTCCTAAAGCCCACACCCCGACGCCAATACACCATGGTCCGGGGCAATACGCAGGAAACGTGAGGCAGCATCCATAAACCTCGACGCAACAGACATAAGCGTCACAAATATATGATGACGACCAAAACAAGGGAGTCGGTGCCAAATTCCACGGCCCCCAGTCCGGTCAGCAGAAAAAGAACAGCTCAAGCCCATCCGGCCCGGGCAACATACTTGACCAACCATGTCAAATTCATGGTACCCCTAGAATGGCGGCCAAGCACACCAATAGAGAATGTTGGATCCTCAAAACAAAACGGCCGGTCGTGCGCCGGAAACAATGAAAGGAAGTCTCAAACAACGAGAAGCCCACCAAACATGGCGAGGTCAAAGGAAGATCCTCCGCAGTACAAAAATACGGCCGATCATCTCCAATCACATCGACCGTCCGGACAACATCAACCATAGCAATTTAATTGCACTTACCATCGACCCAATAGTTTGTGAGTTCATAAACAGCAGCCCAAACTCGCTGCGCCAGGACAAAATTTTCCAGATAGGTATTGACCACTCGAGGATCAAACCCATTAATAACATCTTCTAAAAAGATGTCGTCCCACGTGCAAAGGCCAAGTTTTACAGGCCCACCACCTTGGAGGTTGTCTTCCGATCACCAAACAAATACCATGCCGAAGAATAAGTCGTCGGCATTGTCCCCTTATACAGTAACTACCATATACTATCAGGACGAACCGCGTTGGCTAGACTCAACAGGGTACAACATCAGGCGAAACCCACATGACATAGTCACAATTATGGGCAAGACCGAACTCCACCCTCAGAATGGAAATTATACCGCCGCTGGGATAGCGAGTTGTTCCCGTTTATCGAATTTCGATTCGGCAGCCAACTACCCGGACACCAACAGAGGAGTCCGAGCTAATTTACAGCATGATAGCCTGGCTCGACCAGGCTCCGATCAGGCACCCGCGGTTCAACCAACATATGACATGCAGCTGCCTCTAAGCATTTGTCTTTATAGACTGACTTTTGCGCAGAATAGGACTAGCGACATGGAATCAGCTCGGACGCACAAGGCGGGAACACATAAGTACCCCCCCCCAAGGAGATAGTCCGAATACACTTCGGATCCGCACACATCCTCCTCCAGTCCGGCCATGACAGGTTATGCCAGCACACCTCTTTTCATAAGCATAAACAGTACTACATAGACATGTTACTCTACTACAATACGTAGACTTAAATAACACTTACCGGCCATCGTTCCTCATTGACGCTCTTTCGTCATAACGGCACCCGCACATAGTGTCATGCCCCACTATGCCAGGGGCTTCACAGTACTCATAATATGGCAACAAAGTCCGGCCACCTTCTCGGTCGCTCGGCACCCCGAACTTATAGCACTATACGCATCAACTCCGAATCATGTCTTGGGTCATTAGTTGGGTTTGCCCGGCTCCCATGTTTTGGTACCTTACATTCCGCTCCATCGGCTAAGGTAGCGCTGGGAGAACTACTGCGATTGTGTCCCGGTTCTTCCGGATGAGCACCTCAGTAGAGAAAGCCGAAAACTGACTGTCATGATACAGCGAGAGCTGATTAGCTGTTCGAGAGGTTGTAAAATCTTTAAAGATTTATTCCGCATAATGCCATAACAAATGCAAAGTGCGACGGATTGGTCTTCTGATCAGGCGCCGTTAGAGCCCCTTGTATGGTCTTCCGAACACCAGGGGCTGCGCCCACCATACTCGAATTTCTATGGCTAAGTGAGAGTGATAAAGCCCTATAGTCTGATTGCCTAGTTCACGGTGATGAACACCACCTTCAAGGACCCAAAAATGGGATAAAGAGTGTTCAGGTATGTCCCAAACACCCCCGTACTTTTTACATGGGGGCGGAAGCCGAGGACTGGCCAACTCTCAGGATTTATATATACTAAACGGCTGCATAGGAAGAATAAACGTTCATATAATAGGCAATAAACAATAACAGTGCCAGTATCCCGCATTATAAAGGACAACATGACTGCCTTCAGGGAAATATGGTGTCTTTGGTACACCGTTCCTCCACAAGGTGGGCTCCTTTTAGGACACCTTCATAGTATAATTCGGGCTTGCGATGCTCCCTACCCTCCGGTGGCCCCTCGGTCATCAGCTTTTCAGCATCAAGCTTCCCCCAGTGCACCTTCGCATGGGCAAACGCCATGCATGCACCCTCTATATAGACCGATCGCTTAATAACTTCGAGCCGAGGGCAAGCACCAACAATTCGCTTCACGAGTCCAAAGTAACTGCTTGGAATTGGCTCAGCGGGCCACATCCGGACAACTAAGTCCTTCATGGCTAGTTCGGCCGCCTGGTGTAGTTCGACCAGCTGCTTCAACCCTCCGTGCCTCTTGAATGTCCTTCAGAGCACCTCGGGCTTCTTCCCTAGCATCATCGGTGGCTTGGAGAGCTTGGGCGAGTTCGGATTCTTTCCCTGCTAGACTCTGCTCCAAGGTCTCGCTTTTCTTCACGGCCTCCTGGAGCTCTCGATCAGCTTCAATGACCCTGGCCTTGTGCTTCTCGCGAAGAGCCTGCTCGGCGGCCTCCTTCTTGTCGGCTTCGGCCACAGCCTTCTTCAGTACCTCAATTTTGGCACTCGGTCCTAGAGCATACAATACAAATATTTTCATCAGGCACAACTACTCATTCATGCTCAACGTAGCAAAAGGTTTCGACATACCTTGCTTGTCCTCCAACTGCTTCCTCATGCAGCCAAGTTCTTCTTCGGCCGTTCCAGACTCTGCTTTAGTCCGGACACCTCCGCATTATGAGAGGTGGCCGTCGCTACAGACGCCTGTTTTCAAAGGGATATATGTCATTACCTGAGTCTCCTGTGAAGCGGAAATTTGATCCCCTGTCCGGCTCTCTCTCTCTTTCACCGGACAATGCATCAGGGGCTACTACTCATACTAGGACAATCTTCAAAGGTTTCTAAAAACATACCTCAAAGCCTTTTATAAGGCTAAGGCAGGATTCATTCAGTCCGCTCTCAGCGGACTGAATCTTTTCAATCACCGCACCCATGAGGGCGCGATGTTCATTGACGATGGACGCACTCTTTAGCGCTGCCGATAGACCGCCCGGCAACTCTTCTTGGACAGAGGTTGCTGGCGGAGCGGGCTTGCCTCCCTCCGTCAAGGGGGGCTGCTCGCCCAATCCTGAAGCTTTAAAGGTCTCCAGGACCGTGTCCGGCTGCGGGCCGAATCTAAGATCGCCCCCGCCATCGACGTTCATGGGAACCGCTACTCCCGTGTATCCTGCCCCAGAGATATGCCCTCCCTGGTCCGGGTCCCACTGAGATGACACCTCGGTGTGGCGCCTAGGCTTCGGGGAAGGGGCCTCTGGAAGCGTCTCGCTCTCCAGGGCATCTGAGCTCAGCGAATCCTCCGAGGAGGACTGTTCGGCGCGAGACCTCGCCGGGCTGCACAAAGTATGGCAATAGTTAAACTACTGCTCTCTAGTAACCCCGGGCGAGTAGGCGTGTTCAGATTTCGTGTACTCATGATTTTACCAGGGGCTGGGCCTTGGGATCCCACTCCGGGCTGCTATTGGCAGCCGTGGTGGGTGCCTCCGGGAGGGAGCCTTTCCCCCTCTTTGGCGATTCGGCCTCCAGGGATGAGGAAGCCGTCCTTTTCTTTCCTCCCCGCGTGGAGGCCTCGTCTTCTTCCTCCTCCTCGTCTTCGGAGGAAGGATGGGCACTGGAATCTTTAGATTTCGTGTCCGAAGCATTGCGGCGATAGAGGCTGCTCCGGGTCTCCTTGACCTTCTTGGGGGCCTCTTTCTTCGGCGCCTCATAAGGCGCTGGGACCAGCATCTTCGTCAGAAGAGGTCCCGCCGATTCCTCTGGCAGCGGGGCCGAACAGTGAATCCGCCCCACCTTCTTCGTCCATTCCTGGGATAATTGTAGAAAGCATGATAAGGCGTCTCCCTCAGGATACGCTAGCTAAACATGGATAGACATAACATAGCAATGACTTACCGGACTTGCGGAGCGGGACAGTTGATACCCGCGGTCCTCGGTGGAGCCCGGCCATGGTTTGCCGGACTTGAAGAGCACCTTCCAAATGTCCTTGTGTGAGGAGCCGTAGAGCTCCCGTAGGGTCTGGTGCTCGGCTGGGTCATATTCCCACAAATTGCAGGCTCGGTGCTGGCAAGGGAGAACCAGGCGAACTAACATCACCTGGACTACATTGACGAGTTTGACATCCTTATCTACCATGCTCTATACGCGTGTTTGGAGCACTGACAGCTCATCGGATGAGGACCAGTTCAGGCCCTTCTTGGGCCATGATGTGAGCCGTAGTGGGGCTCCGGATCTGAATTCAGGAGCAGCGGCCCACTTCTTACCGTGCGGCTCGGTGATATAGAACCACTACTGCTGCCACTCCTTGACGGAATCGTTGAAGGTGCCCGTCGGCCATGTGGCCTTGGGCATCTTACTCACCATGGCGCCGCCGCACTCAGCATGCTCACTGTTAACCACCTTGGGCTTCACATTGAAGATCTTCAGCCATAAGCCGAAGTGGGGCGAAATACGGAGGAAGGCCTCACACACGATGATAAACTGATGTTAAGGAAAGAATTAGGGGACAGATCATGAAAATCAATCCCGTAATAATACATGATGCCACAAACAAATGGGTGAAGGGGAAACCCGAGCCTGCGAACAAAATGAGGAAGAAACACGACCCTCTCATGAGGCTCGGGATTAGTGACGATCTGTCCCGCGGTCGGAAGACAATGGCCGATTTTCTTGGCCAGATACCCGGCCTCTCGGAGCTTTCTGATATCCTTCTCCCGGACGGTAGAGGCCATCCATTTGCCTCCTACTCCGGATCTGGACATCTTCGGAGAACCTTTTTTCGGTGGAGGAGATGAGTGCTTGGGCGCTAGGGCTCGAGCGAAGGGGAATGGACGAGCGGAAGGGAAAGGCGCGGGTAAGGAAGAAGAGGCCTTATCTCTTTATAGAGGCAATAAAAACTTTTGCGCCTACCCACTTGCCTGGTGGAACCCGCTTGTTCCCCACTCGCCGTTATTGGCGCTGCGATTGGGCTACCCGAGCCCGTATTGATGAAAGTCCCACGATAAGGGGAACACGATCTCTGCTTCAACAAGATGTGCTCGGGAAACCGCCTCGCAATATATGCGGTGGTTGGTTGTGGAAGGATGGGTCAATAATGACTCGACCATGGTACCATGTCATGTTGTCTAAAGATGTCATCAGCTTACATTAGTCGGATATCGTTCTCTCCAGGATAGCATATGAGAAGCATCTTGTAGATCCAGACACGGTCAAAGTGTTCGGTAATTACTTTGAAGTATTCAGAGATGGAACCCGCCTTGCAATGCCGAAGACAAATTGCACGCCGGACTCATCGTAATTGAAGCCTAGTTTAGGGGCTACTGAGGGAGTCCTGGATTAAGGGGTATCCGGACAGCCGGATTATATATTTTGGCCGGACTGTTGGACCGTGAAGATACAAGACTCAAGACTTCGTCCCGAGTCCGGATGGGACTCTCCTTTGCGTGGGAGACAAGCTTGGCGATCCGGATATTAGATTTCCTTCTTTGTAACCGACTCTGTGTAAACCTTAGCCCCCTCCGGTGTCTATATAAACCGGAGGGTTTAGTCCGTAGAGACACAATCAAAACAATCATATCATCATAGGCTAGCTTCTAGGCTTTAGCCTCTACGATCTCGTGGTAGATCAACTCTTGTAATACTCATATCATCAAGATCAATCAAGCAGGAAGTAGGGTTTTACCTCCATCGAGAGGGCCCGAACCTGGGTAAAACATCGTGTCCCTTGCCTCCTGTTACCATTAGCCTTAGATGCACAGATCGGGACCCCCTACCCGAGATCCGCCGGTTTTGACACGGACAGTGGCCGCCGAGGGGCCCACGAGATAGGGGCGCGCCCTGTAGGGGTGGGCGCGCCCTCCACCCTTGTGACTGCCTCGGCTGCTTCTTGACTTGCACTCCAAGTCCTCTGGATCACGTTCGTTCCAAAATTCACGCTCCCGAAGGTTTCATTGCATTTGGACTCCGTTTGATATTCCTTTTCTTCGAAATACTGAAATAGGCAAAAAGAACAACAATACGGGCTGGGCCTCCGGTTAGTAGGTTAGTCCCAAAAATGATATAAATGTGTAAATTAAAGCCCATAAACATCCAAAACAGGTAATATAATAGCATGGAACAATAAAAAATTATAGATACATTGGAGACGTATCTGTGTAGTCCCCGAGACCGCGGTCGACTGCGGGCAGTCGGCAGGGGTCTGAGGTTTTTTATTTTTTATTATTTTTTACTCGTGCTCGGCAGACCATGCCGAGTGGGAAATCAGAACACTGGGGGCACGCCAAGTGCACCCAGTGGGTGTAGTCCCCGAGACTACTGTTGAATGTTTGATTTGGTAGTAGTCTTAGAACACTTTTTACTGCGGTTTTGCTGCGATTAACCTTTGTTTCTGTCAACTATCGTGTCTTATTTGTTCACTACAGAAATCTTGTGAGCTCAGGGCCCAGTTTGCAGAATTGGAGAAGAATCAGATCAGTCTCAACCTCGATCTAGAGCTGGCCAAGAAGAATCTTCAGAAGGCCAAGGATGAAGAAGCTGCTATGGGAGGTAATAACTCGTTGACTGTCCACCTTATAATTTTTTTCCCTTTTAGTCTTTTGAACCGAGTGACTCCACTCGAACCCGTCAACTCCAAGCTCGTCTGAAGAATGTTATTTCTTTAGTCAAAATGAAGCAGGCTCTGGAGCAGAAGGACCTCGACCTTGCCATAGCGCAGAGGGCGGAGCGAGAGAAAACTGAACTTGCCGACAAGAAGCTGGCTTCAGTCGGCAAGTTGGAAGAGGAAAACGTCCAGTTGAAGAATGCCATTAACAAAGCCAACAAAGAAGTGGTGCAGCTGAAGAAGGACAAGGAGGCCCTGTCTGACAAGGTTTATCTGGGAGGACTCACCAAGAAGATGTTCCTGATGCTTGAAGGTACTTTCCCTTGTTCGACTGATTTGCAACTGTCGACTCATCATATAACTACCGACTCACCATTTTTTTGGGTGTGCAGAACTCTGTCAAGACTTCGAGGAAGAGACTGGGCAGATCGAGACGGATCTGGACCCCATAAACTCCCCCGTCAAGGATGAAGCTGCGATGAACGTGTTGCGATTGGAGTCTCGCCTTGCCAGTGCTATGGATTATCTTACTCGTCTGAAAGTGGAAGTGTCACAGATTGACACGGAGCTCTGGCCCCGAGTGACATTCCAGGATGATCTCGAGTCTCTGATGACTCGACTCAAAGAAATCTCTGGTCGAGTGCAAGAGTGGAAGAAGTCGTCTGCTCGTTGTGGTGATGACGTGGCTCTATCCCTGGTCCGAGTCCATTGCAATGAGGTTAAATAAGATAAGTTGGCGGCTCTCAAGGTCGCCAACACCAAGAAGCTCCAATTCCAGTCCTTCATGGAGACCTTCATCGACACTGCCACTCGTATTGCAGACGGTATCGACCTTGACAGCTTCATCGAGCCAGCAAGCCCTACTCATGCCGAGTGAACAAACTTAATGCCTCACCTTTATTTGCCTCGGAATGCCGAGTGATTTTGTAACTGTTAAACTCTTTCGGGCCTGACGCCTGAGTACTTCTGTACGTGGTTCTGAACTTTGCCGGGTTTATCTGAACTTGGTTTTTCCTTGAACATGGTTGCTTTGTCTTCACCACTTTTGGATCTCTTAACTCCGAGTGGAGCTTGATTTCTCACTCAGAATAGATGTTGTACTTGTGACGCAGCTCCGATGAGAGGGCCGCGGATACGAGCACTAGGTGTCATACTCAATTTGCACCTCGTCATCCTTGCAGATCAGGATGGAGCGGACATTGTACTTGTGATGCAGCTCCGACGAGAGGGCCACGGATATGAGCACTAGGTGTTGTTCTTTGATTCGCACCTCGTCGTCCTTGCGGATCAGGATAGAGCGGACATTGTAGTTGTGACGCAGCTCCGAGGATCTTTGTAACTTAGGCGAATCAGATTCGCAGCTAAGCCTCCGAGTGAAAGGGTTGCTCTTCACTCGAAGTGGTTTTTTAACTTAGGCGAGTACGGGGTCGCAACTAAGCCCCCGAGTGGGAGGATTGCTCTCCACTCGGAGTGGTTTTTTTAACTTAGGCAAGTACGGGGTCGCTGCTAAGCCCTCGAGTGGGAGGATTGCTCTCCACTCGGAGTGGTTTCGAAACTTAGGCGAGTACGGGGTCGCAGCTAAGCCCCCGAGTGGGAGGATTTCTCTCCACTCGGAGTGGTTTTGAAACTTAGGCGAGTACGGGGTCGCAACTAAGCTCCCGAGTGGGAGGATTGCTCTCCACTCGGGGTGGTTTTGAAACTTAGGTGAGTACGGGGTCGCAGCTAAGCCCCCGAGTGGGAGGATTGCTCTCCACTCGGGGTGGTTTTGAAACATAGGCGAGTACGGGGTCGCAGCTAAGCCCCCGAGTGGGAGGATTGCTCTCCACTCAGAGTGGTTTTGAAACTTAGGCGAGTACAGGGTCGCAGCTAAGCCCCCGAGTGGGAGGATTGCTCTCCATTCGGAGTGGTTTTTTAACTTAGGCGAGTACGGGGTCGCAGCTAAGCCCCTGAGTGGGAGGATTGCTCTCCACTTGGAGTGGTTTTGAAACTTAGGTGAGTACGGGGTCGCAGCTAAGCCGCCGAGTGGGAGGATTGCTCTCCACTCAGAGTGGTTTTGAAACTTAGGCGAATCGGGTTCGCGACTAAGCCCCCAAGTGAGAGGGTTGCTCTTCACTCGGAGTGGTTTTGGAACTTAGGCGAATCAGGTTCGCGGCTAAGCCACCCACTGGGGGATTTGAACACATATGTTTATGGGATAACAATCATTAAGATACTGCAAAATCTTGTCTTTGATAAGCAAATTGAAGGATTCTTATTACAACTCGTCGATCCGAGTGTTTTAGGTATAGAAACGGCGGAGCAGCTCTGCATTCCACGAGCGTGGCTCGTCTTCTTTCTTGGCTACATTTTAGAGGTGATACGCCCTGTTGTGGAGCACCTTGGTGATGATGAAGGGACCTTCCCAGGACGGAGCGAGCTTGTGAGGTCATTTTGGATGCACTCAGAGCACAAGGTCTCCTTCCTGGAATGCCCGACCTCTGACATTACGGGCACGGAATCAACACATGTCTTGTTGATAGATGGTCGACCGGATCAGAGCCATCTCACGTCCTCCTCCAGGAGATCAACTGCATCTTGGCGTGCCTATTCTGCTTCTGCTTCTAAGAAGTGTTCCACTCGGGGAGGCGTTGTGCAGCAAGTCACTCAGAAGCATAGCTTCAGCACCATACACCATGAACAAAGGAGTTCTCTCAGTCGACCGGTTGGGAGTTGTTCTCAGTCCCCATAAGACAGATGGCAATTCAGTCACCCAGGCTCCAGCAACATGTTTGAGGTCGCGCATTAGTCGGGGTTTCAGCCCTTGAAGGATCAAACCATTCGCCCTTTCTGCTTGCCCATTCGACTACGGGTGCGCAACAGATGCATAATCAACCCGAGTGCCTTGGGAAGCACAAAATGCCTGAACTCATCAGAATCAAAGTTGGAGCCGTTATCTGTGATAATGCTATGAGGGACTCCATATTTGAATATCAGCTCCCAGATGAAACTGATGGCAGTGCTTGAATCAAGGTTCTTGATAGGCTTGGCTTCGATCCATTTGGTGAACTTGTCGACTGCTACGAGCAAAGGAGTGAAACCACTTCTGCCGGTCTTAAAAGGTCCAACCATATCCAACCCCCAGACTGCAAACGGCCAGACGAGTGGAATAGTCTTCAAGGTAGATGCAGGCTTGTGAGACATGTTTGAGTAGAACTGGCAGCCTTCACACTTGTCAACTATATCGTTTGCCATCTCATTTGCATGCGGCCAATAGAATCCCGCTCGATATGTTTTGGCCACGATGGTCTGAGAGGACACATGGTGACCACAGGTCCCCGAGTTGATCTCATTTAAAATCATTTGACCTTCTTCTGGGGAGATGCAATGTTGAGCCACTCCTGTGACACTTTCCATGTAAAGCTGTCCACCTATCATGGTGAAGGCTTTGGATCGACGGACGATTTGGAGGGCCTCATCTTCATCTTTTGGGAGTTCCTGCCTGAGCAGGTATGTGATATATGGCACCGTCCAGTCGGGGGTGATCACTAATACTTCCATGATCAATTCGACTACAGCTGGGACTTCAATCTCAGTCGGATTGGTTGAACTTATCGGTTGTGGGGGCTCTTCCGTGAAGGGATGTTCTTGAACCGACGGGGTGTGGAGATACTCCAAGAACACATTACTGGGGATAGGCTTCCGAGTGGAACCTATCTTCGCCAAATCATCAGCAGCTTGATTCTTGATTCAGGGTATGTGGTGGAGCTCTAACCCCTCAAACTTCTTCTCTAGCTTTCTTACTGCATTGCAATAATCAGTCATTGCTGGACTCCTAATATCCCATTCCTTCATCACTTGATTGACCACCAAGTCTGAGTCGCCATAGACCATCAAGCGTCGAACGCCGAGTGAAATGGCCATATGTAACCCATACAAAAGTGCCCCATACTCAACTTCATTGTTTGAAGAATTAAAGTGAATCTGGAGGACATAGCTGAGCTTTTCACCTCTTGGGGATACTAAAATCACTCCTGCACCGGAGCCATTCAACATCTTGGACCCATCAAAAGAACATAGTCCAATGCTCCGAATGAATCTGAGTCAGTTGCTGCTGTTCAGTCCACTCAGCGAGGAAATTTGCTATTGTTTGGGACTTGATGGCTTTCTTTGCCTCAAACTTGATATCCAAAGGAAGGAGTTCAATCGCCCACTTTGCCACTCGACCAGTTGCATCCCTATTGTTCAGAATTTTCGATAATGGAGCATCGCTGACGACTGAAACCGAGTGGTCTGAGAAGTACTGTGCAACTTTCTTCGTGGTCAAGTAAATTCCATAAACAAGCTTCTGATAATGTGGATATCTCTACTTGGACAGAGTCAAGACTTCAGAAATATAATACACTGGGCGCTGAACTTTGTAGGCTTTGCCTTCTTCTTCCCGCTCGACCGTGAGCACTGTGCTGACAACTTGTCCAGTGGCTACAATGTAAAGTAGTAAAGGCTCTTTGCTGATTGTAGCGGCAAGCACCGGCTGGGTAGAAAGCAGGGCTTTGAGCTCTTCAAACACTGCTTCAGCTTCAGGATTCCACTCGAACTTGTCAGACTTCTTCATCAGTCGGTAAAGAGGTAATACCTTTTCATCGAGGCGTGAGATGAATCGACTCAATGCAGCCAAACAACCAGTAAGCTTCTGAACATCGTGCACACGCACAGGGCGTTTCATTTGGAGGATTGTTCCAACCTTATCTGGGTTTGCATCGATTCCTAGTTCGGAAATGAGGAAAACAAGTAATTTTCCCCCCGGGACTCCGAATGTGCACTTTGATGGATTGAGCTTGATATCATACCTTCTTAAGTTGGCAAAGGTTTCAGCGAGGTCAGTCAGTAGGTCGGAACCTTTGTGCAACTTGACCACGACGTCATCCATGTATGCTTCCACATTCCGACTGATTTGAGTGAGCAGGCACTTCTGAATCATGCGCATGAATGTGGCACCAGCATTTTTGAGGCCAAAGGGCATAGTAACATAGCAAAAACACCCGAATGGGGTGATGAAAGTTGTTTTTATTTCGCCGATTCCATACAGTCGGATCTGATGGTACCCGGAATATGCATCCAAAATGGACAAGCGCTCAGACCCCGCTGTTGAGTCGACTATCTGGTCGATGCGGGGCAGAGGGAAATGATCTTTCGGGAAGGCCCGACTGATATGTTTGAAATCGATACACATTCGAAGTGACTTATCTTTCTTGGGGACCATAACAACATTGGCGAGCCGCTCGGAGTGGTATATCTCGCGGATGAACTCAGCTGCCAGAAGCCGAGCCACCTCCTCGCCAATTACCTTTCTATTCTCCGTGGCGGACCGACGGAGATGCTCTTTAACGGGTTTTGCTTTCGGGTCGACTCACAAACGGTGCTCAACCAGTCCCCTGGGTACACCCGGCATGTCTGATGGTTTCCATGCAAAGATGTCCCAGTTCTCATGGAGGAACTGGATGAGCGCGTCTTCCTATTTAATGTCGAGTGTTGTTGAGATATGAGTCGGAGCAGCATTGGGATCAGTCGGGTGAATGTGAACTAGTTTTGTTTCACCGGACGACTGAAATGCAGACTCTGAAGCAGGCTTCTTGGCATGCAACAACTCACTCGGATCTGCATTCTTATGGTATTCTTCCATCACCACTGCTGCCATCTGTTCATCGGCGATCTTTGAGCCCTTCTGGAGGCACTCTTCTGCTCTCTGCCGATTTTCAGTGACTGTGATCACGCCTCTGGGGCCAGGCATCTTCACCTTGAGGTACACGTAACACGGTCGAGCCATGAAATGAGCATATGCAGGCCTGCCTAGAATAGCATTGTAGGCACTGTTAAAATCCACCACCTCAAACGTCAACTTTTCATTGCGGTAATTCTCTGAATCACCGAAAACCACATCAAGAGTGATCTGACCGAGTGAATTGGCTTTCTTTCCTGGGATGACTCCATGGAATCACATGTTGCTCTCGCTGAGCTTGGACATCGGAATGCCCATCCCTCGAAGGGCCTCAGCATACAAAATATTCAAACCACTGCCACGTCCATCAAAACCTTGGTCGGTCGAGTGCCCCCAACGACTGGGTCGACCACCAACGCTTGCCACCCAGGGGTAGCAACATGCGCTGGGTGGTCGGACTGGTCGAATGTAATGGGGGTTTCTGACCACTTCAAATATGTCATTATTGCTGGAGCAACCATGTTTACTTCTCTATTGATAACTTTCAGTCGACTTTTGCTCTCGATGTCAGCAAAAATCACTAAAGTGGCATTAACGTTGGGGTAACCGTCATCTTCCTCTTTGTCTTCTTCCTTATCAGATTCTTTTTCTTTCCCACTGGGATGACCCTCTCGGAAACTTTGAATCAGGAGTCGGCACTGTCGAGTGGTATGCTTGGGAAGAATCAAGTTTCCCTCTTCATCTTTTTTGGTGTGTATATGACATGGTAAATCAAGCACACCATTTCCCGCTTGATCTTTCACTTTCTTGGGGGTCCAAGGCCCTTTAGGCTTCCCCTTGAACTTCCCTTGATTCAAAACTACTGCCTCAGTAGGACCTGCGGGTTCAGCTTTGCGTTTTTGCTTCCGACTGGAGTTTCCTCCTCCGGTGTCCTAGGCGACTGATTTGTTCTTGACGCTCCGGAGTCGGTCCTCTTCTTCATCGTTAGCATACCGAGTGGCTATCTCCATCATCCGAGTCAAAGACATGTCCCATGTCCGACCGAACTTCAAACTGAGCTCTCTATAGCAGACGCCTTCTTTAAAGGCGCAAACTGCTTGATGCTCTAATACATTCTCCATTGTATGATGAAGGGTAGTCCATCTCTGGATATAGTCTCTCAAAGTCTCATTCTGCTTCTGAACACAATGCTGCAATTCGGCCAATCCAGCAGGTCGCTTGCAGGTGCCCTCGAATGTTTTGGTAAACACTCAGGCTAACTCTTCCCAACTGAAAATGCTCCCAGGGGCCAACTGATTCAACCAAGCTATGGTAGAACCCTCAAGCATCAAAGGGAGGTGTTTCATGTCCACCTCATTGTTGCCACCGCAAATGTGTACTGCCACTCGGTAATCCTCTAACCAAGTGTCGGGCTTCGACTCTTCGGTGAACTTACTTACACCCGTCGCCAACCTGAAGTTGTGAGGGATCTCAGCGGCTCAGATGGCTCTTCCGAAACACTCAGGGCCGAAAACGTGCACTCTACTTCCACTGGGTCGGTCTCTATCTAGTCCTTCTCTGTATGCTCTATTCCCGTCGACCAAACCTTGCACGAGGAGTGATCTTGCATCAAACCCCGGCTCTCTTGGGTCGACTGGAACTCTGCGGTCATTACCATACGGGCGCCTATCGTCATACCGCCGAGGCACGTATGACCCGCCCCTCGGAGGAGGTGAAGGCACTCGACGGTGGTCAAATTCTCCGTGGGCTCTGATAACCCACAAGTGTAGGGGATAATTGTAGCCTCTTTCAATAAGTAAGTGTGTCGAACCCAACCAGGAGCTAAAGGTAGAACAAATATTCTCTCAAGTCCTATCTGCCACTGATACGACTCTACGCATGCTTAGTGTTCGCCTTACCTAGAACAAGTATGAACCTAGAAGTACTTTGTAGGTGTTGTTGGATAGGTTTGCAAGATAATAAAGAGCACGTAAATATAAACTAGGGGCTGTTTAGATAAAGAAGCAATAAAGTAAATATAGCAAGTGTGGAAAAGTGGTGGTAGGAGTTGTGAAATTGTCCCCAAGCAATTGACTACTTTACTAGACCGATAGCAAGTTTTATGTGGGAGAGGCATAAGCTAACATACTTTCTCTTCTTGGATCATATGCACTTATGATTGGAACTCTAGCAAGCATCCGCAACTACTAAAGATCATTAAGGTAAAACCCAAGCATAGCATTAAAGCATCAAGTCCCCTTTATCCCATACGCCACAACCCCCTTACTCGGGTTTATGCTTCTGTCACTCAAGCAACCCACTATAAGCGAATCATGAACGTATTGCAACACCCTACAGCGGGAATCCCTAACGCTTGCGCAACACGGAGGGCACAATACGACAGCAACATAACCACAAGCAAATTAAACCAATCATAGCAATTCACCAATCACCGATAGGACAACGAAAATCTACTCAGACATCATAGGATGGCAACACATCATTGGATAATAATATGAAGCATAAAGCACCATGTTTAAGTAGAGGGTACAACGGGTTGCGGGAGAGTGGACCGCTGAATATAGATGGGGGAAGGTGATGGAGATGTTGGTGAAGATGGCGGAGGTGTTGGTGTAGATCGCGGTGATGATGATGGCCCCCAGCGGCACTCCGACGCCACCGGAAGCAAGGGGGAGAGAGCCCCCCTTCTTCTTCTTCTTCCTTGACCTCCTCCCTAGATGGGAGAAGGGTTTCCCCTCTAGTCCTTGGCTCCCATGGTGTGGGAGGGGTGAGAGCCCCTCCGAGATTGGATCTATCTCTCTGTCTCTCTCTGTTTCTGCGTTCTCGGATTCTGCCCTTTCACCGTTTCTTTTATATCTGGAGATCCGTAACTCCGATTGGATTGAAACCTTAGCCCAAATTTTTCTCATAAAATTTGCTTTCTTGCAGCAAAAGAAGAGCGTCAAGTGCCTTATGGGGTGCCCATGAGGGTCCAGGGCGCGTCTGCCCCCTAGGGCGCGCCCCCCTGCCTCGTTGCCCCCTCGAGCACCATCTCGCATTGGGTTTTCTTCCCAAAAATCATAAATATTCCAAAAGTATTCTCCGTCCGTTTTTATCCCGTTTGGACTCTGTTTGATATGGGTTTTCTGCGAAACATAAAACATGCAACAGATAGGAACTGGCACTAGGCACTGGATCAATATGTTAGTCCCAAAAATAATATAAAAAGTTGCCAAAAGTATATGAAAGTTGTAGAATATTGGCATGGAACAATCAAAAGTTATAGATACAACCGAGACGTACCAGCATCGCCAAGCTTAATCCCTGCTCGTCCTCGAGTAGGTAAATGATAAAAAAGATGATTTTTGATGTGGAATGCTACCTAGCTTAATCTTGATCATATGTCTAATCATGGCATGAATATTAAGACACGAGTGATTCAAAGCAATAGTCAATCATTTGACATAAAAACAATAATACTTAGGGCATCCCAACAAACAATCATGTGTTTCAAAATATCAATGCTAAAGAACGCTATCCCTACAAAATCATATAGTTAGGCCATGCTTCACTTTCATCACACAAAATACTCCCATCATGCACAACCCCGGTTTCAGCCAAGCAATTGGTTCATACTTTTTAACGCGCTTCAACTTTTGCAACTCTTATGCAATACATGAGCGCAAGCCATGGACATAGCACTATGGGTGGAGTAGAGTATGATGATGGAGGTTGTGTGAAGAAGACAAAAGGGAGAAAGTCTCACATCGACGCGGCCAATCAACGGGCTATGGAGATGCCCATCAATTGATGTCAATGCGAGGAGTAGGGATTGCCATGCAACGGATGCACTAGAGCTATAAGTGTATGAAAGCTCAACTGAAAACTAAGTGGGCGTGCATCCAACTTGCTTGCTCATGAAGACCTCGGGCATTTGAGGAAGCCCATCATTGGAATATACAAGCCAAGTTCTATAATGAAAAATTCCAACAAGTATATGAAAGTGAAAGCATAGGAGACTCTCTCTATGAAGAACATGGTGCTACTTTGAAGCACAAGTGTGGTAAAAGGATAGTAACATTGCCCCTTCTCTCTTTTTCTCTCATTTTTTATTTTTTTATTTTCTCTTTTTTTTGTGGGCTTCTTTGGCCTCTTTTTTTATTTGGGCTTCTTTGGCCTCTTTTATTTTTCATAAAGTCCGGAGACTCATCCCGACTTGTGGGGGAATCATAGTCTCCATCATTCTTTCCTCACTGGGGCAATGCTCTAATAATTATGATCATCACACTTTTATTTACTTACAACTCAATATTACAACTCGATATCTAGAACAAAGATATGACTCTATATGAATGCCTCCGGCGGTGTACTGGGATGTGCAATGATCTAGCATAGCAATGACATCAAAAAACGGACAAGCCATGAAAACATCATGCTAGCTATCTTATGATCATGCAGAGCAATATGACAATGAATGCTCAAGTCATGTATATGATGATGATGGAAGTTGCATGGCAATATATCTCGGAATGGCTATGGAAATGCCATGATAGGTAGGTATGGTGGTTGTTTTGAGGAAGATATAAGGAGGCTTATGTGTGATAGAGCGTATCGTATCACGGGGTTTGGATGCACCGGCGAAGTTTGCACCAACTCTCGAGGTGAGAAAGGGCAATGCACGGTACCGAAGAGGCTAGCAATGATAGAAGGGTGAGAGTGCGTATAATCCATGGACTCACATTAGTCATAAAGAACTCATATACTTATTGCAAAAGTCTACTTGCCCTCGAAGCAAAGTACTACTACGCATGCTCCTAGGGGAAGGGTTGGTAGGAGTTAACCATCGCGCGATCCCGACCTCCACTCATAAGGAAGACAATTAAAATAGCACCCCATGCAACAAATTTGTCACACAACTTTTACCATACGTGCATGCTACGGGAATCACAAACCTTAACACCAATATCCTTACTAAACACAACCATCTACTAGAACCTCCCACATATTATCATCTCTATATCGCAAAACTATTGCAAGGAATCAAACATATCATATTCAGTGATCTACAAGTCTTATGTAGGATTTTATGACTAACCATGTGAATGACCAATTCCTGTCATCTCTCTAAATAGATATAAGTGAACCAAGAGAGTTTAATTCTTTCTACAAAATATATGCCCACGCTATAACAAATATAAGTGAAGCAAAAGAGCATTCTACAAATGGCGGTTTTCTATGTGAAGAGAAACAGGCAATCCAAACTTCAAATGATATAAGCGAAGCACATGAAGCATTCTATAAAGCCATACTCAAAAGATATAAGTGAAGTGCAATGAGCATTCTATAAATAAACCAAGGACTATCTCATACCAACATGGTGCATAAAAGAAAAGTGAAAACTAAATGCAAAAGATCCTCCAAGACTTGCACATATCGCATGAACGAAACGAATACGAAAACATACCAATACTTGTTGAAGAAAGAGGGGATGCCTTCCGGGGCATCCCCGAGCTTAGAAGCTTGAGTAATATTTACTTGGGGTGCCTCGGGCATCCCCAAGCTTGAGCTCTTGCCTCTCCTCCTTTTCCTCATATCGAGACCTCCTCGATCAAACACTTCATCCACACAAAACTTCAACAGAAAACTCGGTAAGATCCGTTAGTATAATAAAGCAAATCACTACTCTAAGTACTGTTGCAAACCAATTCATATTTTGTTTTTGCATTGTGTCTACTGTAATATAACTTTTTCATGGCTTAATCTACTGATATAAATTGATAGATTCATCAAAACAAGCAAACTATGCATCAAAAACAGAATCTGTCAAAAACAGAACAGTCTGTAGTAATCTGAACATTCACCATACTTGTGGTACCCCAAAAATTCTACCCAAATTATGAAAAATAAAAAATTTGTACAGCAAGACAGTGCAAAAAGAATCAGAACCATTTGACGTTCCAGAAAAAAATGTAAAATCGCGCACTACAGCCAAAGTTTCTGTCCTTCACCGTACAAACCAACAAGCATTGTAAACATCCTAAAGGCAAACCTTGGCACATTATTTTTATAATACAATGGAATTTTACAAGGGTATAATTATTTTTGATGAAAAGTTTCTATAATCAAGATTCACAAAGTTTCCGTGAGCATGAACAAAGTTCAAGGAGCTCCCACACTTCAACAATGCTTGTCTCTCTCACTTTCACTTTCCTTTTTGAAAAGTTTTGGGTTCTCCTCTTTATTTATTTTTTGTTTTTAGACTATATAAAAGCACTCAACAGAAATAAATGACTCTCTAAAACTTCCGGGTTGTCTCCCTGGCAGCGCTTTCTTTAAAGCCATTAAGCTAGGCATATAGTGCTCAAGTAATGGATCCACCCGGATCCCAAGGTATATCAAAGCCAATTTTAATTAACAATGATCTATGATTTAGTAGTGAGCACAAAGTAACATATATCATGTAACAATGAAGTCTAACTCTCTTCCTATGCATCGGCATGTCATAAAAGAACATTTCATGCACACATAGTAAAGGCCAATGCACAGTATAAGTAGTTTCTTGCAATTTTATCATATTGGAAACATAGAGAGGTGGAGATATAGTTCCTCTCTCATAATAATTGCAAGTAGGAGCAGCAAGCACATGCATATTATATCTATCAAAATCATCATGTGTAGTAGAAAAAGGCAACCCATCAATATAATCCTCAATAAGCACAAACTTCTCCGATATAGTGTAGTTTAGAGAATTCAAAAAGATAATAGGACTATCATACGTGGGTGCAATAGCAACAATTTCATGTTTAACATAAGGAACTATAGCAAGTTCATCTCCATAAGCATAATTCATATTGGCATCTTGGCCACAAGCATAGCAAGCATTATCAAAAAGGGATATTTCAGGAGAATCAACGGGATCATAACAATCATCATAGCAATCATCCTTCGGTATGCACGAAGGGGAATTAAACAATATATGAGTTGAAGAGTTACTCTCATTAGAAGGTGGGCACGGGTAGCTGATACGTCCATTTTGCATCATGCTTTTATATCAATATTTATTTCATTATGGGTTGTTATTACACATTACATCTCAATACTTATGGCTATTCTCTCTTATTTTACAAGGTTTATCATGAAGAGGGGGAATGCCGGCAGCTGGAATTCTGGCAGGAAAAGGAGCAAACGTTGGAAACCTATTCTACACAGCTCCAAAAGTCCTGAAACTCCACGAAACAACCTTTTGGATTTAATAAGAATTTCTGAGTGAAAGAAATAGGCCAGGGGGGCCACACCCTGTCCAGGAGACAGCCCCCCCCCCCCCCTATAGGGCGCCCCCCTATCTCCTGGGCCCCCTGGTGGGCCTCCAGCGTCCATCTTCTGCTATATCATCACTTTTACCCTGGAAAAAATCGGGGGCAAGCTTACGGGATGAAACTCCGCTGCCACGAGGCGGAACCTTGGCGGAATCAATCTAGGGCTCTGGCAGAGCTGTTCTGCCGGGGACACTTCCCTCCGGGAGGGGGAGATCATCACCAACGTCACTACCAACGATCCTATCATCGGGAGGGGGTCAATCTCCATCAACATCTTCACCAGCACCATCTCCTCTCAAAACCCTAGTTCATCTCTTGTATCCAATATTGTATCAAAACCACAAATTGGTACCTGTGGGTTGCTAGAGTGACAGAAGCTTAAACCCTAGTTTATGCGTTGCTTCGTTAGGGGCTGATATGGATCCATACGCTTCATTTGTGGTTAGGTTAACCTTAATACTTCTTTTTGTAGTTGCGGATGCTTGCAATAGGGGTTAATCATAAGTGGGATGCTTGTCCAAGTTAGGGCAGTACCCAAGTACCAGTCCACCCACATATCAAATTTTCAAAGTACCGAACGCGAATCATATGAACGTGATGAAAACTAGCTTGACGATAATTCCCAATATGTCCTCGGGAGCTCCTTTATCATTATTAGAATTTGTCCAGGCTTATCCTTTGCTACATAAAGGATTGGGCCACCTTGCTGCACTTTACTTACTTTATTTACTTGTTGCTCATTACTATTTATCTTATCACAAAACTATCTATTACCTATCATTTCAGTGCTTGCAGAGAAAACCTTACTGAAAACCGCTTATCATTTCCTTCTGCTCCTCGTTGGGTTAGACACTCTTACTTATCGAAAGGACTACGATAGATCCCCTACACTTGTGGGTCATCAAGACTCTTTTCTGGCGCCGTTGCCGGGGAGTGTAGCGCTTTTGGTGAGTGGAAATTGGTAAGGAAATATTTATATAGTGTGCTGAAATTTTCTGCTACTTGTCACTATGGAAACTAATCCTTTGAGGGGCTTGTTTGGGGTATCTTCACCCCAACCAGAAGAGCAAAGAGTTGCTCCCCAACCTACTGAACTTTATGAAAATATTCACTTTGAGATTCCTTCGGGTATGATAGAAAAACTGCTAGCTAATCCATTTGCAGGAGACGGAACATTACATCCCGATTTACACCTTATCTTTGTGGATGAAGTTTGTGGATTGTTTAAGCTTGCAGGTATTCCCGATGATGTTGTCAAAAGGAAGTTCTTCCCTTTATCTTTGAAGGGAGATGCATTGACATGGTATAGGTGATACGTCTCCAACGTATCTATAATTTTTGATTGCTCCATGCTACTTTATCTATTGTTTTGGACTATAATGGGCTTTATTTTCCACTCTTATATTATTTTTGGGACTAACCTATTAACCGGAGGCCCATCCCAGAATTGCTGTTTTTTTTGCCTATTTTAGTATTTTGAAGAAACAGAATATCAAACGGAGTCCAAACGGAATGAAACCTTTGGGAACGTGATCTTCTCACCGAACGTGATCCAGCAGACTTGGACCCTACTCCAAGAAGCGCCAGAGACGGTCACGAGGGTGGAGGGCCCCCCTGGGCGCGCCCCCTGCCTCGTGGGCCCATGACGCTCCACCGACGTACTCCTTCCTCTTATATATACCTACGTACCCCCAATAGACCAGAGACGGAGCCAAAAACCTAATTCCACCGCCGCAACTTCCTGTATCCACGAGATCCCATCTTGGGGCCTGTTCCGGAGCTCCGCCGGAGGGGGCATCTACCACGGAGGGATTCTACATCAACACCATAGCCCCTCCGATGAAGTGTGAGTAGTTTACTTCAGACCTTCGAGTCCATAGCTAGTAGCTAGATGGCTTCTTCTCTCTTTTTGGATCTCAATACAATGTTCTCCCCCTCTCTCGTGGAGATCTATTCGATGTAATCTTCTTTTTGCGGTGTGTTTGTTGAGACCGATGAATTGTGGGTTTATGATCCAGCTTATCTATGAATAATATTTGAATCTTCTCTGAATTCTTTTATGTATGATTGAGTTATCTTTGCAATTCTCTTTGAATTTTTCGTTTGGTTTGGCCAACTAGATTGGTAGTTCTTGCAATGGGAGAAGTGCTTAGCTTTGGGTTCAATCTTGCGGTGTCCTTATCCAGTGACAGAAAGGGTTGCAAGGCACGTATTGTATTGTTGACATCGAGGATAACAAGATGGGGTATTTATCATATTGCATGAATTTATTCCTCTACATCATGTCATCTTGCTTAAAGTGTTACTATGTTTTTAACTTAATACTCTAGATGCATGCTGGATAGCGGTCGATGAGTGGAGTAATAGCAGTAGATGCAGAATCGTTTCGGTCTACTTGTCTCGGACGTGATGCCTATATACATGATCATACCTAGATAACCTCATAACTATGCTCAATTCTATCAATTACTTAACAGTAATTTGTTCACCCACCGTAGAATACTTATGCTCTTGAGAGAAGCCACTAGTGAAACCTATGGCCCCCGGGTCTATTCTCATCATATCAATCTCCATCACTTTATTTATTTGCTTTGATTTTACTTTTTACTTTGCATCTTTATACCAAAAATACCAAAAATATTATCTCTATCAGATATCACTCTCGTAAGTGACCGTGAAGGGATTGACAACCCCTAATCACGTTGGTTGCGAGTAGCTATCGTTTTGTGCAGGTACGAGGGACTTGCGTGTGACCTCCTACTGGATTGATACCTTGGTTCTCAAAAACTGAGGGAAATACTTATGCTACTGTGCTGCATCATCCTCTCCTCTTCGGGGAAAACCAACGCAAGCTCGAGACATAGCAAGAAGGATTTCTGGCGCCGTTGCCGGGGAGGCTTACGCAAAAGTCAACATACCAAGTACCCATCACAATCCCTATCTCTTGCATTACATTATTTGCCA
Source organism: Triticum timopheevii (assembly GCA_963921465.1). NCBI lineage: Eukaryota > Viridiplantae > Streptophyta > Magnoliopsida > Poales > Poaceae > Triticum > Triticum timopheevii. The sequence continues at coordinate 170,359,466 of OY997264.1, read as the reverse complement.
TTTGCCTCTCGTTTTCCTCTCCCCCACTTCACCCTTGGCATTTTATTCGCCCTCTCTTTCCCAATATCCTCCTCTTTTTCCTTTGCCTTTTTCCTCGTCCTTTTGTTTGCTCGTGTGTTAGTTTGCTTGCTTGTCATGATGGCTCAAGATGCTACCAAATTGTGTGACTTCACCAATACCAATAATAATGATTTCCTTAGCACTCCGATTGCTCCTCTTGCCAATACTGAATCTTGTGAAATCAATACTGCTTTGTTGAATCTTGTTATGAAAGATCAATTCGCCGGCCTTCCTAGTGAAGATGCCGCTACTCATTTGAATAGCTTCGTTGATTTATGTGATATGCAAAAGAAAAAAGATGTCGATAATGATGTCGTTAAATTGAAGTTATTTCCTTTTTCGCTTAGTGATCGTGCTAAAGCGTGGTTTTCATCTTTGCCTAAAAATAGTATTGATTCTTGGAACAAGTGCAAAGATGCTTTTATCTCCAAGTATTTTCCTCCTGCTAAGATTATCTCTCTTAGAAACGATATTATGAATTTTTAGCAACTTGATCATGAACATGTTGCACAAGCTTGGGAGAGAATGAAATTAATGCTACGTAATTGTCCTACTCATGGTTTGAATTGTGGATGATTATACAAAAAATTTATGCTGGATTGAATTTTGCTTCTAGAAATCTTTTAGATTCGGCCGCGGGAGGCACTTTAGGAGATGCTACTAAACTCCTAGATAATATTATGGTTAATTATTCTCAATGGCATACTGAAAGATCTACTAATAAAAAGGTGCATGCTATAGAAGAAATCAATGTTTTGAGTGAAAAGATGGATGAACTTAAGAATTTATTTGCTAAGAGTGTTTCTTCTGATCCCAATAATATGCCTTTATCTACTTTGCTTGAGAATAATAATGAATCTATGGATGTGAATTTTATTGGTAGGAATAGTTTTGGTAACAATGTGTATAGAGGGAATTTTAATTCTAGGCCTTATCCTAGTAATCCTTCTAATAATTATGGAAATTACTACAACAACTCTTATGGAAATTTTTAATAAGATGCCCTGTGAATTTGAGAGTAGTGTTAAAGAGTTTATGAATTCACAAAAGAATTTTAATGCTTTGCTTGAAGAGAAATTGCTTAAAGTTGATGATTTGGCTAGGAACGTTGATAGAATTTCTCTCAAGATTGATTCTTTAAAGCTTAGATCTATTCCTCCTAAGCATGATATCAATGAGTCTCTCAAAGCCATGAGAATTTCCATTGATGAGTGCAAGGAAAGAACCGCTAGGATGCGTGCTTCCAGAGATGCCTTTATTAAAGCGTGTTATTCCAATTCCTATGAAAATCAAGATGAAGATCTAAAAGTTATTGATGTGTCCCCTATTAAATCTTTGTTTTGCAATATGAATCTTGATGAATCTGAATATGATCTTCCTTTACCTAGAAGGCGTTCTAAGAATTCAGAGTTTCTAGATCTTGATGATGAAATTGATGAAAGTGGGATTGAAATAAATAAAAACCGTGATGTTGCTAAACCCACTATTTTGGATCTCAAGGAATTTAATTATGAAAATTGCTCTTTGATTGGTTGTATCTCCTTGTTGCAATCCGTGCTAGATTCTCCTCATGCTTATAGTCAAAATAAGGCCTTTACCGAACACATTATTGATGCGTTGATGCAATCTTATGAAGAAAAACTTGAGTTGAAAGTTTCTATCCCTAGAAAACTCTATGATGAGTGGGAACCTACTATAAAAATTAAAATTAAAGATTATGAGTTTCATGCTTTGTGTGATTTGGGTGCTAGTGTCTCTACTATTCCCAAAACTTTATGTGATTTGCTAGATTTCCGTGATTTTGATGATTGCTCTCTAAACTTTCATCTTGCGGATTCCACTATTAAAAAGCCTATGGGAAGAATTAACGATGTTCTTATTGTTGCAAATAGGAATTATGTGCCCGTAGATTTTATCGTTCTTGATATAGATTGCAATCCTTCATGTCCTATTATTCTTGGTAGACCTTTCCTTAGAATGATTGGTGCAATTATTGATATGAAGGAAGGGAATATTCGATTCCAATTTCCCTTAAAAAAGGGTATGGAACACTTCCCTAGAAAGAAAATAAAATTACCATATGAATCTATCATGAGAGCCACTTATGGATTGCCTACCAAAGATAGCAATACCTAAATCTATCCTTGCTTTTATGCCTAGATAGGGGCGTTAAACGATAGCACTTGTTGGAAGGCAACCCAATTTTATTTTGTGTTTTTTGTTTTTGATTCTGTTTAGGAATAAATAATCCATCTACCTTCTGTTTGGATGTGGTTTTATGTTTTAATTAGTGTTTGTGCCAAGTAGAACCTATAGGATAACCTACGATGATAGTTGATTTGATTCTGCTGAAAAAGAGAAACTTTGCACGCACGAATTTAGTTATGATAAATCACAGGAACGTGATTTTGCCTTGATTTGTTTTGCTGCTGTTCAATAAACAAATTGTCCAGGACTTCCTATTTTGGTAGAATTTTTAGAGTTCCAAAGTTTGCGTTAGTTACAGATTACTACAGACTGTTCTGTTTTTGACAGATTCTGTTTTGCGTGTGTTGTTTGCTTATTTTGATGAATCTAAGGCTAGTAAAATAGTTTATGATCCATAGAGAAGTTTGAATACAGTAGGTTTAACACCAATATAAATAAATAATGAGTTCATTACAGTACCTTAAAGTAGTCTTTTGTTTTCTTTCTCTAACGGAGCTCACGAGATTTCTATTGAGTTTTGTGTTGTGAAGTTTTCAAGTTTTGGGTGAATTCTTTTGATGGATTATGGAACAAGGAGTGGCAAGAGCCTAAGCTTGGGGATGCTCATGGCACCCCCAAGATAATCCAAGGACACCAAAAAGTCAAAGCTTGGGGATGCCCCGGAAGGCATCCCCTCTTTCGTCCGCTTCCATCGGTAATTTACTTGGAGCTATATTTTTATTCACCAACATGATATGTGTTTTGCTTGGAGCGTCTTGTATTATTTGTGTCTTTGCTTGTTAGTTTACCACAATCATCCTTTCTGTACACACATTTTGAGAGAGCCATACATGAATTGAAATTTGTTAGAATACTCTATGTGCTTCACTTATATCTTTTGAGCTTGATAGTTTTGCTCATAGTGCTCCACTTATGCCTTTTGAGCGTGATAATTTTTGCTCTAGTACTTCACTTAGATCTTTTAGAGCACGGTGGTGGATTTGTTTTAAAGAAACTTGATTTCTCATGCTTCACTTAGATTATTTCGAGAGTCGTTAATAGCATGGTAATTTGCTTAATGTTAATATACTTGGTATTCAAGATATGTGAAACTTTCTTTTGAGTGCGTTGAATACTAAGATAAGTTTGATGCTTGATAATTGTTTTGAGATATGGAGGTGATAATATCAAAGTCGTGCTAGTTGAATAGTTGTGAATTTGAGAAATGCTTGTGTTGAAGTTAGCAAATCCCGTAGCATGCACGTATGGTTAAAGTTGTGTAACAAATTTGAAACATGAAGTGTACCTGGCTTGTGCATCCTTATGAGTGGCGGTCGGGGACGAGCGATGGTCTTTTTCTACCAATCTATCCCCCTAGGAGCATGCGCGTAGTACTTGATTTTTGATGACTTCTAAATTTTTGCAATAAGTATATGAGTTCTTTTGACTAATGTTGAGTCCATGGATTATACGCACTTTTACCTTTCCGCCTTTGCTAGCCTCTTCGGTACCGTGCATTGCCCTTTCTCACATTGAGAGTTGGTGAAAACTTTGCTGGTGCATCCAAACCCCATGATATGATACGCTCTTTCACACATAAACCTCCTTATATCTTCCTCAAAACAGCCACCATACCTACCTATCATGGCATTTCCATAGCCATTCCGAGATATATTGCCATGCAACTTTCCACCGTTCCGTTCATCATCATCATGACATACTTTACTTTTGTCATATTGCCATTGCATGATCATGTAGTTGACATCGTATTTGTGGCAAAGCCACCATGCATTATTTTTCATACATGTCACTCTTGATTCATTGCACCATCCCGGTACACCGCCGGAGGCATTCATATAGAGTCATATCTTGTTCTAGTATCGAGTTGTAATCCTTATGTTGTAATCAATAGAAGTGTGATGATCATCATTATTAGAGCATTGCCCAAAAAAAAGAGAAAGGCCAAAAAGAAAAAATGAAAGGCCCAAAAAAAAGGGCAATGCTACTATCTCTTTTTCCACACTTGTGCTTCAAAGTAGCACCTTGTTCTTCATGTAGTGAGTCTCATATATTGTGCTTCAAAGTAGCACCTTGTTCTTCATGTAGTGAGTCCCATATATTGTGCTTCAAAGTAGCACCATGTTTTTCATATAGTAAGTCTCATAAGTTGTCTTGTTCATACTAGTGGGAATTTTTCATTATAGAACTTGGCTTGTATATTCCTACGATGGGCTTCCTCAAAATGCCCTAGGTCTTCATGAGCAAGCAAGTTGGATGCACACCCACTAGTTTTCTTTTGTTTAGCATTCATAGCTCTAGTGCATCCGTTGCATGGCAATCCCTACTCCTTGCATTAACATCAATCGATGGGCATCTCCATAGCTCATTGATTAGCCTCGTTGATGTGAGACTTTCTCCTTTTTTGTCTTCTCCACACAATCCCCATCATCATATTCTATTGCACCCATAGTGCTATATCCATGGCTCACGCTCATGTATTGCGTGAAGGTTGAAAAAGTTTGAGATTATTTAATTATGAAACAATTGCTTGGCTTGTCATCGGGGGTATAGAAGTTGGGAGCATCTTTGTGTGACGAAAATGAAGCATAGCCTAACTATATGATTTTGTAGGGATGAACTTTCTTTTGCCATGCTATTTTGAGAAGACATGATTACTTTGATTAGTATGCTTGAAGTTTATTATTTCTATGTCAATATGAACTTTTGTCTTGAATCTTTTGAATCTGAATATTCATACCATGATTAAGAAGATTTACATTGAAATTATGCCAAAGTATCACTCCGCATCAAAAATTCTCTTTTTATCATTTACCTACTCGAGGACAAGCAGGAATTAAGCTTGGGGATGCCTGATACGTCTCCAACGTATCTATAATTTTTGATTGCGCCATGCTACTTTATCTATTGTTTTGGACTATAATGAGCTTTATTTTCCACTTTTATATTATTTTTGGGACTAACCTATTAACCGGAGGCCCAGCCCAGAATTGATGTTTTTTGCCTTTTTCAGTATTCCGAAGAAACAGAATATCAAATGGAGTCCAAACGGAATGAAACCTTCGGGAACGTGATCTTCTCACCGAACGTGATCCAGGAGACTTGGACCCTACTCCAAGAAGCGCCAGAGACGGTCACGAGGGTGGAGGGCCCCCCTGGGCGCGCCCCCTGCCTCGTGGGCCCCCTGACGCTCCACCGACGTATTCCTTCCTCCTATATATACCTACGTACCCCCAATAGACCAGAGACGGAGCCAAAAACCTAATTCCACCGCCGCAACTTCCTGTATCCATGAGATCCCATCTTGGGGCCTGTTCCGGAGCTCCGCCGGAGGGGGCATCTACCATGGAGGGCTTCTACATCAACACCATAGCCCCTCCGATGAAGTGTGAGTAGTTTACTTCAGACCTTCTGGTTCATAGCTAGTAGCTAGATGGCTTCTTCTCTCTTTTTGGATCTCAATACAATGTTCTCCCCCTCTCTCGTGGAGATCTATTCGATGTAATCTTCTTTTTGCGGTGTGTTTGTTGAGACCGATGAATTGTGGGTTTATGATCCAGCTTATCTATGAATAATATTTGAATCTTCTCTGAATTCTTTTATGTATGATTGAGTTATCTTTGCAATTCTCTTTGAATTTTTCGTTTGGTTTGGCCAACTAGATTGGTAGTTCTTGCAATGGGAGAAGTGCTTAGCTTTGGGTTCAATCTTGCGGTGTCCTTATCCAGTGACAGAAAGGGTTGCAAGGCACGTATTGTATTGTTGACATCGAGGATAACAAGATGGGGTATTTATCATATTGCATGAATTTATTCCTCTACATCATGTCATCTTGCTTAAGGTGTTACTATGTTTTTAACTTAATACTCTAGATGCATGCTGGATAGCGGTCGATGAGTGGAGTAATAGCAGTAGATGCAGAATCGTTTCGGTCTACTTGTCTCAGACATGATGCCTATATACATGATCATACCTAGATAACCTCATAACTATGCTCAATTCTATCAATTGCTAAACAGTAATTTGTTCACCCACAGTAGAATACTTATGCTCTTGAGAGAAGCCACTAGTGAAACCTATGGCCCCCGGGTCTATTCTCATCATATCAATCTCCATCACTTTATTTATTTGCTTTGCTTTTACTTTTTACTTTGCATCTTTATACCAAAAATACCAAAAATATTATCTCTATCAGATCTCACTCTCGTAAGTGACCGTGAAGGGATTGACAACCCCTAATCGCGTTGGTTGCGAGTAGCTATCGTTTTGTGCAGGTACGAGGGACTTGCGCGTGACCTCCTACTAGATTGATACCTTGGTTCTCAAAAACTGAGGGAAATACTTACGCTACTGTGCTGCATCATCCTCTCCTCTTCGGGGAAAACCAACGCAAGCTCGAGACGTAGCAATAGGCTATGTGATGATATGAGATCCTGAAATTATAAGCGATTGAAGTTGGAATTTCACCAGAAGTTCTATCCTATGCATCTTGTTCATCATGATCGTAATTACATATATAATTTCTGGCCTCGCGAAGGAGAAAGCATCTCTCAAGCTTGGTGGAGGCTTAAGTCAATGTTATATTCATGCCCCAATCATGAGCTCCCTCGGGAAATGATTATTCAGAATTTTTATGCTCAGCTTTCTCTTGATAATCGCAACCTGCTCGATACTTCCTGTGCTGGTTCTTAGATGCTGAAGACTATTGCTTTCAAATGTGACTTATTGGAAAGAATTAAATGCAACTCTGAAGATTGGGGTGCCGACGACGGTAAGGAGTCAGGTATGACACCTAAGTTCGATTGTGTTAAATCTTTTATGGATACCGATGCTTTCCATGGATTTAGCTCTAAGTATGGACTTGACTCTAAGATAGTAGCTACTTTCTGTGAATCTTTCGCTACTCATGTTGATCTCCCTAAAGAGAAATGGTTTAAATATAATCCTCCTGTTGAAGTGAAAGTAGTTGCACCTATTACAGTTGAAGAAAAGATTATTACCTATAGTGATCCTATTGTTCCTACTGCTTATGTTGAAAACCCTCCTTTTCCTGTTAGGATAAAAGATCATGCTAAAGCTTCGACTGTTGTTCATAAGAGTAATACTAGGATTTATACACCTCCTGAGCAAATTAATGTTGAACCTAGTATTGCTATGGTTAAAGATCTCTTGGATGAAGATTTAGATGGGCATGTTATTTCTTTTTTATGTGAAACTGCTAATATTGCTAGACCTGATACTAAGACACATAGACTTGTCGTAGGCATGCCTGTTATTTCTGTTAAAATAGGAGATCATTGTTATCATGGCTTATGTGATATGGGTGCTAGTGCTAGTGCAATACCTTATGGTCTTTATAAAGAAATTATGCATGACATTGCACCCGTTGAATTAGAAGACATTGATGTTACTATTAAGCTTGCTAATAGGGATACCATTAAACCTATTGGGATTGTTAGAGATGTTGAAGTTTTGTGTGGGAAGGTTAAATACCCTGCTGATTTACTTGTTCTTGGTTCCCCACAAGATGATTTTTGTCCTATTATTTTTGGTAGACCCTTCTTGAATACTGCTAGTGCTAAGATTGATTGTGAAAAGAATATTGTCACGGTTGGCATAGATGGTATGTCTCATGAGTTTAATTTCACTAAGTTTAGTAGACAACCTCGTGAAAGGGAACCACCTAGTAAGGATGAGATTATTGGTCTTGCTTCCATTGCTGTTCCTCCAACTGATCCGTTAGAACACTATTTGTTAGACCATGAAAACGATATGTTTATGAAGGAAAGGGAATAAATAGATGAAGTATTCCTTAAACAGGAACCTATGCTGAAACATAACCTTCCCATTGAAATCTTGGGGATCCCCCTCCACCCAAGGGTGATCCCGTGTTTGAACTCAAACCATTACCTGATAATCTTAAGTATGCTTATCTTGATGAAAAAGAAATATATCATGTTATTATTAATGCTAACCTTTCAGAGAAAGAAGAAGAAAGATTATTGAAAACTCTGAAGAAGCACCGAGCTACTATTGGATATACTCTGGATGATCTTAAGGGCATTAGTCCCACATTATGCCAACACAAAATTTCAGTGGAGAAAGATGCCAAACCAGTTAGAGATCCTCAAATACGATTAAATCCTAAGATGAAGGAAGTGGTAAGAAAGGAGATACTAAAGCTCCTTGAGGCAGGTATTATTTATCCCGTTGCTGATAGTGAATGGGTAAGCCCTGTCCATTGTGTCCCTAAAAAGGGAGGTATTACCGTTGTTCCTAGTGATAAAGATGAATTGATCCCGCAAAGAATTATTATAGGTTATAGGATGGTAATTGATTTCCGTAAGTTAAATAAAGCTACTAAGAAAGATCATTACCCTTTACCTTTTATTGATCAAATGCTAGAAAGACTATCCAAACACACACATTTCTGCTTACTAGATGGTTATTCTAGTTTCTCTCAGATACCTGTATCAGCAAAGGATCAATCTAAAACTACTTTTACTTGCCCTTTTGGTACTTTTGCTTATAGACGTATGCCTTTTGGTTTATGTAATGCACCTGCTACCTTTCAAAGATGCATGATGGCTATATTCTCTGATTTTTGTAAAAAGATTTGTGAGGTATTCATGGATGACTTCTCCGTCTATGGATCCTCTTTTGATTATTGTTTGAGCAACCTTGATCGAGTTTTGCAGAGATGTGAAGACACTAGTCTCGTCCTGAATTGGGAAAAGTGTCACTTTATGGTTAATGAAGGCATTGTGTTGGGGCACAAGATCTTCAAGAGAGGTATTGAAGTTGATAAAGCCAAAGTTGATGCTATTGAAAAGATGCCATGTCCCAAGTACATAAAAGGTATAAGAAGTTTCCTTGGTCATGCCGGTTTTTATAGGAGGTTCATTAAGGACTTTTCTAAAATCTCTAGGCCTCTGACTAATTTATTGCAAAAAGATATTCCTTTTGTCTTTGATGATGATTGTGTAGAAGCATTTGAAACACTTAAGAAAGCTTTGATCACTGCACCTATTGTTTAGCCGCCTGATTGGAATTTACCTTTTGAAATTATGTGCGATGCTAGTGATTATGCTGTAGGTGCTGTTTTAGGGCAAAGAGTCGATAAAAAATTGAATGTTATCCAGTATGCTAGTAAGACTCTTGATACCGCCCAGAGAAATTACGCTACTACTGAAAAAGAGTTCTTAGCAGTTGTGTTTGCATGTGATAAGTTTAGACCTTCTATTGTTGATTCCAAAGTTACTATTCACACTGATCATGCTGCTATTAAATATCTTATGGAAAAGAAAGATGCTAAGCCTAGACTCATTAGATGGGTTCTCTTGCTCCAAGAATTTGACTTGCATATTATTGATAGAAAGGGAGCTAAGAACCCCGTTGCAGACAACTTGTCTAGGTTAGAGAATGTTCTTGATGACCCACTGCCTACTAATGATAGCTTTCCTGATGAACAATTAGCGGTCGTCAATGCTTCTCGTACTGCTCCTTGGTATGCTGATTATGCTAATTACATTGTTGCTAAATATATACCGCCTAGTTTCACATACCAGCAAAAGAAAAAGTTCTTTTATGATTTGAGACATTACTTCTGGGATGATCCACACCTTTATAAGGAAGGAGTAGATGGTGTTATTAGATGTTGTGTGCCTGAGCATGAACATGAACAGATTCTACACAAGTGTCACTCTGAATCTTATGGAGGACACCACGCTGGAGATAGAAATGCACACAAGGTACTACAATCTGGTTTTTATTGGCCTACTCTCTTCAAAGATGCTCGTAAGTTTGTCGTATCTTGTGATGAATGTCAAAGAATAGGTAACATTAGTAGACGTCAAGAAATGCCTATGAATTATTCTCTTGTTATTGAACTGTTTGATGTTTGGGGCTTTGATTATATGGGACCTTTTCCTGCCTCTAATGGTTATACACATATTTTAGTTGCTGTTGATTACGTTACTAAGTGGGTAGAAGCTATTCCAACTAGTAGTGCTGATCATAACACTTCTATTAAAATGCTTAAGGAAGTTATTTTTCCGAGGTTTGGAGTCCCTAGATATCTTATGACTGACGGTGATTCACATTTTATTCATGGTGCTTTCCGTAAGATGCTTGCTAAGTATGATGTCAATCATAGAATCGCATCTCCTTATCATCCGTGGTCTAGTGGTCAAGTAGAGTTGAGCAATAGAGAGCTCAAATTAATTTTGCAAAAGACTGTGAATAGATCTAGAAAGAATTGGTCCAAAAAACTTGATAATGCATTATGGGCCTATAGAACTGCATACAAAAATCCTATGGGTATGTCTCCATATAAGATGGTTTATGGAAAAGCATGTTATTTACCTCTTGAACTTGAACATAAGGCATATTGGGCTATTAAAGAGCTCAACTATGACTTCAAACTTGTCGGTGAGAAGAGGTTGTTTGATATTAGCTCACTTGATGAATGGAGAACCCAAGCCTATGAGAATGCCAAGCTTTTCAAAGAAAAAGTCAAACACTGACATGATAAGAGGATACAGAAGCGTGAGTTTAACGTAGGAGATTATGTGTTATTATTCAACTCTCGTTTAAGATTTTTTGCAGGAAAACTTCTCTCAAAATGGGAAGGTCCCTACGTTATCGAGGAGGTCTATCATTCTGGTGCTATAAAAATCAACAACTTCGAAGGCACAAATCCGAGGGTGGTAAACGCTCAAAGAATTAAACATTATATTTCAGGTAACCCTATCAATGTTGAAACTAATATTATTGAAACCGTAACCCCTACGGAATACATAAGGGACACTTTCCAGAACGTTCCAGACCCTGAAAAGGTATAGGTATGTGGTACGGTAAGTAAACCGACTCCAAAACAACTCTAATGGCAATTTTTATCAGTTTTGGATTATTTAAGAATTTTAGGTAGAAAGAAGTAATCCGAAAGGGACACGAGGCTCTCACGAGAGTGGAGGGCGCCCCCCCTGTAGGGCGCGCCCCCCTGTCTCGTGGGCACCTCGTGTGCCTCCCGGACTTTGTTTTCTTGCATGTTACGTATTTTGGTCGGTAAAAATTCATTATATATACTCCCGAAGGTTTTGACCACCGTATCACGCAAATATCCTCTGTTTTCGTTTCGAGCTATTTCCGTTGCAGATTTAGAGCACGATGACTTCTCCCTCCTCCAACAACGAAGACAAGGATGCTTGGCTATTGAAGATAGAGCTGAAAAGAGAAGAACCAGAAGAGATCAACAAGGATGAAGGGATCAAGAGGGCCATGGAGGTTCAAGCTCTGGTGGTGAAAGAAGAAGACATCCCTCAACCTTTACCTAACCTTTTCACTCCAACAGAGATTGAAGCTTTCAAGATGATTGAGTTAGCTCGCATACAGAACAAGTACCTCACACAGGAGAATATCCTGTTGAAGGATCATATCGCGGGACTCAAGGGCATTATCCGCAAGTTGAAGGAGCTTTTACGCTCGATGTGCGATTATCCACCGTCATCATCACCACCTCCATCACCTCCGAGGACATAATCACATGGGTAAGGGAACCCCCCCCCCCCTTGGCAACTGCCAAGCTTGGGGGAAATGCCCCTATATCGTATCACCATCACACTCCTATCTTTACTGCTTTATTTAGTTCGATCCTTTTAGTAGTATCTTGATCTAGTAGTTTGAAGTTTTGATATCAAGTAGTTTTGAGTTTGCATTGTGATCTCTTTATGTAATCGAGTCCATGTGCTATCTATAATAAAGATTAGTGTTGAGTCTAGGGCTTTGCTATGTTGCTATGATCTTGAGAAAGTAGAAAGAATAAAAGAGTTCATATTGATCTTATGGATAGTGATAACTTCACACATAGAAAGTATGAGGCATAAAAATTGTTGAGAGTTGATGAATGTAGCCTTGGTCATCTTGCAATTAATAGGAAGTGATAAGGAAAGAGGGGTTCACATATAAATATATTATCTTGGACATCTTTTATGATTGTGAAGCACTCATTAAGTATGACATGCTAAAAGAGTTGATGTTGGACAAGGAAGACAATGTAATGGTTTATGTTTTCCGACATCTCAGTTAAAGTATATTGTCATTTACCTTCCAAACATGTTGAGCTTGCCTTTCCCCCTCATGCTAGCCAAATTCCTTGCACCAAGTAGAGATACTACTTGTGCTTCCAAATATCCTTAAACCCAGTTTTGCCATGAGAGTCCACCATACCTACCTATGGATTGAGTAAGATCCTTCAAGTAAGTTGTCATCGGTGCAAGCAATAAAAATTTGCTCTCTAAATATGCATGACTTATTAGTGCAGAGAAAATAAGCTTTGTACGAACTTGTTGTGGAAGCAATAAAAGCGACGGCTGCATAATAAAGGTCCACATACAAGGGGCAATATAAAGTGGCGTTCTTTTGTATTAAGATTCCGTGCATTAACCCTAAACGCGCATGACAACCTCTGCTTCCCTCTGTGAAGGGCCTATCTTTTACTTTATGTTTTTACTTTATGCTTGAGTCAAGGTGATCCTCACCTTTCCCTTTTTATTTTATCCTTTGGCAAGCTCCTCGTGTTTGAAAGATCATGATATATATATCCAATTGGATGTAAGTTAGCATGGGCCATTATTGTTGACATCACCTAAAGGTGAATACGTTGGGAGGCAGCACAATAAGCCCCTATCTTTCTCACTGTCTGGCTGAAACTCTATAACCACAAGTATTGCGTGAGTGTTAGCAATTGTAGGAGACTACGAGATAGTTGAGTATGTGAGCTTGCTGAAAAGCTCTATTATTGACTCTTTCTGATGTTACGATAAATTGCAATTGCTTCAATGACTGAGATTATAGTTTGTTAGTTCCCAATGAAGTTTTTGAACCATACTTGACATTGTGAATTGCTTATTACTTGAGCATAGGAAATTATATGAAAAAATCTATATATGTTGCTGTTATTAGAATGATCATGATGCCCTCATGTCCGTATTTTATTTTTATCGACACCTCTACCTCTAAACATGTGGACATATTTTTCGATTTCGGCTTCCGCTTGAGGACAAGCGAGGTATAAGCTTGGGGGAGTTGATACACCCATTTTGCATCATGCTTTTATATCAATATTTATTGCATTATGGGCTGTTATACACATTATATCTCAATACTTATGGCTATTCTCTCTTATTTTACAAGGTTTATCATTAAGAGGGGGAATGCCGGCAGCTGGAATTCTGGCTGGAAAAGGAGCAAACATTGGAAACCTATTCCGCACAGCTCCAAAAGTCCTGAAACTCCACAAAACAACTTTTTGGATTTAATAAGAATTTCTGAGCGAAGGAAATAGGCCAGGGGGGCACACCCTGTCCAGAAGACAGGGGGCGCGCGCCCCCCTATAGGGCGCGCCCCCCTATCTCCTGGGCCCCCTGGTGGGCCTCCGGCGTCCATCTTCTGCTATATCATCACTTTTACCCTGGAAAAATCGGGGGCAAGCTTACGTGACGAAACTCCGCCGCCACGAGGCGGAACCTTGGCGGAATCAATCTAGGGCTCTGGCAGAGCTGTTCTGCCGGGGTCACTTCCCTCCGGGAGGGGGAAATCATCACCAACGTCATCACCAACAATCCTCTCATCGGGAGGGGGTCAATCTTCATAAACATCTTCACCAGCACCATCTCCTCTCAAAACCCTAGTTCATCTCTTGTATCCAATCTTGTATCAAAACCACAAATTGGTACCTGTGGGTTGCTAGAGTGACAGAAGCTTAAACCCTAGTTTATGCGTTGCTTCGTTAGGGGCTGATATGGATCCATACGCTTAATGTTGTGGTTAGGTTAACCTTAATACTTCTTTTTGTAGTTGCGGATGCTTGCAATAGGGGTTAATCATAAGTGGGATGCTTGTCCAAGTTAGGGCAGTACCCAAGTACCGGTCCACCCACATATCAAATTATCAAAGTACCGAACGCGAATCATATGAACGTGATGAAAACTAGCTTGATGATAATTCCCAATGTGTCCTCGGGAGCTCCTTTATCATTATTAGAATTTGTCCAGGCTTATCCTTTGCTACATAAAGGATTGGGCCACCTTGCTGCACTTTACTTACTTTATTTACTTGTTGCCCATTACTATTTATCTTATCACAAACCTATCTATTACCTACAATTTCAGTGCTTGCAGAGAAAACCTTACTGAAAACCGCTTATCATTTCCTTCTGCTCCTCGTTGGGTTCGACACTCTTACTTATCAAAAGGACTACGATAGATCCCCTACACTTGTGGGTCATCAGTAGCTAATCCGCTCTTCCTCCTTTTGTTCTTCGCTCTCCTCATCATCTTTTTCATCCAATGAGCTCATAGTTTCATCAATTTCTTCTTCCATAGCTTCCTGCAAAATATTATTCTCTTCTTGGACAGCGGAGACTTCCTCAATAAATGCATCAATATTGGAATTGTATTCATAATTTTCATAGCAATATCTAAGTATAGCAAAATTTCCAGGCCTGTAAACTGAATCATCAAAATCGTTGAACTCTTTAAACACAGATTCAATCTCATAAGCACCCATAAAAGCAACAAATTCTTTTATTTGTTCCACATCATAGTAATCATATATACCATTAGCATAAGAAGCCAAGGTTTTATCATCATTAAATTTGCATGAAAAGGGAAGGTGTGGAGACTTCACCCTAGAGCAACAAGTATAATCATATCTCAAGCATAGTTGCCTAGCATACCAATATAACATATAAATTTGATCCCATAATAGTTTCCCTTTTTGTGTCAAGCTATAATCCCTAAAGTATTCACGTTGATCCAAGTGTCTCCCATAACATAATTGAATGAGGTTTTCTCAGGATTACCAAAGTAGTACATAATTTCTTTCACATAACGAGCATCGAAGGTTTTAGGAGGTTCCCCATCTCCATGAGTAGCAAGTACACCTAATTTTGTTTTGTATTTCGTGTTCCATATCCATAACTAAAGATAGAGAACTAAGAACAGCAAATAAAAATTACTTAGTGATAAAGCAAACAAGCACACACGAGAATATTCACCCCACGCTATGACTCCCCGGCAACGGCGCCAGAAAAAGGTCTTGATAACCCACAAGTGTAGGGGATAATTGTAGCCTCTTTTGATAAGTAAGAGTGTCGAACCCAACGCGAAGCTAAAGGTAGAACAAATATTCTCTCATCTGCCACCGATTCGACTCTACGCACGCTTAGTGTTCGATTTACCTAGAACAAGTATGAAACTAGAAGTACTTTGTATGTGTTGTTGGATAGGTTTGCAAGATAATAAAGAGCACGTAAATATAAACTAGGGGCTGTTTAGATAAAGAAGCAATAAAGTAAATATAGCAAGTGTGGAAAAGTGGTGGTAGGAGTTGTGAAATTGTCCCTAAGCAATTGACTACTTTACTAGACCGATAGCAAGTTTTATGTG
Organism: Triticum timopheevii; assembly: GCA_963921465.1. Taxonomy (NCBI): domain Eukaryota; kingdom Viridiplantae; phylum Streptophyta; class Magnoliopsida; order Poales; family Poaceae; genus Triticum; species Triticum timopheevii. Next base: position 170,343,753 of record OY997264.1, on the reverse strand, counting down.
GGAGAGGCATAAGCTAACATACTTTCTCTTCTTGGATCATATGCACTTATGATTGGAACTCTAGCAAGCATTCGCAAATACTAAAGATCATTAAGGTAAAATCCAACAATAGCATTAAAGCATCAAGTCCCCTTTATTCCATACGCCACAACCCCCTTACTCGGGTTTATGCTTCTGTCACTCAAGCAACCCACTATAAGCGAATCATGAACGTATTGCAACACCCTACAGCGGGAATCCCTCACGCTTGCGCGACACGGAGGGCACAATATGACAGCAACATAACCACAAGCAAATTAAACCAATCATAGCAATTCACCAATCACCGATAGGACAACGAAAATCTACTCAGACATCATAGGATGGCAACACATCATTGGATAATAATATGAAGCATAAAGCACCATGTTTAAGTAGAGGGTACAACGGGTTGCGGGAGAGTGGACCGCTGAATATAGATGGGGGAAGGTGATGGAGATGTTGGTGAAGATGGCGGAGGTGTTGGTGTAGATCGCGGTGATGATGATGGCCCCGGGCGGCACTCCGGCGCCACCGGAAGCAAGGGGAGAGAGCCCCCTTCTTCTCCTTCTTCTTCCTTGACCTCCTCCCTATATGGGAGAAGGGTTTCCCCTCTGGTCCTTGGCTCCCATGGCGTGGGAGGGGTGAGAGCCCCTCCGAGATTGGATCTATCTCTCTGTCTCTCTCTGTTTCTGCTTCTCAGATTCTGCCCTTTCACTGTTTCTTTTATATCTGGAGATCCGTAACTCTGATTGGATTGAAACCTTCGCCCAGATTTTTCTCATAAAATTAGCTTTCTTGCGGCAAAAGAAGAGCGTCAACCGCCTTATGGGGTGCCCACAAGGGTCCAGGGCGCGCCTGCCCCCCTGGGGCGCGCCCCCTGCCTCGTGGCCCCCTCGGGCACCGTCTCGCATTGGTTTTTCTTCCCAAAAATCATAAAAATTCCAAAAATATTCTCCGTCCGTTTTTGTCCCGTTTGGACTCTGTTTGATATGGGTTTCTTGTGAAACATAAAACATGCAACAAACAGGAACTGGCACTGGGCAATGGATCAATATGTTAGTCCCAAAAATAATATAAAAAGTTGCCAAAAGTATATGAAAGTTGTAGAATATTGGCATGGAACAATAAAAAATTATAGATATGAAGGAGACGTATCAGGCTCTTCCCAGGTGTCGACTCGATGGTGATCACGATCTTCACGTCGCAAAGGGGACGCATCGACTGAACTGTGTCTGCCCTCACTGACCTGCTGTGGATCCTATTGCACGACTAAGAAACGACTGAGTTTTGCTCTCCTGCTGCCCGAAGTAGTGCTCGGATCTGCATCAAGCCTCTTCCAACCTCTGAATGGGACGGATGAATAGATTCTGCTATATGTGCAGCAGCCGTAAGATTCTGGATCGGAGTGTGGTATACCCGGGGTTCAGGTGGAAAGAATTGTCGTTGTCGTCGACTGGATTCGGGGATCAGTTAACGGGTGTGTTCATCGAGAGAATGCTGGAGGTTCTCCAGACGCGTGCGCTCGGCCAATGTGGCCAGGCGCGCAGCCTCCAAGGCCCGAGCCTCCGAAGTCTCCCCCATGATAGGGGTCTGGAGCGCCTCCATGTTGCGACGGTGCAACTCTTCCCTCTATTGCGAATTGAGAGGTTGGGGCTTGTACTCATCAACCATACGACGGACCATCACCGTCGCCATTGTCGCTGTTGCAGAGAAACTCGGGTGGGCTGTGACGAGAGTCGACCATGAGAACTTCCGCCGCGGGGTCACTGCTCCCGCGCTCGGAAAGAGTGTCCGCGGAGCCAGTCGAATGGTTCGTAGAGAAATTCATTGGGCTCAATCACCGCGACTTGAGGGGTGGCCGACTGGCGGGCCATCACATGCTTTACCCACCGCTGGAGCCGCGACCGATCGGATCGCTTGTGGCGGCGTACAGTGGAGTGAGTGGACGATGCGGCAGCCGACCGATACTGGGTCGACGGCTGCCGCAGAAGGACGCCACAGGCACTCGCGTGAAAATGCGCTGCCCCGCAGATCGGAAGAGCCTCGACATCAAGGGGGGCTTCTTGAAGCCAGGCGGAGTCGTCGGCGACGAAAATGAGCGCGCCGAGTCGAATCTCGTGGCCCACAGTCAAACCACCGCCGGAAACCATGTTGATGAAGATCGGGAAAACTGCAACCTCACCGGAAGTTGCTAAGCCGCTTTGCCCCATGGTGGGCGCCAACTGTCATGGTACAAATCTGACAGTAAGAGTAGGGGGTACGTATGAGGAGGCAAGGCCCTAACTACGGCGAGGTTGTACACACGAGTTTACAAGTTCAGGCCCCTCTCGGAGGAGGTAAAAGCCCTGCGTCTCGGTGCCCTAAGGCGGTCAACTGGAATATGAGTGTGTGTGTGTGTGTGTGTGTGTGTGTGTGTGTGTGTGTGTGTGTGTTATAGGGGGTGTGAACCCTTGTGCCAATGGGCATGATGAACCCCTCCGTGATGGTGTCTAGATTGGATCTGGTGGTTCTGGAACTTGCAACGGCTGGAATTGATTTTCATCGACTCCCCTAGGTTTCTGTAATATTGGGGTAATTATAGAGTAAAGAGGCGGTGCGGGAGGCCACCGAGGTGGGCACAACCCACCAGGGCACGCCTGGGCCTCCAGGGGCGCCCTGGTGTCTTGTGCTCACCTCAGGCTCCCACTTCAGTACTTTTTTGGCCCACTGGATGTCTTCTGGTCTATAAAAAATCCACAAAAAGTTTCGCTGCATTTGGACTCCGTTTGGTATTGATTTCTTGCAATGTAAAAACATGCAGAAAACAGCAACTGACACTGGGCATTATGTCAATAGGTTAGTACCAAAAAATGATATAAAATGATTGTAAAACATCCTAGAATGATAATATAACAGCATGGAACAATCCAAAATTATAGATACGTTGGAGACGTATCAGTGACTACAACCCTAGCCGCCACCCGGGCTCCTCCCTTGTCTCTCGTGACGCCCCCAATTTTGGCTTTGTCCGCGGTGGTGTCAGACCTTATTCCTAAATGGAGCTAGGGACCTTCGGGTGTTGACCTCATGGGAGCAAAGCTCAAATCTCATGGGTATTGATCACACGGTGAGCAGACAGCTGGCTGCCTCACAATGATACCTTGGAGTAGGTCTTTTTTCATGCATAGTACCATGATGAGCTGGCATAGTTGCATGTTAAGAGTATTAAAGGTAGCGAGGATAAACTGTTTTATGTTTATTTGAATGCCTTATTGCTATATTTTTTAATGTGGCATGCTATATTTTGCCCTATTATACAATATATTTTTACTTTTTGGACTAACATATTAACCTAGTGCCAGAAACAATGGATTTCTGTCTTAATAATGTTGCTTTTAGGTATTTGGACAATTCAAAACAAAAATGTAGGTTCATAAGGGTGGAGGTGACGACCCTGCTAAACATGGGCGGCACGCCCAGGCCCATCATGTGGGACTTGGGGTGCCCCCTCGTACCTCTTCGTACCTAGACTCTCATTTATACCTCTTGTGACGTGTCATATTCATCATGAAATTCTTATGTCGTCGACTGTTCGCGGTCTAAGAGGAACTTATCTACAACCCTGCTCCAGGACTCTGATGGAGGGGGGAATCGCCATCATAAACTTCTTCAGTGACCCCCTCTATTTCTCCCACGATCGTGTGTGAGTAGTCCAATGAATCCATCTAATGGCATTTCCTGCTGTCAAATGTGATCTATTCTCATGTCACGTCATTTTCTTTTCAAGTTCTACCAAGAGACGGAGACTATGAGTTTGTAGTTGTAGCTATGCAGCAATCTCTCCTTGTCCTTTGACGCAAAGATCACAGGAGATGTCTAATATGATTGTGATCCATATGATGTAATTCTCGTAGTTATTTTTTGTTATTTGACAAATTACTACTTTATGGTCAGATTATGTGTGGCGTTTTGCATGGTTTATTAATGCATATTTCCTCTAATTCTTCATCTAACCATTGGTCATTTTAGATGAAAGATCAAAAGTGAAATATTATGATGACGGTAAGAGAAAAGGAGCTTATAGTTATATTCTCATCATTCAGGATAAAAAGATAGCTGACTCATTTTCTCAGTGATGGGCTTGCGGTGAGCGAAATATATTATCAAGAGTGAAATTTATTTTAAACCTTTAAGGTTGTAGAGGACGACAAAAATGAACCCCGGCCTGTAAATCCCTAATGTCCATACCCTATACTCAACGATCCCGTTTAATTGTAACCCTAAACCTAACCTAGACCTGTTTGGAAGGATAACCCTGACCGGGATCACTCATTTCTCTCATTGACCACATGGACCTGCATGTCATACCCTTCCTCTTCTCTCCATCTCTCTCCTAACATCCATCTTGTACGCGGCCTTCATCATCTGCGCGCCCAACAGCCACCACACGGCCCACTAACTTGTCCATTAGTGCGCCTCGCAAGTTCGTTCAACCCCAAGAAAGTAATCGACGAAATACCCTATAATCGTTGTCACTGTGGCCATCTTCTCGGCCTCCGGTGAAAGTCTCTGCAGCCTCGATCTCCTTCTCTCAAGACATTCGCACCTCCTCCGCAACTACCTCCCAATCTCTCCTAACATCTCTGGCTCTCTGCAGCCTCGATCTCTTACTTAATGCAATGTTATGTTTTATTTACTTAATACTTGAGGATGCATACTTTGATAGATGTCTTTGGGTGGAGCATTAGTTATAGATGAGTTGGTCATTTCGCCGGTCTATAGATTATGGATGTAATGCCTATACAATATCATTACACCATACCATATGATTTGTCATATTTGTCTTGATCAGTTCATCCCTAGCTAGGCGTGCTTGATAGTAGAGTTGCCGTATGTGTGGATCAACTAAAATCATATAAAAACACCCTCTGTAAATTAATATAAGACTTTTTAGATTTGTCTAAAAAGTCTTATGTTAGTTTACAAACGTAGTACGATCTATGTGTTTTAGGACCAGCCACTTTGTAACTCGTAAGCACAAAAGGCGGGCATCATTAATGTGTGTACTCACCAAAATGAACTAAAGTTTCCAAAGTAAACTTGATATAAACTATTAATTCTCTGAATTACCTTATCATTAATCACCAAACAGAACCAACCACTTGTACTACCTCTAATTTTAAATGTAAGATGTTTTGGCAAATCAAATTAAACTGTCAAAACGTCTTATATTTAGGAACAAAAAGGGTGTAACTTGTAAGCACAAAAGATGGGCACCATCAATGCTTCTACTCATCAAAATGAACTACTCCTATCTTGATAAATTTGATAAACTATTAATTCTCTTACTTACATTACCATTATTCATCAAACACAACCAACCACTTGTAACTAGTAAGCACAAAAAGTGGGCCCATTAATTCTTCTAAAATCAAAATAGACTTGAGTTTCTAAAATAAAGCTGATAGACTATTAATTCTTTTAATTACCATACTATTAATTGCCAAAACCCAATTTGGACCCATCAATGCAAAAATCAGTCTAGATGATATGTAAGTGTGCCGATGAATGCACTTATTTCGTATATTGCACACTTCTCTACTTTGGGGTAGTATCATACAACCTAATGTAGCAGAAGTACCTTCCTCTGCATTATATGATAACTTTGTCTTGTAACTATGTTGGTCACAATGTACAACGATCACACCTCCTATCTTTGGCTGGACACTGCAATTAGCATGCTTGGTATCCAGGGAGAGGGTGATCCTACCTATGCCTACAGCCCAATTGCCACAACTGTGTACAAAATGAATCAGCTGATCCTCACCGCAACATTCGCTATTGCCAGAACGCTTCTGGCGGTCTAGTTAATCGCTACGAGTAGTTGTTAAGAGGTCCATTGATCAGGGACGGTGAGGAAGTACTTGGACATGGCCTTCCTGAACCTCTTCTTGTACTGCATCGGGGATATAATGGTGGGGGCTTCGTTCTTGGGGCCTCCCAGGATGCCAGAGGCCTTCACCCAAGTCTCAAGCTGTTTGTCCCAGGTGTATTGGCGCAAGTAATCGATGATGCCAATGACGAGTTCTTTCTTCTCCTCGTCGATTCCAACAAGAAGCGAGTAATCCATGACATCCGCCGACTGCAAAGCAGATAGAATTACAACCGTCATTTTTCATTTTTCAGTAATACGTGAACTCCTAAAATTGCCACTTATGAGTCACATGGCTTTCACACAAAAATTACTCCAAAATAAGTATATATTGCATATCATTTTCAAAATAAATAAATATATATAACAAGGTGAGGGAAGGGTTGGATTAACATGATCATTTCAGAAAGCCGACTGGTAGACTTGGATGGTTCTTGTTAGTAACTACATTATTTGCAAACTAAAAGCAAGACATGCAGAGTGTGGAAGATGAAGATTACAGAAACAGTGTTCTTTCAACAGGCTGAAAAATGTATAGTTTGTACCTATGCAAATCCCAGACTGTCAAGTCAGTTAAACAGTACGCACAGAAGACATATATAGCAAAGTGCAAATGGCAGAGGATAATTGGTGCTAATCATGTGGGAACTTGAAGTTTCATTAGATCTTCAATATATATATATTGGTTAAAACAGCATGCATAACAAGATATAACATACCGCAAGAAACGAAGTATCATTCCAGACAGCTCTTTCCAATCTTCGCTTTGCTCGGCTCCCTAAAAATATAGGCTTTGTATGCAGTGCCTCTATGAGGTTTGAATCTAACAAGACTTTGCTATCACCGGATGTGTAGCGAGAGCGTAATGAACCCTTCAGATCATACACCCTAGGTATCTTTTTTTCAAAGAAAAGATTCTCCATCACCATTAGATCCATCTTCACTTCCCTCCCAGTTTTCAAGCCCTTGACATTAACCTGAATTAGATGCAAAGCCAGCAAAATCAAATCTAGGCACATTCTTTGGTGTTTACAACTAGGGGGGGGGGGGGGGGGGGGGCGCGATCATGGGCCAGGCAAAGTACAACAAACCTGATATAATCCTACTATTTTTGCCAGGCAAGTTGGGCTACCAGAGGCCAAGGATTCCATCAAATACTTGAAGTACTGAGGAGCAAATTCCACAAAAGAGTCCAGCTCTGTCTTGGTGACTTGTTTGATTATGAACCTCTCATCCAGTGTCCTTGCAAAGTAAACATTGCTTTTTCCACCTTGTGCAGACCATCTCTTGCAGCGACTTAGTGAACGGATGTAATCAATATCTTTTGGACAGCATTTATCTCTAAGCGCAGCAAAATGCTTTGCAAAATAACAAATCACAGAGAACTTCGCATTATCTGCAGGAAGAGGGGTTTCGTCGTCGAAAGAAAACTTAAAATGAGTTCCCTCAGAATCCAGATTGTTTTCTTGTGAGGGCAATGACTGTTCAAGTCCATGGTTTAATTCGGTGGCATTTGGAAGATGTGAAAAACTCGAAGTTGAATTTAGTTTTCGTGTGACTTTCTGCACATATTCATTTGAAGTCATGGCATATGCAACAATACTGGTGGGTTCATCATCATAGACTGCAACAACAACATCTTCATTGCCAATCTGGGGCAGCAGCAGCCGTGCCCCATCATCAACCATATGTGAAGCGGATGAGATATGTGTGGGTGAACGAGTTAGAATAACATTTAATTTCTCTATAGCCCCAGGTGACCTTTGAGAACAAGCCCTCCTTATATTTGGCATTGGATCTTTTGTGATGCTTGTCAAACCCCCGAAGTACTCAGCAGATCTGAATGACGATAGATGCAATGAAGTAGGAGCTAATCCAGTGCGTTCTCGCTGATGGGATGCTACTGTAGAATCAAATGAGTGAATTCTAACAGGGGCATTCTTGTAACCTGGGTTATCCAACAAATTAAGGGATCCATTTTCATCGATTTTGGTGAAATCTTGTGGAAGATCATACTGTAACTCACTGGATCCAGTCCATGCTAAATCAATGTTATCAGAAAAAATAGACGCAAGTGAGGGTAACCTCTCAACAGGTTCCATACCAATGGCAGCTCTAGTGGATGGCCATTCTTTCTCTCCATTGAATTTGCTGAAGACCTTGTCAAGATCTTCTGTATCATCAGGATGATCAACCAGATCGATCTGCAATTTTTTCCCAGACATACTGTACTCGTCATCACTGAAGCAGACCTCTCTGGATAACAAAGATTTTCTTGGACTTCCAGGTGACTGCAACAAACAAGTGGGTTTTCCAATATTTGTGTCCACCTCAAGCAAATCTGTTTTCCACTCCTTCAGTCTGATGTCCAAGAGAAATTCGGTAGCAGGATTGTTCTTTGAAACACAACCATTTGTTTCAATAAGTGAATCTATGTGACATAGCCTCCGATCCCAAAGGTAAGCATCAAGAATAAGGCCACGCCTCAAGCGGTTGAGCTCCAGAATATCAATTGATGCCTGCACGTGGTGATTACTATCTCTGATAACAGGTAAGAGCAAAATCTGCAAAAGGAAAAATATATTAAAAAATCAACATAAACATGTGTAATCCCTGAACAAGAAAAAAAAATCTAATTTCGTCACCTCGCATTCGTTTCTTTCCATTTTAAGCAAATCCTTCATCTCAATTATCTGCCTATGAATACCTGTCTTGACCGGATCATCCTCACTTGGAATATTCTTTTCAGTGCGATGGAGAAAATCAGATATCTCCCAGTGTAAGGATCTCATTTTGCCATACATCTTCAAACAGAAGTCCATGGACATAATATTATTCACCCAGACACAACAAATAAACAGAAACATAGGATGCAGGCAGTGAACGTGACTTGGTAATTTCGAGAAAATAACTTACCTCAACTGCCACCATTTTCGTCCAGTCTTGTGGACTGCGACAGTTGAAACACAATACGGAGGGGGGGAGGGTAACTGATAGAATATCAACAGGAGAATATCGGAAGAAGGCCACCATGTTCCCATATCTGATAGATTAGCAGGTAACCTGAGATTTCATTCGAGGATTGACAACTTTAATTGGTAAGGGATATAGCCGATATGTACCCGTAGAAACGAAGACAGTCCCTCTGGAGAGAATGCCCACAGCTTGCAATTCGGTTAGCAGTAGAGCGGTTTGAAAAGCTTAGCTCCAGGAATTTCCCAAATGACAGGCCCCAAGCAGCATCTGACATAATAACCCTCCGCGTAGCAGGTGGTACACCATTCTTAGGTTCGCACTTGAGGCATCTATGCCACATCCATATCCTCCCATCACGCTCCCCTGGCAACTTCTGAGACAGAAGCCGCCTAACACGAATTGTTAAGCTTCCGTGCTGATGAATATAGCACCTTACATGTGATTCTGATGGTTCTTTACATGATGGACAACAATATGCCTGAGGAAGGACATAGACAAAACATTATTTTCAAAAACTATGATGACAATGAACATCAACATACAGATGAGTATGGAATGTACCTGATCAAATAAGTCTTGCCGGAGGTATCTCCCAAGTGGCTTATCAAAGCTACCGTAAAACTTAATGCGGAAGAGCTGTGGACGCTCACATACCAAGCTTTTGGGAATGCAAGTGCTTGATAGGGAAACTAAGATGCTCTGATGGTTGTCATTGGTACCAAAGAATTCACCAGAAAATTCATTCTGGTCATTACAGTCTCCGGCAGGACAGTCATGATGTCGTATATGATTCCAATGGTCTACTTCTTGACATTTCTTCCCTGGTACCACATCTTGACGGTTATTGTTTGCAATGAAAAACAAAGCAGAGTCATGAAAATGCATCACAATACCTGAAGTTCTTGGATCAAGATCAAGGAAATATGGAGAAATTTTACTCTCTTCGCACGAACCAATTGCATGGGGTAAGTAATCATCAACAGGAGATCCAGATTCCCTGTGCTCAACAGGAGATCCAGATTCCCTATGCTCAAAGACGACACTTTCACCTTCCTCATTCAAACATAATGATCTAGATGATACAGAAATCTCCTCAAACATTCGTGGATCATCGCCTTGTATTTGTTTGAGTTTATGAGGCATGCCAACTCCAGCAGATCCAGCAAAACAATCTGTGTCACCTCGAATATCTGGCAACTCTATTACGGGCCTTGAAGGACCTTTAGGAAGAGTTGCGCCTTCGTCGGCGAAGAATGATGTTTCAAGAGAGAGGTGATAGGCGGCAAAGACTGCAAGTTGTACTGTACGTTTAACTTTTTTTAGTTCCTCTCGACAGGGCCCTCTCAGTAAGACCTAATTAAATTGAAGCACATTTATTAGAAATAAAATAAATGTGTAAGAAAATAGAAATTCAGTCTGAAAACTTATCACATTATTAGCTAGTACTCTCTGTAGGTCATCTATCAACCAAGTGTTTTATGCTTGGTGTTAGCAACACAACTTCAATCAAATGTACATGGAACCAATGTTCAGCATAAATATCGGTAACTGGCAGCTGCTCGGTCGATTAATCGGCGAATCGGCCTATTAAGCTAATTTATCGGTAGGTCAATAAGGGCTTATCTATATATCCTAGGCTACATAGCAACATGCAATGTGCTACTCCCTCCGTTCCAAAATAGATGACTCAACTCTGTACTAACTTTCCCTCCGTTCCAAAATAGATGACTCAACTCTGTACTAACTTTATAAAGTTAGTACAGAGTTGAGTCATCTATTTTGGAACGGAGGGAGTAGACGTCAAAATATGCTATTGTACATGTTAGTAGCAGACAAGGGTTGGTAGCTGCACAACAACATATATACACATCAGTGCATCACCAATCACCTTTCACAGATCATCGAGGAGAGGAGACTCTGGGAGAAGCGGGAGGACCAGACCTAGAGCGTGGGGCGGCGAAACGGGCTACATTTTGGACCAAATAAGCTATATACCCCATCTAGCAATTGATCGGACAGCCCGATAATTTGGCCTTTTATCGGCTGTTGGACCGATAAATAGGCTGGACCAGTTAATGGGCTGAGTAGGGGTTATTTGATTCGGTTAGGTGCCGAGTAGCAGTTAATTGGGCAGTTAACTTAAATACCGGCCGATATTTTGAATAGTGCATGGAACAGCAGAGAGATACTTACCGTGCAGCCCAAACGCCTTGGGCAGCCTTCAAAGAACATCAATGTTTTAGTTGATCTCCTGTTTGTCTGCTTTCCTGATGGAAATTCCAGAAATTTCTGCACCTTAAACATTTCACACTGGCCTAGCCTTGCTGAAGCAATATTTTCAATTGATGAGCCAATTTGTGCTCCTGTGCATCTTGATATCCTCTCCAAGAGTGGCCTCTTAACATTTAGAACTAATGAAATTTCTTTTGCCAAGAGCTCCTGGGCATACGATGAGACACTTTTCTCAACTAGCAGCACATTTGGTTGCAAAGACTCTATATTTCTGACAATCGTTCTCAGGTGCTCTTTCTCCTGCATTAACAGCATTTCTTTAGCAAAAAAAATATCTTTACTCTTATAAAAATGTCAATTGGTACTGGCGGTCCGTTCACCTTTGGGTCACGCCACATGTTGGATTTGGCACGAATGGTTAGGATGAGAGCACATATGGATATTTTATATTGCATATAATGTAGAAGTAAACATCTTCTTAAACGGATAGTATTTCTTTTAACCATAGCAAGGCCTTGTGCAAGTACTCCCTCCATTTGGAAATAACTGACGTGGTTTTAGAAAACCACGTCAGTTATTTCCAAATGGAGGGAATATAAATAAAGGTGCAAATGAATAGTGAAAAAAGTACAAACCTGTTCAAGAATAGTGTCTATCGATGCTAATTTGTTAGTGACCCTTTGGTACTCAAGTGCTCCTCCTAAAATGAGCAACTTCGCATTCCTATGCTCAGACATCATGCGTTTGTGTTTTAAGTTTTTGGAACACACAACTCCCCTAACAAGATTGCTGCAGGAATTACCCGTGAGTTTCACATGAGAGACATATAAGCATGTAAATAGCAGGAGAAGTAAGAGCATACCTATCAGTCGGATCCCCAGATGCTATACATTTGACTTTGACATAATCAGTAGGATCCATGCTGCCACCTTTCTTTGTATTTGGTCTCACATAACTAGCAGCTTGCCAGGATAAGGACGACACTATCTCAAGCCAACTTATGCATCCGTCATCGTTTCCGACACTAATACCTTCTCCATTCAGTAACTGAGCCACAAGAGCACGAAAATGACCTAGTACAGCATTCCTCACACCCTCTGTATGGGCTATATCCGTGCTCATGTCAGCATCAACCATTTTGTTGGTGCTAAAGCAGCCAAGGGCAAGAAGATTGCTTGACTCCTCAACCCCATCATCATCATCGTCGTCGAATCCAAATACTCTCGACTCGGCGTCATCACCCTCATCTTCCGGCGGTGGTGGGCGCCAAATATTGGCATCAAAATCAACTTGATGTTTATTTGTGTCGCTTTCCCCACTACTTTCAGCAATGGTACCATTTAGCTTAGTACCATGTTCAAGAGAATCCAGGCTGAAACGGCCGTTTCTCCTGGAAGTTCGTGTGCCGCCATTCTGCCAAACCATCCAGGTCGGGCTCTCCAAGGGGCTTAGGGTCATAGACCGGTTGAGCTCACTAACAGAGTCAGTGTCTGAGAGGTCATTTAAGCAGTCGTTCCCTGGGCTGAAAAACTTCCCAGGCCCGTCGTTTTCCTCCCCATCTGCTCGCCTGCACCCATGAAAACCAATTCCGCTACAGATTAGCACAATAAGTTAATCGATTATAAAACACAAGTCAAAAAATATAATCATCCATGAGAGTTACTTGTACCCTGAATGAACTAGTCACCGCTTGTTATTTTCCTTCTAATAATCCACCTAACATGCTAAGATGTTGAGGTGGTTTACTTGCGGAGATTTCAAAACATTTCTCCCTTTTTCTCCACTGGAGCAAGTCAAATATCTAAACGGGGGCGATGAAACCGAGCCATGGCACCCTACCTGACAGGGTAGCAGCGGAGAGGCTGTGGCGACGAGATCTGGCGGCGGAGGGCGATGGCACGCCTGCCTCCGGATCTCGCTGCGGGGGGCGGCGAATCCACCGGAGATACGCCCCCGCTGCGCGGCGGCGTCGCTGGCGACGGTGGTGCGCTCGCCTGGCGGGCTTCTTCGTCGGCGGCGGGCGTGGAGCCGGTGATGAGGGATCGAAACTTCTGAACCGCCCCCAGCACCGAGAACTCCACCACTCCCATCGCCCGCAAACAGTGAAATCCACTCCAAAAAAAGGATCAACCAAAACAAAAACTTAAAGATATACTAAAAAAGCTGGGCGCCGCCGAGGCTAAAATTCCTCTCTGGCGACGAGAAGGCAGCGGCGGCCCGATTTGGCAAACGTGCGGGGAATCCTTCTTCTTCTTCTCTCTCTCTCTCTCCTTATTCTTCTTCGACTTTGCGGTAGTGTCTATGTACAAGCGGCGGCTAGTTAGTGTGAGGCATTTGGGGGTCAGCCAATGCCCGACTGGTCGGGGAGCATAGGTTGGATTGCCGGCCGGCCGTCGTGCGGCTGCGCTACGAGCGCGCCAGGGCAGGTGTTGCCGAGACGTTGACGCGCGGGGTCACGGCGGAGAGGGAGGAGAGCATGGCTGAGAGGAATGGGAAGCTTAGAGGAGAGAGAAGAAGAAGTTTTTTTTCTTTTCTTTTTTTGACGTACGTATAGTGACGAGAAGAAGCTTTCGGCAATGGCGGTAATTGCGGACGAAGCAGGGAAAGTGGGGGTGGGGTCACTAATTGCGGACGGAGAAAGAGTATTTTCTTAGAGCAAAAAAAAATTTGTCGAAAGAGACCACTTGCCCATTGGAATTGCCAGAAAAGACCACATGTAGATGAATTTGACAAAAAGGACCCCCTCGACCGTGACGGTAGGCACGGCAGGCACCTGCCGCCACTCCGGGAGGCGGCGGGCCCTGCCGCCACCGCAGGAGGCGGCCACCCAGGCGAAACGACATTGCTGCAGTGCGCCTCGCTGGGACGGAACGGGGCGGGCCAGGTGGGCATGCCGCCACCGCGGGAGGCGTCCTCTCCTGGCGCGGTCGCTCCCTGGCCGACAGGCCATGCAGGTCGCGGGCCTCGCCAGTGGGCCTCGCCACCACTAGCCGAGGCGGCCAGCTGCTGCATGCGCGGGAAAAGAAGCGGCGCTGATTCCCGTGACTAACGGTGCTGATTCCGATACAAACTCCGCTGATTCCCATGCTTCGAAAGTTGTTGCTGCAGCGGAGGTGACAACACCAAATTTGATGGCCATGCTTTCTTTTGCTTTCTGCCGCAAGTCCCGATGATCTGAAATCGGACTCCCGCCTGCCTGCGTGATTTACGCTTCCGTCTGTAGCCGAAGCGACAACGCTCAAGCGTGCTGATTTGTATGCGTGATTTCGTGTCGCACACCGAAGAGCATTGATGTTCCTGCGTGTGATGAGACACCACGATGCTGGAATCCGAGGCCGCGGTTGGTGAGTTCTAACTCGTTCTGCCGACAAAACAGTGCTCCTCTTCTATTTATACGCACAACCGCGGCTCCGTGCGCATACACTCTCTCTCGAAAATCTCTGATTGCCTTCTCTGCCTCTCTCCTCTCTCTACGTCTATAAGAATACACAGAAAGGAAAACTTGGTATCCACTTTCAGTCGTGATTTTGGCTGATTTAGAGTTGGATTTAGAAGATGCTGAAGTTGAAGAAAAGGTAGATTAAGGTAAGATATGTCCATTTTTGTTGGTTCCGTTCACATGCATGATGTTTTTGTTCTGTTTGATTAGTTCCTAAGTGTGTATTGTATGTTGTTTTAGGCATTATTTCAGCAGTAGGAGGAGTCATTTGGAGTTTCTGGAGTAGGATTTGCCGTGCAAAGTGAAGTACGAACAGGAAGAACGAGATATGAGCTTTGCAATATATGAATTTTTTTATGCATGCACGGTGGTAATTAGTTAGTCTTTTAGCTCGTCATTAGCTATGCGATGTAAGTGCTTAGAGGTTAGAAAAATTTACAGACGACATATACAATATTTATACTATTTTTTTAGAAGAGTAGGTTGAAGATGTTGTATCAATGTTAGCTGCGTCCATTAGTATTGAGATGTGAGAGAAGATGTTAATACGGTAATTAAGAAAAAAATTGCACTGCAATTGTTCATTGTATGTGGTATGTTTATTACTAAGTCTATAGTTAGGAAACCGTAGGTCTACATACAAGCAAGTGCTATTTTCATACTTTTGATAGCAGAAAGAAAAATTTGTGTCTAATATTGATGTTCATGTGATAATTTTGTGCATGCACGGTGGTAATTAGTTAGTCTTTTAGGTCGTCATTAGCTACGCGATGTTAGTGCTTAGAAGTTAGGAATAATTTTCACACGACAGATATAACATTAAATAAAATAGATCTTGAAATACTCGTTAATCTAACAACCCCTTAAAGTCTAAGCAAATGATTAAAAAACAAACCGAATATTTGTAACGAAAATACGGCTATTATTTTAGTCGTACTACTACTGAATGTTGTCATTAAGGAGAGGGTCATTAAGGGGGAGGTAGCTCAGGCGTTCAAGGAGAGGGTCATTAAGGAGGGCCCTTGGGAGGAAGGAGGGGATGCGGACAATGTGTGGATGAAGATGGCGACTTGCATTCGTAAGGTGGCCTCAGAGGAGTTTGGAGTGTCCAGGGGAAGGAGAAGCGAAGATAAGGATACCTGGTGGTGGGATGATGATGTCCAGAAGGCGATTAAAGAGAAGAAAGATTGCTTTAGACGCCTATACCTGGATAGGAGTGCACACAACATAGAGAAGTACAAGATGGCGAAGAAGGCCGCAAAGCGAGCTGTTGGTGAAGCAAGGGGTCGGGCGTATGAGGACCTCTACCAACGGTTAGGCACGAAGGAAGGCGAAAGGGACATCTATAAGATGGCCAAGATCCGAGAGAGGGAGACGAGGGATATTGGCCAAGTCAAATGCATCAAGGACGGAGCAGGCCAACTCTTGGTGAAGGACGAGGAGATTAAGCATAGATGGCGGGAGTACTTCGACAAGCTGTTCAATGGGGAGAATGAAAGCTCTACCATTGAACTGGACGACTCTTTTGATGAGACCAGCATGCGTTTTGTGCGTCGAATCCAGGAGTCTGAGGTCAAGGAGGCTTTAAAAAGGATGAAGGGAGGCAAGGCGATGGGCCCGGATTGTATCCCCATTGAGGTGTGGAAAGGTCTTGGGGACATAGCGATAGTATGGCTAACCAGGCTTTTCAATCTCATTTTTCGGGCAAACAAGATGCCAAAAGAATGGAGACGGAGTATATTAGTACCAATCTTCAAGAACAAGGGGGATGTTCAGAGTTGTACTAATTACCGTGGAATTAAGCTGATGAGCCATACAATGAAGCTATGGGAGAGAGTCATTGAGCACCGCTTAAGAAGAATGACAAGCGTGACCAAAAACCAGTTTGGTTTCATGCCTGGGAGGTCGACCATGGAAGCCATTTTCTTGGTACGACAGCTTATGGAGAGATATAGGGAGCAAAAGAAGGACTTGCATATGGTGTTCATTGACTTGGAGAAGGCCTATGATAAGATACCGCGGAATGTCATGTGGTGGGCCTTGGAGAAACACAAAGTCCCAGCAAAGTACATTACCCTCATCAAGGACATGTACGATAATGTTGTGACAAGTGTTCAAACAAGTGATGTCGACACTGATGACTTCCCGATTAAGATAGGACTGCATCAGGGGTCAGCTTTGAGCCCTTATCTTTTTGCTTTGGTGATGGATGAGGTCACAAGGGATATACAAGGAGATATCCCATGGTGTATGCTCTTTGCGGATGATGTGGTGCTAGTTGACGATAGTCGGGCGGGGGTAAATAGGAAGTTAGAGTTATGGAGACAAACCTTGGAATCGAAAGGGTTTAGGCTTAGTAGGACTAAAACCGAGTACATGATGTGCGGTTTCAGTACTACTAGGTGTGAGGAGGAGGAGGTTAGCCTTGATGGTCAGGTGGTACCTCGGAAGGACACCTTTCGGTATTTGGGGTCAATGCTGCAGGAGGATGGGGGTATTGATGAAGATGTGAACCATCGGATCAAAGCCGGATGGATGAAGTGGCGCCAAGCTTCTGGCATTCTCTGTGACAAGAGAGTGCCACAAAAGCTAAAAGGCAAGTTCTACAGGACGGCGGTTCGACCCGCAATGTTGTATGGCGCTGAGTGTTGGCCAACTAAAAGGCGACATGTTCGACAGTTAGGTGTGGCGGAGATGCGTATGTTGAGATGGATGTGTGGCCACACGAGGAAGGATCGAGTCCGGAATGATGATATACGAGATAGAGTTGGGGTAGCACCAATTGAAGAGAAGCTTGTCCAACATCGTCTGAGATGGTTTGGGCATATCCAGCGCAGGCCTCCAGAAGCTCCAGTGCATAGCGGATGGCTAAAGCGTGCGGAGAATGTCAAGAGAGGGCGGGGTAGACCGAATTTGACATGGGAGGAGTCTGTTAAGAGAGACCTGAAGGATTGGGGTATCACCGAAGAGCTAGCTATGGACAGGGGTGCATGGAAGCTTGCTATCCATGTGCCAGAGCCATGAGTTGGTTGCGAGATCTTATGGGTTTCACCTCTAGCCTACCCCAACTTGCTTGGGACTAAAGGCTTTGTTGTTGTTGTTGTTGTTGTTGTTGTACTACTGAATGTTGTCATCGTACTACTACTAAATGTTTGGTTACTAATTATTTGAAATGTAAATATGGATGTTAGTTAGGTACTATGGAAAATTTGTTAGTGTACTATGGGGACGTCTTACGCGACGGTCCTTTGGGGGTGGATGTGTCCTTGTGCGGATCGACTACAGTTGTAGTGAGGGACATGGTGAACATGGGTTACGCAGCAGTCGGAAGGTGCATCCGAGCGGTGTTTGGCCCAGGGATGCAGGGGGGAAATGACAATGAAGGCCTTCGTCGTTGACGGAGGAAATGATGGGACAACTGCCCGTTGGGGTTTGCGGCCTGTCACGGGTGATCAGTCGTGGGGGTCGTACATGAGGTTTGCAAGCAATCCCAATAACCCAATGTTTGGTCAGCCAATGGTGTATGTGGAGTTCATTTCATTCACTGATGTTGTCGGATGCAGTAGCAGGGGCGGTGAGGTCGAGTTGGCCATCACATCAGCCCCTAGCATCGGCCCATCGGAATCGACGGGCGACCAGCCTGTGTATGACACAGGATATTGGTCTGTGACCGTTGACATGAGCGAACACGTGGAGGGATTGCCGGAGGCGCTAGATGATGATGATCACTCTTCCGCGTCTTCCGAGTCAAGTGAAGAAGAAGATGTTTCTCCCCAGAGGGCGGTCACGGCGTCACTGCAACCTGGGTTTTACAGGATATGAGCATCACAAATGAATTTCACTCGGTTTCTGGCCTAGAAGCGCGGAGCCTGGAGGTTGGGCAGGTTTTCCCAGACAAGAAGACTGCTTACCAGGCAATTAATAGCTATGCAATCGCCCTCCACCGCCAGCATAAAGTGAAGCAGTTTGATAAAAAAGAGTTGAAGGTCATATGCATCCACATCGCGAAAGGTTGCCGCGGAAGAGTTCTCGCTAGACTGACAACGCTCAAGCGTGCTGATTTGTATGCGTGATTTCGTGTCGCACACCGAAGAGCATTGATGTTCCTGCGTGTGATGAGACACCAGGATGCTGGAATCCGAGGTCGCGGTTGGTGAGTTCTAACTCGTTCTGCCGACAAAACAGTGCTCCTCTTCTATTTATACGCACAACCGCGGCTCCGTGCGCATACACTCTCTCTCGAAAATCTCTGATTGCCTTCTCTGCCTCTCTCCTCTCTCTACGTCTATAAGAATACACAGAAAGGAAAACTTGGTATCAACTTTCAGTCGTGATTTTGGCTGATTTAGAGTTGGATTTAGAAGATGCTGAAGTTGAAGAAAAGGTAGATTAAGGTAAGATATGTCCATTTTTGTTGGTTCCGTTCACATGCATGATGTTTTTGTTCTGTTTGATTAGTTCCTAAGTGTGTATTGTATGTTGTTTTAGGCATTATTTCAGCAGTAGGAGGAGTCATTTGGAGTTTCTGGAGTAGGATTTGCCGTGCAAAGTGAAGTACGAACAGGAAGAACGAGATATGAGCTTTGCAATATATGAATTTTTTTATGCATGCACGGTGGTAATTAGTTAGTCTTTTAGCTCGTCATTAGCTATGCGATGTAAGTGCTTAGAGGTTAGAAAAATTTACAGACGACATATACAATATTTATACTATTTTTTTAGAAGAGTAGGTTGAAGATGTTGTATCAATGTTAGCTGCGTCCATTAGTATTGAGATGTGAGAGAAGATGTTAATACGGTAATTAAGAAAAAAATTGCACTGCAATTGTTCATTGTATGTGGTATGTTTATTACTAAGTCTATAGTTAGGAAACCGTAGGTCTACATACAAGCAAGTGCTATTTTCATACTTTTGATAGCAGAAAGAAAAATTTGTGTCTAATATTGATGTTCATGTGATAATTTTGTGCATGCACGGTGGTAATTAGTTAGTCTTTTAGGTCATCATTAGCTACGCGATGTTAGTGCTTAGAAGTTAGGAATAATTTTCACACGACAGATATAACATTAAATAAAATAGATCTTGAAATACTCGTTAATCTAACAACCCCTTAAAGTCTAAGCAAATGATTAAAAAACAAACCGAATATTTGTAACGAAAATACGGCTATTATTTTAGTCGTACTACTACTGAATGTTGTCATCGTACTACTACTAAATGTTTGGTTACTAATTATTTGAAATGTAAATATGGATGTTAGTTAGGTACTATGGAAAATTTGTTAGTGTACTATGGGGACGTCTTACGCGACGGTCCTTTGGGGGTGGATGTGTCCTTGTGCGGGTCGACTACAGTTGTAGTGAGGGACATGGTGAACATGGGTTACGCAGCAGTCGGAAGGTGCATCCGAGCGGTGTTTGGCCCAGGGATGCAGGGGGGAAATGACAATGAAGGCCTTCGTCGTTGACGGAGGAAATGATGGGACAGCTGCCCGTTGGGGTTTGCGGCCTGTCACGGGTGATCAGTCGTGGGGGTCGTACATGAGGTTTGCAAGCAATCCCAATAACCCAATGTTTGGTCAGCCAATGGTGTATGTGGAGTTCATTTCATTCACTGATGTTGTCGGATGCAGTAGCAGGGGCGGTGAGGTCGAGTTGGCCATCACATCAGCCCCTAGCATCGGCCCATCGGAATCGACGGGCGACCAGCCTGTGTATGACACAGGATATTGGTCTGTGACCGTTGACATGAGCGAACACGTGGAGGGATTGCCGGAGGCGCTAGATGATGATGATCACTCTTCCGCGTCTTCCGAGTCAAGTGAAGAAGAAGATGTTTCTCCCCAGAGGGCGGTCACGGCGTCACTGCAACCTGGGTTTTACAGGATATGAGCATCACAAATGAATTTCACTCGGTTTCTGGCCTAGAAGCGCGGAGCCTGGAGGTTGGGCAGGTTTTCCCAGACAAGAAGACTGCTTACCAGGCAATTAATAGCTATGCAATCGCCCTCCACCGCCAGCATAAAGTGAAGCAGTTTGATAAAAAAGAGTTGAAGGTCATATGCATCCACATCGCGAAAGGTTGCCGCGGAAGAGTTCTCGCTAGACTGAAGCCTGAGGTATGTCAGTCATGGCATATCACAAAAATAGTGCAGCATAGCTGTGAGCAAACTGGGACTCTTTCAAATCACTGCAATGTGACAGCAAGATATGTGCACAGGTGATGAAAACGATTGTGCAGGCAAGTCTCAACATTAGTGTTAGGGCTTTGCAAAAAGATGTAGAAGATCATATTGGCTTCCCTGTCAGCTACAGCAAGGCTAGCGTGCGAAGGAAAATATATTCTAGAACTTGTATGGAACCTATGAGGAGGCCTATTCTTATGCCCTCAGAATGCTTCATCAGATAGCAAGTGCTAATAGGGGGACTCAAGTTTGGCGGAGAGAACGTCCAAACCCAAAGAACCCGGGTGAGCTAATCCTGGACCGCTTATTCTGGGCATTCGCCCAGACTATACAAGCCTTTAGGCACTATCGCCTGGTATTATCAGTTGATGGTACCTTTCTCACTGGAAAGTACAAGGGCACACTATTGGTGGCGATTGCAGCAGATGCAAATAATCAGTTTCTTCCTATTGCATACGCACTGGTCGAGAGCGAGAACAAAGATAGCTGGTTGTGGTTCCTGAGCTGCGTGAAGATGGGTGTCGTGAAAGAGCGTTTAGGTGTTTGCATCATCTCTAATCGCAACACATGATTATAAAGTGCTCTCGACATAATTAAGGAGTCGTCAGAAGAGTGGGGGTGGCCGGATCTAGAGGGAATGTGGTGCATGCGGCATTTGGCAGCAAAGTTTTACTCCAAATTCAAGAATAAGGATTGGTTCAAGTTATTCAAGAGGATGTGCATGCAGAAAACTGAAGCCAAAATGAATGCCATCTGGGCAGGTATCAATGGTAAGATCGAGCGCGCGGCCTTGCAGTAGAGAGAAGACCGGAGGGGTCGTAGGAAGGCCATAAATTTGAGCCAGTGGATCGGCGAGAATTGCCCTGATTTGTAAAAGTGGGCGCAGGCTCACGACACTGGGGCTCGATATGGAATAATGACTAGCAACATGTCAGAGGTGCACAATGGTGTTCTTAAAGGGGTGAGAGCCCTGCCTATCATAGCCCTAATTGAAGAAACTTGGAACTGGACCCTGTCATACTTTGCAGACAAGGTTACCGTGGCTAATGCACAAGTTGAATTGAACAAGCCATGGTCCGAGAAGATGCAAAGACATCCGGACGAGAAAGCAAAGAAGTCCCAAAGCCATGGCTGCAGGAAAGTGGACGCACTTAGGAATAAGTGGGAGGTCAATGTGCGAGCCAAGTACGTTAAGGGTCACCACAGAGGATCAAAAAAGCAAAGTTGTCACCCTCGGCCCAATGTCCTGTGAGTGCACGTGTAACAAGCCCAAGCTTGAGGGCTACCCTTGTAGTCATGTGCTCCGGGCGGCTACAGATCAAAAAATCAGTGTCGAGACATACATACACCGTACTTCAACATGTACAATCTGTACAACACTTGGAACGGTGAGTTCTGGGTCTGGGGCATTGATATGAACTACAAAATGCTATGGCCAGATGGGCCGAAATGGGTTCCGAACGCCGACTTATGAGAACCGCTAAGGGAGGACATCAGCCTAGGCGTCATCGCAATGACATGGACCATAGCCAGATGGGAGAACCAAGGCGATGCCGCGTTTGTAGGTGTCCTGAACATTCACGTAGGGAATGCCTGTTGGGGAACGTAGTAATTTCAAAAAAATTCCTACGCACGCGCAAGATCATGGTGATGGCATAGCAACGAGAGGGGAGAGTGTTTGTCCATGTACCCTCGTAGACCGTAAGCGGAAGCGTTAGCACAACGCGGTTGATGTAGTCGTATGTCTTAACGATCCGACCGATCCAAGCACCGAACGTACGGAGCCTCCGAGTTCAGCACACGTTCAGCTCGATGACGATCTCCGGCCCTCCGATCCAGCAAAGGCTCCGGAGATGAGTTCCGTCAGCACGACGGCGTGGTGACGATGATGATGTTCTACCGGTGCAGGGCTTCGCCTAAACTCCGCGACGATATGACCGAGGTGGAATATGGTGGAAGGGGGCACCGCACACGGCTAAGGAATGATCCGTAGATCAACTTGTGTGTCTATGGGGTGCCCCCCGCCCCCGTATATAAAGGAGCCAGGGGGGAGGAGGCCTCCGGCCTAAGGGGGCGCGCCAAGGGGGGAGTCCTACTCCCACCGGGAGTAGGACTCCCCTTTTCCAAGTTGGAGTAGGAGAGAGGGGGAAAGAGGAGGAAGAGGAGAAGGAAAGGGGGGGCGCCGCCCCCCTTCCCTTGTCCTATTCAGACTAGGAGGGGGAGGGGCACGCGGCCCCCTCCTTGCTCCTTCCTCTTCTCCCTCTTGGCCCATGTAGGCCCATTAACCCCCCGGGGGGTTCCGGTAACCTCCCGGTACTCCGGTAAAATGCCGATTTCACCCGGAACCATTCCGATGTCCAAACATAGGCTTCCAATATATCAATCTTTATGTCTCGACCATTCCGAGACTCCTCGTCATGTCCGTGATCACATCCGGGACTCCGAACAAACTTCGGTACATCAAAACTTATAAACTCATAATAAAACTGTCATCAAAACGTTAAGCGTGCGGACCCTACGGGTTCGAGAACTATGTAGACATGACCTAAAACCATTCTTGGTCAATAACCAATAGCGGGACCTGGATGCCCATATTGGTTCCTACATATTCTACGAAGATCTTTATCGGTCAAACCGCATAACAACATACTTTGTTCCCTTTGTCATCGGTATGTTACTTGCCCGAGATTTGATCGTCGGTATCCAATACCTAGTTCAATCTCGTTACCGGCAAGTCTCTTTACTCGTTCTGTAATACGTCATCTCATAACTAACGCATTAGTTACATGCTTGCAAGGCTTAGGTGATGAGTATTACCGAGAGGGCCCAGAGATACCTCTCCGACAATCGGAGTGACAAATCCTAATCTCGAATTATGCCAACCCAACATGTACCTTCGGAAACACCTGTAGAGCACCTTTATAATCACCCAGTTACGTTGTGATGTTTGGTAGCACACAAAGTGTTCTTCCGGTAAACGGGAGTTGCACAATCTCATAGTTGCAGGAACTTTGTATAAGTCATGAAGAAAGCAATAGCAGTATACTAAACGATCAAGTGCTAGGCTAACAGAATGGGTCATGTCAATCACATCATTCTCCTAATGATGTGATCCCTTTAATCAAATAACCATCTTTGATTAATGAGCTAGTCAAGTAGAGGCATACTAGTGACTATGTGTTTGTCTATGTATTCACACATGTATCATGTTTCCGGTTAATACAATTCTAGCATGAATAATAAACATTTATCATGATATGAGGAAATAAATAATAACTTTATTATTGCCTCTAGGGCATATTTCCTTCAGTCTCCCACTTGCACTAGAGTCAATAATCTAGATTACATAGTAATGATTCTAACACCCATGGAGTCTTGGTGCTGATCATGTTTTGCTCGTGAGAGAGGCTTAGTCAACGGGTCTGCAACATTCAGATCCGTATGTATCTTGCAAATCTCTATGTCTCCCACTTGGACTTGGTCCCGAATGGAATTGAAGCGTCTCTTGATGTGTTTGGTCCTCTTGTGAAATCTGGATTCCTTTGCCAGGGCAATTGCACCAGTATTGTCACAGAAGATCTTCATTGGTCCCGATGCACTAGGTATGACACCTAGATCGGAAATGAACTCCTTCATCCAGACTCCTTCATTCGCTGCTTCAGAAGCAGCTATGTACTTCGCTTCACATGTAGATCCCGCCACGACGCTTTGTTTAGAACTGCACCAACTTACAGCTCCACCTTTAATAAAAACACGTATCCGGTTTGCGATTTAGAATCGTCCGGATCAGTGTCAAAGCTTGCATCGACGTAACCATTTACGACTAGCTCTTTGTCACCTCCATATACGAGAAACATATCCTTAGTCCTTTTCAGGTATTTCAGGATGTTCTTGACCGCTGTCCAGTGATCCACTCCTGGATTACTTTGGTACCTTCCTGCCAAACTTATTGCTAAGCATACGTCAGGTCTGGTACACAGCATTGCATACATGATAGAGCCTATGGCTGAAGCATAGGGTACATTTTTCATTTTCTCTCTATCTTCTGCTGTGGTCGGGCATTGAGTTTGACTCAACTTCACACCTTGTAGCACAGGCAAGAATCCTTTCTTTGCCTGATCCATTTTGAACTTTTTCAAAAAAAATTCAAGGTATGTGCTTTGTGAAAGTCCTATTAAGCATCTTGATCTATCTCTATAGATCTTGATGCCCAATATGTAAGCAGCTTCACCGAGGTCTTTCATTGAAAAACTTTTATTCAAGTATCCCTTTATGCTATCCAGAAATTCTATATCATTTCCAATTAATAATATGTCATCAACATATAAAACTAGAAATGCTACAGAGCTCCCACTCACTTTCTTGTAAATACAGGCTTCTCCAAAAGTCTGTATAAAACCATATGCTTTGATTACACTATCAAAGCGTTTATTCCAACTCCGAGATGCTTGCACCAGTCCATAAATGGAACGCTGGAGCTTGCACACTTTGTCAGCACCTTTTGGATCAACAAAACCTTCCGGCTGCATCATATACAACTCTTCTTCTAGAAATCCATTCAAGAATGCAGTCTTGACATCCATTTGCCAAATTTCATAATCATGAAATGCAGCAATAGCCAACATGATTCGGACAGACTTAAGCATCGCTACGGGTGAGAAAGTCTCATCGTAGTCAACCCCTTGAACTTGTCGAAAACCTTTCGCAACAAGTCGAGCTTTATAGACAGTAACATTACCATCAGCGTCAGTCTTCTTCTTAAAGATCCATTTATTCTCAATGGCTTGCCGATCATCGGGCAAGTCAACCAAAGTCCATACTTTGTTTTCATACATGGATCCCATCTCAGATTTCATGGCCTCTAGCCATTTTGCGGAATCTGGGCTCATCATCGCTTCCTCATAGTTCGTAGGTTCATCATGGTCAAGTAACATGACTTCCATAATAGGATTACCGTACCACTCTGGTGCGGATCTTACTCTGGTAGACCTACGAGGTTCAGCAGAAACTTGATCTGAAGTTTCATGATCAATATCATTAGCTTCCTCACTAATTGGTGTAGTCGTCACAGGAACCGGTTCTCGTGATGAACTACCTTCCAATAAGGGAGTAGATACAGTTATCTCATCAAGTTCTACTTTCCTCCCACTCACTTCTTTCGAGAGAAATTCCTTCTCTAGAAAGGATCCATTCTGAGCAACGAATGTCTTGCCTTCGGATCTGTGATAGAAGGTGTACCCAACAGTTTCTTTTGGGTATCCTATGAAGACACATTTCTCCGATTTGGGTTCGAGCTTATCTGGTTGAAGTTTCTTCACATAAGCATCGCAGCCCCAAACTTTAAGAAACGACAACTTTGGTTTCTTGCCAAACCACAGTTCATAAGGCGTCGTTTCAACGGATTTAGATGGTGCCCTATTTAACGTGAATGCGGCCGTCTCTAAAGCATAACCCCAAAACGATAGCGGTAAATCGGTAAGAGACATCATAGATCGCACCATATCAAGTAAAGTACGATTACGACGTTCGGACACACCATTTCGTTGTGGTGTTCCGGGTGGTGTGAGTTGCGAAACTATTCCGCATTGTTTCAAATGTAAACCAAACTCGTAACTCAAATATTCTCCTCCATGATCAGATCGTAGAAACTTTATTTTCTTGTTACGATGATTTTCCACTTCACTCTGAAATTCTTTGAACTTTTCAAATGTTTCAGACTTGTGCTTCATTAAGTAGATATACCCATATCTGCTCAAATCATCTGTGAAGGTGAGAAAATAACGATATCCGCCATGAGCCTCAACATTCATCGGTCCACATACATCTGTATGTATGATTTCCAACAAATCCGTTGCTCTCTCCATAGTACCGGAGAACGGTGTTTTAGTCCTCTTGCCCATGAGGCACGGTTCGCAAGTACCAAGTGATTCATAATCAAGTGATTCCAGAAGTCCATCAGTATGGAGTTTCTTCATGCGTTTTACACCGATATGACCTAAACGGCAGTGCCACAAATAAGTTGCACTATCATTATCAACTCTACATCTTTTGGCTTCAACATTATGAATATGTGTATCACTACTATCGAGATTCAATAAAAATAGACCACTCTTCAAGGGTGCATGACCATAAAAGATATTACTCATATAAATAGAACAACCATTATTCTCTGATTTAAATGAATAACCGTCTCGCATTAAACAAGATCCAGATATAATGTTCATGCTCAATTCTGGCACCAAATAACAATTATTCAGGTCTAAAACTAATCCCAAAGGTAGATGTAGAGGTAGCGTGCCGACCGCGATCACATCGACTTTGGAACCGTTTCCCACGCGCATCGTCACCTCGTCCTTGGCCAGTGCTCGCTTATTCCGTAGTCCCTGTTTCGAGTTGCAAATATTAGCAACAGAACCAGTATCAAATACCCAGGTGCTACTACGAGCTCTAGTTAGGTACACATCAATAACATGTATATCACATATACCTTTGCTCACTTTGCCATCCTTCTTATCCGCCAAATACTTGGGGCAGTTTCGCTTCCAGTGTCTAGTCTGCTTGCAGTAGAAGCACTCAGTTTCAGGCTTAGGTCCAGACTTGGGTTTCTTCTCTTGAGCAGCAACTTGCTTGCCGTTCTTCTTGAAGTTCCCCTTCTTTTCCCCTTTGCCCTTCTTCTTGAAACTAGTGGTCTTGTTGACCATCAACACTTGATGCTCCTTCTTGATTTCTACCTCCGCGGCTTTCAGCATCGCGAAGAGCTCGGGAATAGTCTTGTTCATCCCTTGCATATTATAGTTCATCACGAAGCTCTTGTAGCTTGGTGGCAGTGATTGGAGAATTCTGTCAACGACACTATCATCAGGAAGATTAACTCCCAGTTGAATCAAGTGATTATTATACCCAGACATTCTGAGTATATGTTCACTGACAGAACTATTCTCCTCCATCTTGCAGCTATAGAACTTATTGGAGACTTCATATCTCTCAATCCGGGCATTTGCTTGAAATATTAACTTCAACTCCTGGAACATCTCATATGCTCCATGACGTTCAAAACATCGTTGAAGTCCCGGTTCCAAGCCGTAAAGCATGGCACACTGAACTATAGAGTAGTCATCAGCTTTGCTCTGCCAGACGTTCTTAACGTCGTCAGTTGCATCAGCAGCAGGCCTGGCACCCAGCGGTGCTTCCAGGATGTAACTCTTCTGTGCAGCAATGAGGATAATCCTCAGGTTACGGACCCAGTCCGTGTAATTTCTACCATCATCTTTCAACTTTGCTTTCTCA
Organism: Triticum timopheevii; assembly: GCA_963921465.1. Taxonomy (NCBI): domain Eukaryota; kingdom Viridiplantae; phylum Streptophyta; class Magnoliopsida; order Poales; family Poaceae; genus Triticum; species Triticum timopheevii. Next base: position 170,315,702 of record OY997264.1, on the reverse strand, counting down.
AGGAACGCATTAAAATTCAACGGAACAACAGCACGAGCCATCTATCTACAAACAAACATAGACAAGCAAGATACTATCAGGTACTAAGTTCATGATAAATTTAAGTTCAATTAATCATATTACTTAAGAACTCCCACTTAGACAGACATCTCTCTAGTCATCTAAGTGATCACGTGATCCATATCAACTAAACCATAACCGATCATCACGTGAGATGAAGTAGTTTTCAATGGTGAACATCACTATGTTGATCATATCTACTATATGATTCACGCTCGACCTTTCGGTCTCTGTGTTCCGAGGCCATATCTGCATATGCTAGGCTCGTCAAGTTTAACCTGAGTATTCTGCGTGTGTAAAAATGGCTTGCACCCGTTGTAGATGGACGTAGAGCTTATCACACCCGATCATCACGTGGTGTCTCGGCACGACGAACTTTGGCAACGGTGCATACTCAGGGAGAACACTACTTGATAATTTTAGTGAGAGATCATCTTAAAATGCTACCGTCAATCAAAGCAAGATAAGATGCATAAAGGATAAACATCACATGCAATCAATATAAGTGATATGATATGGCCATCATCATCTTGTGCTTGTGATCTCCATCTCCGAAGCACCGTCGTGATCACCATCGTCACCGGCGCGACACCTTGATCTCCATCGTAGCATCGTTGTCGTTTACACCATCTATTGCTTCTACGACTATCGCTACCGCTTAGTGATAAAGTAAAGCAATTACAGGGCGTTTGCATTTCATACAATAAAGCGACAACCATATGGCTCCTGCCAGTTGCCGATAACTTTGGTTAAAAAACATGATCATCTCATACAATAAAATATAGCATCACGTCTTGACCATATCACATCACAACATGCCCTGCAAAAACAAGTTAGATGTCCTCTACTTTGTTGTTGCAAGTTTTACGTGGCTGCTACGGGCTTAAGCAAGAACCAATCTCACCTACGCATCAAAACCACAACGATAGTTCGTCAAGTTGATGCGGTTTTAACCTTCGCAAGGACCGGGCGTAGCCACACTCGGTTCAACTAAAGTTGGAGAAACTGACACCCGCTAGTCACCTGTGTGCAAAGCACGGCGGTAAAACCAGTCTCGCGTAAGCGTACGCGTAATGTCGGTCCGGGCCGCTTCATCCAACAATACCGCCGAACCAAAGTATGACATGCTGGTAAGCAGTATGACTTATATCGCCCACAACTCACTTGTGTTCTACTCGTGCATATAACATCAAACCATAAAACCTGGCTCGGATGCCACTGTTGGGGAACGTAGTAATTTCAAAAAAATTCCTACGCACACGCAAGATCATGGTGATGGCATAGCAACGAGAGGGGAGAGTGTTTGTCCACGTACCCTCGTAGACCGTAAGCGGGAGCGTTAGCACAACGCGGTTGATGTAGTCGTACGTCTTCACGATCCGACCGATCCAAGCACCGAACGTACGGAGCCTCCGAGTTCAGCACACGTTCAGCTCGATGACGATCTCCGGCCCTCCGATCCAGCAAAGGCTCCGGAGATGAGTTCCGTCAGCACGACGGCGTGGTGACGATGATGATGTTCTACCGGCGCAGGGCTTCGCCTAAACTCCGCGACGATATGACCGAGGTGGAATATGGTGGAAGGGGGCACCGCACACGGCTAAGGAATGATCCGTAGATCAACTTGTGTGTCTATGGGGTGCCCCCCGCCCCCGTATATAAAGGAGCCAGGGGGGAGGAGGCCGCCGGCCTAAGGGGGCGCGCCAAGGGGGGAGTCCTACTCCCACCGGGAGTAGGATTCCCCTTTTCCAAGTTGGAGTAGGAGAGAGGGGGAAAGAGGAGGAAGAGAAGGAAAGGGGGGCGCCGCCCCCCTTCCCTTGTCCTATTTGGACTACGAGGGGGAGGGGCGCGCGGCCCCCTCCTTGCTCCTTCCTCTTCTCCCTCTTGGCCCATGTAGGCCCATTAACCCCCCGGGGGGTTCCGGTAACCTCCCGGTACTCCGGTAAAATGCCGATTTCATCCGGAACCATTCCGATGTCCAAACATAGGCTTCCAATATATCAATATTTATGTCTCGACCATTCCGAGACTCCTCGTCATGTCCGTGATCACATCCGGGATTCCGAACAAACTTCGGTACATCAAAACTTATAAACTCATAATAAAACTGTCATCGAAACGATAAGCGTGCGGACCCTACGGGTTCGAGAACTGGATGCCCATATTGGTTCCTACATATTCTACGAAGATCTTTATCGGTCAAACCGCATAACAACATACTTTGTTCCCTTTGTCATCGGTATGTTACTTGCCCGAGATTTGATCGTCGGTATCCAATACCTAGTTCAATCTCGTTACCGGCAAGTCTCTTTACTCGTTCCGTAATACGTCATCTCATAACTAACTCATTAATTACATGCTTGCAAGGCTTAGGTGATGAGTAGTACCGAGAGGGCCCAGAGATACCTCTCCGACAATCGGAGTGACAAATCCTAATCTCGAATTATGCCAACCCAACATGTACCTTCGGAAACACCTGTAGAGCACCTTTATAATCACCCAGTTACATTTTGACGTTTGGTAGCACACAAAGTGTTCTTTCGGTAAACGGGAGTTGCACAATCTCATAGTTGCAGGAACTTTGTATAAGTCATGAAGAAAGCAATAGCAGTATACTAAACAATCAAGTGCTAGGCTAACAGAATGGGTCATGTCAATCACATCATTCTCCTAATGATGTGATCCCTTTAATCAAATGACAACACATGTCTATGGTTAGGAAACATAACCATCTTTGATTAATGAGCTAGTCAAGTAGAGGCATACTAGTGACTATGTGTTTGTCTATGTATTCACACATGTATCATGTTTCCGGTTAATACAATTCTAGCATGAATAATAAACATTTATCATGATATAAGGAAATAAATAATAACTTTATTATTGCCTCTAGGGCATATTTCCTTCAATGCCCGTATCGAGCGAACAACACCGCATGATGTTGATTTATTTGGACTCGCTATGTCTACTTATATTTGTATTATATTTTTGTTATTTTAAATTGAATCTCTTTGTATTATTGAATCTCTTTGTGTTATTGTATTATATTTACTCTAAATTGAATCTCTTTGTATTATTGAGTCTCTTTGTGTTATATTTGTATTATATTTATTTTAAATTGAATCTCTTTGTATTATTGTACCCGTGATGTTAACTTCAGTTAATTAATGTAAATTATATCTCTTTGTATTTTTTAAGTTTATTTTTTGTTTGTATGTTTGTGTGCAGGTTATGGCTGAAGTGCCAGTGCTTTTGGAGGGGCCCCATGACGCCGCCACCGTTGCCACCTATTTTTGAACCCAAATAAAAAACATGATTTTCGGACTTTCAGACTTCGAACCGCAAAGAAAATCTGGCAAATACACAATTCTTTCATTCCTCACCTTGACGCTTATGGACTACATGCTTTTGCTAGGCTCACATCATGCGAAGACCAATTACGTATGGACCCGTCCCTTTTGACATCCCTCGTTGACCGGTGGAGACCTGAAACCCACACCTTTCACTTTCGTTTTGGTGAGCTTGCATCTACACTGAAAGATGTTTCTACGATCCTTGATCTACCAATTAGAGGTGAGCCGTTAGTCTCTCCACGAGTGTCTCCATCTTGGGCATTAAATATATCAGACCGTCTTGTGATGACAATGCCAGAATCACAACGTTCTGGTGGCCCTCGTGGCATCCCACTCTCCTGGCTTCATGATAGCTTTCTTAATTTATCTAGCTTTGCTGATTCTGAGACGAGGAAAAGACATCTGTTTGCGTATTTGTTGTGGCTCCTCGGGGTTATGTTTCCAAATTCACACGGGGACATACTTCTCCCTGGTCTCATCTACATTGTGGAGAAGATGGTAGATGAACCTTTACCTGAGCAGCCAAAATACAACTTCGGTTCTGCCATTCTATCTCATACATATAGAGGCTTGTGTGATGCCACACAAAAAACTTCCTTCGCAAAAAAAGCTCCTTTACTTTGTGTCCCCTACGAGTTTCTACAGTTGTGGTCCTGGGAATACCTCCCTGTAGGACGACCTCGTATATTAAATCCCATACACCCATGTGACTGTAGCGAGGGCAGCAGTGTAACTATGGCCAGCAGGTGGACAAAGGCACGGAAACATTGGTCTCCAAGCATTGCGAAAAATTGTTACCCTATATACCACCAGCAGTTTGAGGTACTTGATGAGTCTGTAGTCACATGGAACCCATGGACTCAGGAGCATGTACAGATGGTCTTTGATATACGACCCATCACAGCAGGCATGTTGACTGATAGTGCATTCTGTCTGACTCGCTGCTACTTATTGTTCCTGTGGTGTGTTGAGCCTTACAACCCAGAGCATGTCATGAGACAGTTCGGTCTGTATCAGGAGATTCCACCACCTTTTCCAAGATGTACCGACGAGAAACCCATAAGTAAGATGTGACCTCCCTAAATAGTTAGTGTCCTTTTTAATTTACTAAACTCACACTTTGTTACATAATTTGCAGGCTAACCAATATGGGCCATGGTTGGAGTTCTTACAATTGGAGAGAAAGCAACAATCAATGGGTACACAAGTGGGAAAATGAAGTGCTAGCATATATAGTGTATCAACTTAGGTACATTTTATTTACATAATTTTATTACGATGACCATACGATGCATGAAGCTGCTTTGCTTTCATCACAACGGTTGATGCAATTATATAATTTTGCAGACCGTGTGATGGAAGTACAACTCAAGCGTACAAGCAGTGGTACTGCATCAACACGTGTACAAGCCTGGCCAGTCAACCAGCTATGATACCAACAAATCTCATGCGGGAGGAGCAGATGCAGAGACATGTTGAGCTGCATGCAGCTTACTATCGTGACCAGATGGTAATCACTAGTAATTTTTTCAGGTCCATCATTTGATAATCATTTCAACCAAATAACAACCAAATATTGTTCAGCTTCAAACTGCCAACGAAATAGGGTAGACCGCGACGGAAAGCATGCCGACCAGGAGACCAGCTATCAAGTCATTCCATAAACGTTTTAAAGAATACGTGGTAACAAAGTTGAGATGTGGTAGAGGTGACGACGTTGTCACTGGAGCGTACAACATGCCAGTACCGAGGTCAGCCAGACCGAGTGCAGTGCCGTCGTCCAGACCGAGCGAGGCGTGTAGAAGCCATGGGCAGTGGGGGGAGGGTCCGAGTACTACAATGACATTGCCATGACATGACTCATCTCTGCCACTACATCGCTCTTCTTCGGTGCTGCTTCGTCAGGGGCAGACATCTCAGGACCATGGCATGGGCTTGGATTCGATGCCCGAGTTGTATCTTTCCCCGAACCATATGCATACACAGGATATGACGCATACACTCAAGGTGAGGGACCTCGGCCGTATCTCTCCACGCGAGGGGTCTCCATGCCTGAGGAGACTCGTGTCCCAAATTTAAACCAGTACCACGTAGAATGTCCAGACAATACAGGCGAGGGATCTGATCAGGTAGTCATGTTTCATTTTAATGCATTTACAGTGATATTACATATTATCCTCTAACAGTTTTTGTTTACAATGTTTCTATGTGCAGGACATACCTGATGTAAATTGGGACGATGAGTACACCCAACCTGGCTTCAACACACGCATACAGGGATTATCACATGATGATGGCGACAAGGTTAAAGCAGTAGTTACAGAATTCTTCGGAGAGGACGTTATTGGCCCATCTTTTATCTCCGAGGAGTCACAACAACCATACGCCCACAATTACGCATTAGGTTCGCAACAAGGATTACAGACTCCACCACCTATGCAGGAGTTGCAAACACAGGAAGACCAACTGGAGTACGGTCGCGGTCTTCGTGTAACTCGACCACCTAATCGCTTGGAGCTTTCCGGTCCGAAGGGAAGGCCAGGTGGCCGTCGTCGACTACAATGATTCATCTATCTACGTGTGTGACCCATTGTATCTAAATATGTCAGTATCAGACTTTCTGACTTATGTATGAAACATTATGTATGCTGAAATAAAAATGCACCAGTCCCGTTAAATTCAGATGTACTTGCATAATTAGTTTGTGCTTGTTGTAGTTGTTACACGATGTTCGATAATTAGTGGAGGGAAATAAAATGCTACATTTTATTGTAAAACTATATGTTTTTTCATTAAGACACGGTACAACTGAAATTAAGATACATCATACTATTGAAATAAAGCTACATTTAAGTACTGAAATAAAGCTACACTAAACTGCAAAAATTAAGATGCAAACGATTGCGAAATAAAGCTACACAAAACTGCAGAAATTAAGACACTAAACTCACACATTGTCCCCCATGTCCCTCTGTCTAGCATTCAGAACCACGACACTCTTGCCTTCGAGGACGTAGCTTAAAAACTACATGAAGGCATCATCGTCATCCTCCGTCGATGCAGAACTCTTGTCCTTCGAGGACGCGGAACTCTTGCCCTTGGACAATGCAGAACTCTTGCCCTTCGAGGATGCAGAACCTGGAAGCGGCGGCATGAAGATATCATCATCGTTCTCGCTTTCTTCAGTCCATAAAAATGGATGCTTTGTTGTAGTCCTTCTGAAAGTTTCACTCTTCGGCTTCACTACCTTCTTCCACCTTTCATGCAACCTAAGAAGTTCTGTACGTACCTCCTCATAAGTCCTTTCAGGCCACCCAAACCTACGTAATTCATGGGCCAACTCATTCATTATGGTGTCACTACCGGTGAGTTCGTCCCATGGAACTATCCTATTGTCCATCCTGAAATCAGTGGCTAGCCTCAAAAGACATCTGCTCATCCCAGGGTGAAAACTACGATCGAAAGGATAATGAGACATCTCAACTACACTACACTACACTGCTTATTCACCTTCGTGTGAAGGGGGTTTTATGGGTAGAGAGGAGAAAATGGCGGTAAAGAACGACTGGGGTATGGAGGGAAAGGGTTGGCGGGAAGGGGTTGGCGCGAACATATGGCGGGAAATAGGTGGCGGGAAAGGGTTGGCGGGAAACGGGTGGAGGAAACATATGGAGGGAAAGACTTGGTAGGAAAATATTGACGGAAAGGGTTGTGTAATTTTTTTTCTATGTCTAACATGGAAAATGGTTGCTAGTTTTGAAAATAAGGTGTTAGCACTACTAGTTTCTGAAATTGCTATAAAAAACATGCTACCTTTTTTACTTGCATTATTAGTTTGTGCTTGTTGTACTTGTTGGACGACGTTCGATAATTAGTGGAGGGAAATAAAATGCCACATTTTTATTGTAAAAGTATTTTTTTTCATTAAGACACGGTACAACTGAAATTAAGATACATCATACTACTGAAATAAAGCTACATTTAACTACTGAAATAAAGGTAAATTAAGCCGCAGAAATTAAGATACAAACGATTGCAAAATAAAAAATACTACCACAGGAATCTACTGAGTCCAGCGTGGATATTTTCCTTTTCCATCGCCAGCTTCTTCTGCTGCCTTGGCCTCACGAGCCCTTTCTTTCTTTCTTTGTCTCTCCGCCTCACGAGCCTCCTTTCGCTATCGTTCCTGCTCCTCCATGCGACGAGCCTCTTCCCTATTTCTCTTTCCTAAATCCTGAAAAATGGTGTTCCTCTGCATAGTATTCTTTTAACTCTCTCTCTCGCTCTCTTGCTCTGCTTTCTCCTCAGCTTCTGCCTTCTCGCGTCTCTCTTCCACATAGGAACTATTCCATGCACGACTACTTATTTCACGAATCTCAGTCACTGCCCAAGCCGGCTTCTCCATGTCAATCCAACGATAGTACATGCACAGAGGCGGAGGAGACTACAACAAGAAACAAGAATGTTATTAAAGAATCAATCAAAATACATACAAGATCTATTCATGATGGTTAAAGCATACCGAAGGCTTGTCGTACTCTGAAATAGCTATGGGTGGATCTTCCTCATAGTTGGCGCACATGAAAAACTTCATGCCCAACCAATCTGAAAAATCCGTCACCCCCTTCACCTTGCAAAGATCGCCACACCAACACCGCAGGACTACCACCCCCTGTCGTGGGAACGAACACCTATGGGGCTGGCGGACCGGGCCCCTTTCGGTTCGGCGGGGGGCGGAGATCGCACGAAGAGCAGATCGAGGCGAAGCACACGAGCGATTTACCCAGCTTCGGAGCTCTCCGGAGAGATAATACTCCTACTGCTGCTTGTCTGATTTGTATTCTGTTCTTGCTTGGGAGCGTGAGTGTTTTCTGGTTTCGAATCCTTCGAACCCCCCTCTACGTTGCGCATGGGCCTCCTTTTATATGCTCAGGGGGTCACCGACAGGTGGCAACGCAGATGAGGGCAAAAATGGAAAAGGAATTGTGGTTGGTACAACTACTTGTATAGTGTATCATACCTAACCCTGACGGCAGGGGACAAAGGCATTAAATGCCCGTCTGTGTCGCCCAAACAGTGCAGAAAAGGGACCGTCAGGGGCGCCACCGCTCGCCACGATGGCAATCTTGTCAGCGTCGCTTGCCACCTCGCACCGCTGGCTGCACAGCCTCTCGCCACGCGCGCCTGGAAAGGTCCCATGGCGACACGTTGATGGATGCGCTGGAGCGTGGGTACAGAGTGGTGGCTTGCCGCGGCAAGCGCCTTGCCGTGGTCGTTGTCTTGTCGCGTCCGGGAGCTCGTCGCTCACCGGGCCTTGCCGGAACGCGAGGCGCGTCGCGGCAAGTTCCTTGAGATGCCTTGATTGGCCTTCCCGGCAAGCTCCTCTTGCCGGGGCCTTGTCTCCTTAGCTTAAACACTTTGTTCTTGAATGGCTCCAAAGGAACCACGGAGGACCTTGGCGGTCACCCGGCAAGCCTTGCCGCGGGGCGCTGCGACTGCCCGTGCACAATTCGGGATACTAGGGTACCCCTATTCTAGTACACCGACAGGAGCCCCCGGGCCTGGGCCACACACGGTGCCAAGTGCTGTTGGGCCAGGCCCAAAACAGGGCACGGGCACGCGCGGCCTGGTTTACGCCGTATCTCACTCCGTATCCACCGCGCCCTCCCCTAACGGCACACGTTGAATGCGGCGTCATGGGAGAGATCGTGGGTGGTTCTTTATTCGGAAAAACGGAACGTCCGCCCCCTCCCTCTTTATAAGCAGGGGAAACAGGGGCAGTTCCCCCATCTCGCCAGTTGCTACTTCCAATCTCAGAAATCTCCACCGCTCCCCCCTTCTTCCAAAGCCAAGAGAGAGTAGCGCTCCGTCCCCATCGCCGCCGGTGCCACCAACGCCTTCGATCTCCCCCACCACCTCCGCCATGGCTCCGAAAGCCGGGAAGGCTGTGAAGTCGGCCGAGGCGCTGCGGCTCGAGGCATTGCGAAAGGAGCGGGCAACTCCCCCCCCGAGCTCGCCGCAAAGGAGCTGAGGGAGTGGTACTACCTCTTCTGGTCGACGGAGACGCGAGCGCATCCGCGCACGAAGGTACTCTCCGCCGCCGCTTCCGAACGGGCTCCGAACGGATATCCCTTCTTTGCGCTGTTCTTCTACTGCGGGCTCTGCCCGCCTTTCTCTGAATTCTTCTACGATATCATGAACACCTACGGGTTCCACCTCCTTGATTTCACCCCAAATGCTGTTCTGACCATGGCAGTTTTCGCGCATCTCTGCGAAAACTTTGTCGGAGTCCACCCAAGCGTAGCTCTTTTCCGCCACTTCTTTATGCCCCGGGTCGAGAGAGGAGAGCCTTTATCTGGCGGAATCGTGTGGATCTCGAGAGCCGGCAAGAAGGAAGCTTATCTGGAGGGGGAGCTCTGCAGCAAATGGGAGGAGTGGAGAGCAGACTGGTGCTGGATCATCGAGGAGAACCCGCAGCCGTTTACTGCCCAGCGCCAAGCCCCAGCAGTGCGCGGCAATGATTGGAGCAACCTAGCCCCAGAAGATGATAGGTTGAAGATTGCCGTCACCCGGATCTTGTGCCTCAGGCTTGCCGGGCTCACTGTAGGCGCTGTTGGCGCAGATTTTCTTCGCCGCCGCATCGCCCCCCTGCAAGAGAGGAGGAGACCCGCCTGGGAGTTCGGGGGTCCGGCGGACATCATGAGGCTGCGCCCGGGCCTCAACTTCAACTTCACCGTCTTGGAACTGGACGCGATGCTCAAGGAGCTGTTCAAGCACGACCCTCAGCATCCCGAATGGTTCAGGCTGCCGAAGGGCGTCGTCCCGCTGTGCAACAATTCCTTGCTCGATCGCATCCGTGCAATGATGCCGCAGTGCGATTCGCATGGAATTGTTCCAACTTGGCAAGAGCCCGCGGACGACGTCGTGCAGCAGTTCTTCGACGGCTTGGTGGAGGTGGCGGTCCGCTCCGATGAACAGAAGAGCCTCACCCGCGACACCACCGATGCGGAGATGTGGCGCATCGCCACTAGGGCGGAAGAGGCGGCGGCAGCCGCTGCCGTGGGTGAGTTTGGATTCACCGTGGAGGAGGCAGAGGCAGCAGAGGCGGCAAGCCTTGCCGATCGAGATGAGCTTGCCGGAGAGCTTGCCGGCGAGGGAGAGCTTGCCGAGCCTAACGCCGAGTCGAGCGAGCCCGCCGAGGGTGCGAGCGGCCCGCCATCTTCAAGCAGCTAGCCGCAAGCAGAGCTCCCAGCGCAGCCCCCAGCTCCACCAAGAAGGCGCCTCCGCAAGGCCGGGGACGTAGCAAGGCGGCAGACGGGTCAACAGCCGCCGCACCGCGCGACACGCTCCGTCGCGACAAGTACTGTTGCCGCGGGAGCACCTCACGCCGCTGCGGTAACTGGAGCGGGGTCCTCCCGGACCACCGCTTCTGATCCTGCCGCTGCCCCTGCCAAGCGGTCAAGGGAGCCTACTCCTCCGCCTCGTCGCGCCGAAAGAGGGCCGGACTTCGACCTCTCCGCGCTCAGCTCCGACGAGGAAGAAGAAGAGTAAGATTCTTTGTTGTACTTGTAGTTCTTCAATTTTTGTTGTTTTTGTCTTGTATCTGATTTGCTTTACTCTGAACTTATTCCTTTTCAGGACCCTGGCCCAGAGAGCGGCAAAGAGAGACAAGGCTCCGGTGATTGTCATCGAGGACGAGCCCACCGCGACAGCAGGGGGCGCGCCCGAGACCACCTTGTCGGACCCGACAATCATTCCCCAAAGCAGCCCCCAGCGCAGCCCCCAGCGTAAGTATATGGTTTACTTTCCGCTATTAGGCACGCATAGGTGCTCTTTCTTTGCTGATATCTGACTGTTGGTTTGTGTAGGAGTAGAGCAGCCTCACCAGGAGCACCCGGAAGCCGCCCCCGAGATGCTACCAGCTTCGACTACACCGCCAAGGGAGGATTCCCCGGCAAGGGAGCGTTCTCCGGCAAGGGAGAAGTCTCCGGCAAGGGACAGTTCTCCGGCAAGGGACGGTTCTCCGGCAAGGGACAGCACCAGCGACCCCCCGGTGGTGGAGCCCATGACTGCTGATCCCAGTACAGGTAACCCTTCCTGCTTGAAAACTTCCCTTGTGTTCTTCTTCTTCTGATCTTCTTTTTGGATATTTGCTTGACTTTTTCTCTCTTTTCCCGGCCGTCAGATCCATCTTCCACGGAGCCAATGGAGACCGAGGCCACCGGCGAGGAGAACGCGCGCGGCAATACTGACGACGCCGCTGCCACCGAAGAAGGAGCTGGCGCTGCTGATCCTGCCGGCGAGGAGGCCGCCAAGGCTGCTGCTGCAGAAGCCGGCGAGGGGTCTGGCGATCGCACTGACGACCCTGAGGTCGCAGGAGCGCAAGGCACTACGCCGACCGCCGATCCCTCCGCCACTGCCGCAGCATCAGGCTCCGAAGAGCCCCAGCCCGGCGCCTATCTCAAGGCCGGCGATGGCGTCTTCATCAAGCTCCCCTGGGCGTCAAGCTCCAGGGTGCCGGTCAAAGGAGAAACTTTTGATGGAGAAGTGCTTGCCTCTGCTGGGCTGACGCTGGTTGATGCGCCGAGCAGCAGCAGCGGCGAGTCTGAGGAGGAGAGCTGCTGCGGAAGCTGGTGTCACTCTACCGCGCCCGACAAGCCAAGCTGGAATCCCGGGAAGCGCTTGTCGCGCAGGCGGGAGTGGATATTGAGAAGCATGCGGAGGAGCTCCGGAGTCGCAACCAGGAAGCCCTCCGGTCCATTGCAGAGGAGCGGGCACAACTCGCCGAGGCGCGGAAAGCCTTCCTCCTCGAGAAGGCCGAAGCTGAAGAGCAACAGCGGCTTGTCGCCGAGGAGCTGTTTGCGTGGGAAGGCGAGTTGGCGCAGCGGAAGGTCAATCTTGACAGCCATGAGGAGGAGCTTGCCGCGCGAGAGCAGACATTTGGTGGGGCCCTCAAGGAAGCAAAAGATGTTGCGCAGCTGCCGAGGCCGCCAAGAAGGAGCTGGAGAAGAAGGTGGCGCAGCTGGAGGCCGATCTCAGGGCGAGGGGCGAAGAGCTTGCCGCGCTCCAGCGCGAGTGCGAGAAGGACGCCTACGCCCATGGCGAGCTGCAGGGTCGTCTCGTCGAGAAGGGCAAGGAGCTTAGCGCCGCCAAGGACTCCAATGCAGATCTTGAGTTGAAGCTGGCTACTTTGACCGAGACGCTGGACGACGCCAAGGAGCGGGAGGTGGCCTTGAAGGAGGAGATCAAGGCCAACGAAGCGCTGCTGACGAGGGCCGCCGAAACCCAGAACACTTTTAGGGAGACTGTGGAGCTCTAGACAGAGGGTCTCGTGAACATCGCCGCAGTTATTGACGGGGAGCTGGCGCAGCTAGGGATGGAAGATCTCGGGTACTCCTCCGACGAGAACCTCCAACCCAGCGCCAAGCTCACCTTGTTCTTCAAAGGCGTGGCGACGGCCCTCCAACGACTCCGAGAGAGGATCCCAAAGCAGCTGGCTGACGAGTCGCGCCAGATCTGCGCGGGGGTTCTTCAAAAGGTGTTGGTGAAGGTGGCCTTCCGCAACCCAGGCCTCAACCTCACCAACGTCCTCAAGAAGCTGCCGGCGGATGCTGATCTGGAAGCACTCAAGGCCCTTGTCGCACCCATTCTGGACAAGGTGAACGAGGTCAAGAGGGTTGATGGCGACCGTGTAGATTAGGCCGCCCATTTCCTCCTTTCCTTGTCGCTCCTAGTCATGTTACGAGAACAATCTATTAGAGCTGCGACAAGTTATCTTGTAATATAACTTTATTTTGGGTATCAATTGCTATGTTATTTCCTTTACTTGACTCCTTCCTTTGTATGTTTTTGCCCTACGCTTTTAGGGAACTTGCCGGCGCAGGCACCTTAGCCGCGAGCGCTGAGTGCGGGACGTCAGCAGCCTGCTGGCAGTGCCGCTACCAACAAGAAACCTTGTCGCAGCTAGTTGCAGCTCACTTAAGTTGTTGAGCGGACTCGAAACAAAGTAAGGGCGCAACCAGCTACGAGTTGGTTCCTCCGCGCACAGGTTTTCCATACGAAGCACGGTCGTTCGAGGAAGATAACTTAATTTTTTTTTAAATTTGATTGCTCAAACTTTGGCAACTTAGCTTTTCTGTCGTTTGCTTCCCGGTAAGGCAAAACTTCCTTGAACGATGCCTGGTCCACACCATTATCTTCTCCTTCCCCCCCCCCGGCAAACTTGTGGGCGAGGGAACCTTCCTTTCTTTGAAAAAAAGAAAGAAGAGAAAATAAAGATATGGAGCCTTATGGCTCGTTATTGTTTACCGGGGGTAGGTGCTGCACCAAATGTCAGATAACACATGCAAAAAATAGAAAGCATGGAATTGACAAGATGTGCGGAGCACATGAGCTTTATTTATGCACGGCGTCTGCGCCCGGCTTTGTACAAAGGATTACATGCAACAGCGGCAAGACTTGTACAAAAGGTGGTTGCCGGAACAGGTTCCGGCAACCGCGCCTTACGGGTAAAACTTACGAAGATGCTCAATGTTCCAGGAGTTGCTCACCGGAAAGCCATCTTCGGTCTCAAGGCGGACAGCGCCAGGCCTAGTGACTCGTTTCACCCGGTAAGGGCCTTCCCACTTCAGCGTCAACTTGTTGGAATTCTTGGCGGACTGAACGCGCCGAAGAACAAGGTCGCCTTCCTCGAGACTTCTGGCATTAACTTTGCGGCTATGGTAGCGACGCAAAGCTTGCTGGTATCGAGCAGCTCGTACAGCAGCCTGAAGACGGTCTTCCTCAAGGAGCAGCGCGTCATCTTGTCGCAGCTGCTCTTGCTCAAGCTCATCATAAGAGAGCACTCGAGGCGACCCGTATACGAGTTCCGTGGGGAGAACTACCTCTGCTCCATAGACTAAAGCGAAAGGTGTCTGGCCAGTGGCTCGATTTGGCGTCGTCCTGATCGACCAAAGAACCACCGGCAACTCCTCAATCCAGTTCTTTCCGCACTTGTGCAGCCTGTCGAAAGTCCTGGTCTTGAGCCCGCGCAACACTTCAGCATTTGCCCTCTCCGCTTGACTGTTGCTTCTCGGATGAGCAACAGAAGCGAAGCAGACCTTGGCGCCAAGATCTTGGACGTACTGCATGAAGGTGCGGCTCATGAATTGCGTGCCGTTGTCGGTGATAATCCTGTTAGGGATTCCGAAACGGCAAACAATCGACCTGAAGAACTTGACTGCTGACTGTGCTGTCACCTTCCTCACTGCTTCCACTTCCGGCCACTTTGTGAACTTGTCGATTGCAACGTACAAGTACTCAAAACCCCCGACAGCTCGGGGAAAGGGGCCGAGGATGTCGAGCCCCCAGACCGAAAATGGCCAGGATAAAGGGATCGTCTGGAGAGCTTGAGCTGGCTGGTGTATCTGCTTGGAATGGAACTGGCATGCTTCACACTTGGTTACTTGTGCAGTTGCATCTTGGAGGGCTGTCGGCCAAAAGAAACCTTGCCGGAATGCTTTGTCGGCAAGTGCTCTTGCGCCAATGTGGTGACCACATATGCCTCCATGTATCTCTGCCAACAGCTTTTGTCCATCTTCACGGTGAATACACTTCAATTTCACACCGTTGAGTCTTCTTCTGTACAGTGTATTGTCGACAAACTGGTACATACTTGACTGCCGGGCTATTCTTTCCGCTTCTTCTTGCTCTTCGGGAAGTTCTCCTGTCTGAAGGAAACGGACAATCTGCTGTGCCCATGCTGGAGCTTGCAGCTCGACAACAAGAACTAAAGGTACATATGCTGCTGCGGGAACATCTGCTTCTACGGCGAGAACCTGTGGCTCAGCCGGAGCTTGATGTTCCCCGGCAAGCTTGCCGGAGCAAAACTTGTCAGGAGCGTCTGCTTCAACGGAACAAACCCTAGGGCTTGTCGGAGCAGACTGCTCCTCAGCACTCTTGGTGTTGATCTTGGGGACCTTCTTGGCAGCGGCTTCGGGGAGCTCGGCCGGAAAATAGTCACCAGAAATCAACTTCCTCTTCTTGCTCTGTCCAGTTGATGGTGTTACAGATGGTTGAGTCGATTTGAGCACAAAGATCCCTGGTTCCACAGGTAACTTAAGTGCGGCGCACTTCGACAGGCCATCAGCGATGTCGTTCTGAGCTCTCGGAACATGTTCCATCTGTAGGCCATCAAAGTGCTCTTCTAACTTTCTCACTTCGTCTACGTAGGCTTCCATCAACGGACTCTGATAATTCTTGTTGACTTGGCGGACGACAAGCTGCGAGTCACCCCTGACAATGAGCTTCTTGATCCCAAGGTCTGCCGCGATCCTGAGACCGGCAAGCAAACCTTCATACTCTGTAGTATGTTTGTTGCTTGCTCCTTGGGAAAGTGCATCTGGACTACGTACTTGAGGTGCTCTCCAGTGGGTGCGACAAGTAGCACGCCCGCACCGGCGCCTTGCAGCGAGAAGGCACCATCAAAGTACATCAGCCATTCTTTGCTGGCTTCCTTAACGGGCATGCTCATCTCTGGAATTTCTTCATCTGGTGTTGGCGTCCACTCTGCTATGAATTCTGCCAATGCCCGGCTCTGGATAGTTGAAGTGCTCTCAAACTTGAGGCCAAAGCTTGACAGTTCCAGTGCCCACTCGACAATCCTGCCTGTTGCTTCTGGATTCTGCAGTATCCTCTTCAGCGGAAAACGAGTGACAACTATGATCTCATGTGCTTGGAAGTAATGGCGCAGCTTTCTCGAGGCCATGAGAAGGCCGAAAAGCAATTTCTGCACACCAGAGTACCTTGACCTAGCCCCCTGCAGAGGGGAACTGACAAAGTAAACTGGGCACTGCACCATTTTCTTCTGTTTCTCCTCCTGTGCCTGCGCAGATCCATCCTTGTCGGGACCGGAGCTTGTCGGGGAAGCCCCCCGCTTGTCGCTAGATGCATCTGCCGTGGTCGCTGGCTCATCATCCGCCTCCCTCTCCGCTACTAACGCAGCACTAACCATTTGATTGGTTGCCGCTAAATACAGCAGCAACTTCTCTTGTGGCTTAGGTGCGACAAGTGTCGGAGTGGAGGACAGGTACCTCTTCAAGTCCTGCAGCGCAGCCTCCGCTTCTGGAGTCCATTTCATTGGACCTGCCTTTTTCAATATTTTGAAAAATGGCAGGGCGCGCTCAGCAGACTTAGAGATAAACCTGATGAGAGTAGCCACACAACCGGCAAGCCTTCGTACATCCTTGACGCGCTTTGGTGCTTCGATCTGCTCAATGGCCTTGATCTTGTCGGGATTGGCTTCAATTCCCCGCTGAGACACGAAGAACCCGAGAAGCTTGCCGGAGGGGACTCCAAACACACACTTCTCGGGGTTAAGCTTGAGGTTGATCTTGCGCAGATTTGCAAAGGTTTCATCTAAATCTTGAATCAGAGTTGCCTTGTCCTTGCTCTTGACCACTATATCATCCATGTAGGCTTCCACATTTCTGTGCATTTGAGGCTCAAAAGCATGATGGACTACCCTCGCAAATGTTGAACCAGCATTCTTCAAACCGAAAGGCATCCGTATGAAACAGTATGTGCCACATGGAGTGATGAATGCGGTCTTCTCCTCATCCTCTTCTGCCATGAAGATCTGATGGTATCCTGAATATGCGTCAAGAAATGAAAGCAAGTCACATCCAGCCGTGGAGTCAACGATCTGGTCAATGCGTGGCAAGGGAAATGGGTCTTTGGGACAAGCTTTATTAACATCGGTAAAGTCGATACAAAGCCTCCATTTCCCGTTTGCCTTACGCACGACTACAGGATTGGCCAACCACGTAGGATGGAGCACTCCTCTGACAAGGCCTGCTGCTTCCAACTTCTTGATTTCTTCTGCGATGAATTCTTGGCGCTCCACTGCTTGCTTCCTGACCTTCTGCTTGACGGGCCGCGCATGAGGACAAACGGCAAGATGGTGCTCGATTACTTTCCTGGGAACACCGGGGTGTCAGACGGTTGCCATGCAAACACGTCGACGTTCGCCCGCAGGAAAGCAACGAGTGCGCTTTCCTATTTAGGGTCGAGAGTGGCACTGATGGTGAAGGTACCACCAGTGCCATCCTCCTTGGCGGACACCTTCTTGGTCTTTGGCGGAGCTGCCTTCATCTTCTTACACTTGCCGGTGGAGCTCGATGGTGCGTCCTCGACGGTAGCGCAACACTCCGAAGAGGTGCGCTTGCCGGAGTGGGCATCAGAACTCTTGCCGGACTTGGTTTTGTTCTTCCCCTCGGGAGCTTCAGCGGCAAGTGTCTTGCGATCGGCCGCGGCTGCTGCTTCCCGGTAGATCTTGTCGGCGCAGATAAGAGCATCCTTCTTGTCGCCAGGGACAGAGATGACACTTATCGGGCTTGGCATCTTCAGTATGTTGTATGCATAGTGAGAGGCTGCCATGAATTTGGCGAGCGCTGGACGGCCGAGTATCCCATTGTAAGGCAATGGAAAATCAGCAACGTCAAAAGTGACCCTCTCAGTCCTGAAGTTCAGCTCGCTGCCAAATGTCACCGGCAACGTGATCTTTCCCTTCGGCTTGCTCCTTCCCGGATTGATTCCTTGGAATGTGTCGGTCTCTTCGAGCTCGCCGTCAGGGATCTGGAGTTTCTGGAGTACCGCGGAGGAGATCAGGTTCAAGCCGGCCCCGCCGTCAACTAGCATCTTAGTGACCTTGAGGTTGCGGATAGTTGGTGAGACCAACATCAGCAAGCACCCGACCGCAGTTATGCGATCAGGGTGGTCCTCAATATCAAAGATGTAGGCGTGCCGGACCATTTCAGAGGCTTGCGTGACTCGACGGGTGGTTCTGCCGCATTGACTTCCCGCACCCACTGCTTGAGCTGGCGGTGTGAAGTATGCAGAGAAGCACCGCCGTCAACGCACAGGACCTCTGTGGCTTTCTGGAACTCCTGCTCATCGGCCTCGTCATCATCCATCTCTTCATCATCGTCATCATCTTCATCCTTGTCGCGGCCGCGGGGAGGTCTGTCTCCTTGCCGCTGCTTGGCCTTGCCGCGGCGTCCTCCCCGGCCGGGACGTTTCTTGCCGGATCCTCCAGTACCTTCTTGGGCCTTCTCCTTGTCGCGCCGCTCGTACTCAGCCTTTTGCTGCTCGACAAGCTGCTCGACCTTCTTGCAGCTCTGGAGATCATGGCCCTTGGTGCAGTGGATCTTGCAGTACTGCTTGCCGGAGCCGTCCTGCTTGTCGGCGACCGCCACGGCCTCCTCGCCGGAGCTACCAGCTTTGGCTTTCTTGGCGCCACCTCTGTTGCCGGACTCCTCCACGACTAGCACATCTTTGCCTTTCGTCCTTCTGTTGTTCCGCCGCCGGTTTTTCCTTGCCGGGGCGGCATCCTCGCTGTGAGATCCTCCTGCTCCTGTATTCTCTCCGGGGAGTCTCCTCCCTTCCTCAGCACGTGCACACTTGTCGGCCAGGGCATATAGCTCACTGACGTCTCTGATCTTGCACATCGCCATTTCCTCCCGCATCCTGCAGTTTCGCACGTTCTGATGGAACGCGCTGATGACCGCGGCAGGGTGGACATCTGGGATTGTGTGTTGTACACGGCTGAATCTCTGAGTGTACTTGCGCAGGGACTCTCCTTCCTTCTGGACGAGTATGTGAAGGTCGCTCTCTTGGCCATGAGGTTTGTGGCCGCCTGTAAAGGCGTCGACAAACTGATGGCATAGATCTGCCCATGAGGATATGGAGTTGTCCGGCAAGTGCATGAGCCAGGACCTGACATTGGGCTTGAGCACCAGCGGGAAGTAGTTGGCAAGGATCTTGTCGTCGCGCCCCCCGACAGCTTGCACCGCGATGGTGTAGATGCTGAGGAACTCCGACGGATGCGTCTTGCCGTCGTACTTCTCTGGTACGTCTGGCTTGAAATTCTTCGTGTTGGGCCACTGGACTTGCCGCAGCTCACGAGTGAACGCAGGGCAACCTACCGCGTACGGCAAGTCGCCTGGTTCCCCTGGCGCATGCATGTCACAGTGGGCCCAGCGCGTTGGTCCGATTGACGCCGCGCTTCTCTTCGACGCTCGATGCGAGTACGAGCGTCTTCTTGCTGTCGTTCATGAAGAACTTGGCACTGATCGCGACGAGCTCGTGGATCTGATGACGCGGTGGAGTCGGTGTCGAGGTTGACCCGACGAGTCGGCGATCTTGGCCTTCAGGGTGGAGAGTGCACGGTGGTTGCACCCCCACCGGTCTTGTCGCCATCGGCTCGTGCTTGGCAGTCTTGCTGCGGCTTCGATGTACTCGGTTGTCATGGAGTGTCGCCGTTGGCGAAGCCGATGAGACTCTGAATGGTGGCCCTCCAATCGTCGATCTTGTCCGCCGTTGGAGGGTAATCCAGGAGTAGTTGAGCTCGGGCTAACGCTTCTGCTGGGGTCTTCAGTGGCGGCGGCGAACGGTGCGAGGAGCGGGATATGCTCGGACTCCCAACTGGAGCAGTATCCCGTCCAGGCGACCGTGTCCTGCTCGTGCCAGCATGTTGGCGTGCATGCTGGTCTTGAGCACCCTGAGATCCACCAGCTCGATCTTGGTCCAACGAGCGTATGGTACCGCGAGTACCATGGCGCTGTCGGTCCCGCGCCTCCTGAGATGGGCGCGGTGCATGTACGGACGCCGAGGTCTGCGCAGCCTTGTCCTTGGACCTGGCAGCAGCGTGAGCTCCCTCGTCGACGCCCGTTCTTCCGCCGGCGTCTACCCCACCACCCGTTTGCTCCGGTGGCGGTGGGATCGACGTGGACGGAGCAGCCACCTCCGAAGCCTTCTTCTTCGGTGGCATGTCGATGAAGAAGATGAAGAAGATGAAGATCTAGCTCGCGTGAACGTCGGATCAGGTTCACACAACCTCGACGCGCCCTACCTGGCGCGCCAAAGATGTCGTGGGAACGAACACCTATGGGGCCGGCGGACCGGGCCCCTTTCGGTTCGGCGGGGGGCGAAGATCGCACGAAGAGCAGATCGAGGCGAAGCACACGAGCAATTTACCCAGCTTCGGAGCTCTCCGGAGAGATAATACTCCTACTGCTGCTTGTCTGATTTGTATTCCGTTCTTGCTCGGGAGCGTGAGTGTTTTCTGGTTTCGAATCCTTCGAACCCCCCTCTACGTTGCACATGGGCCTCCTTTTATATGCTCAAGGGACAGGTGGCAACGCAGATGAGGGCAAAAATGGAAAGGGAATTGTGGTTGGTACAACTACTTGTACAGTGTATCATACCTAACCCTGACGGCAGGGGACAAAGGCATTAAATGCCCGTTTGTGTCGCCCAAACAGTGCAGAAAAGGGACCGTCAAGGGCGCCACCGCTCGCCACGATGGCAATCTTGTCAGCGTCGCTTGCCACCTCGCACCGCTGGCTGCACAGCCTCTCACCACCCGCGCCTGGAAAGGTCCCATGGCGACACGTTGATGGATGCGCTGGAGCGTGGGTACAGAGTGGTGGCTTGCTATGGCAAGCGCCTTGCCGCGGTCGTTGTCTTGTCGTGTCCGGGAGCTCGTCGCTCACCGGGCCTTGCCGGGACGCGAGGCGCGTCGCGGCAAGTTCCTTGAGATGCCTTGATTGGCCTTCCTGGCAAGCTCCTCTTGCCGGGGCCTTGTCTCCTTGGCTTAAACACTTTGTTCTTGAATGGCTCCAAAGGAACCACGGAGGACCTTGGCGGTCACCCGGCAAGCCTTGCCGCGGGGCGCTGCGACTGCCCGTGCACAAGTTCGGGATACTAGGGTACCCCTATTCTAGTACACCGACACCCCCGGAGGCAAACATGCATTCTTCATTTTCCTCGGCCTAAAGCTTTGATCCGAGCAAGGCCAACTCATACCGACTGAAAAAAATGTTTTACACACTTTGCGAAGTGGCGATTTCTAGCAAGGCCTCGATGTCTCTTTTCATAGGCTCAGACGGCAAATAATGGCCAGAAAATAAACCCGAACAGACGAAATATTAGGCGGGATATTTTAGGATCCCTGTAGTGTCGGCACAATAGGTTCCCGCAGTCTCGGATTCCTCCAGCAGTGTTGTCGCATCCATTCCCGCAAAAGAATCAAAAGGCAGAAGAAAAAGCAGGACTGATTCCCGGGCAAAAGCAGCAGCACACAGCGTCCAAACTCCCGCCCATTGGAATTTGCGCCGTCAGGGTCGCTATCATTAGCATGCAGCAGCTAGCCGCCTCGGCTAGTGGCGACGAGGCCCACTGGCGGGGCCCACAACCTGCACGCCTGTCGGCCAGGCAGCGACCGCGCCAGGAGAGGCCGCCTCCCGCGGTGGCGGCCGGGCCCACCTGGCCCGCCCCATTCCGTCCCAATGAGGTGCACTGCAGCAATGCCGTTTCACCTAGGTGGCCGCCTCCTGCTATGGCGGCAGGGCCCGCCCCCTCCCGGCGTGGCGGCAGGTGCCACGTGTCGCCTGTCGCACCCACCGCCACGGTCGAGGGGGTCCTTCTTGTCAAATTCATCTACAGGTGGTCTTTTCTGGCAATTCCAATGGGCAGGTGGTCTCTTTCGACAAAAAATCAATTTATTAAAAAATTAAAATATCCTGGAACTTTTTTTGAATCAAATATGACTAGGTATTGCACTTGTATAAAAAAAATCCAAGGAATGATTTCTATTTACTTCAGGACAAAAAAAATTATGACGATAACATACCATGAATAATACTTGTATCTATTCTTTTTGGCGAAACTTCGACCCCAGACACAGTGAAAGTTATTCCCTGTTCAATTCTTTTATACGATTGCAATATTTGGTCGTGTTTTGATTCCATGAAAAGTTTTAGGATTTTTTTACTTTTTAGTTACTAAATTATTTTTGAATATATAGAGAGGTGTGCAACCCGAGTGCTCCTATGTATTTTCTAGAGTTGAGCGTCTACACTCGGAAGTAGAAAATGTGGGCCTCTATACGCCCACGAACGCGCCCGGACCTGCCCGCCGACAGCACTGGGTAGGTCCTCATCCACCCGCATCCATTGAATGAAATATGCCCTACATGCAATAATAAAGTTGTTATTTTATATTTCCTTATTCATGATAGATGTTTATTATTTATGCTATAATTGTATTAACCAGAAACTTGATACATGTGTGAATACATAGACAAAATATCGTGTCCTTAGTATGCCTCTACTATACTAGCTCGTTGATCAAAGATGGTTAAGTTTTCTAGCCATGGACATGAGTTGTCATTTGATAAATGGGATCACATCATTAGTGGAATGATGTGATGGACAAGACACATTCGTTAGCTTAGCATAATGATCATTCAGTTTTATTGCTACTGCTTTCTTCGTGTCAAATATATATTCCTCCGACTATGAGATTATGCAACTCCTGGACACCGAAGGAATGCATTGTCTGCTATCAAACGTCACAACGTAATTGGGTGATTATAAAGATGCTCTACAGGTATCTCCGAAGGTGTTTGTTGGGTTGGCATAGATCGAGATTAGGATTTGTCACTCCGAGTATCAGAGAGGTATCTCTAGGCCCTCTCGGTAATGCACATCATATGAAGTCTTGCAAGCAATGTGACTAATGAGTTAGTTACGGGGTGATGCACTACGGAACGAGTAAAGATACTTGCCGGTAATGAGATTGAACTAGGTATGAAGATACCGATGATCAAATCTCGGGCAAGTAACATCCGATGATAAAGGGAATAACATATGTCGACATTGCGGTTCGACCGATAAATATCTTCGTAGAATATGTGGGAATCAATATGAGCATCCAGGTTCCTCTACTGGTTATTGACTGGAGAGGTGTCTCGGTCATGTCTACATAGTTCTCGAACCCCTAGGGTCCGCACGCTTAACGTTCGATGACGATATGTATTACATGAGTTATGTGTTTTAGTGACCGAAGGTTGTTCGGAGTCCCGGATGAGATCATGGACATGACGAGGAGTCTCAAAATGGTCGAGAGGTAAAGATTGATATGTTGAAAGGTTATATTCGGACATCATAATGGTTCCGAAGTGTTTCGGATAAATATCAGAGTACCGAGGGGTTACCGGAACCCCCCGGGGAAGTAATGGGCCTTATTGGGCCATAGGGGAGAGGAGAGGCAGGCCACGAGGAGGTGCCCCCCATGGGGAGTCTGAATTGGACTGGGGGAGGGGGCGCGACCCCCCTTTCCCTCTCCCTCTCCCCCTCTTTCCCCTTTCCCCCCTCCATTGGAAGGAAGGGGGAGGACTAGGACTAGCTGTCCTAGTGGGACACCCCCCACTTGGCGCGCCCCCTAGGGCCGACCTTCTCCCCTCTCCTCCTTTATATACGGGGGCAGGGGGGCACCCCAAAGGACAACAATTGTTTCTTAGCCGTGTGCGGTGCCCCCCTCCACTGTTTACTCCTCCAGTCATATTGTGGTAGTGCTTAGGCGAAGCCCTGCGCGGATCACATCACCAACACCTTCACCATGTCGTCGTGCTGATGGAACTCATCGACTCCTTCATACCTCTACTGGATCAAGAGTTCGAGAAACATCGTCAAGATGAACGTGTGCAGAACTCGAAGGTGTCGTACGTTCGGTACTTGATCGGTTGATTCAAGAATACGTTCGACTACACCAACCTCGTTAAGTTAACGCTTCCGCTTTCAGCCTACGAGGGTACGTGGACACACTCCCCCCTCTCGTTGTTATGCATCTCCTAGATAGATCTTGCGTGAGCGTAGGATTATTTTTTTGAAATTGCATGCTAAGTTTCCCAACATCCATAACCACACTCTTCAAATCTTAATGCACAAATCCATGCACGATGATCATATAATGCAAAGTCATCATATAGTCAATGATATGTGAGTAGATTACCACAGACCTACGGGTCCGTAGTTAGTAGCTATATGACTTCTTCTCTTTTTTGATCTTCAATGCAATGTTCTCATCAATGTTCCTGGAGATCTATTTGATGTAACTTTTTTTGCTATGTGTTTGTGGGATCCAATGAATTGTGAGTTTATGATCAGATCTATCCATGTATATTATTTGAGTCTTCTCTGAACTTTTTTATGCATGATTGTTATAGCGTCGTATTTCTCCTCCGATTTATTGGTTTGGTTTGTCCAACAAGATTGATTAATCTTGCCATGGGAAGAGGTGCTTTGTGATGGGTTCGATCTTGCGGTGCTCAATCTCACTGACAGAAAGAGACATGACACGCATGTATCGTTGCTATTAAGGGTAAAAGTATGGGGTTTATTTATACATGAGTTTATCTTGTCTACATCATGTCATCTTTCTTAATGCATTACTCCGTTTTCCATGAACTTAAGGCACTAGATGTATGCTGGATAGCGGTCGATGTGTGGAGTAATAGTAGTAGATACAGAATCGTTTCGATCTACTAATCTTGGACGTGATGTCTATATACATGATCATTGCATTGGGTATCATTATAATTAATTGTTTTTTTATCAATTGCCCAACAGTAATTTGTTTACCCACCGTATGTTATTTTCTCGAGAGAAGCCTCTAGTGAAAACTATGGCCCCCGGGTCTATTTCCTATCATATATTAAAACCAAAAATCACTTGCTGCAATTTTCTTTTATTTATTTTATTTTGTATTTTTGTTAGATCTATTTATTAAAACATACACAATCTAATCTCTCTCAATATTGTTGAGGGATTGACAACCCCTCTTATGCGTTGGGTTGCAACTATTTGTTGTTTGTGTGTAGGTGTTGTTTA